>JAQPPZ010003645.1:4278492-5704657 GCA_028583015.1 Wollemia nobilis | reverse complement strand
ACTTTCCAATGGCTTTTTTGGTATTCGCCTTAACTTTCAGGTTGATGCACACTAGATTCTCTTAGGAGGGTCATGGTTCCTTGGGTCCAAAAGTGTTTTCCTCATGAAATGGACCCCTGAGTTTGATCCTGAAACACAAAGTATCAATTATGCACCTATTTGGGTTAGAATTCCTAATCTTCCTTGGCATTTGTGGCATGAACCTATAATCAAGGTCATTGCTTCAACCATTAGGGATATTATTTTCATTGACAGAGTTACTCTTTCAAGATCAAGGATGTATGTTGCTCGCTTTTGTGTCAATGCTAATCTTGACTCAGCTCTTCCTACTTTTGTTGAGCTAGAGCATGGTAGATTTTTTGCAAGCAAGCTATTGAATATGAGAATAAACCACCATTCTACATTGAATTTCGGACCCAGGGTCATCTCTATGCCTAGTGTCCTTTTATTATGCAATCAAGAAATGTTGTTCAAAATCAAGATTTTTAAAAAGTTGGCAAAGGAAAGGATGTCACGATACCTTTAAAAAGAGACAAAATAAGATACCCTCCTTCAAAAGGAATTATTTTTTAGGCCCACAAAGAAGTAGAAACCTCTTGAAGAAGGTGCCAAGTTTTCAAGTGACAAAGGCAAAATATTTTCCTCCTCTAGCATTCATAATGAGGTGAGTCTTTTTGTGTTTCCAAATCAATTTCAAGATATTGATAATTTATCTTCTGAAATTGATGATGAAACTTTGGAGAGTATCAACCCTGAGTCAAATACCGCCATGGACCCATCAACGGTTATTCAGGAATTGTCCTTTGATCCTTTCCCTGTTCCTGAGACATTTGTGTCTTCTAAAAATGACACTCATTCCTCTCCTAGGCCTACACTTGAAGACCAAACTTTTATTCATGATGGTGCTAATCCTTCTGATGATGATTCTAATCCCATTATTGACAGTCTTTCCATTCCTCATTCCTTTTATGAACCTTCCAGTTCTATGGTTCAAAAGGTTCTATCAATAATTTTATTCCTAAAATGATCAGAAGTCATAAGAAATCTCTCATTGATCATGGAACTGAAAAGAAAATAGGGAGGCCTTCTAATATTGAAAAGTGGAAATAGGGCATCCATGAAGATATTGCTAACAGGGTCTAGAAACTTTGTTTTCTTCATGCATTAACCTTTCTAAGGAAGAACCAAAAAGCACCAAACCTCCCCAACCAATTGGAAAGGGAGGCAAAAGAATCTCAAAATCTTCAAAATGAAAATCCTCTCATGGAATGTGAGAGGCCTTAATGGTTTAGCTAAACAAAGATTAGTTAAATCATTAAGGATAGAAATAAGACCCACCATTTTGTTGCTCCAAGAGACTAAAGTCAGTGCCCCTCATGTTCAAAGGGTTAGTACCAATATTTGGAAAAATTATGAGTTCACCTATTGTAATTCTAGAGGTGCATCAGGAGGCCTCATTTGTTTATGGAATTTGAACACATTAGAAGGAAAAATTATCCATTCTAATGATGATATGATGACCATACTCTTATTTGACAAAGATAACAACTCTCCTTGGGTTTTAACAAACATTTATGCTCCAAATTCCATTTTTGTGAAGTCAAAACTGTGGGACATTCTTTCCTATGCTAGAAGCACCTATCCTAGCCTCTCATGGATCCTGGATGGAGAATTTAATACTCACCTACATCCTTTTGATAAGAAATGTGGAGTTAGCTCCTTTACCAAAAACATGGAAGACTTTCAAGAGTTCATTTCCACAAACAATTTGATGGATGTAAATTTAAAAGGAAATCAATTTACCTGGTCAAATAGAAGGTGTGGTTCTCAGCTCATCCAAGTCAAACTGGACAAAGTTTTATTTTCTTAGGAGGCTTTAGCTATTTGGGATGATTCCAGTATTCAATCCCTTCTCAAGCTAGGCTCAGATCATAGTCCAATATTTTTAGATACTAACAACCCCAAAATCCACAAGATCCCCTTCAAGTTTGAAGCTATGTGGATGTTGCATCCTGATTTCAAAGATAGGATTTATTAGTGGTGGCAGTCTGACATCCAGGGGTCTCCCTCTTTTATATTAGATCAAAAGCTTAAAGGAGTCAAGGAAAATCTTAAAATATGGAACAAAGACATTTTTGGAAATCTTTTCCAAAACAAATAGGATGTTAAAAACAGGTTGGCCATAATCGAAAAAGAAACTCAAGAAGGACAAGGATGCTCTAGTGAAATGAGAAACAAGGAGAGAAACTTATCAGCCCAATATCACAACATCCTATAGTGCAAAGAAACCTTTTGGAGACAAAAATCTCTGGATATTTGGCTCACTCAAGGAGATTCAAATACCAAGTTTTTTCATGTTTCTACCATGAGACATAGGAGCAATAACATAATTAAAGAAATTCAATGTCAGGATGGAAAAACTACAAATGATATTGAGGAAATCAGATCTGAAGGGGTGACCCATTTCATGAAGCTGCTTGAAGAATAATACAGTCCAAATTCTCAAAATACCAAGGATTTCTTTCTTCAATTCATTCCTCATCTCATTACTCCCAATATCAACAGTAAACTCAATGTTGTTCTCTTAGACGAGGAAATTAGATTAGCTCTTTTCTCAATGAAACCTGATAAAGCTCCTGGGCCTGATGGCTTTCCTCCTAGATTTTTTCAAGCTTTTTGGGATCTTGTTGGTTAGGATGTATGTAATGCTCTAAAAGAAATTCAAGCCTCCAAGTTTATTCCCAAGGGTTTTTAATTCTACTTTCATTGCGCTCATACCAAAAAATCCAAATGCTACAAATTTCAATGATTTCTAACCAGTTAGTCTTTGTAATGTTATCTACAAAATCTTGACAAAAGCATGAAGAACACAAGCTTATACTGAGAGGGGGGTGAACAGTATAAGGCCTCTTTTTACTTTCTCTATTTAACTTCAACTTCGCAAAGCAATGAACCAATAGCAATATCAAAGCAATGCATAAAGCAACACAAAATGAGACACCAATTTTAACGTGGTTCACCCAACATGGGCTACCTCCACAAAACTTTTCTCTAAAAAGCTTTCTAAAAGTTATTTGGGAATCCTTCTCAATTACAATGTTTATGAGCCTCAGCCCAAAGGATAAACCTTCCCCTACTCAAGCATTTATGAGCCTCTGCCCAAAGGAGAATCCTTCCCCTCCTCATGACTTTATGAGCCTCCTACCTAAAGGAGAATCCTTCCCCTCCTCACGAATTTATGAGCCTCCCGCCAAAAGGAGAATCCTTCCCCTCCTCACGAATTTATGAGCATCCTACCCAAAGGAGAATCCTTCCCCTTAGCTCTAGAAATGATACTTCAAAAGATTACCTGCCTCTTATTTCGCTAGCATGTGGAACTCCTTTCCACAGAAGACCTCATGTCCTCAATGCTCAGCCTTAAGAGACATCTATCCTCACTAATCACCACCAAAACAACTCATCAACCTATACTAAACATAGTCAGTCGGTCTAGCACAAGTCTTCCTCACTCCGTCAGATCTATCCCAATCTCAACTCATAAAGCTTGAACAAATCAATCTCTGATGCACACAAGCCTTCTCAAAGACTTGTCAAAATTGTCCTCAGGTTCTTCTCAAAGAACCACTTCAACTCTTTCCTCAAGTCCTCTGCTAGGACCTGTCCAAATCAGCTCACAAGTCCTCCCTAGAACTTGTCCAAATCAGCTCACAAGTCCTCACTAGAACCTATCCAAATCAGCTCACAAGTCCTCACTAGAACCTGTCCAATTCAGCTCACAAGTCCTCACTAGAACCTATCCAAATCAGCTCACAAGTCTTCACTAGAACTTGTCCAAATCAGCTCACAAGTCCTCACTAGAACCTGTCCAAATCAGCTCACAAGTTCATCAAGAAAAACTTGCTTAGCATGAACCCACAAAGAGAATTTTTAGAGACCCAATGTGATTCATCAACCTCATAGAAGCATAAAGAGAATTGTTAGAGACTCAATATGTTCTATACTTAACTCCCAATATCAATCTCAAATCTCATAGAAACATAAAGAGAATTGTTAGAAACTCAATATGTTCTATACTTAACTCCCAATCTCAATCTCAACTCAATCTCAATCTCAAAAGAATAAGATAGATGTAGTATGCTTTTCTCAAGAACATGAAACACAACCCAACAATTTCCAACCATGCAATAACTCATATAACAATGATACTCATGTTTTTTCCACAACCAATATCTTTTCTCAACCAATTAGGGCTTTAACAACAATGCTTATAGACAAGGTTTAATGAACATTATTCAACTCAAGATTAACCTTGAAGCATTCAACCAATCACTACATGAAAAGGAAACTAGTAGACATCCTTTTCCCTCCAAAAGCATTTGAACAAAATAGCCACCAACATAAATCACCAATGCAAAGAATAACTTGCTCAAATCAATCTCAATGGAGTAAGCCCAAATCATGTATCAAGTAAAGCATTAACTTGATCAAAACAACCTCTATGGAAGCAACTTAACCATCAATCTAAAAACATCCAACTAAGGGTTTCACCATCTCAATGCAAGTAGCAAGACTTACTAACATAAACCCTAGTGCTTCCTCTTCCTCAACCAGAATTATGCATTCACCCAAAAACTCATCAATGATTTTAATGCATAAACAATCTTCAATATCCAGAAAATAGGATTTACACCAACAAGAATACCTAGTAGACAACCTTTTCACTCCAAACTCAATTTTAGAAAATACACCATCAACAATATACATGGAAGAAGTTGCCCATACCTTTTTTTGAGGAAGAAGAGAATAGTTCTTCAACCTGTTACCAACACCACCCTCAACTTTGCCACCAAGTTAGGGTTAGATCATAAAAGTAACCACAAAAATATTTATTCCATAAAACACCTTATGACTCCAATCCTTAGAAGTCAACTACCAAAAATATAAAGCATACAAACAATATATCCTTTTACACCTTATTTCTCCAAATTAATTAAACCATGCTCAAGGAATGATAGCTTCTAAGCAAATCTCACTCAAAAATCAAGCCAAAAATCTCAACCACACACTATCAACCTTATATCTCCAAAGAAGAATTTAACCTTTAAAATAATTTTAAATAAATCTGCCCAACCACTTCTTCTTTAACAAAATGCAGATTTTATTTAAAAAACCTTACCAAAAAAAATGCTTTCGAAAATCGCGGGTCAACAGTGCCTCTGAAAAATTTAGAGCGCAAAAACTCTTCTCACACTCCACGACGGGAGTCAAACACTTGACCTCACTTCAAGCGCCTTCGCAGAACTGTCATTGCCACTAGGCCAACGACACTAGATTGAAGGCTAGCAAGAATCTCCTTCTTCTTAACCCTTTGGTGGCGGATAAACGTGGCAAAAAAATGATAGCCATAGCTTTTACTTCCCAACCTTTGCGCAATTCGAATTTCTTTAACACAATTGCTTTGGACTATAGGTTATGGCTTATATAGCCAAACTTCCATGCTATACATGACGTCGACGGAAGGATAATTTGAATTTTTTGAATTAATATTACTTTGGAGCCTTTGAAACAACTTTAGGGTTTATGAAACCCTTTTGATTATTTAAAAAATAATCAAAGGTCTTTTAGACCTTAGACCTTAGGTGGAGAACCCATTAAATTATTAAAATAATTTAATCACTAAATCAAATAAATAAATAATTAAAAAACCTTAAAAAGGTTTTATTAATTAAGTTATTTAATTAATAAGTGTCTCCAACCTTTGCATTAAGTTGAGAGTGGTTTTGAGAAAAACCCTTAATGCATCCATATGGTTTTAATAAAAACCCTTAAACATGCCATGGTTTTGATAAAATCCTTTTCATCTGCCACATGGAATCTCTCCAAAATCTTCTAGAAAATATTCTTTCGAATCTTCAACCTTTGAAGCCAATAAATCCTCTTGACATTCATGCCAGTTCCTTTTGACATCAATGACAACTCATAGACAAGAAGCTAGAATATCAAACCCAAAATTGCCAACAATCTCCCCCTTTGTCATTGATGGCAAACCATGCTTCTCAACAACACTGAAACTCAAAACTGTTGTATAGAAATCAGCTCCCCCTGACTTGAGGCTCTCCCCCTTACTCATATCTCTCCCCCTTTGTCATCAATGGCAAAGGGTCACCTTTGGGGCTTGGGACTAAGAATGAGCCTCTTAGCTTAGTCCCCCTCCCACCTCCTATTGAGGTGATTAATTCTGGGGTGGGAGTAAAACTCCCATTAGGCATCGATCTTCATCAGTGTCTATAGCTGCCTTACCATGTCTTCTCTTGTTCTCCTTGTCCATATTCCTGTTCCTATTCATGTCATGTTGTTGTTCTTGTTATCATTCCTATTCTTATCCATGTCTTGATTCTTGTCCCTGTTCATACCCGTGTTCTTGTTCTTGTACCTTGGAATTTCAGCTCTACACTGTCTAGCTATGTGACCTTCATTGTTGCACTTATAACAACTAACAATGTTATTTCTTTGAGGCATACCCGATCTTTGACTCCATTTGTTCTGACCAACCCTATTCCTGTTATTAGCCTTGCAATAAACAACCTTGTGCCCAAACTATTTACAAGAGTAGCAATACACTTGAAAGAAATTACCACCTCTGAATTTGTCATTTACCTTCCTCACTTGAGTTATGCAATGTGAATCCATGTGACCAAACTTATGACAAGAAAAACATCTGCCATTAAACTTTCGTTGATTTGACCTCTTAGGTCCTGTAAAATTTCTCCCCTTTTTTTGATTCATGTTTTCTGATTCTGTGCATCTATCACTCAAGGACTCTTTTTTTGAAGTACTTTCCTCATCAGAACTCTCTTCCTTTCAGAATATCTTACTAGATTCCCCAGTAGAGTCGCCAACCTGTTCCATGTGTTTCTTACCAAAACCAAGACCTGTTTTATCTATTGTCCTTCTTTTATCTTTGATGATTGAATTTACCTTTTTGGTGCTATATTTAAACCTGTAAAGCTTCTCCTTGTACTCTTTAGTTTCCTCTTTCAAGGAAGCCACTTTCTGTTCCAACTCTCTACACTCAAGAACCTTAGACTCTAACTTATCCTTAAGTTTATGTGTCTTAGATATAGAGAAGTCAAGACTTTTTATAAGCTCATCTCTCTCAATACAACATTCATCCAATTTATCATTGAGTCTAGCATTCTTCTTTCTTTCCTTTTTCAAAGCACTAAGAGCACTAACAAGTTTAGCTTCAAGATCTACTTCACCATCCTCTATAACTTCCTCTATTTGCTTGCCTTTTGAAACATCAATGACTTTTTCAGATTTCTTATCACTAGAGGTGCTACCCTTTTCTAAAGCCATACAAAGATCTTCCTTACGATTTTTCGAAGCATCCTCATACATAGTATAACTAGAAATCAATCCATAATTTGTGCAATCATCCTCAATATGTCAAAAATTTCCACATCTAAAACATTTCATAAGGACAAATCTATGTTTCTTTTCTTCTTCTTTTTCTGTTAGGAACAACATCTCATTTCCAACATCACTTGAAGAACTTTCACTATCACTACTAGAACACTTACTTGCCTTGTCTAGGTAGAAAATTTTCTTGTGTTTGTGAGAGTACCTCTTTCATTGATTTCTTTGCTCATCTTTATTCTTCCTTTGATGCTTGTGCTTTTCAGAATCCTTGCTCTTATAATCTTGTTTATCTTCATCACTTTCATCCTTGACAGCAGTACATTTAGTAGCATAATGACCAAACTTTCCACAATTGAAACACTTGACATATTTCATACCTTTGTGCTTTCTTAAGAACTTGTCCTTCTTGTTGTAATATGCCTCTTCATCACTAGAAGACTCATCACTATATTGAAGCTCTTTACCCTTGGATTTCTTGGTAGCCTTGAAAGCTGCCTCCTTCTTAACATCAATATTCACTTGAGTTCTCAACTCAAATGCTGCAAGTATACTATGAAGCTCATCCTTTTTCAACTTATCCAAATCCTTAGCTTCCTCAATAGTAGAAATATTTTCACTAAATCTATTTGGAAGAGACCTCAAAATCTTATCACAAATATCATTTTCAGCAAGCTCAAGACCTAGTTCCTTCATAGAGTTAACAATCTCATCCATACAAAGCATATAGTCACTAATATTTTCTTCATCATTCATCTTGAGTTGTTCAAAAATACCTTTGAAGTTTCTCAACTTGGCCTTTCAGACATTTGCATCACCTGTATGAACCACCTTCAACTGTTTCCACATTTCACTAACTGTCTTGCATTGAATCACCTTGGTAAGATCTGCATTCTGTAAACCCTTCAGGATTGCATTCATTGCCTTTGAATTGCTATGATGTAGGAGCCTATCTTCCTTAGTAGAAGGACCATGCTCAGGAATGGTATACTCATCCTCAATCACTTCCCAAACTTCATTTCCAAGAGCCATAAGATGAACCTTCATCCTAGCACTCCAAAGCCCAAAATCTGCCCCATCAAGAATAGGTGCTGCATTACCACTTGTAGATTCCATTGTGCTCTTTACAATATTTTCCTTTAAGCTGTTAAACTTTTCAAAGGAACCCACTCTTATACCAATTGAAGAACACAAGCTTATACTGAGAGGGGGGGGGTGAACAGTATAAGACCTCTTTTTACTTTCTCTATTTAACTTCAACTTCGCAAAGCAATGAACCAATAGCAATATCAAAGCAATGCATAAAGCAACACACAATGAGACACCAATTTTAACGTGGTTCACCCAACATGGGCTACCTCCACAAAACTTTTCTCTAAAAAGCTTTCTCAAAGTTCTTTGGGAATCCTTCCCAATTACAATGTTTATGAGCCTCACCCCAAAGGAGAAACCTTCCCCTACTCAAGTATTTATGAGCCTCTACCCAAAGGAGAATCCTTCCCCTCCTCACGAATTTATGAGCCTCCTACCCAAAGGAGAATCCTTCCCCTCCTCATGAATTTATGAGCCTCCTTCCCAAAGGAGAATCCTTCCCCTCCTCATGAATTTATGAGCCTCCTACCCAAAGGAGAATCCTTCCCCTCAGCTCTAGAAATGATACTTCAGAAGATCACCTACCTCTTATTCCGCTAGCACATGGAACTCCTTTCCATAGAAGACCTCCTGTCCTCAATGCTCAGCCTCAAGAGACCTCTGTCCTCACTGATCACCTCCACAACAACTCATCAACCTGTACTAAACATAGTCAGTCGATCCAGCACAAGTCTTCCTCACTCTGTCAGATCTGTCCCAAGCTCAACTCATAAAGCTTGAACAAATCAATCTCTACTGCACACAAGCCTTCTCAAAGACTTGTCAAAACTGTCCTCAGGTTCTTCTCAAAGAACCACTTCAACTCTGTCCTCAAGTCCTCTCGCTAGGACCTATCCAAATCAGCTCACAAGTCCTCCCTAGAACTTGTCCAAATCAGCTCACAAGTCCTCACTAGAACCTATCCAAATCAGCTCACAAGTCCTCACTAGAACCTGTCCAAATCAGCTCACAAGTCCTCACTAGAACCTGTCCAAATCAGCTCACAAGTCCTCACTAGAACCTGTCCAAATCAGCTCACAAGTCCTCACTAGAACCGTCCAAATCAGCTCACAAGTTCATCAAGAAAAACTTGCTTAGCATGAACCCACAAAGAGAATTGTTAGAGACCCAATGTGATTCATCAACCTCATAGAAGCATAAAGAGAATTGTTAGAGACTCAATATGTTCTATACTTAACTCCCAATCTCAATCTCAAATCTCATAGAAACATAAAGAGAATTGTTAGAGACTCAATATGTTCTATACTTAACTCCCAATCTCAATCTCAACTCAATCTCAATCTCAAAAGAATAAGATAGATGTAGTATGCTTTTCTCAAGAACATGAAACACAACCCAACAATTGCCAACCATGCAATATCTCATATAACAATGATACTCATGTTCTTTCCACAACCAATATCTTTTCTCAACCAATTAGGGCTTTAACAACAATGCTTATAGACAAGGTTTAACCAACATCATTCAACTCAACATTAACCTTGAAGCATTCAACCAATCACTACATGAAAAGGAAACTAGTAGACATCCTTTTCCCTCCAAAGGTATTTGAACAAAACAACCACCAACATAAATCACCAATGCAAAGAATAACTTGCTCAAATCAATCTCAATGGAGTAAGCCCAAATCATGTATCAAGTAAAGCATTAACTTGATCAAAACAACCTCTATGGAAGCAACTCAACCATCAATCTCAAAACAGCCAACTAAGGGTTTCACCATCTCAATGCAAGTAGCAAGACTTACTAACATAAACCCTAGTGCAAAAATGCTTCCTCTTCCTCAACCAGAATTATGCATTCACCCAAAAAACTCATCAATGATTTTAATGCATAAACAATCTTCAATATCCATAAAATGGGATTTACACCAACAAGAATACCTAGTAGACAACCTTTTCACTCCAAACTCAATTTCAGAAAATACACCATCAACAATATACATGGAAGAAGTTGCCCATACCTTTGTTTGAGGAAGAAGAGAATAGTTCTTCAACCCGTTACCAACACCACCCTCAACTTTGCCACCAAGTTAGGGTTAGATCATAAAAGTAACCACAAAAATATTTATTCCATAAAACACCTTATGACTCCAATCCTTAGAAGTCAACTACCAAAAATATAAAGCATACAAACAATATATCCTTTTACACCTTATTTCTCCAAATTAATTAAACCATGCTCAAGGAATAATAGCTTCTAAGCAAATCTCACTCAACAATCAAGCCAAAAATCTCAACCACACACTATCAACCTTATATCTCCAAAGAAGCATTTAACCTTAAAAATAATTTTAAATAAATCTGCCCAACCACTTCTTCTTTAACAAAATGCAGATTTTATTTAAAAACCCTTACCAAAAAAATGCTTCCGAAAATCGCGGGTCAACAGTGCCTCCGAAAAAATTGGAGCACAAAAACTCTTCTCACACTCCACGACGGGAGTCGAACGCTTGACCTCCCTTCAAGCGCCTTCGCAGAATAGTCGTTGCCACTAGGCCAACGACGCTAGCTTGAAGGCTAGCAAGAGTCTCCTTCTCCTTAACCCTTTGGCGACGGATAAACATGGCAAAAAAATGATAGCCGTAGCTTTTACTTCCCAACCTTTGCGCAATTCGAATTTCTTTCACACCATTGCTTTGGACTATAGGTTATGGCTTATATAGCCAAACTTCCATGCTATACACGACGTCGACGGAAGGATAATTCAAATTTTTTGAATTAATATTACTTTGGCACCTTCGAAACAACTTTAGGGTTTATGAAACCCTTTTGATTATTTAAAAAATAATCAAAGGTCTTTTAGACCTTAGACCTTAGGTGGAGAACCCATTAAATTATTAAAATAATTTAATCACTAAATCAAATAAATAATTAATTAAAAAACCTTAAAAAGGTTTTATTAATTAAGTTATTTAATTAATAAGTGTCTCCAGCCTTTGCATTAATCTGAGAGTGGTTTTGAGAAAAACCCTTAATGCATCCACCTGGTTTTAATAAAAACCCTTAAACCTACCATGGTTTTGATAAAAACCTTTTCATCCGCCACATGGAATCTCTCCGAAATCTTCTAGAAAATATTCTTTGGAATCTTCAACCTTTGAAGCCAATAAATCCTCTTGACATTAATGCCAGTTCCTTTTGACATCAATGACAACTCATAGACAAGAAGCTAGGATCTCAAACCCAAAATTGCCAACAATCTCCCCTTTGTCATTGATGGCAAACCATGCTTCTCAACAACACTCGAAACTCAAAACTACTGTATAGAAATCAGCTCCCCCTGACTTGAGGCTCTCCCCCTTACTCATATCTCTCCCCCTTTGTCATCAATGGCAAAGGGTCACCTTTGGGGCTTGGGACTAAGAATGAGCCTCTTAGCTTAGTCCCTCCCCCACCTCCTCTTGAGGTGATTAATTCCGAGGTGGGAGTAAAACTCCCATTAGGCACTCGATCTTCATCGTTGTCTATAGCTGCCTTACCATGTCTTCTCTTGTTCTCCTTGTCCATATTCCTATTCCCTGTTCATGTCACCATTGTTGTTCTTGTTATCATTCCTGTTCTTATCCATGTCTTGATTATTGTGCCTGTTCATA
Organism: Wollemia nobilis; assembly: GCA_028583015.1. Lineage (NCBI taxonomy): Eukaryota > Viridiplantae > Streptophyta > Pinopsida > Araucariales > Araucariaceae > Wollemia > Wollemia nobilis. Next base: position 5,692,491 of record JAQPPZ010003645.1, on the reverse strand, counting down.
CCCATGTTCCCTGTTCCCGTACCTTGGAATTTCAGCTCTACACTGTCTAGCTATGTGACCTTCATTGTTGCACTTATAACAACTAACAATGTTATTTCTTTGAGGCATACCCGATCTTTGACTCCATCTGTTCTCGACCAACCCCTGTTCCTCGTTATTAGCCTTGCAATAAACAACCTTGTGCCCAAACTGTTTACAAGAGTAGCAATACCCTTGAAAGAAATTACCACCTCCGAATCTGTCATTTACCTTCCTCACTTGAGTCATGCAATGTGAAGCCATGTGACCAAACTTGTGACAAGCAAAACATCTGCCATTAAACTTTCCTTGATTTGACCTCTTAGGTCCTGTAAACTTTCTCCCCTTTTTTTGATTCCTATTTTCTGATTCTGTGCATCTATCACTCAAGGACTCTTTTTCTGAAGTACTTTCCTCATCAGAACTCTCTTCCTTTCGGAATCTCTTACTAGATTCCCCAACAGAGTCGCCAACCTGTTCCATGTGTTTCTTACCAAAACCAAGACCTATTTTATCTCGTTGTCCTTCTTTGATCTTTGATGATTGACTTTACCTTTTTGGTGCTATCTTCAAACCTCGTAAAGCTTCTCCTTGTACTCTTTAGTTTCCTCTTTCAAGGAAGCCACTTTCTGCTCCAACTCTCTACACTCAAGAACCTTAGACTCTAACTTATCCTTAAGTTTCTGTGTCTTAGCTATAGAGAAGTCAAGACTTTCTATAAGCTCATCTCTCTCAATACAACATTCATCCAATTTATCATTGAGTCTAGCATTCTTCTTTCTTTCCTTTTTCAAAGCACTAAGAGCACTAACAAGTTCAGCTTCAAGATCTACTTCACCATCCTCTATAACTTCCTCTATTTGTTTACCTTTTGAAACATCAATGACTTTTTCAGATTTCTTATCACTAGAGGTGCTACCCTTTTCTAAAGCCATACAAAGATCTTCCTTACAATTTTTCGAAGCATCCTCATACATAGTATAACTAGAAATCAATCCATCATTTGTGCAATCATCCTCAAGATGTCCAAAATTTCCACATCTAAAACATTTCATAAGGACAAATCTATGTTTCTTTTCTTCTTCTTTTTCCGTTAGGAACAACATCTCATTTCCAACATCACTTGAAGAACTTTCACTATCACTACTAGAACACTTACTTGCCTTGTCTAGGTAGAAAATTTTCTTGTGTTTGTGAGAGTACCTCTTTCCTTGATTGCTTTGCTCATCTTTATTCTTCCTTTGATGCCTGTGCCTTTCATAATCCTTGCTCTTATAATCCTGTTTATCTTCATCACTTTCATCCTTGGCAGCAATACAGTTAGTAGCATAATGACCAAACTTTCCACAATTGAAACACTTGACATATTTCATACCTTTGTGCTTTCTTGAGAACTTGCCCTTCTTGTTGTAATATGCCTCTTCATCACTAGAAGACTCATCACTATCTTGAAGCTCTTTACCCTTGGATTTCTTGGTAGCCTTGAAAGCCACCTCCTTCTTAACATCAACCTTCACTTGAGTTCTCAACTCAAATGTCGCAAGTATACTATGAAGCTCATCCTTTTTCAACTTATCCAAATCCTTAGCTTCCTCAATAGCAGAAATATTTTCACTAAATCTATTTGGAAGAGACCTCAAAATCTTATCACAAATATCATTTTCAGCAAGCTCAAGACCTAGTTCCTTCATAGAGTTAACAATCTCATCCATACGAAGCATATAGTCACTAATATTTTCTTCATCATTCATCTTGAGTTGTTCAAACATACCTTTGAAGTGTCTCAACTTGGCCTTTCGGACATTTGCATCACCCGTATGAACCACCTTCAACTGTTTCCACATTTCACTAGTTGTCTTGCAGTTGAATCACCTTGGTAAGATCTACCTTCCGTAAACCCTTCAGGATTGCATTCATTGCCTTTGAATTGCTATGATGTAGGAGCCTCTCTTCCTTAGTAGAAGGACCATGCTCAGGAATGGTATACTCATCCTCAATCACTTCCCAAACTTCATTTCCAAGAGCCATAAGATGAACCTTCATCCTAGCACTCCAAAGCCCAAAATCTGCCCCATCAAGAATAGGTGCTGCATTACCACTTGTAGATTCCATTGTGTTCTTTACAATATTTTCCTTCAAGTTGTTAAACTTTTCGAAGGAACCCGCTCTGATACCAATTGAAGAACACAAGCTTATACTGAGAGGGGGGTGAACAGTATAAGACCTCTTTTTACTTTCTCTATTTAACTTCAACTTCACAAAGCAATGAACCAATAGCAATATCAAAGCAATGCATAAAGCAACACACAATGAGACACCAATTTTAACGTGGTTCACCCAACATGGGCTACCTCCACAAAAATTTTCTCTAAAAAGCTTTCTCAAAGTTCTTTGGGAATCCTTCCCAATTACAATGTTTATGAGCCTCATCCCAAAGGAGAAACCTTCCCCTACTCAAGTATTTATGAGCCTCTACCCAAAGGAGAATCCTTCCCCTCCTCACGAATTTATGAGCCTCCTACCCAAAGGAGAATCCTTCCCCTCCTCATGAATTTATGAGCCTCCTGCCCAAAGGAGAATCCTTCCCCTCCTCATGAATTTATGAGCCTCCTGCCCAAAGGAGAATCCTTCCCCTCAACTCTGGAAATGATACTTCATAAGATCACCTGCCTCTTATTCCGCTAGCACGTGGAACTCCTTTCCATAGAAGACCTCCTGTCCTCAATGCTCAACCTCAAGAGACCTCTGTCCTCACCGATCACCTCCACAACAACTCATCAACCTATACTAAACATAGTCACTCGATCCAAAGACAAGTCTTCCTCACTCGTCAGATCTGTCCCAAGCTCAACTCATAAAGCTTGAACAAATCAATCTTCGCTGCACACAAGCCTTCTCAAAGACTTGTCAAAACTGTCCTCATGTTCTTCTCAAAGAACCACTTCAACTCTATCCTCAAGTCCTCTGCTAGGACCTGTCCAAATCAGCTCACAAGTCCTCCCTAGAACTTGTCCAAATCAGCTCACAAGTCCTCACTAGAACCTATCCAAATCAGCTCACAAGTCCTCACTAGAACCTGTCCAATTCAGCTCACAAGTCCTCACTAGAACCTGTCCAAATCAGCTCACAAGTCCTCACTAGAACCTGTCCAAATCAGCTCACAAGTCCTCACTAGAACTCGTCCAAATCAGCTCACAAGTTCATCAAGAAAAACTTGCTTAGCATGAACCCACAAAGAGAATTGTTAGAGACCCAATGTGATTCATCAACCTCATAGAAGCATAAAGAGAATTGTTAGAGACTCAATATGTTCTATACTTAACTCCCAATCTCAATCTCAAATCTCATAGAAACATAAAGAGAATTGTTAGAGACTCAATATGTTCTATACTTAACTCCCAATCTCAATCTCAACTCAATCTCAATCTCAAAAGAATAAGATAGATGTAGTATGCTTTTCTCAAGAACATGAAACACAACCCAACAATTGCCAACCATGCAATATCTCATATAACAATGATACTCATGTTCTTTCCACAACCAATATCTTTTCTCAACCAATTAGGGCTTTAACAACAATGCTTATAGACAAGGTTTAACCAACATCATTCAACTCAACATTAACCTTGAAGCATTCAACCAATCACTACATGAAAAGGAAACTAGTAGACATCCTTTTCCCTCCAAAGGTATTTGAACAAAACAACCACCAACATAAATCACCAATGCAAAGAATAACTTGCTCAAATCAATCTCAATGGAGTAAGCCCAAATCATGTATCAAGTAAAGCATTAACTTGATCAAAACAACCTCTATGGAAGCAACTCAACCATCAATCTCAAAACAGCCAACTAAGGGTTTCACCATCTCAATGCAAGTAGCAAGACTTACTAACATAAACCCTAGTGCAAAATGCTTCCTCTTCCTCAACCAGAATTATGCATTCACCCAAAAACTCATCAATGATTTTAATGCATAAACAATCTTCAATATCCAGAAAATGGGATTTACACCAACAAGAATACCTAGTAGACAACCTTTTCACTCCAAACTCAATTTCAGAAAATACACCATCAACAATATACATGGAAGAAGTTGCCCATACCTTTGTTTGAGGAAGAAGAGAATAGTTCTTCAACCCGTTACCAACACCACCCTCAACTTTGCCACCAAGTTAGGGTTAGATCATAAAAGTAACCACAAAAATATTTATTCCATAAAACACCTTATGACTCCAATCCTTAGAAGTCAACTACCAAAAATATAAAGCATACAAACAATATATCCTTTTACACCTTATTTCTCCAAATTAATTAAACCATGCTCAAGGAATAATAGCTTCTAAGCAAATCTCACTCAACAATCAAGCCAAAAATCTCAACCACACACTATCAACCTTATATCTCCAAAGAAGCATTTAACCTTAAAAATAATTTTAAATAAATCTGCCCAACCACTTCTTCTTTAACAAAATGCAGATTTTATTTAAAAAACCTTACCAAAAAAAATGCTTCCAAAAATCGCGGGTCAACAATGCCTCCAAAAAAATCGGAGCGCAAAAACTCTTCTCACACTCCACGGCGGGAGTCGAACGCTTGACCTCCCTTCAAGCGCCTTCACAGAATAGTCGTTGCCACTAGGCCAACGACGCTAGCTTGAAGGCTAGCAAGAGTCTCCTTCTCCTTAACCCTTTGGCGGCGGATAAACGTGGCAAAAAAATGATAGCCGTAGCTTTTACTTCCCAACCTTTGCGCAATTCGAATTTCTTTCACACCATTGCTTTGGACTATAGGTTATGGCTTATATAGCCAAACTTCCATGCTATGCACGACGTCGACGGAAGGATAATTCAAATTTTTCGAATTAATATTACTTTGGCGCCTTCGAAACAACTTTAGGGTTTATGAAACCCTTTTGATTATTTAAAAATAATCAAAGGTCTTTTAGACCTTAGACCTTAGGTGGAGAACCCATTAAATTATTAAAATAATTTAATCACTAAATCAAATAAATAATTAATTAAAAAACCTTAAAAAGGTTTTATTAATTAAGTTATTTAATTAATAAGTGTCTCCAGCCTTTGCATTAAGCCGAGAGTGGTTTTGAGAAAAACCCTTAATGCATCCACCTGGTTTTAATAAAAACCCTTAAACCCGCCATGGTTTTGATAAAAACCTTTTCATCTTGCCACATGGAATCTCTCCGAAATCTTCTAGAAAAGATTCTTTGGAATCTTCAACCTTTGAAGCCAATAAATCCTCTTGACATTAATGCCAGCTCCTTTTGACATCAATGACAACTCATAGACAAGAAGCTAGGATCTCAAACCCAAAATTGCCAACAAAGCGTTGGCCATCCGCTTGAGAGAGGTTATGCCCCTGATCATAAATCAAAATCAAGGAAGTTTCGTCAGAGGAAGATCCATCCTAGATGGTATTATTTATGTTCATGAAGCTATTCACTCTATATCCATCAATAAGAAAGTTGCTTTCCTTCTTAAATTAGACATGAACAAAGCTTATGACAGACTTAACTGGGACTTTCTCCTTGCAATCCTGCACAAGTTCAGCTTCCATCCTAATTGGATTTCCTTAATCAGAGGTTGCATTTCTTCTACCTGGTTTTCAGTCCTAATCAATGGCTCACCTACAGGATATTTTCAAAGTAGTAGAGGTTTAAGGCAGGGAGACCCCTTGTCTCCACTTCTTTTTATCATGGTAGCTAAAGCTTTAGGTAGATCAATCTTAGCAGCAAAACAAGTCGGTCTGATTTTAGGATTACAGGTTACTTCCCAATGCAATCCTATTACTCATCAATAATTTGTTGACGATACTCTGCTTTCAACATCCGCTTCTTTCAATGAAGCCAAAATTATTAAAAGCATTCTTATTTTATATGAGAAAGCTGCTGGCCAATGAATAAACTTCCATAAAGCAAACTTTATTTCCTCAACACTCCTTTAAGAAGGTAAACTATCATTGCTAATATCCTTCAATGTTCTATCTCTTCTCTGCCTTCTTCCTATTTGGGTTTACCTCTTTTTGTGGGAAGTGTCAAAGAAATTTTATGGGATAATGTTATTGAAAGACTTCGAAAAAACTCTCTTCTTGGAAAGGAAATATTCTTTCATAAGCTAGAAAAATCACCTTGACCATGACTTGTCTTCAAAGCATCCCTATTTATTTCCTTTCCTTGTTCAAAGCTCCTATCATCATTTATTAGAAAATAGAGAAAATCCAAAAGCACTTTCTTTGAACAAGATCTGAGAACAAACATAGATTCCACTTAGTTTCTTGGGATAAGGTTTGCAAGCCTAAGGAACATGGAGGTCTAGGCCTTAGAAGGATTCATCTTATCAATCTTGCACTCCTTGCTAAGCAAGCTTGGTGCATCATTTCCAACGATAATGCTAACTGGGTAAAAATCATCAGAAGGAAATATCTCCAATTTTCTAAATTCCTGCATGGTGAAGTTCCTTCGTTAGGCTCTTCCTTTTGGAAGTCAATTTGCTCGGCCCACTCAATCATAAGAAGAGGATTAAGGTGGCAACTTGGCAATGGAAAATTTATTTTCTTCTGGGAAGACAAGTGGCTTGGTGATCAACCTCTTATGCAAATTCCTCAACTCAGAAGGTTATTCGATATCACAAAGCAAAAGTTTGGTCCTTTAGTTGTTGATTTCATTTCTCCTATCATTTCTCCTATCAATGGAAATTTTACCTTCAACATTTTCTTTGGTAAATCTGGCTCGAACGTAATAGAAAAAATGATATTTGTATCGACACCATCTATCCACCCCTTGGAAAGAAATTCTAAATCCCATAATGCAATACTTAACTATTGACAACCCTGAATCTCAATTGTGTAGTTTTTACCTAGCTTTTGTCAACCATTTTAGGGAAGCCAAATTGCTAAATATTCCTGCTGCTTTATATTGGTCTTTGGATTATGCTATCACTTCCACCAGGGACAAAAAGGAAGAAGGTTGGCCCTCTCACCAGGGGCTTTTCAAAATCCTTTATAGATATCTACTCCATAAGTTCCCATAAGGAAATCTTCTTGCCCCTGATTCTGAGGAAGCAAATTCATCCTCCACTCTCAGCCCTAAAGCCACCAAGTTCCAAAAAGAAAAATAAATTGGACAAACCCTACCCTGTTTCCAATATAAAAAATAAAGTCAAGATTGATAAAACTCACGTTCCTTGCTCCCAGAGACTTAATTTCAAGGAAAATACTGATACTCCTACTCCTTCCTCTAGAAAAACCATAAAAGAGCCCAAATATGACATTGATTCCCCTGACTTTGTTGAAAAGTATCTCCAAAATATTGCTATTCAGTCCACCTTTGCCACCATAAGCCACTTGGAAACCGCTCATGTTGCGCTCGGTAAAGGTATAGCTCAGCTCAAAGAATAGCGGAATGCTCTCAACTTGTTGTTCTTCTGTGATCCATTTGATGAAGCCCCTACCATCTCTACTATTGGTGGTATTTTGGACACCAAGGAAACCACCAAGGACGAGGATGTTGTTGAGATCGCAAAGGAAGTTTTTAAGGAAGTGCCCAAGGATGCGTTCAAGGATGAAGCCAAGGATGCTGATTTGGAGATTGCAGTTGCATATCCAATGCAGACTGATGTACCTAATTGATGTTTTCGTATGATGGGCCTTTTGTCCTTTTAGGCCTCATCTATTATTCTTTTAGTCATTTTGTTATGTTTCTTCTATTGTTCGTTCTAGGATGCTTTTTGTTCCTTTCCAACATATTTTCTTAGTTTCAGGTGGTTTCATTTTGTCAATTTTTACTTTTTTGATGTACAAGGCATTAGGGCGCCTTTCAAATGCCATGTTTTAATGAAATTTATTAACTTACCAAAAAAATATCTTGTTCTTCTTATTTCTCCTTTTCTATTAATTCTCGCTACTTTATTCTTGTAGCTTTAAGATGTAAGCAACTATATTGCTTTTATTTAAATAATTCCTTTAAAATTTTAGATTCCAAATAGTATAATGTAGATCACAAATAATAATATGGTGCTCTTAAATCCTTGGTGTAAATATTATTTCAATGTTCATATAGTAAACTTTTATTGCACCAATCCTTTATATTGGTTTCTTTGGTCATTTAATTTGCCCTGCTTGTAGTATTAGACTTGTATGTGTTGTACCTCTATTATCCATTGCTCTACTACTTAAAAACTTCACCAAATTTGCAGCTCTAGTTGCTGCCCAAATTTCTCCTTTCTTGCTGCCCAACTTTCTCCTTTCTTGCTGCTAAACAACACTTCACAAAACTGCACCAAAACTCTCCAAATCTACAGCTCTTTATCTCCCTCAAATGTTGTCCACAAAATCTATTTTTGTGGCTTTGATTATTCTTTTAATCTATCTTCACAAATACTAAAAATAGCAACTAATAATGTTGCCCCAAATGGTGTTCATATACCTGCAACTTTGCAATCACTTCCTTCTTTCATTGACTTAAACCTATAACAAGAGTCTCTGGAATGATATCTTTTGTTGTTGTGTAGACACCTTCAATATGTTGTCCACAAGCACTCCAAAATCTGCCCAAATTTTTTTCAAAATGTACCTCTAGGCTACCTTCAATCTACTCTCCTGCAACCCTTTAATATCTGCTCCAAAATCTGCAACCTGCTCCTTCAAATCAACCTTCAAAAATATGTGGTTGTCTTTAGATTTCTAAAAACCTTAGGATTTTTAATCTTCTCTTCTTTTACAATCTCCTTGTCGAATTCTAACTTCAAAAATGATCTCCAACATTGTCTCCTTTCTCAAGAATCTAAATGTCTTGAGCTCTTCAAATTTCTTCTCCAAAATTTGGTAAACTTTTTGGGCTTGTTGTCAGATGGTGACAATTGTCCCAAATCTCCTTATAAAAAACTTCTCCTTGCTCGCAATCTCTTGTCATGAAATTTATTTAAATCTCCTCCACTGGTAATTTCTTCAACAAAGTTACACCTCTCTTCTTGCAATCCCATTCTTGCTTTCTCCAATATGCCTTTAGTTGTCGCTTCTCCGAACCTGCAATAAGGCTTTCTCTAGCCTTTATATTAATTGTTAAAATTCATTAACAATTAATTGGGTTTAATGGTATAGTTTGTGAGGTTTTGTCATGACCCTCCTTGGACTTTGTGGCATGAGAAAATGATGTATTATTTAAGGAAGTTTTAATATTTGGTTTTGTGCAATTATGATATTATGTGATGTTAGTTGATATCGAAGAATATGATACTATTAACAAATTCTCAATGTGTAGGATCAGGTACGCTCGTAGGTGGAAGAAGTTGAGTCATCCACCAGAAGTGGGGGTACTTGAGGTTGGGGAAGTGATGATAAGGCAACTCAGGGATAACATGGATGGATACCTTCATATAGGCATATATGATTGATTAGGAATAATCGTCAATAACCAACCACCTTAAGCCTCAGTTGATAGCCTAGTAGCTATCGTAAATTCTCAGACTAAGATAGGTGACTGAGTTTATGGAAATATTCCCTCTTTTTCTATTGCATATGTTTGATTATCTTTTACTTCATCACTTACTCTATTGCATTAGTGGTTTAGGAAATAAAAGCATGAATGAATAGGATACCTTTGAGAGCTTCTTGTTTCAATTATAACCTCTTACTCTCTACTTTATAAATAATAGATGTTTTATTTCAAAATGAAAATAGTTTCATTTTAAATAAATAGAGGTGTTTTATTTTGAAATGGTAGTGAAATTTTATTGTAAATAAATAAAAAGGTTTTATTTTTAAATGATAATTGAGCTTCATTTGAAAATAATATGCTAAATTACTTTAAATGATAAATGAACTTCATTTCTAAGTAACACATTAAAAAACATAATAATAAAATATATTGTTCATTTCTTTGAATGACAGTGGTCAATTCGAGCATGGATCAACCTCTTGAAAACTCGATGACTCTATTATCAATTTAAGAGTAGCAAGTTGCACATTCGAAGGGATGGGAATGTCTACCAACGATGAAAGGGGGAGTTCCATTTATGACCAAGATTGTTAAGGATCCAAGTGCATGAGATCTAATACTAGCCACCACAATTAGTAGATGGAAAAGTTATGATAGTCGATGAAGCATTGGGGAGTGGAGAGATACGTGGAGGATGGGACTTGTAAGGCAACATAGAAGCTTAAGGAAGAAAAATGATAAGGAGAGGAAAGAAAAGAGGGGAATTCACTTTTACAATGAGGAGAAAGAGGATGACGATGACTGGAGGAGGCAAAAATCAGAAAGGGAAAAGAGGAGAGCACTTCACACCTAGGACACCAGAGCTAGCAGGATTTAAGGTTGGTATTCATTCTATTGCGTGGGTTTATTTAAAGCTAGATAATGAAGAAAGGTTGTAATCCTTGGTTGTTCTTTGAACCTATTACTTCTAGTTGTATACTCATGTTAGGGTAGTTTACTTAGTGGGTAGTAATACCCTTAACCTATACTATTGTTAGCTTAATTCTAGGAATTACCTCCATTGGTGAAAACTAGGGCTTTAGTGTTGCTCTCCTGTATTCCCTAGCGGCTAAGAGCATAGATGTGGTCAAGTGCACTTCATGTTCTTTTAGTATGGTCTTTACCTTAGTTGTAGAGGCATTATAGCTACAAGATGAATCCTCCTCCTCTCTTCAGATACTGACCATAAGCACTAAACATAAGTGTTAAAGATTACTATTCAAAATAGTTTAATATTAATTTTTATAAAAAAATAATTTTAAAAGGTGATATTTATAATTTTAAAAAAGTTAAAAAAAAAAAATTAAGATTTAAATAAGATTTTAAGGTAGTACTTAAAAGTATATATTTTTAGTGGGATGACTAAATACAATGTATTAATCAACTAAACATGATCATATATTAAATGAATTAAATTCAATTAAAAGGTTATTGATTATTTTTTCAAAATTAACTTAAATATATTAGAATTTATATGTTGTTGAGGAGACAAATTTTATGTATGAATACACTTTGCAAATAAATATTAGAAATTTTCATTAGCTATTTTTCTTTGAAAAAAATAAAAATAAAAAGAAAATAAACTAAAGTAAAAGCAAATAAATAATTAACTTAATATTTTTTATTAGATGGGAAGAGGGGGTTTTGAAAGAGTCCCCAAAACTTTTACATAAATACAATGAGAACTACAAAGTAAGCCCTAATCAAAACCAAACAATGCAAAATAGAATAAGGTAGAAAACCAAGCCTTAATCATGAAGTGAAAGAAAAACATGTTGCTTCATATTATTAATTGTAAAATGGGTTACAATAAGGAAATGATATCCTTTGACAAAACACCCCATACAGTTACAAAAGGGGGACTCATGAAGAGGGACCCTAGCATAGAACAAGTATTGCAGCATCACAATCATCTTCTTTCAATTCCTCAAGTTTAGAGAGGACTTATGATGTATACCACTATGAGCTACACATGTTATGTGATCTGTGTAACCATACAAAAGAGTGTGAGATCATTTGAAGGCCTATATCAATTAGGCCTCCTATAAGAAATACATAGACTAAAAATGAATTAAAAGTGCATTATAGAGATTCAAAATGGACTGAAATTGATGCAAGGGTAGTATCTTACCTTGTAGGTCAATTTGATAGTTAAAAAATAGAAAATATATCTCAAGGTATATTTTCTAGGTGTCATCGTACCTTGAGGTGTGTATTAAATTTTATTTCTAGGATTTATCAAAAAATCAACCATGGAGCATTGTGGTGTGGTTCTGTGTTGGTTTAGAGGCCATAGTTGTTCATTCTGCATTATAGACCACCTTAAAACTACAAAAGAGATGTAGAAAATGAGGCTCACATGCTCAAAGATGTTTGGAATGAACCAACCAGTATTTTAATAGCATAAATTTACCTTTGTTACCTTCCTCAAATTCATAGGTAAGCTTTTCTATTGATAGACTTTCTTGGCAAGCAAGGGGGTATGAGGTGGATAAGAGAGAGAGAGGTCCTCTTAAATGAGCATGTGGGGTGTAAGGATTTCCACCTAGATGAATTAATGAGAATGGGTACTCCATTCCTATGTAAGACTTAGAAAGGAGTGAAAGACTCCTTTTTCAACCTTTTGCCTTGAATGCCCTTTATGAAGGGTGGGTGGTTTTTGAAAAAGGGCACAAGTGGATGCTTTGAAAAGTGCATAAGGGGAGTGTGAGGGGTTACCACATTGGAGAGGGGAAATACCTATCCCATTTTAGGTATTTGAATAGCCTATTATTTGAATTTAGGGTTTTGGAATTGATTTTGTAATGTTTTCCTCCTTTTTGAATTGATTTTTGCATTGATTTATTCTTTAAATGTTACTTGTTTTTGTAAGAGGTTATTTGAGAAATTTTTAGGTGTCTACATTTACCCCTTTTTGCATTGCACTGTGTGAAGACATGATGCAGTGCAAAAACTAATGACACTCATTTGGTGATTGATAGTGAGATAGTCTGGATTTAGCAGGTGATGACAAACGATTTGTCTTGAGATGAGTAGATTTTATATGCTCAATTTATGGATGGGATGCATGACCTTGAACTTTGCCATTGATATATTTATGAGACCATTGGTGTTGGTAAACTGGTCAATCATATGTAGGTATGCCCATGATTGCTTTAGTGGACTTGATCGTGCACCTTGATGAAGTGTATTCGTATGAGCAATCCTGCAATTTGTAACATACAATATGCTAAATTTGATTGAATTGGAGTGTTTGTTGATAAGAGAATTTTACTTTTTTGTTTACCCCAACAAATGAGGGCATATAATGAATTGTGGCAAATATTCTTGGATAAAATTTTGTATTTGATATCTACCTCCTCAAGGAATGAGTTGACGGGTGAGAAATTTGAAGACGACTATGAATCACTTGATAAAATGAAGTGATGGTGATCAATTGGTGAAAAGGATGAAAATGGATATTTTGCATGATTTTATGATGAATTTGGAAAATATTCTTGTATTTTTAGAATTTTGGGCCAAATGGGTTCTCAAAAATTTAATTTTTTCTAAAAAATGCACCTTAGGGTGCTTGCACTTTATGGAAGTGGACCCTGAGGTACATTTTTTCACACAAAAATGCACGTTAGAGTGCATTCTATTCAGGAAAAACCTATTTGTGGGGTCACCTTCGTCAAATTTTAGAAAGTCCAATTTAGTGGTTCGGGGTAGGATTGATGTTTGTGGCCCCTTGAGTAATGCTTGTTGTGATGGTGCTACAATAGGTTGGCCGATTTGGATTAATGCCAAGTTTTATTGTACCATGTCGACTGAGTGGTTAGTGGCATCAGTTTTTAAGTCTAATTTTGTAATCTTGTTTTCATGGTCTTCTTTCCATAGGCAAAAATCTTCTTTTTTCATTATTATTTTTTCAATTTCATCCTTCCATGTATTGAATACTTGCATGAGTTCCTTCACAGGGTCTTGTGAATGCCTTCCATCAGTCATTGTAGTTTAGTTTTGGGAATTTGTGAGTTTTTCTTTTTATCTTTAATTCTATGGTACTTTTTTGTAGTTGATTTGATCAAAAAATTTGCCAAATGTTGACAAAAATTAGAATTTTTTGCAATATTTTATCAATAATTGAAAAAATTATCAATTGGTTTGATAAAGAATTTAAAAATTATTGCAAAAAAAAAATGTTTTTGAAATAACTCCTTCATTGTTTTTATTTTAATTTACAGAACAAAAAATCAGTTTAAAATTTGAAATTTCCTTGGCACCCAATTTTTGAAATTAAAAAAAAAATTATCCAATGGTTATGAGCAACAATGAGCGAGAGGTAGTAGTAGGTCAGTGATCGGGGCACAAATATCAAGGGTGAGCAGACAGGGAGGAGCAAGCGGAGTAGAGGGGAGGAGCAAGCAAAGCGAAGAGCGTACATCAACGAAGGTTGAGCACGCTAAGAAAGGTAGGGAGGGCTTGGCACAAGTGTCGATTAGGTGAGTGGCTTTGGGTGCACGAGGATTGTATGGCCCAGTATGACCAAAGTCACAATTGGGTATATGAGCTACTGCATTTTTAAACCCTTTTGTGCCAAAATATTACCCCGTGTGGGATAATTGTGTTGAATACTTTAAATTTCACTTAGTTTCCCTTCATTGGCATCAAAAGAATGACGGTCACCGTCAATTTTTTTTAACAATGTATAAACTTTATATTATAAGGTTATTTTAATAATATTTCACCATGTTTTTGAAAACCTTATTAGGAAATGTAGAACTACACTACAGAAGAGTTTTTTGGGTGGATTTGAATGTTTGATCGATCTCTTTTTGATATGGATGATTTCTTCAATGCTTGCTCAATCTAGGTAATGTTTTTTTGATGTTCCTTGAACTGATTTATGCACCAAAAAAGTGTAATTTGGTCATTGTTTCTTGGACTCCATCAAACATCACCTGCAGTTGGCTTATTTGACAAATTTTAAATTTTTTGATGTGATCTGTTGTTTGCTTTGAGGTTAGAAAGAGTGTTGATGTATTTTAGGAACCCTTGAAATTTTTAAGTACAGTGTTTCTTGTTTAATCCTCTGTGATTACTTAATTTCTTATACTATTTTTGCTATTTTCTAGTGGAGATGAACACGGTGGGGGGAAATGAAGAATTGTAACGAGTAGCTATGACTAGATTTGTGTGTAGATGAGTGCAAAAGTGAGAGGAGGGTTGGCTCTAATACTAGTTTTTAGGAACCAAGTTGATGTAGTAACAATAGTATGAAGCTATATTATTCATCATAATGCAAGTATATATAGAATTACATAGGAATCTCACGTAGGTTAAGTGGTTGCAACAATATGCCAAACATGGCCAACCACTTAACTACTAGTTAACCAAATGCTAACTATGGATGTCCACTAACTGCTAGAAGACAAACAAGATCTCTAAGAGTTAACTAACATCTAACAACATGCTAACAACATGCTAACAACCTATTTCTAACATGGGCATACTATGCCTCACGTGAATACAAAGTGCAAGAAATAGGAATAATAAATAATAATAATAATTAACTTAGGCTTAAGTGGATAAGCCTAAGTTATCCTCAACACTCCTCCCAACCATATAAGCATTGGACCCCAATGCTCTCAACAAATGTGGAAAGTCATGGGCCATCTCATGGTGAGGAATCCAATGAGCCATGTGTGGAAAGTGACCACGAAGAGCAACAAGGTAAGTAGTGGAAGAACCTTGTCTCGTGTGATGAGTCTTCATCTCGAAAACTCTATCTAAAATGAGTGAAAGCTGATGATCAGGTGCCACTACTGCTGTAGGATTGAAAATAGGATCAGGTACCAAAAGAGGGTCCTAAAATGGTGTCTCTGGAAAGTGGCACTCATCCAAAGGAACCCAAACTCTGCCTCCAACCTGTGGGGAGTGAGGATTGTGATGCTTTCGCACCACTCCCTGCGGAGTCTCCTACAAGTCCTGTGGTATCTTGCCTAGAAGGCTCTGCCGGTGCTTAGTAAGGGAAGTAACCTTAGCTTGCTCCTCCATGTGTGCAATGGTGGGAGTGGGCAAAGCCAAAGGTAACTTCTATGGAACAAGTGGTTCAGTAGTTGTAGGTGTACCCAAAATTATACCAATGGAATCAATGGTATCTTTCTCATGAGTGAGAATGGTGGGTTCCTTAACCACTTGCTCTTGTGACTGTTCATCATGTGGGAGTGAAACTTCTTCCTTTGCATGTTTCTTAGGTGGTGCTTTTTCTTCATTTTGTGTGGGACAAATGCTAGTAGGAGCCAAAATGAGTGCTTGACTTAATGGCTTCCTTACTTGCCTACAACTTAACATCAAATTGGAAGTAGGTGTAGTGCTTTGTATCAAGTAGTGTTTACCATGCAACTCCAATGTGTAGGTGTTCTTTTTAGCATGATAAATAGCATTCCTATCAAATTGATAGGGTTTACCTAGCAAGAGTCCACAACAATCCATATCTGTGACATCACACCTAACTTTGTCCACAAACTTGTCACCAAAAGCAAAATTCAAGGTGCAAGTATGGGTGATGTTGGATGTGGAGTCTACATCTTTCCACCCAAGTGCATAAGGTTGGTGATGTGGTTTGATGGGAAGTTTCAACTTCTCCACAACGGACTTCGCAATGAGGTTCTTTTGCGATCCGTTATCAATGATACAATCAACATAGAAATCATGCGTCAAGTGGGCTCTAGTGACAAACAAATGATCACGCCCCCCTTGAGCAAATGCATTGGACATTAGGGTAACTTTGTTCAGTTTACCCTTTAAAGCAGGATATTCTTCTTCTATCCCTGTAGCCAAAATGGGACCATCTTGTGGTTCCTCATGTGTAGGCTGTACAATTAGGGATTTCTTCTTCTTAAACTTCTCAAAAGTATAGCATTTGGATTTTACATGTCCATGCTTTTTACAAAAGTCACAATACAATGAAGAAGAAGAATCTTTAGCATGAAAGGAAGAAGAATGTGCTTTAGGAGAAGTGGGAGGAGAAGAAGAATGAGGGGAAGATTGAGAATTGTTCTTCACCTGCTGTTGATGCTGATTCCCACCTTTGGAAGAGCCCTCCTGTGATGAACGAGACTTTTGATATGCACCAACTTTCTCCTCTACAAGAATGGCATGATTGAATGCCACATCCAAGGTGAGGAAGACATTGAATTTTATCTCCCTAAAAATATGATCTTGCAAGCCACGAGTGAATTTATTAATCAAATCATCTTCTGAATCTTTCACACCAAGCAATACCCTCAACCTATTAAATTGGAAAATGAAATCAGAAACTGACATTCCATAGGTTTGCCTCAATCTATACCACTTGGTAGTGAGGTCACTTTGGTAGTTTGGTGGAAAGAAGGTGTTTTTCAGAATTTGAGTTAATTCTTTCCAAGTCATGGTGGCATTATGACTCTGTCTTTCTACAATGAGAACTTTTGCTAAACCTGTGAGTTTTAGTGTAGCAAATGTGGCTTTTTCATCCTCCGGAATTTCAGCATAAGCAAACCAAGTTTGCATATCCAAAATCCATGCAGATAAGACATCGGGATCCCTAGATCCATCATACATTTTAACCTCACATTTGGCTTTGTTTGCATGATTATGGTGGATTTTGAGTTCACCAGGATTAAATTGCACAACAATGTCTCTCACTTTTTCTGCCAAAATGTCTACTGCTTCAGTGAGGTTTTCCATGTTTGTTCTGAGATCATGAGCCATATTTTGCCTAGTATATGCCAGACTAGGAGGATTACAAAATGGATGCAAGAACTAATCTAGGCTTAGGAACAATTTCAGTTTCCTATGCAGCCAAATTGCCTAGATTTTACAAGTTTTGCTCTCAAAATTAGGGCTATTTTAGTGCTCTTTACAAAAATCAAGTTTTGTAATTACAAATTAGCACTAAAAATAATGAAAAATAAACCCTTTTACAATGCCAAAAATAGGTTAGGAGAAAAATTATCAATCTACGAAAAATTTGCAACACAATGCAAAAAATTTCTCTGAAAACAGACTGAAAATGGAGAAGATATCACCTTTTGAAGTTTGGGTGCCAATTTTCAAAATTTGAATTTTCTCCTCCTTGATCAATTTTCCCGCCAAAATTCGAATTTGAATTTTTTTTTTTTTAGTGGAGTCCACTAAAATGATTGCACCAAGTGTCCAATGTGAGGCTTGGAAATGCCTCGAAGGCCACAGTACGTTTTGGCTTCCCCGAGAGCCGTGCGCATAACAACTTGGCGCTGCCTTTCGCGCTTGAGAGTGGCAATGTGACCACTATGAGATGGTTACCAAACCATCGGTGCTTAGGCGCCTTTAAATCCTGCTCGGGCCTTAACACGCTCGATGTGGGATAATTCTCCCCAGACTCCTCCCTCGTCGTCGATCGTCGGTTGACTCCGCGACGATAGAAATATCTGCTGTGGCCGGAGATTAATTTAAACCTTAGGGAAAAAATATATCCCGTCGAAATTTTTCTCCTCCTGCTGGAAAAAAACGTAGAATTGCCAGACGTCTTCACGGTGCCAAAAATTTTTCTCAGCAAATAAAACCTTAATAAATTTTAATATTTATCACCGGTTTTCCTTCTGTGCTCGCCGAAAAATGGTTTTGACGTCGGGATTTTGTTGCACGGGTTTTCATACTCAAAATTTGAAGAGTCGCCTCCTACAACTCAGTTCGATCGCCACCTACGATCGTGATTTTATTCTAAGGGGGTGGGCTATCAAAAATGTAGCTCCCCAGTCACATTGCACAGGTAGGTTGGCTGACGGAGCAACTGGTGGCTACCGTCTGCTAGTGGCCTGTGTGGGGGTTACCGTCGGCTGGTGGCCGACGGGTGCTGTTGATGGTGGTCCAACCCGATGGGGGCCCGTCGACTTTTATTGGGTGGCTACCGCTGGTCGTTGGTATCTGGCCCCTGCTGCCACGTCTAGTTGTCAGCGCTGCCGGCTGGTGGGGGCGATGACCGAGTGGCTGGCGGTGCCGGATGGTGTGGCCTCTACCACAAGAACTTTGCCACCGCTTGCAAGCTCGCGACGAGATTTTTTTTTTTTTAATAATATTAATATTAATATAATATCTTTTCATGGAGAAAAAGAAAATATATTGCATGCAAGAGAAGTGACTCTTTGTCCAACTTCACTCCTCTTTCTGCAGATTTGAAACTCCAATTGGAACTCAACTTGAACTGATGAGGTAAACTCAACTTCTACTTTTCAAGGCAGATCTGGTGCTCCTTGACAAAGAAATGGTGCAGGGGTAATTTCTTCCCTCTGCCCTCAGCTTCACTTGTGTTGTGGATTGCTTCAAGCTCCACTTAACACCTTCCTAGGATCTTGATGACTAGTTGAAAACTCCAACTAAACACCTAGCAAAAAGTGGATCAAACTTGCCCTCCTTTCTGCAACTTTTCCTGAAGCTAACTGATACCAATGATGTAGTAACAATAGTATGAAGCTATATTATTCATCATAATGCAAGTATATATAGAATTACATAGGAATCTCACGTAGGTTAAGTGGTTGCAACAATCTGCCAAACATGGCCAACCACTTAACTACTAGTTAACCAAATGCTAACTATGGATGTCCACTAACTGCTAGAAGACAAACAAGATCTCTAACAGTTAACTAACATCTAACAACATGCTAACAACCTATTTCTAACATGGGCATACTATGCCTCACGTGAATACAAAGTGCAAGAAATAGGAATAATAAATAATAATAATAATTAACTTAGGCTTAAGTGGATAAGCCTAAGTTATCCTCAACACAAGTTCCTATGAATTGGATTTTAATGGAGAGATATGGATAATGAATGCAAATGAATAAAATAATAATCACTTTTATTGAATCGTAGTTTCAAATGGAGGGTGCCCTTCCAAGTGCTCACAAGAAGATATAATAATTTATGTTCTTTGATGCCCAAAGATACCTTTCATGAATGCATATATAAACCTATATAATAGTCATGATGGTGAAAGGACACGATGGTCCATTAATTAAATGAATGAAATTAATAATAATCTAAGTTAGGATCAGGATCCTAACATTCACCTTATCTAAGACCTCTACTACTAGTAAAAAAACTCGTTGGTTTATTATGGATCAGAACAAAGTACCTTACAGTATTATAGCAACTTCCAACCCATCTTATCCAATATCTATGAAAACCAAATGCAACCAAAAATTTATCCAAAAAACTCCATGAAACTCTATCATAATCCTTTCTCATGTCTAACTTTAGAAACACACATTTTCTTTCACCAATCTTGATAAAATGCATGGATTCATGAAGGGATATAATTGTTGGACATTTTGAGTCCCTAAGTCAAATTTGTCATTTTTTGTGCTTTGTTGATTACATCTCTACTTCAAGTGGTATCAAAGTGGGAGTTCCTGAGTGTGTATATAGATCACCAAATGTGAGGTAGTTTACACCAGGATTTATGGTTAGGGTTTGTAAGAAACATGATTACAATACCTCCACAAAGAAACCATGGCAATGGAAGAAATGATGTGGTACCTGAAGAGGATTTTAGATCCCTACAGAGGTAAGTTCAGGCACTACAAGAGGAGCTGCATAGAGGGTTTGAGCTAAGAAGATAAGATGAGAGTGAAGATGAAGTTGAAGAAGAAGAGGCCTAGTTTGAAGAATAAGAAGAGGCAGTAGATCCTACGTAATCCAGATTGTATAAGGCCAAATCCCAAATCAAGAAGAGACTAAAATTTGATGTTTCTACGTATTTTAGAAATCTTAACCCAGAAGAGTTGATCGATTGGATCAATGATATGTAATAATACTTTGAGTATGATGAGGTGGAAGATCCTGAGAGGGTCAAATTTTCTATTATCAAGCTAAAGGGTCATGCTAGTATCTTGTGGAAGGGAGTATAACCGAATATAAATAGAAGAGGAAAATAAATGATAACTAGCTAGAAGCGGATGGTGGATAAGTTGAAGGGACAGTTCATTCCAACTGATTATGATTTGAATTTTCTAAAAAAATGTAGGGTTTGAGGTAGTCAGACAAGTCTATCAATGAGTATACAGAGGATTTCTACAATATTTTAATTATAAAGGGCAATTCTAAAGCCAACAAGGAGAAGGTAGCCCTTTATATAAATGGGTTGAGAGCAAGTATTCAAGAGGAGTTAAGTCTGGTCAGGATGACCACCATAGAAGATGCTTACCAGTTTGCCTTGAAGGTAGAAGAGAAGCTAAATAGAAGATTTGAAAGAAAGCAAAGAGGAAGATATCGTGGTGGAATAATAGGTGCGAGAACAAATAGAGGATGAATTGAGGATAAAAAGAAGAATGGAGAAGCTAGCAACAATCAAGACCAAAAAAGGGATAATGATTACCACCCTCATGAGAAAAATAATAGTTACCAAAGAGGAAGAGGAAGGTTTGGATGAGTACCTAGAAGAGGAGGATTTAGTGGAACCTATTTCCAATGTGGGGAATAAGGACATCGAGCATATGAGTGTCCACAACACCAAGGAAGGATGAATAAAATACCTAAACGTAATGCTCGAGCTGCTATTATAGATGAAGGTGCTAAATTTGAGAACTCTAAAAAATCAGAAAGAGGATAATTCCTAGTTAAAAGGAGAGCCTTACTAAAAGAGGAGAAAGATCTAGATCAAAGGAAGAGCTTATTCTGCACAAGGTGTAAATGTACAAGTAAGGTTTATAATGTTATCATTATAATGGTAGCATTGATAATATATTTTCAAATGGGATGGTTACTGTTGGTCATCAAATCTGCCCAAGAAAGGATTTGGGTAAGTGAATGCACCCTAGACCTGGACCAACATTGAAAGGCCGAAGAGAAGAGATGCTCCTCGTGCCAATATTCGAAGAAAGGCCGGATCCTATACTAAACTACTTTGGTGTTTTGAGATAAGGGTGCAGGAAAGAGATAAACAGAGTAAGGGTACAAGAAAGAAATAAAAGAGTAAGGGAAGAGATTTCAATAGTTTAATGGTGGGAAATAACCAGAAGCACGATTGCTAGCCAATAGCTTGGAACAACAACAAATAACACCAAGAATAAATGAAATAAACACAATATTGAATTTCTTATGTATCCTCTGGATGAATTTTAGGATTCTCCTTCCCCTTTTGTCGAAATTTAGAGTTCAGAGTAACGACGATTAGGAAAAGTGAGTATAAAAGAAACACTATCCACAGGAAGCATAAAAGAAGGCCTCTACAGTGTTTTTCTCCCCTATGTATCCTTTGGGAAAATTTTAGGGTTCAGTCCCCAATCGCATACCTAAATCCAGGATTCAAAATTACATTATGCAAACAAAGAAAGATAAAAGAAATAAATGCAAAAGGCAGCATACAAGAGAGAAATAGAGTCCAACGTTCTTTAGTATTAATCGTAGGAATCAAAGTTACAGCAACTTTCTAGCAGAAATTTCCCCCCCTTTTATATTATAACGCCAGGGTTTTTATAGAGGACCCGACACTTTGAGCCATAATTACACAAAATGGAGGAGTACATCCTCGAAAGCTGAGAAGTCGGCCCCTCACGGATCTTGTGATTGAGCTTTCATATCCTTTACCAAAACTAGCAGCTGCGATCGGGTCAACCAGGGAAATACGCATTAATGAGCTGCCTGAGCGTCCTCAGCTTTTGGGTGCAGTGCTCGAGTGGCTGCCATGCTCGTCAGGTTCTCCTTTTGGAACTGATACTTCATTTCCAATTACCAAAAATGAGCAGTGGTCTTATCAGGAACGTAAAAATGCAATTATGAGGCACTTGATTGCCTCAATAAAATACTAGGCTTGGAACGCGTGCCCTTGAAGCGCTTCGCTAGGTCTTTTTTTGCAACTCTACTTCACAATGGATCTGAGCCGAAGCAATAACTCCTTTATTTCTACTTCGCAAAATGGAGCTTCGCAAAACTGCTTCGGGGTAGTGAGCGCCGAAGCATATTTTCTCCTCAAAATGGGGCTCTTCATTCTTCGCCACTTCGTTGACAAAATTGCATCACTAATGCCTTGGAGAAATGCTTCGCCGCAATCCTCTTTCAAAACTATGGTTTGGGAAGGTTTCGATCGAAGCACTTGCCTTCAAAATGTTTCATTCTCCACGACCTCCGCTACTTCGGGTGGAAGTACTTCACACAAAAGCTAGCCAAAGCAGATGCTTCGCAATGACTTTCGGTGAAGTAAAAATGGTTCGCTGGTGGAGGGGCCCGAAGTGGGTGCTTTGGCAATTTTTTGGCAAAGTATTCTTCAATGCTCCTTCGAGTTTCGCTTCGCTAGTTTTCTGGCCGAAGTAGCTGCTAGAAGTGCTTCGGTCCCGAAGTTGTTTTCTTGCCTTAGCAAATTCGGACCATGATTTTAGACTTCCCTTCTTCGACGAAGCTATCTTTTTGGACTGCCACTTGAATGTCACTTTGCAAAACTTTCACCCGAAGTGACTGTTTGAAGGACTTCGGGCCCGAAGTTCTTTTTATCGCCTTTCTTGTATTTTTCTTCGGCAACACCGCTTCGCAAAACTTTTTCCCGAAGTAACTACTGGAAATGCTTTGGGTGCAAAGATATTTTCATACTTCTCTTATTTCTTTCGACGAAGCTATTTTACCTAGATTATTTGGTAGTGAAGTTATTTCTTCTTCATTTTATGTACAAGGGGTGGCAAGGAAAGCCAAAATTGCTGCAACTTACAAATATTTTCAAAAAACAACTAAAAGAAATACTTTACAACAAAGAACACTGTACAAAGTTTTGATTTTTCTACCCCTTTATATAATGTGACAAAATTGTCAACATTCTTGGCGGCTTGCGGGGCAACGAGCTCGTCTCGGTGGGAGAACCCTCAGCCTTGATCCATTGGGCTAGAGTTACCTCCAGAACCTTCTCCATTTTCTATCTCTGGGGGTGCTTCCACAGCTTGTCCTCCTTATTTTTCTTATTCTCCTTCTTCTACTGGCACGGCTTCCTCTTGCGATGATGGGGCAAGGCGATCGTGGATTTTTTTCATGGTTCGATGGACATGATCCCAAGCACCCTTCGAGAAAGGCTCTTGATCCTGCAATGCCTTGACCAAAATGTGAAACCGATCAATCTTCTCGATATCAGCATGTTGAGCCCTGGTATACAGATCGTTCAGGCAGGCCGTGATATTGCAGTATCTCAGAAGGAAATTTGTGATCTATTTTTCTATTATAGGTTTCGCCCACCCGTCTATCTCTGAGACGTCGTCTTCAAAATGAAGCCATGTCGGCTTAAGCTCTTCCTTGGTCAGAAGATTCCCATCATCATCTGTGAAGCTCGAGAAACCCAAGGAAGAGAGATATTGGAAATAGACCATCGATGCATGCTGCTCATTATCAAACATGTCCAGGAGATCCTTCACCTTTTGTGCCTTACTCACCCTGGAGAAGAAGGCACAAACTGTGGCTTGGGCCATGGACCAATCCCTAGCTGTCTGACTCATCGTAGGGACTTGTAAGTCCTTATATTTAGTGCTTTGGACATCGAAAGCTAATTTGAGTTGGCCTCTAGATTTTTGAGTAATCTCATCGATGATTGGCCTTCCTTCGGCAGCGACATGCTGTGCTTCGGTGGTGTAGATCAAAATTGATAGGGCACTGGAGGCCCGAGACTTGAAATTCTTGAGCAAGTGTGAGCGGATTTCCTTGATTCTACCTCTATCAAATAGCTCTAGGTTTGCTTTTTTGAACAACTTCTATTGTGTCTGCAATATTTTTCTTTCAAGTTCCTTGGCCTTCAGCTCATTTTTGGCCCGTTTCTGCGCTTGATGCTCAGCTGGACACTGTAGTTGTAGTATTTGTTGTTTCAGGGCATGTGTTTCCTTTTTCATCAGCTTACACTGCTCCCCTGAATCCTCCAGCTTGGAGCGGATTCTAGCTAGATCCTCTTCCAACTTGATTTTGGTGCTCTCAGCTTCAAACCTGCACTAATTAGTGATTTTTGCGTGCGCTCAAAAAGTCTCAATCCCGACATGCATAGATGCAGACTCATTGTCTATGTTCAGGTGCTCCAGGTCCTTGGTCTTCTCCTGATAATCATAGTCCGCTGGAGTCATTTCATCCAGGGGCTTCTGGACCTTAGGGACCTTCTTTACTTTATGTAACTTCTTGGCTTTCAAATCAAAGACAACGTATTTCTCAACTTGGGCCAGAGAGTGCCCTCTCTTCTTTCTCGCCTCCTTCAGCATTTTCTTTGTATTCTATCGGGCTTGGAGTAGCTTTTCGGCTAAAGGGCATTCCTTTATTATTGATAATTCAAATTCAAATAAGGCTAGATCTCCAGCCGAAGGGGTAAACAAATATAAAGAATTGATGGGGGAAGCCTCACCAGAAGGTTCGATGATAGGTGTGATGGGAGCTTCGACAAGTGGGACAACATCGTGTATGATGGGAGAATGGGCTACGGGGTTCGGTGTTGGAGTACTGTCTTCGCATTGACTAAGGACTGAAGGAACGGTGGCATGGGTGGGTGAAGTAGTTTCAACAGGCTTGTACCGACCTAATGACTTGAGTGGAGTGAGGCTAGGCAGATTTGGAATGGCAACGGGCAATACCTGAGTGGGTGATTGACCTTGTAGGGGAGGGAGAGACTGATGAGAATATTTGGTCGAGACCATAACGGACATGTGAGAGACCAAGGCAAAGGGTGGAGAGTGCGTACCTGCATGCCCTCCTGGTAGAGCGACCGTGATGCCAAACCTCCACGAATTCTAGTTCAACGTTCCCTTCTAGTTGGAGGAGTTCCTCCACATCAATGATGTCTATACTTGGGAGCAAATTCAAGTGCCTTAGAGCCACCCAAAGCGGCCCCGTACAAGGCTTCCAAGTGCTCCTACTAAACCATCCTTGTCTCTTGATGAAATAGCAATGTGAAGGAATTGCTTATGTACATGATAAAAGAATATCCAAATAAGGAAAGATCAGGGCCCGAAGTACTGGCCCATTCCAAAAAAATTTAAACTAGTAAGCCGCGTGTGCAAGTTTCGGGCCACCCATTCTGCCCAGTCGAAGAAGACTGGGTTGGTGTTTGGCCTCGAAGCATCGGGGGCATAAAACTCCCCTCTAGAAATACACTCGACCAGAGACACCTGCCAGGGGTGTACCGAAGCATCGGTTGACATGCCTGCCACCCATGCAATGATGGAGAAAATTTTAGTATTTTTGAAGGCCACCAAGAGTAGGGACGTTTGGGGTAGCTTGCCCAAAGGAAGCCCACTTTTGAGGTTTTCTCGCAGGAATTTCAACATGTAGTTGTTCGAGGTGAACCTCTCCACCTGTTCGCTTAGGATGACGTTATGGACCGTATACCCCTTAGGTGACCCCTGCTGCGGCGTGAAGGCTGCTTGCACATCCTACTTCAAGATTGAGAACAATTTGTGACCAGTGGCATTTAGCACTTATCTGGAAGCAGGCTGGTAGTTCTATGCAATGGCATAAATCAGCTCGGGACAATGATGCGCGGGCAGAGTTAGATACCAGTAGATTTGTGAATAGTATGCGATGGCCCTTTTATTTTCAGTCGAGAGCCTACTCCTCATGAACTCGATAGTGTATCTGAGTTCTGCCACACTCTTGGAGAGCTCTGTGTCCCTAATATTTTCCCACCCATCAATTGGTGGTTCGACGAGCTGTTCATATTTAGTCTTCCCTCTCTTTGATGACTCATTTTTCTAGGCAGAGGCTTAGGTTGACCTTCTTAGGTCTCTATTTTTTCTCCTCCATGCTCTTCGTATTTTTGGGAGTTGCCACTTCTGGCTCCTTCCCTCTCTATGTCGAGCTCTTCTTCCCCATGTTAGATGTCTTATGGCAGAAGCAGGGCTTGAAGCATAGAGGACTTCGAAGCGAAGGATTTCGATGCAAGGGCGTAAGATATGTAGAGTAACAGTGAAGGCTCTTAGTCTTGCATGCACTGATGGATGAATAACCTTCCTAGTGCTAGGGCCTTGTGTTTTATAGCTCTAAAAGGCAACTACCTAAATTTATGGCACCTGCCATAATTAAAATTTTAACTCGGCTGAGGAAGGTTGTCGTGCATTTTTTATTGGCTTTGCAGCGGCATGGTACGTGGGCCCATATGGTTTGATGATTTCTCCTGCATCGGGAGCTTGACCTTCTGCCACCTCGTACCCAAGCATGGATTTTTCTCGCAACGAAATCATCTTGGGATGTACTCCGCAACCCTTGCATTAAAATCACTTGCCTTGAACATTCCCTAAGTTGTCATCGGTGCATTCCCTAAGACACATTTTAAATGTTCCTTATTTCACGTGCCGTCAGGTTGGCATAGTGCAACTGGTGTTAAAACTGCTTCGCAACGAACCTTTAGTGTGAGCTGATTTTCTAAGCTTCGGTCCCAAAGTAATTCTCCCTCATTGTGTCACTTTTTTGCTTCGTGGAAGGCTGGCCCCTTCGAAGCTTGTTTTCTTTGAAGAATACTTCGCTAGGCTTGCTTCACAAAATTTTCACTCGAAGCAGCTGCTTGAAGTGCTTTGGGCGTGAAGCTCTTTCCTTTTGCGAAGTAGTTCATTGATTTTCCTTTGAAAATATTTTCGCTTGGATTTCTCTTGGCGAAGCACCTCTTATGCCTTGGTTTGAATTTTCGTTTGGCCCACGTGCTTCACTGTGAACTACTTTACATTAGCTATTTCACACATAAAGTTCTTGAAGTAAAACTATTTATATATATATATATATACCGAAGTAAAACTTGACCTAACCTCTTAAGCAACACTTAGTGCCCTTGGCACTTTATTTACTAGCCAAATTATTTACAGTATTTACATAAAATCTTACGACATGATTGGCATGCCGCCACCACAAAATCAACTTTGGGTGTCTATCCGGTGAACCTACAATGTCCAAACCAGATCTGATTGAACTTCAGTTGATCTTTGAAGTCTGGATAACTCCTTCCCAAAGTTTTCCATGTTGCGAACAGAGTGCAACGTAGCAGGTTGTCACTCCTGCCAGTACCCATACTGTCGATGAATGATGTGGTGAAGAATTTCACCGCATGGGGGTCTTTTCTAAGTACCAGTTGTGGTGATGGCTGGAACCAATACCCCAATTCTACTATCTGTGGGCTGAGTACAGATTTCTCCATCCTCTTGTTGTGGTAACATGGCTTTTCCATTGACGAGTAATCTCCTAAGATCTCTTCAGGCTCAAATTCTTGATGAGACATGCTTAATGGGCTCTGGCTAAATACTTGCATACCATCTCCTGGGATACAAAAAGGGTACAAAAATGTGCCCTCTTTGTTCTTAGGATCTACCACTTGAGTTTGCTCTTCTCCCTAAGTCATCTTTTGATGGATATTGCAAGCAACCATATGGTTCATTGCTGGAACATGGCTTGCATATTCCCATCATTGGACTTGGATGAAATCTACCTCTTGAGCTTCAAACGACTGCATCTCAGGCCTCTGCTCAGTATGAGGAATATTCCATGGTGAATACTGCGTGTGATAGACAGGAGCAGCAACTACTGGAGAAAGTGATGGAGTTTTTCCCCATTGCCATTTCCTGATAGGAGCAAAAGATGTTCTGCTTGTACTACTTCCTCAAATATTTGAGTGAATCTTCATTCACCTGATTGTAGTAGGAGGAGGCTCATGTCCAGGTGAAAGGCTCGAACATAGAAGATGTGGGCTTGCACGGGTGTCGGTTGAATCTCCCCTGGAATTATCTTCCAAATTCTACAGAATCGAACATTGAAGTCTGTGACGCTCTCCTAAGGCATTCTCGTAATGGTGGAGAGGTGCATCAAAAGCTGGAAGGGATCCTGAGAGCTGTCAAATGTTCTAATTAGTTCTCCCGCTAAGTCATCCCATGAGTAGATGCTTTTACGCCCAAGCAATCTGTACCACTGCAGCGCCCTTCCTTCCAAATACAAGACCATAAATCTGATCATGACATCTTCGTGGGTTATGTCATGAAGGATCACTAAAGCAACAACATCTTCAAGGTGCTCTTGGGCCATTCCCTTAGTGCCATTGTATTTTGTCAAGGTTTTCAAGGCACTTTTGGGAATCTCATGGTAACTTTGAAGATTCAGGGGGCCAGAATCATTCCATCTAGGATAGCTTACCCTTGCCATTATAGCAGTGGTCTACAAAGATCACGGTTATCGTCGCTAAGTCAGAGTCGCCAGGTGAACATTCTTTTTTTCGCTTGTGAGGTCAAGGCTGCTCATCGAACATTGATTCCTCCATGGTGTCTTATTGCAATGTTAAAATATGTCTTCGATAAAGAAATTTGGATCTTTCACTCAATAGAGTCACCATGTGGTTTTTTCAGATGAAGGCAAGCCAAAGATTCACCAACTCAAGTTTCCTTAAAACATGGGGATTGTTGGTCCCACCGGGCGTGCCAGAAACTGTTGGTCATAAAATCTACCCAGGAAAGGATTTGGGTAAGTGCATGCGCCCTAGACCTGGAACAACATTGAAATGCCGAAGAGAAGAGATGCTCCTCGTGCCAATCTCTAGAGAAATGCCGGCTCTTATACTAAAATACTTTGGTGTTTTGAGATAAGGGTGCAGGAAAGAGATAAACAGAATAAGGGTACAGGAAAGAAATAAAAGAGTGAGGGAAGGGATTTCAATAGTTTAATGGTGGGAAAGAACCAGAAGCATGATTGCTATCCAATTTCTTGGAATAGCAGCAAAGAACACCAAGAATAAAATAAATAAACACAATATTGACTTTCCTATGTATCCTCTAGACAAATTTTAGGATTCTCCTTCCCCTTTCATCGAAATTCAGAGTTCATAGTAATGACGATTAGGAAAAGTGAGTATAAAAGAAACACTATCCACAAGCAACATAAAAGAAGGCCTCTACAACGTTTTTCTCCCCTATGTATTCTTCAGGTAAATTTTAGGGTTTAGTCCCCAATCGCATACCTAAATCCAGGATTCAAAATTACAGTATGTAAACGAAGAAAGATAAAAGAAATAAATGTAGAAGGCAACATACAAGAGAGAAATAGATTCCAAAGTTATTTAGTATTAATTGCAGGAATAAAAGTTATAGCAACTTTCTAGCAGAAAGTTACCCCCATTTTACATTACAATGCCTAGGTTTTTATAAAGGACCCAAACCTCTGAGCCATAATTACACAAATGGAGGAGTACATCCTCGAAAGCTGAGAAGTCAGCCCCTCGTGACTCTTGTGACTGAGCTTTCATATCCTTTACCAAAACTAGCAACTACGACCGGGTCAACCAGGGAAATATGCATTAATGAGCCACTTGAGCATCCTCAGCTTCTGGATGCGGTGCTCGAGTGGCCGCCATGCTCTCTAGGTTCTCCTTTTGGAACTGATACTTCATTTCCAATTACCAAAAATGAGCAGCGGTCTTATCGGGCATGTAAAAATGCATTTATGAGGCACTTGATCACCTCAGGAAAATACTCGACTTGGAACGCATGCCCTTGAAGCGCTTCGTTAGGTCTTTGTTCACAACTCTACTTCGCAATGGATCTGAGCCGAAGCAATAACTCCTTGATTTGTACTTCACAAAATGGAGCTTCGCAAAACTGCTTGGGGGGTAGTGAACACCGAAGCAGATTTTCTCCTCAAAATGAGGCTCTTCATTCTTTGCCACTTCGTTGACAAAATTGCTTTGCTGATGCCTTGGAGAAATGCTTCACCGTGATCCTCTTTCAAAACTGTGGTTCAGGAAGGTTTTGGTCGAAGCACTTGCCTTCAAAATGTTTCGTTCTCCATGACCTCCGCTACTTCGGGTGGAAGTACTTCGCACAAAAGCTAGCTAAAGCAGATGCTTCGCAATGACTTTCGACGAAGTAAAAATGGTTCATTGGTGGAGGGGTCCAAAGTGGGTGCTTGGGAAATTTTTTGGCAAAGTTTTCTTCAATGCTCCTTCAAGTTCTGCTTCGCTAGTTTTCTAGCCGAAGTAGCTGCTGGAAGTGCTTCGGCCCCAAATTTGTTTTCTTGCCTTAGCAAATTTAGATCATGATTTTAGACTTCCCTTCTTCAGCAAAGCTATCTTTTTGGACTGCCGCTTGAATGCCGCTTCGTAAAACTTTCACCCGAAGCGACTGTTTGAAGGACTTCGGGCCCGAAGTTCGTTTTATCACCTTTCTTGTATTTTCTTCGGCAACACCACTTCGCAAAACTTTTGCCCGAAGTAACTGCTGGAAATGCTTCGGGTGCGAAGCTCTTTTCATACTTCTCTTCTTTCTTTCAGTGAAGCTATTTTCCCTAGCTTGTTCGGCAGTGAAGTTATTTCTTCTTCATTTTCTGTACAAGGGGTGGCAAGGAAAGCCAAAATTGCTGCAACTTACAAATATTTAAAAAAAAAACTAAAAGAAATACTTTACAACAAAGAACACTGTACAAAGTTTTGATTTTTCTACCCCTTTATATAATGTGACAAAATTGTCAATAGTTACCAATTTACAGTTAGAGAGAAGGAGACACCCGCATCCATATCAGATTGTATGGTTGCATAAGGACCATAAGGCTCTGGTTAGTGAGCAATGTTTAATAAATTTTCATATTGAGAATTACCATGATGAGGTCTTGTTTGGCATCCTACCTATGGATGCTTGGAATTTTCTATTGGGAAGGCCATGGTAGTTTGATCGACGTGCAATACATGATGGGTATGCCAACACTTACTCCCTGACAAAGGATGGAGTGCACCATAAGCTAAAGCCCCTGAAGGAGATGGAATAAAATGTATGTAGCAGTGATATAATTTTTTTAGTTGATGGTAGAAAATTTTTGGATGGTTTGAAGCACGTGCATATGTGCTATGCATTAATTCTTAGAGTTAGGGAAGAACAATGCGAAGATATCCCAGTATAAGTCTCAGGTCTGTTAGAATAATTTCTAGACATTGTATCAGATAATGTACCTAAGGTTTTACCACCAGTGAGGAAGATAAATCATGAGATAGATTTGGTACCAAGATCTAGTTTATCAAATAAGGTTACCCATAAAATGACTCCTATAGAAAGTGAGGAGCTAAACAGATAAGTTCAAGAGCTACTAAACAAAGGGCTGATTCGGGAGAGCTTGAGTCTATGTGTAGTACCTGTAGTACTAGCACCAAAGAAATATGGGGTGTAAAGAATGTGTAAATATTCTCGAGCTATTAACAAGATCGCTATCAAATACATATTTCCATTACCAAGGATGGATGACATTATGGATTGTTTGAGTGGATCCAAGTACTTCACAAATATTGAATTGAAGAGTGGGTATCATTAGATACGTATCAAAGAAGGAGGTGAGTGGAAGACAACCTTCAAGACCAAAGAGGGTTTGTACGAGTGGTTGGTCATACCATTTGGGCTAACCAATGCACCAAGCACATTCGTGTGACTTATGAATGAGGTATTGAATGATTTTTTAGGAAAATTTATCATTGTTTATTTGGATGACATTTTATTTTTTAGTAAGACCTTAGAGGAGCACTTGATGCATGTTCGATGAGTTTTTGAGAATTTGAGGGAGGAAAAGTTGCTAATTAATTTGAAGAAGTGCAGTTTTGTGAAGGAGTTGGTGTATCTGATATTTTTCATCTCAGCTGAAGGTCTTAAAATGGACCTAGAAAAAGTGAGGGCTATCATTCAATGGCCTATCCCAAGGAGCATTACAAAGGTAAGATCATTTCATGGTCTAGTAAGCTTTTACAAAAAAATTATTAAGAATTTTAGTACTATTTGTGTACCCCTAACTAAGATAATGAAAGGGGATAAGAATGAGTTTAAGTGGACTTCAGGAGTAGATAGGAGTTTTGATATGTTGAAGAAGAAGGTCACAGAGCAACCTATTTTGGCACTTCCAGATTTCAATAAGGTATTTTAGGTAGATTGTGATGCTAGTGGTAATGCCATAGGAGATGTATTGAGTCAAGAAGGTAAGCATGTTGCCTATTCTAGTGAGAATATTAATGAGGCTAGGAAGAAGTATTTCATCTATGATAAGGATTTTTATGCTATAGTTTAGGCTTTGAATAAATGGAGACGCTATTTGTTGTAAAAATATTGTCTTATATACTGATCATCAGGCCTTGTAGTATATTAATAGCCAAGGGAAGCTAAATCAGAGGCACTTAAAATGGAATGAGTTTTTGTAGAGTTATACCTTTGTGTTGAAGCATAGGAGTGGGAAGTCAAACAGAGTTGTAGATGCCTTAAGTAGAAGGTATAATTTGTTGACAAA
Source organism: Wollemia nobilis (assembly GCA_028583015.1). Lineage (NCBI taxonomy): Eukaryota > Viridiplantae > Streptophyta > Pinopsida > Araucariales > Araucariaceae > Wollemia > Wollemia nobilis. The sequence goes on along the minus strand of JAQPPZ010003645.1, from coordinate 5,659,748 downwards.
AATTAAGGTGGAGGTTGTAGGGTTTGACGAACTTAAGCATTTGTACCCTAAAGATCTGGATTTTGTAGAGGCTTGGAGAGCTTTATTGGCACCAATTAATTTGGATAGAACTAAATGGTTGGATTTCCTAATCCAAGATGGAATTTTGTTTAGAGGAAACTAGTTGTGCATTCCAAGGAGTTTTATGAGAGAGAATCTGGTCAAGGAGAAGCATAGTGGAGGGTTGGCTGGATACTTTGGTCGAGATAAGACCATTGCCTCGTTAGTGAGAACTACTATTGGCCATAGTTATAACAAGATGTGAAGATATTTGTATAAATTTGCATAGTATGCCATATGGCCAAGGGTGTGAGGTAGAACATCGGATTATATTAGCCATTACCTGTAGCAGAGAAACCATGGTAAGACATCAGCATGGATATTTTTCTTGGCCTACCAGGGACACAAAGGGGGTAATGACTCCATATTTGTGGTGTTTTATAGGTTTTCAAATATGGCACATTTCATTCCCTCCCAGAAAACTAATGATGCAGTTCATGTTGCAAAGTTATTTTTCAAAGAGGTGGTATGACTACATGGTCTACCAAGGAGTATTGTTTCAGATAGAGATACCAAATTTGTTGGGTATTTCTAGAGGACCTTATGGAAGAAGTTGAAGATAAATTTAAAATTTAGTTTTGCATACCACCCCCATATTAATGGACACACAGAGGTGGTGATAGGAGTTTGGGTAACTTACTGCGATGCTTAGTAGGAGATAAGCCCAGGGGATGGGATTTGGTTTTACCACAGGTAGAATTTGCTTACAACAATTCTATCAACAGGAGTACTAATAAATCTCCATTCTAGATTGTATATGGGAGCAGCCCAAGGAATGCTTCTGAGTTGAGAAATATGGACAAAGTGGAAAAGAGTAGTGTTGAGGCTGAGGACTTTGTAAAGTACCTGAAGAACTTGCATGAAGAAGTAAAGAAGCATATTAATAAGATGAACACTTAGTACAAGATACAAGTAAACCAAAAGTAGTGGTTTAAGGAATTCCAGGTGGAAGATAAAGTTATGGTTTTCTACTAAAACTTATAACAAGCTATAAATAAAGAAGTTTAGACCATGCAGGATCATAAAGAAATAGGATTCAGGAAATGCATATGAAGTAGAATTGCCGAGTGGGCTTAACATATCACCTGTGTTCAAAATTTTTAATTTGGTAGAATATCAAGAAGGAGGTAATGATGATGGACCAATAAAAAAATTTTAGAATATTCTAGCATCTACTCCAAAGAAATAAGAGAGAAGAAATCTTGGATACCCGTGTTGGCAGGAGTACAAGAAACAGGTAGTATGAAGAATATCTAGTTAAGTGGAAGGGCAGGCCTATTGAAGATTCATATTGGTTGTCGAAGATAGAGGTTGACCACCTTGGTTTTCCTCCAACACCAGAGAAGTGAAGGTCACTTCTCAATTTACCCTAGGTGTCTGATGTAGGAGCATCCAATGGTGTAAGAGTTATCTTGCATCATCCAAATTTGTATTTGTTTTATTCTATTCTAAAGTTTGTTTAGTTGTTTAAGGTATGGAGAGATAGACCTAATGGTAAAAGAATCACCCCAATATCATGAGTGGTTTGGGATATATGTAAGTTTTATGGTAAAAACCCTACACAATTGGTAAAAATCCTACCACTAGAACTTAAAGGTGAATTTTGAAGGCCTTAGAGGACTCTTAGAAGTGTTAAAATTAGGCATAATGTCCGTTGTTGTAGGTCTTTTCAAGAGCTTTTCAAAAACATGCACTGGTAGTCAATCCAAGCCACGAGCGAGGAGTTATGACCCCGAGAAGTTTTGCCCCCAAAATTCAAATTTCAAATGAATTGTCCTAGGCGGGAAAAGGAAAAATAGGGTATTTTAGAGGAATTTCAAAATTGTAAAGGGGTTGGTCTCTATTATCTCCATTTTGTGAAGAAAAGTAATATGAAAGTTGTGGCTCTAATTGCAATTTCTCTGGTTTTCAGTGGTTTGTTTGTGCTTTGTTTATTATAGCTTTGCTTCAATTAACTAGAACTACTTTTACCTCAGTATTTTCCTCATTCAGTCCTTGCATATCATCATATATTTGGGACTTTTATCTCACATATTTAGATCATTCGTCCAAAAATTCTTTTCCATCAGTACTCCAACTCTAAGTTCTTAATTTTAGGGTTCAATCTATGGGACTTGTGAGTCTCACCTTGCAAATTAACCTTTTCTTCTACATTTTCTTTCACAACCTCCTTCATCACCCACCTTGACAAAGGTTTTCTCTTTTTCTTTCTAGAGTTAAGATTAATTTTAAGGTCAAAATTTGAATAATTTCCTTTTTATTCAATATCCGAGATCAACCCTTTCTTTCTATTTCTCCTTAAAATTGAGGGCGCCTCAAATCTGACTCAATCCTTTCTCAAAACCACTCAAGGAGAGTTTGAGCTTACCCACCTTACTATAGATAATTTTGGTTAATACCTTAATAATTACTTAAAAATCATAAGGCGGTCTTGATGCAAGGGCAACACCACCTTCTTACCTTTCATAAATCAAATGGATTTCTCTAAAGAATGATTGTAGGGATATTGATAATTTTTGTGATGAATATGATTAATAATTACCACACGATAACTATAAATTAGCTTAAAATGATCCTCTAAAGTTATATATCTCATTACCTACTTTACTACGTCTACCTAGGGCTTTGGAAAATATCCTCTTTCAATAGTTGATAGGTATTTTACCACTATTTTACTAGGTTCTAAAAAGTTAAAGAGTTGTCTTGTTTGATTTTGCTAAGAATTTATCTAAAATCGAAGGTCGTTTACACTTATTGCCCCATTAAATTAGGACTCACTAATCTACCAGGATAGGTCCTCACTAAATCCCTTAAACCTATGAAAGAACTATAGCAAACCAGCCTCCTCTAGAATCAACTCCACCTCCATATCTAAATTTAAATATAAAGGTTTGGTTCTCACTCAAATACCCATCTCATCCTCCTCATAAGCTTCTTCTTCAACTGTAGGATCAAGGGTTTCAAAAACATGCATCAAATTTGGACCATGTAAAATGATCCTTTCTCTAGAGTGCTTCCCATTTTTAAGCTTTATACAATAATGAAATGAATAATTTCCCTACTATCTATCTCGTATTTATCCTAGGGAACTCAAACACTATCACAAGTAAAGGGATACCAACCATCAGTATTGGGACTTGCTAGCTTTGACTCTTGAACCTTATGGATGACCAAGACCCTTCATAAAATATGAGGTTTCCTAGAAAAGATATCTCAACCAAAAAAAAATATCCATATCCTTAAACTGGCTAATATTTCCATTTTTAAGAAACTCACGATTCATGTAGTAACCCAAACTGAGTTGGCCTAGGTAAGTGGATTTCTTCAAAACTTCATATTTTCCCCTAATCAACCCATAATAGTCTACCCTAAGAGTTGATCCATAACATTTAACTTCTTTTAAAATAAAATTAAACATCATTAGACAGTATTAGCTTCTCCTTAGCCACAAATTCAATAAATTGAGATGGGAAATTATATTTTTATGTAATAATATCTTGATCCTCCACCCCTGTATTTACCAACAAGCCTGCAGATCCATCCCCATTATGATATACATTCTTTAATTACAGGTTAAGATAGGATTGTAAGATCTCTTTCATCCTCGTAATCATATCTACTATGCTCCAACCAACTTCTTATCTTCTTTTCAGAATATTTATTAGGTTTAGGGAGTTCCCTTCCACAATAATATTTTTATAATGTCCTTCTTTGATTAACTTAACCCCTATGAAAAAGGCTTGAGTCTCAATAAAACGGTTGGATTAAATTGATGAAGGTTCAACAAAGGCTTGCAAAACCACCCCTTAGAACCCCTAAAAGCTCCACCTACACTAGCACACCCTAGATTCCCTTTCATAATACCATCCATATTCAATTTGATCTATCCATCTAGAGGGGGTTCTCATTTAAATTCCAACCTTAAAGAACTCATTACATTCATATAATCTAAATGCTTCAAATTGTATCGAAAAACAATGGCTTCCTCTAATCTACTCTCAACTTCAATAGAAAATATTAAGGTTAGATTATTATGAAGGATATTGTACCTTCCATTAATTAAACTTATCTAATATTTTTCATTCATGTGTATGTGAAAAATCCTTAATATCAATTTTCTAAACAAAATCGTAATCAAACATTAATATAAAATTATTAAAATTACTAATAAAAATTAGTCATAAATAATACTCAGATTAAAAATATAACCTTTATAACCTCATAATAATATTCATTATTCAATATAACCTTTTTTTTCCTTTGAAAAAGACATTCTTAAAAAATCACATCTCTAGTTTCATTCTTAAAAAATCACATCTCTAGTGCTCTTGAGAAACCTCTATCTACATGATTTAAGCTGTCAACATTACCTCTTTTAAATATATATAGATATTTTGATTTTTTAATATGATAAAAAAAATAACAATATTATCAAGGAACATTTTAATTTAAAATAAAATAACACTAACGTCACCCTCTAATAATAATATCACTACAAAAATATAAATAATAAAAAAATATTTAAATAATAATAATATAAAATATTTATAATTTAATAGTAATTAAAAAATTATAATCCTATCATAAGGAGAAAGCCATACAATGAAACGAATGTACTTGACAAACTAATTTGAATTTGTATTAATGTCCATAAATAATCAAAAGAGGTGACTGATGGACTGTAAAGTAGGACATATACAAAGCAATTGGAGTGTCTAATGCAGCTCCAGAGAAAATAAAATAAGAAAAATAGTAAACAGGATGACATATGATATACAAGATCTGTGGATTAAGGATTACTCCCAACATTCAAGGCTGAAGAGAAGTGAGTGATGTAAGAGTTGGATGTCGTCGTAGATGTTCTTTGTTGGAGGCGTAGATGTTCTTTGTTGGAGGTGACGACGAATTGATCTTGTTGTATCTATGTGATCACAAATACTCTTTAAAAAAAAACTTTACATGCGTAATAAATACTATGAACTCATGCAAAACAAAAAAAGACCAGAATAACACTAAATATTAATATTAATATTGGCTCTTCTTCGGGAGGTCTAAGGTTCAAACCGTGACTCAAACCATGGCGTGAGTGAATATGTGAGGGGTGGGTATATGTCTCCCTTAAATCTCTTAAATTAATTATAAAAAATATAAAAAGAAATTGTTTTCATATAGTCGGAGGACTCTCTATTAAGACTGAGAGGAAAACTTGTACCAAAATTTGTAGGCGTAAGTCTCGATTTGGTCCTATATACGGCTTTGATGCGGGTCTTATGTTAATGGTGGAAGATATGAATCGACCAAACTTTAATTATTTGCACCTTGATCACGGCTCTCTAGCTGCGATATTCGGGTAATAGGCTTTAAACTAAAAATGCCGAAGGAATGTTAGAAATAATTATTGCTTGTGCATGCATGCAAGAAGATAACTGAACGTATATTTAGATATTCAGCAAACGATTGATATTTAATGATATTTATAAGGGATTTTAGCCAATATCATGTGACAATCAGAAAGTTATTATTCTAAAATAAAAGGAAGTTGTCCGCATGGCTCCATTGACATAAGGATTGTGCTTTTTTAATTTTAATGGGAAGCCCAGTTTTTATATCGTCACCTGGATTTTTTATTTTCATCAACTCAATCCCTACCCAATAGTGGAGAGGATCATTTTGAAATCACATTCAATAGTAGAGACGAAACGCTGAACAGTAAATGTCTATGCGCTTGATTTGTGTGTAGAAAGGAAAGGAATATCAGTCATGGAATATTTTCCTACAGAAGAAATAAGTGGAGAGAAATTGCAGAATACAAGGCTGAGAGGATTCCGAAACTGGGTCGACGACGATCTTCCCTAATATTCCAGATGAAATAGGTCGAGAGTGCCTGATGAGGGTGCCATACAAATTCCACCATAAACTGAGAGCATTATGTAAAAGTTGGAGGGCTGTGGTGAATAACCCCGGGTTCTATGATGATAGAAAGCGCTTGGGAATGGCCGAACACTTGATATGCCTAGTCGAGGCCAATGGGAGAATAATTACATACAACCCTCTTCAGAATGTATGGGATAAGCTTCCTCCGATTCCCTCTGATATCGGAGAATTTCCAATGCATTGTGAATGCGTTTCAGTCAATGATAAGCTGCTTTTGATGGGCAGATATCAAGACTATTTTTTGAGCACCGTTTTTATATATGATTTTTCTTGCTCGAGATGGAGGAGGGGTGCTGAAATATCCAGGGAAAGGGTTTACTTTCCCTGGGCATTTTCGGTGTCCCCACAAGGATTGATTTACATTGCTGGAGGATATGACAATAAGGCAATGGCATTAAGCGACGCAGCAGATTATGAACGTGGAGGAAGACAAGTGGGATGTTCTCCCTGATATGAACCAAAAACAATTATGTTGCAGAGGTGTTTTTCTTCATAACAAGTTTTTGGTTCTGCCAGATATGTCTGGTGATGCGGAAGCTTTTGATCCCAAGACACGATCATGGAAAGTTTTGCCAAGCTTGATTATTCCACGAAATGAATGCGTAGCTGCATTTGGGCGATTGTATACGTTTGGAGGTCATATCGTGATGGAATATAAGTGGGAAGAAAATCACTGGAAAGTGGTAGCACAGCTGCCTTACTCTTACAGATTTGAAAATGTTGCACCATTTTCTCGCACCTACTTTTTGTATAAAACACTTGTTGTGAAGCTTTTTACCTGTTGTACACCCTAGGGTTTTGACATTTTTTCTTTTTTTGGAAATTCAGAAATTACAGAGCATGGTGTGATTGTTTAGATGTCTATATTAATATATATATTTCGATGTTTGTTTAGATGCCCAATATAAATATTAAAATTAATATAGTAATTGGAGAGCAACGCAGGCTTTGGTTTTTCAGAAGGTCTAAGGTTCAAACCTCTACGTGGGTGAGTGTGTGAGGGGTAGGAGTGATGGCTTTGTGTGTTTCTTCACAATAACCTAAAATATAATATTAAAATATTAATATTAATATATATTTATGTATATTTTTTAAATTTACTTGGGAGTGTGTGGGGGGTGGGTGTGTGGTGACTTTGTGTTTTCTCACAATAACCAAATAAAAATTTATTAATATTAATATATATTTATTTATATTTTTTAAATTAACCTTATCTTAATAAAAAAAATAAGTAATAAAAAAAGATCTTATTAAAAAATGAAGGATTATATATATTTTTTGAAAGGATCTTATTAACAAATGAAGGATTTTTTTTTAAAATATATATATATATATAAAGAGAGATTATAGTTGAAACTATGATATATGTTATGTTTGTATATATATTGTAAGACTGTGAGTTATTATATATATGTTAATTTTGTATATATATTGTAAGATTGAGAGTTTGTATTGCTAGTGAATGATTTTATTGTATGTTGTATGTTAGGTTTATATAGAGGATGTATCATTAAATTAAGAGCTTGCATTGTTATTTAATGATTTTATTGATTTTATTATATGTTACATGTTAGGCTTGTATATATATTGTATCATTATATTAAGAGTATTGTATGATGCTTGTGAGGTTTATGGAATTGTTATTAAATGTTTGTATGAGTGAGCTTGTGTACCAAAAAAATTATTAAATAAAGAAATATTGTGAATGAGGCCCAAGTTCAATGGTTGAGACATTTGGGTGACATAGATCATGTTAATATTTAAATTCTAATAGCATTAAATAAGCTATATAGCTTGATGTGACTAAGTTGATGTAAAATGGAAAGGAGAACACTTTTATAATGAAAAAAAAAAGACTTACAAGTGCTAAAGTTTACTAATGAAAAATATAATAGTAAAAAAAACATATAGAAAAACCCATGATTATATATATATATATATATATATATATATATATATATATATATATATATATATATTTTTGTGTGTTTTTAAAAAAATATCTATGAATATATAAAGAGGGAGATTATAGTTGAAATTATGATACATATTAGGTTTTCATATATATTATAAAACTAAGAGCTTGTATTGTTATTGAATGGTTTTATTGTATGATGAATGTTAGGCTTGCATATATATTGTATTATTAAATTGAGATCTTGCATTATTACTAAATTTTTGTATGAGTGAGCTTGTGTACCAAAAAAGATTCAATAAATAAATAAATGTTGTCAATGAGGCCCTAGTTCAATGGTTGAGGTATTTTGACATAATTGGATGACGAAGGTGTAGAAATTGAATGCTCTGATGCCAAATGAAATTTCTTGAGGTGGAGAGATCCAAGAAAAAACAACAATAAAATAATTCTGATCTAAGACAAAATGGACATTAATGGAGCATGGATATCATCCAAAAAAATGGTCCAAGAGTGTTTAGGGATTAAGCTAAACCAATTTTGAATACAAAATGATGAAATATCCTCAACCAAAAGCTCCAAATTTAGAAAACTATGTTGCTAGTCCAAACCAAAAAAATTAGATTTAGAATTGAAAAAAATAAACACAAAAAACTTGTGAAAAATATCCACAATGGTGCATCCATGTGTACTCTAAAAATGTTAATTCTTCTATTTTTCATTGAACCCTCCTATAAAATTCCCATGAAATCCACTTTTAAAATAGATGTCTCACACCCAATTTAATTCATCTATGGACCATGCATAGATTGAATGATCCAACCAAGTGAGGATGGATGGATGGATTATCAACTAGTGAGGATGCACAAATATATAGAATCATTACAATAGTTTTTCATAACTATAGACCATACTTTTCTATATATTTATCCTCTTACCATTTGGCTTTTTTGGCCTTTTTACTTTTTTAGATTTTTAAAAATTTTACATCACCAACATTCCCCCTTTTATGCAAAATGGTGAAATGTCCAACTTCATCTTTAACTTCACATGTATTCAAGCTTTATTGTTTTTCCTTTCTTCTTCAACATGGGTGTGATATGATGTATTCTTGAATGTAGGTATATTTAAGGATGTACTATTTGTTTCCATGATAACAAACAAATAGACAAGTATTTGTAATCCAAACTCTTGTAAAGGATGTTTGAAATAAAAAAATTTCACCTCCTCTTGCCATAACTATACTTGCAAATACTAAAATCACACACAAAATTCTGCTCTAACTCTTTCAACATAGCTTATACTTCTGCTTATCTTCTTCAATTTGATTACTTCAGCTCTCATACCCTATTAAAGGTATAAATCAACTAGGAATCAAATATGAGACCTCTATCTATTGAGGTTGCTCTACCTATGAGCTTTTAGGTCTTCCTTGAACCAGTCTATGATTTGAATGTAGGAGTCTTACTCATTTCTCCAACATCCCTCTTAAGCCACTTTTTGAGTGATTGGGACTCTTATCATTAATATTGACTCTAATATTTAACATGAGCTCTAATACCAATTGTAGAAATTGAATGCTCTGATACCAAATGAAAGTTCTTAAGGTGGAGAGATCCAAGAAAAAATAGCAATACAACAATTCTAATCTAAGACAAAATGGATATTAATGGAGCATGGATATCACCAAAAAATGGTCTAAGATTATTTAGTGATTAAGCTAAACCAATTCTAAATACAAAATGATGAAATATCCTCAACCAAAAGCTCTAATTTCAGCAAACTATGTTGCTAGTCCAAACCAAAAAATTAGATCTAGAATTGAAAAAACCACACAAAAACTATGAAAAGACTCCACAATAATGTATCCAATTGGTGCTTTGAAAAATATTGATTCTTTTATTTTCCATTGAATCCTCCTATGAATTTTCCATGAAATCCACTTTTGCAATAGGTTCCTCATACCCAATTTAATTCGTCTATGGACCATGCATAGATTGATGATCCAACCAAGTGAGGATGGATAGATGAAGTATCAACTAGTGAGGATGCACAAATATATAGAATCATTACAATAGTTTTTCTTAACTATAGACCATGCTTTTCTATCTTTTTATCCTTTTACCCTTTGGCCTTTTTTGGCTTTTTTCTTTTTTATATTTTTAGAAATTTTGCATCACCAACTCTAATAGTAGGTCACACTAAGATTTAAATCCCAACAACAATAAATAATCTATATAGCTTGATGTGACTAAGTTTTTGTAAAAAAAAATATATAACTCTTTTACAAGAAAAAAAAGACTTACAATTGCTAAAGTTTACTACTCATAATACTTTTATATTTATTTTTATTAAAAAAATAATTAAAAAATACTTCTATAAGAAAAGGAAAAAACTCACAAGTGTTTAAAAAAAATTATTATTAGGGTAAAAATAGTATTTTGAAAGGGCCTAAACTCTTTTACAACACAAAGTCAACCCATCAACTAGACAACTATCAAGGGCAAGTAGCCAAAACTCCCTTGGAAGATGATACCCCTAATTGGGGTGAAATTATACCAAATGCACAAACTTGTATTGTTAGTGGTACTACTGCTGATGGTTGGGGGGCTTCGACTTCTTCAACCGTTGGATGGACTTATGACCTTATGGAGGAAAACATGAGGTCTTCCACCTAGCAGTGATTTCTCAGCTCCTTTCTTTCTGAATGCATATTTGACACTAGTTTGGTGGTTGTTATCTAGCTTTTTGTGGACTATTTTTGACACTCTTGTGTACTCCTCACCACGATGGTTAGTGTGTTTGTTTATGGGGTGTGCTAACCCCACCCACCCTTTTTTGTATGATTAGATATTATTTTATTAATATAATGGTTTTTTCATCAAAAAAAGAACTCCCTTGGATGTAAGATAAATAATATCCATTTTGGACCTCAATTAGCTATAGTCCTCCCTCGTGAACTTTTCTAAGTCCTTGTGGACCACCCTTGGGGGGATTCATCTCCTATCCTCTTCTTTAATGGCACCAAATTTTACCAACCAATTTACTGGATTGTTACCTTCACCAAAGACATGAACAAAGTCAACTTCTTTAAAATGCTTTACAATCTCTCTAATATCTTGTACAATGTAATCAATTTTCCAATTAGCTTCTCCCTCATTTTTTAAAATATTGATAGTATTCAAGGAGTCTCCTTCAAATATAACTTTTTTAGCATCTAGATCCTTAGCTAGATCTACACCTAGATGTAAAGCATTAAATTTAACTTTATGACTAGGTAGTAATTCCCAAAAATGTGTAGGCTACCACCACCAATCCGTCCTGATTATCCCTCAAAATTACTCCTTCTTTGGCCTTACCTAGGTTACCTTTGGATGCTCCATTAAAATTTAACTTCAACCATTCATCTCAGGGTGGTTGCCATTTTACATCAATTCTAACCCAAGCATTTGCCTCTCTACCACTAATGGGTTCTAAATTCCATGCCTTAGCTATCATAGTCTTTTTAGTATTATTTGTCTTGATAGGGTACTTGATAGATTTAACATTCTCCTCTAAAAATGGGTGATACTTCTCACTACTAACATTTTTTTCCTCTAAAAATTCTCTTGTTTCTCTTTAACCATACTTCCCATACAAAATGAAATAGAATCAGGTTTCAAATTATATTAAGATGAGAACTAAAAAAGGGTTCTCCCACTTTTGTAACCACAAAACCATATTAGAAGACATCACCCAAGAGATACCCATCATGTTTATGAGGAGCTAGAAAATATTTAGAGCATAGGGACATTCCAAGAAGATGTGTTCCATTAATTCTTCTAAATTTTCACATAAACTACATCTATTAGGTAACTAAAAACCTCTCTTCTTAAGATTATCCACTGTTAGGATCTTATTTGGACTGCTTTCCAAAGAAAAATATTCAGTTTAGGAATAGCTCTCTTACATGAAATTCTGTTCCAAGGGAAACCATTATCTACAGAAGGATCCAAAATATCATAGGTTGTCTTCATGCTGAATTCACCATTCTCAGTTTTTCTCCAAACCACAGAGTCTCTTTGCCAGAAAATGCCTAAGTAATAAACCTTTAGTTTAGCTTTAAGGAGGTTTAAAGCCTTAAAATTCTCAAGGCTTACCTCTAATTCTTTGCAACTTAACTGGTTATCCAATAAAGTCATGTAATCACAAACTCTTTTACCATATCTATCTTTTAGATACTCTTTCAGATTAGAGAAAATATCAGTGTTGGCTAAAGGGTTGTCATCTAACCAAACATATTTCTAGAAACTTATGGAGGCTCCATATCCAACACACCATTTCACACCCTTCCACAAGGCCTCCCTAGCCTCCACCAAGTGGTTCCATAAATAAGAGCCACACCAGGGGTCCTAAATTGTAATAAATATAGTATCCTCTTCGCTATCAAGATATTTTTATTTAAGAATACTTACCCAAAGAGTCTGACCATCCCTTAGAACTCTCCATCCCACCTTGGATACCATAACACTATTAACTAGGTTGAGTCTCCTCAGACCAAGACCACCATGCTTATTTTTGTTGGATTTCTGTTTCCTTCCTTCTACTGGGGGTGTGTTGGGGGGGGGGGGGGGCGGGGTGGGGGGGGGGGGGCCGGGGTTGTGGTGTTTTATTTGTTTCCCCCCCCCCCCTTTTTTCTCTTTCTTTTTTTCTCTCCTTTTTTTTTTCCCACCCTTTCTGGGGGTTTTTTTTTTTTTTTTTTTTTTTGTTTTCGTGTTTCGTGTTTTACTTTCATACTTTTGATGGCATATTTTTTTCCAAGATACAAGATGAATCCTCCTCCTCTCTTCAGATGCTGACCATAAGAACTAAACATAAGTGTTAAAGATTACTATTCAAAATACTTTAATATTAATTTTTATAAAAAAATAATTTTAAAAGGTGATATTTATAATTTTAAAAAAGTTAAAAAATAAAAATTAAGATTTAAATAATATTTTAAGGTAGTACTTAAAAGTATATATTTTTAATGGGATGACTAAATATAATGTATCAATCAACTAAACATAATCATATATTAAATGAATTAAATTCAATTAAAAGGTTATTGATTATTTTTTCAAAATTAACTTAAATATATTAGAATTTATATGTTGTTGAGGAGACAAATTTTATGTATGAATACTCTTTGCAAATAAATATTAGAAATTTTCATTAGCTATTTTTCCCTGAAAAAATTAAAAGTAAAAAGAAAATAAACTAAAGTAAAAGAAAATAAATAATCAACTTAATATTTTTTATTAGATGGGAAGAGGGGGTTTTGAAAGAGTCCCCAAACATTTTACATATATACAATGAGAACTACAAAGTAAGCCCTTGATGAAAAACCAAACAATGCAAAATAGAATAAGGTAGAAAACCAAGCCTTAATCATGAAGTGAAAGAAAAACATGTTGCTTCATATTAATTGTTGTGGTTGATCCACAACACACCCCAAAATTGGGGACCCACCTTTTTGCAGGCTTACAGGGAAGGATCTCAGTGACCCAGATGCCAGAATTGAAGAAAAAGAGAAAATGCACAAGTGTAGAAAGGGGTCGCGAAATCGCGACAGGTAGCGAAATCGCGACATGTCGCGAAATCGCGACCGAAACCGGAAAATTGTCGCGAAATCGTGACATGTCGGAAAATCGCGGTCAACGCGGTCAACGGCAACAAAACAGAAAAAGTCGCGAAATCGCGACGTGTCGGTGACCAGGAGGAAAAAAGTGTCGCGAAATCGCGACGTGTCGGTGACCAGGATGAAAAGGATGTCGCGAAATCGCGACATGTCGCTGAGGAGAAAAGAAAAGGTGTCGCGAAATCGCGACATGCTGTTGGGAAGAAAATAAATGATGTCGCGAAATCGCGACACGCCGTTGGAAAAGGATGAGAATGGTCGCGATTTCGCGACGTGTTTTGCCGAAGCGTACGGGTGATGAAAAGTGTCGCGATTTCGCGACGTGTTTTGGAAAGGTGTACGAAGCGGAAAAACGTCGCGATATCGCGACAGGAAATAGCTAAAGGACTCGAAGAGGAAAGACGTCACGATTTCGCGACCGATTGCAGCAAAGGTGTACGGACGGAAAAATGGTCGCGATTTCGTGACGTGTTTTGACAAAGCTTCGGAACAGAAAAATGGTCACGATTTCGTGACGTGTTTTGGGAAAGCGTACGAAAGAAAAAGCGGTAGCGATATCGTGACAGAAAGCTGCATGAAGGTCCGAGGGGGAAAAACGTCGCGATATCGCGACAAGTTTTGCCAAGACGTACGGATGATGAAAGGTGTCACGATTTCGTGACGCATTTTGGCAAAGTTGTACGGTGCAAGGAAGATGTCGCGAAATCACGACGGAAATGAAAATTAGGCCAAGGTGGTAGCGATATCGCTACCACATTTTGAAAAGAGGTCAAAGTTAGAAAGTGGTAGCGATATCGCTACCATTCGAAGAAGAAGGCTCAGGATGTTAAAAGGGTAGCGATATCGCTACGAGAAGTTGCCGAAGGTAGACAAATGAAAAACGGTCGCGACATCGCTACGGGGAGCTGATGAAGGCGTACGGCAGGAAAGCAGGTAGCGATATCGCGACATGTCGCGATTTCGCGGTCGGGAAGGTGAACAGGCGGACTTGCAGTTTTGTCGGGTTCTTTCGCAGGAAAGCGTTACAAGGGGCGCAGAAAATGCGTGACACGTGGCGTACAGGTGTCAAACTTGCAGAGGCGTTACATGCAGAGATGAATTTCGGAGCGTTTCCAAATTTGAGCGTGAATCAAAGCGAGGAAAGGCAGGAATTTGAAGGGTCACCCACAGGAAGAGGAAATGAAGCGACGGAGGAAATCGAAGAGCCATAACAATGCTATAAAGCCAGAATTGCAAATCGAAGAAGGGGTTGGAAATTGCCGAATACGGAGTTGCAGAGACGAAAGCTTTGTGCTATTCTGGGCCCGTACTTGGGCAATTTCCTTCTTTTTGTTCTCGGGATTTTCTTTTACACCTGGAACATTTTTGAATGTAATCGAGATATCATTTAAATACAAAATACAGAGAGTTGGCATCTTATTGGATGAGAAAGAAGGAGTAACTTTTGCATGCATGATTTAACGTTTATATTTCCCTTCCAGATTTCTTAGGTTTTTAGGTGAAGTTAATGCAAGATCTCTTGGTTGCTTCATGCGAATGCCTGTTTTCGGAATTACCACGTAAACCCTCGAGACTCGCACCTGGCCTATTTGGATTGTGTGGATGTGCAGGTTCATTAGGTTAGGTTGCATGTAGAAAGCCTCGGTATCTTCGGTTTCATCCGATTAATGACAACTTTCTCGATCGTAATCTATTTTTATTGTTACTTTTGTTTACTTTTGTCTTTGCTTTTCAAACCCATATTTTATTTTCAGCAGTTTAATTCATCGTGTTTGAATAAATCACTGAAAATCCATCGAAATTAAAGGTTAAAACAGATTATATTCATTTTGAGTCCATTGAAAGTTCAAAATTAATAAACCACAAGTGCCCCTTGTTAACATCCACTTGCAAACCCTAAGGTGTTCTTAGCATTTCATTTTAAACAAGCATCCTTGATAATCAATAATTAGCATAATAAGAACCTTGGAGAAATCGTTTTTCTTTGCAAGCAGAGGATTTAGGACTCGGATCCTACAGGAGAGTGTGTTTTCACAATCGGGTTAAAACACCACTCAACAGATTGGCGCTAGAAGGAGGGCCCGAATCGGTTTATCTATTTCAATTTTTATATCTGAATATTTTGTTTTTGATTTAATTCTGAAATTATTTACGGCTAAACTGCAACACTATTTTTGTGTTTGTTGCAGGTTTTCTTCGAACTAGCCGAGGGTTTCCTCGAGCAGGTCGGACCCACCACGCCGTATTGCGACCAGGTCTCAAACAACCGGAGAAACCATTTTTCACGACCTTACCGGTACTCCCAAGGGTAAAGTCAAGCAAGTCGTAAGCACTCCAAAGTAGCAAAAGGCCTTGTTTTCTCCAGGAACGTCGAGTGGACCTACGCCAGTAGTATCCGTTGCCCCTAGTGTGCCTATAGTTTGTAACATTTCTTCTGCTATTGTAGGTCTGTCTACATCAATTCTGAGTCAAATGGCTCAAGCTCCAGCAGACTCCTTGGTATGGAGCTAACAATACTCCTTTGAATATTGCTGGGGATATCCATGAAATCCCCAAGAACATTGAAATATTTCTGCCTAAATACAAGCCAGATGGCCTAAGAACAGCAGAAGAACATATCCAAGCCTATAGAGATGTTTTAATTAGGCTGCAAGTTCAGCATGAAGATGTAGCCTGCAGACTTTTCCCCATGAGCTTGGATCCAATAGCATATGAATGGTATATATGCTTGCCAACTGGTTCAATCACCTCTTGGACACAAATGGAAAATGCATTTGTCAATCAATTTAGGTCGCCCTTAGATCCCGCAACTATTTACAATCGCTTTATTACATGCAAACGGGGCCAAGGGGAACCAATCCGAATGTTTAATCAGAGATTCCAAAAGAACTATAACAGAGCAATTAGACATTTTGCCATCGATCCTGCAGTAGCTTTGCAGATATATTTTGGGGCATTGGACCCCATGACAGCCATGTTTGCAAGGCGTAATCCTCAGGTCACCACGCTGGCTTTGGCCTATAATGAAGCCATGACTATTGAGCAACAATTGACACCGCAAGGCTACGGGTTTACCCAGATGCCTATGTTGGGACAAGGTGCTCCATATGGTCAAGTTCCCCAGGCAAATCAACTCATGGCACCACAAATGCCAAGTATGAACGCCTTCCCATATCAGCAGCCGTATCCACCAAACACCCGCATATGCACCCATTCCAATCCAACCAATCACAGCCATTCCACCTGTTCCTGCATTTTTGCAGAACAATCAATCAACTACGCAGGAAACTAGTCAAGTCAATCCTCAAGCCATAGTTCCTGTTCCGAATCCAATCCCAATTCAAGGTATCAATCCATATGGGAATCCAATTCCTCAGAACCCCACCCAAATGTGGAATCAAGACCCCATCAATTATGCAAATCCAATGGGGGTTAACAACAATGTGGTTCCACCGAAGGATGTCTTTTCGGAAGTCGAAGAGCTCAAGAAACTAGTGCATAAACTAAGTAATGACAGGGTTCAACAACAGAAGCATGAGTCCCGTGCCCCTCACCCAAGTCAAAATTTTAACAATAGAGGGAGGCACTGGAACACTAAGCCAAACAATGGGGGAGTTCCTGCTCCCATTGCTAATCAATTAGATGCTTCCGCAGGCCCTAGCCAATCCAATTCTCTTTTGAATCTTTCAGATTTGGCATGGGAAAGAGGGTGCAGGTTACATAACACAAAAGAACACAATGAGAGGAATTGTCCTGAGATTGCTAGATACACTCATTGTCTTCATGCACAAGTTGATGATTTGGAACCGGTATCAAATGAGGATCCATCGTATCAGCAAGATGAAAATATTATGGTGATGGAAATAGTATATCACCAAGAGGGTGAGAGCGAGGAGGAAGAAGACGAAGTTTTGGAACAGGAGGTGCAAGCTTTTCGAGATTTTAGAAAGGGGACTCATGGGTACCATTTGAGGAGTAAGTCTAAAGCCCCTAAAACCTCATCAACACCTCCAAACAGCTTCTATTCTTCCTCCGGATACAAAGGCAAGTAACAACCCTCCCCCTCCACTCATAAGAGAAATGTCTAATGACGTCCATAAGACAGTCAAATTCGAAAAACCAAATTATGACGTAGTGGAGGATATGAAGAAGTCCAAATCTAGCCTTTCATTCCTCGGACGCAGCTAAATTGCCTCGGTCAAAAGGAGGCGTTGATAAGAGCTTTGAACTCACCCGATCCGATGTGGAAGGAAAAAGAGCTGAATCCCATCTGATTTTGCGAAAGGAGAGAAGGGATGTCCCGCCATTCTTATTAACTCGAGAATTGCGGGTAAGAACTTGCATAACTGTTTGGTAGACACAGGAGCCACGAGCAACCTCATGCCTACGGAGATATGTCAAATGCTGGGTCTACAACCGGTTTCATCCAAATGCACGGTCTTGCAATTGGACCGTTCATAGGTAAATGTAGTAGGGACCTTATATGATGTCAAGATTCAATTAAATTCTGAACCCAGGGTCCAGCAGGTTGTAGACATTTTGGTGGTTAACATCCCGAGTAGGTATGGAATGTTACTTGCGAGAGATTGGATGAAAACGCTGAATGGCTATTTTGCAACAGACTGCTCGCATATGTGGCTGCCATGGAAGGGCATTGCTAACCAAATCAGAGTGGAAAACGAACCGAGGCTTAAGGAGATTATAACGGATTTTAACAAGCCGAATGAGGTTCAGCTTTTCCGAGCCGCACCTAGGGGTCTATGCTCTTGATGTTGAGAAAGTTGCTGATGAACTTAAAGAAGAAGTGTGTCATGGTGGTTCTTCTGAGGAAAAGGATCACACGTGGTTGCTCAAGTTTGATGGATCAAAATCTAGACAGGGAGCAGGAGCTGGAGTCGAGCTCACTGGTCCAGGAGGTAAACCATTATTGGCTGCCTACAGACTGCAATTTCCTTGCACAAACAATGTGGCATAATACGAAGCATTGATCTACGGTTTACGTCTAGCATTGAGCAAACATGTTAAATGCTTGAAGGTTTTGGGAGATTCTGAGTTGGTTGTCAAGCAAATCAAAGGACAGTATACATGCCGCGACAAAAGACTGAGCCTTTATAGGACTAGGGTTATGGACCTCATGGAGGAGTTTGATGCATTCAACATAGCCCTTATTTCTAGGAGAGGAAATCGAATAGCAGACTCTCTTGCAGTTGCCGCGGGCATGTTAAACCCGGTGGATATAAAAAGATGTAAAAAGTTTTCCATTGAGCTGGTTCCTTGTCCATCAATACCTGATAATGTGAAGAATTTCCAGGTTTTTGAGTGTGACAGGCACATCTTCAAGTTTGTCACAAACTCGGGTATTTTTGAAAATCAGGTGATCGATGAGGAACAAAGGTGGCAGGATGAAACAGAAGAAAGTGAAACCGCGTATCAATCCAACAAAATTCCTAAAGACGTGGTTTCATTAGAAAAGATGTTCGACATGGAATGCAAGAACAAGAAAAGAAAAAGAGTCCCGCTCCCCAAAGATGCATGCGATTCAATTAACTGGGAGTGCAGACAATCCAAAGGAGGTGTACATAGCAAAGGCATGTACAGAGGAAGAAAGGAGCAATATAATACAGGCTTTGAAGCATTACATAGATTGTATTGCTTGGAACTACAATGAGTCAAGACTTACAACCAGAACATTATCACGCATACCATCCCTTTGAAGCCAGACTCCAAGCCTTTTAGGCAAAGACAGCGAGTTGTTAACCCGCTATTGGAGCCTTTGATCGAAAAGGAGGTTAAAAGACTGTTGGAGGCGAAAATCATTTTTCCCGTTAGGCACTCAACCTGGGTGGCTAACCTCGTTCCAGTGAGAAAAAAGAGTGGAGAGATTAGGCTGTGCATAGATTTTCGAAATCTTAATAAAGCCTCCCAGAAAGATAATTATCCATTGCCATCAATCGATGAAATCTTGCAAATGGTAAATGGATCAGAAATGATGTCCTTTCTCGATGGATATTCTGGGTACAACCAAGTTCTTATACATCCAGATGACAGGATGAAAACAGCCTTCACTACCAAGTGGGGGACATTTGCATATAAGAGAATGCCGTTCGGACTGTTAAATGCTGGTGCAACTTTTCAACGCGCCATGGATTACGCATTCAAAGGACTAATAGGCAAATGCATCATCGTGTATGTGGATGATATCCCAGTTTTCTCGAAGAAGAGAGAGGATCATGTTAAAGACTTAAAGAAGGTGCTTCAAAGGTGCATGGAACATGGAATTTCATTAAATCCCAAGAAATGCATTTTTGGAGTGACAGAAGGGAAACCGCTAGGTCACATTATTTCAAAGGAGGGAATATCCATCGACCCAGAAAGGATACAAGCTATCCAAGACCTACCTCTCCCGAGCAATAAAAAGAATTGAGGTCTTTCTTTGGGCAAGTCAATTTTGTGAGGAAGTTCATTTCTAGCTTTGCTGAGATAGCTAAACCTCTAAACCAGATGCTCAAGAAAGATGTGGACGTAAGGTGGAACGAGGAAAGTAGAGTGGCTTTCCAGAATATCAAAGACGCCATTTCCAAAGCCCCGGTCTTGATAAGCCCAGACTATTCCAAGCCTTTTTACATTTATGCTTTTGCATCGGAGCACTCCTTGGCGAGTGTATTAACCCAAAAAGGCGAAGATAATGCCGAAAAACCCATTGCATTTTTAAGTGCCCCCCTAAAAGATGCCCAATTAAGGTATTCAATCCTTGATAAGCAAATGTACGCACTTTTTAAAACTGTGAAAAAATTTAGGCATTACATCGTACACGCTAGAATTATTGCCATTGTGCCCGATTCTCGTCGTCAAGACCATGTTTTTACGTAATGAACTAGGTGAAAAGAGAGGAAAGTGGATTGCAACCATCCAAGAATTTGATCTCGAAATCCAACCAATGAAACTAGTTCGAGGACAAGGACTCGGCAAAGGCGATCGCAGAAAATGATCCGCAAATAACGAGTCAATGCTCAAATACAGTAATACATGGCTAAGGAGGACTCGGTATGTTGATATTGTGCAATTTTTATTGACCGGTAAGTGCCCTTCTAATTTGAATTCAACACAGAGGAGAGCTTTAAGGCTTAAATCTATTAACTATCCGATAAAGTCTTGGTGTGCTTTACAGGAAAAATCATGAAGGTATCTACCTGAGATGCTTGAGCAAAGATGAAGCCGCCAGGGTGTTGCAAGAATTTCATGGCAAGCATGGAACTGGTCATGGTGCAGCCAATGCTACAGCACACCAAATCCTAGCGAGCAGGATATTACTGGCCTCATATATTCAAAGATGCACATGCTCATGTGCGATCTTGTCACATCTGTCAAGTGGCTGCAAATAGAGAAAGAAATGCAGCCATGCCGTTGCAGCCTGTAGTCGAAATGAGACCGTTTGCACAGTGGGGACTGGATTTTATCGGGGTTATTAACCCAAATTCTTCTGACTCTCACAAATTTATTTTGACAGCTACATACTACTTGTACAAGGTGGACAGAAGCGATTCCCACTAAACATGCCACCACAGACGTTGTGATTAAATTCCTTGAGGATCAAATTATCACAAGATATGGAATGCCCGATTCTATTGTCAGTGACAATGGTAAAGCTTTCATTTCCACACAATTTGCAGAGTGGGCATATGATAATAAAGTGAGCTTAAAGTTTGCATCCAATTACTATCCTCAAGGAAATGGGTTGGCCGAATCTTCAAATAAGAATTTGTTGAATACTATTAAGAAGTTGTTGGAAAAGAATCCTCGGACTCGGCATAGTCAATTAAAGTTTGCCCTGTGGGCGATAGGACCAGAGTGAAAGAAGCTATAGGGAATACTCCTTATCATTTGGTCTATGGGCAAGACCCGATATTTCCAACAAATTTGGAGCTGCAGACCTTACATTTCATACAAGAGTACATGGGGACAGATGATCAAGTTGAAGCTAGATTGAGCCGGTTATTGCACCTGGATGAAAAGAGAGAAGAAGCCATGAATCACATGAACAAACACCAGGAAGTCATCAAGAGATGGTTTGATAGAAGGGCCAAAGTTAAATCATTCAGAATTTCAGATTTGGTGTTACTATGGGACAAAAGACATGAGGAAAAAGGGAATCATCAAAAGTTTGATTGTCTTTGGTTGGGCCCATATCAGATTTCGGAGATCCTTGGGAAGAACACCTTCGTAGCTAAAAACCTTAGAAGGGAAAGATTTCATGTTGCCGGTTAATGGGCAGATTCTAAAACATTATTTTAGCCCTTAGGTTGTGGAAGTTTTCATTTTATTCTTTTGGCTTTAACAAGGGGATTTTCAAACTGTGTTTTATTTATGATTGCTAGTTTAGCTAGGATTTTGTTTGCTAGATTTTGATATCCTGATTTTGGTGGAGATTTTCAGATTTTGGTTTTTATTTAGGATTGCTAACCTAGTTAGGATTTTGATTCTGAATTTGATTTCAATTGTCATGTTTTGCTTTTAAAAAAATAAAAAAAAAATAAAAAATAAAAAAAAATAAAAAAAAAAAAAATAAAAAATTGAGATGCCAACTTATGCTTAGGATTAGGAGAATATGAAATATTGGAATTGTCTTGTAAAAGCTCCACAAGTAGCATAAAACTTTTTTAAGTTATATTGTTTGACTTTGTGATACATGAAAGAATCAGCTTTTGCATGACATATCATTTCATTTGCAATAGATAAGGCATTCATATTCCATCTCACCTCACATACATTTCATTTTAGTTACATATGCATCTTATGTACAAGCCATGAAAGTATGTCAAATCCTCTTAGGGTTGTGTTATAACATATATGTAAGTAGCTCCTAAGGTTGGAAACTGAGTCTTGAGATATCTAGAACCAAGCACGTCTCATAAATTAAAAAGGATCTTGAGCAAAATGATCAAAACCTAGCTTGGAGGAAAAGGTTGAGCGAAAGTGGTTTTCATGTCTATCCTATTATGCAACATGATCCTTAAAACAAGTGGTTTTGACCACTTCCATAGAGCTTAAAGCCCAAAATGGAGTAGTAAGGATAGGGTGTAAATCCTCATCAAACTTAGGTTGAGGATCCAATTCCCCAAAGCTCCTTGATTTGACCCACATGGAGTAGTAAGGATAGGGCATAAATTCTCATCTTGGTTGGTTGAGAATCGATTCCCCAAAGCTCTGTTATGTCTCATTTTCATAGTAAGTCTTGGATTGTAAGGATCGTACTATTTGTCCTCTGCAAAGGATGGGTAGTCATCCCCAAGGTTTAAGCAACAGAATTAATGATTTATATCTAAGGTTTGGATTGTAAGGATCGTACTACTTGTCCCTAACCAGGATGGGTAGTCATCCCCAAGGTCCAAGAAATAAATAAATAAATAAATTTTTCCCATCTCATCTTTATTTTGGATTGTAAGGATCGTACTACTTGTCCTCTCGCAAGGGATGGGTAGTCATCCCCAAGGTCCAAAGAAATGGAGATAAGTTTTGGATTGTGGGGTTAGATATGCCCATGCATGGCATCATGTCTTGCCTAAAAAAGCAAGACCACTGATTGTCTAGAGGGTTAGACTAGCATGACCATTTCTTCCATAACTCGGTTTAATTATTTTGCTTAAAGTGAGGTAATGAACTCTAAATCGGAATAGTAAGGATAAGGTTAAACTCTCATCTCGGTTGGGTGGGAGTCTGATTCCCCAAAGTTCTGATTTCACATTCACTTGCACATGGGTTTTAGATAGTAGGGACTCATAACCAACTTTGGGATACAATAAGGAAATGAACTAGTGGATCCTAAGAGGGTTTGGCAATCTTGAATGCTTGTACATAGTATTAGAAGAAGTACCATGCCCTTTATGGAAGCAAAATCTCCTTGCACATTCATTAGGGTACACAAATCATTCACCATCCCATATATGCATTCATGCAAAACTGATAATGGAATGTTGATCAATTTCAAACGATAGGGAATGAAAACACATTGCACACACCGAGCTAATACTTGATGATTCTGATGATTCATGTACTTCTGATCTTTGGGCATTTGTTATTTTGCTTATGTGCTAACATGTATTTACGAGTTTGTGATATGTTTCAGGTTGGGTTCTTACTAAAATGCTCAAGAGCATTTGACAGCAGAGTCGCCATTTGTTGTGGTTGATCCACAACACACCCCAAAATTGGGGACCCACCTTTTTGCAGGCTTACAGGGAAGGATCTCAGTGACCCAGATGCCAGAATTGAAGAAAAAGAGAAAATGCACAAGTGTAGAAAGGGGTCACGAAATCGCGACAGGTAGCGAAATCGCGACATGTCACGAAATCGCGACCGAAACCGGAAAATTGTCACGAAATCGCGACATGTCGGAAAATCACGGTCAACGCGGTCAACGACAACAAAACAGAAAATGTCACGAAATCGGACGTCGTACGAAGAAAAAGTGTCACGAAATCGCGACGTGTCGGTGACCAGGATGAAAAGGATGTCACGAAATCGCGACATGTCGCTGAGGAGAAAAGAAAAGGTGTCACGAAATCGCGACATGCTGTTGAGAAGAAAATAAATGATGTCACGAAATCGCGACACGCCGTTGGAAAAGGATGAGAATGGTCGCGATTTCGCGACGTGTTTTGCCGAAGCGTACGGGTGATGAAAAGTGTCACGATTTCGCGACGTGTTTTGGAAAGGTGTACGGAAAGAAAAAGCGGTAGCGATATCGCGACAGAAAGATAAAGGACTCGAAGAGGAAAGACGTCGCGATTTCGCGACCGATTGCAGCAAAGGTGTACGGACGGAGAAAATGGTCGCGATTTCGCGACGTGTTTTGACAAACTGTACGGAACAGAAAAATGGTCGCGATTTCGCGACGTGTTTCGGGGAAGCGTACGGAAAGAAAAAGCGGTAGCGATATCGCGACAGAAAGCTGCATGAAGGTCCGAGGGGAAAAATGTCGCGATATCGCGACAAGTTTTGCCAAGACGTACGGATGATGAAAGGTGTCGCGATTTTGCGACGCATTTTGGCAAAGTTGTACGGTGCAAGGAAGATGTTGCAAAATCACGACGAAAATGAAAATTAGGCCAAGGTGGTAGCGATATCGCTACCACCTTTTGAAAAGGGGTCAAAGTTAGAAAGTGGTAGCGATATCGCTACCATTCGAAGAAGAAGGCTCAAAGTTTTAAAATGGTAGCGATATCGCTACGAGAAGTTTTCGGAGGTAGACAAATGAGAAACGGTCGCGACATCGCTACGGGGAGCAGATGAAGGCGTACGGCAGGAAAGCATGTCGCGATATCGCGACATGTCACGATTTCGCGACCGGGAAGGTGAACAAGCGGACTTGCAGTTTTGTCGGGTTTTTGCGCAGGAAAGCGTTACAAGGGGCGCAGAAAATGCGTGACACGTGGCGTGCAGGTGTCAAACTTGCAGAGGCGTTACATGCAGAGATGAATTTCGGAGCGTTTCCAAATTTGAGCGTGAATCAAGGCAAGGAAAGGCAGGAATTTGAAGGGTCGCCCACAGGAAGAGGAAATGAAGCGACGGAGGAAATCGAAGAGCCATAACAATGCTATAAAGCCAGAATTGC
This sequence comes from Wollemia nobilis, assembly GCA_028583015.1. Taxonomy (NCBI): domain Eukaryota; kingdom Viridiplantae; phylum Streptophyta; class Pinopsida; order Araucariales; family Araucariaceae; genus Wollemia; species Wollemia nobilis. The sequence continues at coordinate 5,634,530 of JAQPPZ010003645.1, read as the reverse complement.
AAATCGAAGAAGGGGTTGGAAATTGCCGAATACGGAGTTGCAGAGACGAAAGCTTTGTGCTATTCTGGGCCCGTACTTGGGCAATTTCCTTCTTTTTGTTCTGGGATTTTCTTTTACAACTGGAACATTTTTGAATGTAATCGAGATATCATTTAAATACAAATACAGAGAGTTGGCATCTTATTGGATGAGAAAGAAGGAGTAACTTTTGCATGCATGATTTAATGTTTATATTTCCCTTCCAGATTTCTTAGGTTTTTAGGTGAAGTTAATGCAAGATCTCTTGGTTGCTTCATGCGAATGCCTGTTTTCTGGAATTACCACAGAAACCCTCGAGACTCGCACCTGGCCTATTTGGATTGTGTGGATGTGCAGGTTCATTAGGTTAGGTTGCATGTAGAAAGCCTCAGTATCTTCGGTTTCATCCGATTAATGACAACTTTCTGATCGTAATCTATTTTTATTGTTACTTTTGTTTACTTTTGTCTTTGCTTTTCAAACCCGTATTTTATTTTCAACAGTTTAATTATTGTGTTTAAATAAATCACTGAAAATCCATAAGAATTAAAGGTTAAAACAGATTTTATTCATTTTGAGTCCATTGAAAGTTCAAAATTAATAAACCACAAGTGCCCCTTGTTAACATCCACTTGCAAACCCTAAGGTGTTCTTAGCATTTCATTTTAAACAACATCCTTGATAATCAATAATTAGCATAATAAGAACCTTGGAGAAATCGTTTTTCTTTGCAAGCAGAGGATTTAGGACTCGGATCCTACAGGAGAGTGTGTTTTCACAATCGGGTTAAAACACTACTCAACATTAATAATTGTAAAATGGGTTACAATAAGGAAATGATATCCTTTTACAAAACACCTCATACAGTTACAAAAGGGGGACTCATGAAGAGGGACCCTAGCATAGAACAAGTCTTGTAGCATCACAATCATCTTCTTTCAATTTCTTAAGGTTAGAGAGGACTTATGATGTATACCACTACGAGCTACACATGTTATGTGATCTGTGTAACCCTACAAAAGAGTGTGAGATCATTTGAAGGCCTATATCAATTAGGCCTCCTATAAGAAATACATTGACCAAAAATGAATTAAAAGTACATTATAGAGATTTAAAATGGACTGAAATTGATGCAAGGGTAGTATCTTACCTTGTAGGTCAATATGATAGTCAAAAAATAGAAAACGTATCTCAAGGTATATTTTCTAGGTGTGATCGTACCTTGTGGTGTGTTTTAAATTTTGTTTATAGGATTTATCAAAAAATCATCCATGGAGCGTTGTGGTGTGGTTCTGTGCTGGTTTAGAGGCCATAGTTGTTCATTTTGCGCTATAGACCACCTTAAACCTACAAAAGAGATGTAGAAAAGGAGGCTCACATGCTCAAAGGTTTTTGGAATGAACCAACCAATATTTTAATAGCATAAATTTACCTTTTTTAGCTTCCTCAAATTCATAGGTAAGCTCTTCTATTTATAAACTTTCTTGGCAAGCAAGGGGGTATGAGGTGGATAAGAGAGAGAGAGGTCCTCTTAAATGAGCATGTGGGGTGTAAGGATTTCCATCTAGATGAATTAATGAGAATGGGTACTCCATTCCTATGTAGGACTTAGAAAGGAGTGAAAGACTCCTTTTTCAACCTTTTGCCTTGAATGCCATTTATGAAGGGTGGGTGGTTTTGGAAAAAGGGCACAAGTGGATGCTTTGAAAAGTGCATAAGGGGAGTTTGAGGGGTGCCCACATTGGAGAGGGGAGATACCTATCCCATTTTAGGATTTTGAATAGTCTCTTGTTTGAATTTAGGCTTTTGGAATTGATTTTGTGATGTTTTCCTCCTTTTTGAATTGATTTTTGCATTGATTTATTCTTTAAATGTTACTTATTTTTGTAAGAGGTTATTTGAGAAATTTTTAGGTGTCTGCATTTACCCTTTTTTGCACTGCATTATGTGAAGACATGATTCAATGCAAAAACTAATGACACTCATTTTTTGATTGATAGTGAGATAGTCTACATTTAGCAGGTGATGACAAACGATTTGTCTTGAGATGAGTAGATTTTAGATGCTCCATTTGTGGATGGGATGCATGACCTTGAACTTTACCATTGATAGATTTATGAGACCATTGGTGTTGGTAAACTAGTCAGTCCTTGCCCATGATTGCTTTAGTGGACTTGATCATGCACATTGATGAAGTGTATTTGTATGAGCAATCCTGCAGTTTGTAACATACAGTATGCTAAATTTGATTGAATTGGAGTGTTTTTTGATAAGAGAATTTTACTTTTTGTTTACCCCAAAAAATGAGGGCATATAATGAATTGTGGCAAATATTCTTGGATAAACTTTTGTATTTGATATCTACCTCCTCAAGCAATGAGTTAACGGGTGAGAAATTTGAAGACGACCATGAATCACTTGATAAAATGAAGTGGTGGTGATAAATTGGTGAAAAGGATGAAAATGGATATTTTGCATGATTTTATGATGAATTTGGAAAATATTCTCGTATTTTTAGAATTTTGGGCCAAATGGGTACTCAAAAATTTATTTTTTTCTAAAAAATGCACCTTAGGGTGTATGCACTATATGGAAGTGGACCCTGAGGTACATTTTTCATACAAAAATACACCTTAGAGTGCATTCTATTAGGGAAAAACCTATTTGTGGGGTCACCTTCGTCAAATTTTAGAAAGTCCAATTTAGTGGTTCGGGGTAGGATTGATGTTTGTGGTCCCTTGAGTAATGCTTGTTGTGATGTTGCTACAATAGGTTGGCCGATTTGGATTAATGCCAAGTTTTATTGTACCATGTCGACTGAGTGGTTAGTGGCACCAGTTTTTAAGTCTAATTATGTAATCTTGTTTTCATGGTCTTTTTTCCATAGGCAAAAATATTATTTTTTCATCATTATTTTTTCAATTTCATCCTTCCACGTATTGAATACTTGCATGAGTTCCTTCATAGGGTCTTGTGAACGCATTCCATGAGTCATTGTAGTTTAGTTTTGGGAATTTGTGAGTGCTTCTTTTTATCTTTAATTCTATGGTACTTTTTTGTAGTTGATTTGATCAAAACTTTTGCCAAATGTTGACAAAAATTAGAATTTTTTGCAATATTTTATCAATAATTGAAAAATTATCAATTGGTTTGATAAAGAATTTTAAAATTATTGCAAAAAAAAATGTTTTTGAAATAACTCCTTCATTGTTTTTATTTTAATTTACAGAACGGTCAAATCAGTTTTAATTTTAAAATTTCCTTGGCACCCAATTTTTGAAATTAAAAAAAAAAATTATCCAATGGTTATGAGCAACGATGAGTGAGTGGTAGTAGCAGGTCAGTGATCGGGGCACAAATCTCAAGGGTGAGTAGACAACGAGGAGCAAGCGGAGCAGAGGGGAGGAGCACGCTAAGCGAGGTAGGGAGGACTTGGCACAAGTGTCGATTAGGTGAGTGGCTTTGGGTGCACGAGGGTTGTATGGCCCAGTATGACCAATGTCACAATTAGGTATATGGACTACTGCCTTTATAAACCATTTTGTGCCAAAATATTACCTCGTGTGGGATAATTGTGTTGAATACTTTAAATTTCACTTAGTTTCCCTTCATTGGCATCAAAAGAATGACGGTCACCATCAAATTTTTTTAACAATGTATAAACTTTATATTATAAGGTAATTTTAATAATATTTCACCGTGTTTTTGAAAACCTTATCACGAAATGTATAACTACACTAAAGAAGATATTTTTGGGTGGATTTGAATGTTTGATCGATCTCTTTTTGATATGGATGATTTCTTCGATGCTTACTCAATCTGGGTAATATTTTTTTGATGTTCCTTGAACTGATTTATCCACCAAAAAAGTGTAATTTGGTCATTGTTTCTTGGACTCCATCAGACGTCACCTGCAGTTGCCTTATTTGACAAATTTCAAAATTTTTGGTGTGATATGTTGTTTGCTTCAAGGTTAGAAAGAGTGTTGATGTATTTTAGGAACCCTTGAATCAATTTTTAAGTATGGTGTTTCTTGTTTAAGCCTCTGTGATTACTTATTTTCTTATACTATTTTTTCTATCTGCTAGTGGAGATGAACATGGTGGGGGGAAAAGAAGAATTGTAAGGAGTAGCTATGACTGGATTTGTGTGTATATGAGTGCAAAAGCGAGAGGAGGGTTGGCTCTAATACCAGTTGTTAGGAACCAAGTTCCTATGAATTGGATTTTAATGGAGATATATGGAGAATGAATGCAAATGAATAAAATAACAATCACTTTTATTGAATCGTAGTATCAAATGGAGGTTGCCCTTCCAAGTCCTCAAAAGAAGATATAATAATTTATGTTCTTCGATGCCCAAAGGCACCTTTCATTAATGCATATATAAACCTATATAATAGTCATGATGGTGAAAGGACACGATGGTCCATTAATTAAATGAATGAAATTAATAATAATCTAAGTTAGGATCAGGATCCTAACAGTCACCTTATCTAAGACCTCTACTACTAGTAAAAAAACTTGTTGGTTTATTATGGATCAGAACAGAGTACCTTACAGTCTTATAGCAACTTCCAACCCATCTTCTCCACTATCTATGAAAACCAAATGCAGCCAAAAATTTCTCCCAAAAACTCCATGAAACTCTGTCATAATCCTTGCTCATGTCTAACTTTAGAAACACACGTTTTCTTTCACCAATCTTGATAAAATGCATGGATTCATGAAGGGATATAATTGTTGGACATTTTGAGTCCTAATTCAAAGTTGTCATTGATGTCACCATTTCTCCCCAAAGTAGAATAATAATATAATATAATATAATTAAAGTAGTTTAAGATTGCTAAGTTTCATCATCGCTCCAACGTTGCTCTGAAATGGGAGTTGGAAGTGGCATCAACTCAACTTTAGTCTAATCCTTTCAATAAGGAGCTTCAGAGGTACCTTTTTATGGTTAAACACCAGCTTCTGATAGTAGAGCACTATGATTCCAAAGAGGCGCAAATCAATGCGTGGTTGCACTGGCTCAAATCTGGAGATAGGGTGTCTAAGGAGTTCTTTCATCGCTTGCATCCTCGCAATTAATTTTTTAGCATTAAATCCCTGAACATTAATGGAGAGCGTGTTCCTAAACTTCCTAGTATTCTCTCTACTTTTGAAGAGCACTACCAGACTATGTTTGTGGATCAGGCCCACTCCATGCAATGTGACTAGGCTCTTAAATCATGTTTTTCTGTTGTTCCAAAGCGGCTTTTTGAGTCTCAAATAGTTGCCTATGAAAAGGACCTCTCTTTGAAGGATCTAGAGGAAGCTCTTTCTTAGATGGCCAATGATAAATCCCCTGGTCTTGATGGTTTCCCCTATGAATTCTACAAGTCCATTTAGGAAACTGTTGGGCCTGATATTCTCAAAGTCTATTAGGAGGCCTTCTCTAAGGGTTCTTTGGGCCCTAGTATTAATCAAGGGATTATTAAATTTATCTCAAAGGTTGGTGATCTTGAAATAATCACCAATTGGAGGCCTATTACTCTTCTTAATGTTTCCTATAATATCATTGCCAAATCTCTGGCTATATGCATTCATCATTTGCTTTCTATTATCGTGCAACCAAAGCAAACTGGCATCATTCGGGGTAGGTTCATCATTGACAATATTATTTTTGTCTAGGAAGGCATGGATTGGGCTTGTAATTTCAACCAATGATCACTATTCATCAAAATTGACTTTGTGAAATCCTATGAGAATATTGACTGGTCATTCATTCTAGCCATGCTTAAAGCTCTTGGTTTTAGACCTTGTTTCATTAGTTCTATGGAAATATTGTTTGCTAAGGATTCAATTGTTTTGTCCATTAATAGACACAAGTCCTCAACCATTGGGCTCTTCCAATCCATTAGACAAGGCTATCCTTTGGCACCATCCCTTTATGTCGTCGTTGTTGAAGGGTTTGGTTATTTACTAGCTCACCATGCTGCTCAGGGGTCTATTCGAGAAATTTCTCTCCCTGGAGGTGAGACTCAATTGATCAATGGTCATTTTTTTGATGACTCTTTCCTCACTCTTATTGAGGAAGAGGGTGTCATTCATCAAGCGCTTGCCTTCTTGGATACTTTTTATCTAACTTTTGGATTCTCCATTTAATGGAGAAAGACTCAATGTTATAGGCAGTCTCTCAACCCAATGCCCCATTGGCTTAGTCAATATTAGTGGAAGATCATCCAAGAGGGGGAAATATTTCATTTTTTAGGCATTCATTTTACCTTTAACAGTTCGTTTCTAGAGTTGTCGAAGTATGTTAAACTTACCTACTAGTCCACCAAGAAGCTGTCCCTTGCTCTAAATTTGCACCAATGTCCTTGTAGCCACCCATGTTTATTATTCTTCCTGCTGGGTCCCATCCAAAAATTGCTATAAGAAGCTTGATAAGATTCTACGAGACTTTTTATGGTTCTCTTCCAATAATGGTTCGAGATTCCATCGTGTTGCTTGGGAGTATTGTTGTCTTCCTAGAAGCCATGGTGGGCTTGGCATTCACAATATCCATCATCAATGTTTGGCCCTCTGTGTTAAGTGGGTCATCAAAGCCCTCATAGGTAATGAGGCCTAGAATATTCTCATTCAACACTATATCAGTGAAGATTCCTCTTTTGGCCATAAGAGTTGGAGGGGCATGGGGTTCCCTTCCCTCCTTGTTGCCCCTGTGTCTATCAAAGAGTCAGGATCCTTCGTCGTTAGGGGCATTTTGAAAGCCTAGGAGAATGTTAAGCCTTGACTTAGATGAAATGGCTAGAGCTTCTAGCATGGCCTCTCCATAAACCAGATGAATGTTTGGTGGTCGTCTGTTATCACCTACCAAGGTTTTATGCTTGCGCAGGTTCCCTAGGCTCATGCACTTATATTCTTTTGCAAATATGTGTGATGCATCACTGACTTATTTTCTCATCCTACCAGGGATTGGCTCCCTTGGGATGACTTCAGAGCCAAATTTGAGCTTAGTCACTCTGACAGGGATACTTTTGAGGTTGTCAAGGCTGCTCTCCCTAACTCCATGTTACACAAGATTTCTGTGCTTTCAAAATGATCTTGGTGGAAGGACTAGAAGTGGTATCCAGACACTCTGCTACGAAACTATAAGGCTCGATTGGGGTATGGATGGCTATCTCCTTGCATCCCCATGATTGATAAGCTCAATAAATTGTGGAAAGTCTCCTCCCCTCGATCTATTTGGATGCACAGGATCTAGACTGATTGGGCTCCTTTCTTGGAGCCCAAACTTTCTTGTTTTGCCTAGATTATTTTGCACCAAGGGCTTCCTATTGGGGAGCGTCTACAACATTTAGGCATCCCTAACCCTTCTTGCCCTTTTTGTCTTCAATTTGAAGACTATCCATCTTTTTTGGGTTTGTGCTCATGCTCATTCCATTTGGGAGTGGTTTTTTCCCTTTTTAGACCCTATTCCTTCACCACGTTTGAGTGGAAGCATATCACTTTGGGAGACCCCCACCCTTGCTAGCTATTTTCTTTGAAGTGTGGCACTTATTTCGTATGGTGACCATGTTCAACATATGGAGAGCTAGAAATGATTGTATCTTTGGTAAGTGTTCTCCCTTTTTACATATATTTGCTTTTGAGAAGTCTAATATTATTTTTTCTATGTATTTCAGATTACAATTCAAGCCAATAAGGTGGTCATGGAGCTCACTCATCTTCAAGATCTTATTGATCAATGGGGAACATGTCGTGCACATTCAATCAGGTTCCTCTTGAGCAGGATACTCCTCGAAGCTGATCCAGGTCCTAGCAGTAGTGTCGCTTGCTCCTACACTGCACTCCTATCCCAGCTCAAGGTCCTTACAGAGATGGTCATGGCTACTTGACTATTCCTCTCTCCCCCCAACTCCTCGACTTGATGCCTGGGACAATTTAGGAGTTTTGATGATTGCTACCAGCCAAAAGCCATTTGTTTATAGCTGGGAGGATGTTCCCAACACTTTTGGATAGGGGAGGGACTCAATGCCAAAGTCTCTTGATGCTACTGTTGGGTGGGAATCAGTCCTAGGGGTGGCTAAACCCATATAATGGAGCCTCATCATTATGTAATTAGTTAGTTTTCTTGGCCATCAGTTCTTTAAGGAAGTGTTAATTAGTTGTAAATTGTTTACTTGGGTTCCCGCTCCGTTTTGATGGGAATGGTTTTTCAATTGATGGTGTTAGCCACATGGCATGTTTATCCGCCTCTTTTTTGTTTGTAAATATGTATTCTATTAATTTTTTACTTTAATGTTTTTTTACATAAAAAAAAAATATTATTATTATTATTATTGGGTGATTAGTTTAGTGTGAGAAACCCCTAGGACCAACGCATAGGGCTAAACATTCCCATCCCAGCCATGACCCCTCGTAAGACCGATAGCTAAGCTTATCAACAAGGGATTAACACAGTCACACACATGCCACGGTTTGAACCTTGGACCTCTCAAAGAAGAGAGCCAAAACCTAAACCCTTGTTGTCCACTGTGGCTAAATGAGGCCTGTATTAACCCTATATAATCAATTAAAAAAATAAATATTAAGACATACATGATTATGAATATTACTACTTATCATACAATATAGGTGAGGCCTGGTTTAATCTTATATAAACAATTATAAATAAATAATTGTAATATATATATTTATATAAATTTAATTTTTATTCTTTTTTTATATGGGATTGAAAAGGATTTCACATGCTTTACATAATGATTACAGAGTGGGTATTACAACAACTTGGCTCTCATGCATATGAAGGTTTGAACTTGGGTTAATTTAATCGGTTGAGCTAATATCTTTTGATGCCAATGCATATATTATTGCAAATATTATAACTTGCAATTATGCATATTGCTTGTAAGATTTGAACATTTGTTTATAAAGTGGAAATCTAAGTTTTTTTAATAAATTGAGTCATATCATTTGATTGTAAGATAAGATTTTAACTTGAGTTTTCTTAAAATTTGAAGAATTTAATCAATTAACCTCGTCAATCTGGTAGGCTCTTGACATCTAATAATTAAAAAGAGTGAAAAAAACTTGTTAATTTAGTAAGGTTAAATTAAAGAGCCCATGCTTCATATGCTGTTAGCACATTCCTAATCCTGTAGGGGTGAAGATGGGAATTCAAAAAATGCAAAATTTGCTGTTCCTCCACTGAATAATTTCCCTATAGCCTGACGTGATCATAGAACGCTTTCATTAACATTTGACAACTTACAATGATGATCATATGCTGCAGGCAGCCTCAACTTGGACAAAATTACTTTTAGTTAATAGACAGACTTGATGTTTTTGGTTATTCTCTATCACCATACATCATACAAGGTGAGAATGTTGTTTCACACACCTCATAATGTTTAGGGTGGTTGTTTATTGGTGTCCTACATACCCTTAAAATTTTGGGATTTCAAATATAAAATTTAAGGTTTAAATCTGAAAGAATAGGATAAGGTTATATACCATGATAATAATTTCTTGCATAACCAAAACTACTATTACATATGACTTATAACCATGTTGTTGCATATGACTTATAAATTTTTGAAAGTCAAAAACTATTATACTTTTTCAAAATACTCCTGTGGTTTCTTCTAGAGTGATATTTTGTTTCTTCAGGTTTGTTATAGATAGGTGGTAGAACTAACTACTAAGGGCATCCCATATCATGTCTCTCATGCAGCTTCACAACTTCAACAAGAGGTCTATGAATGCAGGTAGAAATGCATTCCTATAGCCTAGGACATGCAAATGGATGAAGGGTGTGATCAAATATGGGAAATGAGTCACAGATGAAGCTCCCAAGCAGCAGGCAGGCTTGAAACTTCCTCTAAACTTGACAACTCTTGTTCTTTGTTAACTCTTGTTCTTTGTTGGGAAATATTATACTATATTAGGATATTGTTAGCTATTCTTATCTGCTTCCATGAGAGTGCCATCATAAAAGTAAAGGCTTTAACATAGGCTTCAACAAGTTGTGAGATGTATAAAGGCTTCAACAGCCATCACACAGAGTCCATAATTCTTATAACTATTGATTTAAGTCCAAGAATTATTGTTTTCACTTTTTTGTCATATTGGGTTGAGTGTCTTTTACTACTTTGCAGTTGGCCTTTGGCCAGCAACTGCTGCTAAAAGTTCTCTTGTTTGAGGTTGTATAAGGAACTATTGAGATACTAAGTAGTTTATTACATGTTGCTTTGAACAAATTTATTTAAATATGTTCCTTGTGGTTAGATCCATTAGATCGCACACTAATATAATTATTAGACAATCAAGAATTTTTTTGGTGGGGTGGAGGATATTGCAGAGGCAGATATTATTAGGAGGCAAGAAATCTAGAAAGCTTTCATTATTGTACTGAATGATTTGAAGCCTTCTGCAATGTAAAACACTGAATGCCCATGACAGCTCAAACCATGGTAATACTTTTTATTTATTTATCAGTAACATAAAACAGAGCCATCATACTAGATAAGGCCCAGACCCATTAAGTAGCTATAAACAGACGGTCTATTATCATTCAGCCCACGTCCATATGTTCTACATTAAACATCCCTGTTCAAGGCAGAGTGTAACCTGCAAACACACAGAGAACCCATCATCACCTCCATTCTAAACAACAACAACAAAAATAAATAACCAACCTGATACCATATATATATAGAGAGAGAGAAATGTAAACCTACCTCCACACTTGTAACCGACAGGCCTTTGTTCAAAGTTGCAGCGCTTTGGAATAGTCATGGCTATCTCGGGCTTTACTCCAGCTTGTTTTGCAGTCTTTGAGAGCATGACAGCACAGAGACACTCCTTTCTAATGCTAAGCTTCTTTATAGCATCACAGCACTTCGTGGAGACAGGAGCAGACTCATCCTGCCCTGCCTCAGCACAGGGGGCCATTGATATGGCTGCTTTTTCCACTGGGGTGTCCCCACATTCTCCATCTCCATGCACTACACTGACACCCACAACCATAACACACAAAATGAACAAGGACAAGAACTTTGCTGCCATGATGGGGATCCTGCCAAGATCACTTCTCAAGTTAGACTTTCACCTGCTGCCTTCCAAGTTGCCTTCCAAGTTGGTATTTCTTTACAAATGCTAGTTGGTTTTTATAGGCCAGGAAGTGGGTGGTGCCTGAATCGAATTACAGATTGTTGTATGTATGAAAAGGGGTAGTAGAGCATGGGGTAGTGGAGTTCCATGGTACTGACAAGGCATTGGACATTGTCCTGCAATACCACAAAGTGGGGTTGGTAAGGGCAAAGAAGTAAGGAGGAATCCACATGTCAGTTATAAGTCCAATGGATGCATTGTATGTGCTCTCTTAGTGAGAGGAATAGATTATGTTCATTCAATTTTATTGGGCACTCGCAGACAAGGCTGAATGATTTTTTTTATTTTTTTATTTTAATTAATAAGGTTTCTTTTAGTTTCACTTGAATGACTATGATGGACTCCATAATAAGAAATATAGCATGGAACTCCATATTAATCCGTAAGGGCAAAGTGGGGAAACAATACAGAGAAGGATAAGTCACCTTACCATTCGCATCTGCTTTAAATTGAAGGAAGTGCTTGTGTAAACCACTTCCAAATTTTCAAGGAGGAAAAATAAAAATAGAATGCAGTAGCAAATGTCATTTGATAGTCTCAGGATAAACTACGTCTTCATTCATTTCTCAATCCAAACCGTCAAAACAATTTTGCCATCACAAACAAGTCATAATGTTTTAAAAACCAAGCATTAGAATTTCTCTCCTTTCATTGAACCAACATAGGAGGCTTTTTTATTTCCAATTCCATGCTCTACAGGTATTCATCTCTTTGGCAACTAAAAACTCCTTAAAGAGTAACAATTCATATATTAAATGTTCAACTGATTAACTTCTTAAGGACTAATAGTTTATAAATTAAATGTTTATATGGTGTGAGACTATTAGGAAAAAAATTATATTATTAATTAAGGTTTTATTTTTAATAATGAATATTAACCTTTTAGAAATTTAAAATGAAGTATTTTATACGTTAAATCAAAATTTTAAAACCTTAATATATTAAGTTTACTGTTTGTTTTAATTTTATATAGTTAATAAAAAATAAAAAAAACTTATTTAATAATGTGAAAAGTAGACTAATCTTTGGTCTATCCTAATGTGTTTTATGTTGCAAAAGTAAAGAAACATTTGACCACTTGATGCTTGAGTGCCCATTCACATGTTGGGAGTGATGGTTTTTAGCTTATAAAATTCGAGCCAATGGTGATTTGAACCAAATTAATGATTGGGAAAGATGGAAAAGGGGCAACTTTAAATCTAAAGCTCTTTGTATCAAGTGGAAGCTTGGATTAAACTCTATTTGGTGCCAAGTATGGTTGGAGAGAAATTACAAAATGTTTAGATAAACTTTCTCATCTTTGGATGGCGTCTAGCAGGCCATTTGGAGTAAAGTCATGAAAATTGTGGCAGTGTATGCTAAAGAGGAAACTCGAGCTGATATAAGAACGATAGAGAATGAAGTTGAAATGCAGGAGGGGCATGACAAAGCTAGTTGAAAAATACCCTTTGGATTAAAATTAATATTGATGGAGTTGCAAAAGGCAATTTGGCTAGAACTAGAATTGGAGTGGTTTGTAGGAATAATGTTGGGATAGTGCTCTATTGGAAATTGCAGGACCTAGGTAGGGCCAGGAACAATGAAGCAGAAGCCTCACCTATCAAATTTGCTTCTATTTGGACAGTAAGACAAGGTTATAAGAGAATAATCGTAGAATCTGATTCTCAAATCTTTGTAGGAGATCTGAATTGCATAAGGAACTTTGCTTTGGAGACATGGAGGTTGAGGATTCTCATCACACATATTAAGGAGTTGTGGAGGAAATCGGATGATGTGATTCCAATTTATGTGGGTAGAGCTCAGAATACAGTGGTAGACTTCCTGGTTAATATGGGTACCAAGAAGGAGGTAGGGGTTCAGTGGTACAATGGCATGGCTATTGAGGATGAGAGGATTAGCAGCTTGGTGATCATATCTAGTGTTTGGTTAATTTGGACAACCATTGTAGACATATGGTTTAAAATATTTGGCTCTAATGCAGATCTTCTTTTAGTGTTGTAATCAGTTAGTTCTTAAGATCTTGGGTTTTAGAGTTATGGAAGTTTGTTGGAAAGTTAAAAGGAGGAAACATGTGCTCTTGCTAGTTAAGGTTGGGAGGAGTCTCATCCAAACTTGTAAATAATCTTTGTTTTAATATATATTTTTTCTAATTTATTTAAAAAGAAAACCAAAGTGCTTGCCCTAATATTTAGAACTAGTGTATTAGGTATTTACCATTCATTAGTTATTTTTTTTAAGAATAAATTAAATAAAATTTAATACTTTTATTTTTTTATTGTGTTATTATAAAATTTAGTTTATATTAAAATTGAAATTATTTATTTGGATATCATGACACTACTACTCATACATATTGAACTTTTAAGCATGTTGAGATTTGTACCCCCACTTTGTATACATTGAGTTTCTATGCTTGTTGAGACTTGTATATGTGTTGACTATTCACATAAACTAGGCCTTTGTGTTCTTTGATACTTGTATCTAAATGCTTTATTTAATTATTTTCTATTAAAAATTATCTTCTCAACTATTAAATACTATACCTTAACTTGATGGACTTATAATTACCAAATATCATCTTTACAATATATTAGCTTGATGGACTTATAATCAATGATTATCATCTTTACAATATATTAAATTAATTTAATATTTTTTTCTTTAATTTGTAATATAAGATTGAAATAATCTATGTTTTTTTTTGCATAGAGAACTTCTATAAACCTTAGCTCGTTGGGTAAATACAAAAGTCAACAAGATCTCAACCATTTAAGGAATCAAACCGGGACAACCCACTAGCAAGCACTTGGCTACCACCAACTAGTCTATCCATTTTGGGTATGAATCGTGCCTTTGTTATATTGTGACCACGTAGGGGTACTACAATAACTTGGTAATTACCCATGTATCCCTTGTCAAAATTAAAACCTTGGTTTCCTTCTTGAAAGTCGAGGAATTTAACTTATTCAACATGTCATCTAAAAATCAAAATATTTTTAAGTTGAAAATTAGAAGAAAATATTTTTGTTAGGGACCATTTCTGGTCTGATGCTCCGAGCACAATGATCACCCATTACATTTTCTAGATGCGTTTGATGCTCGTGCCTCGCGTGGAGCATATAGTTGAGAATTTTGGGGAGTGTGGGATGCAGTTTTGGGAACAACCTTTGGGGTTTTGTCAAGGCCAAATCCTTGTTTAGATGTACTCTTGATGCTCAATCCCTAAGATAGCCTAGTCTATCAAATTTGATCTAGGAAAAAGAGATAGAAGAAATCAATAAAACTAACTAGCCTAAACTACGAGTGGCAATGCACAAATAATTACAAATTTATTTTGGGAACCAATAGGATTAATGAACACATGCCTCAAACATGACAACAAATATGAACTAGCCTAGTCTATTGAGTTTGAGCTAGGAAAAAGGATAGAAGAAATCAATAAAACTAACTAGCCTAAACTATGAGTGGCAATGTGCCAATAATTACAGATTCCTTATGGGTACCAATGAGATTAATGAACACATGCCTCAAACATGACAACAAAGATGAACATGATTCCAAGTCAGTATAATTGTCTATTAGTCAATCTTTCCACAAAATCCATGATAAATATTAGTCACAACCTCTCATGCAAAGCTACATACACATAAAGACTAGGATAGAGATTTTAGTAGTCATAGTTCCTTGTATTTATGTTTGCAAGAACTTTCATAAAATTATAAAAAATGAAAAAATCTCGAAGGCCTGTACATGTAATGACTCAAGGTTCAAGTCATTACAAAAGGAGTTGAGAGAAAATATCTACCTAAGGCCAGATACTAGGCATGAAAATATTGTTCTCCTTGATTTTCTTAAATACAAACTAAATATTTATACAACCTATCTCAAAATTCAAAATACAAACTTCCCTTCAATAGTTTTGAGTGAGAATTTTTATGCCTTCTTTGGTCGTTGAGCCTAAGGTACTATGCTACATTCATTCTTGGTAGATCCAGAGTTGACCTAATTACCATAAATATCTTAAAGGTGGAGTGGCACCCCTTAGAAGCATTATTAATGGACCTCTCATCCTTGTGGAAACTCGAGCTTAGGTGGCACTAACCCTTGCTTGTTGGAGAAGTCTTTTTGCTAATCCTATAACAATTAGGGTCCCATATCTATGTTTGCCTAGTCACTAAGTCATTGCCCTCCTTGATATTTCATTGGATCTAGTTGGTGTTTGTACCGATTTATTTTTGCTCAAGTTTATAGTGACTGGGTCCTTATGTGTGGTGCAACCTTTTGGATGTTGCTGCAAATTTGGTTCTACCTTCTTCCTCTAACTTCTATCTTTTGTGGGTCTGGTCACCATATTTTAACATCAATATTTGGGAGAGTTCCCTTATAGGAATCCAATTTCTCTAGTATTGCACTTCTCTTTTGCATTGGCTCTCCTGTGATATTTTAGTCTAGGTGAAAACCTCTACCCAAATTCATTGTGTAGTGAAAGTTCACTACAAGACTCATGGCCAAAATTTACCCTTGTGTTTGCACCCAATTTGTTCATCTAGCATAAAAACTCTTGGTTGATTAGGCTTACATAGGTGCTTAATTTATAACAAGGGTAATTTTGATCAAGATTGATAACAAGATTGCATTCACAAATTGCAATGGTAATTTTAGAGTACAAAATTTCAAAAATACAATTAGGGTTTGGAATTTTATATAGTTTTTTGCAACAAACCCCATGTATGCAAAATAAGTTAGTAAAATGTGTATGTCATTTTTTAAAATTAGAGGATTTTATATCAACACAATTATGACATGACATATTTTCACCTTTCTCTTCCTTATTGATGGATCAGGCACCTTTTGAGTTGTCATAAGAATGACATATCATAATCCTTCCAAATCTTCCCATTAATCCTTTAAGTTACTAACACCATAATGAAATCATTCTTCTTTTGGCTTGCTCCTTAGGATAACATAACATACCTATTTCCAACAATTTGGGAGCTTTTAAAAGATGGACAACATGCTCGGATCATCGTAGCGACTACCGATTCCACCATGTAAACTAAAAAAAAAAAGTTGGGAGCTTCAATTCTTGACTTGATTTGTCTTTTAGTACACATAATTTTGCTTTCATCATGTTGACATTATCAAATTGGATGATAATTTAGGTTCTATTTTAGCACACCACTGGATCAAAAACTTAGAATTTTTTTCTAAATTTGGTGGCTGATTATTGCTTATATCAGCATGATATTTTCTATTTTGCTAACAAATCATTGTTTTGTTTGATGAGTCATTGAATAAGTCCACAAATAGCTAACCTTTAACCTCGGGAAAATTTTGGCACTTTCCTTTCATGTTTCACTCTTTGTTAATCAATTGGATACCTACGAGAGAAAGGGTAAGAAAGAAGAGGGGACCTAAGCATCATTTTTAGGATTTTCACCTAGGCATAGAGAGGGATTTATTTATTTTAAAAAATAGAAATGATAGAAAAATGGGGAAAGCAAGATAAAAGTGAAAAAAATTCAATATGCATATATCAACAAGATTTTTCATATTTAGGGTCTTAAAGGGGATGCAAATGCCACCCATTCACTTAGATGGACAATGAACTTCCATCCATTATGACCAACCTACAATTGGAAGGGAATCAAACTTCTTATGTTTGCAAGATTTAGCTCTATCTTCATCCCATTTCATCATCAAACTCCTTTGAGCTCCATTTCCTTAGTTCTTATGGTGTTGTACAAACTTCTTGAAAGTCTTCTCCCTCTTTTCTTCTAGTTGTAACAATGCATTTATGTGAGATTGCATTGGGATGATATTTATATCCTCTAGCTCTATTTGGTAAGACATTTGGAGTGAAGGAAGTTCTAGGTCAATCTATAACACCATTGTCTTACCAAGAAATAATTTGTATGACAAGGTCCCCAAAGAAAATTTTGGGATGATCCTATCTACCCATAATTCTTTCTTTAGATTGGTATGTCAATCTCTCTTAGATTAAAAATTATCCCGTTTAGAACCTTGATGATATTTTTGTTAGTATATTTTACTAGGTCATTACCCTATGCATAATAATTTGATGAGTTTTTAAAGATAAACACATATTCAAGTGCAAACTATAGGAGTTATACCCTTGTAAATACCATAGCATTATCTATAATCACTATTAGGGATGCCCTAAACCTAGTGATGATGTCCTCTAACAAGTTGATAACCACCTCTTAATTAGCACACTTGACTGAGATGGCCTCAAACCATGTCATGAAATAATCTGTAGAATTCAATACCCAACCATGACCTTCACTAGATAATGGGTTAATTTTTTCAATAAAATTAAGATCCCACTATTGAAATGGTTTTGTTACAACTATTTATTTTAGAGGATATGTGCTTTTCTTCTATGGCCCATGAACATACAACATGCTTTACACTCCTTAGTGCTTTACATTCTTTACACTTTTGTAGTGCTTTACATGATTTACACTTCTTAGTGCTTTACATGCAACATGAACTACAAAGACTATCATCTTACTCTAATATAGATAGTACCTAAATTTTTTTAGTTATTTCATCATGGAAAATACCTTTTTTTTAGTGAAGGTATAATATATCAATCTAGATTTCATGCTATATGTATTTGGTACCAACTAAAGTGTAGTAGTTGTATTGACCCAAAGGAATGATAAGAAAGAAGAATATATAATATTCTTCATAGTTATGAAGCATCTAACTCATGAAGAATATTATATATTCTTCCTCCTTATCATTCCTTTGGTTCAATACAACTACTACACTTTAGTCGGTACCAAATACATATAGCATGAAATCTAGATTGATAAGTATTGAAAGTGTAATTTAATTTATGGCCAAGGTTGACATTGTATAATGTAATTTTGGATAGGCCTAAGGGCATTTCACTATAAAAAGTATTTAATTTATTGTAATATTTTATGATGTAAGCCCTATGGCATGCAATTAACCTTATTATGGTTAAACCTATTGGAATTCATATTATTTTCCAAAAATAAACAAAAACAATCCATCCATGCAAATCTTATACAAAAAGCAAAAATGGATGAAAATAGATTTAGTGGCCACCCATAGGTACCATAAATAATCACTATATCCATAGATAATATTACACAACACTTTAATGATAAAATGAGTGAGAGGGTGCATTTATAGCAATACCAAAACCCCAATTACATAATAAAGTTTAATTACAAGTAATAAAGAGGGTTTAACCATACAAGGCTAATCACAACCCATAAGGCATACATAATAAAAATTTACAAATAATTAATGCATGTACAATGAAATGCCCTTAGGCCTATCCAATAGATTACACAATGTCATCCTTGGACATGAATCATATTACAATTTTAGAACCTCCATAATCTAAATTGAAGGGCCAAGGATAGGAGATATTAGTAACAATAATATCATTACCCTATGATGGATGCTCTAATGGGCCTTTCTATTTTGATGTAGAATCATCTAGATCCCCCCATCATCTAAAATATATTGCTACAAAAATGCTTCTTGCACAACAGTCCCCTTCGGTTGGGCCATAGTCACCACTACCACTGTTAGACACTTTTATATACATCAAAATACACTTTAACTAGGACTTCAAATGAAGAAGAGAAGACAATGTCACCACCTCCAAAGATAATCTCCTTCAATCTTCCATTGTCACGTAAGGTATATTTTGAAGATAAAATTTTCTCTTACAACATACATCACCCTTTTTGAAGACTTTCTCTTGCCCTTGGGCCACCTAATTTTAGTCATCAAAAGAGGTTTTGTATGAACCTACTTAAAATAAAAGTTGTAACAAAATTCCAAGAGTACTTGAACAAGAAATAAAAAAAGAAAGAGATAATGGAAGATTAGATCTCCATGAATAATCTAAATCAACTACCCAAAAGAGGAAGAGGGGTTGACTAAAGTACATCCTTAATTCTTTTCCTACAAGCCTTCACAAGACTAAAAATCTATTACAACTATTATAAATCCATCTATATCTCCCAAAAAATAGGCCAAAGATTCTAATTGCATAGAAAATTTTAAATCCATCTTTTCAAAATAGAGCAATAGGGCTCAAGGACTATTCTACATAATTTGGCCACAAACACTAGAATAGGTCCATAGATTGATGTCACCAATGTAGAGATTTCAAGAAGTCATATGATTTTAAATATAAATAGGATAAAAATGATTTTGTATGTAAAATTAATGACCACCATTTTTTCCAAATAGTCCTAAAAATGCAAAAATGTTAAAAAGTAAATGCTCAAACCTTAGGGTTGCAAGAGTTGATCCCAGCCTAAGCTGCAAGCTTACTACAATGGTAAGGGCTTTGGCCTCTCTTTGGGAGGTCCAAGGTTCAAACCCCACTCAGTATGAGGGGAATATGACCCCTCATAAAAACTTGTGTAAACTCATTGAAAAAATAGTTGATCCCAACCTACCACTTGGCAAATTCTAATTTGTTGTTATGCTCCAATTACACTTTACCACTTCATCTCCTCTAGTTCACCTGATCATTGAAACTTGACATCATTTTATTGGTTAAGGTTTATAAGTATAGAAAAATTTATTTTTTATGGTGTGTGAAAGCCCCATGTTAGTCACAAAATATTTTCCTTCAATGCATGGTGCCAGAGGGATTAGATCCTTGGTCTTTACTAGCCAAGAAATAATGTATTATCCAAGATAGTGCAACATTTGTTGGGTCTTTTAATGGAATTCCAATCATTAATTTACACCTAAAAGATAAAATAAAGTTCAAAAGTAAACAACAAAGGGATTCAAACATGAGATGATTCCCTTGCTAAGAATTTAATTGTCTTGGCATATCCAACTAGCCGAGTCTCTTGCTTGAGACATTGTGTCCAATCCCATAGGCTAAAGGTGTCCATATCCCTATAGAAGACAATGAAATATCTAGGTTGAGATTCAAACATAGTATCAAGCACGTCCAATGCCTTAATTCCACTTTGTATGGTCAGTCCATCATTGGTCTGAGTTGTTAGAGCTCAATGCTTTGATGATTGTATTATAGAAGTAATTGGTATTTAAATACATAGGATATCTATTTTAGGTATAACAATCCTCTAACAAAACTTGTAGCTTCCTTTCTTTGATACTACATGCATATGCCCTGTAAGGGGTGGTTATACCACTTACCACTTCACATAGGCTATGCTATAATAACTCCTAACATTCCCTCCTTATTACACCATTGTTAAAGATATATTTTTAGCTTATGACCAAAAATTATTTCGTAGGGTGATGTTAGAATCTATAGATTTGAGAGAGAGAAATTCCACCCCTTAATGTAGAATTTCTACTTTAATACTTAGAAGTGTCAGGTTCCATCGATCATGCACTCCAAAAATACATTTATTACAAAATAATCATTCAATGCTTATAGAATTCAATGTATGAATTATGCATTTTCTTCATCAAATATATCAGTTGTTTATGAGGTCAAATTTTCTCCTACCATGTAGACTTGTTGTCAAATCATATCATGATCAAAGTCTTCAAGTGAAGCATGTGTTACCATACATTCAATGTTGCTTATTAAACTAATTTACCATCAATTTATATCTTTCATGTGATCGAATAAAAGTTGTATAAGGCTTCTTTTTTTTATTTACGTTTCTTTGATTTTCATTTATTTCATTATGATCAAATCTTGGATTCCTAGCAAGTTCTTTTTTTATCATAAGTTCTTTGATATGATAAATGGTATGTATATTTTAAATACAAAATTTAGTGATTCTACGTACTTGTTTAACCCTTTGAATGATCTCATAGTTGCCATTGCTTTTCCTTGAACAAGAATGTAGAAGCCTACCAAGTGCTCTATAGTCGTTAGAGTTGAACCATTAGGGACCAGTAGCTACTAAAATTATCTAACAAATTTCTCTGTCTCGTATTTTGTTATCAATATTAATGATATCACAATGCATCTTATTATTTGGTATCTTAATTGATTGTAGTGTTGGTACACTCCTTGAAAATATTCTTATGAGATCCTAGGCCTTGATAATGATGTATGGATATCTTGTTCGAGTTGCAAAAATAGATAATTCTCTTTCAACAATGTCCAATTTGTAAGCTATGCCATGCTTCTTCAAGGCTTTCTTTACAATGTTTTTCTCTATACTTGTGAATGAATAGAAAAGGAATTAACTTTGAACGTACCATATTTGTTTTATAATGTAATTGACTTGTTGGCCTTAGAGGTATCCCATGACTTGTGCTTGTAATAATTGCATTTTTATCTTGGCAATGTTCCCTCATGTTAGTTCCTTGGCTTGAAGTGATCGACAAATACAACTTTGTTTGTATAATAATTTGTATAATTTGATAGATCCAAGTTTCTTGACTTATCATATTTTTGGTGTCATATAAAATATTATTTGTTGTATTAGTTGTGCTTATGCAATAAATACATGTTATTTTTCTTCTTCTCTATCTCTTTCTTCTTTTGTAACTTGATTTTCCTTAGCTATATTATTTTTACATACCTTTTTTCAACTTTGATGTTGCTTTTTTGAAGGTGACTTGTCTTGATGTTGATTCATTGCTCATTAAGGAGATCTATTTTTGAATGGATTATTCAACATTCCTTCATTGTATGACCATTTTTACCACAATGTTCACACATCCTTTG
Source organism: Wollemia nobilis (assembly GCA_028583015.1). NCBI lineage: Eukaryota > Viridiplantae > Streptophyta > Pinopsida > Araucariales > Araucariaceae > Wollemia > Wollemia nobilis. The sequence continues at coordinate 5,612,663 of JAQPPZ010003645.1, read as the reverse complement.
TGTGTGAAAAGTATTTCTTTGAGAATCATTTCTCTAATTCTAATATCTTTGAAAGTTGTTTCTTTGTTGGAAGTGTTGTGGAGGTCTCATGTTTCTTATGAATGGTTCCTTTCTTATTTAATTTGTAAGAAGTAATTGTTCTTCTTCATATGTTGTATGTGATGCCTATAAGTTTTGAAGTAGGTTCAACAACATTTCGAAACTTGGTGTTTGCTTCGTAATATTTAATGTTGTCACAAAAATATTGTACTTTGATGGAAGAGATATCAAAATAATTGAAACTAATGCTTCATCAAATACCTAATTTTCCAATGCTTGTAATGATGCTTATAACTTTGCAATTCTCCTCATGATTGATTCTAATTTCTCTCCACTCTTTATCTTCAAACAATGGAATTGGATCTAGAGAAAAATAATTTGATTTTGATTCTTTTCTTTGTTGGAATATATTACATCATTTGGTTCTTTACTAATGTACCTTCATGGGTACATATTTATATTAGGATTAGATTAGGAGATAAATAGTTTATTAGAGTAATTTAATAAATGCACAAGTGTTAGAATGTGCAATGATGTAAATGTGCATGTAGTCCACATGTACATGAGTCTTAGGGTTGAGTAAGAGGCAAGGAATCTATCTTCCTATATAAAGGCCTCATTGTGAGTGTTTATGAGAGGATTTTTGGTGTGCATAGGTTAGAGTAGTAGTAGGCACAATGTAGCTCCATTTTGTTAATATGGAGTAGTTGTAAACTCCATGAGAGGAGCATTGTAATTTTTGTGAGCTTTCTTATATGAGCATTTCTAGAGCATTGTATCAAGTTTTCTATCATATTTTCATGCATGTTAAGTTGCCATTATCATAGTTATAACATTGCATGCTTATTTCAATACTTGTGATTGCATTTCCTTTAAGTTTAAGGCTCCAAAAGCTAATAGTGGTATCAGAGCCATGATGGATCAAAGAAAATCACAAAGTGATCACCATTGCTATTGTTGAGTATTTGCAAACTGGATCAACCATTGTGCACCGTTGCATGCAAATACCATCACAATAGATTTTTTGATAGAAGTAGCTCTAGGTAGAATAATAGGAAGTAGAGAAAGCCACATGATTAATTTGGCTAGAGTTTTTCCACAAAGTTGCAAAAACTTGTGAAGACTAGAACTCAACATTGAATCCACTAGATTGGCAATCCAACTAGTGAAGATTATTTTCTATAGTCATAGAAATTTTTATTATCATTTCTAATATTTTATTGAAGAAGAAAGAAGTTTTCAGAAAGAATATTGGGTTACTATCATCTAAGTTTTTCTTTTTGTAGAAAATTAACTCTCAGAAGTTGGGAAGCTTCCTACAATAGATAGAGAAGAACTTCATCTTCATTACCTGAAATTCGATGTACTTTCCTCGTGCAGGGATTAATTATTTGTTGCAGAAAAATAAGGATTGAAGATTTGGAGGCCTAAGGAGAAAGGTCCCATTGAGAGATTTGCAGATTGAAGACTCCTAGTTGAAATATTGAGGAGAGATCTAGTGGCCAAGGAAGCCACATTGAAGATTGTAAATCTAGGAAGGAGGTCCTAGAAAGAAGACCCCATTGAAGATTGAAGAGACTCAAGGAGAAGAGTCCTAGAAAATATTGGAGATTGGTGATCTCCATTGAATATTGAAAACTTCACATTGAAGAAGAGGTCCATAGAAGGTCCTATTGAAGAACTTCCATAGTGGAAGATTGAGCATTGAGAAGAACTAACAAAATTTCTATTGCAAATTTTAGTAGTAACAGATTCAGGAGATCCTAGAAGAAGATCTCACTACGAAACTTCCATAGTTGAAGATTGAAGAGGCCAAGGAAGGTCTCATTGAAGGTTTTGAAGCTGCAATATTGAAGACCTTGGAGAGGTCTCAAGGAGAAACAAGAAGAAGGCTTGGTGAGCCTCATTGAAGGAGTTCCTAGAAGAACTCATTGGAGAAATTACTACCAAGGGAGAAGCTCATGATAGCTAAGGAATTGGGACAATTATCGCCATCTAAAAACAAGCCCAAAGGAGAAGGTTTGGCAAGAAGATTGTCAAATTTCAAGGTAGTTTGGAATAGATCTCAAGATTGTTAGATTGTTTGAGGAGGAGATCTAGTTTGAAATCAGAATTTAGCAAGAGAAAGGAGATAGAAAAACCACCAAATCTGAGAGATTTGGGGACCATCATTGAAGGGTTCTTGAGTGAACATCTCAGCTGCGATTTGGAGGAGGATCCTACCAAATTTTTGGGATTCAAGGACAACATTTCAGTGAAGGTATTGACTGCTTTACAATCTGAAATTTTTCAGATTTGAGGATAGAAAAAGGCAGCAATTTGGGCAGCGTTAGTAGCTGCTAAAGATCATATTTCAGAGGTACATTCTGAAGGAGCATTTAAGCCACCAAGTTACAGTATTGGGCAGCATATTAGTCAAGTATTGAAGCTGCAAAAAGGTGAGCAAGTGAGTTGTTTTGGACAGCCTAGAAGAGCTGCAATAACATCTACAAAAGGCAGCAAATTTAAGTGACCAAAGTCACTATCATCATCATCATCTACAAGAAAAAAAAGGTATGCAACAAAAGTTGCAAAATTTCATTAGTTGAGCTTTTTATATTTGGATTTTTATTAAAGTTATAAAGCACTAGTTACAAAGTTTAAAGGTTGCATCAAAAGTTTCATTTCAAGTCTTCAAAGGTAGTGCAGAAGTTATAGTCTACAAGGTTCAAACCTGCACATAGAAGAAAATAGAAGTTAGGTATATTTTGAGAGAAAGAAATGTATCAACATTCTATTGTTTATTCTAAGTAAAATAAGACCTTACAAGTTTGCATATACAATAGTGCAAAACTTAGTGGAAAGCTTGGGTTGCTAAGAGTAAGAATAACCAAGCAGAGAAAGTATTGCCAAAATATAGAAGGCAACATTGGCTTCAAAGCATATCAATCAGTAAAGGAAGTTGAAGCCTACATTTCAAGAAGTCAAGAGGCTCCGTTTGAGAGCATAGGGGGGAAAACATCTAAATCATTCTACTCTATGTTTGCATAGCATATTGTTAGAGCTATTCAAGAGAGCTCTACAAGAAAAGTATCTTCAAGGTTAAAAGGCAGATTACATAGCAATAGGGAGACGTATCAAAGTCTTCAAGTGGGCATCCTACAAAGCCCTAAGAGAAAGCTTCAACAAGCAAGAGAGAGAGCCATCCAAAGGCTCAATATCCAAATCATTTGAGGTGTCTAAAGACACCCAACGCAATGCCAGAGCCACCAAATTCATTACCTACATGGAGCACAAGGAATGAACCTACAAATCAAGAAGAGAAGCTATTAGTCATACGAAGGACGTTGAGCATCGAAAAAGCCTTTGGTGAAGGCATCATAGGGATCACAACAAGTCTACCTCAGAGTGATAGAATAAACTCCACAACATAGATCAATCAACGAAAGCACTGTAAGGTTCTATCCACGTAAGAGAAGCATTGGGAATAACATCGTTGGCATCTAGAACAAGTATTACATTCAGCCCAGGTATACAACATCAAAAGGAGTCATCGACTGGCCAAATATCTCTTACAAGCTTTAGCATAGTCATGGTTGGTACTTGAAAGAAGTATTGGAGAACATCATATATCTACCAACAAAGGATGAAATAATATTCTCAAGCATTGAGAAAGAAGCATAGTAGGCAAACGTTATATTAAGGAGCAATGGTTGAGACACATCCACCACATGTAGAAATTACCTCACATCATTGGGGTAAGTAAAAGAGGAGATGCTGCGTGTTTAAAGACGTCTCAAGCTTATCATCATCAAGGTAAGGTAAAGGAGTTACATTGAGTACTCATAACACAAATAAACAATGCTCTAAGAGAAGTGTTAGACCTACCTCAAAGGCGTTGAAGGTAGAAGAAATTTTCGAGGTACCACTTGGCACAAGCATGTTGGGAGATTAAGGTGTTACAATAGACGTTGAAGATTCAAGGTGCCACTCAACACTACATACCTTGCATGTCAGTGAAACAACAAGAGTAAAAGCATGTCCAAATGCACATTAAATTGGAGGTAATATTTATTAAGAAAGATAAGCTCCAGGTGAATGAAGAGAAGCCAATGAAGAGCACGCTTGACAAGGAAGAAAAGCATGACCAACCATTGGAGAAAATACCAACATTGATAGTGGAAAAAAATGCATGTAAAAGTCTAAGACATAGCACAAGTTCAAGGTGTATACAATGAGCTTGTGGTTGAAGAAATAAATGTAGACCAATGTGTTTACATCGAGGAAAAGTGCACAAGTATAGTGGAAAACCCACAAGAGCATTTAGAATTTGATAAGGAGCAGTCAACCATTATCAATACGAAGCAAACAACATTTGTTTTTAGTCAACTTGCAAACCCGAATCAAGCATTTGAAAGGTGAGAATTATCCATAGTTATATTGCAAGTTTATTTAGGTTGATATCAACTACGCTCTATTTTCTAGAGATATTAGTGTTAGGAGTAATAAGGTGTTGAAAGAATCTCTAGAATACTTATTGGTTACATAAAGAAAGAAGTTGAAACTTGAAGCATCTAAACTATTTCTATTGCTTCAAAATATTTGCAAATATTAAAGTCAAGGAGATAAAAGGATTAGTAAAACTTAATTTGCAAATACTTAGTATTTCTAAAATTTCTAACTAGGGAGATATAAGGAATCCTACTTCAATTGAATTTCTAGAAGTTTAGAAACCTATCATTGCATTGATTCTTAGTTGAAGATATTGCTTGCATCAAAATTATAGTTGGAAGATTGATTTAGAAGGACATAGACAATCCAACTAAAGATATTGAACTTCTATCTTTGAAATTGCATTTCTAAATTTTTTTTCCTGAAAGTGAATACTTAATTGCAAGTGATAGAAGTTAAATATTATACCTCAATCTCTAGGGAGTCAAAAGGGATTAAACAAAATTCAAGATTAGAAATTCAAGCATAAGCATCAAGTTCATAGCTTGAAAATATTGAGAATTATTTCCAAGATTGATCCTACAAATTAAAGAATAATATTACTAGGAGAGACAAGGAAGACTACTACAAACAAGAAGAAGAAATAAAAACACATTAATATGGATATATTGACAAGAGGAACATATCATCACTATAATAGGACTCAAGATCAAAATACATCCAATATTTCCTATCAAAGGTATAAAATTGGTATAAACTCAAATAATTTCACAAATAAAAATAAAAAGGATATTTGGTACATAGATTCATGTGCAAGTCATCATATGACCGAAAACTTGCAATGGTTTGATTGTCTTGAAGTCACCAACAACTATAGACTAAGAATTGCAGATGGAAAATTCTACCATATACATGGTTATGGATGTGTAGCTCCTAGAAAATTATTTCTAAATTTTGTGCTACATAATGTCATGTATGTTCCAGGTTTATCATCCAATCTCATTTTAGTAGCAAAGTTAGTAGAGAGCAAAAGAATAATTGACTTCAAATACTCCAATGGAGTCAATATGTGCCTCATAATAAACCAAGGAGAAATTGAAGCTACTGGATCAATTCATAAAAATATATATGCTCTGGACTCAATGGGAACATCACAAGATATTGTTGCATTTCAAAATAATACTAATACATTTGTTGAAGAACAGAATGTAGAATATATAGAACTAGCATATCACAAGAACAAATAGAGAAATAGAAGACTCAAAATTAAGAGAATGAGAGGACAAAAAAACTACACTCTATTCAGCTATCAACAAACCAAATAAGGAGAAGAACCTCATCAAGATGAAGGATACCCAAAAGAGAAAGATCCTTATTTAATACTAAAGTCTTCAAAAACCAAATAATGCAATACAAGGGTGTGTTGGAATATATTACATCATTTGGTTCTTTACTAATGTACCTTCATGGGTACATATTTATATTAGGATTAGATTAGGATATAAATAGTTTATTAGAATAAATTAAAACATGCATAAGTGTTAGAATGTGCAATGATGTAAATGTGCATATAGTCCACATGTACATGAGTCTTAGGGTTGAGTAAGAGGTAAGGAATCTATCTTCCTACATAAAGGCCTCATTGTGAGTTTTTATTAGAAGATTTATGGTGTGCATAGGCTATAGTATTAGTAGGCACAATGTAGCTCTATTTTTTTATATATAGTAGTTGTAAACTCCATGGGAGGAGCATTGTAATTTTCATGAGCTTTCTTATATGAGCATTTCTAGATCATTGTATCAATTTTTCTATCATATTTTCTTGCATGTTAAGTTGCTATTATCATAGTTATAACATTGCATATTTGTGATTGCATTTCATTTAAGTTTAAGGCTCCAAAATCTAACATGCTTCAAAGACTATTTTTAGCTTCTCTTGTATATCTTTGGTTATGGTTGAATCCTAAATGTATGCTTGGACTTCATTTTCTACTCTGAACATGATTAATCTTGCCTTTTTATCTACCTAATCAAACTTTATTTATTATTCATTTTCTTCTTTAGGATAGGTAATGGTCTTGTCTACTACTTGTCATACTTCCTCAAAATTAAGTTGCATTTTGAGTTTAGTTTTTCACATAGCGTAATTATTCCTCCTTAATAGTTGGGAATCTATTAATAAGAACTTTGGTGCTCCACTAGTCATAGTCAAATTTTAAAAAAATTGAATATTATTCTTTCATAAAATTCACCTCAAAATATACTTTTCGACAAGTATATATAAGTCTATACTCAAATTTCAATTGATGCTTCAAATTTTCAAGAAAGAATTGTCTTGTTGAGAAAAAAGGAGATGATTTTTTTTTTCTTGGAAATGTATTTTCCAATAAATGTAAATATCTTTTATTTCACTTCTAATTAAAGTGACTATTCACTTTGTAATACAAGTACCTTTTCATTTATCTCCATTGTAAATGTGAGATTTTAAGTTTTAAAGACCTCTTGTCTTCTTGGTGCTTATAATTTATAAATTGTTGTCTACTTTGATTATTTGCCCTTCCTTTCCTTCTTTTGGGATATTTCTCTTTGTAATTTATGCTCAAAACCTTTATGCTAGAATATTGTCTTTGCGATAAAGCATCTATGTGTTAATCATAATTTTCTTGATTAATTTGTAGGCACCACTTTTTATGACCTAAGAACATAGGTCATTCCACTTTAATCATGTTGTTTGTTCAAATTCAAAGGCTTCTACTTCTTTATTCTTTTTTTTGTAGGTGCTTCTTTGGTGAGTTATTTTAGCATCCCAATGGTTTCCTTGCAACATTAGGATGAATGCTTGTTTGGATGATTTTTTTTGTCATATGGGTGAGCACTATCCAGGTGAATTATTATTTTAACATGCAGGTGAATGTCCAGATGATATCCATATGAGCATTGTTTGAGTGTCATTTGGGTGAGAACTTTTGGAATGCTTGAGTGTATTTTTGGTATCCTTTCATAAATTTATATGCATAATGTTTCCCTAGGGAACTTGAGCACTTATGGAATGCTTGAGTGCCTTATTGGAATCCTTTCATAATTTATTGGTATGTAATGTTTATGTAGGGGCTTGAGCACTTCAAATGATCTGACTTTGTCTTGTAAAATTTTCTTCTTGGATATCTTGGGTGATGTTCTAGGCTTGTGCATTCCTCTTTGGTACTTTGAGTATAATAAGTATTGTATATTTGTATTGTGAGATTTTATTCTTAGAATCTTGGATGACATTCCAAGCTTGTGTGGTCCTCTTTATTTTTCTTTTGCTTCCTACTCTTATATATATCTTTGGATTCTTTGAGATGATTTAATATGTTGAAACATGGGTGATTTACCTTTGCACTAGAAGAATGAGATTTCTTATGTTACTTGGACCATTGGAAAACACATTATTGCTTTGTGTGTTTCCTCCAGAAGATTTTTGGCCTAATTTAAGAATTCGTAACTATATTTGACCCAATTTAATTTAGCGTGGCCTATTTCATGTTGAAATAAACGAAAAGTATTCTATTGATCAGAACCAATTTAAATAATACATGGAGAGCCCATATTAGCTCGTACTCCTAGGATCTAATCAATAGCTTAGGTCTTCAAATAAAAAAATAAAAATAGACCAAATATTATTACGCTAACAATAGCGTAACTAACCTAGGTAGTTAACTAACTACCCTATCAACATAAATAAAGTAATAATAAGAATTACTATAGTAAATCTAACATCCCCCCTTATTACATTATTTATGTAATTTAAAAAACTACTAACATCCCCCCTGATTACATCATTTTGTAATACAAAGAGAGCTGCGAAACAATTCAGATTTGACACGTGCAAGTGCCTTAGTGAAAATGTCTACAACTTGAGCATTGGTGGGAATGTACTGAAGCTAAATTCGGTGCCTTGGAACTTCGTCTCGAATGAAGTGACATTGTGTGTCAATGTGCTTGGTTCTTTCATGATGTACTGGATTCTTGACAAGATTCAAAACACCCATGTTGTCGTAGAACAAGTGTATTGGAGATTTTGATGGAAGACCCATACTTGTTAGGATGTGACACAACCATATCACTTTGCACATAGCTTCACATGCGGCATGATATTCTGCCTCTATTGATGAAATAGCAACCACCTGTTGCTTCTTGCTATGCCAAGAGACAGGACCAGATCCAAGATGAAACAAATATCCTAAAGTTGATTTACGATCATCATATGATCCGGCATAGTCGGAGTCCGTGTATCCCTATAAGAAGAATTTGTTGTTCCTCTTATATTCTAGGCCATATTCCATTGTGCCATGGACATAGTGAAGAACGCGCTTTGCTGCTTTCCAGTGTGTAGTCTTAGGCTCCTACATGAACCTTGAAAGATAGTTGACAACAAATACGATATCTGGCCTAGTGTTGGTCAGATATATGAAACTCCCAATCAAATTGTGATAGAGAGTACCATCTACCTGAGGTGAATCATCATATCGTGATAACTGAATTCTTGTTTCCATCGGAGTTGACATTGGCTTGCAATCAGTCATGCGATATTTTTCCAATAGGGTCTTGGCATATTTTTTTTGAGACACTTTGATGTAGTGCTCCTTCTGGCTGACTTCCAGACTAAGACAATAATGGAGAAGTCCGAGATCTAACATCTCAAAATATTGACACAAGTCTCTTTTGACAAGAGAAATCATTGTTTCTGAACTCCCTGTAATGAGCAGATCATCAACATAGAGTACAAGCAACACTATTTTAGAACCTTGTTTCTTAAAATAGAAGTTTGCATCTAACGGACATGTCTTAAAACCATGCTACAGAAGGTGATGATCCATTTTTATATACCAAGCCCGAGGGGCTTGTTTCAAACCATATACGGATTTTACCAATTTGCAAACTTTTTGCTGTTGGCCATCCACTTCAAATCCTTTCGATTGAGTCATGTAGACTTCTTCTTGGAGATCACCATTTAGAAAAGCACTCTTGAAATCCATTTGGTGTACTTTCCACCCATATTGTGCTACCATAACACAAAGAAATCGAATGGTTGTCATCCGAGCAGTAGGTGCAAAAGTTTCCTCGTAGTCAATGCCTTCTCTTTGAGCATAGCCCTTTGCAACAAGTCGGGCCTTATGCTTATCTATTGTACCATATGCCTTATACTTAACTTTATACACCCATTTGTAGCCTATGGGCTTCTTTTCATATGGCAGATTGACAAGCTTCCAAGTTTTGTTTTTCATCAAAGACTTATACTCTGCATCCATAGCAGCCTTCCACTGAGGCTTACCAAGAGCAACTTGCACTGATGCGGGTTCAAGATCGTCTATGGAAGAAATAAACACCCTATAATTATCAATATCCATATATTCTGTATCTCTCTCTGGATCTACAGAAAGTTCCTCAAAATATTGACACAGCTCATCAACCCCAGTATTCTCTGTTGCAGCTTTCTCCTGTTGAGCCATGCTGCGAGTATGAGGCCTATCCAATGTCAAATTTGATGGAGTGGATAGCTTAGAGTCTTTTATTGTATTTTTATACCACTTTGGATTCTTCTTCTGAGGTGTTGAATAATATGAAGACGGACCTCCAACTTTTGATGAAGGAGATTTATCAACCTTAGTTTCCACAAGGTCTAGGTATACATCTGATGTGTTTTCTGATGTAAAAGCCTCATAAAAAACTACATCTCTACTGATGTGTATCTTATTGGTAAAAGGATCAATCAAACGATAACCCTTAGAGTGCTCATCATACCCAAGAAGAATACACTTCAATGTCTTCTCATCTAGCTTCTTCCTTTTCTCTTTTGGTATGTGCATGAAAGCTTTACATCCAAAAATGTGTAGATGAGAAATGGAGGGTTTCCTACCAATCCCTGCTTCCTATGGAGTCATTCCTTGTAGAGCCTTTGTGGGTGCCCTATTCAACAGATATACTGATGTGGTGACAACTTCTGCCCAATATAGTTGCTCAAGACTAGCTCCTATGAGCATGCAATGAACCATTTCCATGATGGAATGATTCCTCCTTTCAACAACTCCATTTTGCTGAGGAGTATAAGCAGTAGTTAACTGTCATGTGATCCCATTTTCTTTCAAGAACTCAAAGAATTATTTAGAGGTGAACTCCCCCCCTTGATTTGAGCGGAGGGTCTTTATAGAAGTCCCTGACTCCTTTTCAATAGATTTCTTGAATTGCTAAAAGAAGCCAAATGCTTCAGATTTCAGTTGAAGAAAGAATACCCACATCTTTCGTGAGTAATCATCTATGAATAACTACAAATACATCTTACAACCACAACTATTGGGAGTGAAGGGGCCACACAGATTGGTGTGAATCAACTCCAGAGGTTTCTTTTCTCTTGTAGAGCTCCTTTCAAAAGGTACTCTATGTTGCTTTCCTACCAAGAAGTCAGAGCAAACTGGTAAAGTGATAGAAAGGGAAGGAAGACCTTTTACCATTTCATACTTACTTAACTCAAGTAACCAGAACTAAATGTCCATATCTCTTGTGCCATACAAAAGTTGCCTCCTTTGTAGAGACTGTCATGGCTACATGTGGAGTAGAGATAGAATCTAAGGCAAATAAGCCATGCTTATATGAAGTAGTGGCAATGTTTTTACCCCTCCTAGTAATAGAACAACACTTCTTGCCTCCATCAACACTAAAGTTCACAACCATATCTTTGTCCAGAATTTGTGTGACTGACAATAAATTGTTTGCCAATCCTGGAACATAGAACTTTGTCAATCTGACACTTGCCATCAGGAAGAGTGACTAAAATAGTACCTTCTCCCTAAACCTTGTAGGTTTTATCATCAACAATAGTGACAGGTTTGCCCTCTTTGGCCTCAAAAGACTCAAACCATGATTTATCACCAGTCATATGCTTACTGTCTCTAGAATCAACATACCAGATAGGATCCATCTGCTTGGACACTGTGGTAGTCATGAGAACTTTGTGGGCTCTCTCAAAATCTATGTCAGATTCTTCAATAGCAACATTCACTTGTTGTTTTTTCTTTTGTGGTTTGTTTCGGCCTTTCTATTTTGATTGTTTATTCTTATGCCAACATCTGTTTGTATCATGACCTTCTTTGTCACAGATCTTGCAATATCACTTTTTTTGTTGAGGTTGTTGAGTTTGTTTCCCTTTTGAATCCTTTTGTGAATTCCCTCCCTTCTAAAAATTACCCTTCTTTTGGTTTTGCCCTTTCCTGTTGATGTAGAGGGCAGTGTTAGAAGAATCATCTCGCTATAGTTGGCATGCCTCCTCCTCTTGAAGCATATTAACCAATTCTACAAAAGTAACTTTCCATTGTGATACCTGAAGGGAAGTGATCAACACCCGATAAGAATCAGGTAAAGCTCTCAATACAATTGAGTTAAGGATCTTGTCATCAACTAGTTCTCCTAAAGAATTCAACTTTGCTTTCAATTTAGACACTCTGCAAAGAAAAAATTCAATTGTCTCCCCTTGCTTCATGCTTAGACTGTGTAATTGAGATTGAATAAATAGAATAGTGGAATCATTCTTTCCCTCATATATAGTATTAAGGGCATCCCATGCCTCTTTACTATGTTCACAGTCAGCAATATGGGGTTGAACTTCATCAGCCACAACAAGCAAAATGAGCACCTTTGCTTTGTTGTCTAGCTTGTCAAAGTCTTTTTGAGCAAGAGATGGAGTCTGTAGCACCAGCAACGAGATGAAGGTCTTGTTGTTGCTCCAGATACAACATCCCATAAGTCATCCATGACTAGGATAGCCTTCATCTTGTTTTTCCATGGTGTGTAATTAGGACCTTTCAACAATTGATGAGAATCAGTCATTAATTTTGCAGACATGGTGAAGGTTCCTTATAACACCAATTGGTCCCCCTTTCGATATACCTTTTGCTAGGTCGTTATACCGTACAAAATACCCACCCTTACGTGAGGGAAACTATAGGTATTTAGAAAGATAAAAAAAATCACCCGCCCTTAAATGAGGGAAACTATAGGTAGTTTTTAGAGATCATACGATATGTGGTACTTAAGCAGTACTGAAAGGGAATAGTCTTGTTGATGGAACCTACCATAGAAAGTCTGCAATCCTCATGTGTGGGGCGTAACTTCCCCTAAACACTTTGGATTTCAGAACTTTCATCAGGATTTATGCCTAAACACAAGAACTATTAGGGTAATGGATGGAATAAATGGCAAACTTATCTCTCCCCGATGATTTATAGAGAACAAGCTCAGACGTCGTTTTGGCATCTATATTAGGCGGCGGATACAGTAGCGCAATCATGACAACTTTACCTATAAGTGCGGGCCAGAGGTATCACAGATACCGAATCGCAGAGTGCAATAAATTGCACGGATGGGTTTTAATTATTCCGAGGACTTAGGGAGTGAATTTGATTTTTTTTAACTTTTTAATGAAGTAGTGCAAAACAGAAAAAAAATGCACCCTACAACATAAAAAGTGCCCACAGGAATGACCCACTACGTGTCGGGCGCAGCCGAAAATGCACCTTTACAATAATGCCAAATTTGCTTTTCAAAAAATTACTCACTTTCCCCCTTTGATTTTTGAAAAAAAAAAAAATACCCCCTTTTAAAAAAATTTCTCAACAAAGCATTTTTGTTATAATCATTATATAGTTTTAAAGTTAAAAAAAAAAAAATTAATTTATATAGTTTAAAAACTATTAAAAAATAAATTAAAATCAGAGTTTAATTTATATAGTTTAAAAACTACTGAAAAATAAATTAAAATCAAAATTTTTAATTTAACTAAAAAAATAATAATTAAAAAAAAAACTTTAGAATTTTTTTTTTTTACCCTTTTTTTTTTCTTTCCAAGGGGGGTCGGCGGGATTTGAACCCCCGACTTGCAAGCTCCCTGAGCCTTACCACACAATCCACCACCAGGTGGACTAGCGGGCTGATCCAAAAGGATCAGGGACCCCCTCCTATTTGAGGAGGGTCCTGTAACCCCTTCCCCTGCGCGGCTGCCTGGTCGTGGCTTCCTCTGTGGCTAGCGACGGTGACAGGATGGCCACGACAACATCCGCTGTAGTGGTCGTGGCTAGCAGTGATGGCAGGGCATCATGCGGCGACATCCACTACAAGTGGCTACGGCTACAGGTGGCCGCGACTGCACGGCTTGGCCTGCGTCGTGCGACGCGTCCTTGCAAATGGTTGCAGCTGCAGGTGGCCGCGACTACACAGATTTTCCTGCATCGTGTGTCACGCGTGACATCGGGGAAGGGATCGGGGGGGGAGGCAACGTGAGTCCCGCACGACGTTGAGGGGGGGGTGGGAATGAAAAAAACACGCGCGACGTCGCGGGGGGGGGTGCGTGAAAAAAAAAATCACATAGGAGTTGCGACGTTGAGGGGATGGGGCGTGCGCGTGGAAAAAAAATCACGCACAGGAGTTGCGTGCACAGGAAAACGCACAGGAGTGCATGCACAAAAAAATGCACAGGAGTGCATGCATAGAAAACACTATGCGTGGGAGTGCGTGCACCAAAAAAAAATTAATTTTTTTTTTAATCTTCCAGCAATCTTCCGCTTCCTCCAAAAAAAAAACTTCCGCTTTCTCCAGGCAAGCTTCCGCTGCCTTTTTTCAGACCAGCTCTAAAAAATTTGTCGCCCCCTATTATCAAACTGGCTCTGATGCCATGTTGAAATAAATGAACAATATTCTATTGATCAGAACCAGTTTAAATAATACATGGAGAGCCCAGATTAGCTTGTAATCCTAGGATCTAATCAATAGCTTAGGTCTTCAAATAAAAAAATAAAAATAGACCAAATATTATTACGCTAACAATAGCGTAACTAACCTAGGTAGTTAACTAACTACCCTATCAACATAAATAAAGTAATAATAAGAATTACTATAGTAAATCTAACATTTCCAAAGATATGAGGTTACACCTAACTAAAGTTCATGAGTAGCTTTCTTTCTTATTGTTTTTTGAAAAATAATTTGAAAAAACTTGTATTAAAATAAAGATCATTTACAAGTTGGGATGACTTTTCTTGCTTATTGTTTGAATGATATGTCATCAATAGTTGTCTTGTTTTACCTACAACTAGCCCATGATTTTGACTTACTCTTTTCATGTGGTTCTAGATGCTTCTTTGTTGTTCCTAACTTCTCTTTATTTTTTGAATTTGGTGTTTCACAAGACCTGATCTTTTCAACAAATATTTTCTTTAATCTTCTTGTTCATTTTTGGAGGATACTTATTTTCTCTTTGGATACTTCTTTGAATGGAAAGCAAGACTAAGTGAAAATTGAAATTAGAAGTGTAGCTAGTAAATTTGTTTTCTTTATCCCTTTGATCTCCCAACACTCTTTGATTTGACTTCTTGAAAATTTCTTACAATTTTTATATGAAGCTTCAATGGCTTCCTTCTTGAAATTTTTAAGGAGCTTTTATGGCTTTCTTTTCTTGTGCCTTTTAAGTATCTTCTATGGGTTCCTTTTCTATAATGCTTAAGGAGCTTCTATAACTTTCTTAATTCCTTTTGAAATGATAATTCTTCAAGGGAAAATTATGACCTTTTTCCTGTTTTTTAACTTGACATTGTTGTTACTTGCAGGCTTTTGCCTTTCTAGTATTTTGTAGGGGTTTTTCACCCTAAGAATTTTGAATATACCATGAAAATTTTCTTCATGATGATGATTAGATCACCTTTTGGGATTTTTTTTATCTTTTACAGGGTAAGTTTATCCTTGAAACTTATTTTTTCAAATGTGAATTTTCTTTTCTCAAAAAAAGTGCTCTTTTTGAGGCTTCTCTATGTTGAAGCTAAAGGAGGATCAATATGATAATTTTTCTTCCTTCTACCTGCTTTTATGTCACATGTTAGAACTCAATGTTTCAAAGATTTATTATGCAAGTAATAGGTATTTAAATATATAGGATGCTTATTTTAGGTATAACAATCCTCTAACCAAACTTGTAACTTCCTCTATCCTATACTACATGCATATGCCTTGTGAGGGGTGGTTATACCACTTTCCATTTCACATGGGATATGATGTAATAAATCATAACATGAGTTGTAAAAAAAATATAACATAGCCATCTATCCTTTACAAACACAATCTAAGAAACCAAATCAAAGCATGGTTTCAAACCTATATCACATAGAAATATTACCTAATAATGCCCTGATTCGGTTGCCTCATCACCCTTAATGGATGTTATTAAGGGGGTGTATTTTACATGAAAAATAATGCCCTACCCTATTAACATAGTTTTTTATAGAGTTCATGGGTGATGAGTTGCATTCAAATTAAAAAAACTCTATTGAGCTTCCTTCCTAAACCATAGCCATGAAAACACCTTGTGATAATGCATGAACTCAAACTTGCATGCATTAGGAGAAGGTACAAGTTCTCTAGTACATTTGAAGGAGAAAAATATCCATGGAGTAGGGTTTACTCTTGGTTTCTACAAGAAGAACTTATGAATATTTGAGGAATAATTCTTCTTAAAACTTGGAAGAATAATTAGAGGCACCAAGTTAGCCTTTTGGATGACCAAGTAACGCTACTTCATACCCACTCTAATACCATGTTAGAATTCACACTATTTTCTAGAAACCAATGAAATCAATATATCCACTCAAATATTATATAGAAAGCAAAAAAGGATGAAAAGATATTTGGTGGACACCCATAGGAACTAAAAATAATCACTATATTCGTTGATAATATTACATAGAACTCTAATAAGAAAATGAGGAGCGAAAGGGATACTTATGGCAATACTAAAATGTTAATTACATATGAATTTTAATCTAAGCTAACATAACACGAGGGATCTAGGTTAATTACAAGTTATAAATAGGATTTAACTATAACAAGGTTAGTCGTGGCTCATAGGGCTTACATAATAAAATACTACAAATAATAAATATATTGTACAATGAAATTCCTTAGGATTATCTAATATATCACATAATGTCAACCTTGGCCATGAATCAAATTACAATTTCAACAAAACCCACCTTACAAACTTGTAATTAACCTTAAAGCCCTCTTGTTATGTTAGCTTAGGTTAATTCCATTTATGTTATTAGGATTTTGGTATTCATATAGATACCCCCACAACCCCATCATTCATTATTTGAGTATCGTGATATTTTTTTTTAAATAAAGGGGTAAAAATTTATTGATAAAAAGTCTGGATTACAGAGTACAACTGAGCTTCCAACTAGGACTCAAATAAACAACCAAACAGGCTAAAATCACTAGACTAGAATGACATCCAAAAAAGAAAACAAGAATAAACCACATTAAGTCTGTACATCCTTGTGGATCAACTCCCACAGGCGTTGAGAGTCCCCATATGGGAGACTCTCCCAATTATCGATACTCCAAGGATACAGTAGCTCAAAAGCCCTTTTGGCCAGTTAATCAGCAACCACATTCCATTCCCTTGGAATGTGCATAAAGGATATAAATTCAAACTCTTCACTCATTCTAAGAAACTGAATGGCTATAAAGGCCAACTGCCAATTAATTTCCTCCACCCGTTTACTATTTAAAATATTAACCACAATTTGAGAGTCAGAACCGCAAATAATCATATGCCAGCCAAGAGAAAACCCCCTTTGTAAGGCCTCAAGAATTGCAAGAGCTTCCATAAAATTATTGAAGTGAACACCTTTATAAATAAAAAAGAAAAAATTGACAACACCAGTAGAATATTTCCCAACACCACAAATTCCAACATGTCCAGGATTACCCTTGGACGATCCATCAATATTAATTTTTAAAACTCCTCTAGGGGGTGGCCTCAACCTACCATCTCTCCTAACCTTCTTGTTGAGCTGAGGAACCCTACTAGGGCTAGAAGAGTTCACACCATACCCAAAGAGACCAAGGGCTTGTTGTACCTTCTCCTCCCTAGAATCTAAAATATGGTCCACATCACATTTTCTATGGATGGTTTCCTGAACCATATACAGGATCCTTTGCTAGATTTGTTGAACAACCAAATAACTAACCTGAAATATGCACCAGTTCCATTCAAGCCAAATTTTCCATATGTGCAAGAAGGATCCAAATTCCAAGCCACCCAAAGGAAGGGGGCCTTGGTCGGAGGTCTACCTAGACTACTCCAAAACTCCACTAGGGACATCATATGAAAACATGGATGGTTCCAGGCGCTCCACCAATGGTTCCAAATATCTCTGGCAAAGGAGCATTGCAAAAATAAATGAGAAGATTCATCCTCATTCTTACTACAAAGGACACAAAAAGAGGGACCCTGAAATCCCCTCTTCCTCACATTATCCCAAGTGAGGCATTTATTACAAGCTACCAACCAGAGAAAGAAATTACATTTTGGCCAGACAAATTTGTTCCACACCTTTTTCCACCAAGTGACAGGAAGACTCCCATACTTTTGCTTATCAAGAACCTGATAACCATAGGCTACTGAGTAGGTTCCCTTAGGATCAGGGTTCCAAGCCAAAATATCTTTACCCCTCAATGAAGAATAAGGCCTTCTCGTAATAATAAGAGCAAGCACCTCTCTGTCCTTGGTCAGTCCCCCATGGGGCCATTCTTGCAGATCTTTCCACCTGTACATCTTCATATTTCCAAAAGACTAGATTTTTAAAGTCCTCCACACGAGACCAACCTGCTTACAAGAAAAAAATGCTTAAGGAAAGTAACCTAGGATATTGACTCAAGATAGGAGGGTGGCCATCCCAAGAATCCTCCCAAAAAAGAGCATTTTATCCTTGATTGCAAATCCAAAAAAAACCCTACTTGATTAAATTAGCTCCTCTTTTTAGAGTATCCCAAATAAATGAACCTTTCCCAACCAAGTTGACTCTAGGGATTTCAGCCTCAGAAATACCTCTCAAGTATTTACAAGATAATATTTTAGCCCAAATCCAATCTTGAGAGGTACACCATCTCCAATAAAGTTTTCAGCCAAATCCTGCCCAAAAAGAGTTGCCTGTTGTAACCCAAGGCCTCCCTCTTGCACCGACCTACATATAGAATTCCACCTAACCAAAATCTATTTAGATTGATCAAGTTTTCTAGACCATAAAAATTGTCTTGACAAAGCATCCATGTCCTTGATGAAGTGAGAGGGAGCTATTTGTACAAAACATCTATAAATGGGTAAATATTGAACAATAGATTTTAAAAGCAACACTCTACCTACAGTGGATAGCCATCTGAAAGTCCAGTGATTCACCTTCCTTATAAACTTATCAAGCATAGACTGGAAAGAAGATCTAGTTAGAGGGTGAGATGAAATTGGAATACAAAGATAAATGAAGGAGAGAGTCCCAACCTGGAATCTTAGAATGCGAGCAATCCTGGCTTGAATAAGAGGAGGGGTATTGAAGAAGAAAATATAATACTTGTCCTCATTAATCAGTTGTCCAAAAGCACCAAGATATATGTCAAGAGACTGTCTAATATTGCCAGCTTCCCTGATAATGGAAACTCCCAACAAAGCAGTATCATCAACAAATTGAAGGTGGGAAAGAGGTGGCAAACTACTATCCCACTTCCACCCCTGAATGAAACCTTGCATAACTTGAGACTTGAGCAATCTTCCCAATCCTTCCGTCATAATTATAAACAAATAAGGAGATAAAGGATCTCCTTGCCTCAATCCCCTTGAGGCCTCAAATAGCTTTGATGGCTCATTATTAACAAGAACAGAGAATGAGGAAGAATAAACACAACTCATCACCCATCTAATCCATTCCTCCTCAAATCCAAAAGCAGCAAGAACTTTCTGAAGAAAGGACCATCTGACCGAATCATAGGCTTTGGCCATGCCCAAATTAATGAACATAGTTTTCTCCTTAGAATTTTCCATTGAGTGAATAGCTTCTATAGTAATAAAAACCCCATCCAAGATGTTTTGGCCAGCAACAAACCCTCCTTGTTCCTCAGAGATGATTTTGTTGAACCATATCTTCAGCCTCTCAGCAATAATTTTTGTGATGATATTATACACAACATTGTAGAGAGCAATAGGCATGAACATATCCAAGGAATTTTCTCCCTATTTTTTGGTTATAAGCACCACAAAGGTAGCATTTAGGGCCCTTAGCATGTGTTTGTTCTTTTGGGACTCATGGACCACCTCCAAAAGATCAAATTTGATTAAATCCCAAAACTCCTGATAAAACTCAATCGGGAATCCATCTAGACCTGGGGCTTTTCCTTTTTTCATCTTGAACACAACATTTTCCAAATCCTCAAGCGAAATTGGACCCATAAAGTGCTCATTCATCTCTCTAGAAATAATTGCTGGAATACAGTTTAGAATAAGCTTTTCATTTTCATCATCTGATAGGGAGTCCTCCTTGGAGAGAGAGGAAAAATACCTCTTAGTCTCTTCTGAAATATCCCTGAAAGAAGAGAGTAGGGCACCCTGAGAATTCACAAGAGAGGTAATCAGGTTACCATTACGACAAGACTTAACTAAGTTATAAAAGAAGGTTGTGTTCCTATCCCATTCCTGAAGCCAATATACTCGAGCTTTTTGTTTCCAAAAAAATTCTTCCCTCAGTTCCCATTTAGTAAGGTCTTTTGCAGCCTCAGATTCCTCAACAAGAAGCTCCTTCATGAATCCTTGATCTCTAATCTTCCTTGAAGCTTCTTCCATCCTCCTAAGAGCTGCCAGCTTAGCCAAGGAAAGGTTTCCAAAATTCAATCTATTCCATCTCTTCAATTTATGTTTTACAAATTGTAGTCACTTCATAAAGGAATACATAGCAGTGCCATGAGGAGGTTTGCCAGTGGTCCACCAGCATCGCATGAAATCATGAAGCTTAGGATCATGAAGCCACTTAAGTTGAAACTGAAAGGAGGGATTCTTTTTTAGTCCTAACTCCAAAGCAGAGAAATTGATAGGCCAATGATTAAATACCCTACCCTCCAGAATCACAAAACTAGCCCCTCTGTCATTACCCATCCAATAACTGGATATCAAAAAACTATCCAGTGTCTCTGAGATGGAAGCTTCCCCACACCTTTTATTGTGCCAATTAAATATCCCATTATCTGGCTTGATGTCAACCAAGTTTAGGGCCTAGATATGAGAACTGAAGATAGAAGAAAAAGGCTCGAGACGATCCACCCTACCATGTCTCTCCTCTAGACAAGTGATAGAGTTGAAGTATCCAGCCAAATTCCATGGGTACAAGGGAACCAAAATTCTCACAAAGAAAATGTGCTTCCACAAATTAACTTTACCATTGTAATCAACAGGAGCATACACATTTGTAAATAGGATGATTTCACCAGATTCATTATCATGTCCGACCATTGAAATAGACCATCTGTTGGAAATCCAAGTAAGAGGGGATATCTTAATCAGATACCATAAACAAGCGACGCCACCAACATATCCACATGCACCAATACACTGGAATTGCCCCCTTCTCCACAACTTGGGAGCAATATTGAACATACTATCAATAGCCAATTTAGTCTCCTAAATAAACACCACATCCAGAGAATGCACACGAACCAAATCATGAACAATTTTTTTTCTGGGGATGCTATTCAACCCCCTTACATTCCATGAGAGGATAATCATTTTTGGGGATTATAAAAATGGGAGTCCAATGTTCTCACCAAGCCCGACTCCACCAAAGTCTTCCCAATTAACTTAATTTTATCATGGTTCTTCTTTCGACCCACCTTCATATTATTATCTGAAAAACTTTTTTTAATTATTTTTTGCTGCAATCCCAACAACATATGAGTTTTGCAGTCCAAGGCTGACTGCATCAGTACCTGAGTAGGAGAGGGCATAACTAAATCTGTACCAATTTCCAAAATAATTTCCCTTATAGGGCTAGACCCAACCATGTCCCCTATACTTAGATCCAAAACCCTTTGTTCTTCATTTAAACCCCCTAGACCTGATTCCTTAAGTTCCCCCTCAAGAAGAGACATCTGATTTGGCCTTGTTATATTTGCATCTGGTAGCGACGTTTTAGGTATCTCCATGCACTGATCAAAATCATCTAATATTTTAAAATGGTTGAGTAGAGCATCTGGCCGTCTATCCTTAAGGTCTTTGTTTGCCCTTCGTCCTCTGTTTTGGGATTTTACCAGAACAAAACCTTCCTTGTCTAATTCCCCTTCCTTTATTGGGGATTTTCCTTTATCCAAACTTTGTCTAGACTAAGAGGGCCCAGGATTTGAAGCCACAGGCAAGACAAACTTAGGGTATTTTCTTTGCAGGTGGCCATATTCACGGTAAATATGACAACGAAATGGAAGAGCTTCATAGTCAAGTTTTTGAACCCATGTAGTTGATCCAAATTGTATTTCAATAGAATCTAGAATAGGATTATTTAAGTCAATTTCAACACAAATACGAGCAACATAGATTACCTTTTTATCCATTTTCTATTGTGACGGTCCAACCGGCTTCCCAAGCAGAAGGACAATCTTATGCAAGATATCAGTTCTCCAAAATTTCCATGGGAGCCATGGAAGCCGCACCCATACTGGAACCCATGATAGACGCTTCTCTGATGGGTTGAAACCCACATTCTAGGGTTTAATAAAGAGTCCCACTTGGTTATATAAATAAGGACCCCCTTAAAATGCTTTGTTACGATCTGCAATACAAGATAAAACCACCATAAAATAGTTGTTTGCATTCAGTATCACCTCCACATCGCATTTAGGATTCCAAGTCTTCCTCACCCAAGCCTCCACAAAGGGGAGAGAAATTAGGATGCCCAAAATTTTTCCAATAAGAGCATGTTTTGTTAGATACTCCACATATTCTGCCACCGAGTCTGGTTGAACCACTAGAACTAGCATGGCTTCACATCATTCCAAATATCCATTATTATTTAACAAGCGGTTCCCGACATGCACTGGAAAATCCTGTTCCTTCCAGTAATTTTCATATAAAAATATATCACGAGCATGCACTCTCTGTGCCGAAATCGATGCCATCATGACATTCCTCCAATTTTCAGACCTCATCCGGAAGTTGTTGCCATCCCCGTAGAGCAGTTTTTCTTCATCAAACCCTAGCAGAGTAGTTTTTCCTCATCAAACCCTAGCAGAGCCTTTTTTTCTTTTAGTTTCATACTAAATATAATTTTTTTTTTAGTGTTGTGATATTTATCCATGGGTAATATAATAATTATTTATGGTTCTAAAGGGCACCCCCAATTTCTACGTCCTAATTTTTTATTTTTTCATCCTTCTATGCTTTTTGTTTAAACTTTGAGTGGATGATTTGCTTCTATTCATTTTTGGAATTGTGAATTCCAAAAATAAGAACATGTGCCTAAGTGATTTCTTCTTTAATTTTTTGGGAAGGCCTTCTTACCCTCCTCTATCCATATAAAAATAACATATTTTTATTAGCATTTTTGTGATATGTCTAACTTTTTTTACACAATTGGTGATGAATTTAGCTACAAAATAAATTTTGCCTAGGAAAGATCTACTAAATTTGACTAATGATGGTATGGTAGTCCATAAATTTCCTTGATAATATTTGGATCAATAATAAGGTCATCTTTCGATACTACATGACCCAATATATTTTCTTCTTATACAAAGAAGATAGATTTCTTGGGGTCCAAGGAAATCCCATATTCCATACATATCACAAATAATACTTTCAAATGTTCAACGTGCTTAACCCTATATTTTGAGAAAATAGTTAAATCATCAAGATAGATAAGAATAATTTCATCAACTAGGTCTACAAAGTCAATGTCCATAGACCTTTGAAAAGTGGTAGCTACATTGGATAACCCAAAAGGCATTATTTGCTATGTGAAGGTTCCTAATTTTTTCATGAATGTAGTTTTGTGTTGATCACCATATTTTATACAAAACTAACTATAGCCTAAGAAACCATCCAACAATGATAAAATTTATGACCCTACTACTTTTTGTAATATTTGATCCATGGATGGTAATGGATAGAGATACCTTGTTTAAATGTCTAAAATCAACACACCATTTGATATATCCTTTTTTATTTCAAATAGGTACTAAGTTGTCCATCCATGTAGAATACTCTATAACGAGATGATTGTAGTTCGTAGCAATTTCAAAATTCTTATTTTGCCATCACTTTAATTTTAACATTTATTGACTTTTGTTTTTTTTGCTTAAAGGGCCTAGTTCTAAGCTTAAGGTCACTTGAATGTTTAATAATTTTTTTGTCATAGAATTTTAGATCTTCATAACTCCAAGTGATAACATCATTGTGTCTACCACATAAGTCTTTGAATAAACAAACTTCCTATTTACTATAGTATTTTCTCATCAATATGATCTTGCCTTTAACAATTTGAATGCATTAGTATGAGGATGGATCTATATTAGCTTTTTGACCAATGTCATCAAGATTAAATAATATTTCTAGTGTGACCAATCTCATTTGAAATTAAATTATTTTTAGTTGAATAAACCCATATTTAATGTCACCACCATGTTAATTTTTACTTTCAACATATTGCACTTCCCTAACCAATAATTAGATTCTTCATTTATCATTATTTAACACCTTCCAATGATTAGCATTATCAAGAATCATGCGCCTGAATACTACTTTCAATTCCTTTCATCTTTTCCACATGTCTATGGCAAGATCAAACTTGGTTGCCAAGGATGCTAATTTGTCTAATATTTCATTTATTTCCCTAGTATTGTCCTTATTTTGTATTTATCAAATATTTCCAATAGATCCCAAACTTGATGGTTAAATGACTTCAAGTGCTTATTCTTGGTAGTGTTGGATAAATTAACTTGGTTTACTATATTCCTCATCTTGTAATATTTTAATAATTATATATAACTATAATATAATCCCAACTTCACTTAATTCAACATCTAAAACTTTGGTAGCTCATTCCAATTGACCACTCCATCACTCCCTAATTTGTTTAGGAGGCAATTACATGGTGTTTTATTTTTAATCCTTATTATCTTTCCATATCATGGAACCTTTGTATGCATGTGATCAGTGTGAATTACTTTACCCTAACAACTTATTGGTCCATTCCTTAAATAGTGATATCCTAATGTAGGGTAGGAAATCGACCACTATCATTTCTTACACAACAACCAATTTTGGATGCTTAGCCACAATCATCACTAGGATCTTTAATATACCAACTACATTCACTTTTATTTTATCCATCTAGATAGGACTACTGGTAGTCTCTACATATGGTAATCCTATATTTTTGAAAAAAATTTAAGGCACGACTCTTACAACTACTTTGGAGTCATGACGAAACTTCTCAAGAAAGAATTGTCAATTTTTAAAGTGAAATAAAATGATAGTGGCTTCATCATATTCAGTTTAGGAGCATTTAGCACATCTACCACATTCACTTGGATATCTTATATGTTTTGAACTATAATATTTTATTATTTAGATGGATTGAACTAAGTGTTTTATGATATTATTGCATTCATATTAGAATAACTATATTCTTGCTCTTTTAATGCTTCTTGCAAAAAGTCTCTTTGCCTAGGTATGGTCAATGCTTCAAGCATAATCACTTTAACTAGATTCATCCTTAATTATTCAATGCTATTACAAATTGTATTTGAAGGGTTATATTTATTGTATAGCACAAATTGCCTAAGTTGTCATGTTGCCATTATTCTCAGTCCCCCCCTGGATTATAGATTCAGGAGACTCTTTCCACATGACACCATGCCGTGAGTGGTTCGTCAACTATAAGGAGGTAAATGATGTAAAATTTTATATGGGTGATTGCATTTTGTGATGTATAATGAGAAGTTCAAATTCCTGTGAGGGATTCAAGTGGAAAAGTTAAGTATTTGTAAAAAGTTAGATATGTCCCTCAGTTGAGAAGAAATATTCTCTTATTTGGATAGCTGGCTAAAAAAGGAGTAACACTTACTTTCTCAGATGAAGGATGCATGCTCACCAGAGGTGCACTGGTGCTTGCAAAAGGAAAGAAGAAAGGAACTTTGTTCAAATTGGATGCCAGCCCTTGTGAGAAAATCCATTGCAATGTAGCTGAGAAAAATGATGAAGCAGATGTTGGAGATTATATTCTTTGGCACAGAAGACTTGGTCATCTAGGAGAAACTAGTTTGAAACAGTTGGTCAGCAAATGTATGGTGTATGACCGCAAGGATATCAACTCCAGCACTCTCAGCTTTTGTGAATCTTGTGTAATGGGAAACCAAAAAATGGTAAGCTTCTCTTCTCACCCACATAGGGCTATATCTATTTTGGATCTTGTTCATACAGACATTTGTGATCCTATGGATACTCCATCTATTGGTGGTGCTCTGTATTTTACGACTTTTATTGATGATCATAGAAGAAAAGTATGGACTGTATTTTTGAAAAAAAAGAGTGACATACTTGATCATTTAAAAAGGTTTGTTGCTAATGTAGAAAGGTAGACATGTAACCAACTTAAGATATTGCGTAGTGACAATGGAGGAGAATACTATTCTACTGAATTTGAAGAGTTTTACAAGCAAAAAGAAATATTTAGACAAAATACTACACCTTGTTCTCCTCAAAAAAATGGAGTAGCAGAGATAATTAATAGAACACTATTGGAGCATATAAGGAGCATGTTATCAGATGCAAAGCTCAGTAAAGGGTTTTGCACTGAAGTAATTTCAACTGCTAGCTATTTGGTTAGTTTGTCACCATGCACTACTTTGAATTACAAGACACCAGAAGAGGTCTGGAGTGGGAGAAATCATCTATCTCTAATCTTAGGGTTTTTGCTTGTGAGGCCTTTATGCACATTCCTACTAAAAAGAGGAAAAAACTAGATGAAAAATCTAAGAAATGTATTTTTGTTGGTTACGAAGAAGTTGTTCAAATAAAAGGATATAAATTATGGATTCCAGATGAACATAGAAGTGTTTTCAGCAAAGATGTGATTTTTAAGGAAATTAAGACAACTGAAGATATTCAACAACATGAATCACAATAGTTGAAAGAGAAGGTTAGTGTGCATGAATGCACTATGTCAGGTCAGCCTTCAAATGAAGCACATGCTCAACCTCATAAACCTCAAGAAACAATATCTTTTGATATTTCAGATAGAGTTTCTAGTCTACAAAGACTTGGTGAAGATTTTCCTACTTATGTGCCTGAAGAAGTGCATCAAGAGGATCAACAAATAATGCATCCTGATTATCCACCTTGCAGAGAAGAGGTCCAAGAATCATTGGAGCAGCCTAGAAGAACTAGAAGAGAGAAACATCTTCCCAATAGGCTTCAAGATTATTTTTGTGGATTTATAGTTGCTTGTGATGATCCTCTCACATTTGAAGATGCCATGAATAGTATGGAGAAAGAGCATTGGAAGAAGGCCATGCAGGAAGAAATGGATTCAATGAAGAAGAACCATGCATGGGATTTAGTTCAACAACATGCTGAGAGAAAGATAGTAGACAACAAGTGGGTGTTCAAAAAGAAGTTAAGGCCTAATGGGTCTGTGGAAAGATACAAGGCCAGATTGGTTGTGAAAGGATTCTCTTAGATCCCAGGTATTGATTTTCATCAAACTTATGCTCTCACTGTGAAGTTATCTTCTATTATATTTTTTCTTGCATATGTTGTTGCTTTTGATTTATAAGTTGAACAAATGGATGTTAAAATTGCATTCCTGCATGGATATTTGAAGGAGGAAATATACATGCATCAGCTTGAAGGTTTTGAAGTAGGAGGTGCATGTGTTGTTTGTAGGTTGAAAAAATATCTCTACGGATTGAAGCAATCTCCTAGAGAATGGTACCAAAATTTTGAAATTTATGTGTTGCAGATTGGATTTTTCATAACCCTGCAGATCCATGTGTATTACAAAACAAAAAATAAAAGTTTTGTAATTTTGGTTTTGTATGTGGATGACATCCTCCTGATTGGAAATAATAAGCAATTGATTTCAAAAACTGAGTTATTGTCAAAGAAATTTGATATGAAGGATTTGGGTTAGGCACGCCATTGCTTGGGCATTGATATTGTTAGATATCACCAGGGCAGACAATTATGACTTTTCCAAAAGAATTATATTAACCAAAATTTGAAAGAATTTGGAATGCAAGATAGTAAACCTATCAAAACTCCTTTACAGCCTGGAGTTAAATTATATACAAAAATGTTTCCAACTACAACTAAAAAAAATGAGAGGATGAAGACAAATCTATATGCAAATATTGTGGGCTCACTGATGTATACAATGGTATGTATCAGGCCTGATATTGCTCATGTAGTTGGTATGGTTAGGAGATATATGTCCAATCCCGAAAAGGAACATTGGACTGCTATAAAAAGAATTTTTAGATATTTACAGGGTAATAAAAATCTTGTTTTGTGTTATCAACCGATGAAGAATGAAGAATTTTGTTTGCAAGAACATGTAGATGCATATTGGGTAGGTGACTTGGAAAACTGTAAGTCAACAAGAGGATATGTCTTCACTTTGTATGGTGTAGTGAGCTAGATGAGTAAAAATCAAACTGTTGTAGCTTTGTCAAGTGTTGAACTAAATATATCGCTACAACTGATGCTGCAAAAGAAGTTTTTTGGTTGACGAGGTTGTGCAAAGGTTTGCATTTGAACCAAGAATATGTTGGAATAAAATGTGATAGTCAAAGTGCAATAGCACTTGCATATTCTTCATCATTCCATGAAAGGAAAAAACACATTGCAATGAAATATCATTTTGTGTGTGATATGGTCAAGTGTGGAATGATCAACCTGATCAAATGCAAAACTCAAGAGAATGCATCAGATGCACTTACTAAGGTTGTCACAGTTAAAAAACACCAATTTTGTAGTAATGAGATTGGGATAAAAAAATGCAGAAAAATCTTGCATCAGGTGGAATTTTGTTATAATGTGCAGGTGCTGCATGATTTTTCTGTTTAATGATGGAACCTTCTGGAAAGTTCATGAAAAACCTTTTTTTGGATAATCTTTTGGAAAGTTCACGAAAACCCCTTTTTTTGGAGAATTTATGTTTTTTGGTATGACCTAGAAGATTCCAGAAGACTAGTAAACCCTAAAAAATTCCATAAGGTTGTTTGGGTGGAAAAATTAAAAATTCCTCCCATTTTGTGATTATAAATGAGAATTGTATGTATGTAACATTGCATTACAGAGTTCCTCTGAATAAATATATGTTTCTTTGTATTTATTGAGTCCTTTCATTTGTTGTTCATATTTTTGCTTGTAGATTTTATTCTGTGTTTGTTTAGCATATGCTCTATTTTTATTTTTAAGTAAGGCACCATAAAGTGTTCATATTTGAATTGATATTAACCTTATTTGTTTTGTTTGATTCCAAATTTGACAAGGGATGTGACCTTTTGTAAGGTATGGAGTTCATTATTTCTAATTTCCTAACTACTACCACTCATTGACTTATTGCCCACCCTGATTTTAGTCGTTGTAGTGTAAGGGCTTTGGCCTCTATTTGAGAGGTCTAAGGTTCAAACCCCACTCAGTATGAGGGAACCGGTATCACCTGTAGACACCAAAATAGCACCAATATGATTATGTGACTACAAACACTGATCGCATTGACACACATAGCTTTCAGGGCAGCCCTCAGAGGTCAAACAGTGGTCCTAGCCACTTGCACAGCAGTTTTAGATGGTCAAAAAGTAAACAAAGCAAAGTTGGTCGTTTTAACAAGGCAAAGTCAAAGGAAAGCCTTGGCCGAAGTGTCATGATATCGCGACACCAAAAGCCCAAAGGAAAGCCTTGGCCGAAGTGTCACGATATCGTGACGTCACGATATCATGACAAACTTCGCATTTGCACCTGGGCAAAAATTAACCAATCAAAGGCAGACATTGACCAATCAAAGGCAGACGTTGACCAATCAAAGGTAGATTTTAAGCATTCAAAAGCAAACATTAAAACATTTGAAAGCAAACATTAAACCATTAAAGCAAACATTAAACGAGTGCCAGCCGAAGACAGTCAATTATTTTTGCCTGCTGTGCATGTGCGTGTAGGTGGGCAGATTGGCAGTTAGAGGACTGTCACAAGGGCAGTCATGTAAGCCCAAGTCAAGGAGGAGTCTCCTCCCTCTTGGAAATGCATGGCCACCACGTGGCATCCCTGCTTGCCCTTCCAAAGAGACCCCATGGGTCTATAAAATGGTGGACCGTCCCACCCAAAAAAAAAAGAGAAAAGTTGGTAGGCATTTTAAAAGCAATGAAGTGCTGCCAAAGTAAACACCCAATTGCACTCATTTTCGATTCATATCTTCTACACCCGTAATCTCTTTCGCAAGAGAGGTTAGTGGGTGGCTTTTAGAAGCGTGGATCCGGAACTAAACCCGACATTTTACCACATTTGATCCATCAATTCGATGACACCACATTCTCTGAGATTTTGGGCCCATCCCTAGTGGATTGGCATCAAAGTCAAGTTTTAACGGGGGCGGCCCGCTTGGGCACCCCACACTTTTTGTTAGTTGCATGATTAATCTATTCTGTCATTGCATGTTTATCCTGCATTACGCTTTATGTTGTTTAAATAGTTCACGCTTTACGTTCGAATATATCATGCATTACGCTTTCTGTTCGAATATATCCTGCATTATGCTTACGTCTAATCTGGATTTCAGAAAACATTTATCGAATATATCTTACATTACGTTCTACGCTTTTTAGATAGCTCGCAATCTAGATTTCAGAAGATATATATCGAATATTATCATGCTCTCGCGGCTTTTGCTATCCTACTAACTTGCAGGCAGCGACGTCTAATTTGAATGTGTATTCGATTTCATCATGTTTTAATTAGATTTCATCATGCTCTCATGGCTTTTGTCGTCCCACTGACTTGCAGATATCGACGCTAAATTCCTGCTGATGGAGGTGTGACATTTGAGCAACAAAATTTTGGCTTTTCATCACAAGCAAAGTCGTCTCACCTGGGGACGAATTATAGCAGACTTTCACCGACTATATCACTGGCAGCAGCCTTTCGATGATGTTTTTGGGTCTCTGTCAAAGTTGCAGGTTGATTATAGTTCTCTTATTCAATGGTTTAATCAGTCTTTTGCATGCATTTCTTATTGATTTCTAAATTCAAATGCTCTATCCTTTTGTTACAGGTGCTACTAACACCTTTGTGTTTCTTTGATCACAGGAGAAGAAGCAAGCAAGGATTTATCAGTATAAGTGGCAGCAACACTTTGGCCCGCCCATTTCAAATGTGGGCATGTAGAAGGAGTATTGATCACGATTGTAATCAAAAACATGCTAACACTCCTAGCCCCTAAAAGGGGAGGAGATGGATTGTAACCGAGTTTGGAATTAATATAAAAGGGCTGTGCTCCTGCTTCCTCTTTATGTTTTATCTTGATTTGATTACGTTTGTCCTATTTCATGCATCGAGTTAGTCTTTGTTTATATTGCATCTCAATACTATTTTTCTTTTGAAATCTCATGCTTGGTAGACATTTCAAGCAACGAAGTGCTGCCAAATTGAAAGACGCCTTTACCCCTTTTCGATTCATTTCTTCTACACCCGTAATCTCTTTCGCAAGAGAGGTCATTGGGTGGCTTTTATAAGCATGGATCTAGACCTAAACCCAACATTTTACCACATTTGATCCATCAATTCGATGACAACCCATTCTATGAGATTTTGGGCCCATCCCTAGTGGATTGGTGCCGAAATCGAGTCTCAACGATGGGCGGCCCACTCGGGCGCCCTATACTTTTAAGCTTCATTCTAATTCGTTTTTTGTCATTTTATTAATTTCTCATTTCATTCTATGCTGATCAGATAGCTTATGTATTCGATTTCATAATGTTTTAATTAGATTTCATCATGCTCTCGTGGCTTTTGCTATCCCATTAACTTGCAGGTAGCGACGTCTAATTTGAATGTGTATTTGATTTCATAATGTTTTAATTAGATTTCATCATGCTCTTGCGGCTTTTGCTATCCCACTAACTTGCAGGTAGCGATGTCTAATTTGAATGTGTAGATTGGCTGACTGTTTCAATGACAGTGGCCCTTTGGTAAAGTTTTTTGTTTTCTGTCAAATGTGCAGGTCGTTTAAAATCATTTTACTCACCGATTTAGCTAATATTTCACATGTATCTTTTATCGTTTTTAGAGAACGAGTTCTTCTTCTTCGCAACAGGTGCTACTAACAATGTCATTGTGTCTCTGAACACAGGATAAATAACAAACATCAAGGATTCATTATCACAAGCGGTGGCAACATTCTGGCCCGCCCATTTTAAATGTGGGCATGCGGAATAGGGAAGACTAAGTCACGATTGTAATCCAAAAGCTCATTTAAACGCTCCTAACCCCTAAAAATGAAGGATGCACCTTTGTAACCGAGGTTAAAATAATTCAATAAAATGGTTGTGATTTCTCTAAATTCTTTATCTCTGTTCGAGTGGCTTCTTTCATTTCATGCTTTGCACTCTTTAAGACTTAGGCGTTTATTTGTATTTTGAATGTATCGCAAATAGTTTTTCTTTCAAAACTTTCGGAATCTCATGCTTTCAGTGGCGATCACGGTGGGACCCTTCCCTGGTTTTAAGATCAAGAAACTGATCAGATTTTTTTTTGTTCTGTGCTTGACAGGTACCTTTTTTTTTTTAAAAAAAGGTAGACTGTAATTCGTCTTTTCCTGCGACGATTACTGTACTGTAATTTTTTGTCTGAAATTTTTCAAAGCCGAAGATAAAAAAATAGCAGGTCTGGGCAGAAAAGAGGTAAAGTTCCAAAACTGTTCTTGTCATTTTTTGATTTCTTGCTTTTACCTTCTGTCAATTCTTGCGTGCTTAGGGAAAGCTGGTTGCTTGCATGTTTCAATTTTAATTAAAATAAACCACACACACATCACGTGGCATTTTTTTAACCAAGGAGCTGGTCGTAAGACCCCAGCCCTTGAGAAAGACCAACAGTGGGTTCATCACCACCTTGGATTGACTTTGCATCCATTTCCCCGATTGTCATTGTTGTTAGGCATAAATCCTGACGAAAGCTGACCGAGTGTCGCTGGGGTGATTCCCATGCACGCGAGGATAAGTCTTCTATGGTAGGTGTCATTAACAGGACAATCCCCCCTTCCATACCACCTATGTTCCACGTACCATCTGCTCTCACGTACCTATAGTTTCCCTCTTGTAAGGGCGGGTATATAGAGAGGTTGGTATATCGGTCCGACAATGGTATATTGAAGGGGCGACCATTTATGGGAGTCATATGAGCCTTCATTCTGCATTTAAATGTTCTTCAAAACTTGCAAAAACAAAACAAAACATCAAAATGCACTAAACCAATTTAGGACACACTATTAAATCTTTAAAAGAGATAATCACCGTTTGTGTATGTGTGTGTTCATTTATGCTTAGTGTAACAAAACAAAACAAAAATCATCATAAACAAGATAAAAATCTTCTTAGCTAGTAGAAGAGCACCACAATGGTGCTCACCCGCAGCCAAGCCCAATCACGGGCGGATGTTGTGGGGAATATCCAAGGAGGCACAAGTCACCTCCGGTATAGCCCCAAGGATTTGGTCATACCACCTTGGCGGCCTGACACACAAGGCAGTCCCCTTCGTGCCCCGACGGAATGGGACTATAGGGGCACCTCTTCGAGGAGCACTCCTGTTCAACATAGCACTCAACACACACCCTTCCATGATGGGTACAGTCGTAGGAGAGCTCCCTTAGATGCTCGCTATGAGCAATCACCGCGCGATGAAGCGCTAGGACAACATAGGGTTCAACGGGAGGAACCACATCATTACACTATACCTCCTTCACCCCCTCTAGTTGTTAGGACTACAAAGACAAATCTAGAGCACAAGGCTCCTCAGGCGGGGCGAGCCAACTCCACCTGTTCCTTTTTCATTTATGACACAGAGCAAGAGGAAAACCCTTACCTTCCTCAAGAACAATGTACATCATGGGAGCAAGACGCCTCCACGAATGCTAGCTATCAGGATCACCTACTGAGGCTAGAGCCTCGAATAAATGTCACTACCTCCAACAGAGGGAGGCGGCCTATAGATATCTTGGATCACTACGAACGAGATAGATATCTAGGAGAGGCATCTAGGCCTTCTAGACATGAGGCGGCAGGACCAACTATCTTAGAATCTGTCAAGCATTTCGCACACCGGATGCAACTCACGCAACTTGAGCTAGAACAACAATAGTTAGAGCAATGGTATCTTCTAAATAAAGAGCACCTTCAACACCAAAAGGATGAGTTGTTCCAACACACTATGCAGGAGAGGACTCCAACCCCTCACACACATAAGACAAAACATTATGAGAGGCACAACCCCCGGGTGCGAGACAAGTCTCCGTGACCTCATCAATCATCACCCTCGACACCTCCCAGACATGAGTGGGAGGCTACTCTTATAACCAATGATGGGCACCTTCCTCAAGAACCCACTCAGGTTTATGGGCCACCCTTAGAAATTCATCAAGAAGCCTCTAAAGAATCAGAGAGAGAAGAAGAGCGGGATGAAAAGCCCTACCAAGGCATGGGGGGTGCTATCTGGCCACCCCTCCATAGGCCCCAAGTTCCTCAACAAGAACCAACCAAAGAGGAGGAGCTCAAATCCCCTGATACATGCAAAATTCTAGAGCACTTAGAGTCGGTAGAGACCAAGATTTTTGAGCTCCCAAGGCCCAACTTACATGAGGCTCCTTTCGAAGAGGATCAACCTTTAACCGTAGGGCTACCTAATGATGCAGTCCTCCATGTCTCAGAATCTCCAGATTATGATGAGCTCTACTCACTAGTCGAAGGTGAGGATAAAACAGAAATAGCCCACAGTAATCACATGCGACAACATTGACATCCCATAAAAATCGAGGAAGCATGTCAACAAATAAACATAATACTAGGGCATGAGTGGCGCGTTAACCCACCGTAGTGGGACCAAGCGTTACATCTGCCACTTTGGGCATACAAATATCAATTTTCGCCT
This sequence comes from Wollemia nobilis, assembly GCA_028583015.1. Classification (NCBI taxonomy): domain Eukaryota; kingdom Viridiplantae; phylum Streptophyta; class Pinopsida; order Araucariales; family Araucariaceae; genus Wollemia; species Wollemia nobilis. The sequence goes on along the minus strand of JAQPPZ010003645.1, from coordinate 5,578,165 downwards.
AGATATCCCATAGCAATATCAGTACCGAGGGTAGACCCTGTCCTCCTATCCATGCATAGGGACGATCCATTCATGCCCATCCCTCCAGAGCCAGATTCGAAGCGCAAAGACCATCAAGCTAGGGGTACCTCTATCCCCTGAAGAGCCATAATAAAACCCCAAAAGCTCCAAGGATTATCGCAATCACTTGGTCATCCCAAAAATGCTCCAAGGATTCTATAATCGCTTGGTCAATCCCAAAATCTCCAAGGATTATCGCAATCACTTGGTCATCCCAAAAATGCTCCAAGGATTCGCAATCGCTTGGTCAAATCCCAAAAAAATGCTCCAAGGATCTCTAAAATCGCTTGGTCAATCCCAAAAGCTCCAAGGATTATCGCAATCACTTGGTCACCCCAAAATGCTCCAAGGATCTCTAAAATCGCTTGGTCAATCCAAAAATGCTCCAAGGATTATCGCAATCTCTTGGTCAACCCAAAGGCCCTAAGGATTATCACAATCGCTTGGTCATCCCAAAAAGCTCCAAGGATTATCGCAATCGCTTGGTCAAACCCAAAATCTCCAAGGATTCCTAAAATCGCTTGGTCAATCCCAAAAAGCTCCAAGGATCCCTAAAATTGCTTGGTCAAATCCCAAAAATGCTCCAAGGATTCTATAATCACTTGGTCAATCCCAAAAATGCTCCAAGGATTCGCAATCGCTTGGTCAAATCCCAAAAAAATGCTCTAAGGATCTGTTGGTCCGGCTTTCATACGCACCCCGCGAAAGGATGGGCAGGAAGCCCCGGAGACACCCACGGGACGGATCCCACTCACTTTAGGATCTAGCTGGTTATCCAAGGTGCGAGTTACAGAGTTGGGTCGAATGGCTATTCACTCTTTTCCACTTCTGGAATAGATTTCAATATGGACCGCTCTGTTACCTTACAGGGGGTTCTTGAACTTGTTCAGTAGTTGTCACTTGTTTATCAGATTTAACTTGAATTCTTGATCTAGCTCTCATGGGTCAGCAGATTTAAATAAAAGACAAACAAAGAAAATAAAAATGGATCATTCACGAAAAACAAAGAGAGGGTAGGGTAGGGCAGAAAGAGAAGTTTATCGAACATCAACTGTAAAACCCTAAACTATCAATCTTATCTATGCTACTAGCTTCACAACAAAACAAATCAAAGAAGAAAGTGTCCAGCTACCTAAGATCACTTTCAACTAAGAGCACAAGGCAGAGTGAAACAGATCTAGCAGAAAATTATAAATCCAAGGGCAACTGGTTAAAACCGGTATCTTTCACCGACATCCTAGCTCACACAAAGGAAGACAGAGCAATTAGAACAAACTTAACCTCAAATCTATAATTTCCCTAGCAGACAAGAGAACAACCGAAGCCTAACAAAGATATTTAAACTTGATAATGGCAGATTTACAAGCATATATCTAACAAACTTTAATGGAACGGATAACAAAAGAAGATACACTTATCACACTCGCAAAATATTAGGCTCCCGGCCATGCTATCACGTAAAAGCTAAAGCACATCAACTCCAAGTCCAGAAACAAAGGATTTCACAAGATTTGCAAGAAATTGCTTATAAGCCTTTTATTTCTAAGTCTCCGCCTCCCGCAATTACATTGAGAAGAAGTATTTATAGACTCAGGATAGGCCCTGATCTTTTCAGAAATATCTTCTTCTCATAACTGCAAATCTTATCACATCTAAACCCTAGGACCCGGGTTTTACAATAAAAATCCATTTAAAATCAAAGTCCAGATAGAACTTAACCCTTCGGCAAATCAGTGGAGTCAGCTGCCATAAATGGAGAAGATAAAATCTAAAGCCACTTGCATTCATCCGCAACTGCAAATAAATGCCTCCATTAATTCTGCTGGTGAGCCGGATGAGTCACCACTTCTCCATCAATTTGATCTCCGCAAAGCCATCCCTGAGTTGAAATTATCTCCATGCTATTAATTCTGCAATAAATCTCCATTGAATGCTTTCACCGGCATCTTCTCCTCTAGCATGGCGGTCCTCGATCAAATCTGCACTTTAACTTTGACTTTATGGCCTTTCCCTGTTGTCCCGTAAGTGCCAGATGGAATCCTGCATGAAAGACAAAAAGATTATATTAGCACTTTAATAAACATTAAATTAAAGCATTTAAAGGTTAAAACAGATTAAATCAGGCTAAAAACCCTAAAGCAAGCTTGCATGTCGGCTTCTGTTTGTCTGCCTCACGCTTTGACACGTGTCGCTACCCCAGGATGCCTTCTGTTTCCCGCTGGAATGCACTTCTGGTCAACTTTGAGGACTTTCTCTCTCCTATCGCGATTCTGCGACATGTCACGATTTCGTGACATGTCACGAAATCGCGACGTCCCCAGCTCATCGGCAACTTCTTCCCCCGTCGGCCGCGAAAACGTGACATGTCACGATTTCGCGACATGTCACGAAATCGCGCTCCGCCCCCGCACAACTTTTTCAAGCATGTCGCGATTTTGAGACATGTTAGCGACGCGCTGCACCTTTTGTACTTAAGCGATTTTTCCATCAACAACCCCCGAAAATAGAACACGTCGCGATATCGCGACAGTTCCCGTAGCTGCATGCGTTGACCGCGTTGACCGTGATTTTGCGACACATTTGCGACTTAGCCGATTTTCATTCTGCAGCCCACTTTCTCTCTCCTATCGCGAAAATGCGACATGTCACGATTTCGTGACATGTCACAAAATCGCGCCCTTCCGTACGTTTTCTTTCTCTCTCCTCCGACCGGCAGCGATTTTGCGACACTTTCCAAAAATGGAAATGTCGCGATATCGCGACACTTCCAAAAATGGAAAGTGTCACGATTTCGCTACACAAAAATGACTTAGCTGCTTTTTGATTTACCTGTCGCGATTTCGCGACATTTTCGAAAATGGAAGTGTCACGATATCGCGACACTACCAAAAATGGAAAGTTTGATTTTTCATGAATTTATGCAACTGTTTTCTGGATTTTTCTCGGTACCGATGCAAGATTTTATTTGTGCATGAATGATTCTAGCATGTAAAAAGTGAATTCTTGGATAACACAACTGGAATGCAAGAAAAAGCACAACTTTAAAAAGGAGGCAAGCAAATTTGGATTTAAAACCTGAAAATTATCAAGAGGGTCCCTGCTGCAAAAATGGAAGTTCAGGGCTTTCTAAGGATGGAATCTCATTTTTCAGTGGGGGTGTGTTGCTTCTCAACAAATGGCGATATCTACGGGTAAAATAGTAGCACTATTTTAGAACCCAAGACTCTGGTTTCAAAACAAAAAGACCATGCATCATGCCTTGCCACAGACATTCTTCACAATAAATTGACCACTAACTGCTAGCTGTTAAAATTTCCCAAGGACATACTAGGCTGGATTACTTCAAGGAAGATTTCTGATGTGCAATTACAAAGGGTATAAAACTTTCTTCAAGGATGACTGAATTGAATGATGAACTTGGATTGATCAACTTTTCTAGATTGTAAAAGGGGAAACCGAGTAGAGCTCTGTTTACTAGTTTAGCCTTTTACAGCTTAGACAGAGTTACCCTTTAGATTTACACGACCCAAATTTACAACTCGTAGGGCAGAATCTATAATTCAGTAAAAATATCTTTGGAAGTATTGGCTGCCTCTTTTAATTGTTTAACTCTTTTCTTTTTTTTCTTTTTTTTTTTTTTATTTTTTTTTTATCTCTCTTCTTTTGAAATATATCAATATCTGAAAGACCTTTAGAGAAATTACAATTTTCTTCTAACACTTGATCAATTTGAAACTATTTCATTCTAGGCATTGATAGCCTCTGGTGATACCCAAATAATTGCATGAACCATAGTCCCCTCTTATAACTAGCTTTTCTTGGATTCCCTGGGAGTTCCTCCAACAAAATAGCATAGCAGTTTTTCTATTATTAAAACAACTGTGGCAAGTAAGACACAAGATCCAATCATCTCTCTACCTTTGTCCTGAATAACAAAATAGTTCTACAGTTCAGTTTAAGCAGACTATCTCTATTAGAATAATGAACAGAATGGGCATTGGATTGTGGATTTATCAACTCAGAATAAAACAATTTTCAGCAGGCTGACTTTTCATTGATTGCTCAGACAGAGGTTAAAGGATAGATTTTAAGAGTTAAAGGACTTTGCACAGACTTCCAAGGACAGAGACAGGCCTCTAAAGCAAAACAAAATAAAATGTACAGATAAAAAAAAGAATAAAAGAAAAATAAAAAAAGATGAAAAAAAGAAAAGGAATTGAGGAAGAAAATAAAACTGAATAGGAATAAAAGAAATAAACTAAAAGAATCGAAGCAAAGCAACTAAAATCGTGAATCGAGAAAGCTAAATCGCAACAAAGACCGAAATAAACTAAAGCAACTGTAAATAACAACAAAGAAAAAGAACTGCAATAAAGAACTAAAGCAAATAAAATTGAAACAAAAGACTGTACAGACTTAAACAGCAAGCTGACATAAAAAGACAAAGAAAGGAAATAAAAAGCACTGACAAAAGAAATAAACTGCACAAGCTAAAACCGAAAAACTTCAAAGCTTACTTACAATGTATACATATGTTACAACTTCCCTTCATACTCAAAAAATGCAGCAGTTGGGAAAGCAGAGAAATGGTGCCTTAAAAAATTTTTGACCATGTGCAAGTAATTTAGAAAAATTACCTTTCGTGTCCTGTTGACGAAATGCACTCCGCACCATGCTTCAAAAATTTGCTATCTGGGGAAAGACTTGTGTTTACTGTCTTCCCCGTCCCATTTGAAAAACAAATCCGCAACTCCTTCAAATTAAACAAATCATATAATAACAAATCATATGATAACATGTTTATGCTTCTAATTGAAGGGTTTGCAGAGTTCTTTCAAAAGGACTGAATGTAAAAACCCCCAGGATCAAATACCTTAAAATCTTGACAGACCCAGACCACCACATCTTCAAAATTATGTGACAACCGAAAGAAATCATGTTTTATCTCGTATGCCCCGGTTCTTAACAACTTGAACATTTTGTGGTTGTCGTATCGCTTCAATATCCAGGACTTCAATTTTTATCCCTCTAGCGTAATGTTTACAATTTTCCTTTTCACCCGAGCCTTGCTTAGATTTAACCTCATCAATGTGCAATATCCAAACATCATCGTTGTGATTGATTAGAGTCAGAATCGTTCCCACCTTCTCGCTTGCCAAATTATAAAATCCAATATCTCGCATCAACACGCTTTATAGCCTTTTCTTTGATATTATGTTGAGAAGTTGCGAGCTTATGTTGAGACAGCTCATCAATTCCAAGTTGGTTGACCACATTCATATTTACTATCTTTTCCTCCTTTTCTTGAAATTCAACAGGTGGTCCAGAGTAAGCCTCAATCAAGTTAACCTTTTGTTCAACAATCTGAGGCAATTCATAGAGGGTGATGTCAGCTTTAAGTTCCCTCATATCCTCAATGATGTTATCCTCCTCAGTTACTTCTGCATAGTGACATTGAATCTCACTTTCATCATCCTCTGATGAGGAAGGATCATTGTTAGGTTCTGGACTCTGACATCTCAAATTATAACTGTCTCATTTTGAACTGTTGAAAATCTTGCATTTCATCCACAGGAGTCTGTACAAGACTTTCTGTCTCTTCGAGAAAAGTGAAAGAATCTAAAACCCTGGTTGTACTATTTTTGGGTGAACTAGAAATATCAATATTTCTTTGATCTCTAGGAAAATTTAACTCACCAGGAAAAACTTCAGATTTGGGTAATGCCGGATCACAACCGTTCAGCTTCAAGCACTTCCACTTTGAACTTGTCGAACTTTTCTCCGTATTTTGCACATGCCGAGTGGATGTCACAGCTTAACGGAGTCTCCTTGGGTAGAGCATGACATGTTGGCACTAACTCATGATGTGGAATGGGATTCAAAATAGGCATGTTCTCGTGTAACATAGGATATCAAAGGACTCGCTCGTAATTTGAGGCCCTAACTCGTCTTTCAAGAATTAAGGCTTCTTTATAAGCCCCCGCCAGGGTTGTGATATTAATGTCTCTCTTGAGGAAAATAGAGGTCACCGAATCCAATGCATTCTTGTAGATTTCTAAGGCCAGATTTGCATTTGGGATGTAATGGCCAGTCATTCTACCGTAAGCTCTTTGGAACCTCATATTGAAAGACCTGACAGCTTCTCCCGACTCTCTCTTGATGCTGGAAAATTGTTGGTATAACACACTCGGGTCTATCACTTCCCCAAATTATGATATAAAACCTTTCTCTAGGTCATCCCAGCCTAGTAATGGAATTGCCGGTGAGGTTTAAAAACTACTCATAAGCTCCCTCCTGGAGAGTGAACGGGAACAATCCGCAGGCAACATCTTCATGCTATATATTCAACAATTTTAAAGCATTTTTGAAAGCTAGCAGATGTTCTTCTGCAGTTCTTGTCCCATCATGTTTGTACCTAGGGAGATACCTTTCCGGGCTTCTGGGCAAGTCATGGGCTATACCCGGGATATTCAAAGAAGTGGGGCCCAACCAATTTGCCATTATTACTTGGCTGATAAGTGATATTCTGAGTTGTAATTGGATAACTGCCAGTGGAGATAAAACTGTTCTTAACTTGAGGTCTTCTCTGGCAATTTTAAAAATTGTACTGACAACTTACAATACTGCACTGATTTCATCGGCCACTTTAAATGTTGGTGTTAAGTCCCGTTGTTCAGAAAACTCTAACCATAAATTTTAAATCAGCACTCACAAACTTACAATACTTGAACTGAGTTCAACAGCCCTCCTTCTAGCGCCAATTAGGTGTTGGTCCGGCTTTCATACGCACCCCGCGAAAGGATGGGCAGGAAGCCCCGAAGACACCCACGGGACGGATCCCACTCACTTTAGGATCTAGCTGGTTATCCAAGGTGCGAGTTACAGAGTTGGGTCGAATGGCTATTCACTCTTTTCCACTTCTGGAATAGATTTCAATATGGACCGCTCTGTTACCTTACAGGGGGTTCTTGAACTTGTTCAGTAGTTGTCACTTGTTTATCATATTTAACTTGAATTCTTGATCTAGCTCTCATGGGTCAGCAGATTTAAATAAAAGACAAACAAAGAAAATAAAAATGGATCATTCACCGAAAACAAAGAGAGGGTAGGGTAGGGCGTAAAGAGAAGTTTATCAAACATCAACCGTAAAACCCTAAACTATCAATCTTATCTATGCTACCAGCTTCACAACAGAACAAATCAAAGAAGAAAGTGTCCAGTCAGTCTAAGATCACTTTCAACTAAGAGCACAAGGCAGAGTGAAACAGATCTAGCAAAAAATTATAAATCCAAGGGCAGCTGGTTAAAATTGGTATCTTTCACCGGCAGCCTAGCTCACACAGTGAAGACAGAGCAATTAGAACAAACTTAACCTCAAATCTATAATTTCCCCTAGCATACAATAGAACAACTGAAGCCTAACAGCATATTTAAACTTGATAATGGCAGATTTACAACATATATCTAACAAACTTTAATGGAACGGATAACAAAAGAAGATACACTTATCACACTTCGCAAAAGATTAGGCTCCTGGCCATGCTATCACATAAAAGCTAAAGCACATCAACTCCAAGTCCAGAAACAAAGGATTTCACAAAATTTGCAAGAAATTGCTTATAAGCCTTTTATTTCTAAGTCTCCGCCTCCCGCAATTACATTGAGAAGAAGTATTTATAGACTCAGACGAGACCCTGATCTTTTCAAAAATATCTTCTTCTCTAACCGCAAATCTTATCATCTAAACCCTAGGACCCGGGTTTTACAATAAAAATCCATTTAAAATCAAAGTCCGGATAGAACTTAACCCTTCGGCAAATCAGTGCAGTTAGCCGCCATAAATGGAGAAGATAAAATCTAAAGCCACTTGCATTCATCCGCAACTGCAAATAAATGCCTCCATTAATTCTGCTGGTGAGCCGGATGAGTCACCACTTCTCCATCAATTTGATCTCCGTAAAGCCATCCCTGAGTTGAAATGGTCTTCATGCTATTAATTCTGCAATAAATCTCCATTGAATGCTTTCACCGGCATCTTCTCCTCTAGCATGGCGGTCCTCGATCAAATCTGCACTTTAACTTTGACTTTATGGCCTTTCCCGGTTGTCCCGTAAGTGCCAGATGGAATCCTGCATGAAAGACAAAAAGATTATATTAGCACTTTAATAAACATTAAATCGAAGCATTTAAAGGTTAAAACAGATTAAAATCAGAGCTAAAAACCCTAAAGCAAGCTTGCATGTCGGCTTCTGTTTGTCTGCCTCACGCTTTGACACGTGTCGCTACCCCAGGATGCCTTCTGTTTCCCGTTGGAATGCACTTCTGGTCAACTTTGAGGACTTTCTCTCTCCTATCGCGATTCTGCGACATGTCACGATTTCGCGACATGTCACGAAATCGCGACGTCCCCAGCGCTGCGCAACTTCTTCCCCCGTCGGCCGCGAAAACGCGACATGTCACGATTTCGCGACATGTCACGAAATCGCGCCTCTTGCCAGCTGTCGCACAACTTTTTCAAGCATGTCGCGATTTTGAGACATGTTAGCGACGCGCTGCACCTTTTGTACTTAAGCGTTTTTCCATCAACAACCCCGAAAATAGAACACGTCGCGATATCGCGACAGTTCCCGTAGCTGCATGCGTTGACCGCGTTGACCGCGATTTTGCGACACATTTGCGACTTAGCCGATTTTCATTCTGCAGCCCACTTTCTCTCTCCTATCGCGAAAATGCGACATGTCACGATTTCGCGACATGTCACAAAATCGCGCCCTTCCGTACGTTTTCTTTCTCTCCTCCGGCCGTAGCGATTTTGCGACACTTTCCAAAAATGGAAATGTCGCGATATCGCGACACTTCCAAAAATGGAAAGTGTCGCGATTTCGCTACACAAAAATGACTTAGCCGCTTTTTGATTTACCTGTCGCGATTTCGCGACATTTCCGAAAATGGAAGTGTCGCGATATCGCGACACTACCAAAAATGGAAAGTTTGATTTTTCATGAATTTATGCAACTCGTTTTCTGGATTTTTCTCGGCACCGGTGCAAGATTTTATTTGTGCATGAATGATTCTAGCATGTAAAAAGTGAATTCTTGGATAACACAATTGGAATGCAAGAAAAAGCACAACTTTAAAAAGGAGGCAAGCAAATTTGGATTTAAAACCTGAAAATTATCAAGAGGGTCCCTGCTGCAAAAATGGAAGTTCAGGGCTTTCTAAGGATGGAATCTCATTTTTCAGTGGGGGTGTGTTGCTTCTCAACAGGATCTCTAAAATCGCTTGGTCAAATCCCAAAAATGCTCCAAGGATCTCTAAAATCGCTTGGTCAAATCCCAAAAATGCTCCAAGGATTCTATAATCGCTTGGTCAATCCCAAAAATGCTCCAAGGATCTCTAAAATCGCTTGGTCAAATCCCAAAAATGCTCCAAAGATCTCTAAAATCGCTTGGTCAATCCCAAAATGCTCTAAGGATTTCCACAATCGCTTGGTCAAAAATAAGAAAAGTTAAAATTCAAAAATCATCAAAAACAACAAAAAAAAATTTGCATCTCATTTTTAGGCATACTCAAATTCATCAATAGAGAGCTCTTCTCGCACCTCATCTTCATATTCACAAAAATCAATCCATCAAAAATACAAAAATACATAGCTGCATTAAGCATTGCATCCATACATTGCATATTTGTGGTCGTATAGGTCAAAGGCACCATAGGTTGTAATTGCTCTGCTAGTCCATCTTGTTCCACACTGTTCCATTTTACAAAAACAACAAAAACACCATGCATTGCTTTTTACCACACTAGAGTCAGTGGTATTTTAATGTATCAAGAGTTTTCGTGATTCAGTCATCATTTTTCTCTTTAGCTACGTAATGTATCGAGTCAAACAGATTTTACGAAGGTAGAGTTACACTTGAAATACGCCTTGTTACGTAACATCCCAACACAAATTAAAACACATAAAAATTCCCAAGTTGTGTGAACGAAAGATGAAACCTGTGCAGTAATCCAGGTCACCATAAGTGAAACGGTTATCTTACTCATCCCCCTGTGCGAATGGTTCCAGAATGCTGAGAATTGACAAAAGGACGAGCTCTTTCCTATCCATTCACCTTCATAAATAGTGGTTTTCACCACTACCAAATCCCAATCATAGTTGGTTCCCAAAGTTGTAAGGATTCGTACTACACGTCCCTACAAAGGATGGGTAGTCATCCCCAAGACCCAAAAGGGATCAACGCCATTCACAAACAAAATTCCAACAAATCATCATCCTAACACTTTCCATTCACCTTTGGTCTCCAAGTTGTAAGGATTCATACTATCCGCCCCTAACCAAGATGGGTAGTCATCCCCAAGGCCTAAAAGATCAATGCCCTTACTCCATAATCTCCATCACCCCCTTGGTTCCCAATGTCGTAAGGATTCGTACTACACGTCCTTGCAAAGGATGCATAGTCATCCCCAAGGCCACAAGGATCAAAGCCACTCACCAGCCCAAACTCACAATACTCAAAACACAAAATCAAATAACAGTGGTTATCACCACTATTCAAAATCCTCGCTCAAAAAGAATTAATAGAAAATAAACAGTGATTTTGATCACTATATAGACAAGCAACTTTCTAAATCATTCAGCCAACAAATATCCTGAACTTGAATCCCTAGAATTCTCGGCATTCAAAAACCATCTAGGTGATCCTCATTACAGGTTTGGTTGACAGCCTATCTGGCAATGGTGGTATCCTACCCGCATGACGATACGTCTGTCACATTCGCTTTGCGTGTGTGTAGACCAATGTTTGTATAAGGATGAGCTAGCTTATGGTATCCTGGATAACATCACAGATTAATCTAACTAAATACAACAAAGGAGTTAGTGGAGCTAATTAGGTGATCCTCAGTACAGGTTCGGTTGAAAGCCCATCTGGCACTAGTGGTATCCTGACAAATACCACATAAATGAACTCAATTGCACACACAGGGATGTGAAATAGCTTGGTCAAAAACAAGTCCGATTCATACCTTGTTCAAAAGTCTTGTAATATAAAGTACAATCATGGCTAGTAAGTTAAAACCGTCTGAGTCTCAAAAAACCTTAGCTACATTTCTAAACCAACTGCGCTACTTTTCATCCTTACAATACCATCAAAAAATACAAAAAAAGAAAAACCACATGTATACATACAAAGTCATGCATCACAGCAATCGCCTAAAGACAAAATAACAGAGTTCTAAATAGTCTATGGTGCCATAGCCAAACATCACAAATTCTATCCATCCATTTCATTTCTGCATATCACATATAAATCAAAAACATTTGCATTCATCATAACATATGCATCCATCAAAATAAATCAACATACAACAATCGCATTTATCATACCATGTGCATACATCAATATAAAGTAGCATGCATCCATAAACATCAATCATTGTGCATAACATAAAATCATGACATATACACAAAGCAAGAAAATCAAAACAACAAAAAACATCACAAAAATGCAACACAAAAAAATAGCAATAAGCATTGCCGGACACAAGTGCTCTTGCACTTAATCTCTTGGCATAGAAAATCGATGTCGGGGCTCAAATTGTCATTCTCCTACTTCCCCAAGAAGGCTACCATAGTCGGACCACTCCACGGGAAGACGGGTTTTCGACGATTTCACCCCATTATGGCATCACCAAAAGGGTTAACACCCACCAAAAATAGGTCCAAATGTCGAGAAATTGCACATGCTTAATGGTAAACCATCTAAAGGCACCCTTGCATAAGTCATCTTGGGTCAAGCGACTCGTCGCTTTTCTCATGAAGGTCATTCCCTCATCGATTCGTCGCTTGAGGGGGTAGTCACACTTAGTCACCAATCAACAAACACATACCCAATCAAGGAAATGACATGCATTCAAAGAATCATTGACAAAGACAATCACGCTCTTGCTTGGGGCAGTAAACAAGCAACAATCAAATCAATCAAACACTTGGCATTCCCGAAGCATGAACACAAGGTTCCCCTGTGGACAAAAGGTTGTGCCCTTTGCCTAATCATGACTGATCAATGTCCAAGCTCAAGTCACACCTCACCAAAATAGGTTAACACTTGAAATCAAATTCCTTAGCTCGTCAGAAGCAAGGATTCAAGAATGCATGCCCTTTCCATACTTGGGGCATCAAGAGTTGGTTAGGTTACCAAGAAACCCTAATCATTAGTGCTTTGGTTATCTATTTTTGCTCAGGCACTGCGCCATGCACAGTGCATCCCAAAAAGGGGCATCTGTAGACACCAAAATAGCACCAATCCGATTATGTGACTACAAACACTGATCGCATTGACACACACAGCTTTCAAGGCAGCCCTCAGAGGTCAAACAGTGGTCCTAGCCACTTGCACAGCAGTTTTAGATGGTCGGAAAGTAAACAAAGCAAAGTTGGTCGTTTTAACAAGGCAAAGTCAAAAGAAAGCCTTGGCCGAAAATCCCAAAGGAAAACCTTGGCCGAAGTGTCGCGATATCGCGACGTCGCGATATCGCGACACCAAAAGCCCAAAGGAAAGCCTTGGCCGAAGTGTCGCAATATCGCGACGTCGCGATATCGCGACACCAAAAGCCCAAAGGAAAGCCTTGGCCGAAGTGTCACGATATTGCGACGTCACGATATCGCGACACCAAAAGCCCAAAGTAATATCATGATGTCACAATATCGCGACACCAAAAGCCCAAAGGAAAGCCTTGGCCGAAGTGTCGCGATATCGCGATGTCGCGATATCGCGACAAACTTCGCATTTGCACCTGGGTAGAGTTTAACCAATCAAAGGCGGACATTGACCAATCAAAGGCGAACTTAACCAATCAAAGGCAAACATTAAACCATTGAAAGCAAACATTAAACCATTAAAGCAGACATTAAACAAGTGGCAACCGAAGACAGTCAATTATTGTCGCCTGCTATGCATGCGTGCGTAGGTGGGCAGATTGGCAGTTAGAGGACTGTCACAAAGGCAGTCATGTAAGCCCAAGTCAGGGAGGAGTCTCCTCCCTCTTAGGAAGGCATGGCCGCCACGTGGCATCCCTGCGTGCCCTTCCAAAGAGACCCCATGGGTCTATAAAATGGTGGACTTTCCCACCCAGAAGGAGAGGAGTTGGTAGACATTTCAAGCAACGAAGTGCTGCCAAATTGAAAGACGCCTTTACCCCTTTTCGATTCATTTCTTCTACACCCGTAATCTCTTTCGCAAGAGAGGTCATTGGGTGGCTTTTAGAAGCATGGATCCGGACCTAAACCCGACATTTTACCACATTTGATCCATCAATTCGACGACAACCCATTCTAAGATATTTTGGGCCCATCCCTAGTGGATTGGTGTCGAAATCGAGTCTCAACGGCGGGCGGCCCACTCGGGCGCCCTATAATTTTAAGCTTCATTCTAATTCATTTTCTGTCATTTTATTAATTTCTCATTTCATTCTATGCTGATCAGATAGCTTATGTATTCGATTTCATAATGTTTTAATTAGATTTCATCATGCTCTCACGGCTTTTGCTATCCCATTAACTTGCAGGTAGCGACGTCTAATTTGAATGTGTATTCGATTTCATAATGTTTTAATTAGATTTCATCATGCTCTCGCGGCTTTTGCTATCCCACTAACTTGCAGGTAGCGACGTCTAATTTGAATGTGTAGATTGGCTGACTGTTTCAATGACAGTGGCCCTCTGGTAAAGTTTTCTATTTTCTGTCAAATGTGCAGGTCGTTTAAAATCATTTTACTCATCGATTTAGCTAATATTTCACATGTATCTTTTATCGTTTTTAGAGAACGAGTTCTTCTTCTTCGCAACAGGTGCTACTAACAATGTCATTGTGTCTCTGAACGTAGGATAAACAGCAAACATCAAGGATTCATTATCACAAGCGACGGCAACATTCTGGCCCGCCCATTTTAAATGTGGGCATGCGAAAGAGGGAAGACTAAGTCACGATTGTAATCCAAAAGCTCATTTAAACGCTCCTAACCCCTAAAAAGGAAGGATGCACCTTTGTAACCGAGGTTAAAAGAATTCAATAAAAGGGCTGTGATTTCTCTAAATTCTTTATCTCCGTTCGAGTGGCTTCTTTCATTTCATGCTTTGCACTCTTTAAGACTTAGGCGTTTATTTGTATTTTGAATGTATCGCAAATAGTTTTTTTCATTTAAAGTTACAAGCTTATTGTAGTGGTAAGGGCTTTGGCCTCTCTTTGAGAGGTCCAAGGTTTAAACCCCACTCAATACGAGGGGACTAGGACCCATCATAAAAACTTGTGTAAAGTTATTGAAAAAACATTTTAAGCTACAAGCATATTGCAATGCAATGGTAAAGGCTTTGGCTTCTCTTTGAGAGGTCCAAGGTTCAAACCCCACTCAGTTTAAACATTTTAAGCTACAAGCTTACTGTAATGCAATGGTAAAGGCTTTGGCTTCTCTTTGAGAGGTCCAAGGTTCAAACCCCACTCAATATAAGGGGACCATGACCCCTCATAAAAACATGTGTAAACTCATTGAAAAAAAAATTAAGCTACAAGCTTATTGTAGTGTTAAGGGCTTTGGCCTCTCTTTGAAAGGTCCAAGGTTCAAACCCCACTCAGTATGAGGGGATTGGGACCCCTGATAAATACCTGTGTAAACTCATTAAAAAAATAAAAACTTGAGAGGTCCAAGGTTCAAACCCCACTTAGTATGAGGGGACCGGAACCCCTCATAAAGACCTATGTGAACTTATTAAAAAAAAATCAAATGACATTAATTCAACCGGTTAGATTCCTCAACATTAAAGGAGGATATCCAGGTTCAAATCTTGTCAAACGATACATGGATAATATCCAAACTTTGTTGTAATACCACTATGTGATTATGATGTAATACGGGTGGGGTCGTTTCAATTCCATATAACCAATATATAACCAATTAAAAAAAAACCTTGTATATAGCCAATTAAATAAATCAATATCAAGTCATATATCATCGTGAATGCTACAACTTATACAATATAGGTGAGTCTTGGTTTAATCTTATATAAACAATTAAATGAGACCTGTTTCAATCCCATATAACCAATATATAACCAATTTAAAAAAACCTACCTTGTATATAACCGAGGGTTAGGTGGATTGGTAAGTTCTTTTTTGGCCAGACATTTACCAAGAAGACACCCAAGTTCAAACCTCGGCGACAGCCTTGTTTGCAAAGGTAGTAGTTTGATCTAAATCCTTTGAGTGCGCACCAGACCAACGATGATGGTACGAATCTCGAGTGATCGGCGGTTCCCTTCACGCTGGATCAACAATAACGAAGCAAAATAAGTTTGGTGGAAGCAGCCCCGTAGTTTGAACCCTGCACTTGTCGGTTACTAAAAATAGAGTGGTTGCGACCAACTCTCCTATGTAACCGAAATGTTCACATATATCATTGTGAATGCTACAACTTATTAAACAATATAGGTGAGGCCTGGTTTAATCTTATACAAAGAATTAAAAAAAAATATATATATATATATATATATATATATATATTTATATTTATATTTATTTATTGGTTATATGGGCTTGAAGAGGATTCCACCTTAATGACTATAGAGGGGTATTAAAACAATTTGGCTCTTATGCATGAAGGTGGAACTTGAGTTAATCTAATTGATTAAGCTAATGCCAAAGCATGTATTATTGAAAATATTATAACTTACAATTATGCATATCACTTGTAAGATTTAAACCTTTGTCTTTAAATTAAAAAACTATATTTTTTAATAAATTAAATTATATGATAAAATTCTAACTTGAATCTCTTCCAGAATTTAATCAATTAACCTCCTATAGTTTGATAGGGCTTAACATCTCAAACCAAAAAAAAAAAATCTTGTTAAGAATAATCTTCAAAAAAATAGCTTCAGTGAGGACAATATTTATTTAGTCTGCCAAAATAATCTTCAACTTTAGCATTTTGAATAACATCTTCCCTGAGCCTTTGGATCTCCTGAGAAGCCATCATAAAATTAAGGTGAACAAGAACAGAGCCCATGGACATGCTTCATATGCTGTTCAAAAAATGGGAATTCAAAAGTTTGTAGGGTGAAGACGGGAATTCAAAAAATGCAAAATTTGCTGTTCCTCCATCGAATAATTTCCACTATAGTCTGACGTATCATAGAACGCTTTCATTAACATATCACAACTTACAATCATGAGTATGGCAGCCTCAACTTGGACAAAATTACTTTTAGTTAGTAGACAGTCTTGATGTTTTTGACTACTCTCTATCACCATACATCATACAAGGGTGAGAATGTTCTTTGACGGGGCTCATAATTTTCAGGTTTATTGTCTATTGGTGTCTACATACTGTTAAAGTTTTGGGATTTTGAAAGAAAATGGAATAGGGTTGTACACCATATTTTAGTATGGAGAAAATACACAGTTAAATTTGAGATTTCAAATAAAATTTGAAAGAAAATAAGAGGGTTGTACACCATACTCCAGTATGGAGAGAAAACATACCGTTAAATTTGAGATTTCAAATAAAAAATTTAAGGTTCAAATTTGAAAGGAAATAAAGAGGTTGTACATCATACTCCAGCAGAATAACCAAATTATTCCTTTTGACCTATGAACTCCTAAACCTTAAAAACTAAATACTGAAAATAAACACTTTAATAACCAAATTGTTCTAGACTCATGGAAGTTATAAACTATTTTACTTTTTCAGAATACTCCTTCGATTTCTTTTAGCATATTTTTTTTTTTGTTTATACAAGTTATTTATAGATAGGTCATAGAACTAACTACTAAGGGCATCCCATCGCATGTCTATCTTGCAGCTTCACAGCTTCAACAAGAGGTCTATGAATGCTGGTAGAAATGCATTCCTATACCCTACAACATGCAAATGGATTAAGGGTGTGATCAAATATGGGAAATGAGTCACAGATGAAGCTCCCAAGCAGCAGACAGGCTTGAAACTTCCTCTAAACTTGGCAACTTTTGTTCCTTCTTGGGAACCATTATACCATATCAGAATATGGTATTAGATTTAGGTCTCACATCCTCAACATGTGTAAGTATTTTATAAATAACCTTGCCAGTATATAATCCACAGTTAAAGTTTGTAGAATTTCCTTTGTTGCTAGCCATTTTTTTTTTGGTTACCCAAAAGTTATGACAAAAATTTTAGCATGTATTCCTTATTTCCTGGTCTGGGTTATTGTTAGCTATTCTTATCGGCTTCCACGAGAGTGCCATCATAAAAGTAAAGGCTTTAACATAGGCTTCAACAAGTTGTGAGATGTATAAAGGCTTCAACAGCCATCACACAGAGTCTATAATTCTTATAACTATTGATTGAAGTCCAAGAATTATTGTTTTCATTTTTTTTTTTGTCATATTGGGTTCAGTGTCCTTTTAACTTTGCAGTTGTCCTTTGGCCAGCAACTGCTGCTAAAATTTTTCTTGTTTGAGGTTGTTTAAGGAACTATTGAGATACTATGTCGTTTGTTTATTACATGTCGCTTTGAACAAATTTATTTAAAGATGTTCCTTGTAATTAGATCCATTAGATCACACACTAATATAATTATTAAACAATAAAGAAAACTAGTTAGACAGTGGCTTTATTAAGAGGCAATAGCTCTATAAAGCTTTCATTGTTGTACTGAATGATTTGAAACCTCTGAATGCCCAAGACAGCTCAAACCATGGTAATACTTTTTATTTATTTATCAGTAATATAAAACAGAGACATCACACTAGATAAGTCCCAGGCCCGTTGAGTAGCTATAAACAGAGGGTTTATTATAATTCTGCGGCCTGCCCACGTCCATCTGTTCTATACTAAACATCCCTGTTCAAGGCACAATGTAACCTGCAAACTTACAGAAAACCCATCATCACCTCCATTCTAAACAACAACAACAAAAAATAAATAATTAACCAACCTGATACCATATATATATAGAGAGAGAGAGAAATGTAAACCTACCTCCACACTTGTAACCAACAGGCCTTTTTTCAAAGTTGCAGCGCTTTGGAACAGTCAAGGCTATCTTGGGCTTTACTCCAGCTTGTTTTGCAGTCTTTGAGAGCATGACAGCACAGAGACACTCCTTTCTAATGCTAAGCTTCTTTATAGCATCACAACACTTTGTGGAGACAGGAGCAGACTCATTCTTCGCTGCCTCACCACAGGGTGCCATTGATATGGCTGCTTTTTCCACAGGGGTGTTCCCACATTCTCCATCTCCATGCACTACACTCACACCCACAACCATAACACACAAAATGAACAAAGACAAGAACTTTGCTGCCATGATGGGGATCCTGCCAAGATAACTTCTCAAGTTAGACTTCCACCTGCTGCCTTCCAAGTTGGTATTGTTGTACAAATGCTAGTTGGTTTTTATAGGCCAGGAAGTCGGTGGTGCCTGAATTGAATTACAGATTGTTGTGTGTATGAAAAGGGGTGGTAGAGCATGGGGTAGTGGAGTTCACTGGTGCTGACAAGGCATTGGACATTGTCCTGCAAAATCACAAAGTTGGGTTGGTAGTGGACAAAGAAGTAAGGAGGAATCCACTTGTCATTAGTCCAAAGTCCTCTCTTAGTGAGAGCAACAAATTATGTTCACACTCGCAGACAAGGCTGAATGTATTTTCTTATTCTTTATTTTAATTAATAAGGTTTCTTTTAGTTTCACTTGAATGGCTATGATGGACTTCATATTAATAATTATAGCCTGGAAGTCCCGTAAGGGCAAAAGTGGGGAAACAATACAGATAAGGATAAGTCACCCTGCTGTTTGCATCTGCTTTAAACTGAAAGAAGTTCGTGTTTAAACCACTTCCAAGTTCTCAAGGAGGAAAAATAAAAATAGAATACAGTAGCAAATGTCATTTGATAGTCTCAGTGTAATCTACATGTCCATTCATTTCTCACACCAAACCCTCAAAACAATTTTGCCATCACAAACAAAGTTTAATGTTCTATAACCAAGCATTACAATTTGTCTCCTTTCATTAAACTTTTTTTTTTTTTTTCAATTTCATCCTATACAGGTATTCATCTCTTAACAATTAAAACATCTCCTTAAAGAGTAATAATTCTTAAATTAAATGTTGATTAACTTTTTTTTAAGAGTAATAGTTTATTTTATTAAATGTTTATATGATTTAATATTATTAGTTGAAGGAAAAGAATTTTATATTATTAATTATGGTTTTATTTGAATCTTAATTTTTTATTTATAAGATTTAAAATAATTAATTGAGAAACCGTAGGGATAAGTTGTTGGATTATTATTTAGGCTACCCAAGTTGAAATTACAAGAAGGAGGCCCTTGTTGTGCCTCATAGAGTGTGGCTCCTAATTGTGCCTCCCAATGTACTTTGCCTTACTTCAACAAAAAAAAAAATCACATATTAAACCAAGATTCTAGAACCTTAACATTTATTAAGTTCACTATTTCATTTTAGTTAAAATTATATATCAAAAAGTCAAGGTATTGCCAACTAATCCTTAGAGTTGAGATATTAGATATTTAATATTCATTAGTTATTTTTATAATGAATAAATTAAATAAAATTTAATAATTTTATATTTAATTTTTTTTATTTGGTAGTGTGAGCAACCCCAAGACGGACACTCATGGTTGGGCATCCCCATCCCCATCCCACACCTCTCATAAGGGGAGAATTAAGCTTATCAATAGTATTTGATTATTTTTTTAACTGAGTTATTATAAAATTTATATAAAACTGAAACAATTTATTTGGAGATCATGCTATCACTATTTATACATATTAAACTTTTTGTACTCCTACTTTGTATACATTCAGTTTTTATGCTTGTAAAAACTTGTATATTTTTATTAACTCTCACACACAAGGCCTTTATGTTCTTTAATACTTGTAAATGATATGTTCAACTTATATACTATAACTTACCTTTATGAACTTATAATTAACTAATATCATCTTCACAATATATTAAAATAATTTAATAATTTTTATTTTCTTTAATTTATAATATGAAATTAAAATAAATTGTATGCTAAAAATAAATTGTATGCTATGTTGTGACCACCATAGTGATATTACAATAACTTAACAATAATTCATACATGCTTTGTTAAAATTAAAGCCTAGATTGAATAGATTGGAGCTTAACTTAAAAAAAATAAAAATAAAAGTTTAAAGTAATTTTACTTAGGTTTATTAAAAATGCAATAATACACCTTTTGGTTTCAGTTTTATAAAATGATGCAATTGTAATGTTTATAGGTTAGAACCTAAACTCAAGAGCTTTAAAGATAATAAATTATACCATCAAAATAATGAAAATAAAAACATATTAAAAATTCAAAATGAAATCGAGAGGCCTAGGTTCAAATCTCTCCCCTCACATGTTGAGGATATGTTATTTAACGGTTATATAGTGACCATATAATAAATATTTACCCTTTAAAAAATCAAAATGAAATTAAAAAAAAAAAAAACATGGAATATAGTATAAACCATCAAATGATAAACATATTAAAAATTCAAAAAAATATTTAACATAAAATAAACTATCAAATAAAATGTATTTAAACTTTAAATTTCTTAACTTTAAGAGAGGATATAAGGTTCTACTTTTAAGAACACTGCATATGTAATTTTCATATTATTATAATACCACATAGTGCTATAGATGAAACCCATTTTAATTTCATGTAACCCATTAAAATAAATCAACATACAATAAACCAAACATACAATAAACCAAAGGATAGATTAAATTAAATTTTATTGACTTTTATTTGTAATGTCCAAGCCCAACAAGGGTGAGAGAACTTTCTAAAAATGATAGACTTGTAATTTTTGTTTATAAAAAAGGTCTAAGAAAAATGACACGACACATATTGTAAGATTTCACTTTTGCAAATGTAAATATTAAAGTCATGTGTCTCTAGAGATTTATGAAAATGACAAAACAACATGGTGGAATTAAAAGTTTTTGACTTTTTGGAAATGCATATCTTAAAGTCATGTGGTCCAGAAATTCATGATAGATGGGGACTGATGGGAAATGGCAAATAACATGAATTGTGAGCTTTGACTTTTAGAAATGCAAATCTTAAAGTCATGTAATCTCTAGAAGTTTATTTTAGATGGGGATTTTAATAATTAAAAGGAAAAATCAAAGATAATAAACCTTAAGTTTTATTTTACCTAATGCAAGATAATCTATGTTTATAGAGAACAAAAGTTAGTTGGTAGTTGGTATGGAAATGGAGTTAGAGATAATTAGGCAAGAGAATCAACTCTAATAAAAGAAAGAAAATTGGTTCAAAAGAACGTTAATTGAAGTATATCCATAAAAAATAAAGGAATAATCTTCTTCGAGTTTTTATTTTTTGTGTTAATAAATTTTTTAAAACAAATATTTTTTGTATTTTAGCTTCAAAGGAAATTTCATTAGAAATGTCAATTTTAACATCTTGTTAATAGAATTTATAAGTATGTCTAGCATAAATTTTAATCCTATAAACTACTAATTTAAGATTGAATGTGGATTATAGAGGCAAAGACGCATCGATAATCATTATCAAGGATATATTTATTACAAATATCAACTTTTGAAATGAGGAGGGCCAATTTATGAAGTGTTAGACAAGGACAGACAAATATTTTTGAGGAATTAAGGGATTTGAAAGCTAATACCAAGAAGGAAATAGATTTTACAAGGATAGGTTAAAATAAAAGGTTGGATTTGTTAGGTGGATGAGACTAATAGGAAGGGAAGCATTGAGAGGAATATAGGGTTTCCATGTGTGGCCATCAAATGAACACTCATATGGATATGCATGAATATTAGGGGATATTCATGCGAGCTTGGATAGCTCATATCCTAAACTTACATGTATTTTGACAACTCTTAACTAAGGTTGTGTGGGAGAGATTACATATCAAGGTTAGAAGATACTATTACATGGTAGACAAGGAGTGGCAAATGTAGCATGAGCTTAAGGGTCATTCAAGTTAATTCATATAGTAGTTGTCCATTTAGTGTATTGGACATCTACTTCCTCTGTAACAACCCCTAGATAGTTAACTATTTGTTTACCTGCTTTATTGCAAGAACAAGGTACTGTTGATCAACCTGTGATTGCAGGAACATGTGTCAAAAGCAAAGAGAGCGGATCGAGAGACGAGCAGAGTTGCTGGTGGAAGGTAAGTTGGGGATATGATGAGCGGTGGGGTATTTGTATTTACTAGGGCCTAAGCTCCCTACCGAAAGTACACCGCCAGCGGTCCATGTAGATGCATTATGCATTCATGTAGTTGCATCATAGGTTTTGTGTGTTTTATGGATTATGTTTATCAACATATATACAAATGTGTGTATAGATATATGTAATGACAATAAAATAAATGCTAAAGAAAATATAATAATAAATAATATATATATATATATATATATATATATATATATATATATATATATATATATAATAAAATTTAATAACAATAATAAATAATAATAAAAGTAAATAAAATTACATATAAAAATATAATAAAGAGTAAATAGAAAATGTAAAAGTATAAATAAGAAAATAAAGTTTATTATATTAAATAGTAGTTTAGCAAGATGGCATGAATCAAGTATATATATCTAAATATATATTTAATTAAAATTAATAAATACAAACAACGGAGTCTATGTTTTAATGAATCGATGTGGCACATCCTTGGTGAGCTACTTGGCCAGCTCTGAGCGGATGTGTCTGCATGAGAAAAACAGGTGTAGATGTAATATTATTGTTTTCATCTATTTAAGGAAGAGATCAAACGGAGAAAGGGGGCTTATCGAAAGAGGGAGGAAAAGAACGACATTCGAATTCAGTTATGGAAGTGAGGAATACATTGGACAGGTTGATATAGAATATAGAATACATATTGTGGTAAATTGGGATTTTGTTTGGAATATTTATCTGTCTATTGTTCGTCGGTATAAAAAAAATAGAACAATTTTAAAGTTTAGTAATAATGATAGAAAGAATGTCACGAAGAGTTAAGCTGGTAAAGCTCTGTGAAAGTTTAAATGTTATTCATAGGGACAATTTATTAAAACTATAAAATGTTTTAAGTATGGTGGGAAGACCTGTGTTGCATGAATGCATTTAGGATAGCTGCATCCATCTTTAGTAGGCCGCTCTGACTACTTCGCTATAGAGTTTAAAGAGAATGATAACGCTCATCGGAGTAATTGGTTGATATCTCTTGCACGAGATGACGAGCAAAGCGTAGCAGCTTTGCCGAAGCTACGCTTTACCGAATTTAATCAGACGTGTGTTCAAACTATATTGTTCATCATATTATGTATAGTTTTGTAATTGTATCAAGAGGTTGAGCACTCTATAGTATGCAAGGGCACTTGTAATGTGTCTATATTAGCTTTAACCCCGAAGCATGAAGATTAACGAGGATCAAACTGTACAAGCTGAAGTATTAGGTCTGTAGGTTACTTCTGGTATTTGATGATAAACATGAATATTGGCTTGTGTTCGAGTATATATTGTTAGCGGAGAATGGTACATTAAGTGAGTGTTTTAGATTTCAAAATTTATGGTAAATGACTGTGTTGGTAAATCTGAAAGTCTTCGACTTTCGTCTAGTATAAAAAAATATATATGTGTAACTTTAGGTTTGGTAACAGTGTAGAACATTTAATTAAGAGTGAAGATTTGATTTTATTGCACATGGCTATTGGGCACAATGGATATCTCCTCTAGTATGAACTTGTGTTTTGAGAGTGTGTTGTAGCCAGTAATGATGTCAGAAGTAGGGAGGATAATCTGTTAAATTTATCGTCTGAGTATTTTATAAGAAATGTAGCTTAAAGGTAAAATCATAGGACTTAAAAGGTAAGAACGTAGAACCTTGAAATGTGGGTTTTTATTGATAACCCTCTTGGTAACTCGACCTATGGGTAAATATAACATGAATATGGTAGTTCGGAGATATTCATTCAAAGAAAGACTATAGTGATATTCCCATATTAATCATGCTATTTGTGTTAGAAGTTGAAACTTAACCAAACAAATACAAATGCGGAAATTCGAGGATCTTTAGACAAGCCCTGTTACAGGCTGACAAACACAGGCGGAGGCACATAAAATACAGGGTTTGCATTAATAAATAGGGGAGGGAACAGAACATGGGAACTGGCTCTGCGGAGCCTTACATCTGCGGCATCTGCCGTCTTCGGAATAAACCACACACACAACCCATCTGCAGAATTGGTCTGCTGGGCATACAAACAGATCTGCACCACGACAGAGAAGAGTCTGCTAAACTGCCAGGAAAGGTTCTGCGCTAAGGAGCAGCAAGAACCCCCGAACCCTTTCTGTGCATGCAACAGCGACAAGGCTTGCCACCGGATCCTCTACACTATTGGTGTGCAGGGAAAGGCCTGCATAGCTGGTGTGCAGGAAAACTGGGGCTGCTGCCCAGAATGATGAATGCGGACTCAGGGGCCGCCATTTATAACACGCAGAGGACCTCAGGCAGGCATGGCAAGAATCTCGAGGCCAACCTGGAGGTATACGGAGTTCACCTACTCCTTAACTCGCCCCATGCCTCTTCTGCCAGAGGGGACATTCCAACGGCGCATGCGAGTACAGAATTTGGATTAAATAATATTTCCAACAACCTCCCTTAATCCAAATTCTTCAAAAGATGAGCTTCGGCACTCTCCAATGCATGATATTCTACTTGGGCGATTTTCTCTCCGAAGTAACTACTTCGCTGCTCAAACTCCCGAAGTAGATTCACTTCGGCCCAAAACACTCCCGAAACAGCTCAACATTGCCGAAGTAGTTTCTCTTCAACCTTCCGAAGTAATTTTACTTCGGTCAAACACCTTTGCGTGGCGGCTTCAAGCTAGTGCCTTCAAACTTCACTTTGGATTTCAAACTTCCAAAGTATTTTTACTTCGGCAAAAATTGCCCGAAGTACCTTCCGAACCACTTTAGTCTGTCGAAGTATTTTGGTCTGCCGAAGTAGATTCACTTCGGCGAAAACAGGTCCGAAGCTGCTGCTTCGCTGACCAAAACTCCGAAGAAGATTCCAAGGCAATCTTACTTTGGCAAAAACTTTGCTAGTCTGCTCGGGGCTTCCGAGGCATTTTTACTTCGGCCAAGCAATTTGCGAATCACCTTCACATCTCCCTTCACATCTCCAAAGCATTTTTACTTCGGCCAGAAACGAAGCATTTTTACTTCGGCCAGAAACTAATCCGAAGCAAGTTCAAACTGCTCTAACTGCCGAAGTATTTTCACTTCAGCAAAATCTTGTGCGAAGTTGTTGCTTCGGGACCCAAAACTCCGAAGGACGCATCTGTCCATAAAAAACTTTGCGAATCTTCTTTGCATACTCCTAAGGCAATGCTTCTCAAGCAATCTGGCCACAGTCTGCGATGATGACTTTCTTGCTGCCTCTGGATCCGACCTGCACGCACAACTTCCATGCCTTCAGTGACTTGTTCAAACACCGTGTGTTTGCTGAAGTAGCTTCAATCTTACCAAACTCCCGAATCTTCCACTTCGGAGGCAAGTGCACCAAAGTTCCTTCCTCGCTTCATAAACATGCGAAGTTTCCTTGACGCTGCTGCTGCAACACTGTGGCCGCCTCCGCGGCAACTAAGGGACCCATGAGGCCCAACTGACTCACTAGAGGCCTGATGATTCTGCTCTCCCTTGCTGGGACAAGCGCGCCAGGCAGCTGATGGCTGTCGACGCCGAAATCGGTAAAGGGGCTTCCCTTCCTCCTCGCGCTCCCACCGAAGCGCCGCCACTGCATCTACCAACCGAAAAAATTGCACTCCAATAAAACCAGATCTATCCGCGACGAGGGTTCTACAGGCCGCCTTTAGCATGGTGCAAGCCTTGCACTTTTTCAACCTCTGTAGGGCTCAAACGCGGGACCTCCAAACTTGAACACCATATTTGAACCCACTAATATTTCAGGGCCGCTCTCACAGCCTGCGCCTCGGTCGCAGACGTTGCGGCTTCCACCACAGATTTTGCACAAACAATCCTCCCTGTCGGGTTGCTGTCGACATTGGGATTCGCCATCTAGGGTTTGAATCCTTCATGAAAAAACTTTGCAGACGCTTTATGCCTCAAACATCAAACCCTAGCAGATCTCAAAAAACTTTTTATGGTTGCCCTCCATGCAGCTTCTCCATGGCTGCTCTCCACGCAGCATCTCCCGACCTCGTCTGCTATCTCTGTCTCCTCGCTCTCATACCATCTGTCTCCTCGCTCTGATACCATGTTAGAAGTTGAAACTTAACCAAACAAATACAAATGTGAAAATTCAAGGATCTTTAGACAAGCCTTGTTACAGGCTGACAAACACAGGCGGAGGCACATAAAATACAGGGTTTGCATTAATAAATAGGGGAGGGAACAGAACATGGGAACTGGCTCTGCGGAGCCTTACATCTGCGGCATCTGCCGTCTTCGGAATAAACCACACACACAACCCATTTGCAGAATTGGTCTGTTGGGCATACAAACAGATCTGCACCACGACAGAGAAGAGTCTGCTAAACTGTCGGGAAAGGTTCTACGCTAAGGAGCAGCAAGAACCCCCAAACCCTTTCTGTGCGTGCAACAGCGACAAGGCTTGCCGTCGGATCCTCTGCACTGCTGGTGTGCAGGGAAAGGCCTGCATAGCTGGTGTGCAGGGAAACTGGGGCTGCTCCCCAGAACGATGAATGCGGACTAGGGGCCCCCATTTATAGCATGCAGAGGACCTCAGGCAGGCATGGCGGGAATCTTGAGGCCAGCCTGGAGGTATACGGAGTTCACCTACTCCTTAACTCGCCCCATGCCTCCTCTGCCAGACGGGACATTCCAACAACGCATGCGAGTACAGAATTTGGATTAAATAATATTTCCAACAATTTGCAACTAAAAATTATTCTTTAGTGAGAGAGTAAATATTTAACTAAAATTAGATCCAAATGGACGTCCAATTACATCCTGGTAGAATTTTAAGAATAACTTATACACCAAATATTAATTTTAGAGCACTTCTTTGAAAGTAGGGAAGTCAATTGATATTGTCTGCGAGACTGTAAAGTAAATAAATTGGTGGTTGGAATGAAGTTTACTAACATCATTTTTAGTTCATATTCATTTAATAAATGTGAAATTTCTTCTTTTCCATAATTGGCACGCTTTATTTAGGTTTATGAGATTTATTGCCATATTTCATTCTCAATATGTTTTCTTTTCTTTAGCTTGAAAATTCGGGCTAAAACTCAACTATAAAATAATAATAATAACAAATAAGAGCTCTCATTTACTGTTTATTTATACAACCATAAATTTTTAATTCTTACTTTATCGAAATAATAGTATATTATACTTTTTCAATAGCTAAAAGTATTATTTACAGTTATATTAAATAAATAAATAAATAAAACAATAATTCATTGTATATGTTGAAAAGCTAGTAGAGACTTAAGCAAAAGATTGAAATTACGAGGCAATGATAAGATTGATTTAGGCAGGGCTAAGTTTACACAACCAGGAATTTGTCATTATATGTATCTAAATATTAGTATATTAAATATGTAAAAAGTATTTCATAAAGATGATAATAAATTTTAATATAGTTAAAAACAAATTAATTATTATGTTGTAATATTTAAGAAAATTATTAGAAGCATTCCAATATTTTGCAAAGCCTCAAGATAGTATAGGACGAATTTCTTCCTGTTTGAACCTCCAAATTTAGTAAAAATGTTTGAAAAGAAGGTACATCCGCGAATTAACACATTCTAGGATATCTAACATGAAATCTGTCATTATTGCAATTAATAAAAAAGATTAAACCAAGTTAAAAAAGATTAAACCAAGTTAAGTACACTTTATCTGACATTAATTATATTGCCAGCTTTGGAGCTATACATTAGAGGTTCTAACAAATGAATAATTTGATTGACCGTGGTTTGGATAATTAGATAACCTAACAACTCAATATGAAATGATAACTTTATCCAGTTTAAGTAAGATAGCAAAAATACCATAATTTGTATTTGAGAATGGAATGAATAAGTTAGATGACCAGCCTTACATAGATAACTACATTTATTCGCACCATCAAGCAATCAATCACGATATTCATTTGGAAAATGTAGTAGGACTTAGATAATATTATAACCTAGAGTCAGGTGAGGCCATACAAGTTCTTAGAAAAATGTGAAAGCCTCGTAAGGTTAAGAGACTTTTAACATAATATTTTCCTTAGGTATATATATTAACCGGATAAACTATTGAGTGGATTATAAATTATCTTTACCTTAAAATATATTTTAAAATATATTGCCGGTAGTTGGCTATAGGATAGTTGTGGAAATAAAATTAGGTTTGAATATATATATATATATATATATATATATTCTTGACATATTTAAACCTTATGGGATTAGTGGGAATTTAGAAGTGAATCAAATATTAGTTTGATAGGAAAAGAGAAGGTTGATGAGATGGTGACTTGATTTATATAAGTCAACTTGTGCTCATCCAAAACATATTAATCCATTGTTTTAAGCTTTATCTTATAGTATTACACTGGACTTTAATGGATGTTGCGGCCTTAGGAAGTTCTAGAAGATTACTAGAGATACTTTATGAATCTGTGGGCTTTCTAGTCTTAATGTGCGAAATTGCTCAAAGTATTCAGCAAGATAGCACTCCATTAGGGTAGCGGGTATCTTAAAGTAGTATACAATGATTAACTCAAACTAAAACTACAAGTAGATTCTCTTTATAAGGTTCAACTCAGTAAATGTATAGACAACATAATAAGTAACTTTGGCTAAAGAGCTTAATGAAATCATTCGAACTATGTAATAGTATAAATACATTTGTATAGTGCAGGGAAATATAGATTAAGTAATATTTTATAACAATAACTGTTGTACGTAGGTAACACAGTTTTCTTTCTAATGATTTTAATTCCAATAAATAATTTTAGCTATTGGGTTTAACCCTTTTTGGACTTTATTGTGATATTTTTATATAATTTAGTTAAAATAACCATGTATTTATATGACTAGATAGGTGCTATAATTTCTTTAAAACAAACCTTACTACCAAGATTCTATCCAACAAATTATAAATATTCAAAGGACAAGAACAATATAAGAGGATTGTAAAGGACAAGAACAATATAAGAGGATTGTGGGGAGACAATCCCAGACAATCCTGATAGATGTTGTGGGAAGGCAACACATCGTGTCAGGGCAACACATCGTGTCAGGGCAAGCTGCACTTCTAGCAGGATGAGCTAGAACGGGAGGTAAAGGAGAAATGATATGGGCTTTTCTCCTAGGTAAACTCTTTTAGTACACAAGTGGAAGTTCTTATGCTAAATGTGTAATGGAATGGGACGTTACGCTAGTAAATAATTCCAGGTAACTACCAGGGTAGTGGTAGACCCTAGACGTTATTTCGGGAATAGCGATAAAACTGTCTAGCTACAGCATGCAAACGCTAATGTCTCACAAAGAGACATAGGGAATTAAGCATTCAACTTCTAGGTGAAATGGGCCCTAGAAGCAAAACCCTTGCTCGTATTTGGTTTCTCAAAACTGGAGAGGAAGTACTAATAGGGCATACACATCAAGAAATGGCCACTCTCATTCTCACAAGTATTTCGACTGCAGTGAAATGACACTTGTGAAGATAGAGCATGCTTGTACTAAAACAAAAGTGGATTTAGATTGAAATTTTTTTTGTGCCAGGACAACCAAGTGGAATTGACTTGGGTTGTAATTTTTCTATGTTAGGACAACCAAGTGGGATTGACTTGGGTTGTTACATCCTCTAAAGAGTGGATTGTATATTTAGGGGTAA
Source organism: Wollemia nobilis (assembly GCA_028583015.1). Lineage (NCBI taxonomy): Eukaryota > Viridiplantae > Streptophyta > Pinopsida > Araucariales > Araucariaceae > Wollemia > Wollemia nobilis. Next base: position 5,548,161 of record JAQPPZ010003645.1, on the reverse strand, counting down.
TCCAATATTTAGGGGTAATCCAACACATGACTAAGCATTGTCATATTTTGCATAACTATAATGTATAACATTTTAAAGAGCTTGTAGTCATTGGTAATGAATCTTCTTTACAAGTAGCTAGGTGTGGTGAAGTCCTCCATGTTCTAGGTATGGGTCCCTATAGTACAAGGTACTACCTCCAATTCAATTTTCCAAATTGACAATCAAACAAAAGATATCAAGTAGAGGGATGGAAGATATCAATAGGGAGAGGTAGGAGTCAAAATTTTGTAAACCTTAGAGGCCTAAGTTTTAAATAAATTTAAATATACCATTCAAGGAATAAAATAAAAAATGGGTAAAATTAGCTAAGTTCAAAAAGATTCAATCTGTCAACCCAACTTGTGATCCGTCAACAAACCTTTGACTTGTCAACCAACCAACAAAGTGGATGCAAGATGTAGATTAAAAGAGTTTAAAAGCAATACTATTGTATTTTATTGTAAACGTAAAAATAAAATATTGTTACTTATGGGGAAAAGAGGGTAAAACCCCTACTATAAATAAGAGTCACCGACTTATTAGTAATATCTTTTGAACCATTTGATAACACTAGAGCTATACTTTTTTATTAGCATTGTACTCTTCTAAACTCTTTTAACTAATGGAAAATTATGCATGGCACTTATGTTTCAACTGTGTCTTTTAACCTCTTGTCCCATTAGTGTTGTTGTATTTCACACCTATTTCTAGAAATGAACAAAAGCAATCCATCCACTCAAATATTATACAAAAAGCATAAAAAATGATGAAAGAGAGAAATATATAGTGGGCACCAATAGGCACCATAAATATTCACTATATTATCCATAGATAAGAATTACAACACTTTGATACAATGTATAGAGTGGTGGGGGTATTTATACCAATGTTGAACCCCAATTACATAAATGAGTTTAACCTAATCCAACATAACAAGAGGGATTATAGTTAATTATAAATTATAATGTGGATCTAACCATAACAAGGTTAATTATAGCCCATAAGGTTTACATAATAAAGCATTACAATAAATTAAATACAATTATACAATGATTTACTCTTGACCTATACAAGATTACATCATACAAAATCAACCTTGGCCATAAGTTAGATTACATGTTTGATACCCCTCATAATCTGAACTAAGAATCCAATGAGAGAATAAATTAATAATAATAATTACCCCTCCCCATAATGGATTCTCTAATAGGCATCTACATTTGAGAAAGACTCATCTGGTTCTCCCTTATCATTTAGAAATTTGTTGATGCAAAAATACCTCTGCACAAGAATCTTCTTAGGATGGACCATAGTCACGATTGTCACTATTATATACTCACACACATATCCAAAGGGTACTTCCACTAAGACTCCATATGAGGAAAAGATTCAATAATACTCCCTCTAAAGAAAAACTACTTCAATATTCTATAGTCGATAAGGTAATATTTCAAAGTGTAGACACCAAAATCCAGCCACTTGTAAGTCATCTATACCTTCCTGCCAGCCACGTGTCATTCATCCATCCTTCCCACCATTATTTGGCCCAAATCCACACTTTCCCACCATTATTTGGCCCAATTTCACTTTTCCCGCCATTTTTCATCCCCAAATTTATTTAAATTAATATTTATATATATATTTTAATATTTTAATATATTTTAATATATATAAAAATAAAGTTTAAGTGATTTAATTTAAGCCGTCCATCCTTCATTTAATCTCATCCGTCCATCCATCTTAATCCGTTTCACAACCTAGATTTATTCTCTACCCTTGGATCCACTTTAATCTTAGCCACACGTTCAAAGCATCGTTAAAACCCTAAAGTGTGCCCTAAGAGTAGATTATAAATTGAGTCACCTTGATGGCTCAAACCCTATCTATCTCTTCGGCTAAACCTACTTATCTTCCTTATCTAAGTCTGGAGTTGGCTATTGCTATTAATCCTGAGTCTTCTACGGCCCTAAGTCTGAACTAAACCCTTTCACCGCATCCATCACCACCGCCTGGTCTCACCGCGTTAACAGGAAAAGGTATAGATTCGTCTAAAGCAAGTAATCTTTCTTTATGTATTAATCTGCTGTTGAATTCTGCATTCTACTTATTTTTGTTTCATAAATCTAGGGTTTTAGACTGTTTCTGAGGGCTCACACAGTGGAGCCCTCTTATTAGTTTCTAACTCTTTGATAATTTTAATGTGTGCAGGATTCTAGTGGTAGATCTGATTTGTTGATAGCAGTGCTTAAGGCTGGAGTGGTCCGAGCCAAAGGATACAACGAAGCCCACTCATTCTGTTGAGGTTAAGGATACATTCTTCGGAGACGCCACCACATTGTGCCAGCTAGGGTTTCGGAGAACCCTAGCACAAATTGTAACTTTGTATCACAAAAAGGGTTACAGGCCCTATTGTACTTAAAAGGAGTTTCTAAACTCCATTGATTAATAAAAATCATTCATTTTGTACAACTGTTCTGCATTCCTTTATTATGATTTCTTTATTTCTATTTGGCATTGTATCCTCTCGTCTCGGGCAGCTAGCATAGCATCGCGCTCCGCTATCTGCTGTTGTAGCTACGCCAGCTCATTCTCGTGCCCACTAGGGGGTACCTCCCTAGCCTCTCCTGCGGCCTCTCCTAGGCCCTCTTCGCCATACCTCCAGTCATCCCCAAACACCTTGGCCATCTCTGTGGACCTATCTCGTCCAACCTCCACCCGTGCCCCCTCCACGGGCACCTTGAGGATGCGGTATACATCCTCAAGCATCACCGTCATCTCTCCGGTCGGGGTCGGACGTCCTCGATCCGGATCCCACATCTCGGCCAAAGCCGGAGGTCCCTCATCCGCCGAACTACCTCCAACCGGGCCCGCTGTCCACTAGTCTACAAATATCGATCCCGGTCGCTGGGACAATGACCTCCTCATCCCCGGAATGATAGGGGAGAATCGGTGTTGTGCCTCTAACACCCTAAGCTGCAAAACAACAAAACAAAAATTTGTTACAAATTTTTTCGAAAAAAAAAAAACACATAATAAGTACTTGCTTAAATGAACAAATACCTTAGCTGGCTGCACTGGCGCGTCCGCTCCCATCTCCGCCATAGCTCTCACGTGCTTCACTCTCCCACATAACCTTTCACTCCACTTCACTCCACTCCCTCAAACGCACTTCTCTTAAGCTCGAACGCACAAATGAGCAAAATTCTTGTTGAAACTGTTTAAATAGCTAATTTTGGCACCCTAAAATGCAGTAGGGCGTTTCATGGCAGATTCAGACGCAGTCCTGCGTCTGTAGAGTGCCTAAACACCAGTGGGCGTCTCTACAAACCACAAACGCAGACCGACGTTTGGTGTCAGTATTGAATAAAGAAACAAAACTTACAAAATTGAAGCTTACCTCCTCCAAATTTCATCAAATTGCATTCATCCATTCTTATTATCATAATAAAACATTTTGTGAAGGTTACAACCAGTTTTGGACACAAATTTTGTCATTTCTCTCAAAAAGTGCATCATTCATCATTGTTTTACAAATTGGGTTAAAAATATTCAAAACCTTCACAAAATTAACCACATTCATCAATTCTTCTAATCTATCATCAATTTCATTCATTTTTCTTTCATCATGCATATTTTTTCCAAATCAAATTAAAGTAAACCTCGTATCTAGTGGTATATTCTATCACCTTGGCGATTGCAGCGATTTGAATCCATGCAATTCGGTAAGAGGATTAAACCACCATAAGGACACTTACCATTTATCATCATCAATTATTTCACTTGTTTGAAAATTGGAAATCAATTTTTGGTATTCTACTTTTCAAGTGACCTCATACCAAGATTAATTTGCTCAACAGTTGTCATTGATGGCCTAGTTCATGGGGCCATACACATGGACAATCTTTCATATCGTCATTATTTTAAGTCTTGCTAGAGATTGTGGCTACCTAGGTTGATTGGTTTCGACCCGAGGAATTATCTATACAGTCACTAGGAGCATCTCTGAGTTCTGGACTCTTTCATGCATCTTTCATCTCTACATATCAATGGCGCCAACAAGGCAATTTCATCAACAATATGGATTCACACATAGGAGTTGGGGCATCCGTTATCAATTTCTAATTTTCCTATAGTGGAATTCATCTTACATGATCATGGAATTTACAGTTTGGCAAAAATCCCTTTATAACCGTTGGGGCAGAAAACGGTCCATCTTTCACATCACTCATATCGTCTTCAATCATATTCTTTTCTGGTTTGTACACCAACCCCTTTTCTGTTGGGACATAAACAGATGGTGCATGCACCAACCCTTTTTTTCACCGTTGGGGCAAAAACGGTTCATTATCTTCCGAATTTCTTCCAATTGGCTTGTGAGAACCATTCTCGCTCGCCAATTGAGGGGGTAAGCTGAAAATTTTTAAATATTCTTTTATTCTTTGGTCTTCAAAGTTGTGCTTTAGTCTTGAGAGAGAGTTGCGTCTGATCCAGCTTTTCAGGTGTCTTAAGTTTTTGTGCTACATTGTGTCTTCACACAAAGCAGCTCAAAAAGGGGCATCTGTAGACACCAAAATCCAGCCACTTGTAAGTCATCTATACCTTCCTGCCAACCACGTGTCAGTCATCCATCCTTCCCGCCATTATTTGGCCCAAATCCACACTTTCCCACCATTATTTGGCCCAATTTCACTTTTCCCGCCATTTTTCATCCCCAAATTTATTTAAATTAATATTTATATATATATTTTAATATTTTAAATATTTTAATATATATATAAAATAAAGTTTAAGTGATTTAATCTGAGCCGTCCATCCTTCATTTAATCTCATCCGTCCATCCATCTTAATCCGTTTCACAACCTAGATTTATTCTCTACCCTTGGATCCACTTTAATCTTAGCCACACGTTCAAAGTGTCGTTAAAACCCTAAAGTGTGCCCTAAGAGTAGATTATAAATTGAGTCACCTTGATGGCTCAAACCCTATCTATCTCTTCGGCTAAACCTACTTATCTTCCCTATCTAAGTCTGGAGTTGGCTATTGTTGTTAATCCTGAGTCTTCTGAGTCTTCTACGGCCCTAAGTCTGAACTAAACCCTTTCGCCGCATCCATCGCCACCGCCTGGTCTCGCCGCGTTAACAGGAAAAGGTATAGATTCGTCTAAAGCAAGTAATATTTCTTTATGTATTAATCTGTTGTTGAATTCTGCATTCTGTTTATTTTTATTTCATAAATCTAGGGTTTTAGACTATTTCTGAGGGCTCACACAGTGGAGCCCTCTTATTAGTTTCTAACTCTTTGATAATTTTAATGTGTGCAGGATTCTAGTGGTAGATCTGATTTGTTGATAGCAGCTGCTTAAGCTGGAGTGGTCCGAGCCAAAGGATACAACGAAGCCCACTCATTCCGTTGAGGTTAAGGATACATTCTTCGGAGACGCCACCACATTGTGCCAACTAGGGTTTCGGAGAACCCTAGCACAAATTGTAACTTTGTATCACGAAAAGGGTTACAAGCCCTGTTGTACTTAAAAGGAGTTTCTAAACTCCATTGATTAATAAAAATCATTCATTTTGTACAACTGTTCTGCATTCCTTTATTGTGATTTCTTTATTTCTGTTTGGCGTTGTATCTTTAATCTCGGGCAGCTAGCATAGCATCGCGCTCCGCTATCCGCGGGGCGACATTCGTGGGGGCCTCCTAGCCTCTCCTGCGGCCTCTCCTAGGCCCTCTTCGTCCCTCCAGTCATCCCCAAACACCTTGGCCATCTCCGTGGCCCTATCTCGTCCAACCTCCACCGCGCCCCCTCCATGGGCACCTTGAGGATGCGGTATACATCCTCAAGCGTCACCGTCATCTCTCCAGTCGGGAGCTGGAACGTCCCCCGATCTGGATCCCACCTCTCGGCCAAAGCCGAGAGGTACCCCTCATCCGCCCGAACTACCTCCAACCGGGCTGCCTCCGCTAGTCCCACTGCCTCCAATATCTCCCAGTCTGCCTGGGACAACGACCTCCTCATCCCCGAAATGATAGGGGAGAATCGGTGTCGTGCCTCTAACACCCTAAGCTGCAAAACAACAAAACAAAAATTTGTTACAAATTTTTCCAAAAAAAAAAAAAACACATAATAAGTACTTGCTTAAATGAACAAATACCTCAGCTGGCTGCACTGGCACGTCCGCTCCCATCTCCGCCATAGCTCCCGCGTGCTTCACTCTCCCACACAACCTTTCACTCCACTTCACTCCACTCCCTCAGACGCACTTCTCTCAAGCTCGAACGCACAAATGAGCGAAATTCTCGTTGAAACTGTTTAAATAGCTGATTTTGGTGCCCTGAAACGCAGTAGGGCATTTCATGGTGGATTCAGACGCAGTCCTGCATCTGCAGAGCACCTAAACACCGGTGGGCGTCTCTGCCAACCACAAACGTAGACCGACGTTTGGTGTCAGTATTGAATAAAGGAACAAAACCTACAAAATTGAAGCTTACCTCCTCCAAATTTCATCAAATTGCATTCATCCATTCTTCTTATCATAATAAAACATTTTGTGAAGGTTACAACGAGTTTTGGACACAAATTTTGTCATTTCGCTCAAAAAGTGCATCATTCATCATTGTTTTACAAATTGGGTTAAAAATATTCAAAACCTTCACAAAATTAACCACATTCATCAATTCTTCTGATCTATCGTCAATTTCATTCTTCTTTCATCATGCATATTTTTGCCAAATCAAATTAAAGTAAACCTCGTATCTAGTGGTATATTCTATCACCTTGGCGATTGCAACGATTTGAATCCATGCAATTCGGTAAGAGGATTAAACCACCATAAGGACACTTACCATTTATCATCATCAATTATTTCATTGTTTGAAAATTGGAAATCAATTTTGGGTATTCTACTTTTCAAGTGACCTCATACCAAGATTAATTTGCTCAACAGTTGTCATTGATGGCCTAGTTCATGGGGCCATAAACATGGACAATCTTTCATATCGTCATTATTTTAAGTCTTGCTAGAGATTGTGGCTACCTAGGTTGATTGGTTTCGACCCGAGGAATTATCCATACAGTCACTAGGAGCATCTCTGAGTTCTGGACTCTTTCATGCATCTTTCATCTCTACATATCAATGGCGCCAACAAGGCAATTTCATCAACAGTATGGATTCACACACAGGAGTTGGGGCATCCGTTATCAATTTCTAATTTTCCTATAGTGGAATTCATCTTACATGATCATGGAATTTACAGTTTGGCAAAAATCCCTTTATAACCGTTGGGGCAGAAAACGGTCCATCTTTCACATCACTCATATCGTCTTCAATCATATTCTTTTCGGTTTGTACACCAACCCCTTTTCTATTGGGACATAAACAGATGGTGCATGCACCAACCCTTTTTTTCACCGTTGGGGCAAAAACGGTTCATTATCTTCCGAATTTCTTCCAATTGGCTTGTGAGAACCATTCTCGCTCGCCAATTGAGGGGGTAAGCTGAAAAATTTTAAATATTCTTTTATTCTTTGGTCTTCAAAGTTGTGCTTTAGTCTTGAGAGAGAGTTGCGTCTGATCCAGACTTTCAAGTGTCTTAAGTTTTTGTGCTACATTGTGTCTTCACACAAAGCAGCTCAAAAGGGGCATCTGTAGACACCAAAATCCAGCCACTTGTAAGTCATCTATACCTTCCTGCCAGCCACGTGTCAGTCATCCATCCTTCCCGCCATTATTTGGCCCAAATCCACACTTTCCCACCATTATTTGGCCCAATTTCACTTTTCTCGCCATTTTTCATCCCCAAATTTATTTAAATTAATATTTATATATATATTTTTTAATATTTTAATATATATATAAATAAAGTTTAAGTGATTTAATCTGAGCCGTCCATCCTTCATTTAATCTCATCCGTCCATCCATCTTAATCCGTTTCACAACCTAGATTTATTCTCTACCCTTGGATCCACTTTAATCTTAGCCACACGTTCAAAGTGTCGTTAAAACCCTAAAGTGTGCCCTAAGAGTAGATTATAAATTGAGTCACCTTGATGGCTCAAACCCTATCTATCTCTTCGGCTAAACCTACTTATCTTCCCTATCTAAGTCTGGAGTTGGCTATTGTTGTTAATCCTGAGTCTTCTGAGTCTTCTACGGCCCTAAGTCTGAACTAAACCCTTTCGCCGCATCCATCGCCGCCGCCTGGTCTCGCCGCGTTAACAGGAAAAGGTATAGATTCGTCTAAAGCAAGTAATCTTTCTTTATGTATTAATCTGCTGTTGAATTCTGCATTCTGTTTATTTTTATTTCATAAATCTAGGGTTTTAGACTGTTTCTGAGGGCTCACACAGTGGAGCCCTCTTATTAGTTTCTAACTCTTTGATAATTTTAATGTGTGCAGGATTCTAGTGGTAGATCCGATTTGTTGATAGCAGCTGCTTAGGCTGGAGTGGTCCGAGCCAAAGGATACAACGAAGCCCACTCATTCTGTTGAGGTTAAGGATACATTCTTCGGAGACGCCACCACATTGTGCCAGCTAGGGTTTCGGAGAACCCTAGCACAAATTGTAACTTTGTATCACGAAAAGGGTTACAAGCCCTGTTGTACTTAAAAGGAGTTTCTAAACTCCATTGATTAATAAAAATCATTCATTTTGTACAACTGTTCTGCATTCCTTTATTGTGATTTCTTTATTTCTGTTTGGCGTTGTATCACCTCATCTGCAACCCAGGCCCTTCTGGCCCCGTCTCCGAACCTCATACAACTCCCGGTACACCTACGCCAATAAAGCGGGTGCCCAGGCATACACTACCCTATTAGTGAGCATCTCGCTCACTACACCCATCAGGTTCCATGGGAACCTACATCCGGTGCTGTTCGGGGCCACAATGTTGGCCAACACGAACATCGTCAGAGCCTCCACCGCTCCCAACTCCTTGGCCGTATACATGGCCAAGTATGGGATCCCCCCGCTCTCCGTCCGGATCTCCCTCCAGTCATCCCCAAACACCTTGGCCATCTCCGTGGCCCTATCTCGTCCAACCTCCACCCGCGCCCCCTCCACGGGCACCTTGAGGATGCGGTATACATCCTCAAGCATCACCGTCATCTCTCCAGTCGGGAGCTGGAACGTCCCCCGATCTGGATCCCACCTCTCGGCCAAAGCCGAGAGGTACCCCTCATCCGCCCGAACTACCTCCAACCGGGCTACCTCCGCTAGTCCCACTGCCTCCAATATCTCCCAGTCTGCCTGGGACAACGACCTCCTCATCCCCGAAATGATAGGGGAGAATCGGTGTCGTGCCTCTAACACCCTAAGCTGCAAAACAACAAAACAAAAATTTGTTACAAATTTTTCCAAAAAAAAAAACACATAATAAGTACTTGCTTAAATGAACAAATACCTCAGCTGGCTGCACTGGCACGTCCGCTCCCATCTCCGCCATAGCTCCCGCGTGCTTCACTCTCCCACACAACCTTTCACTCCACTTCACTCCACTCCCTCAGACGCACTTCTCTTAAGCTCGAACGCACAAATGAGCGAAATTCTCGTTGAAACTGTTTAAATAGCTGATTTTGGCACCCTGAAATGCAGTAGGGCGTTTCATGGCGGATTCAGACGCAGTCCTGCGTCTGTAGAGTGCCTAAACACCGGTGGGCGTCTCTACCAACCACAAACGCAGATCGACATTTGGTGTCAGTATTGAATAAAGGAACAAAACTTACAAAATTGAAGCTTACCTCCTCCAAATTTCATCAAATTGCATTCATCCATTCTTCTTATCATAATAAAACATTTTGTGAAGGTTACAACGAGTTTTGGACACAAATTTTGTCATTTCGCTCAAAAAGTGCATCATTCATCATTGTTTTACAAATTGGGTTAAAAATATTCAAAACCTTCACAAAATTAACCACATTCATCAATTCTTCTGATCTATCATCAATTTCATTCATTTTCTTTCATCATGCATATTTTTGCCAAATCAAATTAAAGTAAACCTCGTATCTAGTGGTATATTCTATCACCTTGGCGATTGCAGCGATTTGAATCCATGCAATTCGGTAAGAGGATTAAACCACCATAAGGACACTTACCATTTATCATCATCAATTATTTCATCTGTTTGAAAATTGGAAATCAATTTTGGGTATTCTACTTTTCAAGTGACCTCATACCAAGATTAATTTTCTCAACAGTTGTCATTGATGGCCTAGTTCATGGGGCCATAAAAATGGACAATCTTTCATATCGTCATTATTTTAAGTCTTGCTAGAGATTGTGGCTACCTAGGTTGATTGGTTCCGACCCGAGGAATTATCCATACAGTCACTAGGAGCATCTCCGAGTTCGGACTCTTTCATGCATCTTTCATCTCTGCATATCAATGGCGCCAACAAGGCAATTTCATCAACAGTATGGATTCACACACAGGAGTTGGGGCATCCGTTATCAATTTCTAATTTTCCTATAGTGGAATTCATCTTACATGATCATGGAATTTAGAGTTTGGCAAAAATCCCTTTATAACCGTTGGGGCAGAAAATGGTCCATCTTTCACATCACTCATATCGTCTTCAATCATATTCTTTTCTGGTTTGTACACCAACCCCTTTTCTGTTGGGACATAAACAGATGGTGCATGCACCAACCCTTTTTTTCACCGTTGGGGCAAAAACGGTTCATTATCTTCCGAATTTCTTCCAATTGGCTTGTGAGAACCATTCTCGCTCGCCAATTGAGGGGGTAAGCTGAAAAATTTTAAATATTCTTTTATTCTTTGGTCTTCAAAGTTGTGCTTTAGTCTTGAGAGAGAGTTGCGTCTGATCCATCTTTTCAGGTGTCTTAAGTTTTTGTGCTACATTGTGTCTTCACACAAAGCTGCTCAAAAAGGGGCATCTGTAGACACCAAAATCCAGCCACTTGTAAGTCATCTATACCTTCCCGCCGACCACGTGTCCAGTCATCCATCCTTCCCGCCATTATTTGGCCCAAATCCACACTTTCCCACCATTATTTGGCCCAATTTCACTTTTCCCGCCATTTTTCATCCCCAAATTTATTTAAATTAATATTTATATATATATTTTTAATATTTTAATATATATATAAATAAAGTTTAAGTGATTTAATTTGAGCCGTCCATCCTTCATTTAATCTCATCCGTCCATCCATCTTAATCCGTTTCACAACCTAGATTTATTCTCTACCCTTGGATCCACTTTAATCTTAGCCACACGTTCAAAGTGTCGTTAAAACCCTAAAGTGTGCCCTAAGAGTAGATTATAAATTGAGTCACCTTGATGGCTCAAACCCTATCTATCTCTTCGGCTAAACCTACTTATCTTCCCTATCTAAGTCCGGGAGTTGGCTATTGTTGTTAATCCCGAGTCTTCTGAGTCTTCTATGGCCCTAAGTCCGAACTAAACCCTTTCGCCGCATCCATCGCCGCCTCCTGGTCTCGCCGCGTTAACAGGGAAAAGGTATAGATTCGTCTAAAGCAAGTAATATTTCTTTATGTATTAATCTGTTGTTGAATTCTGCATTCCGTTTATTTTTATTTCATAAATCTAGGGTTTTAGACTATTTACGAGGGCTCACACAGTGGAGCCCTCTTATTAGTTTCTAACTCTTTGATAATTTTAATGTGTGCAGGATTCTAGTGGTAGATCTGATTTGTTGATAGCAGCTGCTTAAGCTGGAGTGGTCCGAGCCAAAGGATACAACGAAGCCCACTCATTCTGTTGAGGTTAAGGATACATTCTTCGGAGACGCCACCACATTGTGCCGCCTAGGGTTTCGGAGAACCCTAGCACAAATTGTAACTTTGTATCACGAAAAGGGTTACAGGCCCTGTTGTACTTAAAAGGAGTTTCTAAACTCCATTGATTAATAAAAATCATTCATTTTGTACAACTATTCTGCATTCCTTTATTGTGATTTCTTTATTTCTGTTTGGCGTTGTATCCTCTCATCCCAGGCAGCTAGCTTAGCATCGCGCTCCACTATCTGATGTTGCAGTTGCGCCAGCTCATTCTCATGCTCGCTAGGGGGTACCTCCCTAGCCTCTCCTGCGGCCTCTCCTAGGCCCTCTCCGCCATCCCTCCAGTCATCCCCAAACACCTTGGCCATCTCCGTGGCCCTATCTCATCCAACCTCCACCCGCGCCCCCTCCACGGGCACCTTGAGGATGCGGTATACATCCTCAAGCGTCACCATCATCTCTCCAGTTGGGAGCTGGAACGTCCCCCGATCTGGATCCCACCTCTCGGCCAAAGCCGAGAGGTACCCCTCATCCGCCCGAACTACCTCCAACCGGGCTGCCTCCGCTAGTCCCACTGCCTCAAATATCTCCCAGTCTGCCTGGGACAACGACCTCCTCATCCCCGGAATGATAGGGGAGAATCGGTGTCGTGCCTCTAACACCCTAAGCTGCAAAACAACAAAACAAAATTTGTTACAAATTTTTTCAAAAAAAAAAAAAACACATAATAAGTACTTGCTTAAATGAACAAATACCTCAGCTGGCTGCACTGGCGTGTCCGCTCCCATCTCCACCATAGCTCCCGCGTGCTTCACTCTCCCACATAACCTTTCACTCCACTTCACTCCACTCCCTCAGACGCACTTCTCTTAAGCTCGAACGCACAAATGAGCGAAATTCTCGTTGAAACTGTTTAAATAGCTGATTTTGGCACCCTAAAACACAGTAGGGCATTTCATGGCAGATTCAGACGTAGTCCTGCGTCTGCAGAGCACCTAAACACCGACGGGCATCTCTGCCAACCACAAACGCAAACCGACATTTGGTGTTAGTATTGAATAAAGGAACAAAACTTACAAAATTGAAGCTTACCTCCTCCAAATTTCATCAAATTGCATTCATCCATTCTTCTTATCATAATAAAACATTTTGTGAAGGTTACAACAGTTTTGGACACAAATTTTGTCATTTCTCTCAAAAAGCGCATCATTCATCATTGTTTTACAAATTGAGTTAAAAATATTCAAAACCTTCACAAAATTAACCACATTCATCAATTCTTCTAATCTATCGTCAATTTCATTCATTTTTCTTTCATCATGCATATTTTTGCCAAATCAAATTAAAATAAACCTCGTATCTAGTAGTATATTCTATCACCTTGGCGATTGCAGCGATTTGCATCCATGCAATTCGGTAAGAGGATTAAACCACCATAAGGACACTTACCATTTATCATCATCAATTATTTCACTGTTTGAAAATTGGAAATCAATTTTGGATATTCTACTTTTCAAGTGACCTCATACCAAGATTAATTTGCTCAACACTTGTCATTGATGGCCTAGTTCATGGGGCCATAAACATGGACAATCTTTCATATCGTCATTATTTTAAGTCTTGCTAGAGATTGTGGCTACCTAGGTTGATTGGTTTCGACCCGAGAAATTATCCATACAGTCACTAGGAGCATCTCTAAGTTCTGGACTCTTTCATGCATCTTTCATCTCTACATATCAATGGCGTTAACAAGGCAATTTCATCAACAGTATGGATTCACACACAGGAGTTGGGGCATCCGTTATCAATTTCTAATTTTCCTATAGTGGAATTCATCTTACATGATCATGGAATTTAGAGTTTGGCAAAAATCCCTTTATAACCGTTGGGGCAGAAAATGGTCCATCTTTCACATCACTCATATCGTCTTCAATCATATTCTTTTCTGGTTTGTACACCAACCCCTTTTCTATTGGGACATAAACAGATGGTGCATGCACCAACCCTTTTTTTTCACCGTTGGGGCAAAAACGGTTCATTATCTTCCGAATTTCGTCCAATTGGCTTGTGAGAACCATTCTCGCTCACCAATTGAGGGGGTAAGCTAAAATTTTTTAAATATTCTTTTATTCTTTGGTCTTCAAAGTTGTGCTTTAGTCTTGAGAGAGAGTTGCGTCTGATCCAACTTTTCAGGTGTCTTAAGTTTTTGTGCTACATTGTGTCTTCACACAAAGCAGCTCAAAAAGGGGCATCTATAGACACCAAAATCCAGCCACTTGTAAGTCATCTATACCTTCCTGCCAGCCACGTGTCAGTCATCCATCCTTCCCACCATTATTTGGCCCAAATCCACACTTTCCCACCATTATTTGGCCCAATTTCACTTTTCCCGCCATTTTTCATCCCCAAATTTATTTAAATTAATATTTATATATATTTTTTAATATTTTAATATATTTTAATATATATAAAAATAAAGTTTAAGTGATTTAATCTGAGTCGTCCATCCTTCATTTAATCTCATCCGTCCATCCATCTTAATCCGTTTCACAACCTAGATTTATTCTCTACCCTTGGATCCACTTTAATCTTAGCCACATGTTCAAAGTGTCGTTAAAACCCTAAAGTGTGCCCTAAGAGTAGATTATAAATTGAGTCACCTTGATGGCTCAAACCCTATCTATCTCTTCGGCTAAACCTACTTATCTTCCCTATCTAAGTCTGGAGTTGGCTATTGTTGTTAATCCTGAGTCTTCTGAGTCTTCTACGGCCCTAAGTCTGAACTAAACCCTTTCGCCGCATCCATCGCCACCGCCTGGTCTCGCCGCATTAACAGAAAAAGGTATAGATTCGTCTAAAGCAAGTAATATTTCTTTATGTATTAATCTGTTGTTGAATTCTGCATTCTGCTTATTTTTGTTTCATAAATATAGGGTTTTAGACTGTTTCTGAGGGCTCACACAGTGGAGCCCTCTTATTAGTTTCTAACTCTTTGATAATTTTAATGTGTGCAAGATTCTAGTGGTAGATCTGATTTGTTGATAGCAGTTGCTTAAGCTGGAGTGGTCCGAGCCAAAGGATACAACAAAGCCCACTCATTCTATTGAGGTTAAGGATACATTCTTCGGAGACACCACCACATTGTGCCAGCTAGGGTTTTGGAGAACCCTAGCACAAATTGTAACTTTGTATCACGAAAAGGGTTACAGGCCCTGTTGTACTTAAAAGGAGTTTCTAAACTCCATTGATTAATAAAAATCATTCATTTTGTACAACTGTTCTGCATTTCTTTATTGTGATTTCTTTATTTTTGTTTGGCGTTGTATCTTTAATCTACATAAAGCATAGCTTTCCCTTTTACAAAATACATCACCTTATTTGGAATCTTCAAATTTTTCTTAGGACACGTAATTTCCATCAATAAAAGAGTCTTTGCATGGACCTGGTGTGAAAAGAACCATTAAAAAATTCCAAGAGCACCTGGACAAAGAATGGAAGAAGGAAGAAATCATGAAATATTCGATCTTCATGGAGAAGAAAGAGCAATTTACTAAAGCATATTCTAAATTATTTTTCTATGTCTCAAAAGAAAAAACTATTGCAATTATCATAAATTCAATAGTATCTCCCATAAATGTAGACCAAATATTTTGATTGCATAACATATGATAAATTTACCCTTTTGAAATAGGGCAATAGGCTTTGAATACAATCACATAATGAGACATCCTTCCACTTGTAGTAAATACTTGAAAAACACCACCAATGCAAAGAGCTCAAAAAATCATGTGATTTGAAAGAAATAGGTTGAAAATGCTTCCATATGTAGAAGTTACAACCTCTTGAATTTTGCCCTCCAAAATATCCCTAGAGTGACATTTTTGAAAAAAATCATTTTTTAATTCCTTCTAAAAAAAATTAAGGGAAAAAAATAATAAATAAAATTATTCTTTTGCTTCTTCTATTAAATTGTAGAACACCCTTATGTGATGCCTGTATAACTTGACTACTACCATCACTACTCGGGTCCAAAGGTGTGCCCTCTCCATGAAGAAGGGCATCATGATCCATAACACTAAAGAGCTCCAACTATTAAAATGGATATTATACCAATGGTTTAAATGATGGGGGATATTATACCAATACCAAAACCCTAATTACAAAATTGAGTTTAACGTAAGCTGACATAGCAAGAGGGCTTAAGGTTAATTACAAGTTATAAGGTGGGTTTAACCATAAAAATGTTACATAAGGTTTATATAATAAAATACTTCAATAAGTTAAATACAATTGTATAATGATTACTTGTAAGCCTATACAAGATTACATCATACAATATCAACCTTGGTCATAAGTTAGATTACACTTTCAACATGTGTATGATGTTTGTGACAGTACCTTCTCACCTCATGTTAGTATTTTCTCCCATTGTTGCATGCTTAATGAATGATGATCACACTGATATTATTCAATTACATCTAGGTGGTCCAGTTGATCATACATTAATGTCTCTATAGTTGTGGTCGTATTTACTTTACATGGACTTTATTTTTTATCTCTTACACCATTACCTTAAAATTTTGCTTTTATGTACTTAGATAGCTTAGTTTACCATAGGTTAGTGGGGAGCCAACCTAAATTTAGAGGTCAAGAGGTCTTAAACCTTCCTTTTTCTATTAGTTAAAATGGAACTGTAGGGGCTATTCCAATTAGGTATTTTCATGGAACAATAATTTTTAGGCATGCTTGGTGGGATAAACACACTTGTCATCTTGCATTTTTATTTTGATATTTATACCAACCTACTTCAAATTTCCTTATATCAAAAAATTATTTATATAAAAAAACCATATCTAACAAAACATAGAAAAATATCACTATACCTATCATGATTCACATGGATTTGATGATTTTGTACTATTTTCTTAAATGTGCATGTTGTTGAAGACCGTCATAAATCCATCTTATTTGAGTGTAAATGAGTGTAAATGGTAACTTTGTTGATAGTAAAAATTAAAATATTATCCCAAAGTGCTGAAAACTTTAGAATCATACCTCTACCCTAAAAATTTATTGATCTATGGATATAATTCCTGAGACAATAAGACTCAAAGAATCCCAAAAAATTCCAAGTTTGTTTGCTTGTAATTCATTGACCAATAGACAATTCATTGACATCCATGTAAGTTTATAAGAATTTTTTTCACTCAAAATTTTCCAAGTCCTCAAGAAAATGACTTGTTCACTAAATTAGTGATTTTTTAGCCAAACATGATGAATCAAGCATCACCATTTTATGGTGAACTCTACCACAATAAGTCATAAATCTAGTGATTCATTAAATTTTTAGCAATTCGTTGACTCATGATCCATCAACTTTGACTTGATTTTTATAAATACAACATATTTTTTGAGTGATTTTCTTATTATGGATACATTAGGCATTGATCAGATATGGAAATTGATGAGCCAAATTTCTTATGAACACAATACCTAATTCAAGTGATAAACGTAAAGAAATTGAGTAAGTAAAGTTGATTTAAAAGGCAACAAGAGAATAAAATCTACTACAAATTTGTGGATTAGATATCCAAGTGAACCTACCTTAATGAATTTCCAAAAAATATCAATGGCAAACCCAACCAACCAAGGTCATAGTGCCTCATCTACAACCCCATCATCCTTGTGGTCAACTGAAGTAGGGTTTCTTAGTAGTCTCTCCATACATAATATTATACTAACCAATGCCAACCAAACTTAGGCCTCCCATAGATCCACCATTTTAAATGTGATTAATAATCCACAAAATGTCACAAGCCTTATTTAATGTCAATAATACACAATATTTTAGATCTTGCACCATAGTATCACAAACAAACATAAGTAGAATAGTGGTAGATACAATTATTCAATCATTGAGTCTACTAGTCTCTCAACCCAATAAAACCTTACAACTTGATCCTAGCTAGAAATCTATCTTGATTTAATCATAAGCTGGGTCAAGTCAACATGCCAACCCATACCACATATCTTCTCAACCACTAGGAGGATCATCCCAACAAATGCTACAAAATACCTATGGGAGTTAGGTTAACAAATATTATTTAATCCTAATACGCAACAAAAATTACAAAATTCATCACATCCTAGTACCAAACAAGGTCAAATGGCTTAACATTTTCCAAATTGTAAATAATTTAGAGTATCACGTAAAATTGGCTAACCCCCACTAGTATTATTATGAGTACAAATGACCTAATGGTTATCCAAAATATCGTATTTCCTCTAGGTAATTATCCTATGTAGTATTTGCATCTACTACCTATAGCCAATGCCATCCAAATTAACAAATGGTGCCTAAACCATATATATTTCTAAACCATAATTTGTAGGAATTTCCTAACCACATCTAGTTTAGAATAGTCAGTTGTTTCTTAATAGTCAGTGGCTCCATAAAACCCACAAGTAGCCCCAAATTAGTAGAATGTTTAGTCTACAAAAAAACCATATGCATGGGCCCTCCTCAATACCAAATATTGAATGAACCACAATTATTATATTGATGAGTGCCAAATTTTATTGAAGCAACAATGGAATTTATACAACTACATAGGCCAATTTTAGCCCAAAATAAACTATCTCTTATAGTTATAAAATACCTAACTAAAACTAATAAATAATATATACGTAAACTAAAATTAACAAATCAATATTCTTTACTAACCATAGTCTTCTAGAATATATCTAACCTAGATAATATAATAATTAATATTTTCCTAGCATCCCCCCTTATTACATTATTTGAAATACATAGAGAGTTGTGAAACAACTCATATTTGACATGTAAAAGTACCTTTATGAAAATATCCATAATTTATTTGTCGGTGGAAATATACTAGAGTTGGATCTTGTGTTTCTAAACTTCATCTCGAATGAAGTGACACTGAGCTTCAATCTGCTTTGTTCATTCATGGAAAACTGTATTCTTGACTAGTTTAAAAACACCTTGGTTATCGTATTTCAAGTGTATTGGAAGATTCTTTTGAAGACCCATACTTGAAAGAATAAAACGTGACCATATCGCTTCGTACATAGCTCTTCGTGTGGCACAATATTCTACCTCTATGTATGAAAGGACAACTACTTGTTACTATTGTTATGCCATGAAATAGGTCAAGATCCTATATTAAATATGTATCCAAATGTTGATCTCCTATCATCTAGAGATCCAGTATAATCTAAGTTTGTGTGTCCTTGCAAGAACTTGTCATTTTTCTTGTATTATATGCCATATTCTACTATGTTAGGATAGTGTAAAACTCACTTTGCTATTTTTTGGTGACTGGCCCTTGGCTCCTACATGAACCTCGAAAGATAGATCATAGTAAATTTGATATCTAGTCTAGTGTTTATAAGATGTATGAGACTCCCAATCAACTCTCAATATAGAGTTCAAGATACCTGAGGTAATTTATAATATCTAGACTATTGTAACCCTGGTTCCATTGGATTTGCCATGGGTTTACATTCTACCATCCAATATTTTTCTATTAGTGCCTTGGCATATTTTTTCTATGTGATCCTAATGTGATTCTTCTTTTTCAAAACTTCCAAGCCAAGATAATATTGTAGAAGTACTATATTTGTCATTTCAAATGACTTTTTCAAGTCACTCTTCACAACATCCACCATCTCATATGAACTACTAGTGATGATCATATCATCAACATATAACACAAGTATCACTATTTCATAACCAGCATTCTTGAAATAGAGATATGCATATGAGGAATTTCTTTTAAATCAATGTTGCAATAGGTGATTATCAATCTTGATGTACCAATATATCATAGCCTGTTTCAACCCATACAAGGACTTTATCAATTTGCAAACCTTTTGATCTTGCCCTTAAACAACAAAATCTTCAGGTTGAACAATGTACACCTCTTCTTTGAGATCATCATTCAATAAGGCACACTTCACATCCATATGATGTAGCTTCCATCCAAACTGAGCTGCCATTGCACAGAGAACACAAATGGTAGTCATCTTTGTTGTTGGTGCAAATATTTCTTTTTAATCAATGCCTTATTTTTTAACATAGCCCTTTGCAACAAGTCAATATTTATGCATATAAATTGTTCCATCTACCTTATACTTGACTTTGATTACCAAATTGCAACTTATGGGTTTATTTCTAGCAGGCAGGTCGACTAGCTCCTATGTATTATTTTGTATAAGAGACTTATTTTCAGCTTCCATAGATTCCTTCCATTGAGGTAAGCTAATTGCATCCTTCACTGAAGTAGGTTATGCATGCTTCATTACTAATGACATTCAATCCCTATATCCTTCTTGGCATGAAATACATCTCGTACATGGTTGAGTGGAAATAAGGTCAAGAGATGCATCAATTCTGTGTCTCTCATTGTGATTGTGTACCATTTTGGAAATTTTCTTTATTGTGGGTGAGCAACTGCTTCAATATCATCAACAAGGGCATGAATGCCATTTTACACTTCATCAAATTCCAATTTTACAGTAGGAGATATATATTTTCTAGACTCTTCAAAATATTATGTAATTAACTTGGGAGCATTTTCTTCATCGAATATCACATCTCGACTGATATAAATTTTCTTGGTAATAGAGTCAACCAATCAATACCATTTTTATTCTTCATCATAACCAAGAAATATGCATCACATGTACTTATCATCTAGCTTACTCCTTTTCTTCTTAGGAATGTGCATGTAAGCTTTGCTACCAAATATCCTTAGATGAGAAATTGTTGGTTTTCTTCCACTCCAGGCTTCTTTAGGTGTTACCCCTTGAAGATATTTTCTTAGTGCTCTATTTAGGATATACACAACAGTATTAACAACTTCAGCCCAATATTTTTGCCCAAGATGAGCTCCTATGAGCATACATCGAACCATCTCCATGATGGAATGATTCCTTCTTTCAACAACTCCATTTTTTTTAGGAGTATAAGTAGTTGTAAGCTGTCTTTTTATCCCATGTTTTATAAGAAACCTTGAGAACTCATTGCAGGTAAATTCCCCCCCTCAATTTGAGTGGAGGATATTTATTGAACATCCTGATTCTTTCTCAACATGTTTTTAAAATTGTTTAAAATATGGGAAGGCATCAGACATTAGCTATAAGAGGACCCACATTTTTTTGGGGTAATCATCAATAAACAACAAAAAATATCTCTTTCCACCAAAACTGTTAGACATGGGTCCACACAGATCAATGTGTATTAGCTCCAATGGTGCTTTAGCCCTTGAAGGACTTAATTTAAAAGGTACTTAGTGTTGCTTCCTTGCTAAGAAATCCAAGAAAATGAGCAATTTTGGTGAGAGGTTGGGCATTCCTAAAACCATTTCATGTTTACTCATTTGGAAATTGAGATTCCCATATGATTTGTGCCACAAGGAGGTTGCTTCATTTGTTATGGTATATAAGGCAACATGAGGTGAATTGAGGGCATCTAAAGCAAACAAGCCATACTTGTAGGAAGCAGTTACAATATTTTTCTATTTTTGGTGATGAAGCAACGCTTCATTCCATCAACTTTGAAATCAACCACCATATTATTATCGAAGATTTGGGGAGCTGAAAATAAATTGTTGGTCAATATTGGTACATAAAGTACCTTTTCAATTTGATATTTTCCATATAGAAGAGTAATTGAGACGTCACCTACCCATTGGACTTGATAGGTCTTATTATCTGCAATTGTGATAGGTGTACCTTCTTTTACTTCAAAAGTATCAAACCACTCCTTATTTTTTGTCATGTGCTTACTTGTACCTAAATCTATGTACCAAACATTATATTTTCATTTGGAATCAATCTGAGTCATTAGCACTTTGTGTGATTACTCCAAGTATAAATTAGGCTTTCCTTATTTCTACCTGGTGGTTTATATCATGGTTATGCATAAGGGGTAGTACCAAAAAAGTATTTATCAAATCGAGGCGAATCAACATGAAAAATGTATAAATTGTGGGGCGAATTTTTCAAATTTTTGAAGAAAATTTTCAAAACATGACGATTTTTTTTTTCAACTACAAGTATCAACAAAATTAGCAAAATGCGACTGGTAGAAGGCGATTGACAGAAGGTGACCGGCAGAAGGCGACTGATATAAGGCGACAAATAGAAGGTGACTGATAGAATCTGACTGACAGAAGGTGACTGATAGAAGGTGACTGGTAGAAGGCATCTGGTAGAAGGTGACTGACACATGGTGACTGGCAGAAGGTGACTAACACAAGGCGACTGGCAGAAGGCAACTGACATAAGGGGACTGGCAAAAGGTGACTAGTAGAAGGTGGTTGACATAAGGCGACTAGTAGAAAGTGACTGACATAAGGTGACTGGCAGAAGGTGTCTGGCATAAGGCGACTGACACAAGGCAACTGGCAAAAGGCGACTGGTAGAAGGCGACTAATAGAAGGTGACTGGCAGAAGGCGACTGACACAAGGTGACTGGTAGAAGATGACTGATATAATGTGAATGGCAGAAGGTGACTGGCATAAGGTGATCGACAAAAGGAGACTGGCAGAAGGTTACTGGCACAAGGCGATTGGCAGAAGGTGACTAGAAAAATGCAACTGGCTGAAGGTGACTGACATAAGGTGACTATCATAAGGTGACTAGCAAAAAAGAAACTGATAGAAGGCAACTGGCAGAAGGTGACTGGCAGAAGGTGACTAATACAAGGCGACTAGCAGAAGGCACCTAACACAAGGCGACTAGCAGAAGGTGACTGACATAAGACAACTGAAATAAGATGATTGACACAAGGTGACTGGTAGAAAGCGACTGACAGAAGGTGACTGGCAGAAGGCGACTAATAGAAGGTGACTGGAAAAAGGTGACTGGCACATGGCGACTGGTACATTGCGATTGGTGGATGGCAAGTGGTAAAATGCGAGTGGCACTAGGTGACAGGAAGAAGGTGAGTGGTACATGGTGACTAAAAAATGGTGATTGGTAGATGGCAAGTGGTAAAAGGTGAGTGGCACTAGGCGACTGGCAGAAGGCGAGTGGCACATGATGACTGACAAATGGTGAGTGGTGCAAGGCGACTGATAGATGGCAAGTGGCATAAGACGACTGACATATGGTGAGTGGCACAAGGCAACTGGCAGATGGCGAGTGGAACAAGGCGACTGCCATAACCATAAATAATATGGTGCCACATGTCCTCCCTTCTGCCATGTGTTGTTCATGCGTTAACTCCTACCATGTGGAAAATCTATAAATTCATTTGCAGGGTCATTTGCAGGATCATTTACAGCTTTTCCCAAAGCAACTTTAAAACCTTTTTCCAGCATTTTTAAGGTGTTTTCCACAACGGTTTTAGAGCATTTTTAGAGCGTTTCCAAGCAATTTTAGTGCATTTTGGTAGCGTTTTTAGAGTGTTTTGGCAGCATTTTAGCATCGTTTTTATAATGTTTTTCCAGCGTTTTCCTACTTTTCAGAGATGGCTAGTTTTTCCTTCCCTCTTCCATCCAAAGTTTATTTCAAGTACACCTTCTGCCCTAATATCAAGAGCATTTTCAACACTCTTGATAGAGATTCCCAATGGATTTACACCATTGGACTTGTTGGTGTGTTGAAGATGCCTCAGTTGAACATTAATGTTCAGTTGATGCAACATATCATTTCTTATTACAACCATGATGTGTGCACTATTTAGATCCCTGTGGATAACAATGAAATTGTTTTTTTGGTTAAACCCTCCGATGTGCAACGACTAACAGGGCTACCATTTTTGGATGGTGTACTAGTGAACAACTAGTACACCTTAACCGACAATGATAAATCCACCCTAGGAAACCTTTATGTTGTTCATCCTGATAATCTGAAAGGTATAATTTGAAAATTTATTTTTTATTTAACATTAAATATTATTCTGCTATAGTCTCATTTCTCTAAAAATGTTCTTGTTTTATTTTTTGTTTTCTAATAATGTTCTCTTTTTTCAATCAATTCTTCTAATTCCAAAAGGGGCTTAAACATTTTGAATGTTGGAGACAAATTTCTATATGCTTGCATTGAATTTTTTCAGGCAAGGCTTATTCTACAGGGGTGACCTACAGAAATGCCTTTTTGGGCACTTTATTTATTGCTTCATTGTATTGATGGTGGTAAATTTGATTGGTGCACGCACTTTTCCAACCGCCTGAAGCATGACCTTTTGAGTGCCCAAAATATTCAAGCATCTGCTTACATAGTGACTACTAGCAATTTTATTCTTTGTTTATTTTAGGAAGCTTATTTCAACCTTCAACAGAGCAGTCCTCCCATTGCATTGCACCCCAGTTTGTTGTCTATTGGCATGTCTGATGGTGAGATACAGGTAAAAATATTTGTTGAAATATCTTTATTTTATTTTTTTTAATTTTATCTTTTTATTCTCTAATTTTATTTTGAAAATAGAAAAGAGCATTTCAGTCTTCAATTAAGAGGGATGCCGCATTTAGGATTATGGAAGTATATGTTGATTTTGACATGTAATCGCAGTCATCACCAATGAATCCCAACAAACGTGTGAGGTCTAATTATGGTCAGATTTAGCATACACCTGCGGAAAATTTTACTAGAGAAATAATTACAGTCGATGTAGAAGAGGTTACCTCCAACCCACAAGGTAACCTTACTCTACATTGTTCAAAAATACTTTTTTAAATGATTTATTTTTTTGACTTAAAATTATGTTTTTTTAATGTTTTTTACGTATTTTTCAAACAAAGGGTAAATGGCTGAAATATCAATGGTTGCAGAGTCTGATTCAGGTATGTATATTTTGAATAAATATTTTTTAATGCTATTGTTATTTACAAATGATTTATTTTATGTTCTTGTGTGAAATTTAACAGAGGGACCTCATAGATTCAAAAGGCTAAAAAAAAAATATGGCTCCACCACCTGACCCTCCATGACCACAGCCACAACCATAGCCACAACCATAGCCATAGCCACAACCACATCCACAACCATAGCCACAGCAGGTTCAGGTCCACCCAAAGCAAGTTCAGGTCCATCCACTTCAGGTTCCACCTACGAGGAACCAATCACACATGCATGGTAAAATGTTCCTCACACCGCCACATCACAATGCAAGAAGTGCTACAGAGACACAAAATGTGTCATCATCTAATATTTTTGTTGTACCGATATTAACCTTGGAGAATTTTTCAAATGTTAAGAGTGCATCTCAAATGCCCTCGGGAACTCTTGATTGTGACTTTATTTATCAGGGTATGAATCCTAAAAATTTCCCTTTAAAGGCAAGTGATATTCTTGAGGATGAAGAGGGCATTGATGGAGAAGAAGATGATGTCAATGTAGATGTCGTTGAAGTTTCCCCCTCCGACCCATAGCAAGTCGTCGCTCGTACTGTTATAGAAGATGATATCCTAAACGTTTCTGAAAATGTGTTATTATCCGATGCATGTAAAGTTGTAGTTCATAATACCCTTATTTTGGATATTGATAAATTGAAGGAATGGGAATATCGAGCTAAGGTTTTGATTAAAGCCATCAATGGCCGATATAAGAATTTTTCAAAATGAAAAGAGTTGTTTCTCAAGATGAAGAATGAGCCCCAAAAGCTTGATGCCTTGCTACATAAAGTTGAATCTGGCACTATGGAGGCCGAGTCTACATACAGAGATGAAATTCTTGTCGTTGTTATGAATCGTTTGGAAAACCTCAATGCAGAAGCCCAAGCATATTTTAATGAATGGGCACTTGATCAAAACAAAGTAGCAGTTGCAAAAATAGCACGACTTACAACTGATGTAAGTTCTACATCTAACTAAAAAATATTTTTTTGTTAAATATGTTTTTTTTATAAATATTAACCTTTGTTATTTCTTTTTTATTGTCTAATTTCTAGCACCTAAAGCAACAAGTCAGTGCCATGAAAGTTTTGATCAAGATTGCCAAAATTAGCATTAATAATGTTATTGAATTGAAGAAGAGGTTACAACAGATGGTTAGAGAAAATAATTACCTAAATAAGGTTATCAAATATGGGGGCCTAGATGTCAAGGCTAAACTGAAAGAAAAGGAGAAGGAGCTGAATGCACCTTTCAAAGAAGATCTAGCGAAGGAAGAGAGTGCCTTGTTATCGGGGATCAACACTACAGCAGAAAGTTTAGTTAGGGCTGGGGCATTAGAAGAAAATGATATTGAGGTAGATGTGGGTGGACCTTCAGGAAATATTGAAAACAATAGATCTTTGTTGTGTTGGGTTTCAAGTGAAACCAAAACTCTTTATATCTTTATATTTTTATAAATATTTAAGACTAGTATTTTTTTGAAAATTGAAATCAATGTTAGAGGCAATTTCTGAAAAATTCATATTATCATTTTGAAGTTTTGTTTTTAATTATTGTTATGTTTTAATTTGAAGCGGAATAAATAATGTTTGACATGTTTTGTTTGATATGTTTTATATCCTTTTTGAGAATTGAAATCAATGAATGAGACTATTGTCAAAAAATGTTTTTTATCTATTGGAAATTTTGTTTTCAATGTTGTTATGTTAAGATTATATGTGTTGATGTATTAAGTAATTTGAAGTGGAAGAAATAATTTTTGATATGTTTTGTAAATTGCAAATGAATGGTATCATTTTTTAGAATTGAAACAATGTATGAGACTTTCTGAAAAATATGTTATCTATTTGTAATTTTGTTTTGAATGTTGCTATGTTATGATTATGTGTTGATGCATTAAGTAATTTTAAGTGGAAGAAATATTGTTTGATATGTTTTGTAAATTGTAAATGAATGGTATCATTTTTGAGAATTGAAACAATGAATGAGACTATTTTCGAAAAATGTGTTATCTATTGGAAATTTTGTTTTGAATGTTGTTATGTTAGGATTATATGTGTTGATGTATTAAGTAATTTGAACCGAAAGAAATAATGTTTGATATATATTGTAAATTTTAAATTAATGGTATCCTTTTTGATAATTGAAACAATGAATGACTATTTCCGAAAAATATGTTATCTATTAGAAATTTTAAGTGGAATAAATAATGTTTGATATGTATTGTAAATAACGAATGAATGGTATCTTCTTTAAATATTGAATTCAATGAAAGAGAGTATGTTTTGATTATTTATGATGATGTAAAAGTTTATTGTTCTTAATTTGAAGTGGAAGAAATAATGTTTGATATGTGTTATCTTTTTAAACCTTTGTTTTAAATGTTGTTATGTTTTGATTGTTTGCGTTGATATATTAAGTAATATTTAATTATGTGAATGCAGTAAGATGTTATTTTACGTTATATGAATTAATTTGAAATGTCAGAAAATACAGCATAGGCAATTACTTTCACGAATAACAAATATTATAAGAAAAATAATGTAACATGTGAAATCAAATCAAATGATAGCATCCTTTCATTCAGATATGTGAAATAAAATCAAATAATAACATGTGAACTCAAATTAAATCAAATGAAAACATCCTTTCATTCTGATATGTGAAATCAAATCAAATGATAGCTTCCTCTCATTCTAATATGTGAAATCAAATCAAATGATAATATGTGAAATAAAATCAAATGAATGCATCCTTGCATCATAATGCTGGAAGCTAGAACAAACTCTTTTTAGATTGTACAAAATAATCTGCACTCATTCCCAAAAATTTTGTCATCACAATCTGACCAGTGTTACCATCATCCTCATCATTATCAATATTCGTTGCACCTCTTCTCTCTGCCAAAGAACTCCAATGTGACAATTCTCTTTCGTAAGGAAACTCCTCCACCTCATAGGCCGACACATATACTCTCAAAAAATTCTCCAAATTTTTGTCCAACCTATTTCGAACTTTAGATTTTATATATGAAAGTGCACTGAACACCCTTTCATCTTCCACGAATCCCAAAATCATTGTTTGACATAATTCATATAAATGAAAATATTCACTCAGTATGTTTTAAGATAGTACTTGGTTGTAATATTCTCCACAAACGTGAAATAGAACCTGCTTCATGACGGTTAGAGAGTTGTGAAACTTGAGCAGACATTGTTGTTCCAAAACAGTTGAATTGTTTTATCAAAAGATATTTTTTCAAATTGCCATTGATTTCAATTCCATTGACTACAACACTTTGACTAAAATGGCCAGCAAGTCTGCCCATGTATTTTAGGAACAAAGAATTTATAATATGGTATTCATTACAAGGATCCAAAAACATTGGATTTACCACACCCATAGCCTCTAGCTATTCATCTCTTTGAAAATGGTCTCTGATTTATTTTATCAATGATTCTGCTATTTGTTTTAGTTTAAGTTTTGTATCGTCCACAACCACGTGAAATCTATTGTAGGTTATGGCCATTTGATCAACTTCATTTGTAGCTATATCCAATCACACACCATAATAATATAAAGGTATTTCATTTTCGTGGACATTAATACACAGATGATCATTAATGTTGAACTTAAAAAAGCTTTGAGGACTATTCACACTTGTTAATGCTCTCCAACTCTTAAACAAGGGATCCATAAAATTTTGACCAAATGCATACGTCATATCAATATGCATGCAAATTTGTATTCTTGCCCTGATGAAATCCACAATATAAATTGATCTTTCCTATGCAATTTTGATCAAAGTATTTATTTTTTCCAACATTGGAAGAATTCCACATAATGTGAGAAGAGTTTCAAAGTCACTCATTCAAAAAAGTAAATCTTTAGCCTTATCAACCGCCCTACGATTTGCATACATAAACCCTATCAAGGATTGATATTCTTTGAAAACTCTTAATATCGGTAGATACATCGAAATCCACCTAGTATCCACATCTTTCAATAATTTTTTACCTTCGGTAACTCCTAGTGCAAACTGTTGAAACTATGAAAATATTTTTGGACTACGTGAAAAATATTCATGAATTTCATGGACAAGCTCTTCCACTCGGCAACATTTGTAAATGTATCCACAATTTTGTATGCAAGATTCATTCTGTGAGCCATACAATGAATAAGGATCAAATATGGGGCAACCGATGTTTGTAGTCTAACACAAAGACCATTCTTGTGTCCTTGCATTGTAGCAGCACCATAAGCTCCTACACATATTAACTTAGTGGCTATTTCAATTTCATTCATTCCTACTTCTTATTTTAAACTAGTTACAACAACATTGTAAATATTTTTTGCATTACAATTTTCCACCATTTTGCGTATTCCTAGTAAATGAGGTTGTCTTGAATGATTTTCCAATGTGTAAACATGCATGCAAATCCAAGATCTATTGTCAACTACAATCACCTCATCAATTGAAAGTGAAATGAATTTTACCCTTTTTACTTTCTCTCTGAGGTCATTCTGCTCAACCAATGACAAATATTTTGCCATTTCCCAACCACTTCGATCTGACCAATGAGCGTTGGGTAAGTTTTGCACATTAGCTAGTCGAAATAGATATTTATAATATATGAAATCATACATAGGTCTACCCTTCTTAAGAATAGAAAATACAACAACAAACTGCAAACTTTTTGAAGCTAAAGTTAACTTATTCATTTTTTGAAATTGGGCTTGAATCGTTGCACCTTTCTCAATCAATGTTTGCTTTTGTTTCATTTCTTTATCATATTCTTCCGCATATCTCATATGTGCACACTCTGATGCATCCTTCCACCTATAATTTTTTTGTTTTGCTCGATCACCTTATTTTGTTTTGATATAAACCTTTCTACAATGTTTTTCTACTATATATTTCTTAAGTTGCAATCTATGCTCCTTTATGTGTTTCCAACTGCAAATTATGCATATTAATTATGTTATATCATTACTACTATTCTCTGGCAGCACTGGCTCAATAAATGGAAATTTTGATATCCAATCAGTCTGAAATGATTTGTTAATTGTCCACCTAGATAACCTTGCACGTTTATTTTTTTAGATGAAGATTCTCTAGAAGTAGGGACTGCATAAGAACTATTAGTTTCTTTTCCACTTGGTGTGTTATATTTAGGAATCTCTTCATGTTGTTCGATTTGATTGAGATTATCTTCATGTGTGGACTGTTGATTATCGTGGATATGTGGAAGTGGAGGAATACCAGGGTTAACAGTGTTTTCTGTAGAGATAATTCTAGTGTCAATAGTAGATTCATTATCACTATGGAATTTAAAAGCATACTAGTGTTTTATACAGATAAAAGTGAACAAATCCATCAACCAAAAAACACACTTCTTTATGAATTGAGGACATTATATTTAAAATTAACAAACTAAAAAAAATTAACTGGTGAGTAAAGGTGTTCATACCTTCAGTTTGTGGAGATGTTGATGGCAAACTGGGTTTTGAAATATTAGGAAAGTATTTGAGGATACTCCTTTTATTGAAATACTCTCCTCCCTTCTTTCCATTTCCTATAGTTGACATTTTTACCTATATGAACAGAAGAATAACATGAAAAAATAACATCATTT
Source organism: Wollemia nobilis (assembly GCA_028583015.1). Lineage (NCBI taxonomy): Eukaryota > Viridiplantae > Streptophyta > Pinopsida > Araucariales > Araucariaceae > Wollemia > Wollemia nobilis. The sequence goes on along the minus strand of JAQPPZ010003645.1, from coordinate 5,517,872 downwards.
TTAAATATGAAAATAACATGTATAAAAGAGAACTACTGCTAGAGACAACATAATCTGTGACTATCCCATGAATATTGTTTGTAGGCAGAATAAACCTCCTTATTGAGTGTCCATTAATAAAATAAAAAATGAAATTTTATGGTAAAATAAGCATACGGATAAATTAAGTCACCTTCTGCCAGTCGCCTTCTGTTGGTCACCTTCTGTCGGTCACCTTCTATCGGTTGCCTTCTTCCAGTTGCCTTCTTCCAGTCGTCTTCTGCCAGTTGCCTACTTTTAGTCACCTTCTGTTAGTCACCTTCTGATAGTCACCTTCTATCAATCACCTTCTGTCAGTCACCTTCTATCAATCGCTTTTTGCCAATCACATTCTATCAATCACCTTCTATCAGTCGCCTTTTATCAGTCGCCTTTTGTCAGTCACCTTCTGTCAGTCACCTTCTGGCAGTCTCCTTCTACCAGTCACCTTCTACCAATCGCCTTCTACCATTTGTCTTCTGCCAGTCACCTTTTGCAAGTTACCTTCTGTCAGTCACCTTCTGTTAGTCGCCTTCTACCAGTCGCCTTCTACCAGTCACCTTCTTCGATCGCCTTCTGTCGGTTACCTTCTATTAGTCACCTTCTATCAGTCGCCTTCTGCCAGTCACCTTCTTCTAGTTGCCTTCTATTAGTCGCCTTCTACCAGTTTCCTTCTATTAGTTGCCTTCTGCCAGTCGCCTTTTGGTAGTCGTGGACTCTAGTTTTGTTAGTACTCTTCTTTGTATCGCTCGCTATCCGAAAAAAATGTTGTAATTGTATGGGAGTCATTATCAGGGTTAGCTATATATAATGGGGTACAAGGGGTGATTTGGGTGGGATATTTCTTATTTTAAATAAATTTAGGGCAAAAATTGGGTGGGAAACCTTATGACAACGGGGCGAATTTACCCTAAAAAAAATTAGATCCCGAAATTTTCAGGCGAACAGGCCGACCTCTATGGTCCCAAAAATTGCAAAATTGACATTTTGGAAATCCAAAAATTCATGCTAAATTGCGAAATTCGCCACTAAGAAAAACCCTGGTTTATAGGGATAGACCCCAAACATCGTTGTTGCAGCTATGGTAGGCACTAAACGTAGTAGGCCAATCATGACAACATTATCTATAAGCGTGGGCCAAAGGCATCCTAATTATTGAATGCTACCTTGTACAAGTTGCACAAAAATAGTTAGGGTATTTTTGTTGCCACAAATTAATGCATTAAACAATAAATTAAATACATGCAATCATTCACAATACCTATAAATTTATTTTGTAAGGTGTTAGTTTCCACTGAAAATGCACCTTTTATAATGTCAATTTTGCAATGATTTTGATGTGTAGAATTGCAAAATTAATTAATGCAATGTTTTTGAGTGAAGTTTGCAAAAAATAAGATGAAAGTAATGTTTGCAAAATAAAGAAAATGATGTTTGCAAAAAAATATGACTAACAAAAATTTTAATTTTGTTAATCATTTAAGTAATTAATCAATTATATAAATTAATTAATTAATTAATCAATGGAAAAATTAACTAATTAATCAATAAATTTAATGAATTAACTAACTAAATAAATATTTAAATTTAAAAAAATGCTATGGTCTTACCCGACAAGGCTCCAACTCCTCCACTTCAAAAGACAATCCTTGATTCACTGATTCAAGTTGACTCCTTGCTTTTCTTGCATCACTCGATCATCTTCAACACAATCTTGCATGACCAACATGCTTTGCATGCTCCTGCATGAGCATGCTATGCAAATGTGTGTGCTCTTGTTTGCTCACGGAAGCACCACATGGTGCTCTCCTATGCCAGGCATGCTGTACAAATGTGTGCACTCGTGGGAGGGTCTCATGGCACTCACTTGCATGCTACTACATGCATGTGCAAAGTGCACACGCTTCATGCTCCTACGTACTATAGGGTAGCATGCTCCTATACCCTACACCCTATACACATTGTGTACTCATACATGCTATAGGATGGCATGCTCCTATGTGCTATGGGGTGGTGCACTCCTATGCCCTACATGCACTATATTTTTTTCTCATGTCACACTATGTCCTATTGATCTTAGATCATTTGTGTTGACCATGACCACTTCGATTGTGATGCTTGAACCAACATACCACAAGAGAAAATACATTGTGATCTTGCTCTTACCCAAATCCCTAGAGGATCGAGGTTCCATTTTGATACCATTGTTAGAAGTGAACAAATTTTATAGAAGCAAAAATGGAATTTATGCAACTACATAAGGTAATTTTAGCTTGAAATAAACTATCTAAAATATTTATCAAATCCCTAACTAAAGCTAATAAAGAAGATTTACGTAAACTGAAACTAACAAATAAATATTATTTACTAACCATAGTCTTCCATAATATATCTAAACTAAATAATATAATAATTAATATTTTCCTAATAGGACCTATGAGTTTAATGATCTACTCACCAATACCTATTGTCACTTGAAATCTTTACCTTTTATGGCGATGGAACAAGATTGCTATGGATCATTTAGAAGAGTTGTCAAAATGGAAATCCATACATTGGATTTAAGAAGAGGACATAATGGTTTAACTATTAATTTATTCATCAAGAGATAAATCTATTATATAATATAAGAGCTTTTTTGATAATTCTATCACCAATTGAGCCTCCATAATTGAACTATGTATGAGAAGATTTGGTAATCCAAAGAATGGTTACTCTAAACTTTTTCACTTGAACTCCATGTAGAGACATCCTTAAGAAAATATCCATGATTACAATAAAATATTCATGAGAACATTATTTTTTATACCACCAAATATTCAATCATCAAACAATGGGATTTACCTTATTATATCAAAGAATTGCATTCAGATTTAGCCTTAATGGTCTAGTTAGGATTTACCTTATTATTTGGAGCCTTTGAGGAAGCAACACATGCGAGAGAGGTTCTAGTTAGGATTGGAAATTTATCCTTTGGCCCTTCTATAGCTTATGCTACATACATAAACCCAACCCAAAATCCACAAATACTAGGACCTCCTTTGATAATGATACCAATTCTAAATTCCCAAGGTCAACCTATTCAAACTCCACCTAGTATATGCTTATTTATCCATTGGCTAATGCTTCATACATGGTGACCATTTTTTAACCAAAGTGTACCAAATACCATTGCTTTATGACCTCAATTGCCAAATTTACTAGCTCCTCCACAACTATCTAGTTTGAACATCATTTTCATGCCATATAATTAGAATGATGAAATTTAGATTTAGGCGAATGTATTAAGAAAAATGATGAATATTTTTGTGAACCAAACCAATATAAAAAAGGAATAAAATTAGGATGGGTAACAAGGTGATCGATGGTAGCAATTAGGAAATTGGAAAAAATGAAGAACTTCATACCTTACAAAATACCAAATCCCTTTTCAAATTGGGAATCAAGTAGAAAATCAAGACCAAAATAATATGGTGAATGTTAGTTCAAATATGAACACATGATGGTGCCTTACTTATAATGTCAAATATAATCTACTATAATATGATGCAAGTATAATAAATTCTCAAACTATAATATATTATCAATAATATCAATCATAGTTGGAAAAGATGATTAGTGATTACCCAAGCACCAACAACTGAGCAATCTACAATATAATAACCCAATATGATAGATATGTCAATGATGGTCAAATAATGAATTTCAACTCTTCCTAACCTATATAACACCATCTTGGCAATTTTTGGTGTCTATAAATATGTTAACGACTTCTCTTATGAAGATAAAGGGGTCATAACTAGTCAATGATAAGGGTTATAAGTAGAAGTAAGAGGAAGGAAATGTATGGGCAATATGGGTCTTCAAATACTCAAATAGAGCCACTAAATATCCTAAGTTGAACATTGATATTGTTGTCCTTAGAAGAGGACATTCTTAATTGCACCTTAAAATATAAAGGAGCAATTATAACCAATTAAGAAACTATGTCAAAAAAGGAGTAAGGGAAGACAACATCACAAACCCCATAGGTTTATGCTCAAAGGAAAATGTGCTTATAGTTGAAAATGAATTAAATGAAACAAAAAATCTAAGTGAAAGGAAAATTTTATAGAAATAAGTCAAAATAAATCCAAGATAACACTTCTTGACTATCAAAGGCAGAGTAGTGGTGACATGACAACTCAAGAGATTTGTGTTGCAAATAAAAATAATCCATCAAATAGTAGGTTCAATAGCATTGAACAATTAAGGAAAACACCAGTGAAAGTGATTGTGTTGAAAGCATTTTTCTTACCTTGGTAAAGAGACTTTTTGCAAGAAGCCTTAAAAGAGCAATAATGCAGATATTCCAAGATGAATGCAACAATGTTATAAAAATTAGCTTAATCCATCTAAATAACAATATATCATGGTTTAAGACCCATAAAATGACTAAGTGAATGTACATTATCCTTACCTTGATAAAAATACTTTTTGCAAGAAGTCTTAAAAGAATAATAATGCAATTATTCCAAGATGAATGCAACAATGTTATAAAAAACTTATCCCAATCTATTTAAATAACAATATCTCATGGTTTAAGACCCATAAAATGTCCAAGTGAATATAGTAGATGTGCTAAATTATTCTAAATCCAAGATAACGAAGCCACTATCATTTTGTATCACTCTAAAATATGATAACTCTTTCTTGAGAAGTTTCATCATGACTCTAGACTAGTCACAAGAGTCATGCCTAAAATAATTTGCAAAGAGATATGATTACCATGTATAGATACTACCAATAGGTCTATCCAAATGGATAAAATAAAAGTGAATGTAGTTGGCATATTTAAGAACTTGGTTATGGCTATGGCTAAGCATCCAAAATTGACTGTTGTCTAATAAGTGATAGTGGTCAATCTCCTACCCTACTTTAGGATATTACTATCAAAGGATTGGACTGAGAATTTATTAAGGGTAGGTACTTCACAATGATCACATGCATATGAATATTCCATGAGATGGAAGGATAATAAGGGTTTAAAATAAACCACCATGTAATTACCTCTTGAACAAATTAGGAAGTGATGGAGCTATCAATTGGAATGAGCTACCTGATTTTTAGATGATGAATTAAGTGAAGGTGGACTTATATAAAAACTAGATATAATTATTAAAATGCTACAATATGAGGAAGATAATGAAGTAGAAGGAGCATATGAGGAAAATAAACTTAGAAATTAAATGATATTTAAAGAGCCAATTAAGATCCTAACATTGATAAGCAAATAGGACCAAGGGTTAGAATGATGGACTATGCATTTTGACTGTGCTAGGACCACAAATGGGCTAAGGTGTAGTTATATGAGTCACAAATCCATAGCAAAAAAAAATGAACCATACCTATCACCTATTATTCAATTGCACTAGCAACATAGTTGAATATGAAGGTCTATGCACAAGATTGAGAAAAGCAAAAAAAATAGGTGTCAAAAACCTTAAAGTATTTGATGATCTAGATTGGTAGTAACCAATTTAATTTGGCCTACACTATAAATAATAAGCACTTGAAGTTAGATAAGCATCAATTTTGAGATATTTTGTAAATATTTGTTACATACAAAATAATGACAATACTAGGGAATGAATGAAAAATAGATGACTTAGCATCCTTGACCACAAAATTTGATCCCATCATAGACATGTGGAAAAATCCAAAGGAATTGAAAGTAGTATTTAGGCCCATTGTCACTAATAATTCTAATTATTGGAAGTTGTTAAAAAATGATAAGCAGATAATCCAATTATTAGCTAGGGAAGCATGGTATGTTGAAAGTAAAAATAAATATGGTGATGACATCAAATATGGGGTAATTCAACTAAATGTAAATCAATTTCCAATGGTACTAATCATATTGGAAATATTATTTAATCATGATGTCATTTATCAAAAAGCTAACATCAAGGTAAAGCCATCCTCATACCAATACATTCAAATTGTTAAAGGCAAGAACATATTGATATAAAAATACTATATAAAAGAGGAAGTTCACTTATTCAAAGAGCTATATGGTAGATAAAATGATGTTATCACTTGGAGTTATAAAGATATCAAAGTCTACGATAGGAAAATTATTAAACATACAAGTGATTTCAAGCCTAGATCTAGGCCCTTTAGGCAAAAAGCAAAGGTCAATAAACCCAGAAATTAAAAATATGACAAAAAGAAAATTTTGAAATTTCTACAAGCTAAAATTGTCTCCCTATAGAGTATTCAATGTGGATGGACTTAGTACCTATTTGAAAAAAAATAAAAAATATATCAAATTGTGTTTTGATATTAGAAATTTAAATAGGATATCTCTAAAAGACCATTATCCATTACAATCCATGGATCAAATCTTGCAAAAAGTAGTAGGGTTGTAAATTGTATTATTTTTAGACAGTTTCTTAGGCTATAATTAATTTTGGATAAAAGATAATGATCAACACAAAATTGCATTCACGACAAAATTGAAAATTTTTACATAGCAAATAATACATTTTGGTTTATCCAATGTAGGTATAACTTTCCAAATGACTATGGACATTGCCTTTGTAGGACTAATTGATGAAATTATTCTTATCTATAATGATGATTTAATAATTTTCTCAAAAGATAAGGCTAAGCATGTTGAACATTTAAAATTAGTCTTTATGAGATGTGTGGAATACGGGATTTCCTTTGACACTAAGAAATATACCTTTGTATATGAAGGTAATATATTGAGACATGTAGTATCAAAATATGGTCTTATTATTGATTCAAATTATTTCAAATCCATCTAGAAACTACGATACCATCCTTAGTCAAAGGTAGTAGACATTTCCTAGGCCAAATTTAATTTGCAGCTAATTTTATTGCCAATTTTGCACTAGTTGGATGTATTACAAAAATGATGAGAAAATATGATATTTTCACATGGATAGAGGAGGGTAAAAAGGCCTTCCAAAAAATTAGAACAATCACTTAGGAGCATGTTCTTATTGTTGGAATTTTCAATATTTTCCAAAAACGAATAGAAGCAAACCATCCACTCAAAGCTTAAATAGAGAGTGTAGATGAAAGGAACAAAAAGCAAGACATAGAATTTGGGGATGCCCTTGAGAACCATAAATAATAACTATATTATCCATGGATAAGTATCACAACACTCTAATAATGAATGATGGAGTGGTGGGGGTATGTATACCAATACCAAAACTGTAATTATATAAATGAATTTAACCTAAGCCAATATAACAAGAGAGATTTAAGGTTAATTACAAGTTTGTAAGGTGGGTTTTATTGAAATTATAATTTGATTCATGACCAAGGATAACATTGAGCAATGTATTAGATAGCCCTAAGGTAATTTCATTGTACAATGTATTAATAATTTGTAATATTTTATTATGTAAGCCCTATGGGCAATGGTTAACCTTGTTATGGTTAAACCATCTTTATAACTTTTAAGTAACCTAAAGCCCTCTTGTAATGTCAGCTTAGGTTAAATTTTATTATGTAATTAGGGTTTCAATATTTCTATAAATACCCCCTCATACTCCTCATGTTATCATTGAAGTGTTGTGTAATATTATTTATGAATATAAAGATAATATATGGTGCCTATGGATGCCCACCAAATCTCTTTTCATCCTTTTTTTGATTTTGTATAAGATTTGAGTGAACGGATTATTTTTGTTCATTTCTAGAAAATAGTGTGATTCAAACATGATATCAAAGTGGGTATGGAGCAGCATCACTTGGTCATACAAAAATCTAACTTAGTGTCTCTAAATTTTCTTCCAATTTTTAGGACAACTTACTCCTCAAATCTTCATAAGTTCATTTTTGTGAAATAAACCAAGAGGAAACCCTACTCCATGGATATTTTTCTCCTTCAAACATCTCATAGAATTTATCCCTTCTCCTTATGACTACAAGATTTAATTCATGCATCATCTCACTATATTTCCATGGATATGGATTAGGAAGGAATCTCAACTAAAAACGTTTGAATTTGAATGTTACCCATATCCCATGCACTCCCTATAGCACTGTGTCAATAGAGTAGGGAGTTATTTTCCAAGGAAAAGGAACCCCCTCAAGTGCATTCATTGAGGGTGATGAGACAATAATATTAGGGTATTATTGGGAAAATTTTTTGTTGACAAAGAATTGAAACTATCCTTTGTTTTGATTGCTTGGATTGTGTTTGTGGAGGATAGATGGCTATTTTACCTTTTTGCTACAACTTAGACTAGTGGTGGACTAACAACATGAAGTGGCATTAGAAAATTAGACATGCTCAATGCTATATTTGAATCTTGACTAGGCTCTTTTATCATCTTCTCTAGGGATATAGAGACATTTTGCCTATGTGCTTGGCTATAATTTTCAAGCAAGAGACTTGGCTAGTTGGATATACCAAGGTAGTTGAAGTCTTAACAAGGGAAGCAACTCATGTTTGAATCTCTCTATTGTTTGATTTTTCAATCTATACTATCTTTGAGGTGGAAATTTGTTATTGAAAGTGTATTAAAGGACCTAATAGATGTTGCACTATCTTGGAAAACATATTACTTTTAAGATAGCAAAGACCAGGGGTCTATTACCTCTAGAACCATGCATTAAGGGAAAACATGTTGTGACCAATGTGGGGCTTTCATGCACCATGGAAATAGCATTTTCCATATTTAGAAGCCTCAACCAATCAAATGCTTGTAATTTTTGATAATCAAGTGAACCAAAGGATTTATGGTAAAGTATGATTGAAGTACAACAACAAATTAGAATTTGCAGAGTAGCAAGTCAGGATTGGCACTTGCAAACCTAAGGTTTGAACATTTTTTTTTTCAATAATTTTTCTTTTTTAGAACTATTTGGAAATAAAATTTGAAGGCCATAAATTTTACATATGAAAGCTTTTTTATCCCATTCACATTTCAAATCATATTATTTTTTGAGGTTTATGCATTGGTGAGATCAGGTTATGGACCTATTCTAGTGTTTGGGGTCAATTTATGTGGAATAGTCCTCAAGCTCAATTGACCTATTTTGAAAGTGTGGATTTACATTTTTCTATGCAATAAAAATATTTAGCCTATTTTTTTGGGATATATAGATGGATTTGTGGTAGTTGTGTAGATTTTGAGTCTTTTAAAGGCTTGAAGAAAAAGTATTTAGAATGTCCTTTACTCAATACCTCTTCCTCTTTTGGGTGCTTGATTCAACTTATTCATGGAGATCCAATCCTTCATGATCTATTTTGTTTGGGACCACATTTGATTCCATCCCACACTTTGATACAGTGACCATCCATTGTGGTTATCAGGTGCATATGGTGCTCGTGCCTCACAGGAATAGTATAGTCTAGAAAAATTGAGGATCATGGGATGTGGCTCTAAGGACAACCTCTAGGGTTTTTTACCAAGGTTGGATTCTTGTCTAGATGTCTTATTGGTACTCTTTCCTACTCTATCCTAGACTATCAAACATGTGAAGAAAAAAGGTTAGAGATACATACAATAAAGAAATCAATTAAAAACCTAACCAACCTAAACTAAATGGGTGGCAATGGACCTAGAGTAAAGTTTTATGTGCAATTATGGTATTAATGAACACATGATCCACCTATGCCAATAAGGTGAACATGTATCATTTCAACACAAAAATTCTTCCTTATGAAGCTTTCATAAAGAAGGGATAAATACTAGTCTTGAGGTTCCCATGTAAACTTGCACACACATAAAGAATAGGGCAAAAAGAAAATAGCCACATCTCTCATATGTGCATGTGTGTGTTTGTTAATAACCAATGAATTACATGCCCTAAAATAAAAGGGCTCGAAGGGGACTGTACATAGAATAACTCAGGGTTTGATTCTAGATCACTATATGAGAAAATGTGAAAAAGAAGACTAATTGGGCCAAATACTAGGCACAAGGAACTAGCACTATCTTTCTCTACCTTTTTTAGATAAAATATTGGCTATTTATATATTTTTTATCAAAATTCAAAATTTGAATATCCCCCAAAAACAAGTGCAAGTGGTAACTTTTACATATTCCTCAGTCCCTATTCTTAGGACATGATGTTGGTAGGTCTAAAGTTGGTAGAGGGTCTAATTGTTATCAATGTCATGCAAACTAGACTACCTCCTCTAACTATGGTCTCAGTTACCTTTCTTCTCTTTTTGGATTCTAAGCCATCTGGCAAGGGAGAGATTTTATTGACTTTTGAAGTTAGCTTTAGGTTACATGGGTCCCATCATAGGTAGTTTAATCCTTGTCTTATTTTGTTCTAGGCCTTTAACAATTAGAACACCATGCCATGTGTAAAGTTCAAAGGGTTATTCACACTCTATTATTTTCCTAATGATATATTCAGCCAACCTGGGTGATGGATCCCCCTATGGATACCCAATTGTTGTGATGTCACACTATCTCAGTGCCAACCTCCTTTTTATAATGTCTTGGATTGAGTATAAAATTATCACTTGATCATGTATGTAGTGAAAATTCACTATAGTTATTGCAACTCCCATAGGACCTTCATCCTATTAGAGGTTAAAAACCTAGACTTAGCAGCCTTATTATTGGGTGTGGGGTCAATACTAATTTTTTTTTATAACTTTAATAACTTCTAGTCATTCTTTTTTGGAAGGTATCCTAACCCAAGTGAGTTACAAGTAGTTCTTTTCCAGTTCCTCCAACGCCTCCATGAAGTAAGAAGTAAACTCACCCTCCATCTTTCAAAAGAGTGCTTCAAGTCTAACTATGGGCCATATGGATTTATCATTCCCTTCATCAAAGGATGTCATTGATGGTACCAAAATATTTACTACTTGTATTAATTATTATCAGTATTCTTCTTGGGGAGAGGTTCCCTATCGAGAACCCAAGGGGAAGGTAGGTCAGTAGTGATTATTTGCAAGAAATATTCCTTCCAATCTTCCATCCTCCAATATTTAGTCTGACTTACTTTTCACATTGGTGTATGTCCTATTGTATCATTAGAAATTGCATCATTCTATGATTTATGGTGTCATTATTGATTCCTATTATGACCCATTGTTGAGGCTCGGTGTGGGCCAAGGTGGTCTAGAAATATTTTGCCTCCTAGAGTTGAACCCTAACCAATGTTTCAAATTTTCTTTAGTTATTCATTGGCCCTAGCCTTAAGAGAAGGAAAATTATGGATGTATTCAAGTACTTTAAGAAGCCCACCAATTTCTTATATGAATCCATTCCAAAGTATCCAGTTGGTCTTTTTCACATGTTTGATGTTAAATGTTGTCTACTCCAGTTTTGATATCTTCTCCTTTTTCTTCTCAAGTCTTTTACTTATCAAGATTTCCATTGGCTTATTCTAGCTAGGACATGAATCGATCTATCTAGGCTTTTAGTGCTTTATTTTCAGCCTGTGTGTTTTAAGCATATCCTTGACCTTTTCCAATTCTTCCTCCTTGACCAGGTTCCTTGAGACCACTTTGTAGTCATGCACCAGTGCTCTAGCCACCTATTTAGAGATATTAATTCTTCCCTCAAGTGGCATGCCTCTAAGGCTATGTGCCTTAGGGATGGTGGGTTTAAAATGTAAAATGCCCAACCCATCCCACTAAGGGAGAAAGATGACCTTGGTATTTTAAGTGGCCGATTGGGTTGCTTTTCATTCCACCTCTTGTTGAATCTACCAAAGATGTATTCATGGGCTTGTTGGAAGTGGGGAACTAGATCTAATATTGAAGATATGGGTTGAGGGTTGAACAATTACAGTTAGCTTTCTAGAGGGATAGGTAAGGATTTTAGAAAATAATGAGAAGCAATTTGGATGGGAGGCATGTACATGACTAGGGAATTGGTAGGTATCAGGGTTATACCTAGGAGGGGAGTGTTTTGGTGTGCCAAGAATGATGGAGTAGATGAATAGGTATATAGTGGCACAATTTTTGGGAAAGGTGGAGTCAAAATTGGCATTACCCTAGTTTTTGGTTGTGCCTTCTTTGATATCAATTGGGTCCCTTCAAGGATCCTTTTAGGGAGGTATGGTACTTCTTTGACTTGAAATTTACTTCTCTTTTATTTGGCTAGTGCCTCAATGTTTGGGGACAACCTTAGTCTTTTCTCAAAGACTTTGCTCCAACCCTTTTCTTCCTTGGATTACTACTTTGGAGAGTTGATGACCTGAACCAAGACAACCACAGTTGAGGGATTTTATATGAGGGTCTCTTCAATTGATTTTTCTATTTTTGTGGAGATCTTGAGGAGCATTTAGATTTCTTCTATATTGATTTCTTTTGGCCATCAGGATTGTTCACTTATGGTTCTCGCTTGACTCTCCCTCCACTCTTCATTTAGATTTGGCACATGTGCTTCATCATAATACCTTTCAAAATATTCATCATGTTCATTCTCCTCATGCATTGATATAGTATCAAAGATTTTTTTCTAGAAGAACCACCAAGATTCAATATTTTTGTCACTCCATTATAGTTGTATTAGCTTATCTTTCTTATTCCTGGTAATCTTAACATTTGGATTGAACACATTGATGGAAATATAAAATATGAGGTATCACTCTTGGTGTTATTTAGCTATCAAGAAACCATTCTCTTGGATTATATTATGGGATCCTTTAGTGGGATTCCATTGGACCTTAATCTATGATCAGGATTGATGCTAAAATTTCTTGGCATTAAATATTTTGGATAGGTATCCCTTGAATACATCATAAGGCCATAAGCCCTCCAACTTTATAAGGCCCAGACTCTTTATATTCTCATCTAGGAGGAAAACCATATTTCTCCTAAGTTGTCACACCATGGGTAGGTACACTAGCAGTTTATAATAGCTTGCTTTCCCTTGTCTGCTCCCAAAGGTGACATCAGTCAATTCTAGAAATCTCAACATTTCAAGGGAAAAAACCCTCTTGGTAGCATACTTTAGTAGTAGGTATAGTGAATTGGATAAACCATGCATGTGGATGATGGTAGTGGTTTTTAAGAAAAACCAGTCCCCTGGTACTCACTACATAGAAACTTGGTACTTCTTTCAAGAATGCAGTGGGGCTTGATCCCTTCAATGGTGTGCATTGTGTGCATCACGAAGCTATTTGTAAATTCATAGTAGGAGGAGGTCTAGTGAAGTATTCATTTCCATTAATATATGGGATGATGATTATCTTCTACATCCTTTATCCTTAAATTCAAGTACTTGTATAAATGCAGATTTTTGGCTAGCACAAGGTATGCCAAGAAATAGCTATACCAAAAGGTAGGGGCACTATCGAAACCTGGCAAGCCCTTATGAATATATTTGATGATGAAACTATAGAAATAAAAAATTAGGGGTCATCCATTGGGGACATACCTTAGCATGTGCAGTATTGCTAGCCCCTCTTGAGTTACAAACTTGTCATTGTCCACATTGAAGACAAAATTTGTCATGCTTAGGATGTCTTCAACATCAATTTTGAAAAGATACAATTTCAAGGTAAATTTGGGCATGGTATCCATTTTGTTGTATTTCAAAATCTCAAGAATTAGATACCTCAATGGATCTAGGAGATTCTAGTAGAAGTTGTTGGCTATTTTTGGGTTCATTTTGAGGCCCTCTGGAACCATTGACATGTCTCACACTGCTTGGGTCAAAATGGTATATTTTAAATGCCCACCTACTTCCCTAACCTCCTTGATATGGGAATTATAGTGGTCAATAAAGGCCACTATTTATTCATAACATTCATGCACTTGGGGTACCATATAGTTCACCAAGCAACTTCTACATGTCCTTATAGCTAAGCTTCCAATATCATTGATGATAATTATTTGGTATGTAGCCTCCTTAAATAATTTGGTGTTTCTTTATAGTTTAGGATACACTACCTTATTGACTGTGTTAGTTATAGGGTGTAAGACCTCATCTTTCTACCATTAGGCACTAGTGTTTATCTTTGCTTACTTTTTTCTCTAGTGGATGGATTCCTCTACTTGGTTTCCATGGTCATTGCTCTAGATGGAACACCATGACTAAAATTTCCCATGCTTTTGAGTTTGCATAGTTTTGGATGTAATGGCATAGTGAAGTTGTTGAGGATAAAACATGGGTTTTAATACCCCAATTTTTTTACCATTACCATTTTGGGTGAATGTCATCATTTTTTAACATAGTTGGTTAAATTGGTCAAATTTGTTATCTAGGTTCTTAGGAGTGCCTTCACCTATGTGCCCTAGATCATGATTGGCTGATTTTTAAAATAGTCATTGGGAAATGATTGGATTTTAATGCACAATAGCCACACTTGGCAAGTTTTTGATCAAGACCATTGGAGGCTAATCAGATGGCTTACACTTAATATATTTTCAATAATCCTATAATCATCCAAGCAATGTACCATATGTTTTTTTAGGGAACTCCATATCATGATTATCATGTGATTGGGGATGTAGTGGCTTCTTCTCTATTTTCCTTACTATGCCCAAAATGAGCTCTTTTCTTCTTGCTCATTGTAGGGTATCTCTTGCACATATTAATTTTTGTTTTGTGTGTGTTACTGAGAAGATCATATAGTATGGGTTCACAGGTCTCTCATCTCTTTACTTTCTATCTTCTTATTTTTTTTAAGCAAATCAAAAAAGTGATTGGGGGTGTCTAGTTGCTTGGCATGGGGATCTCTTTCATTTTTCATGTTCTTGCCTATCCCCTCTGACACCCCCACTTATTTTAATTGCACCTTCCATTTTTTATTGTCATTCTTTATGCTTTTGAGGCTCCAATACACCTCCTAGGGGTACCTTTTACATAGGCTAGTTGTTCTCTTGCTCTTCCTTGTGCTGGTCATATCCCTCATTTGTAAGGTTAATCTGGTATTACTTGTTACTTTTGGGCTATCCTTTCATTTTATCTCGATACCCCCATTTTATTAGGGATAATTCCTTAAGACTAGGTGAGTATTTAGGTTTCACCAATCCATCAAAGGGGGTACCATAATTTGGCCAAATGATTTATCCCTCACATATTTTTGAAACCCATGGCATTGGCTCTCTTTTTAATCCTTTATTTTTCCTAGGGAAGAAATTAATATACCTATTATCATCAAAAGTAATGCCAAAATCATGTATGAAAAATATCGTGATAACCCTACCATTTTGATTTCTTCTCATGGTGTTTCTTGTTGAACTGGGTGGGGTTTTGCTAGCCTTGACTAGACCATCCTTCACCTCATGTCTTTGGAGAAATGTAGGTTGAAGAATTATTCATGCACACCAAACTTGTTCCTTAGAGACTTTGGCATTTTTAGAGGTAAGTACCTCTTCTTCATGAATTATATACGTACCTTCCCCTATTGTTTTGGGAGTGTCATATGGATTTGATTCCTTTATTAAGGCATATCATTCATCTACCTGGTTTCTTGAGGTTGGAGTATAAATCTTTTTTTTTAATGGATTGAAATTAGATAATATCCCTTCTATAAATAATGCATGTTCCTTATTCACCAATATGTGTTCCACATGGTGTATGTGAAGTGACTTAGATGGGATTTTCACCTTAGTCTTATATTGGGTTCTTAAAAATAGATGGGTCTAATCTAGGGACAAGTAACCACCTTGGCCATGAAGTACTGAGAGAGGCAAATGCCAAATGAGAAAGGTAATTCAATTACTACTATATCACAGGTGACAACCATATATGGATAGACATAAATGACAAGTGATAGGTCCTTTATGAGGTAAATCACTAGTATCAAGGTGTCGTCTAGCTATATGACATTTTTTCCACCTTGTTTGTAGAAAAGCCCCAATACATCAACCACTTTATTGGGCATGATCATGGTGCTAGATCTAGAATCTACAAGGTAGTTGTGAATCGACTTGTCTCTACATATGAGCATCATGTATAAGGGTAGAGGATTTGATCTAA
Organism: Wollemia nobilis; assembly: GCA_028583015.1. Classification (NCBI taxonomy): domain Eukaryota; kingdom Viridiplantae; phylum Streptophyta; class Pinopsida; order Araucariales; family Araucariaceae; genus Wollemia; species Wollemia nobilis. The sequence continues at coordinate 5,501,928 of JAQPPZ010003645.1, read as the reverse complement.
TAGGAACCTGTAGGCCCGAAATGGCCACATACTTAGTAAAATTTTGTATAATTTTGACTAAGTCATAAAGCTATCATTCCGCTCCAGAATCGGGTTGATAATATGAGTCCGCTCGATAGTTATTCAATTTTGAAATGTTTGAAGCGATTTCGAATAACTGCATTCCGGGTCCGGAATGACGACAGGTCTCAAATCCACAAAAGTCTTTGAGAGATGATGATGTCAGCAATAGAAAAGTGTGGAATAGCCTCCTTGCATATATCCGATTCTAGAAAAGTCTTTTGTTTCCCGCTCCGGATTGGCGCTATCTTCAAATCCACAAAAGTCTCAAGGAAATGATGACGTCAGTGGTGGAAAAGTGTGGAATGGCGATCCAGGGAATGGACAAGTATTTTCTTTTCGGAATGAAGATAAAGTGGAATGGCTGAATAATAATGAGGTGAAAGATAAAATCCCAGAGCGGATTCAAGGTTCAGATACTCCGGATCTAGATTGGAGATTCTTCTACTAAGAAAGATGATGTCATAAGTGGAATGGCAGTTAGCTTGTGCCGGATTGAATCTGAACCATGCGATTAAGAAGATCGATGGTGGAGGTTAGTCTTCTAAGTTTGGGTTGTTTAAAAGATGTTTCTGCATCAGAACTATAATAGTCGATCGAAATATGAAGCATCGAATATTTCCAAGAGGATCAGACTAGATGCAGTTATAGATCGATGGTGGCAATCTATTCCCAAGAAGGATCGATGGGAACGTATGATCTGGAATGTTCTGAACTGCAGTTCTACTGAGCGACCAAGCAAGTTGTAGAGGCCCCGTGCTGTCATGGCGGATGCCCTTCCAACAGAATTCCTGGAGAATGAACCAATGAGCTAATGCCAGCTAAGCTCTTTGTTGAGCTGTTGTAACAAGATTTGATGTATTGTTTCTTGATTTGTAATATGAAAAACTATAAGTAGAGGTCGAACCCTCATTTTGAAGGGTCGGCTCTAGCGTGTTTGCCTATGCTATTGTAAATATTCTTGAAGAGCTGAATGAAAGGAGCAATACATTGATCTTCACCTCAAGTTCACATTCTCTTGCTTGATGTCAGAGGTTCGGATTTCATAGTTGCATTTTTGTAAATACTTAGATGGTTAGTTTGTGCCTATTTTGGATTACTAGTTATTGTGAGTAATTGAAATCTACTTTGAATTCGTTCTATGTTATTTGAAAGTACATTTCTATAAGATCTAAGTGTTTGGTGAATTCTGTTATTTGGATTATCATTCCCTGGGTATTGAAATTGCTTGCTATAACATTTCTCTGTTATGCTTTAAATATATGAAATGATCTATTATGAGATAATTGTTGATCTGAGTGTATGTCCTTAATCTAGTTTTTTGGGAGCTTTTTATGATGGTGCAATGTTGTTAACCTATCCATCCATTGTTATCTACATCTCTCTAACCCTAACCTTCTCTTACCCTAAAATCCAAACCCTAAGTGAGCATAATTGTGTCAACAACCTGCTAAGTTGACAAGGAACCAACCTACTCTGGAGGTTGGATCAAAAACTCCTATTTTGGTCCATCCAATGTTGAGTGTTGAGCTACAGCTATCGGGTGCAAGCCTGGATAGAATATAGGAAGATAGACAGTTATAGTACTGAGTGAAAACTTGGTGCAATTCAGTGCCCAATAGTTTTTGGCACGCCTAGTGGGACCAGTTCACAAGGAACATGAAACCCATCAAAAGAGTTATTATTATCTCAACCTGAAGGAATCAATATTGGGTGAATTGTCTTGACCTTGTAAGCGGAGAAAAGAAAATTCACCTAGTGACTCCCTGGTCAGAAGACCTTGAAAAAGTATTGTAGACCAGTACCCTTTCATGTATACCAGGTCTTTCAAGAGGAACAACCCTGATTCTTTCTTTCATTATGAGTTACCTCAGAGAGGGGCTACTGTTATCAGAAGTTTAGATCAAGATTTTATTGAAGAAGAAGAGCTTCTGGAAGAAAACCCAATAGTTCCCCCAAGAAGACCTACAGCCAAAAACATGGCACATAATGTGGCTCCTAATCAGCCACTTCAGAAGTACCCTAACTGGGATTCAACTGGGCCCCTTAGATTAGCACAAATGGATGCCATTCCTCAGGTTGTATCTAAGGCAACCCCCACATATGATGGATTTGGGAAAATAGCTTATGAGCACTACCAAGATATCCTGAATGGCAACAATCCACAACATAAAAGAAGAAAATATTATTGTCATAATTCTAGCCCTATCCTTTCATGGAAAGATATTGCATTGGTTCAAAACTCTGGAAGATAATTCTATCACTTCATGGCAATATTTGGCTGAGCCATTCATAGAAGAATTTAATGAATCTGCTGATCCTTTTTCCCTATTGAATCAGTTTACAACCATGCAAAAAACCCAACAAGAAACTATCTCAGACTTCAATTTGAGATTTAGTAGAACATGGAAGAGAATTCCCCCTACTGCTAGACCAGCTGCATGTTTGGCTTATATGTATTATATACGTGCCCTGGGATCAGAACTAGGTCTACAGACACAACAATCTGGAGTAGAAACCTTTCCCCAAGTTTATAATGCAGTCATCCATGCTAAAAATATCCTAATCAATGTAGGAAGGATTCCCCCAAAACCGTGTTACCCTATAACTTAGAAACCAATAGTGGCCATGAACAATCCACAAAGTCCTCCTACATGGACCCCCTTGCTTTACCATCCCCATATCCACAAATGAATCTGATTCCTTGGTCTAAACCAGTAGCCTCTACACCTCCTTTTCCTCCCCTTCCTTCCCAACCTTCTCAAGAATTATCTGCTATTCTGGATATACAAAATACCATGAAAACTTTGAGTAACAGAATGAATTCAATGGAAAAAAGAGATCAGGAAAGGTCACAATGGAGGAGATTCCCATATGTGAACAAATATCAAAGGCCTGGTCCTAGCAATAGTACTGGGGTTAGGGTGAATGCAACATATGAGGAGCCGAAATGTTCTGCAGATACCACTCTTGCAAATATTTGGTGTTTGGTATGTAATGACCCCCATGACTCACAATCTTGTGTGATGTATCAACACCATGTTCAGCAAGCTATGGATCAAGCTGAAAGAAATCAAAAAGGGAGGGTTAATATGTTATGGCACCCTGATCAGATCATGGCCGAAAAAGAGTTGGATGAAGAAAGCCCAATTGTTGTGATGACAAGATCTGGAAAGAAAGCTTTACAAGTAGACCCCTAGAATATGGGACAATTCTAGGTCCCTTCTCAAAAGAAATTTGACTCCCCCCTCAAAGGAATGACACTTTTCCTATTCCTCAAGCTAGAGGAAAGGAGAAGACAGATAGTCTCCCTAAAAATCTCGAAAGAGAAATAGAAGGAGATAGAATGAGATCCAAGGGTGAGGATCAAGAAAGGCTCAGGTTCCCCTCTATCACCAAAAGACAAATATTAGAGGCAACCCAACAATACAAAAGGAAATATGGTGAGCCAGATAGAGGCCTAGAAAGACTATCCCTGACCAAGTCTGAGTATAACATTATTGAGGAGATGAAAAGGATTCCATCAAAAGCTAGTCTATATGATACTCTTTTCATCCTGGGCCAGATTGACCTGCTTAAAGCTTCCCTCAGCAAAAATCCCTAGAATAGACCAACCACCACCATCCTCAGTATACCACCATAAAAGAAAGAAATGACACCTGTTGTTCTAAAAAACAAACCTCCCCCTTTCTACATATCCTTAAGAATGGAAGGATGGGTAGTCCAAAATTGTATGATTGATTCAAGAGCATCAACCACAGTTATGCCTAAGGCGGTCTATGAAGATATGGGTATGGAATATACTCGGTCTTGTCCCAGAGTGTTGCAATTAGATGGGACACCTATCAAAATAGTTGGGGTTATTAAAGATGTACTGATGAGGTTGCACAGAGCTCCCGAGGTAACAGTGGTGCAGGAAATAGTGGTGGTGGACTTGGAACCTTATTTCGGGTTATGCCTCTCAAGAGAATTTACTACAAAATTAGGAGGATGTATGTACATGGATTATTCTAGCATGGTAATCCCTTTCAAAGGAAAAAGAATAAGGATAACACCAGAGAAACCAGTTGCTTATCATATTGAAAAAATTGAAGAGGATCTATGCAATCTTAATCCTATGGAGGAATTTGAGCTAGTGGAAAACATTGAAGAGCTAGACATTGAAGATGAGTTGCCTTTCAGAGAAGACTATAGTCAATTTGGAACTGGTATGGGTACATACAATATCACAACTGAACTGGAAAAGAAACTCCCTGCTATTTCTAATCAATCCCTAAGAAACAAAGAAACATGGGTTATGCATTTTGATGGTGCTAAATGTAGAAATGGTGCAGGGGTTGGTGTGGTTCTACAATCATAGTCGAAGGGATAAAGAATTTTTCTTATAGACTGACATGGTCATGTACCAACAATGCTATAGAATATGAAGCTTTGTGCCTCGGATTGATGCAAGCAGAAAGTATGGGCATCAAGATTTTGAACATATATGGTGATTCTGAGCTAATAGTCCATCAGGTAAGGAATAAGTGCAGCAGTAAGCACCATTACTTGAAAGCTTACAGAAATAGGGTATGGGACCTAATGGATTCGTTTGATGCCCTGAATCTAAGTTTTGTACCTAGAGAAGATAATCACCTGGCAGATTCTTTGGCAACAAAGGGGGCTAATTTCAATCCTCCTATAGATTTTGGAACTAAGAAGACCAAAGGCATTAAAATGGTTTTCAGACCTGCAGTACCAAACAAGCAGATATTCTGGTAGGTTTTTGAAAGTGATGAACAAATTTTGGATTTCATGATAAGAGAAGCATGCTTCTCGACTGTCCAAGAGGAAGACTTGGAAGAAATAGATCAGCAAGACTTTATCCAACTAAGAAACAATCATATCCCAAGGGGATTGGTCACCCTTGAAAGTCTATTTGATAATGAAGATAGAAAGAAGGTTGGAGCTATGAAGGTCGGTAAAAATATCTATAAAGAAGTAGAGGTCGGAATAGGAAAGAAGCTCAATGTTGGGATCCAATGTTCACCTGAGGAAGTAGAAGAGATTAAAGCTTTATGCTTAAAATACCAAGACATTGTGGCTTGGTCATATGAAGACCTTAAGGTGTATGACAAAAGGATTATCCAACATACTATCGAGTTAGAACCCGATGCTAAACCATTCCGACAAAAATAGAGGCCTATTAATCCAAGGATAGAAGCCATTATGAGGGAGGAACTCTTAAAGCTACTGAAGGCTAGGATAATATATCCAATAAAACATTCCACTTGGGTGGCCAATTTGGTACCCGTAAGAAAGAAGAATGGGGATATACGCCTATGTGTAGATTTTAGAAATCTGAATCAAGCATCTCTCAAGGATCACTATCCTCTCCCTCAGATTGACCAGATCTTATAGGTGGTAGCTGGAGCAGAAATATTCTCACTTTTGGATGGTTACTCTGGATATAACCAGATTTGGGTAAAATATCAAGACCAATACAAGACAACATTTACTACAAAATGGGGTACATTTGCCTATCAGAGAATGCCCTTTGGGCTGTCCAATGCTGGAGCTACATTTCAGAGGGCCATGGACTATGCCTTTGGTACACTTATAAACAAAGTTATTCTGATTTACTTGGATGACATGACGGTCTTTTCTCATGATAAAAATGATCATCTATCTCATTTGGAATAGGTTTTTCAAAAATGCAAAGAATTTGGTATCTCACTTAATCCTAAGAAGTCATTCTTTGCAGTACATGAGGGAAAATTGTTAGGCCATGTGGTCTCAAAGGAAGGTATGGCCATAGATCCAAAAATAATTGGAGCAATTCTAGCTATTCCTTTGCCTACTAATCAGAAGACCTTGCAGTATTTCTTAGGTCAAATCAATTTCGTCAGGAAATTCATTTCTGATTTTGCACAAAAAGTGAGGCCTATATCTGAACTACTCAAGAAAAAGGTAGAGTTCAAGTGGACTGAGGTTAGGAAGCAAGCTTTTGAGGTCATCAAGCAATCCATTGCAACAACCCTAGTCTTGATAAATCTTGATTTCACTAAGGATTTTATCCTCTATGCTTATGGAGCTGAAGAAAGTTATGCCTCGGTACTCACCCAAAAATATAGTCAAGGGGATGAGCACCCTGTGTTCTTTTGGAGTCAGACTCTACATGATTATCAGGTAAAATACAACTTTATTGAGAGACAAGTGTTTGTTGTAATGAAGTCACTAAAGAAGTTTAGACAATATCTGGTACAGAGCAAAACCCTGGTATATGTGGTTCATCCAGATGTAAGGAGTTTTATTTTACAAGGTGACTTGGGAGATAAAAGGGCTGGTTGGATTACTAAGATCCAGGAATATGATGTAGAGATACGTCCCACCAAATTGGTAAGAGGTAGAGCCTTGTGCCAAGGATTGATAGATGCTTCAACATTGGCCAAAATAATAGCTTGTCAGATGATAGAAGAGGATCAAATAGAGATTGTTCACACTCCGGATTCTGATTGGATTGAGCAAATTACCAGGTATTTCCAAACTAGGATCTGCCCACCTGATCTGAATTCTTCTCAAAGAAGGAGGTATAGACTTCATGCTCTAAAATATGTATTACTACCTGAAGGGTTGTTCAAAAGAAACTTGGATGGTATTCTCCTGAAATGTTTGAAGGAGGACCAACAAAAAAGAGTCATTGAAGAATTTCATGGAGGCTCAGTAGGAGGTCATAGCTCTGACAGAACTACAACTTTGAAGATAATAAGAGCAGGTTATTATTGGCCTACCATGTTCAATGATGCTTTTAAAATTACCCAGGCTTGTGATAAGTGTCAGAGGTACGTTGGAAGAACAAGAAATGTTGCCTCTCCCCTGAAGCCTATTCAAGTCGAAGAGCCTTTCCAACAATGGGGATTAGATTTTATAGGAGTTATAAATCCTAATTCTTCAGCAGAGCACAAGTTTATCTTGACAGCTACAGATTATCTTACCAGATGGGTAGAGGCCATTCCTACAAAGAAGGCGGACCAGGAAGTTGTGATCAACTTTGTGGAGAGTTTGATTTCCATATTTGGAGTTCTGAAAGCTTTGGTGAGTGATAATGGCCCTACTTTCATAGGAGCTAAGTACATTGAGTTTTCTAGCAAGTATGGCATCACCCTTAAAAATACTTCAAACTATTACCCACAAGGTAATGGACTTGCAGAATCTACCAATAAAAACCTATTAAGGATTTTGAGAAAATATTTGGAAGGTAACAAAAGGAGTTGGCACCTATTGCTCAACCATGCTCTATGGGTAGATAGGATTACTATTAAAAATTCCATCAAAACTTCGCCTTATGCACTGGTATATGAAAAAGAGGCGGTATTGCCAATTCACTTAGAGATCCCAACACTTAAGCTTGTCAGTACAGAAGAAGAATTAGAGGATGATCCAGTTAAAACCAGATTGACACACTTGTTGCGATTGGAAGAGAGCAGGACTCAGGCATATGATCATTTTCAAAAGCACTCATCGGAACATTAAAGCATGGTTTGATAAAAAGGCCAGGTTCAGGAAACTTCAAGTTGGAGATTCAGTTCTCAGGTGGAATGTTGACAGGGCAAAACCAGGTAAACATGAAAATTTTGATTCCTTTTGGGATGGTCCTTTCAAAATAGTGGAAGCTAAAGAGTCTAATGTATTTCAGTTGAAGGACCCAGAAGGAAACATACAACCAATTCTGGTGAATGGTTTCCACCTTAAGCTTTACTATATGTAAGAAATAAGCTCATTGTAACATATGTATATACATTGTACAAATATTTCCCCCTCCTTTCTGCACTTTCTATTTCATTTTCTTTCTGCACTTTGTAATTAGTTCTTTTTTCAAAGAAATGCTAAAAAGAGGAGAGAGAGAAGAAATTTTGCAAGAAATGACTAAGTGTTGGCCAAATTCATGGCAATGTTCCATTCCGCACATTGTGCTATGCAAAACTCCCCGGAGTGGCATTCCGCCCTCAAGACCGCATGGTTAAATCCGGATTGGCAATTCCATAGAGTGGTCTATCTTTTTCTATCCCGCATAAGGAAGGACAAGAATGGCACCAATCCAGGAACCTCTCAAAGCTGGAGATAGCCAGAGTGGAATCAGGGTAAAGCGACACATGTGTAGGCTTAGCGGACTCAAAAAGTTCTTAAAGATGCCAGAGTGGAATCAGGCCAAAGCCAAACAACAAGTTTCAATTTGACACATGGAGGCTAAATATTGCTCGTGCATTCAATTCTAATGAACTCACGCATGAGCCAAAGAATAGCCGAAGGGATGTGATGAGTTGGCGACACAATTTCAAAATTTGACCAATAAGGAGATAGGACGTCACTTTTGAGCCACCAAAGAAATAATGGAAAGGGTGGTGAAGTGTGCCAACAAGATATCGTGCAGCAGCTGCATTTATGGTCGATGATACGTGAGTTCCAGAAGATAAAAGTGATGAAGTTATGCACGGGATTCATTTCACAATCATGAGACTGTAGAGAAGCTTAGCAGTGTTCTAAATTTCTCCTCACTTATTCCAGTGTGCAAAGTCCTACTACTACAAAATGGCTCCTAAGAAATCACCCATAGAGACTTCAGAAGATGTTCTAGAATTCGAAACTCTGGATGATAGGACGTCGGTACCATACCTTGATAAAGTCGAGGCTATGGCAGACATGGTGATGACCATTACTGAAAGGATGAGACTAAGAAGGAGTGTGAATGATAGATACAAAAATAATATTGCTCTATCGATGGAAGGTAGATGCTCCATCCTTTCTTATTTATCCTTTTACATTTGTGATTCCATCCACCCATGTCCTGAGTTGATAGCTACAATAGTCAAATTCTATGACCCGCTAGCCAAAGCAGTTAAAACCGGTGAGGGCGAGACCCTTTTTAGCATCACTACCTCTTTCTATCATGAGATTTTTGCCTTAGGGTCTGACCCACCAGTACCACCAAAACCCTTCAGAATTGTTGAACAAACTGGGTTTTATTCCACTAAGAAACGGGTAAATGATGATGAGTCATTTAGGAATTGGGTTTATAAATAGCTGAATACCAAACCCCAGGAAGAGTTGCCTGAGGTCCCCATTTCTATTAAGAAATTTGTAACCCCGTTCTGTTCTCTATGTTGGCCTGCATGGAGGGTTTGGACTCTGATGAAGAGGTTCATGGTTGGCAAATTGCCATTGCATATTGTATCTCTAATGAAAGGATGTATGAAAAGGAGGTGGCAAAGAGAGGGATAAGGGTGATTTATTTTGACTGGCCAACTTTTCTCACCCAAAGAATACATGAACAGTTAGTAAGATTGAAGAGGGGCTCTGGCGCTCCTAGCTTTAGGCATTGCTCAAGCTTGGTATGGATGTTTTATGCCACTGTGAAAGATAGAATGTCATGGATTCCAGTCAAGGATAAAATCGATAAAGGAGAACCTATGCCAGTCTACTATTGGATAAATCATTTAAGAAGTAGTGAGTCTCACTATAGGTTCAATTTGGAATTTCTTGGACCGGCCCTCAAAATAATGTATGGAAATTTCCCCAGATTACCACCCCTGGCCAAAGAGATTCTGAGGAATAAAGATGCAGAGGAAGGGGACTGGTATCTGTTAACTGAGGGAACAATCATCAGATTATATGGTTTCATGGGTAAACCTTTTCTTTTGCCCCACTTTGTCATGGAGAGACTCTTTGCCTTAGAATATTTGAGGCAGGTAGAATACATTGACTCAAAATATGGTTCAGGGAGAAAAAGGAAGTCTTTGCTTTCCCACCGCACTTTGAGTGATATCACCATTACTAAAAAGGGGTAAAGTCAACAAATTGACCGATACCTGGATGGGTTAGGTCTATTTTATATCTTGTAGAAGTGGAGTTATGATCCTGATGATATTTTCACTACAAAAAATAAAACCCTGAATGGAGATAAGGCCTACAAATTTGAGAAAAGGCCTAGGGCTCATTTTGAATAGGGAAGAAACAATGATGAGACTACTCTGTTAGAGTGGAATGTTTCCAAGATGGATCAATTACCTCCATGGTTGGATTTTTATGAGCAGATTGAAGATTTTGATCCCAACCACCAGCCCAGTCATCAGATTACTGAAGAGATGATTGACAAGATTAAAGCCGAAACTACAAAGAAAAGCAGGCCCTCCTCCAAGTCAAAGTCGACAAAGAAAAAAGACATGTCGTCTAAGAAGGAAGTTTTAGAAGAAGTAGAAGAGGAGGATTTCAAGGGACCATGGGAGGATGCCAAGATCATGGATTGGTGGTGTATGAGAGTTGAAATTGGAAAAGCTGAATCTAAATTTGGAATAAAATTTGATAAAGAGTTTTCAAAAATATATGATGAAAATATTGATACTTGGGAACTAAAGGATGTAAGGCACATTGTATTGATGGTTGAAAAACCCCAGGGTGATTCTGAATCTCTCCAACCTTCTACATATCAAAATACTTCTTTAACAAACACTGAAGCATTGAGGACTTTCAGTCCTACTTCTGAGCAGGTGGAGATATTCCCTAAAGGAGCTAGGATGATGAGCAAAATGAGATGTTCTAAAGAAAAGGTTGTTAGTACCTTGATTATTGAAGCAAAATCTAGGCCTAAATATTTAGCTCTAGGAGCACAGCCTCGGGATAAATTTGTTGATCAAAAAAGGAAGGGTAAGAGCATTGGAATCAAGCCACTTTCTTTTACTCCTGTGACATCAACAAAGCCACAATCCATTACTGAGCAATATTTACCTTTCAGAGGAGTGCAAGGAGAATTATCAGAAGAATATTCTAGAGATGAGATGGATGCTTTTCGATTAGTTCATAAAAGGGCTAAGAGAACTCTGGATACATAAGGGAGAGAGCTTTCCAAAAGGTAGAAGATGAGTATGGAGGAAATTGTGGAAGAGGTATCTGCTTTTAATACAGAAGGGTTAGTTGAACAAGAACAACAACTTGAAATAGAAGTTGAGCAAGAACACCCTACATCTGTAGGTGAAGGTATGGTTTCTAATCCCTCTTCTCCTTCTCATCTCCATGAATCCCCAAAAGGATTTCCCTCCCTTTCTAGTCAAGAAAATGTGGTGAATTTGCCTCCTTCACCTCACAGTCCTCCCCTCATCCCATCAGTAGCTATGGAGGCATCAGTCAGTTCTGCTATATCACAACCTCCTTCAAACCCACCTTCCACTTCTGAGGCATCCACTTCAGTATCCACCATCATTGCACCCTCATCTCTTTTACCACCATCCATGGGACAATGCGTTCCAAGTTCATCTATCCCCTCTATTATCAGTTCTGTCCCTATTTCCCTAAATTTACCTATATCAACAACAACAATAGTCATAGAATCTACCATTGTAATAGAGGTTGTTGTCAATGTGTCTCCACCCCCACCAACAACAAGTCAGTCCACCCTCATGTTTTTGATGCCATTATCTCCTTTGGCTACTGATATTTCAAAGTCTATTGTTGTATCCAAAGAGCAGGCAACTGCTCAGAGCATAAATGATTACTGGGCAGAGAAGCTTACCAAGCCTTCTAGCCGGATGGTTATGACAAGAAAAAGTATGTATGTTAATCCCATCACTAGGCAAAGGGTTTCAAGGTCTTTGATTCCATAGGTGAGCAAGCCTAAAAATGAGATGACTGCTCAGGATTATAGAGCGAAAGAAATCATAGAAGATATTGACAAGCTTCCTGCTGAAGATGAGTTAGGGATGGCCAAGGCTCACTTGGATACCTTTTATGTTAAGACTGATATAGCAAAAGATAAGGTAGAAAAGTTGAAACAATAAGTTGAAAAGCTTAAGAAGAGCCTCCATGATAAAAAATAAGTAGAGAAGGTTCTGAGGAAGGAGGCTAAGAGTTGGCAGGAAATATTTTAGAAGGCTAATGAGTTGAAATACCAGCTAGAGGATCAAAAGAAGTTGAATGAGGATCAGGCAAAAGAGATTCAAAGTTTGAAACATCGGCTTCAGATTGAGAAGGCCAAGTCCTCAAGATTTTCCAAAGATAATTTGAAGAAGATAAAGTAGGAGTTGTTTTCTGAAGTTCAAGAAAAATGTTCAGGTCTTCAACTCATAATTGACTACTTGAAGGATGCCAACCAATTATTATCTACCATTCATAAGGATTTAGATCAAATCATTGGAGAGTTACAACCTATGGTGATTCCGATAGAACAAATGTACAGGTTGGTTGGTAGTAGGCTCAGTGATGTTGCTAAACCAATTTCTAATAAATAATGGAATCTAGTCGGGGTAGCCTCCAAAATAGTGGTGAAAAAGCATAGGGCAGTTCAGAGAGCCTGGTTGTTGTTTGATAGGATGGATAGGGGAATTAAAGATATTATTGAAATAAATGAGGAGATGGTTCATGTTGGTTTCAAAGGGCTCTGGAAGGAGGATCACAACTTGCTATCTATGGAAGAAGCCCAACAAAGCATCAAGGAGAATCTATAGGATGAAGCTGAAATTGATTCATTAGAAGAGCCACTATCCCAAGAACAAGTTGCTAAGCTAATTATGGGTTACACCCACCTAAGAGATCTCATGGAAGATCTGGTGATTAGAGGGAATGCTGCTAATTATGAAGATATTGGAGAATTACAATACGTTTATAAGCAGCTTAAAGAGACATCAAATCCCTCTGAGCAAGCCTGGAAATAGGCTCTTCAATCTTTGGAATCAATGGTCCAAGTGTTCGGGGATACTTCTGGTAAAGATGAGCAAGGAGTACAGACTCCTGGAGAAGATGAAGAGGAAGAGGCTTTAGAAGAATAAGAGTAATATTGAGCAATTACGGGCCCAGGAGGGGCTCATGCTTAAACCATTCTTTTTCTGTTTGTATATATGCATAAGTTTTGTATTCCTATACATCAGTTTTGTATTTCTGTTTTTACTCTGACAGTTGTCAGAAATAAGCAATAAAGGCATGAGGCCTACAACGCAACATTTTTGTGTGAAGGCATTTTTGAAAGGAAGCCTTATAAAGGAGGAGAGTTGTGTATATTTTCTGAAGGTAGTAGTAATACTGATATTATAGACATAGTCTCTAGTTGAACAAATGAGTTCTATGATGTTTTTGGCATAGTTTCGATATGAACCTCTACCCTCTAGGCAGAATTAAGTTTTCAGAGGGTAGGATTTGTATGGAAATCATTCCTTAAAACATGTATTCAAGAATAAGTATTATTTTGACTCCTAAGGCCCAATGGATAAGACTCTGGATTCGATTGGCTTTGCAAGCAAATCCACCCGAGAGGCACTAGAATGTAGGCCCGAAATGGCCACATACTTAGTAAAATTTTGTATAATTTTGACTAAGTCATAAAGCTATCATTCCGCTCTAGAATCGGGTTGATAATATGAGTCCGCTCGATAGTTATTCAATTTTGAAATGTTTGAAGCGATTTCGGATAACTGCATTTCGGGTCTGGAATGACGACAGGTCTCAAATCCACAAAAGTCTTTGAGAGATGATGATGTCAGCAACGAAAAAGTGTGGAATAGCCTCCTTGCATATATCCGATTCTAGAAAAGTCTTTTGTTTCCCACTTCGGATTGGCGCTATCTTCAAATCCACAAAAGTCTCAAGGAAATGATGACGTCAGTGATGGAAAAGTGTGGAATGGCGATCCGAGGAATGGACAAGTATTTTCTTTCTGGAATGAAGATAAAGCGGAATGACTGAATAATGATGAGGTGGAAGATAAAATCCTAGAGTGGATTCAAGGTTCAGATACTCCGGATCCGGATTGGAGATTCTGCTACTAAGAAAGATGATGTCATAAGCGGAATGGCAGTTAGCTTGTGCCGGATTGAATCTGAACCATGCGATGAAGAAGATCGATGGTGGAGGTTAGTCTTCTAAGTTTGGGTTGTTTAAAAGATGTTTCTGCATCAGAACTATAATAGTCAGCCAAAAGATGAAGCATCAAAGGTTTCCAAGAGGATCAGACTAGATGCAGTTACAGATCGATGGTGGCAATCTATTCCCAAGAAGGATCGACAAAAACGTATGATCTGGAATGTTCTGAACTACAGTTCTACTGAGCGACCAAGCAAGTTGCAGAGGCCCCATGCTATCATGGTAGATGCCCTTCCAGTGGAATTCTTGGAGGATGAACCAATGAGCTAATGCCAGCTAAACTCTTTACTGAGCTGTTGTAACAAGATTTGGTGTATTGTTTCTTGATTATTGTAATATGAAAAACTATAAGTAGAGGTCGAACCCTCATTTTGAAGGGTCGGCTCTAGCGTGTTTGCCTGTGCTATTGTAAATATTCTTGAAGAGCTGAATGAAAGGAGCAATACATTGATCTTCACCTCAAGTTCGCATTCTCTTGCTTGATGTCAGAGGTTCGGATTTCATAGTTGCATTTCTGTAAATACTTAGATGGTTAGTTTGTGCCTATTTTGGATTACTAGCTATTGTGAGTAATTGAAATCTGCTTTGAATTCATTCTGTGTTATTTGAAAGTACATTTCTGTAAGATCTAAGTGTTTGGTGAATTCTGTTATTTGGATTATCATTCCCTGGGTATTGAAATTGCTTGCTATAACATTTCTCTGTTATGCTTTAAATATATGAAATGATCTATTATGAGATAATTGTTGATCTGAGTGTATGTCCTTAATCTAGTTTTTTGGGAGCTTTTTATGATGGTGCAATGTTGTTAACCTATCCGTCCATTGTTATCTACATCTCTCTAACCCTAACCTTCTCTTACCCTAAACTCCAAACCCTAAGTGAGCATAATTGTGTCAACAACTTGCTAAGTTGACAAGGAACCAACCTACTCTGGAGGTTGGATCGAAAACTCCTATTTTGGTCCATCCAATGTTGAGTGTTGAGCTGCAGCTATCGGGTGCAAGCCTGGATAGAAAATAGGAAGATAGACAGTCACAATACTGAGTGAAAACTTGGTGCAATTCAGTGCCCAATAGGAACTAGACTAGATATTTGTAAAATTATTAGTGTCTTTTTGCCCTGAATGATTTTTTATTTCTTTAATGCCTCCTCCAGTTGATTTATTTATTTGGGTATGGTGATTACATCCTAGAGTAGTATAGGTACTATGGAATTATTTAAGTGGTCAACCATGTTGAATATCTCCAATGACTACACTCTTAGTGTTCCTCTTGGGATCCACTGAGGCCTTGGCCTCTCATCAATAGGATAGAGTTCCCTAGTTTATTCTTGTATCAACCTCCTTGGTTCCATTGGGTCAATTATCTATGGTTGCCTTGATTTGGGGTTGTTGAGCCTTGGGTGAGTGCTTGTAGTCACTTTATTTATTTCTTGATATTTTTTTATGATCCTCATCTTGACTCTGGTGAGGATATTAGATTTCACCTAAGGTCAGTTTTCCAATAGGATGTTGTCCCTTCCAATGGTAACATAAACTCCACCTTCATCCCTTGTTACCATTGTTTGTTTTTGTGGCATTGTCCCTAGGTTTAGGGTAACTTTTGGAGGTAATATCAAGGAGGTAGGTTCTGATGGCAGTGTGATTGGCTTTGGGTAAGGTACTTGAGGCATAAAACATGTGGACTATTGTATATCCTTATGATTATAATAGTAGAATTCGAGGTAAGGATATTGCCATGTATAAGAGTCTTCTATTAAATTGTTTTGGGCTAGCACTATATCCCTTATTGGGTTAGCCAAAATTTGATGCATGGGAACTAGTACAAGTTCTACCTAACTTTTAGGTACTAAGGGTTAATTGTCTTCCTTGTTTGATTGAGGTGGATACCTCTAATATCCATTTGGGTGGTCAACATCCTTTGTTACCAGATTGGAAAGAAGACCTAGGGTAGTTCTAGTAGTTGAACCTTTGGAAATTTTATTGTCATTTAAAGACCACCATTTCATCAATTACTGGTGGAAATTTAGGGATCTATTTAGATTATAAACATTTTAGGGCTTAGAGGTTATAGAGGAATTACTGGTGGAAAAGAGGTTGGTTTCCACTATAAATTGGTTAACAATTAGGCTTTATTGGAAGGTGGTGGGTTTCACACATGGAGGTGGATGATAAGGTGGTTTACTTTTAAGATATAAAGGCATGGGGGTGTGGGTGCTGATATCCCAATCTAGATGAGGTCTCTTTCTACTTGGGTCACAATCCCATAAGCCTCTAGTAGAGTGTCCCCCCCTCTATATTTTACCATCATAGTTATCTCTAAATCAAATACCTTCAAATGATAGATAAAGGATATACTTGGTGGGGCTAGACCTCTTCAAGAATTATATGCTAGGTCTTATGGAATATGGCATTTAAATCATCCATAGCCTCTATGGGGGCCCTTTTGATAGTTGATAGTTGTTCTAGGAGGGAAACTCCATTTGCATTTTCATTAAATTTATTTGTAAGTAGACTAGAAAGCTAGTTCCAACCGATGATTGAGTGTGAGGTGAGGGATATGTACCACTCTTGAACCTTTCCCTTGAAAGAAGTTACCAATAGATTTAGCATTGTATTTTATTGGCTAGTGTTGTATAGGGCACAAATAATAATCATATGATCGAGGTGCCCGATAGGGGTTACTACATCTTCTCTGATGAAAGATAGTAAATATTTTAGTATTGAGGTTGGTATTTTTTCCCACATGGCAGGTGGGGTTAGTGGCTAAAGTGGACCTCCATAATTCCACGTTAGGATTCTTCTCTAATTAGGGTTTGATACAATGGCCATATTTTATTATCAATATCTTCTTCTCTAATTGTCGTTTTGTGGTGGTAGTAGCAATTAAGGATTTTACCTTGTATTAGACCTCATGGAGGATCTAGAGCTCATAATGCATTGGGTTCACCTTGAATTCAATAAATTCACTACACGATGAGTTCTTTGATTAGTGGAGCCACCAAGTGAACCTTTGAAAATGCTTCAATAAGCAAGTAACTGAGACTTTCGCTAGGGTCTCAACTTAATGTGTGTGGTTCATCCCATTGGGTATGTCAAAAAACCCATTGGGGACCAAATATGACTCCACCCCTTGCTCTGACATAGTGACCATCCATTCTGGTTGTCAAGATAAATACAATCTAGAAACCAATTAAAAAACTAACTAGCCTAAAGTAAAGGGGTGGTAATGTGCACATGATCCACCCATGCCATGAACACATGATCTACATGATTAATGAACACATGATCCACCCATGCCATTAGGGTGAAAATATCTCATTGCAAAACAAAATTTTTTTCTTATAAAGCCTTCATAAATAAGGGACAGATACTACTCGGTTCCCATGCAAAATTGCATACACATACAAAGAATGAGGCAGAAAAAAAATATCCATAACTCTCATATATTTGTGTGTGTGTGTATGTATGATGATAACTAGTGAATTACATGTGCTACAATAAAAGGGATTGAAGGGGCCTATACACATAATGGCTTAGGGTTTAATTCCATATCACTACACAATAAAAATGAGAAAAAGAAGATCAATTGGGCTAGATAATAGGCATGAAGAACTAGTACTATCTTTATTTATATTTTTCGTATACAAAATTACCTATTTATATATTTTTGATCAAAATTCAAAATTTGAATCTCCCCCCAAAACAAGTGTGAGAGAGAACTTTGACATCTTCCTTGATCGCTATGCTCAGGATGCAATGCTAGTAGGTCTAAATTTGGTAGAAGGTCTAATCATTATTAATGCCATGAAGACTAGATCACCTCCTCTAATTGTGGCCTCAATGAGCTATCTTCTCTTTTAGGATTGTGTTCCATACACTAAGGGAGCCCTTTTATTGACTTTTGGAGTTGAATTCAATTTGTTTGGGCCCCATTGGATAGGTCAATGATTACCTCATTTTGTCCTAGGTCATTGGTGATCATAACTCTATGCTAGATGTAAAATTCAAAGGGTTGTTTGCATTGTAATATTTCCTTAATGATATGGTCACCCGACTAGGGTGATGGGGTCCCCTCTAGGTACCCGATTATTATGATGTCTATTGTCTCAATGCCAACTACTTTTTTTGATGTCTTGGCTTGAGTATGAAATTACCACTAAATCATGTATGTAGTGAAAATTCATTACATATTTCTTCTTCTATTTATTCTTCATGTACTCTTGGAAGTTTGTTACAACTCTTCTTTTAAGTAGGTTCATGCAAAGCCTATTTTTATGACTAAAATTAGGTGGCCAAAGAACAAGAGGAAGTCTTCTAAAAGGGTGATGTATGTTAAGAGAAAATTTTATGCATTCAAGACGTACCTTATATAACAATGGAAAATTGAAGGAGCTTAGCTTTAAAGGAGGTGGCGATCTTGTCTTCTCTTATTCATTTGAAGTCCTAGTGAAAGTGTTTTTTGGAAGGGAGTGTCTAATAGTGGTAGAGGTTACTATGTACCATCCTAAGAGTACTCTTATGTAAGAAATATTTTTATAGTAGTAGATTTTAGATGATGATGGGATCTAGATGATTCTACCTCAAAATATGAAGGCCCACTATAGAATCCATTATGGGGGGTATTATTATTACTAGTTTCTCCCCTCCTTGGACCTTCAATTAGATGATTCTACCTCAAAATATGAAGGCCCACTAGAGAATCCATTATAAGGGGGTATTATTTTTACTAGTGTCTCTTGTCCTTGGGCCTTCAATTAGATGATTCTATCTCAAATTATTAAGGCCCACTAGAGAATCCATTATGGGGGGTATTATTGTTACTATTTTATACTCTCCTTGGGACTCAATTTATATTATGAGTGGAGTTAAAATTGTAATATGATTCATGGTGAAGGAGTATGTTGTGTGATTTATTGGATAGGCCTAAGGGCATTTCATTGTACATGTGTTAATTATTTGTAACATTTTATCATGTAATACCTATGGTATAAGATTAAATTTTTCATGTATAAACACTCTTTATAACTCCTTAGGTTAAAATTTATTATGTAATTGGGGTTTTGATATTGATATAAATACCCCCTACCACTCCTCATTTTATCATTGGAGCATTGTGTAATATTATCTATGGATATATTTATTATTTATGGTGCCTATGAGTACCCACCAAATCACTTATCATCCTTTTTTGCTTTCTATATAATATTTCTATGTATGGATTGCTTTTGTTTATTTTTGGAAAATAATGTGAATTCCAACAAGTTTAACCATAACAAGGTTAATCATATCCCATAGGGCTTACTTAATAAACTATTGTAATAAATTAAATACTTTGTATAATGAAATACCCTTATACCTATCCAATATTACACCATACAATGTCAACCTTGGCCATAAATTAGATTACACTTTCAACACTTATCTATCTAGATTTTAGGTTATATGTATTTCTTACCAACTAAAGTGTAGCAGTTGTATTGACCCAAAAGGATGACAAGGAGGAATAATATCTAATATTCTTCATGAGTTAGATGCTTCATAACTATAAAAAAATTATATCTTCATTGAGAAATAAGTATTTTCCATGATCAAAGCCTCAACAAAATTAGGTACTATCTATTTTAGAGTAATATGATAGTCTTTGTAATTCATGTTGTATGTAAAGCACTAAGGAGTGTAAAGCATGTTGTATGTTCATGGACCATAGAAGAAAACCATCTATACCTCTCAAACAAATATTATAATAAAACCCTTTCAATAGTGGGATCTAGATTTCATTGAAAATATTAGCCCATTATCTAGTGTAGGTCATGGTTGGCTATTGACTACTACAAATTATTTCATGATATGGGTTGAGGTCATCTCATTCAAGTGTGCTAATTAAGAAGTGGCTAACCAATTGTTGGAGGACATTACACTAGGTTTAGTAAATCCCTAATAGTGATTATAGACAATGCTATGTTATTCACAAGGGGATAACTCCTACATTTTTCCCTTGAACATGTGTTTATTCTAAAAACCTCATTGAATTATTATCCATATGATAATGGCCTAGTAAAATATATAAACAAATATATCATCAAGATTCTAAAGAGGAAAATTTTTGAATATAAGATATATTAGGATACCAAACTAAATAAATAATTATGTATATATAGGATTATTCCAAAAGTTTATATTGGGACCTCATCATACAATTTATTTCTTGGAAAAGAAGTGGTGTCCTAGATTATCTTAAAACTCCCTTCATTCCAAATGTCTTAGCAACTAGAGCTAAAGGATACTAATATCATCCCAATGCAATATTGAATAAATGTATTTTTATAATTGGAAGAATATATGGATAAGGATTTCAAAAATTTTGTACAACACCATAAGAGTTATGGAAATGGAGCTCAAAAAAGGAGATTTGATGATAAAATGGGATGAAGATAGAGCTAAATATTGAAAGCATAAGAAGTTTTATTTCCATCCAATTATAGGTTGGTCATAATGTATAGAAGTTCATTTTCCATCTAAATTCTTATTTCCATCCAATTATAGGTTGGTCATAATGTATAGAAGTTCATTTTCCATCTAAATGAATGGGCAGTGTTTGTGTCCCTTCTAAGCCCTTAAAGATGAAAAATCTTGTAAATATATACATATTGAATGTTTTCCACTTTTATATTGCTTTCCCTTTTTTTCTATTATTTCTTTTCCTTGAAAAATAGATAAATCCCCTTTATTCCTTAGTTAAAATCCAAAAGGATACTTATGCCCCCTCTTCTTCCATACCATTTCTCTCACAAGTATTTGACCAATTGGCAAAGAGTAAAACATGAAAGAAAAATGCCAAACTTTTTCCTAGGCAAAATGTTAGTGATTTGTTGACTTCAATGACTCATAAAAAAAAATAACAATTTGTTAGCTAAATGGAAAACATCATACTATCATAAGAAATAATCAGTGACCAAAGTTAGCGTTTTTTTTAATTTTTGAGCCAATTTCTCACTAAATTAGAACCTAAATCATCTTCCAATTTGATAATGTCAACATGATGAAAGCAAAATCTTATGTACTAGAAGGCAAGACCAGATCAAGTATTGAAGCTCCTAATTTGCTAGAAATAGGTATATTCTATCATCCTAAGAAGCAAGCCCAAAATAATAATGATTTTATTATGGCTTTACTAACTTAAATGGTTTATTTATCAATAAATAGGAATATTTGGAAGAATGATGATGATGCCATGCTAACGATAGCTCAAAATATACTCAATCCATCGATAAGGAAGAGAAAGGTAATGAAAATGGGTCATGTCATAATTGCATTAGTAGAAAATCACCTATTTTTTTAATATTATGGACACATTTTAGTAACTTATTTTGCACATATGGGGTTTGTTTTAAAAAACTATACAAATCCCTAGACCCTCATTTGGTATTTTGAATTTGTGTACTCTTAAATTACCATTGCAAATTGTGATTGCAACCTATTATAAATCTTGATCAATATCATAATTTCTATGAAAGAAACACCTATGGAAGCCTAATAAACCATGATTTTTGATGCTAGATGAACAAATTGGGTGTAAACATAAGGGGAAATAAAATTCTAATCCTTGGCCATGATTCCATATGTTGTAATTGTTTGCCCTACTCATGTTATAAAATTGTAGATAATTCCTTTATCACTGGCTTATCATTCTAGTACCTAGTTGTATCCTCATTATGGCCATAAAGTTATTCACTTACTATTGTTTTTATTAGTCTCCTTGGATGCACCAACAACTCAAGACTATCAAATCCAACCATGTATATATATAGATTTATGTTTATGAATATATGTTATTGACCATCATAGTATTTTTAGAATAATATTTTAAGCAAATCAAAGTTAGATTACAAGAATATCTTAACAAATTATTTTAATGTCATACAAGTCTTACATTAACATTTCAACACAAGATACCCAACCAAAATAAACTTAAATGAAAGATATCAAACAAAAAAACTAAAGAATAATTGTTAGATCTCTTTGTCTAAATGATCCTTCTAATTTTTTTTTATAGGTTATGTCTGGATTTTCATTAGGGTCATCCCAAGAAAATATCAAAAAATGTTACATGTGTTATTATGTCAATTAAATCATATTCAAAACAATCATAAATCATTATTAGCTTACCTTTCTAACAAATATATTTTCCATATTCCTCAAACCAATACCTTTTCTTTATAAAATTATTTACATAATTTTCATTAAGAGATAGAATATCTTTAGGCTAGCTACATTCTAATATTTGAATATTGCTAACACTAATATTAATAATGTGACTGGCTAAATTGTTTACCACAATATTTTTTATAAATATGTTATAATTTTCAATATACTACCTCCATAAATAATTGATGCATATTGCAAACACATTTTAGTAACTTATTTTGCACACATGGGGTTGGTTGTAAAAAAGTATATAAATCCCTAGAACCTCATTTGGTATTTTGAATTTTTGTACTCTAAAATTACCATTGCAAATTGTGATTGAAACACTATTATAAATCTTGATCAAGATGACCATTGCTATGAAATAAAAATCTATGGAAGCCTAAGAAACCATGAGTTTTGATGCTAGATGAACAAATTGGGTGTAAAAACAAGGGGAAAGAAAACCCTAACCCTTGTCCATGAGTCCCTATGTTGTAATTATTTGCCCTACTCATGTTATTTATTTTATTTTATTTTTAAGCGAAAAACCCCTTGCGGAGCCACCTTGGTCTAAGAGACCACAAACAGGGGGTTCTACACCATCAAATTCACCCGGGGGTCGCACCCGACCCTGCCCGCACCAAAATTATCAATTGGATTTTAGATACCCAATTCAGCTTTTTGGTAGGGTGGAGATTTGAACCTGGGACCTCCCTTGGAGGATTGCCCTCTCCTCTCCAACTCACCTACAACACCTAGGTAAAAATAATTTATAGTGGAAAACACCCCTTTTGGGGTGCCACTTTCAACAGGTTGGGCATAGGAGGAATGGAGCCTTGTCGGCCTCTACCAGCACATAGGACATTCCTAACTATACCATGTATCTGCAGGATGGAGATAATGGGAATGGAACCTGGGTTGGCCTCTACCAACACCCAGGGCATTTATCACTGCACCACAACAAGCAGATCCCCTACTCATGTTATGAATTTGGAGAGATTTCCATTATTATTGGCTTATCATTCTAGCCCCTAGTTGTATTTTCATTATGGACACAAAGTTATTCACTTACTATTGTTGTTATTAGTCTCCTTGGATGCACCAATAGCTCAAGACCATAAAATCCAACCATGTATATATACACATTTATGTTTATGAATATATATTATTGACCATCATAGTATTTGTAGATTTATATTTTAAGCAAATCAAAATTAGATTATAATATCCTCTTAACAAATTATTTTAATATCATACAAGTCTTACGTTAACATTTCAATACAAGATGCCCAACCAAAATAAACTTAAATGAAAGATATCAAACAAAAAAACTAAGGAATCATTGTTAGATCTCTTTTTTTAAATGATCCTATTAATTATTTTAACAAGTTATATGTGGATTTTAGTTAGGGCATCCCAAGAAAATATAAAAAAAAATTACATGTGTTATTGTGTCAATTAAATCATATTCAAAACAATCATAAATCATTTTTAGCTTACCTTTCTAACAAACATATTTTCCATCTTCCTCAAACCAATACATTTTCTTTATAAAATGCTTGACATAATTTTCATTAAGAGATAGAATATCTTT
This sequence comes from Wollemia nobilis, assembly GCA_028583015.1. Taxonomy (NCBI): domain Eukaryota; kingdom Viridiplantae; phylum Streptophyta; class Pinopsida; order Araucariales; family Araucariaceae; genus Wollemia; species Wollemia nobilis. Next base: position 5,478,202 of record JAQPPZ010003645.1, on the reverse strand, counting down.
AGGCTAGCTACATTCTACTATTTGAATTTTGATAACACTAATATTAACAAAGTGACTAGCTAAATTGTTTACCACCATATTTTTTTATAAATAAGTTATAATTTTCAAGATGCTGCCTCCAACAAATAATTGATGCACATTAAAAATAAAGCTATTGTTGATCCAATCTCAACATTCATTTTTCTTGACAACACTAATAACAATTTATGAAGTTTACTTGATTGAAATATATCCTTGTCCCTTTTAAATGCTAATTTTTATGCCTATAATAAGTTCCTTATCTCCTACATTGTTTTTGAAGTTCCATATGATTTTGATTTGATAAGAAAGATTTTTACCTTTATTATTCTAAAAAATACTAGCTTTGAGAGATTTTCTAGGGTTTCTTTTGACAACACCATCAAAATTAAGTATAATTAACCCAACTTCTAGATATTTTTATTTTACCATATATTGAGACTAATACTTTGTGTTAAATCCATTGTTTTCGATAATGTTTTCATATATATTCAAATCCTATGACCAAGAGGTTAACACATATTTTTATACACCTAAGACCTCCTAATGATAAGCAACATACATATAAAAAAATTGCAAGAGAATGAACAGTACAAATCCAAACTTGAATATGATTTTGATATATTTTTTTAAAAGATATATAATTTCCTTCAAGGCATAGATTCCAACAAACAATTTTAAGTCTAATCCTTTGGATAATACTTGATGCTTTAGCTTTGAAATAACTAATTCAACATTCATCAAATCTTCTAATGTTAATGGAATCACCCAATAGATTCTCATTTGTTAAAAAAAGTATCCCCAGATGGTGGAAGAAATAGGATAATGAAGTAGATAATATGATGTTTTAATATTTTTCTACACCAAGCACACTTAAAAGGTCTATGATATCTTCTTTTCAAATTATCACCCGTAATATTTTTGTGGGACTACTAATTAGAGGAATATTTAGATCTCATAAGAGTATTAGAGATTAAACATTCTTTCCATGAAAACATTTTTAATAGGAATTTTAATTGCTTCAAATCCTTATAACCCAACTTGATCATTTTCTTACCATATTTTGGTACATTCTAAACTAACTCATCATTCCATATAAAATGGGTAAATATAATTCTATAAATATATTTTGTAGCTCCTGTAGTGAATCTCAATATACTTAAAATTTACCTTGAATAAAATTTTAAAGTGGGAAGGAAGCAAGCAAGAAGCAGGAGATAGAACATCGAACAAGGCACAAGTAAATATTTTGAACAATAAGATCCAACAATCATAATATAAAAGGCCTAAAAAATAAAAATTTATAAAACTCCTAATCAAAACACAAAGATAAAAGTCTTGATACAGTTCCAAGGTCAGATGAAAAATATCCAAGATCAGAAGATGATGAGTATGCCAAAGTCAAATAATAAACACCAAGGATAGCTGACACCCATTCCTCCTAGATGGGATCGCAATCCTAGAACACGCATGCTATGCTGAGGTGTTTATTCTTCTAAGATAGACATTTATTTCCTATGAAGAAGATGTGGCAACCTAGGGAAGTAGTTGATGTATTAAAGGCAAAATCGATGAGACTCATACTGGGAGAAAATGTCGATCCAAGTAATATTAATTTCTCATCAAATTCCTAAAAAGAGGGTAGATGGAAATAATAGAGGCAAGAGAGCATCCAAGGACTCATAGAACTCAATAATAATGAGTTTGGATTTGAGGATCTTAAAAGGATAGTAAATTTAATCGAGGCATGATATGGCACACAGAGGAACAATAATTTTGAAATCTTTACACAATTTTGGAGGGAAATTCTCTCTATTGTAATCTATAAATAGTAGTAGTCTTAGCTTTGTAAAGGATCAACGAGTTTGCAATTATATAGATTTGTATTCTTTCCTTTCATTTCTATTTATAAAAATAGTTGTGGTTCCTAAGTGGCTTGTGGGCAATCTCGAAACCCCCACTTCTAGCACAATATTTGAAAGATTTTTCTTGCATCTATATATACATGGGTGCATGTGTCTATTTTTAGGCTTTTCCTATAGACCCATTGTTGTGTATGTGTATGTTTTTATGATATTTTATTGTAATATTAGGTTGTATTAAGTGTATGTGTGTGAGGGGATTGCATCTATTTTTGTACTAAGTCACTTTCTTGGCTCTCCTGTGGAACCTGCCTTCTTATGTATGCATATAACTAGTGGATCTTGATTGTACTTCACTTTGTCGAGTAGAGGAAGCATTCACAGTTGGCACATAGCACTAAGGCCCATTTTTGTAATAAAATATTAGTGGATCTCTTGGTGCATCACCTTATTTTCCTTTTTTTATTTTATATTTTACTCTCTCACACCCTTTCCCTTTGTTGAGCAACTAGCACCTTGAAGATCACATCCTAACAAGGAGTTGGCATTGTAAAAACTCTCAAAGGTCCCCGATTGAGCCAAAACCAATGCTCTCGATTATGGCCCATTGTGTCACTTCATATGAGGCATGATTTTCCTAGGAAGGGGTAATTGAAGATAATAATAGTTTAATTGCAAACCCGATGGGATCCTAGTGACATATCATTGGTCCTAAAATTGCAACAAAGAGTAGGGTTGAGACTTGGTGAGGGTCTTGGTCTGTTCTTACTTGTTAAAATATCTCTTTTCTCAGTTGGTGACTCTGCTCTAGAAAAAACACCAAAATAATCCATTTTTGAAGATACCAAACTGAGGTTTGGGTGAAGACCTCAGTTTATCTAATTTCTAGAAGCAATAAGTGCATTCACCTAGCAACTTTTTTGCAATACAAATGATCCAAAATATCCAAGCATGGTGGACCTATCATTTAAAAAATCCTCTGTCTAGGATGATAGAAGCTCATTGCAACCTCCAAAACCACTAGTTGTTTGGGGAAAGCTTCCATAATCACTATTGGGTATATTTCCAAAATACATTGATGAAGGACCATCAACCCCATTGGAGCACCTACAAGAAATGATCTTCATCTATAAAATACACTATGTCATAGAGTAAGATGTGGCCTTCATACTACAGATGGCCTCATTAAAAGGTAAGTCCTGATATAGGTATGACTCCCTATATTTGTACTTTATAGTTAGTTGGGACCAACTGGCTACCTTTTGAAAGAATTTCTATGGAAGCACAGGCGCACCGGGTGTGATGCAAACAAAAGCAGTTGTATTAATGAAATGCTAAGTGCATGAAAAAGGGAAAGCGAAGCATGAATGAAACGAGATGTAAAGAAAAAATAAAGGTGCAGCCTCTTTTATTAATTTTTCTTATGATCAGGTTACAATACGTCTCCCCCCCTTTTCAGGGGCTCGGAGCGTTCGATACAATTTTGTTACACCAACGGACGGTACGCTTCCCTTTGGGATCTTTCGCGTGCCCACATTCGAAATGGGTGGGCCAAACATTGTCATCGCTTGCATGAATACATTCTTAGTTCCTTGCTGCCCCTCCGGTGTCGAGATCCTACGTACAGAGAAACAACAAACGATTAATAGCACATGCGGATGGAGGGAAACATGCAATCCCCAAGGCCTTCGATTAATGCATACATGAAATAATTAAAACAGTGATCAAAACTTATCAGAATGAAATGAAATTTGGACAGAAGCATGTAAACATCATCAGGGACACATTGCAAAAATAACAGTCGAGAAATATGTTGTATATTTCTAATCGCTCCGGGGTGGGACGATTAGGACTGTCATAAAATGTACAAAAGTGACCTCCCAAATGTCCCATCCAGGGGCCTCCAAAACACCTAAAAACTTGGGGTTAGGCAAAATGGGGCATTTTGAGATGACCCAGAAGGTTGGATTTTGCATATTCTACCCCGATCATCCTATATCCGAAGGCGCTCCCTGTATGTTAGTAAAAGCGTAAAACAATGAAAACACAGTCAAAACAAGTCAAAATGCATTCAAAATTGAACAATAGCATATATGAGTCACATAAAACAAGATGCAAAAGAAATAGTGAAGAAATCTACTATAGATTTCTAATCACTCTGGGGTGGGGCGATTAGGACTGCAACAGTGCGGGGGGCGCCCGAGGGCAGGACGCCCGCCGTTTGGTGCTTGGTTTTGACACCAATCCACTTGGGATGGGTCCAAAACCTCCTAGGGGGTTGTGTCAACAAATTGGGTGTGGGATTGTGGCCAATTTTTTAGGTTTTGGGTCCGGATTGTGCTCCTAATGTTCACCCAATAACCTCCCTTCCAAAAGAGAGATCAAGGATGTAGGAAGCACAATGAGGGTGAGGGTATAATTCGGCAACACTCCGTTGCTCCAAATGCTCCTACTCCATCCTATTTTTGGGGTGAGAAGACTCACCATTTTATAGACCTGAAGGTCTACTTTGAATGTGCATGTAGGGGCGCCACTTGGCCATCATGCCTTGTCATGGGAGAGAAGATTCCTCCTTGATTAAGGGCTCCATGATTGCCTCTATGACTGCCTCTTTGAGATTTGAAATGCTCACTCACACTCCCATGCATTGAAGGTGGAGTTGAGTGGCGGATCTAGGCTGCCATTTGTCAAGGTTTGACTTTTTTCCCATCAAACCTGCTATTCGCCCCACCCTGGAGCGATTGTTGCTAATCATCCCGGGGTGGGGCGAATAGCATTCTAATCATCCCAGGGTGGAACGAATAAGGAGCAGGGTGCTTGAAAGGTGCCAAATTGACCTCTGACCTTCCAAAACTACTTTGGGAGTGGTTAGGACCACTTTTTAACCTCTGGGGGCTGCCCTAGGGGCTATGTATGCCAATTCGATCAGTGCTTGTAGCCACATAATCGGATTGGTGTTGTTTTGGTGTCTATAGATGCCCCTTTTTGGGATGCGATGTGCGTGGCGTAGTGCTGAGAAAAAATAGATAACCAAAGCACTTAATGATTAGGGTTTCTCAGTAACCTAACCAAATTTTGATGCCCCAAGTATGGAAAGGGCACGCATTCTTGAATCCTTGCTTCTGACGAGCTAAGGAGCTTAACTCAAGTGTTAACCTTTTTCGGTGAGGTGTTACTTGATCTTGGACATTGTTCAATCATGAATAGGCAAAGGGCACAACCTTTTGTCTATGGGAACCTTGAGTTCATGATTCTAGAATGCCAAGTGTTTGATCAACTTGTGATTATTGCTTGTTTGCTGCCCCAAGCAGGAGCGTGATTGTCTTTGTCAATGATTCTTTGAATGCATGCCATTTCCTTGATTGGGTGTGTATTTGTTGATTGGTGACTAAGTGTGACTACCCCCTCAAGCGACGAATCGATGAGGGAATGACCGAAATGAGAAAAGAGATGAGTCACTTGACCCAAGATGACTTTTGTAAGGGTGCCTTCAGTTGTTTTCCATTGAATGCTTATGCAGTTTCCCAACAATCGGACCTATTTTTGGTGGGTTTTAACCCTTTTTGTGACGCTTATTGGGGTTGAAATTGTCAAAAATCTATCCTCCCGTGGAGTGGTCCGGCTATGGTAGCCTTCTTAGGGAGTAGGATATTGATAATTTGTGGCCTCAACGTTGGTTTTGTATGCCAAGAATGTCAGGCACAAAGGCGCCTTTGTTCGGCAATTTTATTATTGTTTTTTGGTGGGTTTTGACCCTTTTTGTGACGCCTTTTGGGGATGAAATTGTCGAAAATTCGTCCTCCCGTGGAGTGGTCCGACTATGGTAGCCTTATTAGGGAGTAGGATAGTGAGGATTTGTGACCCCAACATCAGTTTTGGATGCCATGAATCACAAGTGCAAAGGTGCCTTTGTTCGGTAGTTTTATTGCTATTTTTTGGTGGGTTTTGACCCTTTTTGTGCCTTTTGGGGATGAAATTGTCGAAAATCCCTCCCGTGGAGCGGTCCGGTATGGTAGCTCTTCTTAGGGAGTATGGATAGTGAGGATTTGTGACCCCAACTTTTGGTTTTTGGTGCCATGAATACAAGCGCGCAAAGGTGCCTTTGTTGGCAGATTTTTTGTTTTTGGTGCATTTTGGATGCAATTTTGGTTGTTTTTTATTTTCTTGCTCTGTAATCGTCCCAGGGTGGGACGAATACCAGTTTTGTAATCATCCCAGGGTGGGACGAGTGCTAACTAGAGCACTCATCCCAGGGTGGAACGATTATAGGCCTAAGAGCCTATATAAGGGCCAAAACTAGGTTTTGGGCTCATTTGCAATTGTTTTTTCTGGCGATTTGGAGTTGTGAGGAGGAGTTCGAGTTTGCGTAGCGGAGCTCTGTCAAATTTTTATGGACACCATGAGTGCAAGGACTGGATCTTCGAGTGGCAGAGCCGAGGTGAGACCGGTAGGTGCTCCTTCCTTCTGCTTGTTATTTGTTTGTTTTTATATGAATTTTTAAACTCGCATTTTATCATTGTTTTTTGTCACATTAAGGTTAAAACCCTAGATGAATGTTGTGGTTTTATTTGTTTTGTTTTGTTCATAATAAGGTTAAAAACCCTAGTTTGAATTTTTTTTGTTTTGATTTGTTTTTTGTTTATACTTAAGGTTAAAAACCCTAGATGATTTTTGTGTTTTAATTTTTTTTTTGTGCTTTTATTTGTATATATTGTTGTACCTTTTGTTAATGTTGTTGCTGTAAATTTGGTTAATGTTGTAGTCATGTTTTAATGTTTTTGTGTTGTTTTTTTTTAGGTTGTGAAGAGTCGGTACCATCAGTCGATGGTATTTTTTGATGCACGGGATGCGCTGACTGTGGCGGATTGGGATTGGCTTGATGCCCTTGGGCTCAAGCAAGTGACGCGGCTGGAGCCTGTGGTGGGGGATCGGGCATATCTGACTGCCCTGATCAATTTTTGGGATCCCCGCACCAACACCTTTCATCTCCCAATAGGGGAGATGACAGTGACTCTGGAGGACGTGTATCGGATTCTATGAATTTTGATAGATGGGCTGCCCATTTGGATGACTCCTCGTGATTAGCGAACGGTGGAGATGGGGGTGGATAGGGCGATGGAGAGGGCATAGGGGGACTACCTGATTGGCAGGATTCTGGTGCGGTGGTGGCTAGAGAAGGGCATGTTGGGGGTGAGGCATGCGTTACTCATGACCCTCATCTCCAACATGCTGCTTCCCGACTCCTCAGGTGCGAGGTTCCCTTGGAACCTGCTTGAGGTAGTGTTCAGACTGGTGGAGTGTCCGATAGCAGCACCACTGATTATGAGGTGGGGTCAGATGCTACTAGCACAACTATATGATGAGTTTTACAAGGTCCACTTCCAAATGCAAAATGGGATTGGGTGCAGCTATCTATTGCAGTGCTGGGGGTGGTAGCACATAGTTGTGGAGCGGCTGCAGGGGTTGCCTTGGACCACTCGGGAGAGATGGTGGACAAGGAGATTAGGGTATCTCTCTATGGCGAAGGTCAGAGGAGTAGGGGCAGAGTTGGTGGTGGGGTTGTAGAGGCATGGGGGAGGGTTGGGGGGCTTCACTCGATGATGCAAATATGGTGGAGGTTGATGACTTCACTGGGGATGATGTAGGGGTTCTGGAGCAGCCGGATACACAGGACGTCTCGGAGCAGCAGGTGCTGGAGCAGCATGCCGTCCCGGAGATGCCCATGCCTTAGGTAGTCCCAGGAGATATGGAGGCTAGGTATCGCATTGAGATAGCACGATTGGAGGAGCTACTATGGAGACGGGATGAGGAGCACCGAGTCGAGAGGGAGCTCCTACGGGCTTAGTTGGCGCAGCGGGATGACGCATTGGCTGCATACCACCAACGGGATGTGGAGTGGGGTCGATGTCGGGTGGAGTTGGAGGCCAAGATTATCTGCCTCGATGGGCAGTTACCTGAGCTCACTGGAGGTGGATCATCATGTCGTACGAGAGGCAATGAGACTGAGCAGTCAGCATCCTCTCATCGTAGGTGGCTGGGTGAGGGTAGCGCTAGTGGGCATGATGTGGGGGCTGGCGTGAAGCCCCTAAGAGGTCCCATAGGACCCACACCACTGGGGTAGTTCCAGTCGCACCGATCCTGCGTGATCATGGTGGCCGACTCCCTAGGCTTGGGGTTTTTGAGTTTTTGATTTTTTTGTGAGGTCAGAGGACCGACTTATTGTAGCCTACGGGCATTTTTGACCTAATATATACATGACTCTCTTTTTTATTATACACTTGTCATGATTTATCATTTATTTTATGCACATTTATTTACGTTGATGTATGCATGTGTTATTGTGAATGCGAATGTTTCTACTATATGATATATGCATATGGAATGGATGAAATGGTTTGTTGATAACTTGGCGGTGGCACCATATGTACTATGTGATTGCTTTGTGGAATGACTTTGCATGTGTAATATTTTTTGTTTGTATTTTTTGATGGTGATGTAAGGATGGAATGTACCACAGGTGTTCTAGAATGTAGTTAAGGTTTTTTTGAGACTCAGATGTTTTAACTAACTAGCCAAGACTGTACATTTATCTCACAAGACTTTTGAACAAGGTACGAATCAGACTTGAGTTTGACCAAGTTATTTCACATCCCCGTGTGTGCGATTGAATTTGTTTATGTGGTAGTTGTCAGGATACCGCCGATGCCAGATAGGCTGTCAACCAAACCTGTACTGAGGATCACCTAATTAGCTCCACTAACTCCTTTGTTGTATTTAGTAAGATTAATCTACGGTGCAATCTAGGATACCATAAGCTAGCTCATCCACATGCAAACATTGATCTGTACACAATTTAATGTGATAGATATATCGTCATGCGGGAGGTTTGCCGCCAGTGACCAGCAGGCTATCCACCAAACCGGTACTGAGGATCACCTCATGACCTTCCGAATGCTGAGAGTTCCAGGGATTCAAGTTTGACTCCCTTCTTTTCTTCACTTTTATTGGGATACTTGCTCTCGTATGTAGTGATAAAAATCACTGTTTATTTTTGTTTTTTTCTTTTGAGCAAGGGATTTGAATTTTGAGTGATGAGAATCACTATTTCTTGTGCTTTTTGATGTATGCACTGTGAGGGTTTTGATGTCAAACTTTGGAGTTTGTACTTTGACTTTTTGCAATTTTTTTGATATTTGCAACTTTTTGAGAACTTGGGATTTTTTTTTGGGAATTGGGTAGGGAAGATTCTTGTCCTTTTGCCAACTCTCAGCATTCTTGGGGTCATTCGCACAGGGGATGAGCGAGATAACCTTTTCACTTTGTAGGTTTCATCTTTCGTTCACACAACTTGGGAATTTTTATGTGTTTTAACTTGTGTGGGGATGCTACGTAACAAGGTGTGATCCAAGTAAAACTCTACCTTTGTAAAAATATATCTGACTTTGTACAGTTTTTGGCTAGAAATCTAAAGACAACTGAATGACGAAAACCCTAAATACATTAGGAGACAACTGACTATGATATGGTGAAAATGTGGATGGCGTTATTCTCGTTGGACTATTTACAAAGTGGAAAAATGTGGAAAATGATGGAATTGCCGAGTAATTACAGTCTATGGTGCATTTGACCTGTATGACCAACAAATATGCAATGTATGTATGCGATGCCTAATGCAACTTATTGTTTTTTTTTTTAAGAGTATGCATGGAAGTGAGATGCAATTTTTTTGTTATTTTTGATTATTTTATTATTTTTGAAAATTCGTTATGGTTGGTTTATCCCGAGTGGGTGCGGACCAAGTGATTCTTTCGGATCCTTGGAGGTTTTGACCAAAGGGATTATAGGTACCTTTGGGGCATTTTGGGTGACCAAGCGGTTGTGAGAACCCTTGGGGCTTTTGGTTTGACCAAAGGGTTTATGGATACCTTTGGGGCATTTTTGGGGTTGACCAAGCGATTGTGGGAATCCTTGGAGCTTTTGGTTTGACCAAAGGGTTTATGGATACCTTTGGGGCATTTTGGGTTGACCAAGCGATTGGGAATCCTTGGGTTTTTTTTTTTCAGGGGGGTTGTGGGCCTTTGGGGGGGTTGACCAAGCGATTGTGGGAATCCTTGGGGATTTTTGGGGTGGGCCATGGCTCTTTTAAATGTGGAATGGCCTCAAATGATTGATGTTCAAGGGTTCTAGTTCCTTGATTCCTTCAAGAGAGGCTAGTCGGTATGTTCCAGGTCCTATTTTACTATCGATTACATAAGGACCTAACCAGTTTGCCGTGAACTTGTCCCTTAGATGGGGTGGCAAGTTAGAATTTTGTTGGTTCTCTTTTAAGACCAGGTCACCAACCTGAAAGTCCCTCAAGTGAACTTTCATGTTGTATGCTTTCTTAAGTCGCTCTTGGTAGATACGTAAATGCTCGAGAGCATTGACGCGTCGTTCATCGAGTAACGTAAGTTGGTCTAACCGGGCCTACTGCAAGTGTCATCATCGATGAACTCTTGCATTGATATGCATAGGGAAGGTATTTCCAACTCGAGAGGCATGACTGCCTCGGAGCCATACACCAACGAAAATGGAGTTGCCCCAGTGGGCGTCCGAATGCTAGTGTGATAAGCCCAAAGAGCAAGTGGTATTTGAATGTGCCAATCCTTATGACTATCTGTGACTATATTTTTAAGGATGGCAACTAGCATTTTGTTTGACGCCTCTGCTTGCCCATTTGCCTACGGATAATAGGGTGTCGAAAAACTATGCTGAATTTTGTACTTTGTTGTCAAAGCACGCACATCTTTGTTCTTAAATGACATCCCATTATCCGAGATGATCTTGGATGGAATACCAAAATGACATATGATGTTATGTAAAATAAACTCCGCAATGCGGGGTCCAATCGTAGAGGTAAGCGAAATTGCTTCCACCCACTTGGTGAAGTACTCTATGGCCATTATGATGAACGTGTGATGGCCTGACGATGCAGGGGAGATCTTTCCGATTAGATCTAAGCCCCACTACGAAAATGGCCAAGCCGATTGGATCGGCTGCAAGGCCTGAGAAGGTACATGTGTCAAGTTAGCATGGTGTTGACACTTCGCACACTTCCTCACATACGCGCAACAATCTCGCTCTAAATATGGCCAATAATAGCCCATGCGAAGGATGCACTTTGCGATGGCCATACCGTTGAAGTGGCCATCGCATGTACCATCGTGCGCTTGGGTGATCGCCCAAGTGGACTCCTTCTGGTCCAAGCAATGGAGGAGGATTCCTTCATAGCTTCGACGGTACAAAATGTCTCCTAGCAAGACATGTTTTGCCACTTTCTATTTGAATGATCTTTTCGCGGCATGCGACAATCCAAGTGGGAGGCTACCTAACTTGAGGTAGTCTCTTATGGGTGTGTACCAATCCTGCTGATCAAAAACCTTGATGGTATGAACGACCAATCCCTCTTGAAGTTCATCCCTAGCAAAAGCTGAGCGGGAAAGAACTTGTAAGAATAGCGTTGTGTTGCTATTAAGAGGGGTTGGGGAGAACAAGGACCCCTAGTTGGCATGATTCAGATTATCGTGGATTCGAGAGAACTTATCCTGAGATGGTTCAATCTGGATCAGGTGGATTCCTGGCGTTAGGTCAGAGCTTGCACGCTCCATCGTGGATTGCGATAATGTTTTGACTTGAATGGTTGTCATATCACTAGAAGTGTCTTGCGGGATTAGTGACCCCAAGGAGGCCATAGTGTCCGCAAAATGATTCGATGATCGAGGGAGTGCCTCGATGTCGTACCATTCAAGCTTTTCTAGGAATTTATCCACAAGGGCTTTGTAGGCCTACAGAACTGGGCATTTACATTGGAATACCCCTTTCACTTGGTTGACAATTAACAACGAATCACCAAAGATGTTCAAGCATTTGATGTTCATGGTGATGGTTGTCTGAAGACCTATGAGCAAGGCTTCATATTCGACATTGTTATTGGTGCATGAGAAATCAAGTTTAAATGATAGAGGCATTGGAGCCCCTTGCGGTGTGAAGAATATGATTCCCATGCCACCCCCTTGCTCACATTTAGAACCATCAAAAAATAGGGTTATGTCGGCTTGTGACTCAGGCTCATCAGAATCTGGCGATTCTGAGACATGGAAGACCCCATCATCGGGTAGCTCTATGGTCGGAGGCTGATCGTCTTCGAGAGGAGCCTCTGCTAGTTGATCGGTGATGACTTGACCTTTGATGGACTTCTGTCCAATGAATTCGATGTCAAACTCCATCAACAACATGATCCATTTCGTCGTGCGGCTACTATGATAAGTATGACTCATCATGTACCGCAATGGATTCTCCTTAGACACAACATACGTCGTATTGCTCAGCATGTAATGGCATAGCTTTTTGGTGGCAAATACCACCGCTAAGCATAGCTTCTCGACGTATGCATAGTTAAGTTCATAACTGACCAGGGTGCGGCTAAGATAATAATTAGCTTGTTCTTTATGTAGTTCATTTTTTTGGGCTAGCATGGCGCCCAGTGCCACCTCAATAGCTGAGATGTATAAATAGAATGACACTCCTGGTCTAGGTGGTGCCAATACTGGTGGCAAAGCCAAGTATTGTTTAATGTCATCGAAGGCTGACTGGCACTCGTCATCCCAGTGAAATGCTACCCCCTTGTGTAATAATTTATTCATGGGTCGGCACTTGTCAGATAGCTGCGCTATGAAGCGCTTGATCGACGCGACCTTACCCTGCAAGCTTCTGAGCTGCTTGATGGTGGTTGGGGGAAGCATTTCAAGGATTGCCTTGACTTTATTTGGATCCACCTCGATGCCTCATTTTGAGACTATGAAACCCAAGAGTTTTCTAGATGTGATGCCAAATACGCACTTCTTGGGGTTTAGCCTAACTTTGTGTTCGATGAGGCGATCAAGGATCTTGCGTAAGTCATCGAGATGATCTGGGCGCAAAAGAGATTTGGCCAACAAATCATCCATATAATCTTCCAAAGTTTTATGCATGTGATCATGGAAGATGTATGTCATAGCGCGTTGGTAGGTGGCGCCAGACATTTTTAAGGCCAAAGGGCATGACCTTATAACAAAATGTCCCCCAAGGCATTGTGAACGCCATTTTGAGTTGATCATCGGGATTGATACGAATCTGGTTGTATCCCGAGAAACCATCCATGAGGGAAAGCATTTCGTGGCCTGCTGTAGCGTCTACCAATGCGTCGATGCTAGGCAAGGGGAAATCATCCTTGGGACTCGCTTTGTTTAGATCTCAAAAATTGGTGCATATGCGAATCCTCCCGTCCAGCTTTTTGATGGGCACCATGTTGGACAACCATGGTGGGTAATCCACGTAGATGACAAACTGTGCATCCAACAGCTTTTGTAGCTCATATTTGACCATTAAGGCCACTGTTGGGTGCATCTTACGTAGTTTTTGCTTGATTGGCTTGACTGTCGGATCAAGCGTTAGATTATGCGTGACTAGCTACGGGTCTAGCCCCGACATGTCTTTGTAGGACCATGCAAAAACCTCCTTCTTCTCTTTGAGAAGGGCAATGTAATCGGCTTGCTCTTCGGGGGATAGACTTACCCCCAGCTTGATGATTTGTGGATTCATTGGATCAAGCCGATGTCTACGTCGGTCATCTCTTCGATTGACATGTGGGACCCGTCCTCCAACTGGTGTGGAGTTGGGATCAGGTGGATATCATTTGCTGAATTTAGATCTACGTTTGGAACGTCGGGTTCCTCTTCAGCGTGGAAGATATCCTGAGTTGGTCCTGGGGTGAAATGAAGCATCTCACCGCAAGGCCAGTACTCTAATGGGGATGGTGGCGAGTTAGCGCGATCCCAGTCTATGGCATCTAGGTTTAGATACAATGGTCATGCTGGATCGGTTGGATTGTGGATGGGGGTGGTTAAGTCAATGGAGATCATGTTGATGAAGTGAATTTGGTCTCCATTACCACGTGGGTGGTGACTCGGACATCCTTGGTGATCTTTGTGCTCCGGATCTGGCTCTGTGGGTATTGGCACAAACGGATCGGCCCTATGTGTGGATAGAAGGATAGGGTCTACCTTTGGCACTGATGGCTCTATAGGGTCTCCGGGTGGAAGGTGCTCTCTATATGCCTGAAGTGGTGGATGCAGCACTTGGTCCAACTGTGCTTGGTTCAAATGCCACCTATGCCTTGGCCCCATGTTTAGCTATTCAAACATGTCATCAATGTCCATGGGGTATTGTTGCTACCGCATATGGTTGAGATATGCCATCTCAGTCTCATCTTCATAATCGCTATCGAAGATCCATAGGCCTTCATTGGCTCCGACAACTATTTGTGGCATGTGAGGCTCGTTCTGTTCGAGCAAGTTGATTTGGTCCCATCGGGGTTGTTCCGCTCTCTATGGGAGGACCTGATTCTCTTGGGGTGGCAATCGCTCGATTGGAGCATTCAAGGGGAACATTGCCATGAAGTTCTCCTGATAGTCATCTATGGGTGTCACTTGCGAGTGATTGCTATCGGACTCGAAAGGGTCCCAAGGTGCTACCTCATACTCTGACTCATCTTCGAAAGATCCTTCCTGACCTTGTTTATATCCCTCTTGGAGGTAAGTTCTTGAACTTTCCCCTTTCTCGATCAAAGGGAAGGGGTTGTTGAGGTCAACAAGGTTTGTTGTTAACAATGGGAGATAATCCCCCAATGTGTATGTTGTGTTAGGATTGGCATATGGATCTTGTGCCAACCCATCCTTGTTGCCTAGCCCTAGGCCTTGCATGTTCTCTACCAAGATGTCAAGGGGCAAAGGGTGGTTGAACCCTACTCCTGATTTATCATATGGCATTTGATATCTTGGTTGGCAAAGAACGTGCACTCCTTGTTCATATCTGCCCAATCCATATCCGTGCCAATTACATTGGCCAAGGTATTTCAAAGCGAAGTCTAGGTTGGACAAATAGTTGACGTTCTCAGCAAAGGGCTCTTCATCCTCTTCCTCTTGTAGGTAAGGTTCAATGCCATTATCGAGGCCCCCATATACAAAATTTGTCTGATTCGATGGGTAGCCTAAAGGGACAATAGTGCCGATGGGGAGGCGAGGTCTCCCCATGTCCTGCATGGACTCAAGCGTGGGTGTTGCCACAATGTTCCGCACTAGGTATTCCCCCAGGCCCGTATTGGCCATCTCAATGGTGATCGTTGGCGATTGAGGGGGAGGGAATGGGAGTTCTTCCTGAGTCCACTCCATGTTGGGTGAACCAGGCATCTCGACTTCCATTCGGTTGGGCACCTCTTCGGTAGAGATGGTTGAGACTAATGGTGGTACCTCTTCCAAGGGCTTCTTCCCATTGTCCTTCGATGTGGCCACCGTAGGTGGCATCGTTGGTGAAGGAACAGATGATGAAGATGGGCCCGATTGGTGATTTGATGGACTTAACAATGGGGATGTATGCAAAATCGGACCCTGTTTGGATGGATTCAACTGAAAGTCCAAATGTGTCGATGGGAGGGTCGATTGTGGCATCAGCTGCACCGTATTGCAATACTTGAAGGGCTCTAAGTCTGCTGGGACTACATGCACTTGCCCTTCGTATGTGTACTTTAGGCATTGATGGGCTATCGAAGGGACACACTTCATGTCCCTGATCCAAGGCCGGCCCAACAAGATGTTGTAGGCCATCTCACCTTCCAGGATGTGGCACAACGTAGGAATAGTCTTTTGTCCCACTTGGATGGGCAGGACAATTGTGCCAACCGTCGAGCATATCGCGTCATTGAATGCTCGAAGAGTATAGGTGGAGGCCACAATATGAGATGCTGGCAGCTTTAGGTGTTTCAATGCCACCATTGTGATTATATTACTGGATGAGCCAGTGTCCACCAACACCCTCTTAAATGGAATCCCGTTGACCCGTGCAATGACGTGCAGGGTGGATCCGCCATATCACCAGTCATCGATTTTAGTTCATCTTCTCTAAAGGTGATGACTGGTTTTGTACATCATTTTACATGTCCCACAAAGTTGTTGAAAGAATTTGCTTCATGGGGCTGTAGCTCGATGGCTTTGAGTATCTCCATCAGAGCCTCCCGATGGGGCGATGATTGTTGGATGAGCTCATAGATGGAGAGCCTAGCCGACATGGTCCTTAAACTTTGGGTAAGTTTAGTCCGAATCGTGGCCACTGGTCTAGGTGGGGGAGGTTGTGTAGGGTGTTGTGGAGGTTGTGACGTTGATGGAACATCTCCTGTAGCTGCAGCGGGGGCAGCTGTGTTTGGGTACCTCTTGTTCCGTGTCACTATGCTTATCATCCCTACATACCCCTGCATGGGGCAGTTTTGTGTCACCTCATTTACTTGTAGAGTCTTTGCCTGCGCATCATGGGCAGGCAGGGGGTCTTTGAAGACCTCCATCTGTTGGTTGCTTGGTGCTACGGGATTATCCACCGCTAGCATTTTGTTGTCTATTAGGTCCTGCACTAAGCTTTTGAACTTCCAACATGCGTAAAGGTCGTGTCCTTTCTATCGGTGAAATCTACAATATAGGTCTTCCCTATAGCCCTTGGGTTTTGGCACGTTGGGGTCTACGGGTCGACTTTTTGGCAGGTTTATCAAGTTTGCCATGGACAAGCGGTCAAACAAGGAGTCTTTAGACTCTGTGAAGGGTGTGAATTGTCGCCTAGGGTGACGCTGCTGATTTTGCTCTTGCCTATGATTTTCCTTCTCATAGCTATCAAGAGGAACTGCCTGATAATTAGCCTTTGGGGGCTGTGTCGTCTGTGTAGGCTTTGGTATGTTTATGGCAACCTGATTGACTACGACGGGTTTCGGTTGCATGGACCCAATTTTGGCATTTTTGGGCCACTCTTTCTTGCGTGGCTTGGCAATCTCGCCATCCTGTATCTTGATCTCCTCAATTATTCTGGCTTGCGCCAGGGCTTCCTCGAGAGTGGCATATTGCTGCAGCTGCAATAGCATGGAGATCGACCTTAGGCAACTCTTCGAGAACATTTGGGTCAGGTCGGCCATGGGAGGGAGGTAAGGTAGCCTTGAAAGCAATGTCCTCCATCGATTTCCATAAGCCACCATGGTCTCTTCCTCATACTGCCTGAGGCTAGCTAGGTCACTTAATGATGCCTTCTTCTTGGTGTTGAAGGCGAAACGTTCGAGGAATGCGTCCACTAGCTGGTCTAGGTTGCTGATGCTATGCTTCGGCAACTGGGTAAACCAATCCGAGGCAGGGCCTACGAACGTGGTTATAAATGTTCTTAGAAGCAAAGCATCATTGTCCTGAATGCCAAAGCATTGACTCAAGAATCTTGTCACGTGCTCTTGGGCATCCTCATCCCCTCTAAAAATTGCCAATTGAGGCATTTTGAAGTGTTCAGGGTATGGGGGTGCCGACACTGAAGGATGCACAGGGTGACTGCAGAGCTGGCGTAAAGTGGGCTTTTGGGGCCCAGAAGTCTTGGTCTCCATAGACTCTAAGCACTCTAGCAGCGCTTTGTATGCATCGGAAGATTTGATCTCTTCCTCCTTGGTTTGTTCCCATTGTGAATTACGAGGAACTTGAGGCCTATGGAGGGGTAGCTGGATAGCGCCCCCCTGCCTTGGTAGGGCATTTCAGCCCGCTCTTCTTCTTGCTCAAATTCCTCATAGGCTTCTTGAGGAGTTCCTGGGCGTGACCTATAAACATGGGTGGGTGCCCGAGGAGGGCGCCCATCATTGGTTCTGGGAGTGGTCTCCCGCTCAGGTCTAGGAGGTCTTGGAGGCAATGCTTGATAAGGTCGTGGAGACCTATCTCATACCAAGGGGTTATGCCTCTCATAAAGCTCTATCTTATGTGTGTGAGGGGTTGGAATCCTCTCATGCATAGTGTTCTAGAGCAACTCATCCGTCTGACGCTGAATGCGCTCTTTGCTAAGACGGTACAGGTGCTCTAACTATTGTTGATCTTGCTCAAGCTGCATGATTTGTGCTTGGCGGGCGGTATGTTTGGCAAATGCCAAGTCGATTTGTTCTACCGTCTTAGGTCTAGGAGGCCTAGATGCCTCCCCTACATATCTATCTCGGTCGTAGTGATCCGAGATCTCTATAGGTCGCTTCCCTCTATCGAGGTTAGCAGCATTCACCCGAGGCTCTGGCCTTAGTAGGTGATCCTGATAAATAGCAGGTGCAGAGGCGCATTGCTCCCACGCTGTGTATTGCTCTTGAGGAATATAGTGGTTTTCCTCATGCTCCCTTTCATATATGTGAAAGGGGCGGGCAGAGTTGGCTCGCCCTGTCTGAAGAGCCTTGCGCTCTGGATTTGGCCTATTGTTTCTGACAGTAATGAGGGGTAGAGGAGGGATGATATAATCATGTGGCCCCTCCTTATGGACCTTATGTTGTTCTAGCACTTCCTCGCATGGTGGCCACTCATAATGAGTGTCTAAGGGGGCCTTCCCGTGTATGTACTCCTCCTGAAAGGGTCTGTGTTGAATGGGAGTGCCCCTCGAAGGGGTGCCTCTATAGTCCTGTTCCGTCATGGTATGATGTGGACTATTTTGTGGGTCAAGCCGCCAAGGTGGTATGACCAAGTCCTTGGGGCTATAACGGAGGTGACTTGTGCCTCCTTGTACACTTTTCGTCGCTCCTTCCCGTGATTGGGCTTGGCTACGGGTGTACACCATGGTGGTGGTTTTCTAAGGGATACGTATGTTTTTATCTTCTTTACGATTTTTTATGCTACACTAAACAAAGGGGACCACACAATCAAAGAAATGATTATCTCGTTTATAGATTAAAGGTGTGTCCTAAATCTGGTTTAGTGTGTTTTGATTTTTGTTGTGCAAAACCTTGTAATGAAAACATGCATAATGAGGGCTCTTATATCTCCAAAATGGTCGCCCCTTCAATATACCACTGCCAGGCCATTATACCGAACCTCTCAATATACCCGCCCTTACGTGAGGGAAACTATTGGTACGCGAGAGCAGAACAGTACGTGGAACATAGGCGGTACGAAAGGGGAATCACTCTATTTTTGACACCTACCATAGAAGACTTATCCTCATGCATGGGGAATCACCCCCGCTACACTTGGTCAGCTTTCGTCAGGATTTACGTCTAGCAACAATCGCGATCGGGGTTATGTATGCAAAATTCAAGCCAAGGTGGTGATGAAATCCACCGTTGGTCTTGATCAAGTGTTGGGGTTTTAAGACCAACTCCTTGATGTTTATATTATCACGTGGTGTGTGTGGTTCTTTTTACTTGCGCAAAGAAAGAAAACATGCAGTAAAATTTTCTATGCAAGCAAAGAAACAGAAAAATTACAGAAACAGGAAACAAAAAATTACATAGGGTGTTCAGAAAACCTACCTCTTCTCTGCCCACACCAGATGCCCCTAAGTTTCTGCTCAAAAACTGCACAGAGAGCTAATCGTCCCGGGGTGGGATGAATAGCAGATCTGTATTCGTCATAGGGTGGGACGAATATGTATTCATCCCGGGGTGACACGAATTCCAGTCTGTATTCGTCACAGGGTGGCACGAGCAGCAGTCCAGCGCTTGAAGGATTAACACCTGCAAGAAAAACACAAGATTTTTGATCAAAAATTTGATCCCAATAGCAGGGGACAGGGTCCCACCATGATCACCACTGAAAGCATGTCTACGAAAGCACAGGCGCATCGGGTGCGATGCAAACAAAAGCATAGATGTATTAAGGAAACGCTAAGTCCTGAAGAGGGGAGAACTTAAAGTGCATGAAAAAGGGAAAGCGAAGCATGAATGAAACGAGATGTAAAGCAAAAGCAAAGGTGCAACCTCTTTTATTAATCTTTCTTGAGATCAGGTTACAATACGTCTCCCCCCATTTTCATGGGCTAGGAGCGTTCGATACAATTTTGTTACACCAACGGATGGTACGCTTCCCTTCGGGATCTTTCGTGTGCCCACATTCGAAATGGGCGGGCCAAACATCACTGCCACTTGCATGAGTACATTCTATAATTCCTTGCTTCCCCTCCGAGTGTTGAGATCCTACGTACAGAGAAACATCAAACGATTAATAGCACATGCGGATGGAGGGAAACATGCAATCCCCAAGGCCTCCGGTTAATGCATACATGAAATAATTAAAACAGTGATCAAAACTTATCAAAATGAAATGAAATTTGGATAGAAGCATGTAAACATCATCAGGGACACACTACAAAAAGAACAGTCAAGAAATCTATTGTATATTTCTAATCGCTCCGGGGTGGGACGATTAGGACTGTCATAAAATGTACAAAAGTGACCTCCCAAATGTCCCATCCAGGGGCCTCCAAAACACCTACAAACTTGGGGTTAGGCAAAATGGGGCATTTTGAGATGACCCAGAAGGTCGGATTTTGCAGATTCTACCCCGATCTCCCTGTATCCGAAGGCGCTCCCTGTAGGTTAGTAAAAGCGTAAAACCATGAAAACACAGTCAAAACAAGTCAGAATGCATTGAAATTTGAACCACAACATATATGAAACACACAAAACATGATGCAAAAGAAATAGTGAAGAAATATACTTGTAGATTTCTAATCGCTCCGGGGTGGGGCGATTAGGACTGCAACAGTGCGGGGGGCACCTAGGGGCAGGACGCCCATCGTTTGGGGCTTGGTTTTGACACCAATCCACTTGGGATGGGTCCAAAACCTCCTAGGGGGTTGTGTCAACAAATTGGGTGTGGGATTGTGGCCAATTGTTTGGGTTTTGGGTCCGGATTGCGCTCCTAATGTTCACCCAATAACCTCCCTTCCAAAAGAGAGATCAAGGATGTAGGAAGCACAATGAGGGTGAGGGTATAATTCGACAGCACTCCATTGCTCCAAATGCTCCTGCTCCATCCTATTTTTGGGGTGAGAAGACTCACCATTTTATAGACCTGAGGGTCTCCTTTGAATGTGCATGCAGGGGCGCCACTTGGCCATCATGCCTTCCTAGGGGAGAGAAGATTCCTCCCTGATTAAGGGCTCGCCTCTATGACTGCCTCTTTGAGCTCAAAAATGCTCACTCGCACTCCCATGCATTGAAGGTGGAGTTGAGTGGTGGATCTGGGCTGCCATTTGTCAAGGTTTGACTTTTTTCCCGTCAAACTCGCTATTCGCCCCACCCTGGAGCGATTGCTGCTAATCGTCCCGGGGTGGGGCGAATAGCATTCTAATCGTCCCAGGGTGGAACGAATAGGGAGCAGGGTGCTTGAAAGGTGCCAAATTGACCTCTGACCTTCCAAAACTACTTTGGGAGTGGTTAGGACCATTTTTTAACCTCTAGGGGCTGTGTATGCCAATTCGATCAGTGCTTGTAGCCACATAATCATATTGGTGTTATTTTGGTGTCTACACCTTCCTAATGGGAGGGTTTGAAGAGGAGGTAAAAAAGCAAAGGTACAAACCTATAAAGGAGGGGATCATAGCCATGCTAAATACTAGAAAAGAGCCATGGATCCACTCCTCTATAGCTAGAACCTATGGACCCTATTGAGGAGGTGGATCTCGCCTTGAAAGACAACAACAAGGATCTTGTTTTTGGTCATCACACACATCTAGATGCACATATCATGAAAATTCTTCCTATAGAAAAGTTTGGATCAATCATGATTGTCTTGAGCCTAGGTCTAAATATTAGCATATAGGGAAAATATGAAGTGATCATGATAATGAACAACTTGGCTGGCTCAAAATGTTGGCTAGATGATGTAAAAAAAGTTAAAATATAGGCAATAATACATCAATATAGACATGTGACTGATCGTAATCCCAAAAACCTTCAATAGAATATTGGGTAATATTTATATTACCCAAAAGAAATGATAAAGGGCCACAAAAAGGTGATGAGTTACCCATGCTAGGACTTAGTGATCATTTTAGCTTGGGGACTTGTCACTCACCAGGGTGGACCATCCAGGAGCCTTGGGAAACACCAAGTCAAGTGTTCA
This sequence comes from Wollemia nobilis, assembly GCA_028583015.1. Classification (NCBI taxonomy): domain Eukaryota; kingdom Viridiplantae; phylum Streptophyta; class Pinopsida; order Araucariales; family Araucariaceae; genus Wollemia; species Wollemia nobilis. The sequence goes on along the minus strand of JAQPPZ010003645.1, from coordinate 5,456,367 downwards.
AAAGCATAAAAATATGGGGGAATCAAAATATTGGATGGCTATGGTATGGGTATTGCATATTCTAATAAGGATGCTATATGAGAAGTTGTCACCACAAATAACACACCAAAATTTTGCATTGTAAATAAGTGACTATTATGAATAAATATGGCAAAGCTATGGTGGCATATAAAATAAGAAGGTGGATATAAATATTCTAAAAGTGCACTAAGAGGTATTGAAAAGGGCCATACAAATAGGATTTGTAGGCTTGTTAAGGAAAATGGAATAAAAAGAGCAATTAAAATCTCTCACAATAGAAGCTTACAATCAATAAAATTAAAGAAAGTAGTTATAACTCCATGCATATCCCAAAATGATTAAAAATTCTAACCCACCAATCATAGTACTCCAAATTTTGCAAAATGCTGTAAATATTTGAGAACTGCTTCCCCTCCCCACACTTCTTCTTGACTTCGTGACCAATAGACAAGAAAAATTTTATTCTTGGGTTCTTTATCTTCATCAAGATGATACCCTATGAGTCACTATAATTGTAGTGAATTCTCACTACACTTAAAAGTTGCATTAAGTAAAACTTTAAAGCATAGAGGAAGCAAGAGATTTAACATTGGACAAGGCATGAGAAAAAGTTAACAATTGAAACATAAAAGGCTCGAAAAGTCAAAAGTTATAAAACTCTTGACCAATCATAAAGACAAAAGTCCTGATACAATTCCAAGGTCAGATGAAAAATATCTAACATTGGAATATGATGAATACACCAAAGTCAAATAATAAACACCAAGGAAAACTAGAACATATTCCTCCTAGATGGTGTCACATCGCAGAACACACACATGGTGCTGATATGTATAGTCTTCTACAATAGATAGTTATTTTCTATGAAGAGGATGTGACAACCTATGAAAGTAGCTAACACATTAAAGACAAAAGTTATGGGAGCCATACTGGGAAAAATCCTTGATCCAAGTAATATTAATTTCCCATGAATCCCAAAAAAGAGGGTAGATGGAAGTAACATAAGCAAGGGATCATCCAAGAACTCATACAACTCGGTAGTAATGACTTTGTATTTGAGGATATTAAAAGGATATAGTAAATTTAGTCAAGACATGACCTGGCACACAAGGAACAATAATTTTGAAATCTTTGCATAATTTGGAGGAAAATTATTCCTATTGTGATCTATAAATAGTAGTAGTCTTAGCTTTGTAAAGGATTGGCAAGTTTACAATTGTATACATTTTTAGGCTTTCCTTTCGTTTCTCTTTGTAAAAATAGTTGTGGGTCCTAAGCGGTTTATGGGCAATCTCAAACATCCCACTTCTGGCACAATATTTGTAAGAGTTTGCTTGCATCTATATATACATGGGAGCCTATATCTATTTTTTGAACTCTCCTGCAGAGCCATTGTTGTGTATGTGTATGTGTTTGTGATATTTTATATGAATATTGGGTTCTATTAAGTGTATGTGTGTGAGGGGTCTGCATCTATTTTTAGATCAAGTCACTTGCTTGGATCTCCTGTGGGACCGACCTTATTATGCACATGTATAATTGGTAGATCTTGATTGTACTTCATTATGTCAAGGAGAGGAAGTCTTCATCACTAGCACATAGCATTTAGGCCTATTTTTGTAATAAGGTCTTAGTGGATATCTTGGCACATTTCTCCCTTTTCCTTTGTTGAGTTTGTTTTTTTTGTTTACTCTCTCACACCCTTTATCTTTGTTGAGCAACTAGCACCTTGAAGATCACATCCTAACAAGGAGTCAGCCTTGTAAAAACTCTCGGAGGCCCTCGATTGAGCCAAACCCTACACTCCTAGCTATAACCCATTATGTCACTCCACATAAGGCACGATTGTCCCATGTGGAGATAATAAAATATGATAATAGTTCCTTCCCTAATTGTTTGGGGCCTTCTCCCTTAACTAAATTGTTAACAAATATTTATGATCTTAAAATGTTGCTCATATTGATATATGTTTTTTACTTTTATACTTATACAAGTTTTTGAAGATAAGTGAAAGTAGGAGACTCAATTATTTTATTCAAATAAATCAAATGCATTTCACCAGTCTAAATCTAATTAAACAAAACGATATATTATGTTTTTCACTAGATATTTCATTAAATATTCCTCCACTATCTACTAGCTTGAGATTGCATATAGCATACATAATAATACATCAATATGGTGTATCTTTGTTTTAATAGACCCTTGGTGTTTCACCTTCAACATATCTTTTCATCTTCTCAATTTTCTCATAAAAGATCTGACTATCCACCCTTACATGAGGTGACATAATCACTTATTCCCTAATTATTACATAATGTAATAATGATATTTACATAACAAATAATGTAATAAAGTATAACACACACTTATTACATTATTTGGTATAAATAGCATTACCCCTATGATTATAGGGATGGTACATTGGAACTATACTCTAGCTCTAGCTCTCACCATGGCTCTACTAGATCTGGATTAAGTATTTTCCACTAGGTGTACCTCTTTGATCAGTCACTAGATTTTCCTCCGGGTCAATACCTCTAGGTCTATACCTTAGTATCCTTTAGGTCACGTTTGGGTCCTGTTGTGGCCATTGCACAACTTACCCCAAATTTGAGGACCCACCTTTATTTTTCTGTTTTTGGGAATTTTGGCATTCTTTGAGTGCTAATTTTGATAGGTTCCAAGGTTTTGAAGTTGATTAACATCTTATTTTAATTACTTGTAAGGTTTTTAGTATTTTGGGTTAGGTTAGTAGGCTTATGTGGCTTGTTTTGTGTTTTGTAATGTTTATGTTTGGACTAAGCCAATTTAAGCATTTGAGGTAAATTAAACCAAATTTAAAATAAAATAAAAATGAAAAGATAAAATAAAACAAAAAGAAAAGTAAAAGATAAAAATATATATATAAAAAGAAATTAAAAGTAAAATATAAAAATATATATAACAAATTAAAAGAAATTAATTATAAAAAATAAAGAAATAATTTTTGTTCTTTTGAAGCCTCTCTCATATTAGCTCGTTTTATTTTCATTAGACTTAAGTAAGTGCTTATGCACAAGGAGGATTAATTTATTTTTGGTTTTGTTGTAGACTACTAAAATAGGTGGCGGCGATGACTTGGACGCTGGTTGTGGTAGACTGACGAGGAAGGTGGATGGACACATCAGAGAGCCAAGTAGTACAAGAAATACCATGTAGGATTGAATTGGACCGATGATATCGCAAACCCAAGGTGGGCAATGAACTGATGTGGTAAGGAACACAGATCCAAAGCGACCGTGTTATATTGATTTGTATGGCGGTGTGATTTATGCTTCAATGACTCAAGATTAGGCATGTTCAACACATACATGACATAGGAGAAATGCACTTCTACAACATCACCACAATCATTACACACCAAATAGTTTGGCACAATGAGTACATTTGATGGATTTTCTTTTTGGATACAGAGGGTGCCATTACCGAGACAGACCTCGAGCCTTTCTCCTGCATGGGTGTTTTCATCGAGGATGATGGTTGGTGAAGCTCTATCCACTTGGCAGAGAAGTGGTTAACACAATGAAATATAGATTACATTGGATAAATATGGCCTCACAATTTTTTAAAGATAGTGTGCTTGCTAATTTCGACGGTGTTATTTCCCTCCATTGCCTCCATAAAATTGAAAGAGAATTGCAGTTGGGTTTAAGCGTAAGTGCTAATTTTGGATACTATTATTTCCCTCCATTACCACCATGAAAATTGGTAGACATGGTGTATCCCTAAACACACAGACAATTCATAGAGAAAGAAGAGGGAGTGTTGGGTTCGTGAAGGCACCGTATTTTTTTTTTTGTCTATAAAGCTATTATTAAATATTAGACCCCATAATAGAAGATCAAGGTGGCAATTACTTTTTTCCTGCTACGTTATAAATTCACAAGGAGTTCACCCTAGCAATTTTGGACAGTGATATGTTCAAAGTGTTGCTTGTCTATAACTGTGTTGTGTTTGATGGTCTTTGTTGTAAGTTTCATCACACGATAGATTCAAGCATCTTTAGCTCATAGGCAGGGACTCGAAGAGCATTATAGCATTGTTCTAGGAAGCCATATGTGATGGGAGTAATGTTGAAAGTGCCCTCAAATATATGGTTTATCTAATGAAGCAGTAGAATAAACCCTTGGAGGCTATCGAAGACATAAAATCTTTCAGATACCTATGCTTTGAATAAGCATAGGATTCTCTTGAAAATGTGTTTATCGAACTTTACAAGAAATAGGAAGCTGGGAGGAGCATATGGAGCTTTTGAAGCACAAGCTCCTCCTAAATCAATAAGGTGCCACGTTTAACAAGAAAGCTAGGGAAGTCATGTTGTCACATGGAAATAAGTTGCATCCATTCATAAAGCGATATACTACCTGACTACTGGGTAACATGGGATGGGAATATATGCAATAGCTCAACTATGTTACTGCTAAAATAATTTACCATTAAAAAATCCCAATAGCAACAAGGAGTGAAATTGTAATGTAGGTTGGAAGATGATTCTATCATTATTCAGGCAGTACTTTTTTCAGTAAATATTTGAAGTCATCAACATGGTTTACAACGTGAATTTATCAGGGAGCAACAATAATTCAATTTATTTAATGGAAGCACATATAGATGGATAGTGGCAGTGATTGGCGTAGGTGGATGTTGGGGCAGCCATGGTCAGGGCATACACAATCGATAGATGTTCGAACAGTTCAAAATGTCATGCACTTCTGGTTTTTTTTTATCCAGTAGGTAAAGAAAATGCCATCACCAATGATAGTAGCGCAAGCTCTCCTAGTGATGCACATTCAGGCCTCTGATGCCAGTGATAGAAGAAAGTTGAGGTAATGGGCTTACATTCAAGAGGGTCATATGTGCCTTATTTCTATGGCAATTTTATCACTATCCTAAGGTTCTAGGTATGGTGAAACATATCATACGATAGCTCTTCTTTATTAAGTCATGCTCGACTATTTTGGAATGTACATTTCACAGATTTGTGAAAAGGGATGAGAATATTTCTATATGCACGGAGATATTGCCATTACAAGTTGGGGGGCATTATAAAAAATATGATGATTAAAATAAAGTGATTAGCGATGATGGTTACAAGTCGAATGGAGGAATAAAATGAATCGGTGAAAATAAATATTGTGAAAGCCAAATTTTTGAAAAGGTAAACGATAAGTTGGAAGCGAAACCAAAAGGAAAGGAAAACAAGGAGTTTCAGAAAAAAAATTAAATATCCATTACAAACGCAGAAAAGTGGCTAGAAATTTTTGAGCGGAAGGACAAGAAAATATTGGAAGGTTTTCCAACTACTGCCAACATTTGGTCTCATATTGTATGTAGGAAAAGAAAAGGTTTTGAACATAATAGAAGCTTTATTGCCTATTCTTTTTGCACATGTATTGAATATATTTTAATGGTGTTTTATGCATGGATATGGTAGCATCGTTTGAATGTTTTTAATACATGTTTTATCCCTTAGACTCTTGCACTTAACCCGGTTTGGATTGTGTGGATGTAGGTCTAACCTGATTTTGTTTAATGTTCAGGAGTTTTCCATATTTTTTCTTTGGTCATTTTTCGTATTTTGGTCCATATTCCATATTATTAATTTTTTTTCTCTAACCCTAGCCTTTGTTATTTTTTATCATTTATTTTATTTTTTGTAAAATTCCATCAAGCACTCAAAAGCCTAACAAGTTCATGATTTTTTGTATTAAGATTAGGGGCTTTGAAGTAATTAGAATGCCCAAGTAATTTTTTTGTGGGAGGCTAACATATTAAATTATTTGGGCATGTTTAATTAGGGCATTCGTTTTAAAGTTTCAAATAGATTTTCTTTTTGCACTCCACAGCTTATATCATTTTTCAAGTAAGCTTAACAAGCTTCACATTTAATAGGAAATTTGCAATTTAAAATTCTGCACAAATTCACTTTAAAAGAGAATACGGAATCCAAGCTTGGCACTAATAAAGACTAGCAAATTAATTTCATTTAATGTGGAAGAGGAAAATTTTAATAACTTCTAAACTTTCATTAAAATGAATCATTAATGTGCGATTCTAAGGCTACTACTACATTGGCAAAGCTAGATTTTAGTTATTTTCTTTTATACTCAAACTGAACTTAACACAACAAGATAAAATAAATCCACTCATCTTTCAAGATTCACATTTTAGAGATAGATTTTAGTCTTTTCTTTTATTCTCAAAGCAAAGTTTAACAAATAAAACTTGTTAAAATCTACTTAACAAAAGAAGATAAAATCTACCTAAAACACTCCAAGATAAAATGAGTTAAATAACCATTCTAGGATGGTCATATGAAGGCCAATTACATCACATTTTCCTTTCTTTTAAGTTTCATGAACAATAAAAGGCATGGCAGAATCAAAGTAATACCAGCACAGGCCCCTTGTTAACAGTTACTTGCACCTCTAAGGTATTCTAGCACTTATTTTGACACATTTTCACAAGCATACAAGCACACATTAAGTAAAAGGAACCTTGGATAAATTTCTATTTCTTTGCAAGAGAGGGTTTTTTGCTAATAAAATCCTAACTATGAGTGTGATTTTACAATAGGGTAAAATTATCACTCAACAAAATTTGGCACTAGAAGGAGGGCCTAAATTAGTCATTTTATTGCTAAATTGTTTATTGTTACTTGAAAGGTTATTTGAAGGTATTGGTCTTGACTAACAAGGTTTTGTTGACAAGTGATCATATTCATTGATTGGGAAGTCCTTTAATTGATGAGGCATTTATGCTAACCTTTTGCAAATTAGATAATGTTCTTTATTGCTATGATTTAATTGATGCATATATTTTGGTTGATAAATAGGATGATCTATATGTTAAACATTTGAAAATTGTTAGTCATTTCATGTTTCTCTACAAGATATTTCTTTGACTAGCAAAATTGGAACCAAAAGTTCAATGGTAAGAATTGCATCTTGGATAGGTGGTTATTGTAGTCATTTAAACATTCTTGGAGTACCCCATCAAATCCTTGAAGATGCAGAAGAATATTTACCCATGTTTAGGCATGATGGAATGAGTACGACTAAGGAACATATTCAGGCATACAAGAACACTTTAATTCATTTGCAAATTATGCATGAAGATGTTGCTTGTAGGATGTTTTCATACACATTGGATGAGGTTGCATATGATTGGTACATCAACTTACCTCTAAGTTCTATCACTTCTTGGGCTCAACTAGAAGCAATATTTCTTAGCCATTTTGGAAAATTGGTTGACCCATTTATGATATTGGATCAGTTTGTCTCTATCCATAAATAACCTAATGAATCCATTAGACTATTCAATGATATATTCCATAGGTTGTATACCAAGGTGGTGACACATTACATCATTCCAGAAGATATAGCCACTCAAATATACATGGGAGGCTTATACCCCTTTACTTATATGTTTCTATGAGACTTCTTAAAGTTTCATCCTTGCCTAGAGCCTACAATGAGGTAATAACATTAGAAAAATTATGGATTTTGAAAGGTATTAATGTGGGTCAATTAGCATTGCTTAGATCTAAAGCTCACAATCAAATACCACCAATGAGTCAAGCTAAGGCACAACCTTCTCCCATGATGAACTATTTTTTAGGAGTTATGGATTCCAACCAATACCAACCATCCAATATAGCACCCTTGAATCAAATGATATCTAATGTGAGCAATCAACGGTATAAAATTGATTGTCCAAATGTTGCCACCACCTTAGATGTCATCCAAAATGAGGTGAAAGTTTCACATCCACTACCCATTAAGGAGAATTGAAATAATAAAATTGATCTAAAGGTAGGAGTTGATTCAATTTTGGAAACACTAGAGCCATCAAAAGTGGTTGAAAGTGAATTTAAAAAGAATCAATAGATGAATGAAGATTATGCAAAAGACACAATAGAATTTCATCCCTTGATTTTAGAAGATAATTATTATAATTATTGGGGAAGATATGAGGAATCATTGGTTTCTCACACTCCTACTGATGAAATATCTATTTCACTTGATATGTAGGATGTTAAACCTCTATCTCACATGAAGATATTTCAATTCATGTACAATTAGAAAATGGTATGCCACTTGCAAAAATAGAGAAGGTTCCAAGATTCAATCATTTTGAATATGAGTTTATTGAACACCTTGCTGAAATAGAAAAGGAAGAAATGGTAAATGCTTCTTATGATTCATTTGTTTTGGATGAGGAAGAGGTAAAATCTTCTCTTTCATTCTTGACTACTAAAAATTTGGGTACAAATTCACATGATTGTCTTGGAGATTCAAATAAATAAATACCATTGGTGGTTAACAAGGAATTAGAATCGACTTCTATTTATCCAAATGATAAAAATGTTACTTTATTCAAAATGACTCAAGCAGTTGATCAATAATATGTGTTGTTTGACACATCCCTTGACAAAAAAAACTTATGGTTTGAAAAGGATGGGCGTATTTTCAATTGGGTGACTAATTTTGGTGTTTTTGAAAAACAGATAATTGAGGAAAATGAAGGGCTACAAGATGATGATGATGATGATAAATACCATGAGGAAAAAGAGGAAATTACAACGGCTTACCAAGTCTTGGTAAATAAAAATGTACAAGAGGTAGAATCTCAGCCTTTATGTTCAACCATTCGAATTCCAGGTAAAATTTTACATCATGGTATGTTGGATTCATATGTGATTAATGATCAAATGTCATTTGTGGTTGATAAAGAAGTTGAGTTGATTTCTCCTCACACCAGTAATAAGGTTGTGTTAAACAAGATAGAAGTGAATGTCTTTGAGTTGCTAGATCAAATTCATCAACAATTGACAATAGAATCTAGGATAAAAAGTTACAATGATCCTCACATGTTAGATATCCTAGATGCTTGTAAAATGTTGCATAGTTATGATTGGTCTAAAAACATGAACGATAGTTTGACAATCAATTTTTTATAAATAGGGGTAAGCTTGGATGAACTCATGATTAATCATAACAATGAGAATAGTATGTGGAGCAAGGAATGGATAATGGGTACTCACACAATGCAGAGAGACACTACGATAAACATCCCACATAGTGAACATAAAATAATTCAAAACCATTTGTGGATTCCTAAATTTAATGGATCAAATTTCAAATATGGCAGTAATGGGATTGAATCAAATTGATGGGGTGAGAGAGGCAAGATAAGGGTTTTTGCATTTTTTGGCCTAATCTTTTTGTGTCCATATTCCTATAAATATTGGTATGCATATCATGATAGATGTCTTTTAAATTGTGGTAATCGTGTTTGGGATTCAAGGAAATGATAGCTGAGCATTTTGTATCATAAATTGTATATTATTGTATATAGCTTTTGTTTTTAGCTTTTCTGTTTTTGAGCATAATCCCATGTTTTGCAAGTTTTTTGCTATTTTCTTTCTTGTCAATTTTCATTAGTTTAAGATATGGTTTATTTTCAAGTTCTTTAGTTTGGTTTCTCCAATTATGGTGATGTTTGGTGATAGCTACTAACTCATGGTTTCTTTGTTGATAGCATTTCTTTGTCATGTAGGTTGGATGGCCTAGTTTGGAATCTAGGGGAATTGAGGAAAAGGGGAATGAAGTTGTTTAGTAATCATTCTTAGATTTTGGACTAATATGGTAGAAGGTGGAACAATGAAACATTTCATTGAAACTCCACACATACTCACATATTAAAGTGTATTCTTTGAAATATTGAAGGATAGTGTCATTTTGGTTTGCAAATTAAGGTAAAAATCTAACACACTCAATATTTAGCCTTGAATGGTCTCTAACCCAAGTGGTAGGTGAATTTTGCAAAGCAATACAATGCTCAATAAATAAATAAATAAACTAAATCAATAAAAGGTTTAGGTCATCTCAACCAAGGCTATGGATGTCTGGCTGGCAGTGGAGAAATGTCTAGAAAAGAAAAAGAAAAAAGAAAAAAAAGGTAAAGATAAAATTAACCTAATACCTGGGTGATTCAGATAATCTCTACCAAGGCTATAGACGCATGTCTGGCAGTAGAGCAAGGTCTAGAATAGATCAAGGTCATCTCCAATGGGGCTATAGACGTTTGGCTAGTAGTGGAGCAATGCAGAGGTACATTTTTAATGAGTGATACCCTATAGCCTAAATGCAAAACAAATAATGGAATCTGGATTTTTTCAAGAATGTAAAACAAATCACATTCCACACACTAAGCAAAGGCAAATATTATTTGTTTGCATGTGAAGTTTTCTACCTCCATATTCTCTAGGTATTGCTAAATAATTCTTATTTTGTTGATATTTGGTTTCTTTGGTTTTCAGATTGGGTTCTTCATCCGAAATGTTCAAAAGTATTTCCCAGCAGAGTCGCCATTTGTTGTGGCCATTATACAACTTGCCCCAAATTTGGGGAACCACCTTAATTTTTGAGTTTTTTGGAATTTTGGTACTCTTTGAGTGTTAATTTTGATAGGTTCCAAGGTTTGAAAGTTGGTTAATATCTTCTTATAATTTCTTGTAATGTGTTTAGTATTTTGGATTAGGTTAGTAGGCTTATGTGGCTTGTTTTGTGTTTTTTAATGTTTATGTTTGGACTAAGCCAATTTAAGCATTTGAGGTAAATTAAATAAAATTTTAAATAAAATAAAAATGAAAAGATAAAATAAAACAAAAGAAAAGTAAAATATAAACATATATATAATAATAAATAAAAGAAATAAAAAATAAATAAAGAAAAATTTAATTATAAATAAAATAAAGAAATAAATTTATTCTTTTAAAGCCTCTCTCATATTAGCTCATTTTATTTTCATTAGACTTAAGTAAATTCTTATGCACAGGGAGGATTAATTTATTTTTCATTTTGTTGCAGACTACTAAAATAGGTGGCAGCAATGACTTGGACGTTTGTTGTGGTAGACTGACAAAGAAGGTGGATGGACACATAAGAGATCCAAGTAGGACAAGAATGACCATACAGGACTGACTTGGACCAATGATATCACAGACCCAAGGTGGGACTGATGTGTCAAGGAATATGGATCCAAAGGGGTCGCTTTACGTTGATTCGTATGGCAATTTGATTTATGCTTTATCGACTCGAGAGTAGGCATGTTCGACCCATACACGACACAGGAGAAATACGCTTTACACACCAAATAGTTTGGCACAATGAGTATAGTTTATGGAATTTATTTCTAGATATGGAGGGTGCCATTACCAGGATAGACCTCAAGCATTCCTTCTATGTGGGTATTTCTATCGAAGATGATGGTTGGTGAAGCTCCATCCACTTGGCAGAGGAGTGGTTAACATAATAAAAGATAGAGTACATTGTACAAAGATGGCCTTGCAATTTTTCAAAGATAACATGCTTGCTAATTTTGATAGTGTTATTTCCCTTCATTGCCATCGTAAAATTGAAATATAATTGGAGTCAAGTTTAAGTGTAAGTGCTAATTTTGGATACTGTTATTGCCTTTAATTACCACCATGAAAATTTGTAGATATGGTGTATCCCTAAACACATGGATAGTTCACAATGAAAGAAGAGGGAGCATTGGGTTCGTGAAGGTGATGTATATTTTTGTTTGTCTATAAGTTGTTATTAAATATTAGACCCAAGGATAGAATATCGAGGTGGCAACTACTTTTTTCTTGCTACATCACAGATTCACAGGAACTTCATCCCAACAATTTTGGATAGCGATATATTCATAGTGCTATTCATCTATAACCATGTTGTGTTTGATGGTCTTTGTTGTAAGGTTTATCACACGACAAGACCAAGCATCTTCAACTCGTAGGTAGGGACCCGAAGAGCATTATAGCACTATTCTAGGAAGCCATATGTGATGGGAGTTGTGTCAAAAGTGCCCTCAAATATATGGTTTATCTAATGAAGCAAAAAAATAGACCCTTGGAGGCTATCAAAGACATCAAATACTTTAGATACCTATGCTCTGAGAAAGCACAAGATTCTCTCGACAATGTGTTTATCAAACTTTACAATAAATAGGAAGCTGGGATGAGCAGATGGATCTGTTGAAGCGCAAGCTCATCCTAAATAAATAAGGTGTTGTGTTTAACATGAAATCTAGGGAAGTCATGTGGTCACATGGAAAGAAGCAACTATTCATAAAGCGAGAGACTACCCGACTGTTGGGTAATCTGGGATGGGTATACATGGAATAGCTCAACTATGTTGCTGCTAAAATATCGTTAACAGATCCCAATGGCAATAAGGAGTGAAATTGGAATGTAGGCATGATGAAGCAATGCAGGTTGTAGGATGACACTGCCATTATTTAGGAAGTACTTTTTTCGATAAATATTCGAAGTCGTCAACATGGTTTACGATGTGAATTTATCAAGGAGCAGCAATAATTCAATTTATTTAATGGAAGCACATATAGATGGATAGAGGTAGTTATTGACACAGGTGGATGCTAGGGCAACCATGACCAGGGTATGCACAGTTGACATATGTTCAAGAAGTTCAAAATATCATGCACTGTTGGTTTCATTTTATCCAGTAGGTAAAGACAAGGCCATCACCAATGATAGTAGAGCAAGCTCTCCCAGCGATGCACATTCAGGCCTCCGATATCGATGATGAAAGAAAGTTGAGCCAATGGGCTTAGAGTCAAGAGGGTCGTATGTGCCTTATTGCTATGGTAATTTTATCACTATCCTTAGGTTCTAGGTATGGCGCAACATATCATATGATAGCTCTTCTTTATTAAGTCATGCTCGACCATTTTGAAATGTACGTTTCATGGATTCGTAAGAAGGGATGAGAATATTTCTAGATGAACGGAGATATTGTCATTACAATTTGGGGGGCAAAAAAATATAATGATTAAAACAAAGCGCTTAGCGATGGTGGTTACATGTCAAATGGAGAAAGAAAATGAATCAGTGAAAATAAATGTTGCGAAAGCCAAAATTTTGAAAAGGCAAACAAAAGGAAAGGAAAACGAGGAGTTTCATAAAAAGTTTAAATATCCATTATAAACGAAGAAAGTGGCTAGAAATTTTGGAGTAGAAGGACTGGGAAAATATTGGAAGGTTGTCCAAATACTACCAACATTTGGTCTCATCTTGTATGCAGGAAAAGAGAAGGTTTTGAACATAATAGAAGTTTTATTGCCTATTCTTTTTGCACATGTATTGAATATATTTTAATGGTTTTTTTATGCATGGATATGGTAGCATAATTTAAATGTTTTAAATACATGTTTTATTCCTTAGAATCTTGTACTTAACCTGGTTTGAATTGTGTGGATCCAGGTCTAACCTATTTTTGTTTAATATTCAATATCTAACTTTTTTTTGCAACATAGGCGGGATTAGTTTTCAATAGTTTTTCTTTGGTCATTTTTCGTATTCTAGTCCATAATCTATATTTTTAAATTTATTTCTCTAACCCTAGCCTTTGTCATTTTTTATTATTCATTTTATTTTCTGTAAAATTCCATCAAGCACTCAAAACCCTAACAAGTTCATGATTTTTTGCATTAATATTAGGGGCTTTGAAGTAATTAGAACGCCCAAGTAATTTTATTGTGGAAGGCTAACATATTAAATTATTTGGGTATGTTTAACTAGGGCATTCATTTCAAAGTTCCAAACATATTTTCTTTTTGCACTCCACAGATTATATCATTTTTCAAGTAAGCTTAACAAGCTTCACAAGTAAGAGGAAATTTGTAAATTAAATTTCTGCACAAATTCACTTTAAAAGGGAATACGAAATCCAAGCTTGGCACTAATAAAGACTAGCAAATTAATTTCATTTAATGTGGATGAGGAAGAATTTAATAACTTCCAAACTTTCATTAAAAATGAATCATTAATGTGCTATTCTAAGGCTACTACTACATTGGCAAAGCTATATTTTAGTTTTTTTCTTTTATACTCAAACTGAACTTAAAAAAGCAAGATAAAAAACCATTCACAAAGCAAGATAAAATAAATCCACTCATCTTTCAAGATTCACATTTCAGATATATATTTTAGTCTTTTCTTTTATGCTTAAAGCAAAGTTTAACAAATAAAACTTGTTAAAATATGCTTAACAAAAGAAGATAAAATCTACCTAAAACACTCCAAGATAAAATGAATTAAATCACCATTCCAGGATGGTCATATGAAGGCCAATTACATCACATTTTCTTTTCTTTTAAGTTTCATGAACAATAAAATGCATGGCATAATCAAATTAATACCAACACAGGTCCCTTGTTAACAGTTACTTGCACCTCTAAGGTATTCTAGAACTTATTTGACACATTTTCACAAGCATACAAATACACATTAAGTAAAAGGAACCTTGGAGAAATTTATATTTCTTTGCAAGAGAGATTTTTTTGCTAATAAAATCCTAACTATGAGTGTGATTTTACAATAGGATAAAATTATCACTCAACAGGTCCTTGCCTCTAAGTTGCCTCTGGATCATCTTTACCTCTAGGTCACCTTTAGGTCCTTCATCTTTGGGTCACCTTTGGGTCATTATTACCTCAAATTCAGCCTCTAGATTTATCTTTATATCATCACCTCTAGGAAATTGCCATTTAAATATATCTTTGGAATATCTCATATTTTGGAATCATCCATATAATTTGTCACTATAGGTCTTCTAAGCATAGCTTGGATCATATTCTTTTGATATAAAAATTATTTATTTTAAGTTTTCCAATACATTTTTCATGGAAAAACTTATATCCTTCTCATTAAACAAACTTCATCTCCTTCTATAGAAACCATTTAACATCTCTTTTACTTTATCCCATTCTGATACATTCATCCATCTACAATTCATATGTATTTTTATGGTCACTTTATTTTCATGCCAAAACTTTATTTTGGAGTTATTATTACCTCCACAAAACTCACAAGGATGTAGGTTCCAACACCTACCTATCACATGTTTGGATCTTCCACAATGACTACAACAACCCAACATACGAACTTTTGCATATGATTCTTTCTTCATAAATATTGTGTTATTTATACTTATCACAAATTTAGTATCATTGTTTTTTGCTTGACCTATATTTTCATCTCTTATATCAATTTCTCTTTTCACAAACTTGGTCTCACTACTATTTTTTGGACCATCAAAACCAAGGCCTTCATTCTTTGGCCTTATTCCTAGCATTTAGGGTATTTTCACATATTTTTCATATTTTCCCAAACATATACCATTGTATCCCATTTTCTTCATTATTTTTGAACCAATATCTTGGATATGCTTTTCAAAGCACCCAATTCCTTCACCATCACTTCAATTGTTGTTAACATCATCAACAATGTTCAAATATCTCAGATCGTGATGTCCTTCATCAACATGGCCTTTGTCATGGCCAACACCACCAACAATGTTCAAACATCCAAACTCTTCATTATCACTATAATATTTAGCATCATGGTCTTTGACACAACCAACACAATCAATGATATTATGATTCTCATTTTCAATACAAACTCTTTTCTTATCAACAATATTCAAATCATTGGTATCACAAGCTATATCTATCCCTTGTATAAGATCCACTTATATCACAACATACATTTTCCACTGTAGGCTTCAAACCACCTATATCACAAGCAGAATTTATCCTTTTTATAAGTTTACTTGTGTTACAACAAACATTTTCCATCATGGGAATGAGATCACTTATGTCACAACAAGCATCTACCATCATAGGCTTTACTTCCAACCTTTTATGTATTCCCCCTTGTCTTTTACACCTCACTTCAAGAATATCATGATTGATTAATGCCAAGTAAATTTTCTTCATGACACCAATAGAAATTGTAAGAACATATTCAAAATGATTAGATTCTTCAAGAATTGTATACAATCAACACTAAAATATTAAGAATTTTTTTCTTCATAACCTTCTTGGAGTTTTGGTATTACATACTTATGTTCTTTAGCTTTCTTCTCTCCTCCACTTATTTTGTATGATCTATACTTTTGAATTTCTACTTGCTTTTTTGCACCTATACTATCTTCTAGTGAGACACACTTTTGAATGTTAAGTTACTTCTTTGCCTGCTTCCTATTTACCTTTTCCATGTTTGTTAGAGTAATATTCCATTCTTTGGGATATTTACCTTTTTACTCCACTAGGTAAAATAGGTAGTATATTGCATTATACTACATAGGTAGATTATTACATTTACTTTTCTACTTTCTACCATGTAGATATTTACTGTCTTAAATATCTAATGGTCATTTCCTAAATATCCTAGGTGAAGTGTTCTAAATCAAACTCTCTACCTCTTGGCACGTTGGTTGGCGTGACAATAGTATTTTCAGTTTGATTAGCTATTTTGTAACCTATATAAACTATAGCTCCATAGCTATATGGTTAATGCAAATATTTCATTTATCAATCATTCACGATTTCCTGGTCACATTGGCATCAGAGCCAGAGGGAGGAAGCGCAACGAGTCAACTTCGTTCCACTGGACAAGGCGAAGGATTTCTCGCGCTTCGAGGAGGAAGCACCAATTTTTTTTGGTGACTTTAATTTTTCCCTACTTCCTAAGTTTTGAATTCGATTTGATAATTTCTATTTAGTATTTGTTTCCTAAGGTGGCGGAGGAAGCGGATCTGAAGATTTTTTCTCCTAGACCCACCCCACCCCTCTAAGGAATTGGGCCCGCAGGCGATCGACACGGCAGGACACAGTCCTTCGGCGACCGCGACAGCAGGAGAGGACTCATACGGGGCCATCTCGAGGCTCCCGCCCAGTGGGAGTGCGACCCCCATGGCTAAGCCAACCGGGAGTGCATCGAGGGTAGGAGCGCCCTCACGCTCCCCCGTGGCCAAGCCAACCGGGAGTGCATCGAGGGTAGGAGCGCCCTCACACTCCCGACACAGCACTCAAGGCGTTGCCTGTCGAGGGTAGGAGAGCCCTCACGTGCCTGGCGCAACGCTCAATGCGCTGGCCAGACACTCGACCACGCAGGACACCTGAACCTACCTCGACACAGACACATCGACAATTTTGACTCGGACGGACCCTGAGAGGTGACACGTGGCGAGGGCAGAGAGGCCACACGTGGCGAGGGCAGGGAAGTGACAAGTGGTTACCTGACTCGACATGCTGACTCAGATCTCTAGGGGAGAGCAGGGGACACATGGCATCTGGACAGAGTCCACACCTGGTGACTAAAGGTTGGGCACAGCAGTGACAAGTGGCACCAAGCGATTGGGCGAAGGGGCGACACGTGTCAGTGGGCAAAAGGCTTCGTTGGCTACGTGATTGCCCGAAGGCAATCACGTGCTTTATTGCACGTCAAGGCTTTTAAAGCCTTGATTCATCCCTCACGGGATGAATGTGGGACAAAAGTCCCAGCATTTAAAAATAAAAAATAAAACGTGTTGCCCGCGTCTTCAATAACCTGCACGCTGGGCTAGCTTCCAAAGCCGCCCCAGCAGTGCAGTGGTCAAGTTGGTTCCTTGACGCGCGAGAGGTCTTCGGATCGACCCCCACGCGCTCCATTTTTTACACAAAGGTGCATATTTCTTAATTATTTGGCTAACTTATCAAAAAATTTCATTTTTTTTGCTTAACATTATTAATTTTTAGAGTATTTTTTATAATTTTACACTATTTTTTATAAGAATTATCATTTTTTTCCCTAACTAAGTGATTATTCTTGCCAAAAAGGTGTTTTATTATACAAAATAGAGTCTTAAAAGTTAATATTTTTTGCATTCAAATTGGAAAACTTTTAAAGCCAATTTTTTTTTGCAACTACAACAATTCCATTTCTTATGTTTTCTCCACACATAAAGAGACAAAGAAACAAACAATTTTGTTGCAAAACATAAAAACTCTTCAATTTTTTTTTGAAAGAACAAAAATTAAGGGTTGGACAGAAGCTATGGTCCCATGAGGATTCGAGAACCTTTTGATCCTAATGCACCACCCATATTTGAGTGTTGAAGACAAAACCAAGTCGTGTGTCGACTGGTCTGGAAGCCTTTCAAACGCGGGTCGTGTGTCGACTTGTCTTGGAAGGAGTGCTCGATTTGTTAATTTTGCAAAATAAAGGGGGGAAGACAACATTGTACTTCTTTTGCAAAATTGTAAGACAAGGAGGAGACATAAAATATCATTTTTTTGCACAACACAAATTCACATTTTGTTGCAAAAATTAAAAGGTGCATTTTCGATTTTACTCGACACCTTCATTGGCAAATTAGGTGCATTTTCGGTTGCATCCGACACCTAGGTGATAAGAATTTTGAGGTCATTCTTGTTTGATTGTTGCATCATTTCTTTTTGCAACTATAAGTCATAGAATCAAGAACACTCCATACCTCAAAATTTCATAATAAATTTGTGTAAATCCTTGCATAGATTTAAAGCCAATATTCACTTGATATTCTCTCCTAAAAACAAAAACCCCTAATTCACTCTTATTTGTTTGGCTTAATTTCCTCAAACTGATTATCCCTATTCAAGAGGATTTTCAGGCAGGTGCCATTAAATATCTTTTTTGAGTGAATTATCTTTCATCTCTTATTTGTTTGGCTTAATTTCCTCCAACTGATTATCTCTCTTCAAGAGAATTTTCAGGCAGGTGCCATTAAATATCACTTAAGAGTGAAAGAAAGATCATCTTAGTTCAAATTGTAGGACCTTCATCATGGCAACTATCAATAAATACTTAAGTGATACACAATTGCTAAAGGGTCCTAACTATTCAACATGGAAAACTAAGATGAAAGCCATCTTGACTGTAGAGGACATGTGGGATTTAGTTGATGGCACTGAAACAAGACCCGCATCACCAGGAGTAGATCAAAAAGCATGGGACAAAAAGAACAATCGTCTTCTCATGTTGATACTCCTTGCAACTACTGATGAGATCCAACCTCACATAAGTGAAGCTAAAAGCTGGTAAAGCTGCATGGGATGCACTTAGTACCATTTTTGAAGGCAAGAATCAATCAACTGTTCTAAACCTTCAAACACAACTTCATACACTCCATATGAAGTTAGGTGAATCGATAGAACTATTCCTCTGCAGAGTGGCAGATCTGAAGTCTAAGCTTAATGCTTTAGGGGCCAAAGTTGAAGACACCATTTTGACTTCAGTAATCTTGAGAGCTCTTCCCGAATCCTACAAAATGTTGATTACATCCCTTAATGTTTCACAAAGAGTTGTCACCTTTGTGGAGTTAGTCAATTTGCTTCAAACTGAGGAAGCAAATCAACTCCAAAATGATGAAGTGTCGAACAATGCACTTTATTCAAACTATAAGGGTGATAAGGAGAAAGGAAAATTTCAAAAGGGAGGATCATCCTCAAAAGGTAAGGGAAAGCAATCTCAAAAGAGGTTTTGCTTGCATTGTAAAAAGGACAACCATGACACCAATCGGTGTTGGTTCAAAAACAAGCAAAACAAGAAAGATAAAGGCACAACACAGAAGCAAAACAAAGGCAATATTGTTGGTGAAGTGTCTAATTCCGATTCTGATTCTGGTTCAGAGAGAGCACACAAAGTGCTCCTTGCTAAGACAGTATTGTAGAGGGAAAACACATTTTGTCACCTTAAGCAAGCACCATTTCCTCTCTCTTTTTTTAGGCTTCATAAATAGCATAAGTTTTTGTTTGAAGTACTTGTAATAAAGGGGTGTTTGTACCTCTTTTAGGCTTCATAAATAGCAAACTCTCATTGTTTGAAGTTCTTGTAACAAAAGGAGGGAATTTTCTGGTGTAAAATTGCCTAGGAGGCAATATTTGTAAAATCCTTCACAAAGCTTCTTGAGTTGTACATATTTTGCAATTAAGGGGGGATATACGTTGCTTTTCTTCACAAATGTTTTGTAAAAAGAGAAGAAGACTTATAAGGGTGCATTTTCGGCAGCGACCGACACCTTAGTCAAACTTCTTTCAAAAATTACAACATGTTTTGCAACAAGGGGGGAACTTATAAGGGTGCATTTTTGGCAGCGACCGACACCTTAGCTACCTTATCTTTTGCAAACTCATATTGTAACTGAATGAACCTCGTATGAAGTGATCTACTCTACTACACCTAGCGATTGCAGCGGCTGGTTACCCATGCAATTCGGTTGGATGACAAGATTACAATAAGGACATTCGTTGGTGTGAAGACAGTGAGGAATGACCCACTTTTTGCTTAGGAGTAGCCAGAGCACTGTGACAGAGCAAGAACCAGCAATTCAACATCTTTTTCACTGTATTGGGGCAGTTATATACATTTACCCAAATAATGTAATAAGGGGGGATGTTAGAGTAATATTCCATTCTTTGGGATATTTACCTTTTTACTCCACTAGGTAAAATAGGTAGTATATTGCATTATACTACATAGGTAGATTATTACATTTACTTTTCTACTTTCTACCATGTAGATATTTACTGTCTTAAATATCTAATGGTCATTTCCTAAATATCCTAGGTGAAGTGTTCTAAATCAAACTCTCTACCTCTTGGCACGTTGGTTGGCGTGACAATAGTATTTTCAGTTTGATTAGCTATTTTGTAACCTATATAAACTATAGCTCCATAGCTATATGGTTAATGCAAATATTTCATTTATCAATCATTCACTATTTCCTGGTCACAATGTTGTCTAGTGATTTGAACACTTCTTTTTTGTATCCTTTGGATTTTTTTTCTTCAGCACAAAAATGAGGGTTCCTTATGTATCGCAAAATAGTACCATTTTCTATATAATATCATTCCTATATACCAAATATTTTTATATACTCGCCCTTTCTATATACCCATTGATACTTGGAAGAAGCTTATCCTCTCATATACATGACTCCACATGAGAGAGACCTTAAGGTATGTGCAAGAGATTGATATGTGGTATTAAGGGAGTACTAAAAATAATTCATCCTATCAATGGAGTCTACTTAAAGAGAAATCCTCATACGTGGGTATAACTTCCCTATATACTTGAATTTTTTCAATTTTAGTATTTATGTCTAATGATAGTAATGAATGGAGTGAAATAAAATATCACAAAAATGTGTCCTTTTTCCTCCTTGAAGATTTATAGGGTTGATGTCTAGATATAGTTATGGCAACTATATTAGGTATTAAATGTAATAACTTAATATGACAACATTACCTATAAACACAAGTCAAAGGTGTCATTTATACCAAATGTTGCAATTATGCTTAAGCACATGTTTGATTTATGTACACAATATCAATATACAATGCTTTCCTACTATAGACCAATTTTTAAAACACAACACTTTTGACAAATTAAAATTATTTTGACACCCAAAAATAGAATGACTTCTCAACAAACTCTCACCTATTCAATATAAACTCTTGACCTTTGACTAATTACAACTATGACTCTTTTCACACTTAGACATAAAAATTTAAATACTAAGACATAATAACTGGACATTTACAATACATCATACACTAAATTCATAACATGAGACTTGACTTGTTAACAACAAACATTAAAAATGCTTTACAAAATATTTTGACTCCAAAAAAAAACTTGTTCATATGCCCTCTTGAAAATACTTGACTAAAAACACATGGACCAAAAAATATTGACCTCTCTTTTTCCTCCCTTTTTTAATTTATTTCCTCCCTCTCTCTCTCTCTTTCCTCTTCTCTCTTATTTTTTACCTATCTTCAATAAAAATACTACCCCTTTTTGTTTTTTAAATATTTACTATAGTCTAAATTTTTTATATAGCTATAGGAATATATATATATTGGGTAGTAAAAACAAATATGGCCCTTTATGAGATTTGACCTCTTGCCCTTATAAAATTTTGTTCTCCCTTCAAAATGCCAACTTCCCCTTTATTCAACGTATGACTTGAAAATAAAATGAAAGCATTATAACTTGCTTTACAGACATATTTTTATTTATAAATGCAATATTGTTTAAAAATGAAGGCAAAGAGATTAGAACCTAGAACCTCTCTTTTCAATCCTTTAGAATTCTCTTAAAATAAAATTGGCTGGCAACTTCTTGATATCTTACTTTGTGTCCCACTTTACATATCAAGTCTAAAATAAACTCTAAGAGCAAAATGCCATCTCCTTCTTTGCTAGGATCCCATCCTAACATTACTATGTAATGACCCCCTTTCTAACATGAGGATCCCTTCCTAATTATATTATGTAATATTTTGTATTATGTATGTGTCACTTGAAATGCCTAGACAAGTGGGGTCATTTAATGTAACCATTATAAAGAATGTAACTACTTATTTAGTAGAATATTTAGCTTGGGTGGCCACTTGCATGTAAATTTAACCCTTCAGTGTTATAGTTAGGGTTGTAAATACCCTTTAAAAAGGCAAGGGGGCATAGATGAAGGTATCTCATAATTTGTTGTATCAAAGCTCTGCTTCTAAGGAGGTTTCCCCCTTGAAGAGGCATGCAATTCTATAATGTGTTCTTATTTTTTACAATATAATATGTTGCATTTCCATTTCATATTGCAATATTGTTAATTTCAAGCTCATTTTTTGTTATTATTGAAATATTAAGTAGATGTGCTTTTATTTTACTACAAGGTTCATAACAAGTGGTATTAGAGTGCTTTCTAGGGCCACATCCTACTATAGTGCAAACAATTTGTATCCTACCATTTTGACATGTTAGGTATAATTTTTCCTTGCTTTCATTTTCTTGCTTATTTTTCTATAAAGAAAAAAGAAAAAAATTAAGCTAATTTTTCCTTTATTTTTAGTTTAATATGTTAGAAACCATGTGCTGAGGATTTTAAAATATCACGAAGTTGTTATTGGCTAAGCTAGACTATCTATAAAGCATTTAGTGAAGGGAGGGGTGATTAGACTCCAATACCTAGGCCTCATACAACACATGTATACAAATTTGAGCTCCCATGTATCTTTAAGTATTGGGATATCCCCCTAGGATTAAAATAAATCTTTAGCCGTAGGAAACATTTTGACCATGTATCCATCCATAGTGCACCGAGCACAACACTCAGGAATATTACCCTCCTATACGGTCAAAAAGGCAGGTAGTGTGCTCAAGGGTATGTGTATAACCCTCCTTGAGTAGTGGCCTGAAATATTGGTTTGAGCATTATTGTTTGTCATCATGGTATATAGAGGGATATGGATAGTGCACACACCTTGGCCTAGTGTTAACCTATTATGGTCTTATGTTACACCTCTCAAACCCTAACCATATATTTAAGCATACTACGGATACTAAATTTATCACAAATTTAACCATACTATAAAAATTCTTAGTTAAAGAAGAAATTGTTGGGGTTAGTAATAGTTGGGAATAAATTCAAATAGGGTAGTTATCAGGGCAGTTATTAGTGACAGACAAAAATAATGTTAGACAAATAGTAACAATTAGAATATATTCTCCTAGGATAGTTATTTGTAATAGTTAGTAATAGTGTTAGAGAGGGTAGTAACAATGATAGAGACTGATTCTAACAAGGTAGTTGGGTATAATAGACTGACTAGTAAATGATATGGTAGTTGTCGAGGATCAAAGAAGAATTTCATTTTTATGTGAAGAAAATATTTAGGAGAAAATAGACAACATGACTATAAAATGTTTCGGGTGCTAAAATTTTTATTTTGAGATCTAGTCCATTGATTGTTTTGAAATATAGCACCCAAACACTTTTTTTGGACCATTACTAAAAATAGTAACCCTTGGAACAACACTTCTATTTTTAGTAAGTCATTTAGGGTGGTCCAAATCACAATATATGGAAGGAGGGACTAGAGGAGAAATAAGGAATATGGAACAAAACTAATTAATGGAACAAATTAATCAAACACTTAGTAACTTACAATACCAAATGGTACACATTAGACAAGCAATTAAACATATGAAAGATCAAATGTAGGTCCTAAATTCTAACCATATTAAAGTCAAAATAAGGATTGAGAAAAAATATCTTGAGGTTGAATATCATTTAAAGGAATCCCCAAAATCATACCAATAGATTAACATTGAACGACTGCATGGTAGTTTAGGAAATATAGATGAAGAACCTCATCATGCTCTTTTTGACACTAATATCCCATTTAAAATGCCCAAATTAGACTTCCCCAAGTTCAATTCTTCAAACTTCATAATATACCCTGATATTTATAGGTCATCATGGCATCCTTTAACTTTGAATCCAAGGCCTTACAATGGTATCAATGGGTATACAAAATAACTCATAATCTCTTTTGTGAAGACTTTGAGTCCCAATCACTCACTCAATGAGTATGAGTAAAAGCTCCAAGAAGAGGAGATCAGTGAAGATATTGTGAATTAGTACAGAAACATTTTATGTAGAGAATGTACAGGGGAAGATGAAGTGATTCAAGAGATTTAAGAATTTATACCAAAGTTAGTCACTAAATAGATTAATGAAATCTTAAATGCCCCTAAATCTAAGAAGGAAATTCATAAAGTAGTTTTTTTCTTGGAGAGGGATAAGGCTCTAGGGCCTAATGGATTTCTTGTAGTTTTCTTCCAAGAATGCTTGGAATTGTGGGAAAGGATGTGTTATGAGTAGTCAAGGAATCCCAAAGGAGTAGTATGTTGAGAGAATTAAATAACACCATCATAGCCTTTATTACTAAGAATCAAGATCCTCATAAATGTGTTGACTTTATACTTATAAGTCTTTGTAACTTAGTGTATAAATTCATTATGAAAATTATGGCTAATAGATTAAAAAAAAATCCCACAACATTTTGGATGAATAGGGAGATTTTTTTCAAGGAAAATAGATTATGAATGGTATAGTTACAAAGCATTGAATAATTCATTTTATAAAATAAAGCAACAAAGTAGGTATGGTGACTAAACTAGACATGTTAAAAGCCTATGATAGAGTTGACTGAGACTTTCTCAATAGGGTCTCGAAGAGGTTTGGTTTTGATAGAAAGTGGAAAATTGGTTTATGTAGTGTGTTAATTCATCAAGGTTCTTAGTCCTAGTGAATGGATCCCTTCAAGGTTTTTTAAATAGCTCTAGAGATCTTAATCAAGGGATTCTCTTTCTCCCTACTTGTTTATCATCTTAGATAAAGCTTTGGAGAAAATTATAGCAAACCACAAATAGAATGGTGATCTAAAAGGTCTAACAGTCACTCATGACTTAAGGTCAGTTACCCACCTATAATTTATGGACAACATTATCCCATTGAGGGAAGCTTCAGTTAAGGAGACTAGGATCCTCAACCAAGTTATTTGTTTATATTAAGAGCATTAGGGTAAAAATTCAACAATGATAAGGGCAAGGTTTTTTTCCCAAACAACTCTCAAAGGAAGCAAAGGAAGATATTGAATATTCTAGGATGGCAAGTGGGTAAATTACCTTCCACTTATTTTGGAGTTCCCCTCTTTTAAGGAAGAATGAATACATCCTTATGGAATCCTTTAATGGAAAGGTTCCAAAAGAAGTTGTCCACTTGGAAAGGAAAGCTTTTTTGTATGAAGGAAGGCTATAACAGTTAAAATCCACACTATAGGCATTGCCCATCTACTTGATGGAAGCCCTGAGAACTCCAAACAAAGTGTAACATGATTTAAAAAGGAGATAAGGTCCTTTCTTATGGTAAGGGAAATAGGGCAGGCATAGGTTCCATATTGTTTGTTGCAATCGAGTATGAATACCAAAAAAATAAATGGGACTATGGATAAGGAGTTTAAGAAACATTAATAAGACCTTGGGGTGTAATTATGGTGGAGGTTTGGGTAGGAGAATGATTTTTGGGGCAGCATTTAGAGAAGAAAATACTAGATGCAGTATGAAGAAATAGCACAGCCTATTAGTGCAGGATCAAATATATAGAATCATGTAGTTAAGATTCGAGAGATGATTAGAGAATGATATTGTTTAGAATATTGCAAATAAAACTAGGGTCAAGTTTTGGGATGATAGATAGTTGGGCTCCAAAACTCTAAAACAAGAGAAAATTTCCTCTGAATTACATCCTATTCTTAGAAGAGCTTATGGATAAAAGGTGAGTGACTACATCCAAGTTAGAGGTGGCTTCTAATTTTAGAGACCGCTACCAATGGAGAATTAATTTAGGGAGGCAATGGATGCTCTAGAGGAAAAAGTGAGGGCTTGTTATATTTCTCAATTACCAAAAATAATCAGTTGTGGCAATCGTGGTCCAAATATGGATAATACCAAGTTTGGTTATCACGTGGCAAAAGGGGAAGAAGTTCCAAATTTCCTTAGTTGAAGATTTGGATTATGAAATGGGTCTTAAAAATTCATCTTCATCCATTAGATAGTTGTGCAAGGAAAAGCGTTAACTCTATATAACCTTCACAAAAAGGACTTTACAAGATCTTCCAAATGTGGGCTTTGTCTAGCTAAAGAAGAGACTCATGATAATTTATTTATCCACTGCCAAAGAGTAGTAGAAATCTAGGATAAAGTTTTGGTCAAAACCATAAGTTTTTGGATTTTTTTGAAAATTTTGAAGGATGGGGTGATGTAGTGGGAATGCTCTTTTTCAAAGTAGAAGACTTCAGTTACTT
The DNA here is from genome assembly GCA_028583015.1 of Wollemia nobilis. Lineage (NCBI taxonomy): Eukaryota > Viridiplantae > Streptophyta > Pinopsida > Araucariales > Araucariaceae > Wollemia > Wollemia nobilis. Next base: position 5,429,761 of record JAQPPZ010003645.1, on the reverse strand, counting down.
CAGTATTGTTGGTGCAAAAATCAGCACCGAACGGGTGGGAGGCATGCCCAGTGGTCCTTGGCCAACATTGAATGGTTGTTAGGCCTGATACAGGTAGGGTGGTTGATCTTCAGAGAAGGTTGGCTCCTTAAGTTCCAGCTACCTACATCGCAGAGTGCAAAAGGAGAAAAAGGAACGAGAGAGAAAGCAAATGGAGGTCATATCTAGAACTAACAGGGATAGGGTATGGCTGCATCAAGACACATGCATTCAACGTCATTGGTGTAAACACCAGCACACCACCTAACATATCATCTCATCACATATTCACTTATTTTTCAACACAGCGAGCTAAAGCAAATTCTAGAATCGATGGGAGGGGTCATGAAATCTAGAGTGCAAAATTAGAGCGCTTCCACCCAACCAGCCTTAGTAGAAATAAGACTTGATACCCAGAAGTGGATGCAAATTCTAGAACCACCTAGCAAGACCCATGAAATCCATATTGTAGAATTAAATGAGTAAGCTTAGATAGCCATCGTATAAATAAACACCCAGATTTAATCAGTTAGAAGTGAAGATAAATTGAAAGACCAAAAAGTGATATAATGGCCACAGAGTCACCCTTTGGAATGGTGAACATCCCACTATTTATAGAATATTTTATAATATTTTTGAAATACAGCATTTAAAGGCATTAGGTCGGAAAAATCGCATTGGAACGGTCAAAATATCTGCTAACATTATACTCTAGGAATGATGGTAATTGTTCGGAAAGAATTAGGTTCTTCTGCATAGATCTGGACTCTTGATCATTCTACCAGGCCTATCAAGCAATAAATTTTCATCTACTTTACCCCTCCAAGTAGTTTAAAAGTGATGTAGGAGCATCCAGTGGTGTAAGAGTGATCTTGCATCACCCGAAAAAAAAAAAAAAAATTGTAATTTTTTTTTTATTTTGTAAAACTAGTTTAACTTGCAGGAGATTTTTGAAGGTCTTAGAGGTCGAATTTGAGGATTTTTGGCTAGACATGAGCCTTGGCACAAAGAGCCAAGGTTCACCCTGCTTAGCTTGTTTCATGCTATTTTCGAAAACATGCTGTAATCATCAATCGGGTCAACGAGTATGACCTCGACAAGTTGCCCCCAAAATTCAAATTTGAATTTTAATGGTTTTAGGTGGGAAAAATGGAAAACAGGGTATTTGAGGGAATTTTTGAAATTGTAAAGGGGCCTTTTTCTCTTGTATCCTTATTTTTGGCATGAAAGTAATGAAAGGTTGGATTCTCTGACTTGTTCAAAGGAAAAAAATACCTATGTATCATTTGTTTTGTGTTGCTAGTGTAACGTGATCTACACCAAAAAGTCTAAATATAATTGTCTTAGGATCTATGCATTTCAAACTCCACCTCTTCACGCCCCTCATCATTTTATACCAAGGCAGCTATGATTATTAATAATCTTACTTGAATTATTATGATGACTCCCTTTTGATGAATGATGACTTCAATCTCAAATGGGTATTTGGGTATGCTCCTTTGTGCACCAACTTCCTAGTATTTTACCCATCATAATATTTTTAGTAGGACGAGTGATTGGGTTCAGACCTTTGATATTGCTTTCCCAAAGTTTCTTCCAACTTTGGGGATGAAATCTCAGGACTCATGACCACTAAGTTTTGGTCTGATTCTTCATCTCAGGGGTTTGGGATCCCATGTTTTTTCCAAATTCAAGGCAAGGATTTGGGGTCTATTTTGAACCTGCCCCTGTCCAATTTTATGTTTGATCCCATACTTATCCACTTATGGAGATTGCTCAACATTTGGGAACTATTTGCTCTTTCGTCCGTCCACTTGGTATTTGAAATCTGCCTTAATCATCAATGCTTCAAAAATTGGCTAGCCTTAATATGTCATCATCTTCTAAAAAGAAGAGTGGGTGAGAAGGTGTAAAATTTCACCCACACTCTTGGAAACTTATAGGGGTTTTCCCCCTATGGAAAAAGAAATAACCTATTCTAAGGTCTTAGGATGTGTAAAATTTTGAATATGAGGAAGACAAGGAGGAAAAGGACGGGGAGGGGATAACCAATTTTAGCCATATAATACCATGATATAATGGTGGAGAATGGATGAGATGGAAAAATTAATAGGGCAAACATTACGATGGGGAAAGAAATAAGGGAAGCAAGAAGTAGAAACAACAAGTAAAACTAGGGAGTAAGAACAAGAAGACACAAGAGGGGAAGATAAATACCAGGAAATAGTTGAGACACTGAGAGGGATGCCAACAATCTGTAGACTTGCAGACAATAAACACTAGAAGAAAATGGGGGAAGGGAAGAAAGGAGGATAGGAGGAGAGACAAAAGGAAAAATAATCCAAGGATTATCACATGCTATCAACGGGGTGAATGCCTAATTTCATAAGATGGCTCCATGAATTGTAATCTCCTAAACATACCCCACCAGGCACCAAATAAATTTCAAGAGAAGACAGATTTCCAAGGGCATTTTTATTTTCTGCTATAGCTCTTCTTCTTGACACAATCTATCAAGGACCCTCTTTTACTAATTGCAATCCACCAGGAGATCATTTTACTTCAGCTACACCTTGTAGTTTTAGGCTTTCTGACCATGTCTGTGGCTATCGATAGGGTGTTATTTATAACATGTTTGCTCTAATTTATTCTCATAATTTTCTATCTATACTAGGGTGGAGGTGTAATTTCTAAGGGCATGATTTGGAGCCTTTATAATTGCTAGTTGTATCCATTGGGCTACGGGGTCACAACAAAAAATAGGAGGGTAAGAAAACTAGGCAAACAACGAAGAAACGAAAGAATGTTACATTTCCAAGACACACCCTAAGGAACTTCCTTTTGCTCCCTTCTTCAAATCCTCTAGCTTCCTAGTCAGCTGAAAACCTATTACCAGAGAAAATTTCATGTAAGTTATGAATAACATGATGACACCTCACAAGAAATTATGCATAGAGCATACCTTTATTTCCTTGTCGCATTATATACACAAAAATACAGCGTGCCAGGCACACTTGAGCCAAGGATTTTTGTGTCATTCATCCTCTGAATATATAATGGTCAAACCAGAGTACACCAAATTTAAGCCTTTATCTATACTACCTCTGGCACTATCCATGGTGGCTCATAATTGGGATAAAATCACAATTCTTCTTGCTTTGCCTGAGTTCCTTGAAACTCGGGCCCTAAAAATTTAGGGTGGTGTTGAGTGGTATTTTCACCCGGTTGTGAAAGTACACTCTCCTTTAGGATTTGGGTTCCAAATCCCCTCTTGCAAAGAAGTTAAACAAACAACTTCTCCAAGGTCTCCGCTGTATTAGCATTTGCATATGTGTATTAGTAATCTCAAATAAATATATTCAATTTAAATGCTTGGAACACCTTAGTGATTGCAAGTAACTGTAAACAAGGGGCAATGTTGGTTTATTTCACCATGAAACTTTAGTGATTGTTTATTGTTTTTTTGGATTTTGAAATTTTTTAAATGTTTATTTTAATGCCTGAAAGTTTAAAATAAGTTAAAATTTCTAGAAAAATAAAATGCAGAAAAATGAAAATGAAATGCAAAAAACTGAAAATAAAATGCATTCAGTATGATGCTATCCTATTTCGACAAAACCGAAGATGTGAGGTCTCCATGCATGCAACCTAACCTATTGGACTTGCAAAAAAAGCACAATCCCCATAGACTAAGTGCTAGTTCCTAGGGTTTAAAATAAATTTTAGGTTCAAGCATTCACATGAAGCAACCAAGCAAACTTGCATTAACTCCATCTACAAACTCGAAATCTGAAAAAGAGAAAAGAAATAGACATTAAATCCATAGCATGCAAAGAAAATATCCTTCTTTTTTGCCCACAAGATGCAAATTTTTGAAAACTTCTGCATTAAAAATGTGTCATTTTACAATAGCAGAATTTCTGGTTTTCCCAAACCAGTCCATGGAAGAAAAATGACTCAAACAAGTCCAGAATGGCCTTCTCACCTTCAAATCTGCAACTCTGCTCGCAGCAATTTTTGACCTCTATCCATGACGAAGAAAAACCAGTCTACGAAAGAAAAACAGCCCAACTAGGTCCAGAATGGCTATCTTGCCTTCAAATCTGCAACGCTACTTGCAGCAGTTTCCCACCCCTTCTGGCCTCTTTGAATGGCGTATTTAAACTTCTGAAAAAAATGTTTCTCCTTCCATGACTGTTCGTTTCATTTTCCAATGGTTGTTCATTTCACCTTCCCTTGTGCATGCGTGCGTTTCCAAAAAACTTTTTGTTTCTATTTTGTCCACATGGGCTTGTGTCTGTTTCCTTCCGTGTGTAACGACCATCTTAAATTATTTCAAATCATTAAATATTCCTTATGTAACGCTTTGTCTTATTCATTGGATTTTGTCCTTATGTCCACGTCACTATGCAGGTCCGTTACCTTGGTGAAAATGGAACATGTCACGATATCGCGACACTTTTGCCTCCTTGCTCTCTTTTGTTGCTTTTAGCCGCGAAAATGTAACATGTCACGATATCGCGACACTTTTCTTTCTAGTTCTTTCTCTTCTCATTTGGCCGCGAAAATGCAACATGTCGCGATATCGCGACACTTTTTCTTTTTCCTTTTTGGCCATGAAAATGCAACATGTCGCGATATCGTGACATTTTTTCTCTTTTGGCCGCGACGATGCAACATGTCACGATATCGCAACACTTTTTCTCCTTTGGCCGTGACGATGCAACATGTCGCGATATCGCTACACTTTTTCTCTTTTGGCCGTGACGATGCAACATGTCGCGATATCGCGACACTTTTTCTCCTTTGGCTGCAATGATGCAACATGTCGCGATATCGTGACACTTTTTTCCTTTTGGTCGCGACGATGCAACATGTCACGATATCGTGACACTTTTTCTCTCTTGGGCGCGACGATGCAACATGTCGTGATATCGCGACACTTTTTATTTTTTGGCCGCGACGATGCAACATGTCGCGATATCGCGACACTTTTTCTTTTTTGGTTGCGACGATGCAACATGTCACGATATCGTGACACTTTTTCTCTTTTGGCCACGACAGTGCAACATGTCGCAATATCGTGACACTTTTTCCCTTTTGGCCGTGACAGTGCAACATGTCGCGATATCACGCCACTTTTTCTATTTTGGTTGCGAAACTGCAACATGTCGCGATATCGCGACACTTTTTCTCCTTGTGGTGTTTTGCTTTTTTTTCTTGATCTTTAGCCTATGGGCCACTTTGGTCTTCTTGGAACACATGCAAAAAATGTAGGTCCCCAATTTTGGGGTACGTTGTGGAGTAGCCACAACAGGTGGCAATCACTTTTGCCACCTTATTCCACCTTTCAAGTGATGAACTATCAAGGAACATATTTTCATGTTGTCCCTTCTCGATACTGGCCTACAGTGCCAATCCCATGACTGGCTCCTCCTACAGTGACCTTGTTTTTTGATCTGGTACAAGCTCTATGGTGGAGATGCTTGTGTTGGGTTGTAATGGTTGTCATTACCCTACTAACACCTACTCAGCTCTGATGGCTTCCTCTTAAAATTGGGAAAATCTATTTTCTCCAGATTGAGCTAAGAGGAGAGCTAAATCAGGGTTGAAGGTCTAGATGTAGAATAGATACGCTTGGGTGGAGGACAGGAGGAGTAATCTGAGAATTCTCTTCCAACTCCTATAAAAATGGATGTTGAAGTCTGCCACATTTTTAGGAGGGTTCCTCTTGATAAATTTAAACTGAGTTAGTAGCTGGAAGATGTCCTCGGGTTTGTCAAATGCATCCAAGAGAGATTCTACCAGGTTCACCCATGTGGAGATGCTCCCATACCGTAAGGTTCTGTACCAGAGCCATGCTTTGCTTTCAAGAGAAGAAACAAGTAGCCTGATCATCACATCTTCATGCATGATATTGTGAAGGATGGCTAGGGAAGCCATATTTTCTAGGTTCTCCTTCACACATCCACTGACGCCATCATAACTTGGTAGGAATTCTAGTGCAGTTCAGGGATATCATGCAAATGAGGAATATTGAGGGGGCCAAGACCATTCGAGCATGGACAACTTGGTTGGGCCATTAAAGCATTGGTCCCTCAGATCCTTTGATTGCATCGCTAGGTTGGAGTTGCTATATGAGCATACTTTCTTCGTTAGCAAGGTTAGGGTTGCTCATCAAAACTTGAGTCCTTTGGAAAATGGAGATCTTTTAGCACATAGATATAACTGATCTTAGAATCTAGATCTACCACATAGAGGAGTCGTAAAGTTATTGAATTGGATATGGTTAAACCAAAGTATTATTGAACTCTGATTTTCTTAAATAATGGATATCTTTTGAGTCCCTAGTAGAGTCACCAAAAATTACTGGTGTAAACACTGGAACTGGATGAATGGGAGGGCCTAGTAGTCCTCAGCCAACATTGAATGGCTACTGGGCTCGAGAGAGGTGAGGCAACCAGTCTCCAAATAAGGTCAGCTCCTTAAGTTCTAGATACCTACGTTACAGAGTGCAAAAAGGGAAAAGGGAATGAGAGAGAAAGAAAAATGAAGTTGTAGCCAGAACTGACAAGGATGGGGTATAGCCGCATCAAGACACACGTGTTAGATATTGTTGGTGTAAAAACTAGTATACCACCTAAATATCAGATCATCTCATCCTCACTTATCATTCAACATAGTGGTCCGAAGTGAATTCCAAAACCGATAGGAGGGTGCATGAAATCCAAAGTGCAAAATTAGAGTGCTCCCACCCGATCGATCTTAGAAGAAATAAACCTTGATGTTTAGAGGCGAAATCAAATTCTAGAACCACCTAGCAAGACCCATGAAATCCATAGTGTAGAATTAAATGAGTAAGCTTAGATAACCATCGCAAAAATAAACATCCATATTTAATCAAAAATAAGTGAAGATAAATTAAGAGATCAAATAGGTCCGAGGTGTAGACCAATTGGTTCATCCAAACCCCATAAGGGGGACGGATGTCCAAGGTTCAAATCTTGGGCCTCGTCGGACTGAACGCTTGTCCCTTTCCTGGTGCTTTCAGTGGCGTAAAAGGTTTAAAATGATCATGGCATGGTGGTTATAGGGGCGGACTACATGAATATCTGTGTGGCGGCTTCTGGGGAGGATAGCGTAGAATACTGTGGCGGCCATAAAAAGCTAGACAGCCTGCCCGGATTCGTGGCGGCTACCGATTCCACCATGTAAATTCAAAAAAAAAAAAAATTAAGAGATCAAACAGTAATATGCTTATATTTACAAGGCTAAAATAATTACATATGAATTGTAATTGCCACAGAACCGCCCTTTGTAATGGTGAACATCCCACTATTTATGAAATATTTTATAATATTTTTGAAATACAACATTAATGGCATCATGTGAAAAAATCACACAAGAACGGTTGGAAGATCTGTTGATATTCTGCTCCAAGAAGGATGGTGTTTTTCCAAAAGGAATTAGGTGCTTCTGCATAGATCTAGGTCCTTGATCATTCTGCCAGACCTGTCAAGCAATAAATTTCCATCTACTTTACCCCTTCAAGCAGTCAAAAATTTTGAATTTAATTGCCTTAGGATCTACACATTTCAAACTGACCCTCTTCGTGCCTCTAATCAGTTTGTACCGAGGCAGTTATGATCATTAATAATATTACTTGAAGTTTTTTGATGCCTCCATTTTGATGAATGATGACTTCAGCTGTGAACAGGTATTCGGGTATGCTCCTTCATGCACCAACTTCCCAGTCTTCCTCCCATCATCATATTTTCAAGAGGATGGACAATTGGGCTCAGACCTTTGATATTGCTTTCCCAAAGTTCCATCCAACTTTGGGGATGGAAACTCGGGACTCATGAGCACTAATTTGTGGTTCAATTCTTCTGGTCAAGGGTTTGGGATCCCATTTTTCCACCCAAATTTGAGGTGAGGATTTGGGATCTATTTTGAACCTACTCCTTCCCAATTTTCCATTCGATCTTAGACTTAACCACTTTTGAATATTGCTTGACATTTGGGAACTATTTTCTCTTTCGTCCATCCACTTGGTCTTTGAAATATACCTTAATCATCAATGCTTCAAAAATTAACCAGCCTTAAGATGTCATCATCTTCTAAAAAGAAGATTGGGTGAGAAGGTGTAGAATTTCACCCATAGATATTTAATCCCGACCTTTACGATCTAGAATATCTAGTTGGAAAGGAACAAAAAGGTTTTTAGAGGGAAAGGTGGAATTTTAATAGGATTGTGGAGTAGATCAATTTGAACATTAAAGAAATAGTAGAGAGCCAAGAGTGGAGGGATGGGGTAGAAAAAGGGATAGATAGAATTGTAGCTAAAAACTAGAACTTAAAACCAATCCCCATTAATGGGGTCAAGAATAAAGGGAACAATAGGGATACAATAAAATGGAACCCACCAAAGGAAGGCTAGGTCAAATTGAATTTTGATGGGGCCTCAAAAGGTATTATGAGTCTAGCTGGAGGAGGAATTTTTCATGACCAAAAGGAGATTCACCTTGGTGCTAATTTTGAGTTTTATGGGACCACAACCAATACGATGGTGGAGGTAAGGATGATTCTAGCTAAAATTATGAAAGCTCAATTACTTGGTATTAATCGAATTCATGTGGAAGGTGACTCTTTAGGGGGTTTTCTTCAAGATATTATTGGTGACACCAAGAGGATACTAAGTCATTTTGAGGAGGTGGATTTATCCCATATTTACAAGTAAGGTAATAATTTGGTTGATTAGGCAACAAACCAAGGAATAATTAGTAAAGGGGATATGACTTAGGACCAACAACAAGTTCTCTTGGATATTTCTAGACTACATAGCCCACCCACATCCCAATGATGAGAAGATATTGAATAAAATTAGAGGAGGAACACCTTAATGAGGGGCTTTCATGTTTGATGGATATTGATATCAGCATATCTATGGGAGCAATTTCATGGAAAATAAATTGGAGGATATGACATAGTTTCATGGCAAATAAGTTGAAATATATGACATTGTTGACTTTGAATTTGACTCGGATGGTTATTATTAGTATAATAATCTATGTCTATTTTATATTTTTCTATTTATTGTTCTATGTGTGAAGTTTGAGTTTAAGTTTTGGTAGTGTAAAAAAATGTTTTGTTACAAATTTGGCTAATGTAATTTTAATTTGTAGATGTTTAGATTTTAGTTTTGACCCTTTATAACCATTAATAAACATAAACATTTTTATAAGTAAAACAAAATCCCACTCAAAACCTTATTTTTATCAATTAAAAATACAAATTATAATTAAATTATTTAATTATATCTTAGATATACTTTAATATATAATGTTAATAGGTTTAAAATATTATATATAACTTTCTTGTGTTGTGTCAAATTTAATTTATTTCTCTTAACTATTTTTTTTAAATAAAACGGTAAAAATTTATTGATAATAAGAAAAGATTACAGAGTACAGCGAAGCCCCCAACCAGGACTCAAATAAACAATAAATCAGTCTAAAACCACCAGAAAGGATCAAAACCCGAAGAAAACAACAAGAACAAACCACATTAAGTCTAAACATCCTTGTGGATCAACTCCCAAAGGTGTTGAGAGTCCCCAGTCGGGAGACTCTCCCAATTATCCATAATCCAAGGACCCAAAAGCTCAGAAGCCCTTTTGGCCAAATAATCAACAACCCCATTCCATTCCCTTGGTATGTACACAAAGGAGATAAATTTAAACTCTTCACTAATTTTGAGAATCTGAATGGCCATAGAGGCTAACTACCAATTAACATCCTCCAAATTTTTTTTGTTTAAAATATTAACCAAAATTTGAGAGTCGAACTCACAGATGCTCTTGCACCAACCAAGAGAAAACCCTCTCTGCAAGGCCTCGAGAATCGCAATAGCTTCCATAAAATTTTTGGAGTGAACACCTTTATAAATAGAAAATAAAAATCTGACCATGCCAGTAGAGTCTCTCCCAACACTACCAATTCCAGCATATCCAGGATTACCCCTGGATGACCCATCAGTATTAATTTTTAAAACTCCTCCAGGGGGTGGCCTCCACCTACCATCTCTCCAAAATTTCTTACTGAGCTCAGGAACCCTGCTATGTTGAGAAGAGTCCATACCAACCCCAAAGAGACCAAGGGTCTGTCATACCTTCTCCTCCATCGAGTCCAAAATAGGATCCACATCACATTTGCTATGGATAGTTTCCTGAACCATACACAAGATCCTTTGCCATATCTGTTGAACAACCAAATGTCTACCCTGAAATATGTGATTATTCCATTTGAGCCAAATATGCAAGCCACCTGGAGGAAGGGGTATTGGTCGGAGGTCTGCCCAAACTACTCCAAAACTCCATCAGAGAGAGCACATGAAAACATGATTCCAAGAACTCCACCAACAATGTCAAATGTCTCTGGAAAGGGAGCATTGGAAAAATAAATGAGAAGATTCATCTTCATTATTACCACAAAGGATACAAAAAGAGGGACCCTAAAATCCCCTCTTCATCATGTTATCCCAAGTGAGGCATTTATTACGAGTGACCATCCATAGAAAGAAGTTAGATTTAGGCCAAGCAAATATATTCCACACCTTTTTCTACCATGTGACAAGGAGGCTCCCAAACTTTTGCATATCAATAACCTAATAACCATAGGCTATAGAGTAGGTTCCCTTAGGATCAGGGTTCCAAGTCAAAATATCTTTACCCCTTAATGAAGAGTAGGACCTCCACGTAAGAATAAGAGCAAGCACATATCTTTCCTCGACCAATCCCCCTTGGGGCCATTCCTCCGGATATTTCTACTTGTACATCTCCAAATTACCAAAAGACTAGATTCTTTTAAAGTCCTCCACATGAGACCAACCTACTTCCAAGAAAAAAATGCTTAGGGAACATAACCTGAGATATTGAGTCAAGATAGGAGGGTGGCCATCCCAAGAATCCTCCCAAAAAATAGCATATGATCCTTGATTGCAAATCCAGAACAAATCATTCTTAATTAAATTAGCCCCTCTTTTCATAGTGTCCCAGATAACCGAACCTTTCCCAACCAAGCTGACTCTAGGGATATCAACATCAGATATACCTCTCAAGTACTTACAAGATAAAATTTTAGCCCAAATATTATCTTGAGAAGTACACCATCTCTAGTAGAGTTTAGCAGCCAAATCCTGCCCAGAAAGAGCCACCTATCACAACCCAAGGCCTCCCTCTTGAACCGACCTACAAACAGGATCCCACCTAACCAAATTTCATTTATATTGAGTAAGTTTTCCATATCACAAAAATTATCTTGACAAAGCATCCATATACTTGATAAAATAAGAGGGATTTGTTTGCACAAAACACCTGTAAATGGGTAAAGCTTGAATAATAGATTTTAAAAGCAACACTCTACTCGCAAAGGAGAGTTGACGATCTAGTGATTCTCCTTCCCTCTAAACTTATCAATCATAGACTACCAAGAATATCTAGGCAGACGATGAGACAAAATCAAAATATCAAGATAAATGAAGGGGAGAGTCTCGAACTGGAATCTTAGAATTTTATAAATCCTGGATTGAATAATAGGAGGGGTATTGAAGAAGAAAATAGAAGACTTGTCCTCATTAATCAACTAACTAGAAGAACCAATATATGTGTCAAGAGATCATCTAATGTTGCCAAATTACATGTTAATGGCAACTCCCAACAAATATGTATCATCAATAAATTGAAGGTGGGAAAGAGGCAGCAAACTACTATCCCACTTCCAACCCTGAATGAGACCATGCCTAACCTTATACTTGAGTAGTCTTCCCAACCCTTCCGCCATAATGATAAAAAAATAAGGAGATAGAGGATCTCCTTGCCTCAATCCCCTTGAGGACTCAAAAAGCTTCGACATCTCATTATTAACAAGAATAGAGAACAAGGAAGAAGAAACACAACTCATCACCCATCTAATCCATTCCTCGTCAAAGCCAAAAGCAAAAAGAACTTTTTGAAGAAAGGACCAATAACCTGATCATAGGCTTTGGCCATGTCCAACTTAATGAACATGGATTTCTCCTTAGAATTTTCCATCGGGTGAATAGCTTCTGTAGCAATAACAACCCCATCCAGGATTTTCCAGCAAGCAAAAAATCCACCTTGTTCCTTAGGGATGATTTTTCTCAACCATCTCTTTAGCATCTCAGCAATAATTTTTGTAATGATATTATACACAACTTTTCAGAGAGCAATAGGCCTTAACATATCCAGATAATTTACTCCCTCTTTTTTAGGAATAAGCACCACAAAGGTAGCATTTAGGGCCCTTAGCATCTATTTGTTCTTTTGGGACTCATGAACCACCTCTAGGAGATCAAATTTGATTAACTCCCAAAATTCTTGATAAAACTCAATCGAGAATACATCAGGGCCCAAGGCTTTCCCTTTTTTCATCTTGAATACAAAATTTTTCAACTCCTCAAAGGAAATTGGGCCCATCAAATGCTCATTCATCTCTCTAAAAACAATCAAGGAAATATAGTTTAGAATAAGCTTTTCATCCTCATCATCTGAGAGGGAGTCCTCCTTGAAGAGAGGAGGAAAAATACCTCCTAGTCTCTTTTGAAATCTCGTTAAAAGAAGAGAGAAGGACACCTTGATAATTCACAAGAGAGGAAATTAGGTTACCATTACGGTGAGTCTTAACTGGGTTAAAAAAAAAGGTCATGTTCCTGTCCCCTTCCTTAAGCCAATTCACTCAAGATTTTTGTTTCCAAAAAAATTATTCCCTCAATTCCCATTCAGCAAGTTCTTTCATAGCCTCAAATTCCTCAAATATAAGGTCCTCCGTGAATCCATGATCTCTAATATTCCTTGAAGCTTCTTCCACCTTCTTAAGAGCCACCAACTTAGCCAAGGAAAGGTTCCCAAAATTTAGACTATTCCACCTCTTCAATCTATGCTTAACAAATTGTAGCCACTTCATAAAGGAATACATAGCGGTGCCATGAGAAGGTTTGCCATTGGTCCACCAACCTCACATGAAATCATGAATCTTAGGATCCCGAAGCCACATAAGTTGAAACTTAAAGAAAGGATTCTTCTTTAGCCCAAAATCAAGAGCAGAGAGTTTGATAGCCCAATGATCAAATCCCCTACCTTCCAAAATCATAGAACTAAAGCTTCGGTTATTACTAATCCAAAAACTAGAGATCAAAAACCTATCCAGTCTCTCTGAGATGGACTCTTCACTACATCTATTGTGCCAAGTAAAGATCCCATTATCCGGCTTGATGTCAACCAAGTTTAGGGCCCGGATATGAGCACTGAATATAGAATAAAAAGGCTCAAGACGATCAACTCCACCGTGTTTCTCCTCCATACAAGTGATAGAATTGAAATCTCTAGCCAAAATCCATGGGTATAGGGGAGCCAAACTTCTCACAAAGCCAATGTGCTCCCACAAGTTTACTTTACCATTTTAATCATCTGGAGCATACACATTTGTAAGTAGGATGGTTTCACCAGATTCATTATAATGCCCGATCATTGAAATAGAACATCTATTGGAAATCCAAGTAAGATGAGAGATCTTAACCAGATCCCATAAAAAAGCAATGCCACCAGCATATCCATATGTGCCAATACACTGGCATTGACCCCTTCTCCACAACTTGGGAGTAATATTGAACATACTATCAGTAGCCAATTTATTCTCCTGAATAAACACCACATCCGAAGAATGTACACAAATCAAATCACAAACAACTTTTTGTCTGGGGATGTTGTTCAACCCCCTTACATTCCATGAGAGGATAATCATTTTTGAGAGTTAGAAAAATAGGAGTCCAATGTTCTCACCAAGACTGAATCCACCAAAGTCTCCCCCATTAACTTAATTTTGGTATGCTCTTTCTTTCGACCCACCTTCATATTCTTATCCGAAGCACCTTTTTTAATTGTTTTCTGATGCAATCCCAACACCGTAGGAGTTTTGCAGTCCAAGGATGATTGCATCAGTGCTTGAGTAGGAGAGAGAACAACTATATATGTGCCACTTTCCAAAATAGTTTTCCTTTCGGGGCTAGAGCCAACCATATCACCTGTACTCAAATCCAAATCCATTTGTTCTTCATTTAAACCCACTAGATTTGATTCCTTAGGTTCCACCTCAAGAAGAGACATTCGATTCAACCAGTTATATCTGCATCAGGTAGCGACATTTCAGGTAACTCAATGCACTGATCAAGATCATCCAGTATCTCAAAATGGTTGAGCAGAGCATCTGGCTGGCTATCCTTAAGGGCTATTTTTACCCTTCTTCCTCTGTTTCAGGATTTTACAGGAACAAAGCCTTCCTTATCTCGATACCCTTCCTTTATCAGGGATTTTTCTTTATCCAGATTTTATGCAGATCAAGAGGGCCCAGGATTTGAAGCCACGGGAGAGACAAACTTAGGATATTTTCTTTGCAGGTGGCCATATTCATGAAAGATCCGACAACGAAATGGAAGAGCTTCATAGTCAAGTTGTTGAACCCATGTAGACGATCCAAACTGTATTTCAACAAAATCTGGAATACAATTGTTTAAATCAATTTCGACACAGATACAAGCAACAGAAATTACCTTTTTATCCATTGTCTATTATGATGGTCCAACCAGCTTCCCAAAAAGAAGGGCAATCATATGTAAGATGTCGTTTCTCCAGAATTCCAACGGGAGCCACGGGAGCCGAACCCACACTGAAATCCCGATGACCGCTCCTCTCATGGGTTGAAACCCACATGCCAAGGTTTAAGAAAGATTCCAGCTTGGTTACAGAAATAGGGACCCCCTTCAAATGCTTTGTTACGATCCACAAGATAAGATAAAAACACCATAAAATAGCTATTCGCACTTAGCATCACCTCCATGTCACCATCAAGGTTCCAAGTCTTCCTAACCCAAGCCTCCACAAAAGGAAGAGAAATTCGGATGCCCATAAGTTTGCCAATAAGCGCATGCTTGGTTAAATACTCCACATATTTTGCTACCGAGTTTGGTTGAACCACTAGAAACGACCTGGCTTCACATCATTCCAAACATCCATTGTTATTTAACAAACGATTCTTGACATGCATTGGGAAATTTTGTTCCTTCCAATCATTTTTAGATGAAAAAACGTCATTAGCATGCACGCTCTGTGACGAGCCCGATGCCATCGCAGCATTCCTCCAATCCATCTCAATCAAACCATACTCCTGCCATTACTCTGATAAACCCTAGCTCCGTTGAGGTGATTTAAGGATCGTCCATTTCTTTTAACTATTGAAAGTATGTCTAAGTTATGTATATATTCTTTGCATTATTTTCCATTACACGTGGAAAGTAAACTTTTGTTCAATACTTACTTAAAATATTCATTTTTGATGTAGATGTGGTGAATTAAATTTTGAAGATTTATTCAAATATGGCATTAATTTTGATTACTACAAACAAACATTAAAGGGCATTATCAAACTTCCTATACTTTGCAAACATGCGGTGCATATGCACCTATATATTTGAACATTTTGAAAGTATATGTTTCAACTTCTTGTCAATTTCAAATAATCTACATTTTATTTGAAAATTAATTATGTTTTATCAATATATAAGGACCTGAGTAAATGTTCAGCTTATTGTGCAGTCCAAACAACCTTTAATTTGACATTAATTTACACTTTATTTGCATCGCTTTCATTAATTGTATGATATGATTTTAATCAATTAAATTTTTCAATTAAAATTAAATATTTTTTTTTTTTTTTGGTAATTATTTTAATAGATTAACAGTGGGTTTTTATAGAGGATCCCAAAACCTTATGTACAAATTCAGCCTGGCTGGAATGTGCATCATGCCTTGTGGCTGGAGGAATAAACTTGATGACAGAAACCAAAAACTGCTAATTGCCCGAAGGCTATAAGTAGGGCCCTTATGTCTGAATATCCTGGAAACAAACCACATTTTACCAAGGAAAACAAAAATACTAGCTGGAGAAATTTGACCATCGAAAGAAAAAACAGCCAAACCAAACGAATGACCTTCTGAAGCGAGGAGAACATCATGAGAGGATATTCGCATTGGCCAAAATAACCACCTCATACGGGAAGCATGAGCGCCACACAACAG
This sequence comes from Wollemia nobilis, assembly GCA_028583015.1. Classification (NCBI taxonomy): domain Eukaryota; kingdom Viridiplantae; phylum Streptophyta; class Pinopsida; order Araucariales; family Araucariaceae; genus Wollemia; species Wollemia nobilis. The sequence continues at coordinate 5,413,593 of JAQPPZ010003645.1, read as the reverse complement.
GACACGTGGTCACAAGCCCTTTGTTGGCCATGTGGTCTGCCACGCGATTTCCTTCCCTGAAAATATGGCATGCCTTCCACCTCATCCTAGCCTCAAGAATGATGTTGTAGACCCTCCAAGACGGGTCTTTAGAGCCTAGCAGATAGTTGACTATATTGAGCGAATCACCTTCGACTATCAAAGGCCGAGGATCCTCGAAGAGGATCTGGATACCTTTCAAAACACTTATGGCTTCAACATAGTGATTAGTCTGGGCACCCAAATCTTCACAATAAGCCAGCACGAGATTCCCGTTATGATCTCTAACCACACCACCAGAACCAGCAGGGCCAGGATTGCCTTTGGCCGCACCGTCAAAGTTTAATTTAATCCAGCCCACAGGGGGCTTGGTCCAAATAACATCCCCACGCTGAGACTTAGAAACACCATCAAGAATAGGGAAAAGGCCCAAACTTTGGAAGATCGCTGCTTCGCCAGGAATGCGGGGACGGGAACTAGGAACAACTTTAGAATTCTCAATGGCGAAGGATAAGGCTCTCTGAGCGACACAGGGAGGTACTCTAGGGACCTTGCCGAAGACTCTGGAATTTCGCTCTAGCCAAATCTGCCAAATGGAGTGGTGGAAAGAGGCCTCAAGAAGGAAGCAAAGTTTAGGATTCTTGAAAGGATTGGGCCATTGGTGGAAGGCATCTTTGAGGGAGAGGGGAGTGCACCAAAGGATTTGAAAGGAAGACAGGACAGTGCCGAGGACAGAATCGGAAAAAGGACAATGCAAAAATAAGTGGTCTGTCGTCTCACAATCAGCAAAGCACAAGAAGCACCTGTTGGGAATAGCAAAACCCCTCTTATGGAGGTTTTCGATGGTTAAGGCTTTATTATGAAAGGCAATCCATGCAAAGTAATTAACTTTAGGAATAATACCCTTCCTCCAAATCACTTTCCACCCGTGATCCATGGCAATCTCGCAAGTAAGAAGGTCATAGGCAGTCTTGACAGAGAACAGACCATCCTTCGTGCCACGCCAGATGATTCTGTCATCTCTTCTAACAGATGGAATTAAAACAGACCGAAGAATATTAGACAAAAAAGTCATTTCATTGTTAAAGCCGTCCAGGACTGGCAAATTCCACCGAGGGGGAAGAGAGCTCCGATCAATGAATTCTGCAACCTTGAGTTGGGAATTTGGATCCACCTGGGCTTTCAGGCTAGCAAGGTCCGCTCTCAACTCGAGAGCTCCATCAGTAACCCACCTGTCCTTCCAGAAGAGAATGGAGTTGCCATCACCCAAAATCCAACGAGCACCAGAGTCGATCAGAGAGCGGGCTTGAAGCACAGATTTCCAAAAGGCAGACGCTTCAGGAGGAATCCCGACATCAAAAAGAGAACTCGATCCAAGATACTTCCTCTTAACCAGCTTGACCCACTCTGCTGGGTCATTAGTTAGGATCTTCCAAGCGTGCTTAGCGATCAAAGCAGTGTTCATGAGTCTTGATCTCCTCATTCCCATGCCACCTTGGTCCTTTCGCAAGCAAACCTTATCCCAGGCCACAAGAGGAATTCTAGATTTTTCTTCATTGCCAGACCACAGAAAGGTCCTCTGAATCTTTTCAATCTTGGAATGGACAGAAATAGGCAGCATGAACACAGACATGAAGTAAGTTGGGATTCCTTGGAGACAAGCTTTGGTAAGGGTGGCTTTCCCAACTTGCGACAGGAATTTGCCTTTCCAAGTGCTCAGCTTTTTGTGAAGACGTTCCAGGATCATGTCCCACAAGCTTCCATTGGCCCGGCCATTACAAGCCGAGAGGCAAACCCGGATAAGACGCGAGCGGGGAATCAATAGTGCATTCCAAAATTACGGCTATGCGGAGCTGCCTTCGCATAGGAGTGTTAATAAAATAAATTTTGCTTTTGATGTAATTGACTTTCTGTCCGGTAGCCTTTTCATAACGGGAGAGGATTCGCTTGATGGATTTGGCTTGAGTGACGAACGCCCCAGTGGAGATGAGGGTGTCATCCACAAATTGCTGATGAGAGACAGGATCGACTCTGGAGGTGGGAAAAATGCCAGAGATCTTATTCTGACGAAGAGCCTCTTTCAAAGACCAACTCAGAACCTCAGCCAGAAGGATGAATAGAATAGGAGACGAGAGGGTCACCTTGTCTGAGGCCTCTGGCAATTTGGAAATACCCAACAGGGGATCCGTTGATTAGATCCAGAAAAGGAGGGAGTGGATATGCAACTACTGACAAGGTCAATCCATTGAGGGTGAAAACCGAACTTGAAGAGGACAGCACAGAGGAACCTCCTGTCAACTCTGTCAAAAGCTTTATTCATGTCCAGCTTGAGGAAAAGAGCAGCATTTTTGGAGCGGTGAGCAGAATGGAGGGTTTCATGGATGGTGATGACACCATCGAGAATGTTTTTGCCTTTCATAGTGCTTCCCTGAGAAGGACCAACCAAGGAGGGAAGAAGGGACCTCAGACGGTTGGCTATGGACTTGGTTAAGATTTTATAAAAAACATTGCACAGGCTAATGGGACGATAATCAGAGAAACTTTTGCAAGCGGAAGACTTAGGGATGAGAGCAAGAAAGGTAGAATTTAGTTTTGGATGGATGGATCTGGAGGCTTGAATCTCTTGAATTGCTTCGCACACATCCGAACCCACAACATCCCACATAACTTGAAAAAAATGGGGGGGAAAACCGTCAGGCCCAGGCGCCTTGTCTGGTTGCATGGAGAACAAAGCTTCTTTAATCTCAGACATAGAAAAAGGCTCCAGAAGCTTAGAGCTTACCTCGGGAGGAACTTTGACTGGGAAGTTATCCAACAGAGATTTCTGAACCTGGAGATCACTGTCGGGAGGAACACCGAGCAGATCCTGGAAGAAGTCAACCGCTTCACTTCGGATTTCCTCAATATCCTTGGTAACGCGTCCATCCTTGCACACCACTTCCCTGATTTTGTTAGCCCCTCTGTGCCGCAAAGTTGACGCATGAAAAAACTTCGTATTGGAATCTCCATTTCTCAACCAGAGGTCCCTAGATTTACGGCGCCGAGAAAGTTTCTTCCCTTGCAAGAATAGAATGATAATCCACCAAGAGCCTCCTTTCCTCCTCCCTGAGGCAATCGGTGTAACCTTCGAGCTCCATTCTCTCCTCCACCAATTTTAGGTTCGTAGAAATGGACCTTTTGGACTCAAAAATGTTGTCGAACACCTCCTTGTTCCATGTTTTCAAATTCCTTTTGATTAACTTGAGTTTTAAGGCCACTCTCTTGGAAGCGGAACCTGCTACCTTCTGCTGCCACCAGGCTGTAACCAACCCTCTAAAGTCCTTGTGAGAAATCCACATGGACTCAAATCTGAAGGGGGTTTTAAAAATAGGCCCATCAACCGTCTCCAGGACAATAGGATTGTGATCAGACCCAATCCTCGGTAAGGCCGAGAGAGTTGCCGCACCGAGTATGGGAATAGCCTCTTGGGATATGAAGAATCTGTCAAGCTTGACTTGAATAAGATTGCTCCCAATCCTCCTGTTGCTCCAAGTGAAGGATGCCCCCTTGAGGTCAATGTCAAGCAAGTTATTGGTAGAAACAAAATCTCGAAAGTCTTCCAGACTGTGGCTAGAGTGGTCTGATCCTCCTTTCTTTTCAGATGGGTGAAGAGGACAGTTGAAATCTCCCCCTAGAACCCAAGGGAAATTAAAGAATGTTTCCCTCATCTGGGAAAAAGCCTTCCACATTTCTGCTCTCTCCGAGATAGATTTTGGGGCATACACATTAGACAGGATCCAAGAAAAGTTAATGGCTTTGGAATGAAACAAAACATTGATAATCCTGCTAGAAGTTGAGAGAAGGCTGCCCTCAAAAATCTCTGGATCCCAAAGAATCATGAGACCGCCTGCCGTTCCCACTGCAGGACTGGAGAGGAATTTTGCCTTAGCCCAAATGACCTTAGCAGCTCTGGCAGAAGAGATAGCATCGGTCTTAGTCTCTTGCAAAATTAGGATGGACGGATTCGTCCTTTTTCTGAGATCAGCCACCAATCTCCGTTTGGCAGCTGCATTAAGCCCTCTCACATTCCATGAGAGGACTTTCATCTCAACAGTTTGATATTCTTCTTACCTCCCTTTCCTTGCTTGGAGGGGAGGTTTTGGGACAGAACGAGTCACCCATCCGGGAATCGGAATCATCCCGAAAAAGCGATCGTTGAGTACCATTTGCAACATCTGCCGCCGTCTCCTTGTCCCGCTTTGTCTTTGTTGGGGGGACGACCTTGCTTCCTTTCGCTACCAAAATCAACACCTTGCTTTCGGCTTCTCGTATTACGAGGGCTGATATTACCAAACTGCTCACCCCTTCTTCCTAGTAGGTAATCTTCAAGCACATTTTGGGACTCGGGGTGGTTATGGTCCAGGATTTTGGGTGAATCTGCCTGTGCGGTGATTGGTGGAAGGGACTGGTCCTTCTCCTCTTGTGGTCCAAGGTGAGGGCTTGCACCACATGGCTCAGAGACCGTTTGGGGGGAGACTGCTTCCACCGGGTGGGAGGATTCGGGATGGTCCCTAGACGGGCCTGGAGAATCATGCCCTTTTGCAGCAGGGAGCTTTGTCTGACCTTCACCGTGTTCCAAGGGGTTGCTGGAATCCCGTTTCTTCATCCCTGGATTTTGAAGAGGACAGTTGGACTGGAGGTGCCCTTGAGAACTGCACAGGGCATGATTTTGTAAAAGAGTATGTGTATAGTTGTTAAATTATTGTAATCTTATAATATTATTAAACGTTCAATAATTAAAACTACTTCAACTTACTAAATACTACAAAAATATAACACAAACATCTAAATATTTTTAAAAATTGCACAGAGATTAAATAAAATAGGTTTATAAGAATGCATGTATATGTATAGTTGTTAAACTATTATAATCTTACAATATAATTAACATTTAATAATTAAAACTACTTCAACTTACTAAATGCTACAAAAATATAATACAAACATCTAAATATTTTAAAAAATTGTACAGAGATTAATAGAATAGATTTAATCCCATAAAACAAACTGAAAAAATAATTGTGTTTCTTCATTAATAATTAAAACTGTTTCAACATATAGACACACACAAAAATATAACATAAACATCTAAATATTTTTAAAAATTTGGAAAGAGATAAGATTGTTACTACAATATCTTATTGATCGTGATAGGGTATAGTGCTGTCACAGCAGCTTCAATATTCACAACTTCATGAAAAACTACACAGATACTCAAAGTGCCTCAATAAGATATGTAAGTAGGGACAAGTTTTGTTGTAAGTGGCCCAATAAAATATACTACGAGTTATCTCTAGATTATCATTTCCACAACAAAAGCCATGCATCCATTGAAGTCACAGATGGAAGTGGCTTCCCAGTCATTAGTCACCTAATTCGCCCAATATGAACCCCTACTTCTTTGATTGCATTCAAAGCTATACAGACACCATGCAATTCCACTACCCATATTCTGCCGCCTTTTTTCACACACCCACCTCCAATCATTTAAATAAACAAAAAAAATCCAGTGACCCATATCCTGGGTTGTAAGAACCAGTATTTGAATAACATCAACTTTCCCCTGAATTGAGGAAGCTGCAAGTGCAAGTCTAACTTGAGTTTATAGAGAGAATTGGCTTGTCAGCATTGTCATCATGGCATTCGCTGCAAAGTCCTTATGCTGCTGCTTCTTTTTGTGTCTTATGATTGTGAGTGTGGTGAATGGAGATGCAGAATGTGGCGACACCCCTGTGGAAAGAGCAGCCATGTCACTGGCCCCTTGTGCTCAGGCAGCAGAAGACGAGGCTGCCCCTGTCTCCACAAGGTGCTGTCAGGCTGTAAAGAAGCTCAGCACTCCTTTCGAGTGCCTCTGTGCTGTCATGCTCTCAAAAACTGCAAAGCAAGCTGGAGTGAAATCCGAAATAGCCTTAATCATTCCAAAGCGCTGCAACTTCGACAATCGACCTGTTGGTTACAAGTGTGGAGGTCTGTTCCCTCTCATTTCATAATTCTTTTCCTTTTGGGGGCTATATAGAATTGCATCATGGTCATCTTACTATAGTTTTTTAACTATATAGTAGTATTATAATATATTGTATGATTAAATTCAAACCTTGCTATTTAATAAAGGTTGAAGTTCACCTTTTTACCATGAGTATTTCATAATTGTTTTTGTCACATAGATGGATAGATAATTCTGTAAATGTTTGTAACAATTATGTCACATAGATGGATAGATAATTCTGTATATGTTTGTGTTTCAATTTTTTTGAAGGAGCTGATGAGTGCTCTGTGTTTGTGCAGCTTACACACTTCCTTGAACAATAATGGTTTCAGCAGAATGCATAAAGATTGACAGGATTATGATGGACCCTCAATAATGTGTCTTACATGGTGTAATGTGTCTGCTTTATATTAATAATAAATAAATAAAATATTTAAGTATGGTTTTTCTTTCATAGTTTCACATCGATGATGGTTTGGATAGAGTAAGTATAATTGATTATTAAAAAGTTTATAAATGTCTAGAAGACATTATCATCCACTGGTAAACTTGATTTATTGCTTGCAGTTTCTATGAAATTACATTATATTGATAAGAATATATGTGTGGATTGTCATAGTACTATGTATACAATCATTCTAGTAATGGTTATGATCTAAAAGAATACAGGCCTAATGATGTCTTCCAGGCCCTGTTAAAGCAATGTGGCAAATTAAAGTAAAATTTGGATTGGGTCCTTTTAATTTCAGAGTACATATTCTTTGAATGATTTTGTTGTGGTTAGTGTCAACTATATGGCATTGAATCTCAATAACTCCTTAAGCTACTTAAAAGGAAGAAAGTACCAACTTGAGGCTGAAGGACCTCTTGTGTTAGGAATGGAGCCTAATTATGAGGAGGCTAAACAGAGAAAGTTTTTGGATTTACTGCAGGACGGGCAGGGAAAGTTTCCAGATTTACAGTCTGTTAGTCTACCAGAGAAAGTTTCCGGATTTACAACAGGACAACCAAGGAAAGTTTTTTTTGTTTTTATCCCAAAATTAGATGGTGGGAACTCAATGTTAATCTTGGAATGTATTAAGAAAAGCAATTTGTTTTTTCTGTTTTTTTCTTATATATAGTTGTGAGGAAAAACAAAGAATACTATGACAAAGAAAATTACTGTGTTAATTCCTTGGAAATATAGAGAGGAAATTACAGACAGATGTTTCGTCGTAGGTTGTAACCCTCTATTGCTTGGATTGAGAAAATGAAGGACTGAAAATTCTCGGTGGATGTAACCCACATTGGCTGAACCACGTTAAAATCGTTGTCTCTTCTTCTATGTGTGTTTGTCTAATTTTTCTTTAATTACGTCGTTAAAGTTTGAAACACTATAATTGCTTTTCTATATAAATATATTTTATATAGTGATTTACTCTAACAAGTGGTATCAGAGCGGTTGTTTTGTTGGGTGCACTTGACAGAAGGAGAATTTCTGGATCAAGTGGGAGCAATGGCGGAAGAAGGGAGGTTTAGAGTTCAAAAATTCAATGGCCAGAACTTTCAATTATGGAAGATGCAGATGGAGGATTACTTGTACCAAAAGGATCTTTACTTACCTCTTGAGGGGGAAACAGAGAGACCTTCATCTATGTTTGATGAGGAGTGGAGTCTCCTTGATAGAAAGGCATTGGGTACTATGAGGTTGTGCTTGGGAGCCACCGTAGCCTTCAACATCTCTGATGAAAAGACTACCAAGGGAGTCATGGATAAGTTGGCCAAGATGTATGAGAAACCATCAGCATCAAATAAGGTATTCTTAATGAAAAGGTTATTTAACATGAAAATGAGTGAAGGAGGATCTGTGCATGATCATTTAAATGAATTTAATATCGTCACTAATCAATTGCATTCGGTAGGATTGGATTTTGATGATGAGCTTAGGGCCTTATTAATCTTATGCTCTCTTCCGAAAATTTGGAACAATTTGGTAATGGTGGTAAGTAACTCTGCTTCGAGTTCAAATAAATTAGAATTTGATGATGTGGTTGGTGTGATACTCAGTGAGGACATGAGAAGAAAAACCACAGGAGAATCATCTAGCACCGCCTTAACTATTAAGAATAGAGGAAGAGGAAGAGAAAGAGGCAAGAGTTCACATCATGGAAAATCCAAAGGCAGATCCAAATCACATGGAAAAGGAAAGCTACAGTGTTGGCACTGTGGCAAAAAGGGTCATCTCAAGAAGGACTGTTGGCAAAGAAAGGGTGATGGAAATGAAGGTAATGATAATAATGGTAACACTTCGAAGCCAATATTACTGGACAAATTCTACAAGATGCTTTAATCTTATCTCTTGATAGAAATAGTGATTATTGGGTAATTGATAGTGGTGCTTCATTCCATGCTACCTCACATAAGGAATACTTCATAGATTATGTTTCCGGAGATTATGGACAAGTTCTATTGGGAAATGACCAACCATGTAAAATCATGGGTATTGGAAAGATTTTGATTAAATCCCCAAATGGATGTCAATGGGCTCTTAAAGAGGTGAGACACATACCAGATTTAAAGAGAAATATTATATCGACAAGTAAGCTTGATGGTGAAGGATACACGGTTGCATTCGGAGAAAATGCTTGGAAAGTTACTAAAGGTTCATTGATAGTAGCTAGAGGTAAATTGGTGGGTACTCTTTATTTACTTACTGTTTTTTCTCACTGCTCCATGAATTTAGTTTCTACATGTGAGAGTGCATCTTTGTGGCACCAAAGACTTGGCCATATGAGTGGAAAATTTATGGAAATTTTACATTCAAGAAATTTATTGCCTAAGTTAAAAGAGATTGATTTGGAATTCTGTGAGGATTGTGTTTATGGTAAATCAAAGAGAGTTAGATTTCTCAAGGATGGCAAGGAAAGGAAGAAAGAGAAATTGGAGCTTGTGCACTCAGATGTTTGGGGCCCAGCTCAGGTAACTTCTCTTGGAGGTTCCTCTTACTATGTACTTTTTATTGATGATGCAACAAGGAAAACATGGATATATTGCATTAAGAATAAAAGTGATGTTTTTAATACCTTTAAGAATTGGAAAGCATTAGTTGAAAATGAAACTGGAAAAAGGTTAAAGTGTCTAAAGTCGGATAATGGTGGAGAATATTGCAGTAGAGAATTTGATGTGTTTTGTTCTAAAAATGGAATTAGAAGAATCAAGGTAGTTCCAAGAACACCTCAAGAAAATGGGGTTGCAGAATGAATAGAACCATCATGGAGCGTGCTAGGAGCATGAGAATACATTCAGACTTACCATTATTTTTATGGTCTCATGTTGTTGATACTGCAGTATATATGATTAATAGAGGACCGTCTAGTGCCTTGGATGGAGGAATTCCAGAAGAGCTTTGGACGAGTAAACCGATAGAATTATTCTTTCCTTAAGGTATTTGGATGTGAGGCTTTTATGCATATAGACAAAGAGAACAGAAATAAGTTAGATGCTAAGGCCCAAAAGTGCTATTTTATTGGTTATGGTATTGATGGCTTGGGTTACAGATTATGGGATTGTGATAACCGAAAAGTCATTAGAAGTAGGGATGTCATATTTAATGAAAAAAACTTGTATAAAGATCGGTTGCAGGGAAAGAAATAGAAAGAGGAAATTGCTGAATACATAGACCTTGATGGACACATAGAAAAGGTAACTCCAAAAGTGGTAGAAGATCAAAATGTAGAGCAGCAACAACAAGCACCTCAATCTCCAGAAAGTGTTGTTAGACGTTCTACCAGGATAAGTAAAATTCCTCAACGTTTCTCTGATTATGTTTTGTATATCGATGCTGGTGAGCCGGAATGTTTTCAGGAAGCATTACAGATGGATACCAGGAATAAGTGGGAGCTTGCAATGAATGAAGAAATGAACTCTTTATTCCACAACCAAACTTGGGATTTGGTTGAGCTACCCAAAGGTAAAAGAGCGTTGACCAATAAATGGGTTTATACGATTAAAGAGGAGAATGAAGGGCATAAGAGATACAAAGCAAGACTAGTGTTCAAGGGATTTGCTCAGAAAAAAGGTATTGATTTTGATGAGATTTTTTCTCCAGTTATAAAAATGACCTCTATTAGAGCTATTTTGAGTCTTGTAGCTATAGAAAATTTGTTTCTGGAGCAATTGGATGTGAAGACAGCATTTCTTCATGGTGATTTGGATGAGGAAATTTATATGCACCAACCAGAAGGCTTTCAGGTGAAAGGTAAAGAGGATTGGGTATGTAAACTGAAAAATAGCTTGTATGGGTTAAAACAAGCTCCTAGACAGTGGTATTTAAAATTTGATAAGTTCATGGCTAATCAAAGGTTTGAAAGATGTCAAAGTGATCACTGTGTATATTTTAAGCAAACTGGAAATGGTAACTATGTTATTTTGCTATTGTATGTGGATGACATGTTAGTTGCGGGAACAAATATGCAAGATATAAACATGCTCAAGAAGAAGTTGGCTAAATCCTTTGCCATGAAGGATTTGGGAGAAGCCAAACAAATCCTTGGTATGAGAATAACAAGAGACAAGGAGAGTCACACTCGAAATTATCACAAGCAAAATACATTGAAAAAGTGCTTAAGAGATTCAACATGAACAATGCTAAGTCTGTTGCTACTCCATTGGCAAAGCATTTCAAACTCACCAAAGATTTGTGTCCCAAGACACAAAAGGAACAAGAGCATATGGCTAAGGTTCCCTATGCATCAGCAGTTGGAATTTTGATGTATGCAATGGTTTGTACAAGACCAGATATTGCCCATGCGATGGGAGTAGTGAGTAGATTTATGAGTAATCCAGGAAAAGGACATTGGCAAGCGGTAAAATGGATACTCAGGTACTTGAGAGGAACTTCAAATTATTCTTTGAATTTTGGAGGCTTTAATATATGCTTGAAAGGTTTTGGAGATTCTGATATGGCAGGTGATCTTGATGGTGGAAGGAGCACTACTGGCTACATATTTACTATAGGAGGAGGAGCGGTTAGTTGGATATCTAAACTCCAACACGTAGTTGCCCTTTCAACCACTGAAGCTGAATATGTTGCTGCTACAAAAGCAAGCAAAGAGATGGTTTGGTTGCAAAGACTAATGGAAGAATTGGGGAAGAAGCAAGAGGATAATAGGTTGTGGAGTGATAGCCAGAGTGCTATACACCTTGCAAAGAATTCAGCATTCCATTCAAAAACTAAACACATCAAACTCAGGTATCATTTCATTAGATCAGTAGTGGAAGATAGATCTTTGAAATTAGGGAAGGTTCACACATCACAAAATCCTGTCGATATGCTTACAAAAGTAGCGTCAAGAGAGAAGTTGAGCTTTTGCTCAACTTCGATTGGCCTTAAGGAATAAGAGGCCATGATGAGAATTTTTCAGTCCTTGGTTGCGGTATGGTGCAATGGAATTAGTCTCCAAGTGGGAGATTGTTAGGAATGGAGCCTAATTATGAGGAGGCTAAACAGAGAAAGTTTCCGGATTTACTACGAGATCGGGCGGGAAAGTTTCCAGTTTACGATCTGTTAGTCTACCAGAGAAAGTTTCCGGATTTACAACAGGACAACCAGGGAAAGTTTTTTTTGTTTTTATCCCAAAATTAGATGGTGGGAACTCAATGTTAATCTTGGAATGTATTAAGAAAAGCAGTTTGTTTTTTCTGTTTTTTTTCTTATATATAGTTGTGAGGAAAAACAAAGAATACTATGACAAAGAAAATTACTGTGTTAATTCCTTGGAAATATAGAGAGGAAATTACAGCAGATGTTTGTTGTAGGTTGTAACCCTCTATTGCTTGGATTGAGAAAATGAAGGACTGAAAATTCTCGGTGGATGTAACCCACATTGGGTGAACCACGTTAAAATCGTTGTCTCTTCTTCTGTGTGTGTTTGTCTAATTTTTCTTTAATTCTGTCGTTAAAGTTTGAAACACTATAATTGCTTTTCTATATAAATATATTTTATATAGTGACTTACTCTAACATCTTGTTACCTACTCAAATTAGGTGGCCAAAGAAGTCCCACCCCAAAGCAATACCCTGTAAACAATTACTCTTTCATATGGGTCTGCTCAGATTAAACCGTCAAGTTAGTCGAGTTGAAGACATTGTTCGCTGTTTGGCTCTACTTATTAAGAAAAGCATGTGCAGAAATATTTGGGTTCAACTAAATTGGCCTGTTAATTATAGGAGAGCACTAAAGCAAAGAAAAACACCTGTCACTCGGGAAAAACTTGTAGCACTCTGAAACCTACACCCTTTCAAAATTTGTAATATAGGTGGTTAGTGATCAGTTTGCAAACCAGATTTTGAATCTCAATCACCTTGGCACTAATTGCCACCCTCTTACCACTAGACCACATGCTGAATATTTACGTTACGCCGAGAGGCGGCAGAGGGGTGGGAGGCAAAGAGATCATATATGTGACACCGTAAATAATTTTTTTTTTATTAAAAAAGTCGACATTAACAAAGCCAAAGAGGTTATACATGCTACACCGTAAACAATTTCTTTTTTATTAAAAAAATAAACATTAACAAAAACATTTAAAATATTTAAACAAAAACAGCCGACTAACCAACCAACTGCAAACATTTAAAATATTTAAACTAAAATAGTCGACTAACCAACCGTTGCAAATATTTAAAATATTTAAACTAAAACAACTGACTAACCAACCGGTTTAGATATAAAGGATATATATCTAAAAACGACGAGGCCTATCTTAGAGATCACACCCCCAAGAAATAAGATAGGCGCCTCGAGATTGATAACTCGGCGTTTTTAGATTTATATCCTTTATATCTAAGCTAGTAGGGATTTCGAGCCATGTTACATGGCACCACCAGGCTAAAAACTGATGAGTTATATGATCAAATGGCTTATCACATAATATACTTATTCGTGTTGAATACAATGGGCTACTGATTTCTTGTTTTCCATTTTGTGTACAACATATAGATGTCACGGCAAATATATGGTCAAGAATATTAATTGAAAGACTGAACAGAATCATGTCAAAGTTGCTGTCACCTACAAGCTGTCCACGAGTTCGAGAACAAGTCTAATGATTCGAGATGAGATGAATTCCTTCTTGGGACAATGAATTTGCTCTAGTGAAATTCAAGATTGAAAATAAAATGCTTGGGATTTCTCATTTCAATTGCCAATAACCTGAAATGCCATTGAGAATGTAAAGGATTAGTTGCTCATCTAAATAGAGACAACAATGGCATCATCTTCCATGATAAGAACTTGAATTTCAAAGTACTCAATCAAACATAACCTGGAATAGTTTCTTTCCTTTTTGCAAGGCGAGTGACTTTATCATAATTGACAAAAACTTAGTAATAAAAGACAAACACAAGGTTTTATTCCTGGAAGTTCTTTTGGGTGGTGTGTGGGGTGAGATAATATGTTAGAACATATTTTGTGTCAATTCTAAATTGAAGGCAACCAATGGATCGCTCATCATGTTGATCTGTGTTATTGGATGGCAACCAAGGGATCGCACATCACTGTCATTGGATTACAACCCATGCATTATAGACTTGTGGCGTCTTGGGATCCATGTTTCCACGATTTGGTATTTATTTGGCTAGTATGTATCCATCCTCAACATGAAGCTTTTCTTCTGTATTCTTCTTCAAGGCTATTATTAGGGTGTATTCTTCAAGGCTATTATTAGGGTGTATCTTGACACTGCGCTTTGCTTATGTTCTTTAGGATTCCTTTTGCTTTCTTTTAGATTTCACTTTTGATCCATGTTTTGAACATTGTTGAAATTAAACATGGTATCAGATTGGAGGTTTTGGAACTCTTAGCTTCACATCTTTCTCTAGTTAGGATAGGAATCTCATCATCATCTATGCCAAATCCTAATTTGTTATGTGGTGAAAATTACGGAGGATCTTCATCCAAAGCTGTGAGGAGACTTTCTCAAGAAATTTTGAAGCCAGGCTTGTCTCCTTATAAAGCGAAGAAGGCTACACGAGCACATTGCAACATTTTTTTTAGTAAATACTTTTTATACACATCCACCATGGGGATTGAACCTGGGTCACATCACTAGAACATTGTCATATTGAGATAAATAGATAGATAGGTATTAACGAGAGGAATCAATATTATTTTATTTTATTTTTAATAAATTTAAATAAGTTATATGTGATTTATATTGAGACCACTTTTATTAAAATTTAAAATATTATGTTTGTTGTAATATATTTTTTATTCTCTTAAATATATTTTTTAACTTCTTCTTTGAAGTGCTATGTTTCCACAATCAGATCTTTTCATTATTTTGATTAAGAGATAAAATATCACTTGTTCAATTGTCTTTTAAAATTTGAATTTCATGAAAATGAAGATTAACACCGCAATTCGCTAATTTATTTGCTACCGATTTCCTTCTTCATAAATATACTCACATTTCCAAGAGATTGCCTCTAGTAATAGATGATAAACATGAGCAATAATATTATTTTTTATCAGTCTCCACATCCATTTTTGTTAATAGCATTAATAATAATTTGTAAATCCCCCTCCATTGAAATATATTTCCATCCTTTTTCTATTGCAATTTTAAAGTGCCCTAGCCTCTCTCCATAGTTGTTAGTTGAAGGTCCATATGATTATGAATAAGTGAGGAGAATTTTGCCTTCATTATTTCTAAAAACACCACCTCCAACAACTTTTCCTTGATTTCCTTTACAAACACCATCAAAATTAATTTCGATAAACCCAATTTCTCAACATTTTCATTTTACGGTAGATTGAAGTAGATCCTTTGTTTTAATTCCATTATCATATATGACTCTTTTGTTTTGATCCTCTAGCCAAATTATTAGCACCTATTTTCTTGTAATTGAGACTTCCCATAATGAGCACCATATTTGTAGACATTATGCAAGAGAGGCAATAATACAATTCCAAACTTGGACATGATTTTACAATTAATTTTTAAAATTTAGATTACTCCTTTCAAGCCATAAATTCCAAAAAATAATGGCAAGGTCATTCCTCCAAAGAATACATAATGCTTTAGCTTTAGAATAATTAATCCAACATTTCATAAACTCTTTCAATGTTGATTAATTTCATATTTTTTTTAAATAACCTTAATTGGTGTGAGCAAACGAACAATGAAGAAGTAAATGGTGTGATGTTTCTAAATCCTTCTCACACAAGGAACATCTAAAGGGTCCATAATATCCTTTTTTTTGTACTCTCTCCTATAAGAATCTTACTTTGAAATACTAACAAAAGGAATGTTGATGCCTTAGGGAGAGCCTCCAATGACCAATAATTCGTCAAAGAAAAGCATTTGGGAGAAGGAAATTTTGATTGTTCTAAATCCTCATATCCCAACTTGATCGAGTATGCTCCATTATTTGATCAATTTCAAACCAACTCATCCTTTTGTATAAAAATTGGTAAATAAAACTCTTGAAAAACCTTTTGAATTTCATCTACAATTGGTTTGAGTTCCTCTCCTTAAACCAAAATACTAAAAGAAATGATCTGGAGTTGTTGCTCATAATAATATAGTCCTTGACCTTTGGACCTTTACATGCTAGGCATGCTTAAGCCAATGGTTGTCATTTTGAGATAGAGATAAGAGGATAAGGCTTCAACCAAGCATCACATCAAAAATTTGCATAACTCCCCTCGAGCATATAATATGTTTCTTTATCAATTACAAACTCTGATATGAAGTTCATGTTAACAATCCTTTGGATATAGTTATTTTCCTAAATAATTTCATTGCATCAAGAGAACCTATATATTTTTTAAGTAATATTTTTTCCCGATTCTTTCATTGTTCTTTGAATAATCTCCACCCAAGCTTTGCTCCTAATGCCAAATGTATAAGTCTACAATTCCACATGCATGCTCCTCTAATTTTCTTTCCTTTACAAACCCTATCCCACTTACAAAGAGGAAACCTAATTTTTTCCTCACAATCTTTCCAAAGAAAGTCTCAATGTCTAATGCTATACCTATTGGCAATCTTAAAAGTGACATCATATAAATAGAGATGGATTGCAATGTAGTCTTTATGAGTTGTAGCCTTCCTACCATGGTTAAGAACTTACCTTTCCAACCTATCAAACAAGCTTTCATTCTATCCAAAAAAGAGATCCAAAGCTCTTTTTTATTTCCTTTATGAGACAAAGGAATACCCAAGTAGGTTGATGGAAATTTTTCAATTTTAAACCCTAAAATATTCACAATAATTTTTTGTAAATCTAGGGCAATATTGTAACATCCCCACTGCTTGTTAATATTTTACTTGTAAGAATTTGATACTACTGCTAGCATTTGCGTTTGCAGATGCAGGTTTACAGCTAAAGCAGACGTGCCAAAAGAAGATAACACCTACCCATGGTGGAGATAGTGATAGAGACGTCAGGTAATGTGGGATATGATGTCGTGCCTATGGCACCGTAGCTCGTGGGTACATAGAAGCCCACTATGAGAATCATATAGGGCATACTGCTTATGCTTGCATTTTGCTTGTCTGCATAAAATACATTTTGACTATTGTGTGAAATTAACGACTTGTTTTATCTTTAAATAATTTTGTTTTAAAATAATAATAATAATATATAAGTGTATAAATATATAGATATTTGTAAAGAGTAAACTATTATTATAATAAATAATTATAATAATATATATAAACAATTTAATCATTTATATATATATAATAATGTAATCTATAAAAATATATTGATAATTAAAATCATCTTAATATTTTGAAAAAGTAATATATACTACTATTTACTTAAAACAAAATATAAAGATAAAAATCTCTATGGAACTCCTTCGTTCACTTGTTTGGATGTCCATCCATCTGGCGGACAACTGTTTAAAATCAGAAGCTAATGTGTCTTCTTGCTATGACACGAAAATTCTATTAAATAAGAGCCTTACGAGGAAGTGAGGGCATGATTATTTTTTATCTTCACCACGGGTGCTTGCGGAGAAGCGGTCACTATAGGATAAGCTCCTGGTAAGTGAGTCTTAGGGAATTGGTCTATCAGGTCGGAATTACTTTATCTTCTGTATTGAATTTTTGCTTAATTGCTTGTATGTTGCATGATGATATTTATCAATAAATGCATGTTATTTATAAGAATTAAATGAAAATAATGTTGTTATTTTGGAGAAGCAGATTTAATTTAAATAACTTTTGTGTAAACCACAGATATCATAAGCTCTCCAGAAGTAAATTATAAAAATTTTAGAAATTAGAATGTAGCTTACTATATTGCTTACTGCACTCATATAGTCTGCATTCATGGAGCCACGTTGATCCAAAGAACGCCCTCTAACTGCTCTTGTCATATGGGTGCGAGTGTTGTTTTCTTGTTGTTTGAAGGTCGAGAATTTTTAAGCATTGCATTTCACTGTGAACAGTCTAAAAGAAATAGAATACATTATGACGGATAAGTTTCAGTCCTAGAGGAATTTGTTAAATTATGTTGGTATTAAAGATGTGACTGTCACTCTGTTGTTTTTAGATGTAATCGTTATTAACAGTCCGTTCCTGGTAGAAAGGATTGGTTTTATATATTGGGAAGTTTTTCTTTTAGAATGATAGTAGCCAAGGAATGAAAATTATGAGAATATTTTCTTTTGTGTATCTTTATAATGATTTTGTGTGTTTTAAAAAAAAATACTGCGTTGAAACGTTTCAATATTTTATAAGACTTAGCCCCTTGGCTGTGACTGTGACGTAGTTGATTTTTCTTATAAAAAAAAAGAATAAAGGTCAATTTGGCATTTCTTGCAACAACGTGTGATGGGAAACCCTGTATGTCTCTGCGTATGTTTAGAACTAATCCAAGCTTGAAAAGAATTGAAATTAGCAAACGAAAATGACTATCCATATTTTAGGTTAGAAAGAGTAGAGTGGAAAATTTTATTAAATTTAATTTTAAAAAAATTGGGTAAACCTTTGTACTTATAAAAGTTTTTGCAAACCATGATATAACGTCTGAATTGAAGGATAGCTTCGTCAGAACAGAAAAAGAAAGGGTATTCAAAAGAAACTTAAGCAACTTCCTTGTAAACAATAGATTTCAAGCACGAAGAACTAAAAGTAAAAGTGGGGCGAAGAACTTATAATAAGGTATAAGAGAACAATATTAAATTAAATTGGTTTCTAAGTAAGCTTAATGGAGATGTAGGAACCCAGATGGCAGTCTTAAATAAAATGAACTGGGCACGTTTGGTAGAGTACACCATCATTTAAAATTAGGAGATATCTTGGAAACTCGTGAAAGCAGGTTCGTTGTATTTAAGATTTGAACCATAAAAAGTTTAATGACCTAAACGTAAATTTCCAGGTTTAAGCCTTAGTCATTACTTTGGAGTCATATCTATAGTATGTCGAATAATAAAAATGATTGTTGTCAATAAAACAAGTAGATGTTTAGGGATGTTGACACCTTAAACGTAATATTTTCATTTAGAAATTTCATATAATAATTTAAGTGAGCTTTATCCTAGATGGATTTAGCACCCGAACTTTGTAAGCTGAATAAAAAAAATAAAAAAATCCATATGCTTTAAGTTCAAAAACATTGCTATGAAGGAATACAAAGTTGCTTTAGCAGAATCTACAAGATATGTGCAATGTCTGTGCAAATGTGCAAGAATCTATAATACGACACAATCACCGAGAAGGATATTTGAAAGTATCTTAAATATCTGAAGTGTTAGTCGAGCAGGACTGCACTGCACCCAACACCAATAGCTACGGTGGCAACTATTATGAATCGAAGTTATTTGTTCTCCAACTACTAAAAGCGACAGAGGTCCTAAAGCTTATGAGAGAGTAAAGGGCGATGGTATGGGACATCACTATAGGATAACATATGAGTAGTACGTGAGGATACTCATGAACCTACTTTGATTACGGAATTGCAAACAAAAATTCAAGGCCAAAGAGTTGGTCCTTGAGGTTGGAACGTACAGTGGTAGATGGTATGGGCAGCATTACCATCAACTGAAGTTGGTACTGAGATATCTGGTTCGGTAACCATGCGATGGCGGACCCTGACTAAGCCTTAGCAGAAGATCGATGGTCAAGCACTAGCATAGCTACACTAGCTCAGGGTATAAACCTTTAAGATTCGACAGGTCAGAGGACCATTACAAGCAAGAGTAGGGTTGTGAATCCTAATCCACCATACCTTGAGATAGGCAATTATTGCATCCATATTTCCAGGTATTATGGGCCCTGAAAAGGCAACCCCTTGCCAAGATCAAAGAAAACTTTAGAGAGGAGTAAGATCTTCTAAATGGTAACCTATCGCGGGAAGTTGGTATGTCCCGAGCACTTAAGATACCATCTACAGTGGTAAATATTCTTGAAGTGTGTTTATCTATGTCGAAGTACTAATATCAAGTTGGGAATATCTGCATAAATGTGCAACATTTATGAATATCTTTAACAAAATTTTGAATTTATGTTTTGATAACTAGGTGAGTAGACCTAGGTTGTGACAATTGGTATCAGAGCCAAGGTTGTGAAATCTTAGGCTATTAAGTGTGAATTATTTTAACATAACTCTTTTATCATTAGGAATGGCAGGGACCTCGAAAAGAGCAAGTGTTAATCTACAAGAAGAGATTGCAGAGATCCCGAGGAAGGGACCAAGACGACTTGTAAAGGATTCTGAAAGGGTGCAAGTTGTTGAAGTACCACAGTGTGGTCATAAAATAAAAGGAGTCGGTAGCTGCAAGAGCTACGTAGAATGACGAGAATATGGCTCAAATAATTCAACTCATGCAGGAACAACTGAATCAACAACATGAACAAATAGAAATCTAGAAGGCTCATATGGTTGAGCACATGGAACAGTAAAGGGCACATATGGCCCAACAACAGGAGATAATCACCCAACAGCAAAAAGTTATTGAGAATTTGTCTAAGGGAAAGGAAATCAAAAAAGTAAGCAAGTTTTCAGAAGGTTCCTCAAGGAGGAAAGTGAGAGTAGAATTACAAAAGAAAATTAAGAAGTTAGATATTTCCAAATTTAATGATAGAGGTGATGGAGAGACAACGTTCAAGGCCAAGGAATATTTTTCAATTAAATCACTTTGCTCTGAATCCAAAACAACATGGGATACGACATACTTAGAGGGTCTAGCAAGATATTGGTGGACCACATATAAGAAAATCACACAGAAGGAAGCTACAGATATACCATAGGAAGAATTTTAAAGAGAATTCAAGGATCGTTTCCTTACACCATAGTTCTATATTGATTAACATGTTGAGTTCACTAACTTACGACAGGGTAATATGACAGTAATAGAGTACTATCAGAGGTTTGTGCAACTTTTGAAATACACCCCAGAATATGATGGACAAGAAAAATTTAAAGCTCATAAATTTGTAATGGGGCTACATCCAAAATGCAGTCAAGTAGTTGGAGGTAAAGTACCTAAAACATTAACAATTGCTTATGATGTTGCTCGGTATGAAGAAATAATCCAAAAGGAAGTAAAGGCTTATTATCAACAAATTGAAAGAGATAATTCCAAGAAAAGAAGATACCCTGAACATGATAGAAGTAAATATTAGTATAAGAAGAATAGAGATAATAGTCAATATAGAAGTGATAGCAAAAATAAAGAAATATATCAAAAAAATAAGGGGCAGTCAAGACAGAGGTATTTCCAAGATAAACGGTACAATAATCAAGATAGGGGTAAAGATAACAACCAAGACAAGGGAGAGGATAAGCCGAAGAATGCGGGACCAAATGCATGCTATGCATGCGGAGCCTTAGATCATTTTGCTCGACAATGCCCTCACAGAGCTGACCGAAGGCATTCCACTGAAGAAGCTCCACACAAAATTTATGTTGCTATAGGTATACCTAACCTGCAACTGATAGTTTTGTTTCAACTAGTACTTGAGAGACATGTTGGAAGCTTGGGATTACAACAAAATAGGTGGTAGATCAAGTTAGGGTCTGGTCTAACCTACTAAACCAACCAACGTCTATTGAGTTTCAAATTGCTCCTTTCCATAAATGCTTTGACCTTGATGCATAGACCTAGAGGGTCCAACAATATGTTATGGATTGGTGGACAGATTGAGTAAGGATCTGAACCAACCAATAAATTTAACTGATATTTGCTCTTTTCTACAATTGGGAGGAATAGTCAAGAACATCTGCCATGCTGGGCATAACTTCAAATAAAATCCTAAATGGGCGTAGGTGCAAAACACCATTATCATGGGATAATTTGGATGATCGAGAAGTGATCAGTCCTGATATGGAGGTCCAATTAAGGCACAATCGCCAATGACTTTGTGAAGTTGTAGACCGTTAGAAGAGTTATGTGGATCCTAAAATTAAGCTCTCAAGAATTTGTTGTTGGCAATAAGGTCTTTTTCAAAGTTAAACCGACCAAAAGTTCCATTAAATCCACCAAATTAAGCCTTAGTTTTATCGGTCCTTTTAACATTGTTGTTAAAATAAGTCTTGTTGCCTACAAGCTTGCCCTACCACCAAACTTGTCAAAAATCCACAGTGATTTCCATGTGTCTCTCATCTGCAAAAATATGGTTGACCTATCCCGTGTTCTAGATGTATTTCATTTGCAGGAGTCGGACCTGCAACTCATTGAGGATTCAACCAGTTATAAAAATTTTTGAATTTTGAATAAACCAGCTAAGGAAGAAAATAGTGGAACTGTGCAAGGTCCAGTGGGACCACTATTTTAAGAAAATACCACTTGGAGAAAATGTTACTGTCATGAAAAACCACTTTCCTTTCTTGTCTATGAACTGATGATCAAAGACAGTTTGAATATTGCTACATTTTTATTTGACAAATAATATTTTGCTCTATGGGATTTAATATGCTAGAAATAACTATTGCATATTGTTTTTGTTATTTACTCATGTGTCTAAGATCAGATTTTATGGAAACCTACATTTGTAATCTTTGGTTAACACAGGGACTGTGTTGATTCCTATAAGGGAAGAATGTAACATCCCCACTGCTTGTTAACATTTTACTTGGAATAATTTGATACTACTACTAGTTTTTATGTTTGCAGGTATAGGTTTACAGCTAAAGCAGACGTGCCAGAAGAAGAAAACACCCACCCTTGGCGGAGACAGTGATAGAGGCGTCAAGTAAGGTGGGATATGATGTTGTGCCTATGGCACCATGGCTCGTGGGTACATGAAAGCCCACTATGAGAATCATATAGGGTATATTGCTTGTGCTTGCATTTTGCCTATCTGCATTAAATGCATATTGACTGTTGTGTGAAATTAACCACTTGTTTTATCTTTAAAGAATTTTGTTTTAAAAAATAATAATAATAATAATAATATATGTCTATAAATATATAGATATTTGTAAAAAGTAAACTACTTTTATAATAAATAATAATATATATGCACAATTTAATCATTTTAAAAAATTATATGAAGTAATATATAAAAATATATTGATAATTAAAATCATCTTAATATTTTGAAAAAGTAATATATACTACTATTTACTTAAAACAAAATATAAAGATAAAAATATTTAAGGAACTCCTCCGTTCACTTGTTTGGATGTCCATCCATCTAGCGGACAGTTGTTTAAAATCAAAAGCTAATGTGTCTTCTTGCTATGACACATAAATTCTATTAAATAAGAGCCTTACGAGGAAGTTACGGCATGATTATTTTTCATCTTCATCATGGGTGCTTGCGGAGAAGCGGTCACTGTAGGATAAGCTACCGGAAAGTGAGTCTTAGGTAATTGGCCTATCAGGTCGGAATTACTTTATCTTATGTATTGAATTTTTGCTTAATTGCTTGTATGTTGTGTGATGATATTTATCAATAAATCCATGTTATTTATAAGAATTAAATGAAAAAAAATGTTGTTATATTGGAGAAGTAGATTTAATTTAAATAACTTCTGTGTAAACCGAAGATATCATAAGCTCTCCAAAAGTAAATTATAAAAAATTTAGAAATTAGAATGTAGCTTACGGCACTCATATAGTATACATTCATGGAGCCACACTGACCCAAATAGCGCCCCCTAATTGCTCTTGCCATATGGGTGCGGGTGTTTTTGTCTAGCTGTTTGAAGGCCGAGAATTTTTAAGCATTGCATTTCACTATGAACAGTCTAAAAGAAAGAGAATACATTGTGATGGATAAGTTTCAGTCCTAGAGGAATTTGTTAAATTGTGTTGGTATTAAATATGTGACTATCACATTATTGTTTCCATATGTAATCGTTATTAACAATTCATTCCTGGTAGAAAGGATAGAAAGGATTGGCTGTGTATATTGGGAAGTTTTTCTTTTAGAATGATAGTAGCCAATGAAAATTATGAGAGTATTTTCTTTTGTGTATCTTTATAATGATTTTGTGTGTTTCTAAAAAAAAAATACTACGTTGAAACGTTTCAATCTTTTATAAGAGTTAGCCCCTTGGCTGTGACTGTGACATAGTTGATTTTTCTTATAAAAAAATAATAAAGGTCAATTTGGCATTTTCTTGTAACAATGCGTGATGGGAAACCTTGTATGTCTCTGCATATATTTATAACTAATCCAAGCTTGAAAATAATTGAAATTAGCAAACGAAGCAAATCACTGTCCATATTTTAGGTTAGAAAGAGTAGAGTAGAAAAATTTATTAAATTTAATTTTTTTAAAAATCTGGGTAAACCTTTGTACTTATAATTTTTTTTGCAAACCATGATATAACGTCTGAATCGAAGGATAGATTCATCAGAACAAAAAAGAAAGGGTATTCAAAAGAAACTTAAGCAACTTCCTTGTAAACAATAGATTTCAAGCATGAAGAACTAAAAGTAAAAGTGCGACGAAGAACTTATAATAAGGTATAAGAGAACAATGTTAAATTAAATTGGTTTCTAAGTAAGCTTAATGGAGACGTAGGAACGCAGATGGTAGTATTAAAGAACACAAACTGGGCACGTTTGTTAGAGTACGCCGTCATATAAAATTAGGAGATATCTTGGAAAATCGTGAAATCAGGTTCGTTGTATTTAAGATTTGAACCATAGAGAGTTTAATGACCTAAACGTAAATTTCTAGATTTAAGCCTTATTCATTACTTTGGAGTCATATCTATAGTATACCAAATAATAAAAATTATTGTTTTCAATAAAACAAGTAGATGTTTAGGGATGTTTAAGGTATAATAAAAATTATTGTTTTCAATAAAACAAGTAGATGTTTAGGGATGTTGACACCTTAAACGTAATATTTTCATTTAGAAATTTCATATAATAATTTAAGTGAGCTTTATCCTATATGGATTTAGCACCCGGACTTTGTAAGCTAAATTAAAAAAAAAAATCCATATGCTTTAAGTTCAAAAACATTGCTATGAAGGAATGCAAAGTTGCTTTATACACTAGAATAAAAGTTATTAGCAGAACCTACAAGAGATGTCCAATGTTTGTCATCATAATTGTGCACTAGGAATATTGCAAAGCCATAGTTGTTGTGCTTACGTAGATTGTTTAATAAAACAAGAGTAAGTGTCGTGTGACAAGATTAACAAATATTAAATATAAAAATATATATATAGAGTTTTAAAATATTTTTGTCTTAAGTATGGAATTCGTGTATGTTAAAATTAATGAGTTTGAATAACATGGTAAAGGACAACTTAGATACTACTTATTAGCAATCATATGGATTTATTTTAAGTGTAGTTGAGAATATAGAGGTGTCTTCATTTATAAGTTTTTAAACATATCATAAAGGGGCATGGGATTAGAATGAATATGTACTTCAAGTTTTAACTGTCTAACAATGGTATTGTAACCATCTTTTGATTTATATTTATTTAATATAAATGAACTCTATAGTTAGTCAAAGGACATATGTTGTATTAGAATGAATATGTACTTCAAGTTTTAACTGTCTAACAATGGTATTGTAACCATCTTTTGATTTATATTTATTTAATATAAATGAACTCTATAGTTAGTCAAAGGACATATGTTGTAAAACTTAGTTAGTCAAAGGAAATATGTTGTAAAATGTTTTTTTTATGCATGATCCAAATGAGTGATAGTTAATTTAAGATATTAGTTTCTTAAAAGTTTAAAAGATGTTAAGGAGGTTTAAATAAATTATCCAATAAATGGTAACACAAATGGTATTACTAGATCACCAAAACCTAGTCCAAATGTGCAAGAATTTGTAATACGACATAATCACCAAGAAGGGTGTTTGAAAGTATCTTAAATATTTAAAGTGTTAGTCGAGCATGACTGCATTGCACCCAACACCAATAGTTGTAGTGGCAACTATTGCAAATCGAAGTTATCTGTTCTCTAGCTACTAAAAAGGACAGAGATCCTAAAGTTGATGAGAGAGTAAAGGGCAGCGGTATGGGACGTCGCTCTAGGAAAACATATGATTAGTACGTGAGGATACTCATGAACCTACTCTGGTTGTGGAATTGCGAACAAAAATTCAAGGCCAGAGAACTAGTCCTTGAGGTTGGAAGATCCAATGGTAGATGGTATGGGCAGCATTACCGTCAATCAGAGCTGGGACTGAGATATCTGGTCTAATAACAATGCGATGGAGGACCCTAACTAAGCCTTAGCAGAAGATCGATGTTCAAGCACTGACATAGCTACACTAGCTCAAAGCATGGACCTTTAATATTTGGCAGGTCATAGGACTATTATGAGCAAGAGTAGGATTGTGAACCCTAATCCACCATACCTTGAGACAAGGAATTATTGCGTCCACCTTTCCAGGTATCATGGGCCCTGGAAAGGCAACCCCTTGCCAAGATCAAAGAAAAATTGAGAGAGGAGTAAGATCTTCTAAATGGCAACCTATCACAGGAAGTTGGTCGGTCCTAAGCACTTAAGATACCATCTGCAATGGTAAATATTATTGAAGTGTGTTTATCTATGCCAAAGTACTAATATCAAGTTGGGAATATCTGCATAAATGTGCAACATTTATGAATATCTTTAACAAAATTTTGAATTTTTGTTTTGATAACCATGTGAGTAGACCTGGGTTGTGACAAATATTAATGAAAAATTCTAGATTTTGTAGTATTTACCAATTGTCCAATAGCCTTCATAGCATGGTAATATTGACTTAAAATCCATGGCCTCACTGGTTGTCAATATGATCCAAAATAAAAGTATCATCAACAAATTGGATATGATATTTGAAGGGACTATTTTTTGCAACTTGAATACCTTTGATTTTTTCTTCCATTTTTCCTTTGAAAAGCTCTTCGTAATGCTTCCATAAAAATAATGAATAGATAAGGAGAAATTGGATCACCTTGACAAAGTCCACAAGATGAATTGAAGTAACTAGCAAGAGAACCATTAATCAAAATAGAAAATTTTGTAGCGCTATAATAGCATTTAATCCACTCACACCATTATAATCAGAGATAAACTTTTTGAGAATAGCATGTATAAAAATCCAGGAAACCCTATCATATGCTTTTTTCATATCTAATTTCAAAATCATATGCATTTTTTCATGGAATGAAGAGAATGTATGGCCTCTTGTGCAAAAATTATAGCATCAAGAATTTGTTCACCATGAACAAAGCCACTTTGTTCTTTTAAGATAAGACACCTTAGAATGTCCTTCAACCTATTTGCCATAATTTTTAAAATGATCTTATAAATCATATTACAAAGGCTTATTGGATGAAAATTAACAAAATATTTTGTCACCTTTCCTAGGAACCAAGGTAATAAAGTAGCATTGATCTCACTTATAATAGCCTTCATTTTTCAAGCCTCTTCAACTGCAACTAACATAAAACTCTTCAATAAATCCTAAAAAAAATGAAATAAAATTGCAAAAATTCCATCGAGGCTAGTGCCTTGTTAGGATGGAAAGATAAAATTGCTTCTTGGAGCTCCTCCATAGACATCTTCTT
This sequence comes from Wollemia nobilis, assembly GCA_028583015.1. Classification (NCBI taxonomy): domain Eukaryota; kingdom Viridiplantae; phylum Streptophyta; class Pinopsida; order Araucariales; family Araucariaceae; genus Wollemia; species Wollemia nobilis. Next base: position 5,386,567 of record JAQPPZ010003645.1, on the reverse strand, counting down.
CATCAAGATTATATTTTGTCCCTAAGTGATAATTGATGGAATATTTTACATAAGTTTTTCTTGTGCCTCCTTATCTTGCCTTATATTTAACAAAATATTTTTGAAATAATTAATTGCTTTCTTCCTTATATCTTCTTCATCGTCAATATTTCTTCCATCTAAAGTTATAAAAAAATTTACGTGGTGAAAAGAAAAAATTATTTTTGTTGTAGCATGAAAAATTGTATTTCTATCTCCTTCCTTGAGCCATTTCTCTCTAGATTTTTGGAACCAATATGACTCCTTTTTCAATGCATTATGATAATTAAAAATTAATTATTTTTGTTAGGAAACTACTATTAAAAGTAAGCTCACTCATACAAAATATTGAAAATAAATAGAAATTCATCAAATAATATAATAACACTATGCATAAAGTAATTGCATAATTGAAACAATCTCATAAAATAATTCATAATCGTAGGCCTCTTTGAGAGGGAAACCTTCTTCAATATTTCATTAACTTGTAAAAAGATACATTTGTACATAGTTTCATGTCTTTTAAAGAAAAACTTCATGCAACCCTAACCCTAAGATCAAGAGTTGGATTACATGTAAAATATCACTTGAGCTAGAATCTTCTACCGAACATTGGTTATATTCTTGATAACGATTACATGAAATGGCCCCACTTGTCTAAGTGCCTTACTTGCCACATACTATTATAAAATAATATTATAATTGGTCCCCACGTTGGATGTGGGTCATTACATAATTAATTAAGAATTACAAAAATAATGTTAGGACGGGGCCCTAACATGTCCTTCCCCTTCAAAAATTTGTGTCCTTAAAGTTGTAGATGAGGAAACTGGTGTTGGATATGGTGGAGAGACTCCCATGTAGTATCTTTCAGTTGTAGACCATACCACTGAATAAGTACTTCAGTAATGACTCGATTGCGAAGAGTGTGCATCCTACGATCCAATAATTATTTGGGCTCGAGCAAGACATAACCTTCTTCATCCAATTCTAGGAGGACAAATTGAACCTATACCTAATTTCTCACAACCTTATTGAGAGAGGAGACATGAAAAATAGGGTAAAGCTTGGATATTGATGGTTGGACCAATTTTTAGGCCGTGGCACCAATTCACTATAAAACCTGGTAGGGCCCATAGTACTTGGTCATGAGTTTTTGGCACCTACGAAGCTAGAGAGATGATTTTTGTAAGGTTGCAAGTGAAGGAAGACCATATCACCAACATCAAAGCTATGTTGAGTTTGGTGTTGATCAACTTATTGGCACATCTGGTTTTGGGTTACTTACAAACTCATCTTCAAGTGACGGAGGATTTTGACATGTTAGATGAGTGTAGTGTCGACTACGCGGATCTTAGAGCTACTTGGAATGTAGAAGGAGGGCATGAATGGAGGTTGACCATAAATTACTTCAAAATGGGTGACCTTGGTCATCATGTGATAGAAAGTATTATACCACCACTCAACTAAGGGAAGCCACTTTGTCCATTGTGTAGGATGATCAGAGGTAAAGCAACAAAGGTAGGTCTCCAAACATTTGTTGATAATATTAGTCTGGCCATCCATTTTTGGATGGTAAGGTAAACTCATTTTGAGTTGAGTTCCCTACAACTTAAACAAATCTTTCCAAAAATTACTAGTGAATGTAGGGTCACAATAAAACACAATGGAGGCGGGTATACCATGAATATGAAAGTTAAAATCAAGAAAAAATTGGGTAACTATGGAGGCTATGTAAGTATAGGAGAGGGAACAAAAATGATCATACATCAAAAAACAATCCACCACCATGAAAATAATCAATTTGCCTCTAGACTTAGGTAACCCTTCAATAAAGTCCATGGAAATATATTTCCAAACCTATCGGGAATAGGCAAGGGTTGTAGAGTTCCTAGAGAATGCACTGTTTCACCTTTCATCCATTGACAGGTGTCACATGCTGCCACAAAATTGTGTATGTCCTTATTTATACCCTTCCAATAAAAAGTACACTTAATCCTTTCATATATTTTGAGGAACCCTAAATGATATATAGGATAAGCATGCATTTCCTTCATGAGAAGTTCTCAGAGTGGATATGTGTGAGGAACAAAGCACTAGTGGTAGCATAAATATTATTCATCCCAAGTGTATCTGATATATGAGGTAGGATCTATTTGAAGAGAGGAAACCAAGGTTTATAATCTTGAATCCTTAAGCACTTCCTTACAAAGAGAAGTTGTCCACTAGGAAATGGGTGAAGAAATGGCACATAGCATACTATGAGCCTCAAATTGGTGAGAGAGGGCATCTGCCACAATTTTCTCCTTGCCCTTTTTATAGCCCATGAGCTTAGAGACCCACTTCTATTATTCATGGGTGCTCTAAGAAATATTTGAGACTTTAATGATCGGTTTTAATGGAAAAATGATGTCCAATGAGATAAGGTTGCCAATGAGTGACCACATGCAAAATGGTAAGCATTTATTTAGCATAAGTGGATTTATCTATATTGTGATTGGAAAGCACTTTACTAGTGAAATCCAAGGGGTATCCTTCCTACATCAACACCGCACCAATACCAATGCAAGAAGCATCACTTTAAATTACAAAAGGTTTGGAAAAATTAGGCATTGCTAAGATTGGAGTGGTTTTCATAGCATGCTTCAACTTGAGGAAAGCTTGTTGTGCCAAACCAATCCAAGTAAAATAATATTTTTTTAACATGGATGTTAAGGGCACAAGAATTTTTCCATAGTTGCAGATAAATTTGCAATAATATCCTGTAAGCCCCAAAAACCCATGAAGACCTTTTAGAGTGCGAGATTTTGGCCACTCTTAAACGACCTAAATCTTCCTAGGGTCAACTTTAATGTTATAATTGGTGACAATGTGTCCCAAATATTCCACTTCCATCAGACCAAAATAACACTTGGACCACTTAGCACAAAGTTGATGATGTGCCAAAATTTGTAGAGTCTGATCCACATGGAAGAGGTGCTCTTCCAAAGAGTGACTATAAATCAAAATATCATCAAAGGAAATCAGAATGAATTTATGAATAAAGGGATGAAAAATATTTTTCATGAGGCTTTGAAATGTGGAAGGTGCATTGGTCAAACCAAATGGCATCACCAAGAACTTTTAATAACCCTCATGAGTACAAAATGCGATTTTATAAATATCTTCATCCTTGAGCCTGATCTGATGGTACCCGGAGTGAAGATATAATTTGGAGAAAATCATAGTCCTATGCAAATCATCCAGTAATTCATCCACCACTAGAATAGGAAACTTATCCTTAATGGTGAGATTATTGAGCTCATGAAAATCAATACATTATCACCATGATCCATCTTTCTTTTTCACCAGTAAAATAGGAGAAGAGTAAGGGTTTTTACTTGGGTGAATGACTTTCGATTTTAACAATTCTTACACCAACTTCTCTATATTTGACTTAAGGGTATGAGGGTATCGTTCTTTTTCACCAGTAAAATAGGAGAAGAGTAAGGGTTTTTACTTGGGTGAATGACTTTCGATTTTAACAATTCTTACACCAACTTCTCTATATTTGACTTAAGGGTATGAGGGTATCGATATGGCCTAATGTTAGGTGGTACACTACCAAGTACCAATGTAATGGCATGGTCATGGGAGCAGTGTGGTGGTAACTCTATTGGTTCAGTAAAAACTACATTATGCTTTGTTAAAGCAAGTTGCAAATTGTCAGGAATGTTGTCCACTTCTATAGTAGATGGTTGGATTGCAAATATTTGCACGACGACCCCACAAGAATATCTTTTAGCAACTTTTTTGTATGGTTTGATCTGATAATCTATGGAGGCCCTACTTTTGAATCCTAAAACATGTAAGACTATCCATATTGTGAAAATTGCATCCATAATTCTATAAAAAACCATGTGATGGTGCCCAAGGTACCCAACCATTAAGCTCCTAACACAATATCACATATCCCTAATTAAAGAGTAGACATGTCTTGTTTAAGCTCATAATCCCCTATTGTTTAAGCTCATAATCTCCTATTTTTAATTTAATATTATGTTATTTACCTTTGCAAGGTAAGGTACCTCCATTTGCCACCATAACCTCAAAGGAATTGCATGTGTGTATGTAACAATTGATATGTTTGGCAATTTAAGGATCAATAAAGTTATGTGTGCTACCTGAATCAATAAGGATTATAAGGCATTGGATTTGAAAAACCCACAACTTTCATGGTTTGTAGAGTAGTAATTTTTGCAATAGTGTGGACAAAAAATTTTGCCTAGGGTTCTTCATGTACTTTCGATTCATTTTGAGGTTGTTCTTCTACTATTTCTACTTCATCATCACTATGGTAACTGCTTACAAGTTCCTTTACATCTATTAGGAACAACTTATTTTGGGCACACTTATGCCCTCTAGCATATTTTTCATCACAAGTGTAGCATAATCCTTGGGATCGTCAAGCATCCATTTCCTCGATGGTAAAGTGTTTTGAGAGGATAGATTTATTTTTATTATTTCTTGTGAACTTGGGAGGAAAAGAGAGTTTGGTTGATGGAAATTTTGGTGTCTTCCTTTGAGCTAAAAATTTGGATTCGACCAACCATACTAGGATTATGGCATGCATCATTGTTTGTGGTTTGAACATATTAACTTTGGCTTGAAGATCATCCTTTAATCCACTGATGAAACAACTCTTAAAAAATCCTTCATTCAACCCCTTGGTCTTGTTAGCCAATTTTTAAAATTGGGCCTTATAGTATCGAACTGTAGAATTTTGTCTCAGCTTGGTTATTGTTCCTTGAAAATTATCATATTCACTATGACCAAAGCAAATGAATAGGTTTTATTCAAAAGCTTCCTGAGAAGGATCGATAATGGTATGTTGGAACTATTGGTACCATTGTAAGGCTTCTGATTCAAGATTGAAATAAGTCATCTTGACCTAGTAATATTTAGGAACATTGTGGAGTTAGAAGAATTGACAACATGACATAACCACTCATCCTGTCTTTCCCATTGAAATTAGAAAAGTCTAATTTAGGCATCTTAAAGGTAGTATCACAGTCAAAATTAGCGTGAAAACCTTCCCTTTTCTTATGGGGCCCTTTTTTTTACCCTAATTTTTTTCTATCCAGATACTCAAATACTTGTGGGCCACCTTGAAGTTTAGACTCAAACTCTAGAATTTTTTCATGAAGTCCAGTTTTGGAGGTAGTGTATTCATGTTTGAAGCATTGGATGTCATCCCGTATTGATTGATTGTCTTCTATAATGGTACTAAGTTGTTTGGTGATGATCTCCAAAGTTAAAGCAATTTTTTCCATCTCTTTTTGGTGTCCACGAGTACCAGTAGCCATTTTGGTGTGATTTGAATGACTACTAGTGATTTACTAAAAATAGAAGTGTGATTTTAGGGGTTACTATTTTTATTAATAAGTCCAAAAAATTCCTTGGGTGCTATATATCAAATTTATCAGCTCAAAAATATTTTCACAATGAGCTATATCCCACAACATTGATTTTGGGCACCCCAAACTCTTTTTTTTGTTATTTTGATGTCTACTGGTGAGGTCAGTTTTTCCTCTAGAGGTTGGGTTCAAAATTTGGGTATTGTGTCAACTAATTTTGCCTTGTCTATTTTGACTATTGACCATGGTTTACACTATCCTATCACTTGTAATATAGCCACTATCATTGTTCAATCACTAACTCTAGGATTATCTATACTATGAAGTTATTGTCATTGTTTATTATATTTGTCACTGACCACCCTATAATTACTGACTATTATAGATAATTATTACTACCACTAACTCGACTATTAATACCACTATTGACCTAACTATTACTACTTCTGATATGACCATTACTACCACCAACCCAACTATTACTATCACTATCTTTCCCATTGAAATTAGGAAAATCCAATTTAGGCATCTTAAAGGTAGTATCACAATCAAAATTAGCGTTAAAACCTTCCATTTTCTTATAGGACCCTTTCCCTCACCCTAATTATTTTGTATCTGGATATCAAATACTTGTGGGTCACCTTGAACCTTAGACTCAACCTCTAGAATTTGTTCATGAAGTTCAGTTTTGGAGGTAGTGTATTCATTTTTGAATCATTGGATGTCATCCCATATTGATTGATTGTCTTCAATAATGGTACTAAGTTGTTTGGTGATGATATCCAAAGTTAAATCAGTTTATTCCATATCTTTTTGTGTCCAAGTAGCTATTTTGGTGTGATTTGAATGACTACTAGTGACTTACTAAAAATAGAAGTGTGATTTTAGGGGTTACTATTTTTATTAATAAGTCCAAAAAAGTCCTTGGGTTCTATATATCAAATTGATCAGCTCAAAAAGACATTCACAATGAGCAATATCCCACAATATTTATTTTGGGCACCCCAAACGTTCTTTTATTATTTTGATGTCTACTGGTGAGGTCAGTTTTTCCTCTAGAGGTTGGGTTCAAAAGTTGGGTATTGTGTCAACCAATTCTACCTTGTCTATTCTAAATTCTTACCATGCTTGACACTATCCTATCACTTTTATTGTAGCCACTATCACTGTTCAATTACTGACTCTAGGATTATCTATACTATGTAGTTATTAACATTGTCTATTATGTTTTTCATTGGCCACCCTATAATTACTAACTATTATAGATAATTATTACTGCCACTAACTTGACTATTACTACCACTATTTACCTAACTATTATTGCTACTGATTTGACTGTTACTACCACTAACCCAATTGTTACTATCATTGTCTTAAATGTTACTAAAATATTTCTTGACTATCATAGATACTTGTAGAGTTTGCCCTAATTGTTTGGTGCATGAAGTTTTTTATGATAGGGAAGTCTCCTTTGTATGCTCACTTTTATGGGAAATAATTATAGATTTAGAAAAATAAGAAGTCTTTTATTTTTGTAGGTTGAAGTTTTGACAAAACTAAAGTATGCTAGGCAAGGAAGTATGTAATACCCATAGGCCCTCTATTATACCCTAGTGATGAAAAATAGTGCTCAGAACAATACTACCCAAGGAGGATTCCAAACATACCCTTGAGCACACTATCTACCCCTTTGTCGGTATGGGAATATAATCTTTCGGGATGTTGTGTCCCATGTACTATGGATAATACAAGGCCAAAAAGCTTCCTAATGGATAAAAGTTTAACCCTGGATAGTCTCTCTAAATATCCAAAGATACGTGGGAGCTTAATTTCATGTGCAAGTATTGTCTAAGGTCTAGGTATTGGAACCTGATCGTCCCTCACTTCACTAGACACTTTATGGGTTATATAGCTTAGCCAATAACGATAACTCCTCTGTAATATTTTTAAACCCCCAATATAGAGTTTCTAACCTACATAACTACTGTAGAAAAAACAACAATTTTTTTTTTTTGGTTTTTGTTGGTTTATATATATATATATATAAAGGACAAATAGAAAATGGAAAATACAAGAAAATTATACCTAACAGTTGGAGTGGATGGGCAAGAATTATTGCAGACATAGTAGAACTTAGCCTTGGAAAGCACTCTGATACCACTTGTTAGGAACCTACTATTAAAATTAAGCTCACTCACACAAAATACTAAAAATAAACATAAATTCATCAAATAACATAATACCACTATGCAAAAAGTAATTGTAGAATTGAAACAATTTTAAAAAATAACTCAGAATCATGGGCCTCTTCAAGGGGCAACCTCCTTCAATACTTCATTAACTTGTAAAAAGACACATTTTTACATAGCTCCAATTATTTTAAAGAAAAACTTCATGCAACCCTAACCCTAAGCTCAAGAGTTGACTTACATGCAAAAACCAAACATTGGTTATATTCTTGATAACGGTTACATGAAATGGCCCTACTTGCTAGGCACCTTACTTGCCACATACCATTACAAAAGCATTACAAAATAATATTATAAAGTGGTCCCCACATTGGACATGGGTCATTACATAATCAATTGAGAATTACGAAAATAATGTTAGGACGAGGTTCTAATAGTTTTTCTTTCACATAAGAATCTTGATCCATTCCACTAATTTCTACTATATCCTATAAATTTTTGAGCTTGGATTCAATTTCTTTCTTTTCTTTAAAAATGTTACCAAAATATTTGGCATTCTAAATATTCATTTTCTCCTTTAAATATTTCAACTTTTGAACAAACTTATACATACATGATCCTTCAAATTTTGATTCATCCCACCATAACATAAGCATCTAGAAAAAACCAAGGTCTTGGAACCATATAGATTGGAAGCGAAATGGCTTTGGATGACCATTATTAGGTAACTTAAAAGTCAAAAAAATGGGTTTGTGATTTGATCATTCTCGTTATAAAATATCTAAAGAGATTGTACACTTTTTTTGCAACTATTAATTGGATAACAAGAATTTATTCAGTTTTCTACTATATGATTTTGACCAATGCATCTATTATACCATGTATACTTAAATCTTAAGGAACTAACATCCCAAAGATCATTTGAAATGACAAATTAAGTAAAATATTTCATTTATTTAGACCATATTGGAATACCACATTTTTTTTCCCAAAGGAGATAGAACAATGTTAAAATCATACCCAAGAATCAGTAGATCACAATGAATCATCATTGTATTTGATAAAAATATGTTAAGGTCCTTTCAACATCTTTCATGAGGAGTAACTATAGTTGGAGAATATGCATTTATAATCCTAAATTTTATATTTTCCTCTTTCCTACAAAATAATCCAACAACCCAATTACTTTTTCTTCTAATAATTGCCCATCCCATTTGCATTTGTCCTATATTATTACAATATCGCCTGAAGCTCCTGTAGAAGAAACTGCTAAACAATCACCCATATTCCAAATCTTCTTAAAAGTATCCTTACATTCCTCATTGCTTGATTTTATTTATTGTATTAAAATTAATTTAGGATTATAACAACATATTAATTCCTTAATAATTCCTTAATAACTCTTTTTTTAGAGGTTTTATTCAAACCCCTAATATTCCATGATATCATTTTCATCATCAATGCTTTTTATTTGTATTAATGGGCTTAGCGTCACTTATTGTTAACACTTGTGATATTTTTCTTTGGTTTCTCAAATCAATATCCTTTTGATTTTCTTTTTCTCTTTGTTCCTGCTTTGATGGCCTTCCTCTCCTTCTTACATTACCACCAACACTCTCATATTCATTAATCTCTTCTATTTTTTATATTTCTTCATATTGTTCATAATGAGACTTATCTTATAAATATTTATGTTGCCCTAAAGAATCTAGAGTTCAAGGAATAGACTCATTAGAATTTTCTTATTTATGTTGTCCTAAAAATTCTAAACTGCATAGATGATCCTCCATAATCATTATTTTCTTATGTTGGCCTAGAAACCCTAAATTTCCTTGGATATCCTCCATAATATTTTCTTTATTGTACTACTCTTGAAAACCTAAAGTGCAAGGAATACATTATATACTACTTTCATTTTTATTATAAGGAGAATATTTTATGGTACTTGAGAAAAATAAAGGTGATTTATTTGGATTAAGCTTGACCTCCTTCGCCTCATTTGCTTTAAAAATAACCTCCCCATATTCCTTTGCTTTAAAATTTTCCTTCCTCTTTTCCTTCACATATTTATCTCCTTCTCTATTTGAACTTGAAAATTGTACTTCCTCATCCTTAATATCATTTTGTTTTCTAGTGGTTGCTTTGAGTGAACTGTAATTGCCTTTGCCATCTGATGATGTAGAGGGTTTTTCTTTCCGCTGTCTTAGGAGTGGAAAATCCTTTATTTGACCTAGCTTCTCCTATGATATGATCTCCTTGTTTCAAATTGAAGCTACCCTCATGCCCAAAAATTTCCATCTCTTCCTCCATAATTTTCACTTTGCAATCTCTTGCCATGTGCCTGATTTCATGATATTTGCAACATCAAAATGTAATGTTTTCATAATCCACTTGTTGATCCCATTCTCTTGATTTAGATTCAATTCTAATTGATTGTTATAAAGGTTTTGAATTATCCATGGTAACACATATTACAATATATACAACATGCCTTCTCCCCTTAGTAGTTGGTCCTTCCTATATGAATTCACCTAAAGTATTACCAATATTCTTCAAAACCTCCTTATTGATGAGTTGATAAGGAAGTCCAAAAAGCCTAATCCATATTGAAAACTGTTTTATAGTTTTTGCATCCATACAAAAATTCTCACTCCAAGGTCTTAAATATAATTCACCTTTACCCCTAAACCATGGGCCTCCATCCATTATTTTATCCCTTATTTTTTAACTACAAAAAATAATGAGAAAAGTCCTTTAGGAAGAAAATCCATGGAGTAATTTGAATTCAATCCCCACTTCAACTTGATCCAACTTTAAATCTTAGGAAAATATTATCAGTATCCATGGAACTTATATATTAACCCTTTGGTTTTAAGAATAATTATATCAACCTCAATCATCCCATCTTGATACTCACTTTTGGTGTAGTATTTGCTACCTAGACAGGGTTTGCCATAGATTCGCTCTTCCTATTATTTCTAGCTATTGCATCCATACTTCTAACTATGACATTCTTACTTTCAGTAAGGACTTTCAAAAATGACTTTATTTTCATGTTACCTATATTTTATTCAATTGGATATTTAAATTCTTATAATATCTAGAACAAGAAGTGGTACTTTACTTCCTACTTCCTACTTCCTGCCCACACTTTCTCTTTACTTATAGCTTGTGCTCATACTCACACTCACTTTTAGCTACACTCACTTCCAGTAGTAATTTCTTCTAGTTGCACTCACTCTTTACTCATGCTCACGCTTGCTTTCAGTTGCACTCACTCACAGCTACACTCACTCTCAACTACACACACTCTTAGCTTACACTTGCTTCCAACTACACTCACTCCCAGCGTGCACTTGCACTCACTTCACGCTACACTCACTCTTGACTCACATTCGCACTCACTTATGTATATGAATTTTTTCTATATATTCCCCTCCATTATTTATCAAATAGAAGATTTTGTTTTCTACATCACTTAGATACAAAGAAAAATAAAAGAGTGAAAAGGATTGTCATGAAGAGATCACATTTATTTGAGATTGTTGAGATTGTTACAAGGATAATGGAAGGATCCCATGAAATGATTAGACCAATATCAAGAAAAACATGATTTAGATGCAAGTGAAGAACAATAACATGACTTGGGAGATGTTCTTCAAGGTTCTTATCTTTCCACAAGAAGCATTACATATGACAAACTAGAAAAATACAAATAAGAACACCTTACTAGAAATAAGATCTCTCATGACCACAAAAGAGCCAATGAATCTACAAAATCAAGAGAGAAATTTCTAGAAGCAGCCATATGGAGAAATAATTGTTGTTAAGTGTGAATCTAGAATGTAGAGATCATTATCTAGGAAGAAAGATAATGGATGATAGTATTGTGGCAAAATCAAACACATTGCAAAGAATTATTATGGCAAACATTGTTATGGTACCAATGAATAGATGTATGGGGATATAATATTATATTATATAAGGGTTAGCATGGGCCACACATAATCCAAGGTATTCTAATTTTATATAATAATATAATTTCATGATAATAAGTGGGATGAGGGTTTAGTAGTCGACTTCCAAAAGTAGAATTAGAATATGGGTATATAAAGAAGGGATATTATCATTGTAATCATCATGGAGATTAATCATATAGAGTATTGCTTATAATCATCTTTACCCATGAAGTGGCTTATGAGACTCTACCCTCTCTAAGTGGCCACCTCATATTGGGATATCTTCTAGATTTTTCCTTCCTTAAAGAATATTATTGGTGTTGCCCTACCCTAAGGGCATTACCTATCTCTATCTCATTGTGTGGATTATTATTGTGTATAATTATTTGTAGATAAATGATTTTATAGTTATACATATTGATGAATGATTTCTATTAATGAGAATAAAGTTTCATAATAAATGGTATCAAAGCAACGATTCTGGTAAAGTGAGGATTGTATTTTTGTGGATTGAAGAATTAGGGCAAATGTTTTTCTAGACAAATATCTCATATTTTTAGGATTCATAACTCTATGAAATATTATCTTATTCAGATGATTCTTGGACCATTTTGTGTAGAATTTGAAGATATTTCAAATGAGTGCTCATATGAAGGAATTTGAGTAGTACTAAGGAAGATATGACCCTATGAAATCAACATCCTAGAACAAGGGTAGTGGCAACTTTTCAAATTGTATTTTTTAAGAAAAATAAAATTTGATATATCTTTCAATTATGGGTAAGCAAATCATCTATTATTGTGTATGAAGGAGACTCTTTATTTGGAATTTTAGCTTCAAATAAATAGGGAGACCTATTTTTATGAAACTCTAGTTTACATTATCTTTTTGTTTGGGCATGAACTTATGGAGCTACAAAAAATTTTGAAGAAGATGGTATTGATGTTAAAGACTATTGACAATATTTTGAATTCTTCTATTCTACTAGTTCTTGGCACCTTATGCTTATTTTTTATCTTGGAGGAGAAGCTCTTTCTTAGTTTTATAGTTTTCATAGCACCTATAATTGTGAGCTAACTTAGAAAAAAATAGAGAAATCATTCTTGAGTTAATGGGACTCCTATAAAAAAGATATCTAGTTTAAAGGATACACTCAAAGGCTTAGCAAAAGAAATAAACATGCTTTAGAAAGAACAAAAGGAATTAAAAATAAAGCTAGCAAATTTCAAAGAAGTGGTAGAATAGATATCAATGTGTAGATGGAGGAAACCACACCTTTGGTAATAGATATGTTAAAAAGTAGATAAAGGAATTTGTTTGAATATAAAAATTATATTTTTGTAGGTTCATGGTTACATTTACAAGGAAAATGTTATGATTTTCATTAATTCTAGCAATGGATATAATTTCATTAATAGTGCTTTGGCTAGGAGGTTACAAGTTCAGACAACAAAAATTAAAGACATATAGCTTCAGGGTAAAAATGTTCATATTTTTGAAAATTTGAACATCACCATTGATAAATATGTTTTACCTTCATATTTTCATGGTATTAAGATGGATGATGTGGCTATTGTTATTAGTTATCCTCGGTTGGATACTTTAAGTAATGCTAACATTAATATGCAAAAAATGTTTATGAAGTTATGGTACGGGAAAAAAAATATAATATTGCAGGATATTTCTTATTTTATGGAGTAAGGATACAAGGAGAAGAAAGAAATAGTTATGGTAGGAAAAAAGTTAAGGAACCAATAGAAGAATCAAAAGTAAAATATTTAGTAGTAGAAGCAACATATTCCATGGAAGAAGTGACATCAAAGTCCAAGGAAGCTTTGTTAGAAGCACACAAGGACACACCAAAAGAAGGGAACAAGAGAGAAGAGCATGAAGAAGGAATTAAAATAGAGAAACAAAAAGTTGAAGAATCAAAGGAAATAGAATATTAGTTGAATGGATGAATGATCAAGAATAGTACCAGCTGTCAGTATTACTTAAAATATCATACTATTTAGTTTCTTCTCATATTTTGAGGATGAAACATTTGTGATGGTGGAATGTTATGGTACCTAGGAATAGGTGTATGGAGATATGATATTATATTGTATAAGGGTTGGAATGGACCACACATAACCCAAGTTTGATTATAATATTATATTATATTATAAGAATGAGTGGGATGAGGATTTAGTGTTGAGATCTGGAATTTGACTGTAATATGTAATTCCTACATTTTAGTTGCAACCTTCATGATATATATGTGTATTTTGATCAAAAATATGTATGTTTTAGTATGATCTTTAGATAAATGTTATCTGCAGGCTTATGTTTGGAATGATTGCAATTTTACATAAATTGTGTGAAAGTGTTGTGTTGTTAATAGGTAAAAGCTATAGGTGTTCATGAAGACTGCTACAGAAGGATATGGTTGAAACAACCTATGACAAAATGTGGCTGAAGCAGCCTACAAGTGCAGTTGACAATGATCAGCTACAAAAGGGCACTACTGAAACCATCTACAAGAGAAGGTGATTTAAAGTAACTACAAAAGGATGCTACTAATACAGTTTATAGAATTAGTTTAGTTTTAGTAGATTTATTTTTTGTGCAATAAGACCATGCATATTTCCAGCTCGGTCAATGTCGCATGGGCCATGGGAATAGTCAAGCATGAATAATTTATTATTATTTATTTGGGTTAACCTTATAATAATTTGTTATATGGTTACAATTATGCATTGTAATAAATTTATCCCTTCCTAAAGAAAAGGATAAAGTTATTTGTAATAGTCCAAAGTAGTTATTAGACTATTTAAATTATAGATTATTTTGTTATGTATTTTTAGTGGCCAATTTGAGTCTGTTCAACATGTAAAAAAAGAGGTTGAAAACTTCTATTGAAATGAATGATGTAAAATTATATATTACAAAGTCAAGACCTTGAAAAAAATCTGGTTTGATCTAGTCCATATGCACAGATACGCAAATATTATTGTAACCATGTTACATTGTACCAGTTGGTATGAAGATTGGAATAAAATAATAAATTAGCATCAACATCTTTCTTCTATGAGTGTGGTAATGAAATTCTGTATTTTCTTCATGCTTTGATTGTAGTAGTTGTAGCTTCATTTCTTTTCTTGCAAGTATGAATTAGAAAACTTTAAATTAGTTTAATGAATATAAATTATTGAAAGTAAAGTAAGGTAAAAAGGAGAAGATATTATGACCTCAAGGATGCAGGGCCCACTCCAAAAGGTTAGTCCCTAGATCTCTTCCTCCTAAAGTATAGTAGATATAGTTAGAACGTAGAATAATATTAGAATATAAATTTGATTAAATTGCATATTATAGAATTACAAAATATATTAAGATAGATAATGCATTATTAAAATCATAAAAAGTGGATCCACAAAACCTAGTGTAGTTCATAATTGCATCCCTTAAATTAAGCATATTTTCATTTATTACAAACTTTCTTTTATGCAGGAAACTAACAAAACGGAATAAAAATCAATGGTCAAAATTATGGATATCTATATGGGATAATTATTCCTTAAATCTAATCTTAGTTTGACAATTAAGTATGAGATACATTACAGATCAACATTTAGTACTCAACTTCCCAAAGTAGAATTAGAATATGGGTATATAAAGAAGGGATATTCTCATTGTAATCATCATGGATATGAATCATATGGAGTATTGCTTGTAATTGTCTTTGTCCATAAAGTGGCTTATGAGACTTTGCCCTCCCTAAGTGGCACTCTCATCTTGGGAAATTTTATGGATATTTCCTTCCTTAAGGAGTATTATTGGTGTTGCCCTACCCTAAGGGTTTTATATATCTATGTCTCATTGTATGAATTATTATTGTATATGAACGATTTGATAATTCTACTTATTGATAAATGGTTTTATTGATAAATGGTTTTTTTTTATGAGAATAAATTTTCATAACAAACACAAAAATATAGATGTAAAACCAAAGGAATTGAACATTGACACAGGAGATGACAGTTCATGATACTACAAAAAAAGGAACAATGACAAGAAGAATAACAAACAAGACCTTTTTATCACTTCTTTTATCCACATATTTTTTGGTTGATTTTGTTGCTTACATCTTGTGGGTTAATATAGGCCTATATTTTCTTCATCTAATAAAACCAAAGAGAATAAGATTATTATGTAAAATAAGTACACCCTATATGTTAAAGGTTCCAACCATATCAAGTGTAAAAATGAGATAATATCCAAAACAAACAAAAGCAACATCCCAACTCAAATCATATAGCAAGAAATCATAGAGTAAAAACAAATAATAATTGACACACAAAATATGGAAGGGTACCCACAAGCACTCACACAAATAATCAAGATCAAATCATACTTATACATGGATTATGTGGTTAAGGGTATTCATACCAAATACTAAATCCTCAATAATAGTAATCCAACAATCAAAAAGAGTGAAGTAAGTAATAACAGATTTAACACATTTTTCTTCTATCTTAGTTGCACCACTTGAAGATGTTATATATACCTATAAAGCCTTAAAGCATGAATTATAGACCTCAATGTTACCAAATTTTGATGTCTTGAGGGAATAAAGTTTCATTTCCAATTTTCTAACTTCCATTGGATTTACTTTTCCAAATAACTCCTTTGGTATTTCCTACAACTTCATGGGACCACCTTCTTCTTTGATATGGAAAATTATATATGGTTCTACTAGAATAGCAAATAGATCAGTAGTGTCCTAATGAGCCATAATTTCTTCATAAAAATCTTGCACTATATCATCCTTAAGGATACCCCAAATATTCTCACTCCTTAATAGACTAGTCATCTAAATAGCCTACATACTATAATTTTATCCATTAAGGCAAGTAACCTAGGCCAATGGATTTGTTTCACTCAAAAAACTTCAAGACTCTAACAAGTCCTTGAATTGATGCCAACAATGCAAATAGTGCAAAAAAGTGTGTGAACTGAAAAAAGAACCCAAAATGCTTTTATATGTAGAGTTTATGGCCTCCATAAATTATGACCTACTAGCAATAAAAATAACACAATAATAAAACCCTTAAAACCCTACAAAAAATAGGCTAAACTAGAGTGTGTTGCTTTTAGCGTAGTGATAGGAACAATTCTATTGTTGTGCATCCAAATTTCTGCAATCATGCACCACCAAGGAATTACTAATTTCCACTTGTTTCAAATTATTGGGTTAAACTCATACATATAAGTAAAAATATTTCTTTAATATCCATATAGGACTCCACATCGGCCATTTCAATCATCAATTAGTGTAATAAATCCAGGGATGAGGAGAATCAAAACTTGATCTCTCATGCACCAAGTGTCCTAAGATGGCTAACCTAGTCAGGAAAGCAACACCTTACTTAAGAGTAAGAAACCACCCCACTTGATGAATGAAGGGGTTAACCAAGACCCAAACAAGTCATGAAAAACATAGGTAAATAAATGATGCCAAGACTCAACTCTCATACCTATAACAAAATAACCTTTTACACATCCATATTTTTTAGGGTGTTGGCCCATATGATGGTGAACAAAACAAAGGAGCATCCTTGAAGACTTGCCCCCACTTTGCACATGTGAATAAAATGAACTACCCTTCTAAAAATGACAATAGGAATCAAACCCTTCATCCTGCTTTCCAAAGTCTTCACATATCCTTGTTCTAACCAACATGTACTAAACTATGATGCTAACATAGTGGACTACTCCTTAGAGTTGAGTCACGCAATGCAAAAGAAGAAAAATACCATTCAATATGGAAGCAAGGGTCAAGTTCAAACCTATGACCTGTATCATCAAAAACTTATGCCCATGTTGTGTAACCAAAGAACCATGCATCTCAAACGCATGAGAAATCAAGAAATTCCTTGAAGAAGTCCTTGCTTGTTCCAAGGACAGAGAATAACAAGATTGTTTATAACTAGGTACAAGATGATTATCCTCATGGATCTAATCTACACCATCGATAGAACTATTCTTTTGTTTCACCAAATTATCATTATATCATAATAGAGGTAAAATAAGGATCCTTGGATTCCTTCATAAATACCTTTATTTTAGTATAACAAAACAAAAATACATGTAAATTGATCTTGAACAACCATAGTTATATTCTTACTATGTTAAATTAAGTGAAGACATGTTAATTTAACCTTTCATTAAATCAAGTAAACCCATACACATATCCAATACAGAGCAATGTTGAACATAGAATAATAATGTAAATAATCCTTGAAATTATTTTCGTACAAACTAATTGTTGGTTGAATATTCGCACCTTATGGAAAGGGTTGTGCACCTACAAACTCTATAAACATTGAATGGTCATAATACGGTTAGGCCTTATGGACAATATCTAGAGTAGGTTGGTTTCTTATGAGGTTCTAACTATATGCTTGTATTTGGGAAAAGGGAAAAGAGAGAAATATAAACTAAAACCTCAAAATATGAAGGGACAGGTTAGCCGCATCAAGATATATATAAGATAAGAACTGAAACACAAACATAAACATGCTTGAACCATCTAACATACCAACCAACACATTTCAATAACCAGTAATGCACAGCATATGGTTGAAGATTCCAGAATTGATAAACAAGTAGTAAAAATCCAGAATGCAGAATTAAAACTAATTTATTCACCAATTTTAGAAAAAATAAACAACCATGAAATTCATTCATACATACGTGAAAGTGTTTGAAGGCTAGACAATGATTCTTTGTATTTAATATGCTTCAAATATTACATACAAATTGTAATGGCTAAGAGTCGACCCTAAGAATACATCGCATTCTACTATTTATAGACCTTAGGACCCCCTTCTTAGATCGGTCCAATTCAATTAATATGGTACCACCATATCAGTGAGTAGCTGGACCCTGCAAAATCTTCCATCAATTCTCTGACTTTGATGGAACATCTCTAAGAAGTCTTTGCATCATCTGGACTAGCCATATTAATTGCATTTATCTGCCTCCTTAACCCACTTCAGCATCCTACGGTGCTACTGTACTTCATGCATTCATACCCTTGGTCATGGTGTATGGGAATTAACTTCGTCTGCAACCTACTTCTTCTTTGAATGCAGTGCACTGGCGAGAAACCAAATATTAAATTTTCAAATTGGGCTCTATGGTGGGCTCCTGGACTCTTTATAAATCTGCATTAATTTTAATTCTACTAGGTGTTGACCTCTGCATAGGGAGGAGCCCTAGGCTGGTACTACCTCTAGCTCCTCTTCTCATTCCACCAAGTATTCATCCCGAGAAAGGTTTTATTTCTAAGGAGACCCACAACCTTTTCCTTTTCCCTAATTTTCTACCTATTGTAGCATGGAATTCACTTAGGGTGGAACTTGGAGTACTTCCTTCTACCAGCGGCTACTTAATTGTTTGCCCTACTTTTTTGGGTGGTATTTTGGAGTCCCTCCACCCTCACAACCTTTCTAAACCTCCACCTGAGCTAGGGCAAGGTTTTGAGATTGCTATGCCCTTTAGCTCCTTGTAAACTCCTACCCAAGCTAGGGTGGGGTTTTACGACTCACCTCAATTTTTGGATCATTTGAATCTTTGCCCTTGCCCGTTCTTCAACTTGGGAAAAATGTTTATGAGTGGGGAAGAATGACTTGAGATCAAAACTTCTACCCAGAGTAATGCTTTTACATTGTTGTCGAGGTGGGGGTTTTAAGACCCACCTCATGTTGGGAATTTTCAATTTTTGCCCAACACTCTTGGTGAATTTTAGGGCCTTTTACTTGCTAAAATAAAGAGAACACAAACAAACAGGGTTGGAAGTGATCTTTTGACTTGATCAAAATTTTGAAACAAAATCTAAAATAAAATAAAAAATAACCCTGGTTGTTATCCATTGGGCTACAGAGTTAACAAAATGACTATCAACAAACAATTACATTAGTCCTAAAGAGGCCTTCATATTCTTTCAAAAACCTACAACCCCTCTCAGCTTAGCCTGATGTTGTTCTCATCCTCCTAAAGACTCAACTTGAGGAGCTATCCTTGTAGGGATTTGAATTTTGAGATTCTTGTAGATGCACTCCTAAACTTCAAGAGCAGGGTGGGAATAAATTCTAATTTAGTTGTTGATGGCCTCCAATCAGCAAAGGTCCGTGTAGGATGGATCTTGATAAGTCTTAGCTACCTCCTCCATTTTGGTGTAGATATTATACAGCCTAAGAACAATATTCACCATTTTGTCCACTATGATCAGTTCTTCCAGTGATGTTATTTTTCTTTTATCCTATTTTAGGGCTTCAAATTGATTGATAAGGTCATGTTCTTTATGGAATTACCTACCATTATCCCAGAACCTCAGAGAGCCAATATTTCTAAGTGTGACATTGATCATGTTCATATTTTCCATCTCTTTCTTCAATGCAGCATGGATATCTTTACCCTCATAGTATAGATCCATCACCAAGAGTATTTTCTCCATACGGGCCTTGTTCTAATCTATTTCTCACTTTGAACATACTAGCAGGATATAATCCACCCTCCTAAACATTGCCTTCACTTCCAATTCTTGCAGGTCGATGCTATGAACCACCCATCCCTTGTTGGCTAACTCTGCCTCTACCTCTTTGGAAATTGATAGAGTACCTTCTAGCTTCCATGCAAAGGTGGGTAGCACCTTCAATATTGCCTCTCTTATCTTACCCATATAGAAATATTTGATTTTCTTTATCCAATATTTTGATATTGTCGATCCCTGAGGTGCATCTCTTTCTTTCTAAAGATCATTCTGGGCGTCCTGCAGAGACTTCTCTAGTTTCTAAACTTTAGCCTAAGCTTTAGCATCTTGTCTGTCAAATGATCCTTGGGTGGTCTAAAATTTGGATTTACATGCATTGATCTCTTCATCCTTTTGCTTAGCACCATCTGAGAAGGGGATTTTTTTAGACCCTCTTGGAGTTGTTTCACCTTGATAGGAATCCAAGTTCCTAGTGGATCTATCAATGATAATTGGAATTGGATCTAAACTAATAGAATCACCTTTGCACTAGAGGAGAACCCTTCCAATGGATCAATTGATCAAATATATATTCTTATTCATGGATGATTTGTGTGAATGGCCAACCTAATATATATATCTACCCTAAAGCTATGTTGGTGAAGAGACATGATGGTTCATGTTAGGAAGAGATGTGATGGTTCACGTTATGAAGAGATGTGATGATTTAAGTTATGAAGAGATGTGATGTTTCACTTTATGAGTTAATAATATAATAATTAAATGATTAATAATACTAACTAATAATGTTAGGATGAAGGATCCTAACATGCCACCCTCCTTAAAAAGAGCTTTGTCCTCAAAGCTCAAATTGAGGAGCTTTATATTTTATTTTCCAAGTAGAATTTTTGCAAGGTCTTGTACTATTTTAATGTCATTTTTCTAAGGCAAGAATATCTTGAAGGTCAAAGTGTTAGTGGAGGGTTGCCAAGAAAAATAGTACAATCTTCATTAGGAGAATCGTGATGATGATGGAAGGGGAACCCTTGGGGTTCCTCAAACACTTAAGAAGGATGATTAAAAAGAGGTGGTAAAACTTCTACATTCTCTGGTTGTTCCATGGGAGAGGGAATGGAGGAGTGTGCAATAACCTTTATGCCTTTTTTATTAATAGGTTTGACCCTGTAGTGATAACTCACTATTGGAGAGTAAATTAAGTGTAGTTCTTGTAGAGTGCATGTTTGGCCATAATGGGTCACTTTCGGAATGTCTACCTCATCCTTTCTTGATGCATCGATCACTTTTGGCATATCGACTGTATTGCCTTCCTCGTTGTGATCAGGTGCTTGGGGTATTTCTTGCTCATTGTCCTTATTTTCTACATATTCTTCCTCTTTCTTATCTTTCGTGGCTTCCTCATATTCCTTACCTTCCTCATCATACCCATTTTTATATTCAAGTGTATCCATCACTATGGATACCTCAATTAAATTTTCATCCTTGGGAGAAATACAAGGAACAGTTACATCCAAAATATAGTGCAGGTGTAATACATTGATGATTGTGAATAAATTTCTCATCGTAATGAAAACAAATGCCCTTTTTGCATCGTGCCTTCATTTTTATAGGGTTGATATGTTTATTGGGTAATATTCGAGTAAGTTTTAGGTGGTTTTGTAATTGGCTCCTTCCACTAGCAAAAATCCTCCTTTATAATAATTTTATTTGCAAGGTCATTCTTTTTTAGGGTTAACTCTGCTATTTTTTTTGCTATTTTTGTTTCAAAATCATCTTGCCATTTATTCATTACTTGCAGGATTTCTTTTGAGATGTCTTTAAACAAACTTCCCCACTTGTGTCCAGAATCGATGCTCTGATACCAAATGGTAGGAACCCAAGTTCCTAGCGGATCTATCAATGATAATTAGAATTGGATCTAACTAATAGAATCACCTTTTGGATAGAATCACCTTTGCACTAGAGGAGAACCCTTCCAATGGATCAATTGATCAAATATATATTCTTATTCATGGATGATTTATGTGAATGGCCAACCTAATATATATATCTACCCTAAAGCTATGTTGGTGAAGAGACATGATGGTTCACGTTAGGAAGAGACGTGATGGTTCATGTTATGAAGAGACGTGATGGTTCATATTATGAAGAGATGTGATGGTTCACTTTATGAGTTAATAATATAATAATTAAATGATTAATAATACTAACTAATAATGTTAGTATGGAGGATCCTAACACACCTATTTCTCTAGATCTCGTTGCTCTACTTTTGCTCGCTTGAGCTGATCTTCCAGATTGTCAATTTTCTTTTGCATCAACTTTAGCTCCTTCTCTTCCTTACTATTCTACCATAAATGTGTATTCACCTGCACATGCAAATTTTGAAGGGTCTACTCCTTAGGGATCTGCATGACATCCTTAGAGCTTATTTGTAAGTCCCATTCTTTCCATCTCATTTCTACAAGGGCTTTACTGAATTTTGGCATCATGGTTATTTCATGTATCTTTCCCTCTACTATATCCATCTCAAAATGCATCATGGGAACCATTGGTGCACACTCTTATGCTATTTCTTGCCATTGTTGATCATCCCACCTTTTTTATTATTTGTATATTATTTATTATAGCATAAACCTTTGACTAATATTCCTCTATGACCTATAGGAGGAGTGGCATTATCAAGAAATCTGGGAGAGGGGTTACTGGATAGGAAACTAGAGTACGAGTTTAGAGTGAACTAATTGTTTCACTCAATTGCTCAGGGTTTGATAGTATTTTAGGTGATTGGGATGACTAGGCATGAACAACTGGAGGTTTTAGTGGTGCACTAGGTAAATGTATCATTTTATATGAGGTTGGAAGTAGAATAGACATTGTGGTTGAAGGATTGAGGGGCAAAAGTGGTGGAAACTCAAGCAACTTATTTGGGAATGCATGTTGAGGTGAAGGGGAAGCGGAGGTACAAAGTGGGCCATGGCTAGTATCATTATATTAATTTGTGTTTGGTACAAGGTACGGGAGTCCTCTATGGCTTCTAATTATGGGTTTGGCTAAGGTAATGATGAATGGGAGTCCACTATTTTAACCATGACTTGTTCTCACATCACCTTTGGGGATTCCTTTACCACCAGCTGCTACTTCTAAATATTTCCTAATGCCACCATTCCTTATATATTTAGGACCTTCAAAGGTAGCTTCCACCCTTCACTTACTACTTGTTGAGCCTACGATACATCAGGGCTTGGAATTCCCTTCCTCTTTCTACTTGATTTGGCTTTCTGAGGTGGAGGAATTGAGGATTTCTAAACTTCGGCTCCACTAGACCTGGCCAATTTGGTAATTCTAACTTTTGATTGAGGTTCTATATTTGGGACCTTTTTCTCACTTTTCCTTGCCCTAGGTGGGCTTGCTAGTGCCTAGAGGCTGCTCTGGACCTCCTACTCCTCATCGTATTTCCCCAAATACTCCTTGCTTTGCTCAGGGCTAGGTGTATCCAAATTCTTCAATACTTCGGGGGTGAGGTCTTCTCCATCCTTCTTATTCCTAGGCTTGAATTTGGCATCATACTTGGTGGACAATTCCCCATATGTTCTTTTGAGAAATGCTTTCTTGACATCGTCCCACTCACACCGCATAATACACCATTGTTCAATTTTGTGATCCATCCATTTCCTCTGTCAAATTATTTCTTAGATTAGAGATGATTTTATCTTCTGAGAAAAATCCTTTTTAGGGTTAAATACTCTCATACAAATAGCAATACCTCCACAAAGGTCACTTATGTATTTGAAACCTGGTCAGGGGCATCACTTGGTCTTTCGGTAGGTTCATATATTTTAATACTTCTTCATTGACCTCGATGAGTATTTATTTAGCATGTATTATTTGTGATAAATTGTTTAATTTCTATCTTTAAATCATGATTGCAATATATTTTAATGGTTATTTCTATTTATTTATATGATTTATCAGTTAAAATGATGGATATGGTTAATCTGACAAATGTATGTATTTCATGCAAAATATGCGTAAGTTGTGTATGATTATACAGGAAAGTGTTGAAGAACGTTTCACAGGAGTATGATGCAGTAGCACAAGCTTCAGATCAGACCTTGGACGTGAGAAGATGGACATAAGGATGATGGATTAAGAAAGCTCTAGATACGGTTACAAAATACAGTAGCTAATGATTGTTGTAGAATATAGTAGCTGAATATGATAGAAGATAGTTACTGAAGTATGTTACAGAAGGTAGCTATTGAAGACTATTACCGAAGAGATATTTTACCAGCAGTTACAGAAGAAATTTGACCAAGTCAATTGATCGATGTTGCATGCCACATCAGTGACAGCATGGCATTTTTACATGGTAGCAAAATATTTCCAGTCAACATGATTAGTTGACTTGTCAAATATTATTCATGAGGATATTATGATTAATAAAGTTGTAAAAGTATTCTATAAAGTTGTATAATTAGAATATTGTTAGGTTGTCTAGATTCTGATGCAAGATTGTTATGTCCTTCCCGAGAATAAAGGGGCATATAGTTACGTTGTATATCTTGCGAAATGTTCAAATTAGTATTGTTTTGTTATGTTCGTTCATGTATTGCCACTTGGACCACTTAGGCTATTTATTGAGTCCAAGGAGGATTAGGAAATTGTGTCTATTTAGAATAATTAGATTATTTATGTTAAGTACATAGTTGTCGCATTATCAAGTCCACAATGCCACATGGAAAAATACGTGGAAGAGTTATATTCAGAATTGTCCAAGTCATATTATATATTACATAGGAAGACCTTTGAAAAGGTCTAATCGTCAATCGCCTATCTAATGAAGAAATGTTCGAAGTCTAGCTAATGTTTGTACAATTTTTGAGGAAATGCGCCAACATGTACATTTGAACTTCCAATAATAAAAGCAACACTTTTTATGGTAATTGTATCATTTGTGTTATTTACTGCTTGATTTCTTTTATGTAGTTGTAATTGTAATTTTCCTGCATCCATAGAATAGAATAATGTTAGTAGTAGTTATGCATCTTAGTTATTGAGATAAAGTAGTTTAGGGAAGAAAGACTTACACTATCCTCTAGGAGGCAAGGCCCACTCCTATAGTCAGTCCCTATTCTCTCACCCCTACAATAGGTTAGGAATAGTTAGTACGTAAAATTAACCTTAGAATATAAAATAAATTAAATTGCATTATCATAGATCAGAAAGTAAAAATAGATAATTAAAACTAATTGCACGAGGATCCTCAAATAAAATATAGAAACTAAATAAATAATAACCTATAATAGACAACTATCAATAGGTAAATATCATATTTATTGCATAAATCATAAATTGCATTTTATTTTCATTCCTACATGATTTAATTTTTGTTCACTATAATCATTACTTTTCTACACAACCTGAAACTAAAAGAGATCTGAATTAAGCTTAGAATTGATCCCCATGGTACAATCTATACTGGATTTCTACTCTTTAAATCTAACCTTGATTACCCTAGATTGATAAATATTAAATGTAAGCTATTATAATCGATCATTTTGGCATCGTTTTCGGGAGAGTAGTGTCGTAGTGGTTAATCAAAAAAGTTGTTTGGTAGTGCACGAGAGGCTTACTTGTGTTGCCAGGTTATTTTCTCTTGAGGAATAATTTTAATGCTTTCATAGTTAAAATTTTATTTCTTGCAAAATTTTATTTCCTGAAATTTTTTTTTTTATTTAAATTTTCAAGCTTTGGGTGATTATTATTGCTTAATTTGGTTTAGGACCTGTAAGAAAATAGGAAGTAGGTATGACTGAGTGGCACAGTCATAGTGAAACACCCCTAAATACTTAGGCCCTATAGAAGTAGGAAGTAGGTATGGTTGAGTGACACAACCATAGTGAAACCCTCCTAAATAATCAAAGAAGTAGTAATAGTTTTACCTTTTATTTTAGTAATTTCATTTCTAGTAATTTCTAAGCTTTGGGTGATTGCTATTCATTTGTTTTGGTCTGGGTTCTCCTGTAAGAAAAATAGGAAGTAGGTATGACTGAGTGGCACAGTCATAGTGAAACACTCCTAAATAATTAGGACCTGTAAGAAGCAGGAAGTAGGTATGGTTGAGTGGCACAATCATAGTGAAATAAAAGTTCCTATATAATCAAATAAGTGATAGCAAAATAACCTTTTACTTTCAGTAATTTTATTTCTAGAAAATTTTACTTTTCAAGCAATATTTCATTTTATTTCCTGTTATACTAAAATTGGCTGTATGGATTCATAGACCGTGAGTCACACCTAGTTTTAGTTATAGCAGGATTGCTCAGAAAACATAAAATTTATTTTATTTTCCTACTATGTTAAGGATAGTTATAAATTCATTTGTTGTGACTTATATCTAAACTTGGCAATAGTAGGATTAAAATAGAAAACCAAAATCAAAACCCAAACAAAACCAAAACCAAAGAGAGAGAAAGGAGAATAAAATATAGGTTGCTAGATGGTGGAAAATAGTCTAAATCAGTCTGTACTTATAGACCTTAGAAAATTACTAATACAACAAGAAGTTAACCTTCTTTTTGAGCAAGGAAATAGAACATCTAGTAAAGAGTGGGAGTGTTTGTGTGAACGCATTGACATTATTAAAGAGAAATCAGATGAGTTGAAGGAAATCAAAAGAATTGACATAGCAAAAACTCTAGGGCTGAACTACCATTCATCTTATCTAGATCTTGGAAGGAGTTGTGAGCATTGGCTTTGGGATAGAAGAGCAATAGTAAATCCAACAATTTACCCTTGGAATCAATATTTTGAGGACTCCCTCATCATTCACAACTTCCTTGCAGACATAGAAAAGAGAGAAGTAGCCCTAGAATATAGCAAGAAATATCACAAGATACCTAGAGTTATGCACTTTAGAGAGTTGTGTCAAGATTTATGCTATGAGTTACAATTTGGAAATCCCGACCCCATTCCAACACAAGATTTTCTTGTTCAATTGATTCAATTAGTGATAGACCACTTTAATTTTGAAGAGGAACACTTCATGACACCCAAACAACTTGATCCAATCAACGATATTCATAGACTATTCAAAGAAGATTAGACATTGTTGCAAAAATAAGAGAACTTAGAAAATTCATGAGCAGACCTAGAGACTCTAAGGGAAGATTTATAAAGATCAACAAATCAGAAGGAAATTTCCAAAGAGACTTTAGCAGGCAGCCTAGAATTTATAAGTTAAAAGAACTTGAAACAACAACATCAACCAATCAAGCTGAAATCCTAGAACAAGATCCCAACTCATATTTATTACCTAAACCAGAATTTGACAATCACGTAGATCCTTCTTCTATTTTTACTGAACCCATACCTAGTCCAATTCTTGAAATCTTACATTCAGTTATGGTTGACCAACATAGTGGGCATGGAGAAGTAGAAGAGAACCAAAGGGAGGATAGACAAAGATAGAATAGAGACCAAAGAAGAAATGGGTAAAGAAAGACATTTGCCTTCCCAATATTACATATAGATGGGACAACAAGAGAACCTAAGTCAATCTCTATTTCTGTATTGCCCACCTTCCATGGGAAACCACATGAAGATCTTGATGCTTTTCTTTTTGAATTTGAGGTGGTGTGCCAAGCTTACTTTTACACCACCAATGAACAAAAGCTAAGATTGTTTCCCTCTACTCTTAAAGATGCAGCTTTAATATGGTTCATGGGTCTAGGAGAAAATATTTGTAATCGATGGGATGGAGAACATGGATTAAAAGAGTTATTCCTTGAATGATATCAAGATTACTATAGAGTTAGGGATAAGAAAGTTGAGCTATTCTACATGAATAAAAAAGAAGAAGAATATTTGGAGGATTACCTTGAGAGATTTCTATTCATTGGGTCTAGAGTAAATATAGACCTTGATGAAGAAATCTTAAAAGAACTCTTTCTAAAAGGACTGAAAGAAGATGTCCTTGAGGTTCTAAACCTTATGGTAAAAGGAGATATCCATATTATGATATTTGAGGAGATTGTAAACCTTTGCAGAAACTATTCAAGAAACAAACCTCTAAGGAGTAATAAGTATACATCCATAGGAGGAGTGACAAGAGCAAAAATTGGAAACATGTTGGAAGGTTTAAAAATTGATTTGTTAAGTACCTTGACTACATATTTGGATTTAATGGATAGGAAGCCAAAAGAATAGGATAATGAAGAGATTTACTATCATAGATGTAGGAAAAAGCACAACCTAAGAGAATGCCCTCTCAACATTACAAATATTTCCAATATTGTTGCTTGTAAAATTTGTGATAAGAATCACAAAACTAAAAACTACAAATACATCTCCGTTGTTAAAGCTACCATAAAGGAACCTGA
Organism: Wollemia nobilis; assembly: GCA_028583015.1. Classification (NCBI taxonomy): domain Eukaryota; kingdom Viridiplantae; phylum Streptophyta; class Pinopsida; order Araucariales; family Araucariaceae; genus Wollemia; species Wollemia nobilis. The sequence goes on along the minus strand of JAQPPZ010003645.1, from coordinate 5,358,088 downwards.
AGTTGAAGAGGTAGAAGATGTTTATTTTGTATCTCAAATATGGAATGGTCCATTCAATGGACCACCTAATTGGTCAAACCCTAGTTATTCCAACCCACAAAGGCCTAATCAATGGTCCAATGCACCAAACTAGGCAAATTGGAACTCTTATTCAAATAATCAAGACTGGAACATACCCCCATGGGCCCACTTTATGGCCAATACCTATGGAAATCCACCTCCATGGAATCAAGGAATGTCAAGTCAAAATAGTTGGAATACTAATGGCCAATATAATCAAGGAGGATCTGGTTGGTCTCAAAATCTATCACAACAATAGAACTTTCAAAACCAATTTAGGGGACAAGCCCCTCAAAATAGACTTCTTCCACCTCCAGTTAATAATAATAATCCTCCTAAGCAACCTCCTCTTCTAGCTCAACTAGTCCCTAATCCTAACAACAACAAGAATGTTCAACAAGTCTATGAAACTAGTGAGACATGTTCTATATCTGTGGCACCTTGTCAATAGATTCAATTGAGATCTGGAAAAGTATTGGAAAACAATGTAACTCTCATAGAACTTGATAATCCCATTGCAGACTTGTTTGAAAAGGAGGATAACAATGAGAAGGAAATAGAAAATTCACCAGAAAAATTTCCAACAAAACAACAAGAGATCCAAATTCCTCAAAGGAAGGAAGTAGAGATACCATTTCCTCAAAGACTGGCAATACCAAAAGAACCATCTAAGCCAGCTTTTAACTTCCTTCAGGAATTAGAAAATGTTACTATCAAAATCCCTTTATTACAGGCTATCAAGGATATCCCCATCTATTCCAAGCTCATCAAAAACATATGCACAAATTCAGGAAGGAAAAAGAAGAATGAAGCCCAAACTATTCAAGTCATTGGACAATTGTCTGAGATAATAATGGGAGGTAGGTCATTACCAAAATACACAGATCCTGGAATACCTATACTCATGGTACACATTGGTGACATAGCCTTGCAAAATATTTTGGTCGATTTAGGAGCCGCTATTAATGTCATGACTAAAGAAACAATGGAATATTTAGGGGTACATAAATTACAATCAACTTCTATTGTACTCCAACTTGCAGATAGGTCCACTGTCAAGCCAGAAGGAAAACTAGAAGATGTTATAGTCTCTATAAGTTCATGGGAATACCCTGTAGACTTTATAGTCTTACAACCCAAGAAAAAGTTAGGGGGACATCCCTTAATTCTAGGGCACCCATGGCTTGCAACAGTTGATGCTTACATTAGTTGTAGATCGAGAAATATGACTATTTCTGATGGCAAGAATACTAAAGACCTTAGCCTATTCCCTGAATCAACAATAGAAAAATATTTTCCAAAGCAACTATGGTATGATTTCCCTCATGATTTTGATGATATCCAAACCTTATCAATCAATGTTCTGAGTGAACATCTTCAACAAGAAATTGAGGGACCATTACCATTACTGTTAGGAAATCAAAAAGAAGATCAAGGTCAAGACAATGGTTGTTCATCTGAATCTACTATGGCTATTAATGAGGCAAGCACAAGTCAGTCTCAACAAATGATACCATATGACTATCACTTAAATATTCTTGAACATGAGATAATGGGGATAGATGCAAACACAAAAAAATGCAAGCAAATAGATATCACACCAGGAAGAACCTTGAATATCAGTGATGAGCTCACAAGCATACAAGAATCACAATTAATAGATGTGCTTAAGAAACATCAATCAACATTTGCATGGAACTACGAGGATATGAAAGGTATACATCCAAATGTTTGTACCCATCACATTTTTATCCAAGAAGGATGTTATCCAGTAAGACAACCCCAAAGAAGATTGAATCCAGCTATGAAAGATGTGGTTCAAGAAGAAATCATTAAACTCTTGAAGGCAGGATTTATATATCCAATTTTTGATAGTCAATGGGTGTCACCACTTGTGATAGTCCCTAAAAAGAATGGTAAATGGAGGATTTGTGTGGATTATAGGGAATTAAACAAAGTAACAAAGAAATACTATTTTCCCTTGCCATTCATTGATCAAGTTCTTGATACCTTGGCTGGAAAGAAATATTTCTGCTTTTTGGATGGTTTTAGTGGCTATAATCAAGTTTCCATAGCTGAAGAAGATCAGGAAAAGACAACCTTCACATGTCCAGTAGGCACCTATGCTTATAAAGTCTTACCTTTCGGATTATGCAATGCACCTACCACTTTTCAAAGAGTTATTTTAGCTATCTTTGCTGATTTAATCAATGAGTGTGTAGAAGTCTATATGGATGACTTCACAGTCTATGGTAATACCTTTGAAGAAATTTTATCAAGCTTGCAAAGAGTTCTGGTTAGATGCCAAGAGCAAAACCTCTCTTTGAGTCATGAAAAGTGTTTCATGATGATGAGAGGAGGCATTGTTCTAGGACATTATATATCAGAAGAAGGTGTTAAAGTAGATCCTACAAAAATACAAGCTATTCAATCCCTTCAACCTCCAAAAACACAAACAGAGGTGAGAAGTTTCCTAGGACATGCAGGATACTACCGTAGATTCATTAAAGACTTCAGTAAAATTGTTGCTCCCATGCTTAAGCTCTTAACCAAAGAAAGTGAATTCAATTGGACTGAAGCATGTCAAGAAGCCTTTGAAGTTATAAAAGATAAATTAATTACTGCTCCAATCCTGAGAGGACCAAATTGGGAATTACCATTCCATATACATTGTGATGCTTCGGGTTATGCAATAGGGGTAGTATTGCAATATATAGAGAACAAAATACCTTATGCTATCTATTATGTAAGTAAAAACTTGCATGGAGCTGAGCTTAATTACATTATTACTAAAAAATAATTTTTAGTTGTAGTCCATGCTATTAATAAATTCAAACATTACATAATAGGGTATGAAGTATTTGTTCACACTGATCACTCTGCCATTAAATACTTAATGAACAAAGCTATAGTAGGAGGTAGAGTGGTTATATGGCTTCTTCTGTTATAGGAATTTAATGTTACAATCATAGATAAGGTAGGAAAATATAATGTCATTGTAGATCACCTATCTCGTATGCAAATATTTGATGATGATGAGTTAATTCCTGATAATTTCCCAGATGAACATTTGTTTGCTCTTTCTATTTTTACTCCTTGGTATGTTGATATTGTAAATTACTTAGTAACAGGAAAAATACCTCAAAATTATACACCACATGAGCATAGAAAACTAATACGTCAGAGTATCCCTTATATGTGGATTCATGGAGTCTTGTTTAAAACATGTCCTGACCAAATAATTAGGAGATGTGTGCAAGAAGAAGATGTATATGACATCATTCGGGTGGCACATGAAGAACCCTATGGAGGCCATTATGCCACCCAAAGGATAGTTAGTAAAATACTTCAAACTGGTTACTTTTGGCCTACCATGAATAAAGATGTCCATAAATTTGTTGATAGATGTGATGCTTGTCAAAGAGCTAGTAAGCCTACACCTTCAATGGAAATGCCTTTGGTTCCGCAAGTAGTGTTTGAACCATTCGAGAAATGGGGAATTGAATTTGTTGGACCAATAGACCCTCCAAGTGTAGGTAATAAACACATACTTGTGTGTACAGACTATGTTACTAAGTGGGCTGAAGTTAAAGCTTTACCATGAGCACAAGCTGAACCAGTAGTTGATTTCCTTTATGAAAATATTATGCAATGCTTTGGAGCACCTAGAGAGTTAGTTTCAGATCATGGAACCCAATTCCTCTCCAAATTAATTGCACATTTTGTTGACATCTATCAAATAAAACATAGGAAAACCTCACCATATCACCCTCAAGCCAATGGACAAGTAGAAGTTATGAATAGAGAACTTGAAAAGATCATTACAAAAACCATAGTTGTTAATAGGGGTGATTGGGCTGAGAGATTAAAAGAAGTTGTATGGGCATATAATACAACTTGGAAAACTACCACAGGATTATCACCTTATGAAATGGTCTATGGAAAATAAGCTATCATGCCCATCGAATTTGAGATAGAAACTCTTCGCACAACGGATACAACTTGACATGAATTTGGACCAAGCACAAAAAGCTAGATTGGAAAAGTTAAACATTCTGGATGAAAGGAGACTAGAGGTATTACATAGGACTGAAATAACCCAACAACAAAGGAATAAATGGCATGATAAACACATTGTACCACATACATTTCAATCAGGAGATTGGGCCTTGTTGTTTGACTCTCGTTACCAAGACTTTCAAGGTAAATTGAGGACAAGATGGCTAGGACCCTATGAAATTAAAGAGATATTCAGGAATGGTACAATCAAACTTAAGCCTATAGATGATTCAACAAGAAAACTACTAGTAAATGGGCATAGGCTTAAACTTTACAAGAAGCCATTATCTAAGGAAGAATTCATACACCACCTTAAGCAACAAGCCGATTTGCAGTACATCTCTAAACTACAATCAACAACTATTGAATAATAACTTCTCTCTCATCAAAAAAAAAAAAATATTATGCTTCCTTTATTTCATCATGAAGTTTCTATATTTGCAATATTTCTATCTTATTTTCATCAATTTTTAGTCTCAATATTTCAAAAATAGCCCAAAAGGATATTTCTTTAAGAGCTTGTAGGAAAATGACTACCACATGTTGCATAATACCTTGTTTGCTAAATGAAATCTAGGTGTTCTCAATTACTCAACCACCACTAGTGTTTTGAGAAAATTTTCATTGAAATTCAAGCAATATTTTGGTGTTGTAAGATATTCCTAGTCAATCAAGTTTTCTTGGACTACGCACATTAGAACATATAAAAACATTGTGATATTTGGAGAGATTAACTCATGAGTTACTATTGCCATAAAGTGAATGGTTTCCCCTACTTATCCATCTATGCACATGGCTTAGAGTACTAATGAATTGACAAAAGGACAAGCTCACCCTTCATCAAATATAATCGAGCAAGTATCCCAAAAATATCTTCTTGCTTCCTCTAAAAATAAGCAAGAATCCCAAAAAGCAATAAAATCCCTTGCTCCCTCTTAAAATGAGCAAGTATCCCAAGAAAAAGTCAAATAAGGGTAAAAGAGCTTGAATCCTTAGAATTCTTAGTGTCTCGAAAACCATGGGGTGATCCTCATTACAACAATGGGTTGAATGAAACTCGCCTAGCAATAAGGTATCCTTACGTAGTAGCGCTAAGTCTGGACAAGACCTATGGATGCTCATAGATAAGCTAGCTTGTTGGCATAAGTGACCATTGTTTTACTCAATCCTTACTCATAATGAGGAATGAATACTCACTGCACACACAGTTGGTCCTTGAGAAGCTTGAAAATATTAGGATAACTTTAACATCATATCGATTTGTGAAATGAATAGATGAATTTGTTTGAAGTCACTAGGATGTTTGAGTCTTTGTGAAACAACTCTAGAATATCATAAGCAAGCAAAAGTTCCTATGAAAGTACCATAGTTCATTTTTATCCTACAAAAATATGGCTTGTATCTCCCAAAACTTTGCACCCTTTAGCAAAAGCCATCATAGATTTCATTTTTCTAAGTGATTGAAATTATCCCAAGCCTTTGATAGAGATCTATTTTTGTATATATTGATGACTGATATCAAGCTTTATAATCATTTTTCTCTCACTTGGATACTTCTTAATGAAATTTAGGAAGCACAATCACAAAAATAATCATAATAATCCCCCATAAATAAAACTCATTATTATATCATCCACCATAATATAAATAAGACACCCTTCATTTTGTTTTGGCTATATAGCCAAAATTACAGTTTGGGGGGAGTAAATAAATACATCCAAAGTTCATAATACAGTTTGGGGGGAAGAATCAGGTAAAAGTATTTTCTTAACCTTAACAACTACAGTTTCTATAAATAGCTTCTGTAGACGTCTTTCGTAGATAGTTTCTGTAGATAGCTTCTGTAGATGTCTTTCATAGATAATTTTTGTAGATAGTTTTCATAGATGTCTTTTGTAGATGTTTTCTGTAGATATCTTCTGTAATAATATTCTGTAGTAATATTCTATAAACACCATCTGTAGATGGTATCTGTAACACACATCATAATATATTTCTAAGTGTCAATACTTAAGCTGGCCCCAAGCAAAAATGATATGTGGTAACCTAGAATATTTTTTGTCTTTTTGTCTCGTCTTGTTTGATTGTATTTCTTCCATTTTTGACTGCTTTGGGACCACATCCCTTGCCCCATCCCCCCCTTGTTTCTCCTACCCTGTTTTCCCCCTCTTCTTATTTGTCCCCTCCCCTATTTTATTCCTTTTTTCTTCTTTGTTCTTCCTTCTTTTCCCTTTCCTTTTTTTTCTAAGGATCTACTCTTTAACAATTGTTTTAATCCTCCAATGAGTGTTTTCCAATTATTGAGGAGATTTATAACATATATAGAGTCTCCTTCTATGATCAAATTCCTTCTAATTCTTTCATTCCTCTCCCTCTCTCTTTCCTTGTTCATCCTTGTTTCCAAATATTCAAAAAATGCAAGCATCATATTACCATTATGATCTTGTACAATGTTGTCAGTGCCTGCTCTACCAGGATTTTCCTTAGCCGCTCCATCAAAATTAAGCTTAAACCAACTCGTAGGAGGTGGGGACCACTTGACATTGGCTCTGGGATTGACTACCCTAGGTACATATTCATCTAACAAGATTAAGCTTAAATATTGAGCAATCGTGGTCTCCTACAGATGAGGTTTACAGCTATCAAAAGGGATAAGGTTCACATTCTCATTAGCAAAGGATAGGATCCTTGAAATGATAGTTTGATGATCATGGATAGACTCATTAAAAACTCTATGGTTCCTTTCTAACCACACCTACCAAAGATAGTGATTGAGACAAATTTTCCACATGTATCTAAGTCTTTGGCTTAAAAATGGGTAAGGCCACTAGACGAACAAATCAAGTGATGGCTGGTTTAACCCAAGAAATATTGAAGGCCTGAAAAACCCCACTTAGGACAATCAAGGAAAAAGGTCACTCAAGGAAAATGTGATAAATTTTCTCCTAATTAGACCTGCACAGATAACAACGATTAGTGATGCAAATACCTTTATGCATCATATTATCAATGGTTAGAATTCTTCTTTTGATAACCAGCCATGAAAAGACTGTGATTTTTGGAATTAAATTTTTTATCCAAACCAAGTCCTTTTGGAGGACAAAATCCTCGTCATCAAGCAGAAGCTTGTAAGTTGATTTAACAGTGAACTGCCCATTTTTCGTAGGAGCCCAAGTCACTTGATCTTCCTTGGGTTTCATGGGGATAAACTGTTGCCCAAGAATATTACAAATATCATTTGATTCTTCTTGAAATCCCTGAATACTTATTTATTTCCACTTCATTCTGCCTTTGTCCTCAACCATATAATTAGAGACTTTTCTACCAATGAGTTTTTTCGTGATATCTCTGATTCGGGCTAAGTTAGGATATTGCGTCAGTGGTTCATCCTTAACCCACCTATCATTCCAGCAATTTATCCTCTCACCATTGCCTAAAACCCATATTAAACCTTTTTTGATGATTTCCTTACAATTGAGAATTGCTTTCCAAAAAGCAGAACCTCTTATTGGAACTGAGTCTCTTAGAAATTCCATATTTTGAAGATACTTTCGTTTGATGATAGTTGTCCATTCATTTTATTCACCATAAATGAGGCACCATGCCTGCTTAGCTATTAAATATAAATTCATATGAGCAATTCTTCTCATACCTAAGCCCCCATTTTCCCTGGATCTGCACATTTTGGTCCATCCTACAAGGTGTATCCTTTTTTTCTCTTCTGATCCAGTCCATAAAAATCCTTTTTGGAGTTTCTCAATTTTTTGGAAAACCTTCACATGGGCTTTGAAAACGAAGAGGAAATAGACTGGAATGCTCTGAAGAGAGGCCTTAGTGAGGGTCAGCTTTCCTGCTTAAGATAGAATATGATCTTTCCATCCTGCAAGTTGTTTTTGAATTATTTCAATAACCCTGTCCCACATTGACTCTCTCGGAGAACCAATGAAAAGAGGGAGACCAAGATACAAAGTGGGGAGGTGTGGTAACCTAGAATATGATAGAATGTGTTAACACATGATATAATAAGACATGCTAATACAAAATATAAAAACAAATTTATCAATTTCCACTATAAAAGAGGATAAAATTATATAAATATTCATAAAACCCTCTTTTAACCACCTTTAAAATTTGTAACGATAGACGGATTAAGGAATAAAATTTAAATTTAAATTTTTCTTACAAAAGGAGTTGACACTGGCAAATAATCCAAATGCCTATCGACAAAGATGTAAAATTAAGGTATACATCTGATGAGTACACCCAATATGGCACCAGGTATCACATATGTTTGACTCTCTCTCATATAGATGCCCAGTATAGAGGCTGACAAAAAAGTTTCAAAGGCACCAACTATCGATACATGTGGATGCCAAAGTTAATAAAAGCAACCATGGGACTAGTCTAAACTATGACACGATGAAAAAATATAATGGAGAATAAAATTTAAAATCTGAGGTCTATGTTGATGTATTGGGAGCCAATGAATAAAATATGTCAGGCATGAAAGGTCAACCATGAGTTTGATACTTCTCCATGTCAACAAGATGACAAAGAACATAGATGACATGGACATCAGAGCTAGTGAAACATAGAAGGAAGTAGTTACATGATGCGGTGGAGCTCAGTGTGAGATAAGACAATATGGGCATTAATGCCAACACCATGGTGAAGGAAAATATGGTACACGTGGTATATACACGTAGGGGTAGAAACCTAAAATAATTTTTATATATGCCATGGTAAAGAAAATAAGGGACCACCTACCATATATGCGTAATAAGGTAAAATTTAAATGGCACCAACTTACAACTATAAGTGCAAAAAAACTAGCAAGGTGGCAGGAAACTTTAGCCCTAATAAAAATATTTACCACCCCGAAACCACCAAAAATGAGCAACACGTGGTACCCATGCGCTTATAGCAAAAAACACCATATATTGAATGCATAAACTATTGATTAGTTTCCAAAAAAAGGCTAAGATCAAAAAGGAAAGAATCGAGTTAAATCTAGAAACTCCTTAACACCACCTCCAAAAAACCCAACGAATTTTTATTTCAAGACGATGTCGATTATTGACACGTCATCACCATGAACCAATTATGAGAAAAGTCATAGATTAGCATTCATGATCATCTATTAGAATTGAATGGAATGTTGAGATGGATGCACAAGCAAAAATTAATGCAAAACAAAACAAAAACCTAAAAATCATTCTTCTCCTTTTGTAGAAGGCCCTATAAATGTGCCGAAAACACTCTACAATTTGGAACAAAGTCAAAATGCTATCAGATTTCTCAGCAAAATAAAATTGAAGCCTCAAAATGAATACAAAATGGTAAAACACTATAGAAGTATGGGATTGTGAAGACAAACATGGGCGAAAAGTGATTTTGAAAACAACATTGCAGGGTGATGGAAGTTCACCAAAACAAAAGTGACAGGTAAATTTTAAATCATTTCAATTTTATTTTTAGTCGTAGAAGACAAGATATTTTAATACCCTAATTATTCTGCTACATATACAACTAGTGTATACTCTTTGGTAGTTTACGTAGAAGGGTGGGATAAATTACAATTACTTCTATCGACGAAAGAAACTTCTAGAAAAATACAAAATTGTTTTTACGTTTTGCGAATATTTTCTTGAAATGATAAAAAAATTTATTCTACAAAAATGTAAAATGGTCTTTGTAAATGAAAAATTTATGAAGGTCTTTTCAGTTGCTAAAAAAAAACTTTGAAACTACCCCCACCAAAATTCTATCTACCCTTTACTGTAAGCCATACCCAGTTCCATGTTCCAAAAGAGAAGTGAACCTTCATCCATGGAAATGCAAAACCCCAACGATTACATAAAGAAAATATTTCAAAATTTGAGGTGGTGGGATGCCCTCACAAAGTTCCAAGGGCACGACCAAGGGGTTGCAAAACAATTTATCATGAACTGTAACCCTGCAACCATGATCACTCACATTGGAGATATCCAAATTGCCCTGAATTCTAATGTTATTTCTGAAGTCCTAAGTTTACCAAAAATAGGACTACCCTATTACAAAAATTCCTCTAAAAGTGTCACCCAATTAGTAGTAAAATTTGGTGAAAAGTGTACCATCATCCGTGACAAGGAGGGATGGATAAAGGGCATTGCCACTTCTACACTTCCTCTTCAGTGGTAGGAAGTTGTCATCCTAATCATTAAGTTTTTCACTCTAGAGGGTTGAATGTCTACCTGTGTAGCCTATCACCTTAGAATGCTGATAAATCTAAAGTTTCCAAATAAGAAATATTGTATTATCAATTTACCATATTTTTTGCTTCAATCCCTAAAATCTACAGTCGTTCGTGTTTAGCCTAAGAATTCTCATGAAGAACCTAAATTTCATTTAATTGCACATCATGGTCTTATCAAATTATTGGTCTTGCACAAAGCAAATGAAGCTAAAATTTCCTAGGATACAATAGTCGAAGAGTCTAACCTATTGGATTATTCTGAACCCGTCGATAGTGAGTCTCAAGAAAATAGTCCATCTAAGGAGGATCCTAAATCAGAGAGTCAAGAAGAGGAGCCTGAAATCCCAAAATAAAAATGTTAAACCAACACCAAGTCTGCTAAATCATCCCAACTTGCATAGAAAACTTGGCATAAGAAACCCATTCCTAAAACTCATGACAAAGGAGAAATGTCAGGGCACGAGTCTAATTTACCCACATTTAAACTAGTTGTTGAATATCTGTCACATATCTACGCTTAGAATATTGTTCTATAGATCAAAATTGATAAACTTTGGGAAGATTTCACAAAGCATTCAAAACTAGTCCAACGTGCTCTTACCCTTCAGATAGACATGATCAAACAACTATTAGCAGATAGGGTGATGAAACCTACTAATCCCGTCAGTCGACTACCACTTGTTGATGCTTATCCTAATAAAATTTCCATGACTGGTAAATAAAAGAAGTCCATTAACTTTAGAAAAATAAACAAGACCATTGAATTTTATAATATTCTCAAAGAAGAGAGTTCGCTAACACTTGCCAGTCAAATGCAATAGAATCAACCTCAACAATTGGATCCCTCCACCAAAATTGGAACCACACCAAGAAAATTGGTCCTGAATGTCGGGATACCTCCAAATATTGATGCAATCATCAATAACATGGTCGCATCTATTGAGAAGCCTTCACCTTCCAAAATGCAGGACACAATGCAAGGAGAGGATTCCATTGAGGTAGAGCATATCAAAACAATTATGGTTGAAACTCCTGTCGATGAGCAAAAGGCTAAAGCATAGGTGCAAAAGGTCAAATGTGAACGCAAATTACCACCAACACGACCTCCATCATCAAGAATGTCTACCCGATGGACACAAGTTGGATAAACTAAAAAATTGCTAAAATATTTTCATGATTTTTAGACTTGATATTTGATATTTATATATTATTATTTCTGCAAAATGTTTGAATGATTCATATTTGTAGATATATTTCATTTTTTGTGATATACATATCTCTAAAAATAATATTGCAGGTAGTGTTTTTATTTTTCTGATTTTCATAATTACAGTATTGATGATTACAGGATTATTGTGTTTTTTAGCTTTAAAGAACTTTCCCTACGCAAAATTATGAAATACTTCTGATTTCTTATTTGTTTGTTTATCAGACACTTGATCTGATATTGTCTTTGCAAGGGATAGAAATGATCTTTGAAGGTCTGAAATAATTTATTTTCAACTGTAGAAATTCATCTGAAATATGTGTTATATTGTCATATGTGATATATATTTTGAGCTATTTCAGATATTGTTTTGTGACTGCAAATATTGTTGCAAATATTTTTAGGAATGATATTTGATAGAATTATGTGGTTATATTTGAAGAATAATTATGTTGTCCTGTTTCATGTATTTGCAAGGAAATTTCTGAAGTGTTTATTAGTATTTCATTTATTTATAAAAATGTGGATTGTAATATCTGATGTATGTGTACTAATTATAATATTATGTTTATCTCATTATTCTCCACATGCATGAGGACATGCATATCTCTCAGTTTGGGGGAAAATAATGAGTGTTTATTTGGCATGTATTATCTGTGATATATTGTTCAATTTCTATCTTTAAATCATGAATATAATGTATTTTAATGATTATTTCAGTTCATTTATGTGATTTATCAGTTAAAATAATGGATATGGTTAATCTGATAAATGTATATATTTCATGCAAAATATGGGTAAGTTGTGTATACAGGAAAGTTGCAGAATGTTTCACAGGAGTATGATGTAGTAGCACGAGCTTCATATCATACCCTAGATGTGAGAAGATGGACATAAGGATGATGGATTAAGAAAGCTCTAGATACGGTTATAGAATATAGTAGTTGATGACTATTGCAGAATATAGTAGTTGAAGACGATTATAGAAGATAGTTACTAAAGTATGTTACAGAAGGTAGCTACTAAATACTGTTATCGAAGAGATCTTCTACCAGTAGTTATAGAAGAAATTTGACCAAGTCAATTGACCAATGTTGCATGCCACATCAATGACAACATGGCACTCTGACACGGTAGCAGATGTTACAAAATATTTCCAGTTAGCATGATTAGTTGACTTGTCAAATATTATTCATGAGGATATTGTGATTAATAAAGTTGTTGAAAAGTATTTTATAAAGTTGTATAATTAGAATATTGTTAGGTTGTCTAGATTCTAATGCAAGATTTTTATGTCCTTCCCGAGAATAAAGGGGCATAAAGTTACATTGTATATCTTGTAAAATATTCAAATTAGTATTATTTTGTTATGTTCATTCATGTATTACCACTTGGACCACTTAGGCTATTTACTGAGTCCAAGGAGGATTAGGAAATTGTGTCTATTTAGAATAATTAGATTATTTCTGTTAAGTACATAGTTGTCACATTATCAAGTCCACAAATCCACATGGCAAAATACATGGAATAATATTACTTAGAATTGTCCAAGTCACAATATATATTACATAGGGAGACCTTTGAAAAGGTCTAATAATCAATCGCCTATCTAAGGAAGAAATATTCGAAGTCTAGCTAATGTCTGTACAATTTCTGAGGAAATGTGCCAGCATGTACATTTGAATTTCCAGTAATAAAGACGCATTTTTTATGGTAACTATATCATTTGTTTTATTTATTACATGATTTCTTTGATGTAGTTTTAATTGTAATTTCCTTACATCCATAGAATAGAATAATGTTATTAGTAGTTATGCATCTTAGTTACTGAGATAAAATAGTTTAGGGGAGAAAGACTTACACTATCCTCTAGGAGGAAAGGCCCACTCCTACAGTCAGTCCCTAATCTCTCACCCCTAAAATAGGTTAGAAATAGTTAATACGTAAAAATTAGCCTTAGAATAATAATAAATTAAATTACATTATCATAGACCAAAAAGTAAAAATAGATAATTAAAACTAACTGCATGAGGATCCTCACCAATAGATAAAATCATCATTAGATCAACTCATCAGTAGGTAATTGTTATTAGTTATCCTCACCAATAGATAAAATCATCATTAGATCAACTCATCAGTAGGTAATTTTTATTAGTTATCCTCATCAATAGATCAAATCATCAATAGGTAAATATCATATTTACTGCATAAATCATAAATTGCACTTTATTTTCATTCCTGCATGATTTAATTTATGTTCACTGTAATCATTACTTTTATGCACAACGTAAAACTAAAAGAGATCTTAATTAAGATTAGAATTTATCCCCATAGTACAATCTATACTAGATTCCTACTCTTTAAATCTAACCTTTATTACCATGAGTTAACAAATATTAAATGTAAGCTATTACATTCGATCAGCCTCGTTCGTGTGATGTTTGAACTAACATGGCCTTGTATTGTCTTGAAGCCTAGACTCTAAAATGTGATCAGGATCATAGTGCCATCTAGGTGGCACTAAATGGAGACCAAGGGTAGATAATTTATCATCAAGCTACTAAAATTTAATCTCCTCCTTTTTGGATAGAAGAATCGGTTTGAACAATATTGACTGTAGGAAAATTACCCTCTTTTTGGCTCCAAGTCCTCACTTTTCTTCAATGAAGCAGATCTAACGACATACCTTCATACCAAAGACCCAGTCCATCACATATAAGGAAAATAAATATGAGAATTTTAAAAATCCATATAGTCGGATGTACGTCCCTTCCTTTAAAAAATACCAATCTCCAATCTCTTGGGTGTTGGTTCTTAGAAAATCCTTCACCCTTTTTGAAAAATGTGGATAGGCCTCATAAATCTATGCGAGGGTGGGTCCAAAGAACTCCTTATTGAACTCAAAATAGGAGCTACTCCTCCTAAGAGTATGTGTCCATTCTATCACCAGGCAGATTTTTCCCTTTTCATATTTATCATAGATTTGTATAGTGTGCTTTTCACAGGGCATGTTACGAAAGAATAATCAGGACAGATGCGACACATACCAAAATTATTTACTTTCTCCACTTTGATAGTCCACCAACTACTTTTGTATATTTCTAGATAATAAATTCATCCAATCGATCCTTATGGACTTGAAGGCCCAATAAATAGTGTATGTCATTACCATATGGTGCGAATGCATAGTCTCATCTAATTGAATACCCATAAGAATGGTTAGCAAGGAAAAAATGAGTTGGACTCCTTCCTTAAATGCCTTCATTGACCAATTTGTGTCCATGTAATAATCTGGTAAATCATCTAGGGCTTTAGTCACCCACTTATTAGGGTCGTCTTTGAGTAGTTGATTATGTTGTTCATCTATGTCTATAGTGGTGACCCATAGTTTCATATTGCCTTGAAGATCATGGGAAAAGGTAGCTTTGGTAAAGAACACCTCTTGAATGGTGCTTGCATTTATGTTGAATAATACTTGACCCTCTATGTTCCACACTACACCAATGGTTGCATCATAGAATTTTGCAATAGTATGAACCAGCTCAGGGTATGGGTGGAAATAAAATGGCATGAATGCACTTAGATGACTTCTCTAGGATAGGGTGGCCGAACTATTATTGTAGGACTTCATTGCCAATATTATCACAGATTCTCAAGTGATTTTTATCTTACCCCTTATGGTTATCTTAGTTTTACTGAGCACTTCATACGAGTCCTTCATTTTCTTTTCATCTCTTGTCCTTGATATTTGAGACCTAAAATTCTTCTGATGGTAGCTCCTTTCTCCCAAAATGGATGGTTACAAGAAGTCAAAAATCTCCCTCAATTTTAAATTTTCACACTTTTTTGATGTCACTTTGAGTACTGTATTAGTAGACCCAACAAGGCATAAAGAGACAAGTTGACTTATCCACTCCCTATTTTATAGCGCCTGGTTAGATATGCAAGTGGGGAATCATCAAGACCGTTGGAGGGAATTAATATTTTGAAATATGCTTCTTCTGACAGTTGGTCCCTACATATTTTCCTTGGGAGGTGAACCACTAACCAATGAGTCAGTTGCACTTACTACTCTCATCAAGCAAGTGCGGTGAGGTTTGGGTGTTTTCTAAATTGGTATTTTTTAATTGTTGTGCCACCATGATTTTACTAGATTTCCATTAGGTGTGGGTAAATCAAGCACAATATCTACTATTTATAACAACCTACCACTTACTTAGGATGATAAGCCTCCAACTTGCATTGAATTTAACAATCGTGTTGATGTGTTTGTCTAAGGTGCACCCACCTAGAAATTTTAGTTTCTCAAGTTGCTATATTTCAACATTCTTGGTACGTGAACCATCTTGTCCACTCGATGGCAATCAAACCAAGCCATTGTTGTTGCAATGATTATTGGAATTTTCCATACCTATTTTAATGGCATCTTCCACTGATTAGATCAGGTAAAGGTATTCTCAACATACGATTGGCACGGCATAGATTTCATACATGTCTTCTTTCGAAAGCGACTGGACAACTATATTTCTGATGAGCTTTAGGTGTAAGTCTTCACAGTGGATATTTGGAGTTCTTGGGAGATGTGCTACGTCCTCAATGTCCACCCATATCTTAATTGTTGCAATACTTGGTACAAGGGCAACCATTTTTATGCCCTCCACCTATTTTCTTGCTTTATTTTTCCACCCCACCCATTTGCCTGCTTCATTTTTTTGCCCCACCCATATGCCTCTATTTCATCAGGATGGTGCTTTTGGTTTTTGCTGGGGCTCCTAGTTACTCCTTTCTCCATCCATAATGGGTAAGGTTCCTGGCCTTGTGGATTATAATATTCTTCACTATTTTTCCACCCCACCCAACTTTGTCAGCCTTCATATTCACTCTCTCGATCCACCAAAGGTTTTTTTTCACCGGTACGACTTCAGTTGGGCTGACATCCTATCATCTAGACTAGGAGTATGCTTGGGTAAATGATACACTATAAAGGGGGAAGATAAAATGACATAATTCCAAAATATTTATACAACACTAAAGGAAATAATTAGAAACAAAAGAAGGAATATATATACACATATGTACAACCTAGACACACCTCAGGCTCAGCATAATGCTTAATAAATTGATCATTTATAGGAATTGAGAGCAGTCTTCCTTCCAGGTCCTGTAGTTGGTAATAATTTGAATGTTTACAACTTTGGATGAGGTATGGACCTAAACAAAAGAAATCAAACTTATCATGAATGCTTGGTTTTGCTTTGTCGGCGTCCCACTTCAAGACAAGGTCTCCCTCAGAAAATATCTTTGGTATAGTTTTCTTATCAAACCAGTATTTGAAAGCATTTAGATGATGACACATGTTATTGCATGCCCTTTCCCATTCTTCTTCTAGCTGCATCAATTATGTCAATCTCTTCTTTAAAGGAGAGAAGACTCCCGCCTCCATCTTGCTCATGAATTTGAGAGCCGAGAGCTCTAGGTTGATAGGGAGAATTACCTCATTTCCATAGACAAGGGCATAATGTGATGTCTTCAATGATTTCTTAGGTGTGATTTTATCCACCGATAGCACCTAATCAAGGATAAGGTGCTAGGTTCTAGGATTGCGCTCTATGTTACACTTGATTATTTTTAGCATATTTTTGTTAGTAGCCTTCACCAGACCATTTCCCTATGGGTAATAATTTGAAGATGCATTCCAAAAGATACCATGCTTTTTAGTAAAGTCCATGGTTTTGGCACCTATGAAATGTGTACCATTATTGAATACGATGATGGATGGGACTCCAAACCTAGTTATTAACCTTTCTAAAAAATAAATCACTATCTATTGATCAGCATGTTTGGTGGCCTCTACTTCGGTCCATCTTGTGAAGTATTTAGTTGTTGTAAGGATATATTTATGATCGATTGATGAATTAGTATTGATGACACCAATGAGATATAATCCCCACTATTGAAATGGATCTTTTGCTACTATTGGTTGCAAAGGCATGGTAGCATGTTTAGTCTTTCCAATGAATCTTTGATACTTATCACATACCCGAACAAACCTAAATGCATCAGAGAAACTAGATGGCCAATAAAATATGGCTCTCAAAATCTTGGTTGTTGTGGTCTGACTAGAATAATGCCCTCCTAATAATCCAACATAAAATTCTTTGAGAATGCTCTTAGCCTCCTATGGCAACACACACCTCAAAAGTACTCCATAAAAATTCTATCGTTATAGGACATTATTGATCAGTGCCTAGTTTCTTACCTGTAATCTATATATTCTCCTCTGATATGTTGTCAATCCTTTTGGGTACTTCCTAGAATTGAAATAATGCACTATTTGGGCGATCCAGGTTGTTGGCCATGCCTGTATTTCTTCTTACCTCATAAGATTGCCTTCCTCTTCATACAAATTAGATTCCACAACCATGGATTGAGCTAGTTTTTGATAGAGTGTCCTTCCTCTTACTAGCTTCATTGGTTTTATTTTTACATCAAACTCCTAAATATTTGTAGTCCAACCTGCCCGTCTTCACCCAACTCCCCCTATATAATAAAACTTATCACATCTTGATGCAACACATACACGAGGACCTTGCTTTGAGAAATAAAGTGCCTGAATTTATTCAGGGATTTCATAGTGGCATAAACTTGCCTCTCAATAAAATTATATTTTCCTCATGTTCCTACAAGTTTTGACTTAGGAAAGCAATTGGCCTTTCATTGTTTTCTTCTCTCTTTTGAGTGAGTACTACAACATAGCTCTCCTCTGCTCTGAATACATACAATATGAAGTTTTTCAAATAATATGGATTGGTAAGGACCGAAGCTCATGAAATCACTTCTTTTATGCTTCTAAAAGCATCCCACCATGTTTAAGTCCATTTAAACTCTGCATTTTTCTTGAGCATTTTGGTCATGGGTTTGACTATTTGAGAAAAATCGAAGACAAACTTTTGTATGAATTTGATCTGTCCAAAGAAATATTGAGGTCCTTTCTTGTTCATAGGAAGTGGTAGATCTAAAATAGCTTTCACCCTATCCAGGTCAATAGTGTTAGGATTAAATAATAAAATGTGAATAATAATTAAATGTAGAAATAAAAAGCAAAAGAATAAAGCAATACATGAGACAACATATTTATGTGGTTCACCCAATATGGGCTATGTCCATGGAGAAAATAACCAGGCCTTTTATTCCATCTAGAGAAATGAAGGGATACAACCTACAATAGATTTGTTTTAACTTACTCTTTACTCTATCACCATCAATTACAATGCACGCTCACATACCATACATAGTCGCTACATGAAATCCTCTTTATAAAAAACAAAGTTACAATTTAGGGTAAAAATGCATGACTAAAATACGTCGTCCAATTTGTGACCTAATAATAAATGGTCCAAATTTACATAGAGAAAAAAATCTATTTTTGGCTTCAAGGGTGTCGCCCCCAAAACTGTAATAATCCTAACTCAGCAAACTAGGGTTTAAACAAATAAAAATCAGATTTCTACAAAGTAGATCAGATCTGCAATTACTACTCAAAAATTACTCTAGAAACCCTCAAAAATGGATGTTCCAACCATACAATTTTTTTATTAATTTTCTAAAAGTGTAAACAGACCAAACAACTATCCAAAAACACAAATCAACCCTCAAAACTGGATAGAAAAATTCCCAAAGTTGGGTGATCCTCCTATGAGGGCAAAATAGGTCACAAAACATGCACAAATGGCCTCCCAAAGCTGGATGACCCACTCCGAGACTCCAACACACCAAAATCTATAACACAATTATGAATCTTGAGATAGATCCATCCAATCTCCAATCAAGAATAATGGCACATCATATTGTCTACAAGATTAGCTATTTCAGAAGACTTAGGGCACACCACCTAAGTAGTAGAAGGTGAGGAAGGGTTCACCCCTCTCTCTTATAATTCACACGCTAAACATGACATAATAAAGCCCTAAAAGTGACTTTCCAAGCCTATATACCTAGTTGCCCCACTAGAGGCTTCTAATTATTCATTAAGTGAGGTTTACATCAACATTAATCCCTAAAACTTAGTTTTTATCACACAAGAACACCTATTAGCCTAGTAAAAAGGTGATGTTCCACTTCCTTATCCACAAATGACAAAAATAAAACATTACAATGTGTGGGGTCCACATAGTCTTCAAAATGGGACATTACAAGTCCTCCCTTCCCAAATTGCTTATCCTCAAGCAATTCAAGGTTGGATGTGCAAGAATATCTTTTCCCTCCCAAGTAGCATCTTCAATGGGCAAGCTCATCCATTTCACCAAGTACTCTTTTATGACCCTATTTCTCAACTTCCTCTCTCTAGTCTCCATGATCATTTCATGTTCCAAAATCAGCTTTCCCTCATCATCAAATGGGGGAAACTCAATGGAAGGAACATTGTGTCATCCAAGTGTCTTTTTTAGGCATGAAACATGAAATACATTGTGTATTTTACTGTTGTTCAATAGCTCAAGCTCATATGCAACCTCCCCAATCTTGTGTATGACCTTGTAAGGGCCATAAAAACATGGCTTGAGCTTCTGTGCTCCACTTATCTTCATTGTGTATTGTTTATAGGACTGCAATCTCAAATAAACCATGTGTCTAACCTCAAAATGAAGCTCAATACGCTACTTATCAGCATATTTTTTTTGTTGATTTTGTGCAAGCTGAATATTATCCTTCAATGTCTTCATAATATCCTGATTTTCTTGCATGTAATCCTTGGATTTTGGCACTCTATTGTCACTCAACAACAAATCAGTGAAGTTAGGAGCATAATATCCATATAAATCCATAAATTAAATCATTTTAATAGACATATGATAGGAAGAATTATAACAAAATTCTCCCAAGTGCAACCATTTAATCCATGCATTATGCTGCACTGAAACATAGTTTCTCAAGTAGCATTCAACTCATTTATTCATAGTCTCTGTTCAGCCATCTATTTGGGGTGATAGCTTGTACTTTGATTCAACAATGTGCCACAAATATTGAACAACTCTTACCAAAATATACTCATGAATTTGGTGTTCCTATCACTCATAATATTCTTTGGCATGCCATGCGATTTAAACACTTCTCTAAAGAACAATTTAGCAACTTGTACTGATGTACATGAAGCTGAAATAGCATAAAAGTATGCAAATTTAGTTAACCTATCCACCACAACATATATACAATCCTTACCATGCACTTTTGGTAGCATCATGATGAAGTCCATTGATATACTTTCCCATTTTTTATTGGGAATGGACAAGAATTGAAGAAGACCAATATGCAATGTGTTTCCAATTTTATTTTCTAAGTGGTGCACTCCCTCACATGCTTCAATACATCATATTTTAGCCCCTTCCATGAAAACCTTTCACATAGCTGCCTATAGCTCTTAAAAAACCCCAAATGACCAGCCATGGGTGCGTCGCATAGTGGCAATCAATTTCTCTTTAAGCTTGGAATCTAGCATAAAAAAAATTATGTTTTTGTAAAAAATTAGACCTTCCTTCACATTGTACCTATCATATTTCAAGTGGCCATCAATAATGTTATATGAAAAAGTGTTCTTCACATACTCAGCCATAATTGTAGCCTTCCAATCAACTATTATAATGGAAATAGAGTGTAATGTGGGTATTATAGATAGTGCATCAATAGCTAAATTATTTTTCCCTTTTATAAACTCAATCTCAATATCATATACCTACAATTTAGTGATCTATTTCTGCTACCTATCGTTTAAACCTCACTGTCCAAGCAAATATTTAAGGCTATTATGATCATTCCTTACCACCAATTTGCCACAAACAAGGTATTGCTTAAACTCGGTCAAAGCATACATAATGGCAAGCATCCCCTTGTCATATATGCTCAAAATTATCTCCATTAGACTAAGTTTCCTGCTCTCAAAGGCAATTGGCCGCCCCTTTTGCATTAGGGTAGCCCCTAGTCCAACACTTGAAGCATCACAATCAATGGTAAATGGCAAAGAAAAATTAGGAATTGCAATTAGAGGGCAAGAAGACATCACTTCCTTCAATTTCTTATAAGCCTTTTAGGCTTCATCACTCCACACAAATGCTTCCTTCTTTGTTAATTCATTCAAAGGTGTTGCCAAGGCTGAAAACCCTCTAATGAATCTCTTGTAATAGATGCAAAATTCTAAAAACCCTCTCAATTGATTTAAGGTAGTGTGAATAGGTCAATTTTGAATTACCTCTATCTTGTGTTGGTCTACATGCACTCCCTTATTGCTGATTATGTGCCCCAAATATAAAATTTTAGACATGCCAAATTCACACTTAGACTTATTTGCATAAAATTGTTGTTGTCCCAAAATACTCAAAACAAAATCCAAATGCTTCAAGTGATTTTCCCATGAGCTTTTATAAACAAGAATATCATAAAATAAAACTAACACAAAATCCTTCAAAAACTCCCTGAAAATCTGATTCATGGCTGATTGGAAAGTGGTAGGGGCATTTGTCAATCCAAAGGATATTACCAAAAACTCAAAAATGGCCAAAATGATATCTAAAGATTGTTTTATGCACATTCTTGTCTCTCACCCTGATTGATGATATCCTGATCTCAAACCAATCTTAGAAAAATACATAACCCCATGCAATTCATCTATGAAATCATATACTCTAGGAATAGGGTATCTATTTTTTATTGTCTTTTTGTTCAAGACCTTATAATCAATACACATTTGCATAGTCCCATATTTCTTTTTCACTAACACTACGAGTGATGCAAATGGGCTAGAGCTAGGGTGAATGTGCCCCATAATGACCTTCTCTATCTCATCCTTATACATTTTAGGATGCCTGTAATGGGTTATCATGATAAATTTTGTTCCTGGTTCCAACTCAATCACATGCTGAAATCCCCTATGGGGTGGCAATCCCTTAGGCATATCCCCAAAAATAGTGCTATGTTTTTCCAATAAAATCTAAATTTTAGGATGATAAGAGACATGATTATCAGATGAATAAGGCATACCTTTTGTCATAAATATACCAACAGCCCAAACTATCTCCTCTTTCTTGAGAATCCTCTCCATCCTCTTGGATGTCACCTCTTGGACCTCATTTTTCTTGATCCCTTGCAAAACTACCTCATGCCATTTAGCTTTAAATTTTTGTTGCAATGTTTGGTTATTTGTGGTGTAGTCTCCCAATGAATACAACCATTGAACTCCTAGTATGAAATGAGGAATTCCTCCCAATAGAAACACATAGAAGTCATCTACTATAGAATGATTCTCAAAATTTACCTTCATTTGCCTCACAAATATGTTGCAAGGTACAATGCTCCCATTTTTAGTAGAAAAATTAAACCCAGCAATTTTTTCTAATTTTACCCCTTTCTTGGCTACAAAATCCTCATCCACAAAAATGTGGGTTGCCCCACCATCTATCAATATTATCACCTAATTTCCCAATACCTCTCTTGGCATCTTGATTGTGAGATACCTATTCACACTGCTCAACTTGGCCAACATGCTAGTGTTTGAGCTCTCATGAAACTCAAGGGATGGCTCCTCAAGCTCACGCTCCTCTGAGGACTCATATTCACTTTCTAATGTCTCCTCATCTAAAATTACATCAATATAGTGAATTTTCCCCCTTCCCTGGCAGTGATCGCCTAATACCCAAGGGCT
This sequence comes from Wollemia nobilis, assembly GCA_028583015.1. Lineage (NCBI taxonomy): Eukaryota > Viridiplantae > Streptophyta > Pinopsida > Araucariales > Araucariaceae > Wollemia > Wollemia nobilis. The sequence goes on along the minus strand of JAQPPZ010003645.1, from coordinate 5,334,838 downwards.
TTTACATGTGAAGCACAATTTTTCCCCCTAATATCATCATGCTCCTCATTTACCCTCCTTCCTAGTGGTACAAGTGTTGAATCCCTCTATGGAGGGGGTGTTGGCTTTCAAAAAACTTGATTCTTCCCTGGAGGGGGTATATCCCTCTTCTGGAAGAAATTCTCTCTAGAATGATCCTGATGGTCTTGCCTAGCTAAACCTAGGTGGTGGTGGTGCTAAAACCCTAAGTTTTGATGATGTTGTGTACTCAAGGGTCAAATACCTTCTCATTGTAGTCTACAATGAATTAGGATCAAAGGCTTTTACCAAGCCTCTCAAGGAATTCACCAAACCCTCAATGAAATAAAGGTAACTCTCTTCTCTAAAATGTTAGGCACCATGATTGAAATATTTTGGAACTCCTCAATGTATGCCTCCACTGTAGTTTTCTAAATTCTTCAACCCTACACTAATATTCTATAAATAAGACATCTAGTTCATCAGTCTCCTATTATATATCAAGTTCTTGCTTGGGCAAAAACATGGGTTTTACTGGCATGGGCAAAGGAGAATGAGTGTATCTCATAGACCTCTCACTCCCTTGGTCCTGACTGGCCACCCCATTTTATGGCTCTCCTTGATCTGGTGGTGGTTGAGGGTTAGAATTTGCTCCCTAGTTTGGTGTTGGCTGAACTCCACCCTAACTCAAGCATGGTGTCAAATTTCTGCTCAGTACGATCCCTTTGTTCATATGCCATCTCCACCAGCTCCTTTTATTCAACTTCTAGTTATAGAATTTCTTTCCCCTGGTTAAGGTTAGGTTTTGACTTATTTCTCCTCAGATAGTACCTATTTGGTTGCATAAAGAGCTCTCACAAGCTGGTAGGAAACTAGCTTTGATACCACTATAATAACCCTAACTCATAAAACTAGGGTTTAAACAAATAAAAATTAGATTTCTGCAAATTATATTAGATCTGCAATTACTACTCAGAAATTACTCCATAAACCCTCAAAAATGGATGTTCCAGCCATACATATTTTTATTAATTTTTTGAAAGTGCAAACAGGCCAAACAACTATCCAACAACACAAAGCAACCCTCAAAACTAGCTAGAAAAATCCCCAAATTTGGGTGATCGACCTATTAGGGAAAAATAGGTCACAAAACATGCACAAATGGCCTCCCAAATATGGAAAACCCACTCCCAGATTCCAACACACCAAAATCTACAACACAATTGTGAATCTTAAGATAGATCCACCCAATCTCCAATCAAGAACAAGGGCACATCACATTGTCTATAATTTTGGTTATTTTTGAAGACTTAGGGCACACCACCTAAGTAGCAGAAGGTGAGGAAGGTTTCATACCTCTCTCTTGCAATTCACAAGATGAACATGACATAATGAAACCTTAAATTTGACTTTCCAAGCCTATATACCTAGTCGTCCCACTAGAGGCTTCTAATTATTCATTAAGTGAGGATTACATCAATATTAATCCTCAAAACATAATTTTTATTACATAAAACACCTATTATCCTAGCAAAAATAGGATGTCCCACTTCCTTGTCCATAAATGACAAAAATAAAAAATTATAATGTGTGGGGTCAACATAGTCTTCAAAATGAGACATTATAGAAACCCCCTCCAGGGGGGGCTCCATAAAGTGTCATTGACCCCCCTGAACCCCCATGGTGACACAAGTAGGGAGGGCATTTCTCCCCTACATATCCCTTCATAGAGTGGATCCAAGTGTGGCTGAAAATAAGACCTCCGAATTAGAGAGTGAATCAAGATCCACAACCAACAATCTCCCACTTGGATATTGATTACAGTAACTCCATCACTACTACACCTAATTGGAATTTCTTACCTTTAATTTCATTCTTGAAGACCAACTAAAACTAAGTAAGATCTCAGTTTCTCCTTGGTTACTACCTTTGTTAACATGTCTGCATGACTCTAGCTAGTGTGTATCTTTTCCAACTTCAATTGTCCATCTTCCAAAACTGATCGAATTAAATGGTACTTGGTATGTATATGTTTAGTTCTAGAATGAAAGGTTGAGTTCTTTGCAAGATGAATGGCACTCTGACTGTCACTATATAACCTGTTATTCTATTACTTCTTTTCCAATTCCTCTATAAACCTCTATAACCAAATCATCTCTTTACTAGACTCTGTAATAGCAAAATACTTTGCTTTCATTGTTGAAAGTGCAACAACCTTTTGTAATTTTGAAATCCAAATTACTACATTTCTACCTACATTAAAGACATATCCTATGGTGCTCCTTCTACTATCTATATCACCTTCCATATCTGCATCAACATATCCCTGTAAAACAATGTTAGTACCTCCAAAATATAATACTTAAGTGATAGTACCTCTTAAATACCTGAGAATACACTTCATTACCTCCCAATACCTTTTTCCTTGGTTGCTCATAAACCTTATCACAATTCCCACTGCATGTGCTATATCTGACATTGTGCACACCATCGCATACATCAAACTACCAACTACCAATGAATAAGGAACCTTGAACATGTAGTCTATCTCTTCTTGTGTCTTAGGACACATCTCTTTTGTCAATTTTAAATGATTGGCCAAATGTGTACTAATAGGTTTTGCATCCTGCATATTAAATCTTTTCAAAACCTTCTCAATGTACTCACCCTAAGATAATTTTAATTTATGATTTTTCTTGTCTCTTGTTATTCTCATACCAAGGATTTACTTTGCAACACCCACATACTTCATTGCAAATAAATTTGCTAATTTCCTTTTGAGCACATTTATATCCTGCATGTTAGACCCTACAACAAGCATGTCATCTACATACAATAACAAGATAATATAGTTACCATTATCCAATCTCTTAAAATAAACATAGTGGTCAAAATAACATCTACTATATCCTTGTTCTATCAAAAACTTTTTAAATTTCATATACCACTGCTTTGGAGCTTGCTTCAGGCCATACAAGCTTTTTTTCAATCTGCATACTAATGCCTCCTTCCCTTTGACATTATACCCCTGTGGCTATTGCAAATAAATCTATTCCTCCAAATCCCCATGGAGAAAAAGTTTTTTTACATCTAATTTTTCAAGATGCAAATCTTCTATAGCCACTAGACTTAAAATAGTTCTAATTGAAGTCTTTTTAACAACAAGAGAAAAAAAATCATCATAATCTATACCTTTCTTCTATGCAAACCCCTTTACAACAAGTCTAGTCTTATACCTATTTTTACCTCCATCTTCTTCCTTCATCCTATAAACCCATTTATTCTACAATACTCTTTTTTTTGCAAGCAACTAAACCAAATCCCAAGTCTGGTTATGTACCAAGGATTCCATCTCCTCTTCCATGCCTTACTCCCACTTATTTCTAGTTTCTACCTGTATTGCTTCTTCATATGTTTCTGGTTCACCAGAATCAGTAACAATATGTAATATAATGAAGGAGAGTAACAATCAAGGGGTCTACTTAACCTGGTAGATCTTCTAACAGCACTTATAGGAGTTTGAGGTGCTTGTTGTTGATTTTCTAGCACCTTTGGAGTTTCATTTTTTGTGATTTCATCAAGCACTGTGTATTCTATGTTTTTTTTTCTTATTTCTTTCTCTGCAACTGATATTTATACATGACCTTCTCATTGAATACCACATATGTACTCCTAATGATTTTTTTATTCTCATTCTCCCAAAAGCGATAACCAAAATCATTAACTCTATATCCAGTGAAATTACACTTCTTAGACTTTACCTCAAGTTTTGTGCTATTTTTTATCAATATAAACAAATGCTTCACAACCGAAAGTCTTCATAAATGAGTAGTTAATAGGTTTACCTATCCATACCTCTTATGGAATACCACCATCTAGGGAACTTGAAGGTCCTTTGTTTATCAAGTAAACAACAATATCCATAGCATCTGCCCAAAACTATAAGGGCAATCCTGCATGTAATATTATACACCTAGCATGTTCCATGATTTTCCTATTCATCCTTTCTAACACACCATTTTCTTATGGTTTTCTTGGAATCGTCTTCACTCTACGAATCCCATGGTATGAATAGTAACTATCAAACTCCTTGCTACAATATTCACCTCCATTATCTGATCTGAGACACTTCAACTTATTTTGTCTCATTCTCAACCAAAGTTTTCCATTTCTTAAAAGTATCAAAGATATCATTTTCTTCAAATGCAATAAACCCATGTTTTTCTAGTTGCATCATCAATAAAAGTAACATAATAGTGAGATCCACCAAGATATGATACCTACGCTAGTCCCCATACATTTGTCTGCACAAGCTCTAACTTTTCACTCTTCTTTTCCTTCCTAACTCTGAGAAATATGACTCTTCTATTTTCCATAAACACAGTTCTCACAAAAGTCCAAATAAACCTACTTCAAACTTGACAATAAATTTCTTGAGTGGAGAATATGCATCTCTTTCTCACTCATATCCCAGTACATACATACAATGTACCTTCCTTATTTTCTTTTGCTAATATTAGTGATCCTTTAGCAACCTTCCACGAATATTTTGAGAATGTAACTGTACAACCTTCACTATCCAACTACCCTATTGAAATTATATTTCTTCTCAAATCAGGAATATGCCTTACCTCTTTTAGCAACCATTGGTTTCCATTTGGTAATTTTATCTATATCTTACCCATTCCAACAATTTTACATGGTCGATCATCACCCAAATAAACTTGTCCAAAATCACCTTGAACATAGTCTAGAAAATATTTCCTATGGGGTGTGGCATGATATGAAGCCCCTGATTCTAGCACCCAATAATCATTAATATTATCTAATGAAATAATTAAAGCATATTGTAACACATCACCTACTACATTTTCTTCCTAGTGATTATCCTATTTTTCATCTCCTCTTTTTTCTTTTCAAGACCAACAGTCTTTTTTCAAGTGTCCTTTCTTCCCACGATGCCATAATTTCATCTACTTTCCTTTGGATTTGGATCTACCTTTCTTTGGCTTTCCATGATTCTTTAGGATTTTTCCTCTCTCCCTTTGTCTCCCCCTATTCTCCATAGTTAAATCATTACCTAATGTCTCACCTATGCTTTTCCATCGCATTTCCTCGCTAAGGATAACACCAATAACATCATCAAACTTTAAAGTATTTAAACCATAGATAGAATTACTCACAACCATTACCAAGCCATTCCAACTTTATGATAATGAGCACAAGATCAAAAGAGCCCTAACCTCATCAAAATTTAATCCTATGAAACTTAATTGATTGGTAACCATGTTAAACTCATTTAAATTATTAGTAACAGACCTACCTGACATCTGTATATTAAATAAATGCTTCATAAGAAATACCTTATTCGAAGCTAAGGATTTTTCATACATTTTAGCCAATACATTTATTAAACTCTTTTTTGTCTTTTCCTTTAAAATGTTGCAGGCCACTGATGCTACCAAGCATAGTCATATTGTTCCTAATGCCTTTTTGTTAAGAACTTCCCATTCTTCATTTGATAGCTTCACCGACTTCTTTGCTATTTCACCTAATGGTAGGTAAATATCCTTTTTATAAAGATAGTCCTCCATTTGCATATTCCATAGCTAGAACTTTTGATCGTTAAACTTCTCAACCCTAAACCTACCTTCTTCTACCATTGCTCCCACTCAAACCAGGAAACCCTCCTTTCAAGTGTATTTTTCAAACCCTAGGCTCTGATACCTATTGTTAGGATTAAATAATAAAATAGGAGCAATAATTAAATGTGGAAATAAAACATAGAAGAATAAAGCAATACATGAGACACAAATTTACGTGGTTCACCAAATATGGTCTACGTTCATAGAGAAAATAACTAGGCCTTTTATTTTATCCAAAAAATGAAGGGATACAACCTACAGCAGATCAGTTGTAACTTCCTCTTCGCTCTATTGCCATTAATTACAATGTGTGCTCACATACCATATATAGGTGTCGTACAAAATTAAATTTATAAAAAATATATTTACAATTTAGGGCAAAAAATGTGCGATTAAAATCCATTGTCTGATATGTGACCTAATAATAAATGGTCTAGATTTACATAAATAAAAAACATCTATTTTTGGCTTCGAGGGTATTGCCTCCAAAATCCCCACCAAGGGGGGTATCTATAAAGTGTTGTTGCCCCCTTGGACCCTCGACAGTGACACAAGTAGGGGGTGTTTCCCCCCTACACCCCCCATTCATATAGTGGGTCCAAGTGTGGCTGAAAACAAGACCTTCAAATTAGAGAGTGAATCAGGCTCCACAACCAACAATCTCCCACTTGGAGACTGATCATAATAACTCCACTGCTACTGCACCTACCTGGAAATTTTCTCACCTTTACTATCATGCTTGAAGACCAACGAAAACTAAGCAAGAGCTTAGTTTCTCCTTGGTTACTACCTTCGTGAACATGTTTGTAGTATTTTGGCTAGTGTGTATCTTTTCAAGCTTCAGTTATCCATCTTCCAAAACTAATTGTATAAAATGGTACTTTGTCTGTATATGTTTAGTCCTGGAATAGAAGGCTAAGTTCTTTGCAAGATGAATGGCACTCTAATTATCACTATATAACCTGCTATTCTCCTACTTATTTTCCAACTCCTCCATAAACCTCTATAACCAAATCATATCTTTACTAGCCTCTGTAACAATAACATACTTTTCTTCCATTGTTGAAAGTGCAACAACATTTTGTAATTTTAAAATACAATTTACTATAGTACCACCTACAGTAAAGACATATCTTGTGGTACTCATGCTATCTATATCACCTGCCATAGATACATCAGCATATCCTTACAAAATAGTGTTAGTACCTCCAAAACATAATACCTGAGTGATAGTAACTCTTAAATACCTAAAAATCCACTTCACTACCTCCCAATGCATTTTCCCCTCTACACCCCCCCTCATAGAGTGGGTCCAAGTGCAGCTGAAAATAATACCTCTAAATTAGAGAGTGAATCAAGCTCCACAACCAACAAATAGCGAGCCCTATTTTGGACACGACATGTTCTAGTAATTTTCCTTCTTGGATGGTGAACACCAAATTCTTTGGGTTGAGCAATATCCCAAATTCCTTGCATTTCTCAAAGACTTGTGTGAGGTGTTTTATATGATTCTCTTATTTGTAATAAAATATAGTCATATCATCTAGGTAAATGAAAATCACTCTGTTCACTAGTTCACCAAATGTCATATCCATTACTCTTTGAAAAGTGGATCCTGCATTAGACAAACCAAATGGCATGCATTGATAAGCAAAGGTTTCCCATTTTGTGATGAAGTTTGTCTTGTATTGGTCTTCATCTCAGACCTATATTTGATTAAATCCATAAAATCCATCCAACAATGAGAATATTATCGCTCCAGCTACTATGTGCAGTATCTGATTAATCTATGATAAGGGATAATGGTATTTAAGGAGACTCTATACAGGCTTCAAAAGTCAACACAGAGCCTAATGTCCCCAATTTTTTTCTAACTAGAACTATATTTTCCACCCAAGTTGAATGCTTAATGGGGTATATTATATTGTCATTAAGCAACTTCAAAAGCTCTTGTTTTATCAAGGTCTCAATCTTTGGATTGATTGGATTTTGGACCATTTTTGCATCTAATTCCAACTCGATGGTATGTTGAATGGTATTCTTATTGTAAACCTTTAGATCATCACATGTCCATACAATAATATCATCATAATTCTAGCACAACTCCTGGATTTTATTTAGCTTTTCTTCTAAGTAATCTATACTCACCTTCAAAGTCTTTCCTAGGGCCGCTGAACTCTCCTTGAATCCTTTAGTATCAATCTTAATCGTGTGACCCGTTGGGTGATTATTGTTATTAGATAAGCTCTTTAGGGTAATTATACATTTCAAGGTGTGGTTATTTTTTGACTAAAGAAATACTTACTCTTCTTCTTCCTGATATTCATCTCCCACAGGCCCAGTTTAACAATTCATTTTCTAGATTAGAAAATCCACTATATACTCATAAATTTCAAACACTTGCTAAAAGATATCTTTATTTGGTACAGAAGGTTGGTATATCAACCTCACTGTATTTATCCTATGTATGATATTTTATATAGAGCAATAACTTGCTCTCATGGCTGCTAGAGTGTCAACATGGGTATTTTGGTATCTAGGGATGGCTTTGATGTTCAAGGCTTTGAAGACCTCCAATAAGTCCCAAAATTTGTTTTTATATGCCTTGAGATATTGTTGCCTACTTACACATTTCTTCGTTATTTTATTCACTATCAATTTAGAATATCTAAATATTTGGAGTTGTTTAATTCCAATTTTCTCAACCTTCCTTAATCCCAGGCATATGGCTTCATATTTCACTGCATTGTTGGTGCAGCTTTAGGTGAGTCTGTAAGAGAAGGTTTTCTGAGCCCTTGTAGGTGAAATCAATGTTACTCCTACTCCACCATTTTAACACCTTACTCTGTCAAAATACAGCTTCCACGGCTAATCTGATGCAAGTGTCAACTTTTCCAACTTCTTTGTCTCTTGCTTCTGAATGGAGTAAGTGTCAATCTTGTTTTCTATCATAGAATTAAATTCCTTCAAAGAAAACTTATATTCAAACTAAATTTCCTTTAAAATTTCATCCGTCAGGTCTTCTTCTTCAGTCATCATACCCACTGTACTAGCCTAATGATTTACTTCTTCTAATTTTTCTATATGAAATGAAGAGGGTTCCTCAAAGAAAATATTTACTCTTATACCTTTGAAGGGGATCTCCATGTGATAATAGTATAAGGAAAGGTATCCTCCTAATTATGTAGTGAACTCCCTTGATAGACATATTCCAAAATATGGCTCAAGTTCCACCACAAAATATCCTATATGATTGTGGTTTGGGGTAGTCTATGTAACACCATGGGAACATCCTTGATGACCCCTACAATCTTGATTGGAATACCATCTAGCTGCAAGACTCTAGGGTAGCTTCGTATGCATTCCATACCCATAATATCACACATGGATTTACATATAACTATAGTGATAACTCTTGAGCCTATCATATAGTTATGCACTACCCATCCTTCCATTTCCAAGGAGAGATAAAATGGATAAGGTTTGTTCTTACCTGCCCCCATAACAGGACTTCCTTGAACAAGATTTTTCTCAGGTGGTAACTTTTTCTTAATTTTTATTAGCTTGAGTACTTCCTTTAGTAGATCAATCTATCTGGGGATAAGTAGAGCATCATAAATTCTAACCTTTGAAGGATTCTTCTTCAACTCTTCAACTATATTGAAGGTGGAGACTACAGGTTGCCTTTCTTTGTCTCTCTAAAATGGTTCATATTTGCTCCTATATTCCTGAGTAGCTTCTATCCACTAGCACTTCATCAAGGATGGATACTTCAATTTTTCCTTGGCTTCCTCTTGTGTCTTCATTGTCTTTTTTTGCACTGTAATGGGCACCATATTTTTCTCTGATGCATGACTGATTTATGGATAGAGGTTCTCTAAGGAGTTTCCTTTTCAATTTCCCCCTTTTCCTTGGTATCATTGGAGACTTTCAAGGGATTCAGCTAGTTTGGGTTCACCTACAATGGTTTCTTTCCAATATGGTTAGGACAAAAACTTGTTCAACCAACGGCATCATGAAGTTGTGTTCATTTTCCCTAATCATGTAAATATGATCCTTCTAAACTCATTTCATCCTTTCCACTACCACCTTTTGTATATAATGTTGATGCATCATGCAGGTGTTTTTTACATGAGAATCATTACATGTAGAGCACCAATAGTCATACTAGGATATGGAAGAGGAGGGTTTCGCTTCTTCACTTGCAAGGAGAGTGCTTGCTCTTTCAAGGGGCTTACTAGTGGATGTAGTTTCATCCCTGGACACATAATGAAATCTTCTAGATTAGAAGTTTCTTGTTGTATTTATTCTCTTCATAAGTGTCATCTTATTGGTGAGATTATTCATAGGATTTTATAGATCTAGAAGGATAGTCATTTGAGGATTTGGTGCCAAAAGTGTCAATATTGTGGTAGGAGTGAGAATGTTATAATCACAATGACACTAAGAGGGGGGGTGAATCAGTGTGTTCTTTAAAAACTTAAAATCAATTTAGACTTTTAAATAAACTATAGCAGATTAAAAAAATAATAATAAAAGTACTAAGAGCATCACACATAACACGGCATTTTAACGAGGTTCACCGATGTGGCTACTCCTCAAAAAGACTGCTTGGACTACCATCCAAATCCAGTCAAATGCAAAGCTACAACTTTACATAATCATTCACCAGAACCAACTGGTAAGAGGCACCAACCTCTAAATTTTATTTGCTACAACAGAATGGAGCACCATCTCCAATGTTTACCAGCACCAACTGGAAAGAGGCACCAACCCCTTAATTTGCCAGCACCAACTGGACTTCAATATTGAATAAAAAAAATGTTTGACATATACCTTTGTTATTGCAAGACTCTAACTAGTCTACATCACCTTTGCAATCTCTGTGCACTCTGCTCTCTCTTGCACAATCACTTCACACAGTTTGCTACACTGCTACAGCCAGACTTTGCAATCAACTTTGCCCTTCGTGCTTCTCTGCACACTTTGCTTTCTCTGTGCACACGCTTCGCACACTTTGTGTCGTTTCACATTTTTCTTTCTGCTCAACATGAACTTCACTTTCACAAACACTATGCTCGCATTCGCACTTTATCTTTTACACCCCCCTTTTTCAAACTCGAAGAAGCTCTCCTTTTATAGAAGAAATTTCAGGAACAAACCTTAGAAGAATGTCGACTGAGAAACCCTAGAATTTGTCAGCTGCCAAACCCTAAAATCCATCGGCTGTAACCCTAAGAATGTCGGCTACAAAACCCTAGAAATTGTTGGCTGCCAAACCCTAAAATCCGTCGGCCCAAATTTAACTTTGTCGGCCTCAAACTCTTCTCCACCTTCGTCACCTTCCTGTAGCTTATTTCCGCGAAATAGTAACACGTCGGCCCTTTTAATTTAATTTAATATTTTAATTTAAATTTTAAATAAAATAAAATTTAAACTAAATATTTAAAATTAAATATCTTCATCACCGGGGCATCTTTTTCAACGAAACGAAGAGCCAACTTGGGTTTTAAGAAAAAACCATTTCAAATCTGTTATCCATGATTTTAAATAAAACTTTTTATTTTGACTGCCTATTTAAATATCTTCATCACTGGGGCATCTTTTTCAACGAAACGAAGAGCCAACTTGGGTTTTAAGAAAAACCCATTTCAAATCTGTTATCCATGATTTTAAATAAAACTTTTTATTTTGACTGCCTTGGTTTTCACAAAAAACCTTTTCGCTTCTTGACATCTCAGGTTCTGAAGACTTCTTCTCATTCTGAATTATGTTTTCTGTTTCTGTGCATCTATCATTTAAGGACTCATGATTTGACTAACTTTTTAACTTTATCCTCTGCATCTGAGTGACTTCGAACTGCTTGTCCATTGCATCATTAGATCTAACTGACTGTATTGACAACAATGACAATCCTCCTGCAACACCTTGCTCAACACTAAACTCCTATCCATTGTACTTTGGCTGCACCTTGCTGTTCAATAAACTCTTGTCCATTGCATCAATAAATCTGTCTGACTATGTTGACAACAATGACAATATTGTTTGCTGCACTTTGCTCAACAGAGAAGTGCTAGAAATATGGGTATAACTAGCAAGGGTGGTGCCATTGAGGATGCAAGCCAATGTGCTACAGTAACTAGGGGAATATTCATAGGGTAAGTTGGTGCTGAGGATGTTGGTTGTGGCTGGTTTTGGAGGAGCTTTGGGAAAATAGGCACTACAGATTTAGGATGGAGCTAACCAATAGCAATAAGGAGTTTCTTAGCTTTTATGGCTTCCTAAAATATCTAGGAAAAAGTTAAAATGTTGGATTGCCTTATCATTAAGCTTGGGTCTAAATTGAAGGCTCTCAAATAGTAATATATAGTTTTCTCATTGGTTTGTTGAAGCCCCTCAGGTACCCCTTTCCAGGTGTGACTGAATCTAATATTAAAATCAACTATCTCCTCCTAAGGATGCTTATGTATAGTAGTAAACTAAATGAGCATAGAAAAAGGGTCAATTTTCTCATTAAACTCTACTAACAATCTTCTTTCCAGGTTTTCCCATGAAGTAATACTTCCATTTAGGAGGGTCCTATACCATACAACATTTTCCCCTTTAAAGAGATGGCTAGTAATCTAATCATGACATATTCTTCTCAGATAGTATGAATGGTAGCTAGTGCCACCACATCCTGGAAGTGTTCATATGTAGTCTTCCTGGTACTTTCATATGTGAGCAAGGTTTCAAGGCTACTAAGGGAATAGTATTTTTATTGGTGAGGTTGAGGGGACCTGTATTGTCCCAAGTAGGGTACCCTAGGTTTTGATTCTAATTTTAATTTTTATTTTAAGCCATTACTCTTGGAAGGGTAAAATGCTCTTGAGAATCTAAAAAACTAAGATCTTGATTTTATGGGTGGGTTAGGAGTAAGGCAGATTCAACGGGTGTAGATGGTTGCCTTCTTATAGAAGATAGCTCAAATAACTCAACAGGGTCTTCATACAAACTAGCTCTATACCTTGTAAACATGAAATATTTACATCTAAAAATTTTTGGTTTATTGCATCAACAGAGTCACCAGGTTATTAATAGATAACTAAGTATAGCAGAGAATCATCTAATTCTAAACTACTCAAGATGTGATACCTTTCATCCCATCGGGCGTGCCAAAAACTGTTGGTCGAATATCTGCACCTGATGTAAAGAGGTGTACGTCTATAGACTCTACCAACATTGAATGGTCACAAGATGGTTAGACCTTGTGGCCAATATCCAAGTAGACCAATTCTTTATGAGGTTCTAACTATTTGCTTGGATTTGGGAAAATGGAAAAGAGAGAAATATAAACTAAAACCTCAAAATATCAAGGGATGGGTTAGTCGCATCAAGATATACATAATATCATAACTGAAACACACACAAAACATTCTTGAATCATCTAATAGACCAGCCAACATATTTTAGTAACAAGTAATGCATAGCATATGGTTGTAAATTCCATAATTGATAAACAAATAGTAAAAATCCAAAATGCAAAATTAAAACTAATTCATTCACCAATTTTAGCAGAAATAAACAACCATGAAACTCAGTCATACATACATGAAAGTGTTTGAAGGCTAGAAAACGATTCTTTGTATTTAATATGCTTAAAATCTTACATACAAATTGTAATGGCTAAGATCCAACCCTAAGAATACATCTCATTCTACTATTTATAGACCTTAGACCCCCCTTCTTAGATCAGTCCAATTCAATTAATATGGCACCACCGTATCAGTGAGTAGTTGGCCCCTACAAAATATTCCATCAATTCTCTACCTTTGATGGAACATCTTTGAGAAGTCTTTGTATCATTTAGATTGGATACATTAATTGTATATTATCTACCTCCTTAACACACTTCTACATCTGATGGTGCTACTATACTTCATACATTCATACCCCTGGTCATGGTGGATGGGCATCAACTCCATATGTAATCTACTTTGAATGTAGTACACTAGCAGGAAACCAAATCTTGAATTTTCAAATTGGGCTCCTAGACTCTTTATAAATCTGCATTAATTTTAATTCTACCAGGTGTTGACCTTCACATAAGGTAGGGCCCTAGGTTGGCACTACCTCTAGCTCCCCTTATAATTCCATAAAGTATTCATCTTGAGCAATATTCAATTTCTTAGGAGACCCACAACCTTTTCCTTCTCCTTAATTATTGGCCTTTTGTAGCATGGAATTCACTTAGGGAATAACTTGGAGTACTTTCTACTGATGAATGCTTAATTTTCTACGCTACTTGTTCAAGTGATATTTGGAATCCCTCCACCCTCACAACCTTTCTAAACCTTTACCTGAGCTAGGGTGGGGTTTTTAGATTGCTCCACCCTTCAGTTCCTTGTAAACTCCTGCCCAAGCTAGGGTGGGGTTTTAGGACTCACCTCGATTTTTGGACCATATGAATCTTTGCCCTTGTCCATTCTTCAGCTTGGTAAGAACTATTTTGAGTGGGGAAGAATGACTTGAGATCAAAACTTCCACTCAAAGAAAGGATTTTACATTTTTGTTGGGGCGGGGGTTTTCAGACCTACCTCAGGCTGGGAATGTTCAATATTCCACCCAACACTAACCTTGAATAATGTTGTAATAAAAATTTTCCTATGTCCCTTTTTTTAAATGTTTATGAAGCTTCAAAAAGTAGTTCAGCTTTGTTATCAATTGAAGAAAGTGAGGCTCCAAAAAATATTTGCATTATAAGGCAACAATGCTCCATACCCACTCTAATACCATGTTTAATTTTGCAATACTTTTTTGGAGTGAATAGATATAATATATCAACTCAAGTCACATGGTAAAATATCATATAGATATTGACACATAATATTGAAGGGTGCCCATGGACACCCACACATGATCAATATAAGATCATACCAATACAATGGATTAGGTGGTTGAGTAGCATTTGTACCAAATCATAAATAATTGATTCTAAGTTATTTAGCCCTTGTTGGTATCACATTAGACATTAAGGTTAGTAAAGGTTAATTACAAGTTACTAAACCTTTTCTCATAACACATTAATCATTAAGATTTTAGTAAAGGTCAATTATAACAAGGTTAAACCATGGGCCCATTAGTAAATTGCATTTAATAACAACAAATTACATTGCATAATTATTGCCTATAGGCTTACACAATTACCTTATACAATGTTAGCCTTGGTAGTAAAGTTAGATTACACAACTTCCAACACAAACTACATCTTCAACAAGGTTCTTGCTAAAGTTAATTGGCAATTGAGACTTGAAAATAAGTAGAATGGTGATGGTGCTAAAATTTGCCATTTTTTAAAACTTAGGACAAAGAGTATTTTCTTCAAAGAGGGATATTTTCTTTCAAAAATATACCAAAGTACAAAGACATGATCTCAAAAAAATACTCAAATTCTAAAAGGTAAATTTCTAAAAATAAGAAATGAGTTCAAGTTTCTCATAGGTTTGTGGATGCAAGGTTGCAACTGACACTTGATACTTTCAATAATCAATGTGTCTACATCTCGTAAAGCATATATTTATCATTTGTAAAGAGTGCATTGCAGATGCTACGTCAAATTCATGTCTATTCCCTGCTTCTTGCAAATAGCATTTCATGCAAACATTTTTATATGGGGTCGTTAACCTAAAATTGCATACCTCGTGTTTGAGTATCACTCAATATTCCCCACATATATGTACCTCTACAAAGTATGGTATGTTTCTCAAGATCATAACTCCTATTATCATTTGGAATTAAATGTGTCCAACCACTGTTTTTTTAGTCTTTTTGAGAAATACAACAAATTTAGGTTGGAATAATGAAGGAGAGCGAAGGAGGATTCAACGAGAGTATTTGCATGATGAAATGTGGGAAAGGATCCATCATGTCGATAGGAGGCAGGAATACTAGTGAGGCATATGGAGGTCAGAGGGGATCCAGCGAGGATGAATCAGTGCACCCGATAGCAGAATGTCAACAGGACAAATCAAAGAAGAAATACAAGGACCCCCCGGACAAAGGAGGCCAAAGGGGGACCTCAACCCTAATGTGAGAGGATCCTATGCCCACATGGTGGTGAGCCATGCAACCCTAGATAGCTGCTTTACCTAGGAACTATTTCCATCTGGCAAGGATTTGGACATCCTCAATGAGGTCCTGAATAGTTTTCTAGAATTTGAAAAGTTTACCCTAATTGGCAAGTTCATAGGAGGATGCCCAAACATGGAATCCATCCACAAATGGGCTCTCTCCAAGTGGTGAATCTCTGGAAACATGGAGATTGTGGTACTAACTCGAGGTTTCTTTGCCATCATCCTGAACAACCAAGAGGATTACTGTAAAATCCTAGTGGGAGTACCATGGTTCCTGGGGCGCAAGAGCCTCTTTCTTCAGAAGTGGGGAAATGACTTCAAACCGAATACCCAAAAAATCAACATTGCTCTAATTTAGGTAAGGCTTCCTAGCATTCCTCTTCACTGTTGGTATAAAAATGTTATCATAAGGATAGCACAGTCCATTGGATAATTGGTCTCCATTGATTCCCCCACTAAAGCCTGGTCCAAACTGACCCAGGTTCAATTTTGTGTGCTAGCGGACCTAGACTTCGAGCTCCCCTCCTTCATCAACCTACGATCAGGATCAACCTTCATCAAGAGATAGGCCATCGAGTATGAGAATAGACCCACCTTTTGTTCTCACTGCTGCACTCAAGGGCACTTCCAGACTCAGTATCCATATACCAGGGTCCAACAAGTGGAGTAGCTAACCAAAGGATCCACATACCCTCGAGACTCATAGCTGGCAATAGGGGAGAAACATAAGAGGAATCCTCCTCCCATTGACCAACTCCCACAGAAGCCCAAACCTGACTTGGGCAGACAGCAAGCTTAAGATGAGGAATAGGACAGGTCTATCAAGCAATCAAAGCAAGGTTCATAGTAAGGAGGAAACTCCCTTCAAGAAAAGGAGCACCGAGAGGCGGGTTCAAGCCTTCCACCCCAAGATGAAGCAGAGGAACCGAATTCCTAGGTACAAATCTCTCCCGCCACTAACTCCCCGTAATCCCTCATGGAATATTATTTGCTAGGCAATAAGAAAACCTCACCCCATCGGGAAAAATGGGAGTTTCCTTTTCATCACCATGAAAAAAGGGGATCCTCCCTATCAATAAGGGTCAACCCTAGGAACACCATAAGAAGGAAACAATCGGTGGATTTTGGCAATGAGAGGAAAATAGGAATACCTCCTAGAAAATATTAGAGATACAAAGAAATAGTGGAGGATGTGGTGAATGGGACCCAACTGTTGCTATTTTTGGATGACTCAAACACTCAGTGGGATGAAACACAAGGAACCAAACCCCCCTTCTATATAGTTAAGGGAGCCAAGAAAACCTCTAAATTATCAATATGAAGGTTCTCTCATGGAATGTGAGAGGACTGACCGAAGCATCCAAGCAGAGGATGGTTGCAGACCTCCAAAAATTATCAAATCCCTCTATCCTTATCCTCCAAGATACCAAGGTTGATGTGTTCTCTACTAAAAAAGTAGCAAAAGATATTTGGGCCAAAGCAAAGCTCCTATTTAGTCCATCTCAAGGATCTTCAGGTGGGCTCATGGTCTTATGGGACCCGACCCTTGTAGAAGGAAGTCTGCTTTCTTCATCCAATAGGATTCTCAATATCCTCTTTCATTCTAAGATAGGCAATCGATCGTGGATCCTGTCCAACATCTACGCCCCCAACTCGGTCATTAAGAGGGATGAGATGTGGAATACCATCACCCAGATGTGAAGTAATTTCAATGCCCTCCCCTGGATAATAGGGGGGACTTCAACTGCCCTTTACATCCTTCCAAAAAAAGGGAGGATCTGATATTGGTTCCAGAAGCATAGAATATTTCAAAGATTTTGTTGACACCAACAAGCTAGTTGACATAGAGTTCAAAGGTTCCTCTTTTACCTGGAGCAGCAAGAGAATAGGGAGTGGGTTTATCCAGGTCAATCTATACAGGTTCCTTATCTCCTAGGAGGTTATTCCCTTCTTGGGGATGCGACCCTCCTAGCTCTTCCTAGGATCAGATCAAACCACAACCCCATCCTTCTTGAATCGATCGAAGGGCCTAGTTTCAAAACGCCCTTTAGGTTTGAATCCATGTGGACCCATCATAAATATTTCAGAGCATAGGTAGCGGGATGGTGGAAGCAGGAGGTAAAAGGATCCGCCTCAAAATGCCTAGCCCTGAAGCTTAAATCTATCAAAGAAAACCTCAATATCTAGAATAAGGAGGTCTTCAACAACATCTTCGAATCCAAGAAAGCCATATCCGAAAGCCTCAAAAACTTGGAAAGAAGGTTGGAGGCAGGTGTCTTTAGTGAATCTGACAAAAACGAAGAGAGAATCCTCCTGGAAGACTTTCACACTATCCTGGCCAGGGAAGAGACCTTCTGGAGACAGAAATCTAGATATCTATGGATGAAGGAAGGAGACTCCAACATCGGGTTTTTTCATGCTTCTACCCTTCGGCATAGAGGTTCCAACAAAATCAAGGAAATTTGGTGAAGTGATGGAACGGCTACCAAGGACATTGCTGAGATAAGAACTGAAGCGATGGGCTTCTTTCAGGATTTTCTAGGATCCTCCCCTGAAAGCAACTTATAGGCCCAAAGAGATATTTTGTGAAAATCCCCTCTATGGTACCCCAGGAGGCTAGCCTCAGGCTCCTGGATCATTTTTCTTCTTTTGAGATCAAGGAGGCCTTATTTTCTATGCAACCTAACAAAACCCCGAGTCCATATGGGTTTCCTCCTTGCTTTTTCCAGACCATATGGGAGGTTTTGAAGAAAGATGTTTGTGATGCCATTCATGATATCCAAGCCTTTGGATCCATCCATCCCAGTATGAATGCCACCTTATTAGCTCTTATTCTGAAAACCTCTGCCTGTAGGACCTTCTCGGACTATAGACCCATTAGCCTTTGCAATTTTTTCTATAGGATCCTAACCAAAGTCTTAGCTAACAGGTTGAAGCCCATCTTGCCCTTGCTCATTGACCCTTGCCAAGGTAGCTCTATGAAAGGTAGAAACATCCTTGATGGTGTCATTTCTATCCATGAGACTCTCCACTTTGCGTCCTTGTCTAATAAGGTTGCCCTCTTTCTCAATATTGACATGAACAAAGCCTTCGACAAGGTGGATAGGGGTTTCCTCTGTGTTGTTCTCCTAAAGTTTGGTTTCCCTTCCTCTTGGATCGACCTCATCCAAAGCTGCATATCCACCCCTTACTTCTCTATCCTAATAAATGGGTCTCCTGTAGGCTACTTCCAGAGTGCCAGAGGGCTCAGGCAAGAATATCCCCTGTCCCCCATTCTCTTCATCATCCTGGCAGAGGTTCTAGGTAGAATCCTCAAGGAGATCCTCTAAAGATAGAGGATTTTGGGAATCATACCCACCTCTAGAGTGGAAGTAGTCACCCACCAGCAGTTTGTGGATGACACCCTCTTGTCTACTATCGCCTCTATGGACCAGGATAGACACATCAAGAGGATCCTCTCCCTTTATGAGTGAGATGTAGGCCAAAAAGTAAACTACACCAAGAGTAAGCTTTTCTTCCTGAATACTCCCCAAGGGTGGTAGATCCACATTGCCAGAATCCTGGGATGCATGATCGAATTCCTCCCTACCACCTACATTGGGCTCCCCCTCTTTTGCAGTGGTAGGGCCAAGGACAGCATGTGGAATATGTTGGTGGAGCGATTTACAAGAAGTTGGCCTCTTGGAAAGGCAAGTTTCTATCCCAAGAAGGAAAGGCTACCCTCACCAAAGCTTGCCTCTAAGGGATATCGACCTACTTCATGTCAGTATTTAGCCTCCCAATGTCTATCCACCGAAATATCGAATAGATTTAGAGGAACTTTCTATGGTCTGGGAACGAAGATAAATCTAGGATCCCTTTGGTGGTGTGGGACAAGGTGTGTAAAATCAAATACCAAGGTGGGTTTGGGCTAAGGAGAACTAGTCTGATGAACCTGTCCCTCATGGCCAAGCATGCTTGGAGTATCCTAACCAACGAGCCTGTGGAGTGGGTCAAAATCATCAAGAAGAAATACCTTGCCAACTGCTCCTTCCTGGATGCTGAGGCCCCTCCCCAGTGGATCCACTTTCTGGAAAGTAGTCCTCCAAGCCAGGCAGCTGCTCAGCAAAGTATTCCTATGGATTTTAGGATATGGGCAGACAATCAACTTCTATAAGGATAGATGGGCCAAAGAAGATTCTCTATCTCAGAAGGCTGAACTTTCCCTCCTCAAATCCTTGGTGGACCCAAACTCCCAACAGAAGGCAGAAGACTACATTATGAGGAAGGATGGCAGCCCTCAGTGGAACATCTTGACCCTCATCAATCAGGAAGTTGAAGTCTCCTCTCTAGATAAGATCTTCCAGGGCATTACCATCCTGACTGCCATAAGACCCAACAAGATGATCTGGACAGGCACTGACACTAGCATATTCTCGGTTAGGACAGCCTATGAGATCCTTTCCAAGGATGCTGAGGGGTATTTCCCATGGCAGATAATCTGGTGGAAAGGAGTGATCCCGAAGGTAAATTTCTTTGCTTGGATTTTTTTTTAGAATAAAGCTCTAACCATGGACAACCTCCACAAAAGAGGGTTTGCCTTCCCTAGTAGATGTTATTTATGCATGGCAGGTTGCAAATCTATAGATCATCTCTTCCTTCACTACTCGTTCACCACCATGGTGTTCGACATGATCCTCTCCTCCTTTTAGGTTCCCTGGAGCCCTCCCATGACAATCAAGGAAGCCTTTGCTCAATGGCCAAACCCATTCATAAATTCTAAGCTTTGGTTCCTTTTTTATGTGTCCTTCCATCACATCCTTTGGCATATCTTGTTGGAGAGGAATGGAAGAGTCTTCCGTAATCCTCTAAGAGACCCCCCTTCCATAGCCTTCAGAGCTCTTGCCTTTGCAATAGAAAATTCAAAATTCACTCCTAGTCCCCTCCCCAAGATCCGATCGAAGGAAACTATGTTCAAAAGGATAAACCTCAAGAAGGATCCATACCACCCTAACATCCTTTCATCCAGGCTCAAGTTCAAATGGAGAAACCCCCCGGAGGGTTGGCTTAAGTTGAAATTTTATGGCACTGCTCGTGGCAACCCGGGGCCAATAGCTACAGGAGTGGTGGTCAGAGATCACAAGGGGAGGATTGTCCTCACCTTTTGCGATAATTTGGACATCCAATATAATCATAGTGTGAAGGCCAAGAGTGTTCTCATAGGGCTTCAACTCCTCTCAGAGGATCCTTGCCCTTTGGTCATCGAAGGTAACCCTCTGAATATCATAAGGTATATGTCGAATGGCAAAGATCCTTCATGGAAAGTTTTAAATATTGTCTTTGAGTCAAGGATCCTCCTATCTGAGAAGAACCGATGCCCAAACCAATAACATCTATTGAGAGGGTAACAGGCTGGCAGATTACATGACTAATAAAGGTCTTTTGACCTCTGTGTTGGTAGTATGGAGGTCATCCTTTCCGAATGAGATAGAGAAGATGGCCAGATCAGAGTTTCCTCATGAAGACACATAAGCATAAAGGGAAGGCACTCAGAGGTAGTGCATCCTCTTGGCCACCAATTCTCTGATCAAGATGCTAACCAGGATCAAGGAGCAGAATGTTAAGGATGACCAGGAGGATCCAGAGTAGCGAAGGATCCGGGGCTGCCTTCCTTGTGGTTTTTTCTTTTTTTTCCCATGGTTTTCTGTTGCTTCCATTTTAGTTTGCTTCAAATTGGTTTTTATCTGCCGATCCTCTCACGGAGAGGCTCCTTTGTAAGCCTTGTGGGCAATTTTAAATCAAGTTTAGTTAGATTTTGCAAGTATGTTTGATCCTAGACCTTGAGGCCTGTAAGGACAGAATGGTCTCAGCTCTATTTTTGTACATAAGTTTTTGAAATCCTCTATAAAAACCCATTATTAATACAATCAATCTACCAAAAAAAAAAGTGTCCAACCACCCAACATTTTCTTCCACACATGTAATAAATTCCTCTACTTCCTCTCTCCTATAAATACCATTCACCTTAGTCATTTTTCACTTTTACCCTCTCTTCCATGTTGTGTACATGGAGTACCTCTTTCAATTTTGTCAAGTCATCCACAAAAACTCGTCCTAAACTTCAACATTATCTCGTAAGGGTATTCACCCTTTACTAGCCAATATTTTTTTCCCTTGTCTTTTCTTTTGCTTTTTTCTTTCATTTTACCTACCAATTTAATGATCATTGTGTTTACCCCATTGGTTTATTCTCATATCTCTTATTGGATAAATTCTTCTCTTGCATGTTTATCATTGTGTCGTATGTAAATTTAATTCAGTTTTCCCTTCTCAAAAGTCTCTTTTCCAAAGTTGGGAGATGTATGGTATTTTTATGTTTCCATTACAAATTTTTATGTTTCCTTTCTTTGTACCATTAAAACAATGCTCCATACCTATTATGATACCATGATTGATTTTGCAATACTTTGTTGGATAATAGATGCAATCTATCAACTCAAATCACATGGTAATATATCATATAGATATTGACACAGAAGATGGAAGGGCACCCATGGACTCCCACACATGATCAAGATAGGATCACACCAATACAATGGATCAAGTGGTTAAGGAGCATTTATATAAAATATTCAATAATTAATTACAAGTTATTTAATCCTTGTTGGAATCACATTAGGAATTAAGGTTACTAAATTTTAACTACAAGCTATTAAACCTTTTCTTAAAACACATTAGGCATAAAGGGTTTATTAAAGGTTAACTATTACAAGTTTAAACCATGGGCCCATCAGTAAATTGTATTAAATAATAACAAATTACATTACATAATGAATGTCCATAGACTTACACATGATTGTATTATACAATATTAATCTTGTCTAGTAAACTTAGATTATACAATTTCCAACACAAACAATATCTTCAATAGGTTTCTTTCCAAAGTTACTTAAAAATTGAGACTTGAAGAGAAGTAGAGTGGTGATGGTGCTAAATTTGACCATATTTTCAAAATTTAAAATATGACCTAGGATAAATACCATTTTCTTCAAAGAGGGATAGTTATTCCAAAAATATATCAAAGTACAAATATATGATCGCAATAAAAATCCTCATATTCTAAAAGATAAATTTCCAAAAACAATAAATGAGTTTAAGTATTTCAAAGGTTTGATGATGTGAGGTTGAAACTAGCACTTGACACTTTCAATCATCAATGTGTCAATGCATATCCATGACCTGCATCCCATGAAGCGTGTGTTTGTTCTTTGCAAAGAGTGCATTATGCAGATGTTATGTTAAAGTCAACTCCTTTCCTTGCTTACTACTATTGGCTTTTAAGTCTATCTCAAAATATCATAGGTCCCAATATAAATAAGCCACAATATTTTAAGTTAAAATATCAATAATCAATAATAGAACTATAAATGTGAGCAATCAAATATATATTTCTAGGCCAATATAATAATAAAATAGCATTCACTTATAATATCAAATATTAATGTAAATGGCCAAAATCATTCATGCATATGCATGAAGAATACTTACAATAATAAATTGCTCAAAATCTATATATAAGATTTACTATCAAATGCTTGTTATGTGGTGATAATTTACAAAACTTTTTCCCAATACATTGTATGGAGCTTTGTCCCCATAAAATTGATATAGAAAGGTGACTCTTCAATACTTGACTATTACACTCTTCACATATCTAGGTGAAATAACCTTTCCTATTATTGACCTTTGGATTCTCATTTTTCCACTTGTATAGTAGACTCTTCACTCTCTTCTTCCATGCATACTTGACTTTATGACACTTGCACACTTTTACATGACTCTTACTCTCCTAATACAAGATACTTGTATACATCCTCACTTTATATATTTGTACACTTACATACATGACACTTGTACACATTCTCTCAGTACACACTTGCACTCTTACTTACATGACACTTGTGCATATCCTGCACATTACATTCTTGCATGACACTTGTGCATATCCTACATATTACACTCTTACATCTAAAATATAGACACAAACCCTAATCTATTACATATATACATTTGTATTATGAAGGTACCATGGGGGTACATTTTCATATACCAAATAATGTAATATTCTCCAACACCCCCTTGTATTACATTATTTGGTTATTGAAGACTTTTGTCTTCAACATTTATCTTGATCTTCAATCTTCATGTGACTTTGCATTGTGCATGAACCTTTGCTTCTCTAGAACCTTCTTCATCATCTTAAATTTTAGGTTCATCCATTACTCATGTTTGTAAGATAATCTTGGACTATGCTTAATCCAATTTCCTATTTCCTATCTTTCTAAAAAATCAAGCAACTTATCATTAATTTGATCCTAAGGTAATAAATGTTCAATGATTTCTTGAGATAATCCCATTCTATCTAAGGAAAATATTTCATTATTGATTGACCTTGTAGCTTCAGTTTGACTTTGATTCTTGATAATGCAGTTTCTATGTTCATTTGTATATTTGAATTTCATTGTTCTTCCTCTTTTTACTAATTGAGCAACTAAGATAAAATTAGTTGATAATACAAGAACATATAAAACATTTTCTAGCACAAAATTTTAAAATGACATGCTAGGTATTACTCTATTAGTTCCTTGAACTTGATACATCTTATCATCTATGATTTTTAGTGAAATATTATCTTTGACTTCTAAGGATTAAACCAATGTAAGTCTCTAGTCATGTGATGACTAGTGTCTATATCTATATACCAAAAAAATTTATATACTTGCACTTTTTTATGAGATTCAAGTGATATTATTTCACATGTTGATAAGAATTTTGAAAAAAACATTTATGATTTTGTTCCTTGAACTCAAAATATTGTTTTTTATACAACTTTTGATTTTGAAATATTTCTCTCATATTGTATGGTCTTGTACTTTGATAATTTATCCTATACAGTTATGTTCCTCTTTACCATTTATCCATTTTGTGTCTTTTGAAGTTGAATTCCTTTTATCTCTAAAGTTAAATATTAACTCATACAAGAAATCTTGTAAATTCTAAATTTTCTAAACTTTTTGATGTAGTAATCCTTTTGTCTCCCTATTAAATTAAATTTGCAAATTTAAAATAAAATATCTTCAAAACTTTAAATCTTCAATATCTTCAAAAAAATCATTAAATTTCAAAAACTAAAATCTCAAATATTTAAACCTTATAACTCCTCAAATTTTAAAAACAAATATCTAAACTTCAAAAATCTAAATCACTCAAATATTCTAATCTTCAATGCTTAAATTAACTATTGTATTTTCAAACCTTATAAAAAATTAAATCCTAGTAGTAATCCTTATCACTCCATAACTAAAATATAAATTCAAATTTTCAAAAAGAAACTTTTAAAAAAACTTAACCAAGATGCATAAATAAATTCTAATAAATTTTGAAGTGGAAAACCTTATAACTCCATATTATATTTTTCAAAAGCAAATTGAATTTGTTTTCCCTCCAAATGATTCAAAAAGGTAATTAACATATATTTCTATTTTGAAATGCCTAATACCTCTTATTAATGCAAGTGGTAACGTATGGACATTACCTACGTTGACTCCTCCTTCTATGCTATTTCATCTACAACGCTTTCAATCGCTCAAGTTTAATAACGTTTGGACTTTTAGAATTATGGTGCTTAATTATCTTCAGCTAGAAACATGCTAGAGAGCAAAATTCTACTCAAAATTCACTCAAGGCTCTCTTGGGCAGTGCATTGGTTTACTAAGAACTCACTCAGGCTCTCTTGAATGCATTTGTTTTGCTAGGATCTTGTCTAGGTTCTCCTAGATGTGTTTGTTTACCAAAAGCTTATTTAGGATCTCTTGGATGTTTCATTTGATAAAATCCTATTCAAGCTCTCCTGGATGCATTCATTAGTTAGTTATATACTATATGGTATGTTCATCTGCTATGGAATAACACTTTCTCTAAGTTTCTCACTAGTAACACTCAGTTAGTGTTCTCTAACTTCATTGTATGTTATTTTGGATAATACCTTGTGTTATTTTGCCTACTTATCTTCACTAATCTATAATACATTTTACTTTGACTCCATGTTGCTTTATATTTCGTTGATCTCTTGGTCTACCTTGTCACTTCATTTTCTCAATCATTGACCACTAATTCTACTAGCCACTTCTTTCTCTTTACATTGGCCATTTGGTTTCCTGATCTCTCTATTCTATGTTGGTCGCTTGGTCTCTTGGTAACTCTATTCTATGCTAGTCACTCAATATTTTGGTCACTTTGTTCTATGTTGACCATGCATCCTCCTGGTTACTCTATGTTGGCTACTTTCTCTTTAGGTCACTTTGTTCTACGTTGGTCACTCAATCTCCTAGTTACTTTGTTGAATTTTGATCACTTTATCTTTTGGTCACTCTGTTCAATATTGGTCACTTTAATATTTCTATGATATTCTATACTACACTCTGGTGGTGCTTATATGCACTTTATGTTGTAGAATAATGCAGTGCTCTTTTGACTCTTAGATTGCTACACATATTGCTTTTGGATATACATGCTTATACCTCTTAGATTTTTATAAAATGGTAGAACTTATGGCTCTTAGATATCCATTGTATGGTAGTGCTTATGGATTTTAGATAGCCTTTTTATGTAGCTTTTGTATAGTAACCTCTACTTTCTTTAATGTTGAAATGGATTTTCAAAGAATACTTCTTCGAAAAACTAATCCAAGGCCATGACTGAAATGATATGAAGATATTTCCAATCAACCTTATATTTCTAGTTATCTGATGAACCAAAATCTCAACTTATCTCTATCCTTTACATTCTTTTTCTCTGGAGGCTTCTTCTTTGTACTTCTTAGTACTAATCTCTTCTCAAGAAGCTTATATTGATTATCTTCTTTGTACTTTGTTGATCAATGGAAGCTTAGATGATTTTATATCCTTGGAAGCTTTGATGCTCCTCTATATTCTAGAATCTTAGATACTCCTCTATACCAATCTTTTAAAATCTATTTTATATGGCTTAGGTCACACCTAAGAACAATAATGATTATCCTTTTTTCTAGAGAACCCAAAATCAATATTAGGATAATGTTGAGGTGTGATTTTTTCCAGTCACAAAACCACTCGACAAACTCATAATTATGATTCTCTCTTGAAAAGAATATTATATATCTCCAAGGTTCTTATGTTATATCTAACATTTCATATGTATATACATCAATGAGTACTTGAATAACTCTTGGATTTGTGAACTACTATTTACAAGGGGCCTGGAACTAGGTAAATGATTTCAATTTTATCATGTATAACATGCTTTGATATCAATTCAACAAAATAAAATTCGTTTTATGATCTTAGGTTAAAGTAAACCAAATTTTATTTCCTCTCTTCAATTTAATGTCTCAAAATGCTTTAAATGAAATTAGCATAAAAAGAATCTAGAATTATATATTAAATTTCAATTTAAATTTAATAAAAATCAAAGTAAATGAAACTTTATAAACCTTTGGAACATAATATATTTATAATCAATTCACTTCCCAAATGTTTATTTGATAAAGCAATCATTTATTCAAACTCCCTTATGAAATTATAAATCAAACCCAAAAGAGGTGAATAAATGAAATAATGTCTTGCCCAATTTTTAAGGTTCCATAACCTTGTCAATGATAAAATATTAGGGCTTAGTATGAAACTAATCTATAAACTTTGGATTTTATGATAAAATAAAGTTTATAAATTAGATTTGCTTATAATATTTATCTTTTGAAATATTTATGAAATTAAATATTCAAAAGAGTAAATGTGATCTCTGGTTTGAAATTTGGATTTTTGAAATAGATAGAACTATATTATAAATCAAATCCAAATTGAATTTTAGAGATATCAATCTGATTTCCTCAACCTTATGAAATTAAGGTGAGGAATAGAATATTCATTTATCCCTTCTTAAATTTATTAATTCAAATATTAATTAATGTAATATCCGAATCATAAATTTAATTATAACTTAGTCATATAATTTTACTTTATAAAATTATACTAAGTTATAATATATAGTTTTCAGAACGAAAATAAAATAATAAAATATTTAAGCTTTATAAATTAAACTAATGTCTCGGCCAAATTCAACAGAACAAATTTCCATTTATAGAATTCTAAAACCAATCCAATGTTCACCAGTATTCATATAGTGAAATCAAATAAATTGATGCAATCTTCTAAGGTATACAAACTATTAAGAAATTGCAATAAGCACTTTATTAGTTCCAAATACAGTCTGTGCACAAATCTAGATCCAAAATGCTTAAAACAAATTTATAAAATCTTACAATAATTTCCATTGTTCTGCAAATGGCCTTCTTTGTTTTCCTCCAACGAATGTGTAGCTTTGCTCCTTCCAATCGTTCCTCTCCTTCTCTGTATAAAATGTCCGACCTCGTATCGCTCCACATTTTTTGCATCCCTACCTTCAGGCTATAGGATCCATGCCAGGAAGGAGGATGGGAAAAGGATGGCGCGGTACCTCGGATTGAGAGGCCTTGCGAAGGTCCCGCCTCTCGGGGGAGGTGTATTATGGTGATTTTTTGACGGATGGTGGGTTCACCAGGAAACGTTTAATGGCAGTTTCCACGCCTAGGTTGGGAATGTGTTTTATGTGTTCAGTTTTATCCTTAATCATCCAAGTCCTAGGTTTGGCCAAAATGCGTCTAAGCTATTCTATATGAAGATGCAGATTTAAATGAATACAGAAGAACAAAATTAGACAGAAAACAGAGAGAAAAGGCTAAATTACAGAGCCATACCTGATCCGGATGTCTGATGAAGATTCTGATTTTTGAAGCAATCAAGATCGTCTAGAATTCGACAGGATCGTCTAAGATCTGACGAATTCATCAGACGAATTCGTCAGAGACCTGCAAACAGAGAAATAGGTGCAAAATACAAAAAATGCAACTATGCTAACAGAGGGAAATAGTGTAAAATGACAATAACAATATCAAACTGAGAATTATAAACAGAAACATGAATGCATTATACTGATTTAATGACAATTATAACTTAATTATGCATTTGATCTAGATGGGTGAACTCCAAGATGCAAAGTAATAAGAAATAATCATAATATTAACTAAATGCAGAATAATACAACAGAAAAAGGATGAAGAAATGCAAACTCTGGGCACTGATTGCCCCCAATGTGGACTGCAGTCGAAATCGTCTCTGATTCGACAGGATCGCCTCCGATCTGAACAGGATCGTCTGCGACGATGTAAGCTTGCTCCGGCTGAAAAATACTAAGGTACCTGCAACAAAATTTGGATAGAACAAGTGCAAATAGTAATTTAGGATGTCTAGTGTGTGTAGAATTCGAGTTACAGGGAATTTCAGCCAGGGGGATGCTAAGGGGAGGGCCTAGGATTAAATAGGCTTAGGAGGGAGGTTAGGAGGTTGGAGATCATCCCTATTTGGGAGATCTCCAACGGGGAGGGTCTCTAACGGCGCAGACACGCTTCTGCCCGGATTAGAGACGTCGTTGGAACAGAGACTAATTGTGAAAAATTAGTTTTGGGACAAGATCATCTGGACGTCCTAGCCCAGACGAAATCGTCCGATCTGAGGCGATATCGTCTGATCGGCGATGATATCGTCAAACGGTCAAAACAAACTCTAAAAATGGCACGGGAAACGAGGAAACGGATTAAGCGGCGGTTTGGGAGCGGTTTTGGAGGTTAAAATTTGAATTTGAATTATTTACTAGAGTAAATGTAATTATTAAGGTTTTACTGCACCAATTTTAGGGTGCTACATTTTGCCCCCTCTTTAGCGAATTTTTCGAAGAAAATGCGTTAAAGATGAGTTCTTCTCGATCTACGAGAAAGCAAAAATTATTCCCATTTTTAGGCGACGATTCTTGGTCGAATCGTACGACGGCTTACTATGGTGCCCCCTCCGTGTTTTTACCCAAATCGAACGTTTGAGGTAAAAACGCGAAAAAGCAAAATTTTAAAATGTTTTTAATTGTGTTTTGAATAAAATTAAGAAAAATAGGGTAAAGCCTCCTAATTCTTTTTCGGATGGTTTCCCTGGCGGGGTGTAGGACTTCATCTCGATCCATGACTAGGACTCATAGTACCACTCATACTATGATGGGGCCACCTCGTCCACCTCAAGGTGGGGGAGGAGATGAGGCTGAGAGCTCGAGGGGTTCTCGAGGCTAGCTACTACAGATTGCACTATACAGATTGAGATATAGTTTTTATTATTTTTGAGAGAGGATTGAGTATGCCGAGGTATAGATTGTGGCATA
The DNA here is from genome assembly GCA_028583015.1 of Wollemia nobilis. Classification (NCBI taxonomy): domain Eukaryota; kingdom Viridiplantae; phylum Streptophyta; class Pinopsida; order Araucariales; family Araucariaceae; genus Wollemia; species Wollemia nobilis. The sequence goes on along the minus strand of JAQPPZ010003645.1, from coordinate 5,304,768 downwards.
CCGATCCGGTTTTGATATGATGTATATATATTTGTGATATATATAGATGAGATATTTTTGATCATATGACTTGTGTCTTATGTATTTTTATGATGCTTTTAATGTTTTGATTGATTGATTTGATGATTGGATTGAGGATTCATGTAATTATGTCGTTTTGAAATATTATGGTTTTGATGTCATGCTTGTAAGATTTTAAATGAAATAATCTGATGGAACAAATTGGTTGTTTGTGATGTGATGTGATAAAAGATAAAAAGGGACTTCTAACAATAATTTCAAAGGACATTGTCGCTATTATAGACCATTTCATGGAGTCGCCGCTCACTCGGTCGTCAAGCTAATCCTGGTATAGAAATATTGTTAAAAGTAAAAGAGTGCTTAAGAGACTGTCTTAAGACTTTGGTGCAATGGTGCAAATGATGATGATGATGGTTTGTTTTCAGAGTTTCATAAAAATAGTATGCATGAAATAATGTTAAAATGATTTTTGCTAGGCATAAATTCCTAAGTGTGATAAATTTTTTGGATAATTCCCTAGGAATTATACCATCATTGCAAAATTGAAGGTTGACATAATGACATGAAATAGTGATAATGTGTATGCTGTTTAAAAGCATAATTGTGTAACATAATGATTTAAGTCATATGGTTTTCATGAATTGATTTTTAAATAAATGGGGAATAAAAATTGGTACAATGGTTTGCGCTAGGCATAGAATATGTAGGTATAGACTTATACCATCATCGCGAAAATCCAAAAAGAGATAGTTTTATTGCATGGTTGATTTTTAATAAACAGAAAATATGAAGATGAGGACTTGCGCTAGGCATAAAATTCCAATTTTGGTTTTGGAACTATACCATCGTCGCGAAAGTCGATAATATATATATATATATATATATATATATATATATATATATATATATTTTTTTGGTGTGTGTTTTGATTGTATGGTTTTGAAAGAAATTTTGATTTTTTTGATTATGCATGTAGTTGTCTTTATACTAAACAACTGTACTTTAAAGAAGAAAATGAATTTATTCCAGACAATTTGCAAAAAATATTTCAAAGTATCTTAAAGACAAAAGTTAGATTTATAAGGAATCCCATGTGCATATGTGAGTTCATTTCCAATCTTGATTTATCATAATGATACACAAAATCTCTCAAATACAAAATGTGTGTGCAATTGCTATGTTCATTTACCAGTTTTGAGCAAGATAATATGATACAAGTGATTTGAATGAACCAAATAAGTGTTCATTAACCATGATGTAGATGCATATAACCATACTAGACTACTATGTAAGTCGGATTATCAAGAGCTAGCTAATCCATAAGCAGACATAGGTCTGTACAAAAGAAGGTCGCTAATGTGACGGACATATCGCCACGCTAGGAGTTACCCAAGGCCAAGCGGAGTTGGGCACAAACCACCTGTTATGGGGCTTACCTCACAGTTTTCGAATAATTGAGAATTCCAGGGATTCAAGCTCATCAACCCTTCTTTTCTTTTCAAAGGGTAGGGAAAGGGATTTTATTGCTTTTGCTTTTGCTTTTTTTTTTCTTTTGTTTTCTTTTGTATTTTTGCTTGATAATGCTTGGAACATTGTTGTAATGATATAAAATAACATTTTTCTTTTTCTCTTTTTCTTGAACTTTGCTTTTTCTTTTTGTTCTATGCTAGGGATACTTGCTCGGATTGGCTGTAGAGCAAGGGATTTTTATTCTGGGTAGGGGTGAGCTTGTCCTTTTGCCAATTCTCAAAGATTCTAGACCATGTGCATGATAGGATAGCGGGGAAACTTTTCGCTCAAGAAACCACTTCTACTATGTAGCAAAGCATGGAAATTACAAATATAATCATTTTATTGTGAAAGGATGTGCTTGGTTTAAGTAAATAACAAGATCAATTCTCTGTGCTCAAACTTTATTTAATTGAATTTTGTGGACTTTGATATAAGAGAGATTAGTAATCATGCCAGATAAAATCAAGATATTTATTTTTGTGAGTGTGAAAGTGAGGGATTCCAAATAAATGCTAATTTATCCAAAATAATTTGAAACATATAACTGCAACATTTGTAAGAAGATATATATATAAATACTTTTTGAGAAGTTTTGAGAATGTTGACTCTCTCTTTCTTCTTTATGTTGTTTTGGTTTCGAAAGAGTCAAGAATATTGTTGTTTTTTTATTTTTATTATTATTTTTTTTTTTTGAAAGAATTAACAAGTGCCATAAATAAATGCAACAAATAGTTTTGAAGATTTTGATGATTATGAATGTTTTTGGTGTTTTTGAATTTATAAATTGAAAGAAATACAAGATAGTGATTTTGAAATATTTTAAACAAATATATACAAGGATGAAATGACCAAATTTATACATAGTAACGTTTAAGATGCAAAATGTTCATGGGTTCTTTAAGTTCTTTACCATCTAAGGTAGATAATTTGTATGCTCCCGATTCAAATTTAGCGGTGATAATGTATGGTCCAAGCCGGTTGGGCTCAAATTTACCTTTAAGGTCCTTAGTTGCATTAGTATTTTTTTATTTTCTTTTAAAACAAGGTCGTCGATCTCAAAGGATCGATGACGAACTTTTTTAGCATATGATCTTTTAAGCTTGTTTTGGTAGGCACGGAGATGCTCCAAAGCATTGATGCATTTTTCATCTAGGAGTTCTAGCTGACTGAGTCTGCCAGCTCGATATTCATCTCCTACTTCGGTATCTTGAAGTAGTAGAGCCAAAGAAGGAACTTCTAATTCAAAGGGAAAAATGGCTTCAGCACCATAAACCAAAACAAAAGGTGAAGTTCCAGTGGGGGTTCGAACACTAGTTCGATAGGCCCACAAGGTTGGATATAACTGAATGTGCCAGTCGCGACTAGTTTTATTGACCAATATTTTGAGAATTTTGATTAAGGTTTTGTTAGATGCTTACGCTTGACCATTACCCTGAGGATAATAGGGAGTGGACCAGCGATGTTGAATCTTATATTTTTGGCATAATTTTTTAACATCTTTATTTTTGAAACAAGTTCCATTATCAGAGATGAGATTTGCAAGAATTTCGAACCTACAAATGATTTGATTAAAAATAAATTTAGAGACTTGTGTGCCAGTGCAGGAAGCTAAAGGCATAGCTTCAACCCACTTCGTGAAATACTCAGTGGCGGTTATGATGAATTTGTGTCCATCAGATGACACGGGATTGATTTTGCCAATAATATCTAAACCCCATTTTGAAAAGGGCCAAGGAGATGAAATAGCCTGCAGTTCTTGTGCGGGCGCATGGACAAGGTCAGCATGTTTTGGCACTTGTCGCAATGGCGCACATAATCATGTGCGTCATTCTCCATGGTAGGCCAAAAGTATCCTATCCTAAGGAGCTTTTTAGCAATGACACTACCACTGAAGTGTCCTCCACAAGATCCATCGTGGGCTTCACTCAAGGCTGATTTGGATTCTTCTAAATTCAAACATCTTAATAGGATACCTTCAAAATATCTCCTATATAAAGTATTGCCAATTATTACAAATCGACTTGCTCGTCTACGTAATAACCGACGCTGGTTTCTATTAGAATTGGCAGGGAAGTCCCATTTTGGAGAAAATCAAATATATCCGTATACCAAGGTTCAGGAGTAGTTTCATTGATTAGAAACACATCCAAAGGTTCTAAGCATGACTTATTTGAAGCGGGTTCCTGGAGTCGACGAATAATGATAGTGGCATATTCGTCATCTAACTCCAAGGGCAGGAGAGATGCGACTGCGGCCATAGCATCAGTGCACGGTTGCAAGTTCGAGGAATAGCTTCCAAGGTAACTTGATCAAATAGAGACATTAATTGTAAAACATAGGCTTTATATGGGCATAGTTTATCATCTCCGGTCCGATAAACTTCATTAATTTGGTTTATAACAAGTTGAGAATCACCAAAAACTAACGAGATGTTTAATTTTTAGCGCCAAGGCAGCTCGTAATCCAAGGATTAGAGCTTCATATTCAGCGAGTATTGTTGGTGCAAGCAAATGTTAATTTGAAGGACGAGAGGAATAAGATGTTTTTGCGGGGATATTAAAATAATACCCGCACCAGCCCCACTCATGCATCGGGCTCCATCAAAGTATAAGGACCATTGTTCAATATGGTCTGCCTCTAATTGAAGGCATTCATCGAGAAACTCAATGATGAGGGGATGGGTAGACTCTAAGGGTGCAGCAACTAATTGATCTGCTATGATTTGACCCTTAACGGACTTCTGTCCTATGAATGTGAGGTCAAACTCGCTTAGAGCAAGAACCCACTTGGCTGTGCGACCCGATAAATAAGGTCGACTCATGAGATACCTCAAGGGATCATATTTAGCAATGACATAAGTTTTCTGACTAAGCATATAATGGCATAATTTTTGCGTAGCAAACACGACTGCTAGACATAGTTTTTCTAATGTTGTGTAGCGGGTTTCATAAGCTGATGAAGGTTCGGCTAATATAATAATTAGCACGTTCTCTCTTCTCATCATCAAGCTAAGCTAACATAGCTCCTAAGGCAGAATCTGAAGCTAAAATATACAGGAGAAATGGGCGATCGGGTCTAGGCGGTGAAAGCACGGGTGGGTTAAGGAGGTATTGTTTGAGAAGTTCAAAAGCTTCTTTACATTCGTCGTCCCAATTAAAAGGGACATCCTTCTTAAGAAGTTTAAGAAAGGGACCGGTTTTGTCCGCCGGCTTATCGATGAAGCGACGGATGGCTTGAAGCTTACCTTGTAAACTTCGTAACTCGAGATATATTAGTAGGTGCGGGCATATCAGTGATAGCCGCAATCTTGAGAGGGTCGATTTTGATACCACGTAAAGAAACTAAAACCCCTAATAGTTTATCGGACTTAACTCCGAATATGCATTTGGCTGGATTTAATCGAATAAGATATTCTCGTAATCGATTAAAAACTTTTCTCAAATCATCTAAATGATTATCTTCATTAATAGAGCGAGCTATAATATCATCTACATAATCATGTAGGATATCATGCATCATATCATGAAAAATATAAGTCATAGCTCGTTGATAGGTTGCACCTGCGTTCTTTAAGCCAAATGGCATCACTTTCCAACAAAAAGTACCCCAGGGGGTAATAAAGGTTGTTTTAGCCTGATCTTCAGGAGCTATCCTGATCTGATTATAACCGGAGAATCCATCCATTAAGGACATCATCCCACTCCCGACAGTAAATTCAATGATTTGATCCATGTTTGGAAGAGGAAAATCATCTTTAGGGCATGCAGCGTTAATATCTCTAAAATCTGTGCAAACCCTAACTTTGGTGGCTTCTTTCTTGGTGACTGGAACTACATTTGAGATCCATTCAGCATAATCAATAGCTTGTATAAAAACAACATTCAGGAGTTTTTCTAACTCCCCTTTGACTAGCAAAGCCACTTTGGGATGCATTTTTCTAAGTTTTTGTTTAACAGGTTTAGCATCCGGATGGACCACTAGGTGATGCATGACTACGAGAAGGGTCCAGACCCGGCATATCTTCGTATGTCCAAGCGAAGACATCTTCATATTCTTTAAGGAATGCAATGTATTGCTCTTGTTTTTCTTGACTTAATTCTGATCCAATATTGATTATGTGAGGACTATCCTCAGTTCCAATATTAATTTTAATGACGTTTTCTACCTCCATGTGTAGATCTCTTTCAAAATTAGGTGGGGCGGGTGAAACGCCCAATTCTTGTAATTCTTGTAAGGTTAAGTTGGATAATTCATCTTGAGGATTAGCGGTCTCAAGTTGGGCTATAGTTGGTATAGAACCATCAAAATAAAATCCATTGTGTAACATCTCTTCAACGGAGACATCGTGGAAGATATCTCCTTCCAACTCCTCATCGGAGTCGACAATCATTTCAGGGTAAGCTATGGATAGCATGTTACATGTAAATGGCTGATTTTTTAGAGGCAAATCATCACGCCTATCCAAATAATCTTGATAACATATGAGTTGATCATCATCTTCAAAAGGAAAGGGTTGACCCTTACTAGGAAATAGGCCCACACCACAGCGGGCAGGCCACGGTTCTACCTCGAAAGGTTCTTTCATGCCATTTTGGAAAGGTCCCAAGCCTTTCCCTTTATATCCCATTTTAAGCATTATGGGTTTAGCTTTAATATATTCATTGGTAAAATAACATCGAGCATATCCCTCATGATGAGTTTTGATATTCCGAGGGATTCTTCCCCAGTCATATCCTTTATAAATGAAGGCACAACTCCCGACTTGGTAAGTACTTCCCATAGGTTGTGGGAGGCCCAAAGTACGAGGAGATGGCGGCAAGTTATTTAAAAGAATTGAATCTTGCATGAAAGCATTTGTTTTTTTGATATTAAGATTGTGGATAAATCTGGTAAAAGTTCATCAGAAAGAGCATAAGATGTAGAAGGATCATTCCCTATATCTTTAGATGTGGAAGGTATGATAGATGTTGATAATGTGGAAGTGTTAATAGATGGGTCTATAGGTTTTGAAATTATAGGGATAGAACATGAAGGATTGGTTGTAGATTGAAGATCTTTTTGAGGTTCTAGAGTGGTTTGTTTAGAAGATTGTTGATCTATATATGAGGATGAAATTAATGGAGGGGAAATAGGTGAAGCTATGGGTGTGTGTTTCACAGTTTTAGATGAAAAATAAGAATTAGGATGTGTGGATGACGAGAGCGAGGGCAAAATTGCACTCCAACAGGTTCTGCCAAAGCACACATATCAAAGGGTCTAGGATCACCGTGGATAGTGACCAACTGATTTTTAAATTCGAATTTAACACATTGGTGTAAAGTTGATGGGACAGCCCGCATTGCATTGATCCAAGGATGACCCAAGAGTATATTGTACGATGCGGGGCAATGTACAATAAACATGGTGGTATCTAGAGTTCGAGGACCAACTTGCAATGGGATGGTAATAACTCCACACGTTTCTTGTGTTTCGTCATTGAAAGCTTTGATAATCATGTCGGTTTTCTTCATTTCATCACTTCTACAGCCAAATCGTTGGTAGAAGTCAAAAGTGCAAATGTTTAGAGATGAACCATTATCAATCGGGACTCGTTTAATGACTACATCTCCAATTAGAGCAGTAATATATAAGGGATTATCCTTATGTAAGCTGTGTTGTGGGATATCTTTATCCCGAAAGTCAATACAATCAACTTCTCGAGTGATGATAGTATTGGCCATGGCTTCAGGTTGAATATTTTGAGGTACCATCATTTGGCTTAATGTAAGCATCAACTCATCCCTATGGGTAGGAGAAGATCTTAATAAATCCAAAAGGGAAATTTTGGTTGTAGTATTGGATAATTGCTCATTAATATTGTAAGGGGGTTTAGGTTGAACATTGGAAGCATGATTCCCTTTATTGGGATTTTTCAAAACAAATGGAGCTGATCCATCATTCTGGTTTGGTTCTTGTTGAGAATTTTGAGCCTGTTGTCGGGTAACGACTCCAATGGTACCTACAATGTTATATTGAAGACGTTGAACTGGTCTCGGTCGAGCATTTATGGCTTGTTCATTTGGGAGGAATTGATTAGAAGAGGGTCGAGTAGTAACTCTTCTAGGAAATGGTTCTTCTGGAACCATAGCATCTGTGATGGGTTGAATAGGATCTGATTCATTTTCAGAACTATTCGATTGGTTTGAAGTGATGTCTATTTCACTTTCAGTATCTGATTCTATATCACTAGAATCTGGAGTTTGAATATTATGTAGGGGCCTGGTCGTGACCATGGATAAGGTTGTGTCAAATATTTGAGGATCATGATTAAGTAAATGTCCACTAATGTTCCCTACATATCGGGTAGGAGGAGGAACATTATGATGTTCGATTTGATTGGCCACCTCTTTACCATGTCTTGGTAAAGGGTGTTGAAATATGTCTAATGATTGATTAGCATTTTGATTTTGATTTTGGGGAATGTTCTTTTGAGGATTATTAGGAGCATTTTGTTTAGGTTGGAAGGCTTGCACCTCCATTTCATTATTATCAATCAGATCCTGTATTTTATGTTTCAACCTTTTACAAGCGTTGGTAGAGTGTCCAGGCCCTCTATGGAAATCACAGTGTAAGTCAACTCTGTATCCGGGTATAGTTGGATCAGGTTCCCGGATAGCTGGTAATTGGATCAAACCTCTTTCGAGTAATTGAGGTAAAATAGTTGATAATGGTTGATTCAATCTAGTAAATTCTCGAGGAGGCTTATCGAGCGGTTTCAATATAAATTTTTTTGTTGTTTTCGTTGCATTGATATTAGCAACATTTTCTGCTATCAGTGACTCCGTCACCTACAACTTGTTTGTTTTTATATTGATTTTTGGATGTTTTCTCATCATCCTTCTTCCTAAGTTGGCCTCTCCTAATGAGGGCATCTTCTACTCTTCGAGCTAAATCTATAGCCTGATCGAAGGTAGTTAAAGTAGCGATTGATAGCTCATAAGATATTTGTTCTTGTAAATTATTAATAAAAATGTCCAACATTTCCCTATAAGGTAGCACAAAGTGCAGTTTTCCTATCAAGCTGCCTCCATCTAGCTAAGAAATCGGCAAAACATTCATCCTTGTCTTGTTTTAAGTTGTATAAATCTTTAATGGTTACATGCCTCTCGATGTAGGCACTAAATTGATGGACAAAAGATTCAGTTGTTTCTTCAAAGTTTCTCAAAGAATGAGTGGGCAATTGATAGTACCACTCTAATGCCATTCCACCTAAACTTTTTGGGAACATTTTTAGTAATAGCAAGTCATCATGTGATATATCATGACATGCTATCCTAAACATGCGAAGATGCTCTATGGGATCTTCGGTTCCTTTATATATAGGCTAGGATGGGCATGGGAAAATGCTTAGGGTAAGGTTGTGCTACAACTATGGGATCCAAAGGTTGACTACATATCTCTCGATAATTGTACGAGGGACGATAAGGATCTATCTGGTCCATACGCGAAGCTAACTGTTTCACCATGGCTTCCAGATTACTAGTTTGCCCACCATATTGGTTCGGTAGGGCATTGATATGGGATTTGTGAGCATATGATGGAGGGACATGAAGATTAGATGCTATGTTGCTATTGTGTAAATTGTTGGTAGGAAAGGTGTTATGAAGGAATTTTGAAGTTGTATTATGTTGTATTCCAGATTGTTGAAAATTGGTGTTTGGCTTCATTTTAGGTTTTTGTTTACTTGAAGCATATTGATCAATAGTTTGGCGAAGTAAAGCAGTGAAGGAAGTTTTCTTTTGTGTGGGAATGATTTTAGGCTCAATAACGAGGTTCCTTAGGAGGTTGGGTAACCTGTTGTTTTGGCATGTTCTGAATCATAGTGACCATATCTCTATTGGATGGTCCAGCCTTATCACTTTCTTGATCAATGAAAGACAAGGGATTAGTGTGCACATCAAACATATGTTCCATGGCTGCTTGAGTGTCACTAATTTGCCCTTTATCAATACGAACTGCCATATTAAGAGCGCCAATGTTATTATTGAAAAATTTCCAAAAATGATCTAAGTTGTCAAAAGCAATAGTTCCATCTGGAGCTACTCTAGGGGATGAGGATCCATCCTCTTTAACATTTTCTTCTTGTTCATTGTCTTCACCTAGGTCATCTTCCGGTTGATCTAGAGTTTCTCCTTCCGGAATTGGATCTTCAGGAAGGACATTTGGGTTTCTAGTTTTATCTTCTAACCAATCTTCTTCTTCTCCTTCAGTTTGTTTACCATTCCTAAGTTTAGGCATTGTGCTTAATTTAGATTTCAGCAAATATATATATATATATATATATATATATATATATATATATATATATATATATATATATATATATGCAACAAGCTTAAGAGGTATATATTAATTATATACCTACTACAATATTTAAAATGAAAGGTTTTGGTTTTTGTTATGTTTTTTTTAGTTTTTCTTGTTTTTGTAATAATATTGTAAAGATAACAAACAACACAATAAATGCAAGAACTAATACTTAAAGTAATGATCTAGTTTTCTATAAACAATTTATAAATATCATTAATGGGCTCAAGTTCTTCAGGAGTCATGAAGTGTTCTTCTTCAAATTGAAAATTTTCTTTCAAAAATTTAATGAAAAGAGCTATAGTGATATTATCTGTCTCAGATTCTGGTTGATAGAAGTAAAGCTCATGGCAATACTCTCGATATAACACAGCTCGAGGAACTCTATTCCATATTTCCCTATCCGTAAGAACAACCTCTTGGTCTTCTACATGACCTAGGAGCTGGTGTATAATGGCTGCGTTCTCGAGGTATTCCTTGAAGGTGAACAATTCTGAAGACACAAGAGCTCTCCTATAAGCTAACCATCTATGGGAGGCTCTCTGAAGTTCATGATAAAAGACGAGTTGATGAGGATCCAGGATTCTATCTAGGACAAGCCTCTTGATTTGTTTAAGTTTTGTTGACCTAGATGAAATGACACTTAGTCTTCTATCAAGTTCGTCCCACAAAAGTTGATTTCTATCTGTTTCAGGCACACTAAGCACATAATTGATTTCTATGGCTGCCAATTGGTTTTCAACATTTATAGTAACTGCTAATATTTTCTTAGGAGCTACCATCTAAACATGATATGCAACTTATTAGTTTTAAATGATTTGAAATGCATCTATGTTTTGGTTGTTTTATTTTTTTTTTTGTTTTCAAAAGGTTTAAAATGTATTCACGTCGGGTTCACCAAAATGTATCGCTCCAAATTTTTTGCATCCCTACCTTCAGGCTATAGGATCCGTGCCCGGAAGGAGGATGGGAAAAGGATGGCATGGTACCTCGGACTGAGAGGCCTTGCGAAGGTCCCGCCTCTCAGGGGAGGTGTATTATGGTGATTTTTTGATGGATGGTGGGTTCACCAGGAAACGTTTGAATGGCAGTTTCCACGCCTAGGTTGGGAATGTGTTTTATGTGTTCAGTTTTAGCCTTAATCATCCAAGTCCTAGGTTTGGCCAAAATGCGTCTAAGCTATTCTATATGAAGATGCAGATTTAAATGAATACAAAGAACAAAATTAGACAAAAAATAGAGAGAAAAGGCTAAATTACAGAGCCATACCTGATCCGGATGTCTGATGAAGATTCTAATTTTTGAAGCAGTCAGGATCGTCTGGAATTCGACAGGATCGTCTCCTATCTGACAAGATCATCTGAGATCTGACGAATTCGTCGAGAGACCCACAAACGAGAAAAATAGATGCAAAATACAGAGAATGCAACTATGATAAGAGAGGGAAACAGTGTAAAATGACAATAACAATATCAAACTGAGAATTATAAACAGAAACATGAATGCATTATACTGATTTAATGACAATTATAACTTAATTATGCATTTGATCTAGATGGGTGAACTCCAAGATGCAAAATAATAAGAAATAATCATAATATTAACTAAATGCAGAATAATACAATAGAAAAAGGATGAAGAAATGCAAACTCTGGGCACTGATTGCCCCCAATGTGGACTACAGTCGAAATCGTATCTGATTCGACAGGATCGCCTCCGATCTGAACAGGATCGTCTGCGACGATGTAAGCTTGCTCCGGCTGAAAAATACTAAGGTACCTACAACAAAATTTGGATAGAACAAGTGCAAATAGTAATTTAGGATGTCTAGTGTGTGTAGAATTCGAGTTACAGGGAATTTCAGCCAGGGGGATGCTAAGGGGAGGGCCTAGGATTAAATAGGCTTAGGAGGGAGGTTAGGAGGTTGGAGATCATCCCTATTTGGGAGATCTCCAATGGGGAGGGTCTCTAACGGCGCAGACACGCTTCTGCCCGGATTAGAGACGTCGTTGGAACAGAGACTAATTGTGAAAAATTAGTTTTGGGACAAGATCGTCTGGACGTCCTAGCCCAGACGAAATCGTCCGATCTGAGGCGATATCGTCTGATCGGCGACGATATCGTCAAACGGTCAAAACAAACTCTAAAAATGGCACGGGAAACGAGGAAACGGATTAAGCGACGGTTTGGGAGCGGTTTTGGAGGTTAAAATTTGAATTTGAATTATTTACTAGAGTAAGTGTAATTATTAAGGTTTCACTGCGCCAATTTTAGGGTGCTACAGACCCTTTTCCATGAATCTCCATTATTTATTTATAATTTGAAAAGTTTAGTTATTCAGTTTCATCACCGAGAATGGATTTTATAACGATCTTCTTCAAACCCTTGCCCTTGTATTACCTACATAATGAAACAATAATCATAATATCAAAACAAAACCAAACTTTACTTTCCCGTAACTTTCCTTTTTTTCAAAAGTATTTCAAAGTTCTCATATTGCTAAATTAACCCGCTATTTTTTTGGTGAAATTGACATCTAGAATCTTGCAAGTTTGGTATCATTAGAAAGAGAAAATCCATATCTTTTTACCAAGTTTTGAATGAGATCAAATGGAGTTCTCTACCTCAAGATATGTTCATTTTAATTTTGCACTAATTTTAGGGTTAACCCTAAAATAAAATTTAATTATTTAAATTAAAATTTATCATTTAAACCTTTGAAAATGATTTTAATCAAATTATTTGATTTGAAATAATGCAATTAATATGCAAATAATCAAAATATTCAGTTTTGAAGCATTGCAACTACATTCAAACCTTCAAAATGCAAATATGTCAACAATTCCAAAGTGAAAGCAAATTTTCCAAGACCTTGATGCGAGCAAAATCAGATAAACAAAAATTTCCCGAAATCACAAAATTTAAGGTGGGTCCCCAATTTTGGGGTCGTTGTGAAGGACGTCACAACATTGGTGACTCTACTGGTAAATGTCCCTGGAAATTTTTGACTAAAAACCAAACTCTGAAAACACACAAAACACGAATATTAGAATCACAAGCATTGATAAGCATCCAGAGAATGAGAATAGACCAATACAAATATGAATTACTAGAATCATAGATGATTTATGCAGAATGTGATGTATTACTGGTTGGGATCATGTGATATGTATTAATGATCATTTTCAATATAAATATTTGCTTTGGCCATGCTTGTCATCGTACTTTAATCAGGGGCCCTAAAAATGACCTTTCATGACCAATAAGATGATATGGAAAATAATATGATATGAGCTAAAAGAATGTATTGAAATGAACCGCCTGTCTTATAGAGACTCAAACATTCTAGTACAATAAACAAACACACTAAAACCTGTCTAACCCTCTTAGGACCAATGTGTGTGTCGTGAATTCCTTTACCAGATCAAGAGCTCAGTTATGACCTTACTATCATCCAGAACCAGTGTGTGCGCAAGTGAGTTCATTACCTCATTTTGACCAAAATGGTTAAACCTGTTATGAAAGAAATACAAGGCTAGCCTACCCATTTGAAATGAACATAGGTCTCACTTTTCAATGAGATATATCTCCACGCATGAGCGTACTCCACTGCCATTCAAGCGTCTATAGCCCCGGTGGAGGTTAACCCCATAGTCCATGATTTTGAATTTAGATTTCTTGAACCTTTGGGATGACTACCCTTCCTTCTAACAGATAAGTAGTACGAATCCTTATGATCCATTGATAAATGATGTGTTTAGCTTTAACTTTTGATTTCTTGAACCTTGGGGATGACTACCCTTCCTTCTGATAGATGAGTAGTACGAATCCTTACGATCCATTGATGAATGATGCGAATAGACTTAGAGCTTTGGGGAATTGGATTCTCAACCGAAGTGTGATGAGAATTTAACCCTATCCTTACTACTCTGACTTTGTTTAGATTTTCACAAATTTATGATAAAACAATGAATTTTATGGACTATGTTGCGTGATAGGATTGACAAGGATGGCCCTTTTCACCTTACACTTTCTTCCAAGGATGGTTTTGACCATTTTACCCGAAATATTTTTAATATGTATGAAATGTGTTTGGTTCCAGATAATTTCAACATCAGTCCCCGATCTCAAGATCCTTTTAGTGTATATTGTGCAATGATCCTAAGAGAATCTGACATGCTTTTTGGCGGTTGCCTACCATACTAGAAATGGTTGAGTGACTAAAAACATTTAGGAATCATGAAACTATGATGTGTAAACATGAAACTTTGTCTTTTATAGTTTTTTACAAAATGCCTTTGTGAAAGTGCCCCTGATTAAAGCAAGATGACTTTTGCTAAAACCAATTAAAACTTTTGAATTTGATAAATGATATTTCTATGGGATGTGAAATGTGGAATGCGAGGGTGATGTATGCAATGTTATGAAATGTGTTATGAAATGCAAGTGTATGCAAGTGTATTTGTGATACTTGTGGAGTTTTTGCAATATAATTCCAATTTTTCATATTTACCTTATCTTAGTTCACATTCATGAGGACATAAACCAATATCTTATTTTTCCTTTTCACAGGTTTTCAAACCAGGTAATCTCATCCTATGCGGTCCAGGATCAAAAACCAAACACAACCAAAAAATGACCAATATCTCAATCATAACTACCTTACTTTTGAAAAACCCACTTTGAAATTATATCAACTTGAATCACACGTCAAAATCATGAAGCTCCAAAACTGGAAAAGTTAATTTATCATTGTACTCAACAAAACACAACAAAATGTGACAACACTTAACAACAAAACAACAAAACATCAACAACATCGCACATTAACACATCAACAAAATAACTAACTAACAAACTCACAAAACAACCAACTAAACAAAACACAAAAACAAGAAAACAAAATCCAAAAGACTATTTACAAAAATATACATTATGTACAAGACACTACAAAATTTTTGCCATCATTTCCCTGGATCCCAAACATGATAGGCACACCTTAAAAGACATATATCATTATATGCATGCCAAACTTTACATAGTTTTAACCAAATGAGGATTAGGCCAAACCATATAACAAATTTCATTTTGCCTTTCACACCCCACTGATTTGCTTCAAACTTATAAACAATTCCATGTTTAAGATTTAATTCCTCTATGATCTTATGCTTATTCAACAAGATGGGAATTTCAAACCTTGATTCATCACTTTGACTTAAATTCTCATTTTCACAAGCATATAGGATTTCTCTCAAATAGAAAGCTATTTCTGAAAGTTTTAACGTAAGATCATCATCTATGTTTTTAGGCCAATCATATTCAAATAACAATTTACAAAAATCTAGGATATTTACAAAATAAGAATCATTATAGTTTTGTATCCTAGATTGAATTGTTAATTGTTGTTGAACTTGGTTCAATGATTCAAGCATGTTTTCTTTTTTATTTAGCAATACAGTCCTTTTGGTGGTGGGAATAAGAATCTCTTCTATTTTTTCATCAACCTCTAATGACATCTCATCATAAATAACAGTGGAAACCAATAAATGATTATGCAAAAATTTACCTGATTCTTGAATGTTTGAATACAAAGGATAAGAGTCTACCTTTTGTGCACTTTCATTTACCACTATTTGATGAGACCTTATAGTCTTTTCTTTTTCTCCATGATCTCTATCATCACCACCATCATTTCGTATTCCTTCATCAATAACCTACTTTTCAGAAGCATCAAAATTTGGCATCCAATCAAGAATGTGTCCATCTATTCCACACCATAAATCTTGTTGATCAAACAAAGTAATAGTTTCTTTAGGATGAGTAGGAACTTCTAATTCTTTGCTAGCCATACATGAAGTTTCTTCATTTGAGTATTCAATACAATCCTGAAAATTTTCACTCAAACCTTCAGAATTCAAGAATGAAAGAAAAGAATTTACCTCTTCTTCATCTAAAATAGATGAATCATATAAAGGTTTTACCATTTCTTCCCTTTCTACTACAGAAGAATGTTCTACAAACTCATGTTCAGAATGATCAACTCTTGGAACCTGTTCTATTTCTGAAATTGGCATATCACTTTCTGATTGCATAGGAATTACGAAACCTTCTTTTGACCTAGAAGTTTCAACATCCAGCATAGCAAGTGAAACAAAAATTTTATCATTAGGAGTGTGAGAAAACAATGATTCACCATACATACCCCATCCATTGTAATAATTATCTTCAAAATCTAAAGGGTAAGATTCAACCATATCTTCACATTTTGTAAATTTAACAATCGAATGCTCTTCAAATTCACTTTCTTCACCTTCGAAAAACCTATCCTCAATAAGAAACTCATCTTCCTCAAGTAATAAACTTTTATGATCGATCATAATGAAACTGCCTCTAGAATATTTTAATTCTGGAGCTTCAATTGTTTCATTCAACTCTATGGAAGATTCTATTCTATCATATGTTTCAAAGCTAGTTAAATCTAAAACTCCTCCAATATCTGAAGACTCATGCATTTCTGCATTTTGATAAACTTGATTACTACAATCCTCATCAATGGATATTGGCTTTGAAACTTTCACTTCCTCTTGGATAATATCGAAAGTGGTTGAAAAACTAGGACATTCAATTTCGTTCAATGGTGTCGAGAAATGCATATCATGACTCATAGGTGATACTTGATTTGAAACCTTAGGGTGATGTAATGATAATCTACCCACATCTATTCCTCTTGAAATCAGCCATTGCTCTACAGCTACTGCACCACCATACACGCTAGATAAGGATAAATCCTTAGGAAACATTTCTAAACACTTAACCGTAAAAGGATCTAAAGCTTCCAAATAAATTTGAACAACTTCTTCTTCGAAATGATAAAGTGTATCTCCATTTCCGTATACAACTTATGAAACCTATCATTAAATTGATTCATGGATTCATTAGGCCTTTTACGAATAGAGGCAAATTGATTTGATAACAAATCTGTGTCGACCAATTTTCTAAAGTGTTCAAGGAACATTGTTTCAAGTTGATTCCAAGAAGCGGTAGAACCTGCAGGTAAATTGATAAACCAATCTTTAGCAACTTCATCCAATGTGTATGGAAACATTCTACAAGAAAACATCTTCATGCATAATTTGAAAACTAAGCATAATATTTTTATATGCCTGAATATGTTCTTCCGGCGTAATCGTTCCATCATGTTTATAAAATGGTAAATCATTTTCTGCCATTGAACCAACTTTAATATGCAAGGCTATGTATGAAAATTCACAAAAATTGCATCATAACCTAATTTTTGAATTTATGATAGATTAACGTTAATGCAACATAAATTGAAAATTTCAAACAATTTTATTTCTTTTTATAACAAATTGCACATGCTAAAATTAAAATCATTACCTTTCATGCCCTCCTTCTAGCGCCAATTTGTTGAGGTGTGATTTTGTCCAATCACAAAACCACCCGACAAACTCAGAATTATGATTCTCTCTTGAAAAGAATATTATATATCTCCAAGGTTCTTATGTTATATCTAACATTTCATATGTATATACATCAATGAGTACTTGAATAACTCTTGGATTTGTGAACTACTGTTTACAAGGGGCCTGGAATTAGGTAAATGATTTCAAGTTTATCATGTATAACATGCTTTGATATCAATTCAACAAAATAAAATTCGTTTTATGATCTTAGGTTAAAGTATACCAAATTTTATTTCCTCTCTTCAATTTAATGTCTCAAAATGCTTTAAATGAAATTAGCATAAAAAGAATCTAGCATTTTATATTAAATTTCAATTTAACTTTAATAAAAATCAAAGTAAATGAAATTTTATAAACTTGATAAACCTTTGGAACATAATAGATTTATAATCAATTCACTTCCCAAATGTTTATTTGATAAAGCAATCATTTATTCAAACTCCCTTATGAAATTATAAATCAAACCCAGAAGAGGTGAATAAATGAAATAATGTCTTGCCCAATTTATAAGGTTCCAAAACCTTGTCAATGATAAAATCTTAGGGCTTAATATGAAACTAATCTATAAAATTTGGATTTTATGATAAAATAAAGTTTATAAATTAGATTTGCTTATAATATTTATCTTTTGAAATATTTATGAAATTAAATATTCAAAAGAGTAAATGTGATCTCTGGTTTGAAATTTGGATTTTGAAATAGATAGAACTATATTATAAATCAAATCCAAATTGAATTTTAGAGATATCAATCCGAGTTCCTCAACCTTATGAAATTAAGGTGAGGAATAGAATATTCATTTATCCCTTCTTAAATTTATTAATTTGAATATTAATTAATGTAATATCCGAATTATAAATTTAATTATAACTTAGTCATATAATTTTACTTTATAAAATTATACTAAGTTATAATATATAGTTTTTAGAATGAAAATAAAATAATAAAATATTTAAGCTTTAGAAATTAAACTAATGTCTCGGACAAATTCAACAGAACAAATTTCCATTTACAGAATTCTAAAACCAATCCAATGTTCACCAGTATTCACATAGTGAAATCAAATAAATTGATGCAATCTTCTAAGGTATACAAACTATTAAGAAATTGCAATAAGCACTTTATTAATTCCAAATACAGTCTGTGCACAAATCTGGATCCAAAATGCTTAAAACAATTTATAAAATCTTACAATAATTTCCATTGTTCTGCAAATGGCCTTCTCTGTTTTCCTCCAACGAATGTGTAGCTTTGCTCCTTCCAATCGTTCCTCTCCTTCTCTGTATAAAATGTCCGACCCTTTTCCATGAATCTCAATGATTTATTTATAATTTGAAAAGTTTAGTTATTCTGTTTCATCACCGGGAACGGATTTTATAACGATCTTCTTCAAACCCTTGCCCTTGTATTACCTGCATAATGAAACAATAATCATAATATCAAAACAAAACCAAACTTTACTTTCCCGTAACTTTCCTTTTTTTCAAAAGTATTTCAAAGTTCTCATATTTCTAAATTAACCCGCTATTTTTTTGGTGAAATTGACATCTGGAATCTTGCAAGTTTGGTATCATTAGAAAGAGAAAATCCATATCTTTTTACCAAGTTTTGAATGAGATCAAACGGAGTTCTCTGCCTCAAGATATGTTCATTTCAATTTTGCACTAATTTTAGGGTTAACCCTAAAATAAAATTTAATTATTTAAATGAAAATTAATCATTTAAACCTTTGAAAATGATTTTAATCAAATTATTTCATTTAAACCTTTGAAAATGATTTTAATCAAATTATTTGATTTGAAATAATGCAATTAATATGCAAATAATCAAAATATTCAGTTTTGAAGCATTGCAACTACATTCAAACCTTCAAAATGCAAATATGTCAACAATTCCAAAGTGAAAGCAAATTTTCCAAGACCTTGATGCGAGCAAAATCAGATAAACAAAAATTTCCCGAAATCACAAAATTTAAGGTGGGTCCCCAATTTTGGGGTCGTTGTGAAGGATGTCACAACAGGTAACTATGAATGTCCCTACACATTTGTTGAGGTGTGATTTTTTCTAGTTACAAAAATCACTCGACAACTAGGATTCAAAATCCTCTCTTGCAAAAAATGTATACTTCTCCAGGGTTCTCACTTAATGTTTTTATGTGTCATGCATATGTGCGAAAATAAGTACTTGAATAATCCCAATAGTTTGCAAATTACTGATAACAAGGGGCCTGGGAATCAGGTAATTGACTTTAAATTCATCATGTGTTAAGTGTCTTTTACTCCAACTCTTTCTCTAAGCAATAATAGATAAATTTACCTTTTAATTTTGATAACTTGTAAATTTATGTTATAATATCAAAACAATATCTTAATTAAAATGCTTCAAATGATTTTACAATAAAAAATTAATCTAGCATTTTAATTAATATTAAATTTCGATTAACTTTAATAAAATAAAAGTTTATGAAATTTTAATGAAATTGATTACATATAAACCTTAATTATAAAGTCTAAACTTTATAATGTAAATATTTATTCATCCAAATATGAAATTGAAATTGAAATATTTGAAGAATGAACAAATGTAATAATGATTAACCCAAATTATAATTTTTTGAAACCTTAAAAAATATGAAACATAGGGTTTAATATAAAATTGATCTATGAACTTTTGAATTTTATGATATGAAAATAAAGTTCATAAAACATCTCCTTCCCGTAATATTTATTGAATTAAATATTCAAGAACAAATATGATCCTGAAATGTAAAGTTTGGATCTTCAGATAAATTGAAACCATATTAAAATAAAACCCAAACTATTTAATGAAAATATATTAATTTTAAACTTCTCAACTTTATGAAATTAAAGTTGGAATTAGAATAGTCATTTATCCTTGGTAAGTTTATTTATTCAAATATTAATTAACTTTAATATTTGAATAATAAATTTAATTATAACCTAGTTATTAAAGTTTAACTTTATAAAAATTAAACTAGGTTAAATATATGCAAAATTTAATAAATTGCAAAAGATTTAAAATGAGAAAATAAATGAAATCTCGAAAAAATCTCGGACAACAACTACAGAATGAAAATCATAGAGATTCTAAAACCAGATTAATGCCCACCAGAAATCACATAGTAAAGCAATAAAATGATGCAATCTTCAATGGAATTTAATTTAAAAGAACTATATCAAATCATTTAATCAAAACTCAAATACCGTATTCACGCATATTTGAACAAAAAATAATTTGATATAATAATTGGATCTTACAATAAAACCTTTGAAATCTCTATAAATCCAAATCCCTGTAGCCTCTTTCATTTTTAGCCTTTTGCTCCTTTGAATCCTTTATCTTTATCTGCCCTGCAAAATTTTCGACCCATTCCATGAATCTCAATGAATTATTTATAATTTGAAAAATTTAGTTATTCTGTTTCATCACAATTTTTGGAACGACTTTTATAACTATCTTCTTCAACCCTTGCCCTTGTATTACCTGCATAATGAAATAATAATCATAATATTAAAACAAAACCAAACTTTATTTATTATTCATTCTCTCATAACTTTCCTTTTTTCCAAAATTATTTTAAAGTTCTCATATTTTAATGAACATTTCCATTCATCTAAATATGTCAAAAGGGTGCTCAAAACTATTGAGATAATCCAAATATTTATCATGGTTTATGAGAAATGATATTTTAAAGTTCCCAAATTGCTAAATTAAACTTCTATTTTTTGGTGAAATTGACATCTAAAATCCTCTAAGTTTGGTACCATTAGAAAGAGAAAATCCATATCTTTTTACCAAGTTTTTAATGAGATCAAACGGAGTTGTCTAGCTCAAGATATATCCATTTCAATTTTGCATTAATTTTAGGGTTAACCCTAAAATAAAATTTAATTATTTAAATGAAAATTAATCATTTAAACATTTGAAAATGATTTATAACAAATTATTTGATTTGAAATAATGCAATTAATATGCAAATAATCAAAATATTCAGTTTGAAGCATTGCAACTACATTCAAACCTTCAAAATGCAAATATGTCAGCAATTCCAAAGTGAAAGAAAAATTTCGAAGACCTTGATGTGAGCAAAATTGGATAAACAAAAATCCCTCGAAATCACAAAATTTAAGGTGGGTCCCCAATTTTGGGGTCATTGTGAAGGACGTCACAACAAATGGTGACTCTGTTGGTAAATGTCCCTAGATATTTTAGACTTAAGAACCTGTTGGTCCGGCTTTCATACACACCCCCGCGAAGGATGAGCAGGAAGCTCCGGAGACACCCACGGGACGAATCCCACTCACTTTAGGATCTAGCTGGTTATCCAAGGTGCGAGTTACAGAGTTGGGTCGAATGGCTATTCACTCTTTTTTGCTTCTGGAATAGATTTCAATATGGACTGTTCTGTTACCTTACAGGGGGTTCCTGAACTTGTTCAGTAGTTGTCACTTGTTTATCAGATTTAACTTGAATTCTTGATCTAGCTCTCATGGGTCAGCAGATTCAAATAAAAGACAAATAAAGAAAGTAAAAATGGATCATTTCACCGAAAAACAAAGAGAGGGTAGGGTAGGGCAGAAAGAGAAGTTTATCGAACATCAACTGTAAAACCCTAAACTATCAATCTTATCTATGCTATCAGCTTCACAACAGAACAAATCAAAGAAGAAAGTGTCCAATTAGTCTAAGATCACTTTCAACTAAGAGCACAAGGCAGAGTGAAACAGATCTAGCAGAAAATTATAAATCCAAGGGCAACTGGTTAAAACTGGTATCTTTCACCGACAGCCTAGCTCACACAGTGAAGACAGAGCAATTAGAACAAACTTAACCTCAAATCTATAATTTCCCCTAGCAGACAATAGAACAATTGAAGCCTAACAGCATATTTAAACTTGATAATGGCAGATTTACAGCATATATCTAACAAACTTTAATGGAACGGATAACAAAAGAAGATACACTTATCACACTGCAAAATATTAGGCTCCTGGCCATGCTATCACAGAAAAGCTAAAGCACATCAACTCCAAGTCCAGAAACAAAGGATTTCACAAGATTTGCAAGAAATTGCTTATAAGCCTTTTATTTCTAAGTCTCCGCCTCCCGCAATTACATTGAGAAGAAGTATTTATAGACTCGTGACAGACCCTGATCTTTTCATAAATATCTTCTTCTTTAACTGCAAATCTTATCTTTCTAAACCCTAGGACCCGGGTTTTACAATATAAAGTCCTTTAAAATCAAAGTCCTGGATAGAACTTAACCACTCTCGCAAATCTGTGCGATCACCTGCCATAAATGGAGAAGATAGAGTTGAATGCCACTTGCATTCATCCGCAACCGCAAATGAATGCTCTCCATTAATTTCTGCTGGTGAGCCGGATGAGTCACCACTTCTCTCAGATCTG
This sequence comes from Wollemia nobilis, assembly GCA_028583015.1. Classification (NCBI taxonomy): domain Eukaryota; kingdom Viridiplantae; phylum Streptophyta; class Pinopsida; order Araucariales; family Araucariaceae; genus Wollemia; species Wollemia nobilis. The sequence continues at coordinate 5,281,973 of JAQPPZ010003645.1, read as the reverse complement.
ATCTCCGTAAAGCCATCCCGGAGTTGAAATTGTCTTCATGCTATTAATTCTGCCATAAATCTCCATTGAATGCTTTCACCGGCATCTTCTCCTCTAGCATGGCGGTCCTTGATCAAATCCGCACTTTAACTTTGCCTTTATGGCCTTTCCCGGTTGTCCCGCAAGTGCCAGATGGAATCCTGCATGAAAGACAAAATATTAATTAGCACTTTAATAAAATTATAAATCAAAGCTTAAAACATTAAAATCAGATTAAAAACCGCAAAATAAGCTTGCATGTCGGCCTTGCTCTGTCTGATTCGCGCTTTGACACGTGTCGCTATCCCAGGATGCCTTCTGTTTACAGCTGGAATGCACTTCTGGCCCTTTGGGCAACTTTCTCTCTCCTATCGCGATTCTGCGACATGTCACGATTTCACGACATGTCACGAAATCGCGACGTCCCCAGCGCCATGCAACTTCTTCCCCCGTCGGTCGCGAAAATGTGACATGTCACGATTTCGCGACATGTCACGAAATCGCGCCTCCTGCTAGCTGTCGCACAACTTTTTCAAGCATGTCACGATTTTGAGACATGTTAGCGACGCGCTGCACCTTTTGTACTTAAGCGTTTTTCCATCAACAACCCGCGAAAATAGAACACGTCGCGATATCGCGACAGTTCCCGTAGCTGCATGCGTTGACCGCGTTGACCGCGATTTTGCGACACATTTGCGACTTAGCCGATTTTCATTCTGCAGCCCACTTTCTCTCTCCTATCGTGAAAATGCGACATGTCACGATTTCGCGACATGTCGCAAAATCGCGCCCTTCCGTACAACTTTCTTCTCTCTCCTCTGGCCGGTAGCGATTTTGCGACGGTTTCCAAAAATGGAAACGTCGCGATATCGCGACACTTCCAAAAATGGAAAGTGTCACGATTTCGCTACACTTTTCCGACTTAGCTGCTTTTGCCAAAATTCGTCGCGATATCGCGACATTTCTCGAAATGGAAGTGTCGCGATATCGCGACACTACCAAAAATGGAAAGTTTTGGTTTTCATGAATTTATGCAACTCGTTTTCTAGATTTTTCTCGGTACCGTGCAAGATTTTATTTGTGCATGAATGATTCTAGCATGTAAAAAGTGAATTCTTGGATAACACAGCTTGAATGCAAGAAAAAGCACAACTTTAAAAAGGAGGCAAGCAAATTTGGATTTAAAACCTGAAAATTATCAAGAGGGTCCCTGCTGCAAAAATGGAAGTTCAGGGCTTTCTAAGGATGGAATCTCATTTTTCAGTGGGGGTGTGTTGCTTCTCAACAAATGGCGATATCTATGGGTAAAATAGTAGCACTATTTTAGAACCCAGGACTCTAGTTTCAAAACAAAAAGACCATGCATCATGCCTTGCCACAGACATTCTTCACAATAAATTGACTGCCAACTGCTAGCTGTTAAAATTTCCCAAGGACATACTAGGCTGAATTACTTCAAGGAAGATTTCTGATGTGCAATTACAAAGGGTATAAAACTTTCTTCAAGGATGACTGGATTGAATGATGAACTTTGGACTGATCAACTTTTCTAGATTGTAAAAAGGGGAAACCGAGTAGAGCTCTGTTTACTAGTTTAGCCTTTTACAGCCTAGACAGAGTTACCCTTTAGATTTACACGACCCAAATTTACAACTGTAAGGAAGGATCTTCAACTTGGTAAAAGAAAAATAGCTTTTGGAATCTGGCTGCCTCTCTCTCATATAACTCTTTTTTCTTTTTTTCTTCTTTTTTTTTTTCTTTTTTTATATATCAATATCTGAAAGGCATTAGAGAAATTACAATTTTCTTTTATCATTTGATCAATCTGGAACTGTTTCAGTCTAGGCACTGATAGCCTCTGTGGATACCCAAATAATTGCATGAACCATAGTCCCCTCTTATAACCAACTTTTCTTGGATTCCCCGGAGTTCCTCCAACTAAACAAAGATAGCAGTTTTTCTATCATTAAAACAATCGTGGCAAGCAAGACACAAGATCCAATCATCTCTCTACCTTTGTCCTGACTAACAAAATAGTTCCACTGTTCAGTTTAAGCAGACTATCTCAATTAGAATAATGAACACTGGGTGGAGACTGGATTGATCAGCTAGGAATAAAACAATTTTCAGCAGGCTGACTTTTCATTGATTGCTCAGGCAGAGGTTAAAGGACAGATTTCAAAAGCTGAAGGACTTTGCACAGACTTCCAAGGACAGACATAGGCCTCTAAAGCAAAACAAAAATAAAACTGCATAGACTTTTAAAATTAAATCAAGCAAATAAATTAAAAGAAGCAAAGAAACTAAAACTAAAACAAAAGACTGTACAAACTTAAACAGCAAGCTGACATAAAAAGACAAAGAAAGGAAATAAAAAGCACCGATAAAAGAAATAAACTGCACAAGCTAAAACTGTACAGACAATAAAAGAAATAAAACTGAAATAAATAAAAAATAAAGAAAAAGCAAAAAACTTCAGAGCTTATTTACAATGTATACACATGTTACAACTTCCCTTCATACTCAATATGTAGCAGATGGAAGAGCAGAGAAATGGTGCCTTAAAAAATTTTTGACCATGTGCAAGTAATTTAGAAAAATTACCTTTCAGGTCCTGTTGACGAAATGCACTCCAGACTATGCTTCAAAAATTTGCTATCTGGGAAAGACTTGTGTTTATCGTCTTCCCCGTCCCATTTGAAAAACAAATCCGCAACTCCTTCAAATTAAACAAATCATATAATAACAAATCATATGATAACATGTTTATGCTTCTACTTGAAGGGTTTGCAGAATTCTTTCAAAAGGACCGAATGTAAAAACCCCCAGGATCAAATACCTTAAAATCTTGACAGACCTAGACCACCACATCTTCAAAATTATGTGACAACCGAAAGAAATCATGTTTTATCTCGTATGCCCCGGTTCTTAACAACTTGAACATTTTGTGGTTGCCGTACCGCTTCAATATCCAGGACTTCAATTTTTATCCCTCTAGCAGAATCGTTTACAATTTTCCTTTTCACCTGAGCCTTGCTTAGATTTAACCTCATCAATGTGTAATATCCAACTGTCATCGTTGTGATGGATTAGAGTCAGAACCGTTCCCACCTTCTCAGTTGCCAAATTATAAGATCCAATATCTACATCAACATGATTTACAACCTTTTCTTTGACATTATGTTCAGAAGTTGCAGGCTTATGTTGAGACAGCTCATCAATTCCAAGTTGGCTGACCACATTCATATTTACTATCTTTTCCTCCTTTTCTTGAAATTCAACAGGTGGTCCAGAGTAAGCCTCAATCAAGTTATCCTTTTGTTCAACAATTGAGGCAGCTCATAGAGGGTGATGTCACCTTTAAGTTCCCTCATATCCTCAATGATGTTATCCTCCCTCGCTTACTTCGCATAGTGACATTGAATCTCACTTTCATCATCCTCCGATGAGGAAGGATCATTGTTAGGTTCTAGACTCCGACATCTCAAATTATAACTCGTCCATTTTGAACTCGTTGAAAATCTTGCATTTCATCCACAGGAGTCTCGTACAAGACTTTCCGTCTCTTCGAGAAAAGTGAAAGAATCCGAAACCCCGGTTGTACTATTTTTGGGTGAACTAGAAATATCAATATTTCTTTGATCTCTAGGAAAATTTAACTCACCAGGAAAAACTTTGGATTTGGGTAATGCTAGATCACAAGCGTTTACTTCAAGCACTTCCACTTTGAACTTGTCAGAACTTTTCTCTATATTTTGCACATGCTGAGTGGATGTCACAGTTAACGGAGTCTCCTTGGGTAGAGCATGACATGTTGGCACTAACTCATGATGTGGAATGGGATCTGAAATAGGCATGTTCTGTGTAACATAGGATATCAAAGGACTGCTCAGAATTTGAGGCCCTAACTGTCTTTCAAGAATTAAGGCTTCTTTATAAGCCCCTGCCAGGGTTGTGATATTAATGTCTCTCTTGAGGAAAATAGAGGTCACCGAATCCAATGCATTCTTGTAGATTTCTAAGGCCAGATTTGCATTTGGGATGTAATGGCCACTCATTCTACCGTAAGCTCTTTGGAACCTCATATTGAAAGACCTGACAGTTTCTCCCGACTCTTTCTTGATGCTGAAAAATTGTTGGTATAACACACTGGGGTCTATCACTTCCCCAAATTGTGATATAAAAGCTTTCTCTAGGTCATCCCACCTAGTAATGGAATTGCTGGTGAGGTTTAAAAACCAGTCATAAGCTCCCTCCTGGAGAGTGAACGGGAACAATCTGCAGGCAACATCTTCATGCTGTATATTCAACAATTTTAAAGCATTTTTGAAAGCTAGCAGATGTTCTTCTGCAGTTCTTGTCCCATCATGTTTATATCTGGGGAGATACCTTTCTGGGCTTCTGGGCAGGTCATGGGCTATACCCGGGATATTCAAAGCAGTGGGGCCCAACCAATTTGCCATTATTACTTGGCTGACAGTGATATTCTGAGTTGTAATTGGATAACTGCCAGTGGAGATAAAACTGCTCTTAACTTGAGGTCTTCTCTGGCAATTTTAAAAACTGTACTGACAACTTACAATACTGCCCGGATTTCACTGGGCCAGTTTTAAAATGTTGGTGTTAAGTCCCGCTGTTCAGGCAAAAACTCTAACAACAAAATTTAAAAGAGCTGAGGAGGAGGGAAAAGGATTCAAAAGATAAAATACTAGACTCAGCACATACAACTTTACAATACTTAACAGACTACTGAACTTGAACTGAGATGTTCTCGGCCCTCCTTCTAGCACCAATTAGGTGTTGGTCCGGCTTTCATACACACCCCGCGAAGGATGAGCAGGAAGCTCCGGAGACACCCACGGGACGAATCCCACTCACTTTAGGATCTAGCTGGTTATCCAAGGTGCGAGTTACAGAGTTGGGTCGAATGGCTATTCACTCTTTTTCGCTTCTGGAATAGATTTCAATATGGACCGTTCTGTTACCTTACAGGGGGTTCCCGAACTTGTTCAGTAGTTGTCACAAGTTGTTTACAATCAAATTTAACTTGAATTCTTGATCTAGCTCTCATGGGTCAGCAGATTCAAATAAAAGACAAATAAAGAAAGTAAAAATGGATCATTTCACCGAAAACAAAGAGAGGGTAGGGTAGGGCATAAAGAGAAGTTTATCAAACATCAACTGTAAAACCCTAAACTATCAATCTTATCTATGCTACCAGCTTCACAACAGAACAAATCAAAGAAGAAAGTGTCCAATCACCTAAGATCACTTTCAACTAAGAGCACAAGGCAGAGTGGAACAGATCTAGCAAAAAATTATAAATCCAAGGGCAACTGGTTAAAACCGGTATCTTTCACCGATAGCCTAGCTCACACAAAGGAAGACAGAGCAATTAGAACAAACTTAACCTCAAATCTGTAATTTCCCCTAGCAGACAATAGAACAACCGAAGCCTAACAAAGATATTTAAACTTGATAATGGCAGATTTACAAGATATATCTAACAAACTTTAATGGAACGGATAACAAAAGAAGATACACTTATCACACTCGCAAAATATTAGGCTCCCGGCCATGCTATCACAAAAAAGCTAAAGCACATCAACTCCAAGTCCAAAAACAAAGGATTTCACAAGATTTGCAAGAAATTGCTTATAAGCCTTTTATTTCTAAGTCTCCGCCTCCCGCAATTACATTGAGAAGAAGTATTTATAGACTCAGGACAGACCCTGATCTTTTCAGAAATATCTTCTTCTTTAACTGCAAATCTTATCTTTCTAAACCCTAGGACCCGGGTTTTACAATATAAAGTCCTTTAAAATCAAAGTCCGGATAGAACTTAACCCCTCTGCAAATCAGTGCAGTTAGCTGCCATAAATGGAGAAGATAGAGTTGAATGCCACTTGCATTCATCCGCAACTGCAAATGAATGCTCTCATTAATTTTCGCCGGTGAGCCGGATGAGTCACCACTTCTCCTCGAATCCGATCTCCGCAAAGCCATCCCTGAGTTGAAATTGTCTTCATGCTATTAATTCTGCCATAAATTTGTCATTGAATGCCTTCACCGGCATCTTCTCCTCTAGCATGGCGGTCCTCGATCAAATCTGCACTTTAACTTTGACTTTATGGCCTTTCCCGGTTGTCCCGCAAGTGCCAGATGGAATCCTGCATGAAAGACAAAAGATTAATTAGCACTTTAATAAAATTATCAAATCCAAGCTTAAAACATTAAAATCAGACTAAAAACCGCAAAATAAGCTTGCATGTCGGCCTTGCTCTGTCTGATTCGCGCTTTGACACGTGTCGCTATCCCAGGAAGCCTTCTGTTTACAGCTGGAATGCACTTCTGGCCCTTTGGGCAACTTTCTCTCTCCTGTCGCGATTCTGAGACATGTCGCGATTTCGCGACATGTCGCGAAATCGCGACGTCCCCAGCGCCATGCAACTTCTTCCCCCGTCGGCCGCGAAAACGCGACATGTCGCGATTTCGCGACATGTCGCGAAATCGCGCCTCCTGCTAGCTGTCGCACAACTTTTTCAAGCATGTCGCGATTTTGAGACATGTTAGCGACGCGCTGCACCTTTTGTACTTAAGCGTTTTTCCATCAACAACCCGCGAAAATAGAACACGTCGCGATATCGCGACAGTTCCCGTAGCTGCATGCGTTGACCGCGTTGACCGCGATTTTGCGACACATTTGCGACTTAGCCGATTTTCATTCTGCAGCCCACTTTCTCTCTCCTACCGCGAAAATGCGACATGTCACGATTTCGCGACATGTCGCAAAATCGCGCCCTTCCGTACAACTTTCTTCTCTCTCCTCTGGCCGGTAGCGATTTTGCGACGGTTTCCAAAAATGGAAACGTCGCGATATCGCGACACTTCCAAAAATGGAAAGTGTCGCGATTTCGCTACACTTTTCCGACTTAGCTGCTTTTGCCAAAATTCGTCGCGATATCGCGACATTTCCGAAATGGAAGTGTCGCGATATCGCGACACTACCAAAAATGGAAAGTTTTGGTTTTCAATGAATTTATGCAATCTGTTTTCAGCATTTTTCTCGTACCGGTGCAAGATTTTATTTGTGCATGAATGATTCTAGCATGTAAAAAGTGAATTCTTGGATAACACAAATCTGGAATGCAAGAAAAAGCACAACTTTAAAAAGAAGGCAAGCAAATTTGGATTTAAAACCTGAAAATTATCAAGAGGGTCCCTGCTGCAAAAATGGAAGTTCAGGGCTTTCTAAGGATGGAATCTCATTTTTCAGTGGGGGTGTGTTGCTTCTCAACATAACCCAACTCTGAAAATAACAAAAACCCAAATATTAGAATCATGAGCATCAATAATATCTAGAGAATGTGAATAGACCAATTCAACATGAAACAATAGAATCATCAACATTGGCTTGGTGTGTGTAAAGTGATTCGTTCTATATCTTTGAAATCGTTCAACCTTCCATTGTCAATTTTGCATTTTAGGCTATGAACATTTTCTCTTTTGAAGTATACCTCCACCTGGCTCTCTTCAAACATTGCTCTACTACCAGCTAGGCATTCATAGCCCCGGTAGAGATTATCTGAATCTCCCATATATTAGGTGAATTTTTGCATTTTGTATTTTTCATTTCAGTCTAGACCTATCTCCACTGCCAGTCAGGCATCTATAGCCCCGGTGAAGGCTATCTAGACTACGGTGATAGATTTATCATTACTTTTCTTTGTATTCATCATTTTTTTTCTTTTTTTTTTTTTTTTCTTATTTTTTTTATTTTTATCCAATAATAAGGTACTTTGCAAAAAATCCACCTACCATTTGGGTTAGAGATCAGGTAAGGCTGAAAGAGTATATGGAATTTTTCACCTTAATTTGCAAAACTGACAACTTCATACTTCTAGAATTTCAAAAGATATTCTTTAAAGTGTTTGTAGTACTTGTGAAGCTTTTGCAATATGATTCTAATATTTCAAATTTCTTTATCTTGGTTCAAATTCATGAAGATATACACTAACATCTCATTTTATTTTTTCTTCAGGTTTTGCATGCTTTCAAAACAGGTAATTTTATCCTATATGACCCAGGAACAAATACCAAACAAGATCATCAAGTGTTTATTGTAACTACCACAACTACCTCAATAGAAGAAACCATACCAAAAATCTCACAAACAACAAAATGACAACTTGAATACCAAAATTGTGGCATAAGCCAGTATTATTCAAAAACAACAATGGAAACACATCCAATGATTTCACAAAACCAAAACATCAACAAACAAGCAAATAACAAAATTTCACGAAACAACAAATTATGTACAAAACAAAACAAAAACACAAAAACCCAAAAAACTATTTACAAAAATATACACTATGTACAAAATGATAACAAATTTATGCTATCACCTTCCTGGATCCCAAATACGATTGGCACATTGTAAAATATATGTATGATTATATGCATTCCAAGATTTACATGAATCCAACCAAAAGAGGATTAAGTGAAATGATGCAACCTTAATTTTACCTTTCACACCCCACTAATTTAATTCAAACTTATAAGCAATTCCATGTTTAAAATTTGAACCATTAACCTTACAAGTAAATACATGATCTTCCATGATCTTATGCTTATTCAACAAGATGGGAATTTCAAACCTTGATTCATCACTTTGACTTAAATTCTCATTTTCACAAGCATATAGGATTTCTTTCAAATAAGAAGCAACTTCTGAAAATTTTAAAGCAAAATCATCATCTATGTTTTTAGGCCAATCATATTCATGTAACAATTTACAAGAATCTAGGATATTTACAAAATAAGAATCATTATAGTTTTGTATCCTAGATTGAATTGTTAATTGTTGTTGAACTTGGTTCAATGATTCAAGCATATCTTCTTTTTTATTTAGCAATGCAAAATTATTTGTAGCATAAATAGAAATCCACTCTGTTTCTTTATCAACCTCCAATGACATCTCATCATAAATAATATCAAAATCCAATAAATGATTATGCAAAAATTTTACCTGATTCTTGGATGTTTGAATACAAAGGATAAGATTCTACCTTTTGTACACTTTCATTTACCACTACTTGATGAGCCATTATAGTATTTTATTTTTCTTCATGATCTCTATCATCATCATCATCATTTCGTATTCCTTCATCAATGACCATTTCTTCTCTTTCTATTGTAGCAAGATGTTCTACAAACTCATGTTCAAAATGATCAAATTTTGGAATCTGTTCTATTTCTCAAATTGGTATATCATTTTTTTAGTTGGATAGGAATTGCCAAATCTTCATGCAAGACAAAGGTTTCAACATCCTACATATCAAGTGAAATGGAAATTTTATCAGTAGGATGGTTAGAAAAAAATGATTCCCCATATCTTCCCCAACCATTATAATAATTATCTTCTAAAGCTAAAGGATGAGGTTCAACCATATCTTCACACTTTGTAAATTCAACAATCGAATGCTTTTCAAATTCACTTTCATCACTTTCAAAAAATTTATCCTCAATAAAAAATTCATCTTCCTCAAGTAATAAACTTTTATGATCAGTCATAATGAAATTACCTCTAGAATATTTCAATTATGGAGCTTTAATTGTTTCATTCAACTCTATGGAAGATTTTATTCTATCATATGTTTCAAAGCTAGTTAGATCTAAAACTCCTCCAATATCTGAAGACTCATGCATTTCTACATTCTGATAAACTTGATTACTACAATCCTCATTGATGGATATTGGATTTGAAACTTGAACTTCCTCTTGGACAATATCAAAAGTGGTTGAAAAACTAGGACATTCAATTTCATTCGATGGTGTCGAAAAATGTGTATCATGACTCATAGGTGGTAATTGATTTGAAACCTTAGGGTTAAGTAATGATAATCTACCCACATCAATTCCTCTTGAAATCAACCATTGTTCTACAACTATTGCCCCACCATAGACGTGAGATAAGGATAAATCTTTAGGAAGTTTTTCTAACAACTTAACAGTAAAAGGATCTAAAGCTTCCAAGTATATTTGAACAACTTCTTCTGAAATGATAAAGTGTATCTCTATTTCAATATACAACTTATGAAACCTATCATTAAATTGACTCATGGATTCATTAGGTTTTTTACAGATAGAGGAAAATTGATTTGATAACAAATCCGTGTCAACCAATGTTCCAAAATGTTCAAGAAACGTTGTTTCTAGTTGGTTCCAAGAAGTGGTAGAACTAGTAGGTAAATTGATAAACCAATCTTTAGCAAATTCATCCAATGTGTATGGAAACATTCTACAGAGAACATCTTCTTGCATAATTTGAAAATGAAACATAATGTTTTTATATGCTTGAATATGTTCTTCAGTTGTAATTGTCTCATCATGCTTAAAATAGGGTAAATCATTTTCTGCCATCGAACCAATTTTAATATGCAAGGCTATGTATGAAAATTCACAAGAATTGAATCATAACCTAATTTTCAAATTTATGACAGATTAACATTAATGCAACATAAATCAAAAATTTTCAATTTTTTTTTTTAAATAACTAATTGCACATGCTGAAAATTAAAATATTACCTTTCATGCCCTCCTTCTAGCACCAATTTGTTGAGGTGTGATTTTGTCCAGTTACAAAAATCACTCGACAACTAGGATTCAAAATCCTCTCTTGCAAAGAAAGTATACTTCTCCAAGGTTCTCACTTAATATTTTTATGTATCATGCATATGTGCTAAAATAAGTGCTTGAACAATCTCAATAGTTTGCAAGTAACTGATTACAAAGGGCCTAGGAATCAGGTAATTAACTTTAAATTCATCATGTGTTAAGTGTCTTTTACTCCAACTCTTTCTCTAAGCAATAATAGATAAATTTACCTTTTAATTTTGATAACTTGTGCAAATTTATTCTATAATCTCAAAACAATATCTTAATTAAAATGCTTCAAATGATTTTGAAATAAAAATTTAATCTAGCATTTTAATTAATATTAAATTTCAATTAACTTTAATAAAATCAAAGTTTATGAAATTTTAATGAAATTGATTAAATATAAACCTTAATTATAAAGTCTAAACTTTATAATATTCAAAATTTAAGGTTTATTTAATGTAAATATTTGTTCATCCAAATATGAAATTGAAATTGAAATATTTGGAGAATGAACAAATGTAATAATGATTAACCCAAATTATAAGGTTTTGAAACCTTAATAATTATGAAACATAGGGTTTAATATAAAACTGATCTATGAACTTTTGAATTTTATGATATGAAAAATAAAGTTCATAAAACATCTCCTTCCTGTAATATTTATTTCTTAAATATTTATTGAATTAAATATTTAAGAACAAATATGATCCTGAAATGTAAAGTTTGGATCTTTGGATAAATTGAAACCATATTAAAATAAAACCCAAACTATTTAATGAAAATATATCAATTCTAAATTCTCAACTTTATGAAATTAAAGTTGGAATCAGAATAGTCATTTATCCTTGGTAAATTTATTTATTCAAATATTAATTAAATTTAATATTTGAATAATAAATTTAATTATAACCTAGTTATAAAGTTTAACTTTATAAAAATTAAACTAGGTTAAATGTATGCAAATTTAATATGAAATAAATTTCAAAAGGTTTAAAGTAAGAAAATAAATTAAATCTCGGACAAAACAACTACATAATGGAAATCACAAAAATTCTAAAACCAATTTTATGCCTACCAGAAATCACACAGTAAAGAAATAAAAATGGTGCAATCTTCAATGAAATTTAATTTAAAAGAACTATATCAAATCATTTAATCAAAACTCAAAAACTGTATTCACACATATTTGAACCAAAGATAATTTGAAATAATAATTGGATCTTACAATAAAACTTTTGAAATCTCTGTAAATCCAAATCCCTATAGCCTCTTTCATTTTTAGCCTTTTGCTCCTTTGAATCCTTTATCTTTCTCTGCCCTGCAAAATGTCCGACCCATTCCATGAATATCAATGAATTATTTATAATTTGAAAAGTTTAGTTATTCTGTTTCATCATAGTTTTTGGAATGACTTTTGTAACTATATTCTTCAACCCTTGCCCTTGTATTATCTGCATAATAAAATAATAATCATAATAATAAAACAAAACCAAACTTTATATATTATTCATTCTCCTGTAACTTTATTTTTTTCCAAAATTATTTCAAAGTTCTCATATTTTAATGAACATTTCCATTCATCTAAATATGCCAAAAGGGTGCTCAAAATTATTGAGATCATCCAAATATTTATCATGGTTTATGAGATATGATATTTTAAAGTTCCCAAATTGCTAAATTAAACTGCTATTTTTTGGTGAAATTGACATCTAAAATCCTATAAGTTTGGTACCATTAGAAAGAGAAAATCCATATCTTTTTACCAAGTTTTGAATGAGATCAAACGGAGTTGTCGAGCTCAAGATATATCCATTACAATTTTGCATTAATCTTAGGGTTAACCTTAAAATAAAATTTAATTATTTAAATGAAAATTAATCATTTAAACCCTTGAAAATGATTTTAATTAAATTATTTGATTTGAAATAATGCAATTAATATGTAAATAATCAAAATATTCAGTTTAAAGCAATGTAACAACATTCAAACCTTCAAAATGCAAATATGTCAACAATTCCAAAGTGAAAGCAAAATTTCTAAGACCTTGATGCAAGCAAAATTGGATAAACAAAAATCCCCCGAAATCACAAAATTTAAGGTGGGTCCTCAATTTTGGGGTCATTGTGAAGGACGTCACAACAACATCCAAATTTCTTTTGAGTTAGCTCTCTTAATCTATTCCAACTGAGTCTTATTCGTCATTGGTTTTTCTCGAACCAAATGGAAAGACCCTAGCATCCAAATCAATGTGACTTCACCTTGTCCCCTCAATATCTACTCAACCAAACCTTTAAAATAGAGTACAAGTCTTCAGTACGTTTAAAGTGGATAGACTCAAATGTTATGATGGCTCTGAAATATAAATCTATCAAAAATAGATAGAGCTAAGTGGCAGCTCTGATTCCATTGTATTTTAAGTCTAACTATCTCAAAATATTATAGGTCCCAATATAAAAGAACCACAATATCATAGGTAAAAATATCAATAATCAAGAGTAAAATTATAAATGTGACCAATCAAATATATATCTAGGTCAATATAATAATAAAATAGCATTCACTTATAATATCAAATATGAATATAAATGGCCAAAATCGTTCATGTACATGCATGAAGAATACTTACAATAATAAATTGCTCAAAATATATATACAAACTTTATTAACAAATACTTGCTATGTAGTGATCGTTTACAGATCATTTTCCCGATACATTATATGGATCTTTGTCTCCATAATATAGAGAAGAAAGGTGACTTTTCAATACTTAACTATTACTCCCCTAACATATCTGGGAGATACAACCTTTTCTATTCTTGACCTTTGGATTATCATATTGCCACTTGTAAACTAGACTCTTCACTCTCTTCTTACATGCATACTTGACTCTATGATACTTGCACACTTCTACATGACTCTTACTCTCCTAAAACAAGATACTTGTGCACATTATAACTTTTTATATTTGCATACTTACATACATGATACTTGTTCATATTCTCTCAATACACACTTGCACTCTTACTTACATGACACTTGTGCATATCCTGCACATTATATTCTTACATGACACTTGTGTATATCCTACACATTATACTCTTACATACAAAATAAATCACTCATCTAAACTATAGACACAAACCCTAATCTATTACACATTTATATTTATACCATGAAGGTACCATGGGTGTACATTTGCATGTACCAAATAATTTAATATTCTCCAACACCTACAAATAACCTTTCATGCAAATATTTTTATATGGGGTTTTTAACCCAAAATTCCATACCTCTTGCTTGATTACTAATAAATCTTCCCCATATCCATGCACCTTTATAAATGATGGCATATTTCTCAAGGTCATCACTCCCATCATCATTTGGTATTAAATGTGTCCAACCACCCAATATTTTCTTGCACACATGTAATAAATTCCTTCACTTGCTCTCTCTCCTATAAATACTATTCACCTTAGTCATTTTTTACTTTTACCCTCTCTTCTAGGTTATGCACATGAAGTAACTTTTCAAATTTGGCCAAGTCATCCATAAAAACTCAATCTAAAGTTCAACTTCTCATAAGGGTATTCACATTTTACTAAACAATATTTATTTCCCTTATCTTTTCTTTTGCTTTTTAATTTTGTTTTACCTACCAAGTTAATGCTCATTGTATTTACCCCATTGGTTATGTTCATGTCTATTCATGGATAAATTCTTCTCTTTCATGTTTACTATTTTATCGTATGAAAAGATAATTTAGTTGTCCCTTCTCAAAAGTCTCTTTTTCAAAGTTGGAAGATGTGTGGTATTTTTATGTTTTGATTACAAATTTTACCACATACTTATCCTTTATATACACCATCAAGTAACAATGCTCCATATCCACTCTGATACATTGTTTGATTTTATAATACTTTGTTGGAGTGAATAGATGTAATATATCAACTCAAATCACATGGTAAGAGATCATATAAATATTGATACAAAATGTGGAAGGGTTTCCATGGACACCCACGCATGATCAAGATAAGATCAGACCATTATAATGGATTATATGGTTGAGGATCATTTATATCAAATCCTCAATAATTAATTCCAAGTTATTTAACCCTTGTTGGTATCACATTAGGAATTAAGGTTAGTAAAGGTTAATTACAAGTTACTAAACCTTTGCCATAACACATTAGGCATAAAGGGTTTAGTAAAGGTTAACTATGACAAGGTTAAACCACGGGCCCATCAATAAATTGTATTAAATAATAAGAAATTACATTACATAATTATTACCCATAGGCTTAGACATTATTACCTTATACAATATTATCCTTGGACAGTAAAGTTAGATTACACAACTTCCAACACAAACTACGTCTTCAACAAGGTTCTTACCAAAGTTACTTGGAAATTGAGACTTGAAGAGAAGTAGAGTGGTGATGAAAACTTAAAATATGACCTAGGACAAAGACCATTTTCTTCAAAGAGGGATATTTTCTTCTAAAAATCTATCAAAGTACAAAGACATGATGTCAAAAAATTCCTCAAATTTTAAAAGGTAATTTTTCAAAGACAAGAAATGAGTCCAAGCCTCTCATAGGTTTGTGGATGCTGGGTTGAAACTAACACTTGACACTTTTCAAGCATCAAAATGCCAATGAATATCCATAATTTGCATCCCATAAAGCATGTGTCTTTACTTTGAAAATATTACATAGTGTAGATGCTTTGTCAAAGTCAACTCCTTTCCCCGCTTCCTACAAATAATATTTCATGTAGACATTTTTATATGGGGTTGTTAACCCAAACTTGCATACCTCTTGCTTGTCACTCAATATTCCTCACATCTACGCATTTCTATAAATGATGGTACATTTATCGTCATCACTCTTGTCATCATTTGGCATTAAATGTGCTCAACCTCCCAACCTTTTCTTGCACACATGTAATAAATTCCCTTACTTCCTCTCTCCTTATAAATACCATTCACCTTAGTCATTTTTCATTTTTACCCTCTCTTCCCGGTTGTGCACATAGAGTATCTCTTCCAATTTGGTCAATTCATCCACAAAAACTCATCTTGAGCTTCAGCATCCTCTCATAAGGGTATTCATCCTTTACTAGTCAATCTTTCTTTCCCTTGCCTTTTCTTTTGTTTTTTCCTTTTGTTTTACCTACCAAGTTAATGCTCATTATGTTTACCCCATTGTGTTATGTTCATGTCTCTTCTTGGAGAAATTATTCACTTGCATGTTTATCATTGTGTCGTATGAAAAGTTAATTTAGTCATCCCTTCTCAAAAATCTCTTTTTTGAAGTTGGGAGATGTATGGATTTTTTTGTTGGTTTTTATGTGTTTCTATGATAAATTTCATCACATATGTTTTCTTTCTATGCACAATCAAGCAACAATGTGCCTTACCTTCTCTAATACCATGTTTAATTTTGTAATACTTTATTGAAGTGAATATATGTATTATATCAACTCAAATCACATGGTAATATATCATATAGAGATTGATATAAAATATGGAAGGGTGTCCATGGACACCCACACATGATCAAGATAAGATCACATCATTACAATGAAGCAGGTGATTGAGGAGCATTTATAACAAATATTTAATAATTAATTCCAAGTTATTTGACCCTTGTTGGCATCACATTAGACATTAAATTCAATAAATGCTAATTACAAGTTACTAAACCTTTGCTCATAACATATTAGGCATAAAGGGTTTAGAAAAGGTTAACTATGACAAGGTTAAATAATGGGCCCATCGATAAATTACATTAAATAATAATAAATTACATTGCATAATGATTGCCAATAGTATTACACATGATTATCTTATATAATATTAGCCTTGGCCAATAAAGTTAGATTACAAAAACTACATCTTCAATAAGGTTCTTGCCAAAGTTACTTGAAAATTGAAACTTGAAGAGAAGTAAAGTGGTGATGGTGCTAAAATGAAGGATATTTTCTTCCAAAAAATTATCAAAGTACAAAGACATGATCTCAAAAAATTCCTCAAATTATAAAAGGTAAATTTCTAAAGTCAAGAAATGAGTTAGTCTTTCATAGGTTTGTGGATGCAGGGTTGCAACTTACACTTGATACTTTCAAGCATCTATGTGACAATGCATATCTACAACCTACATCCCACAAAGCATGTGTTTGTCCTTTGCAAAGAATTCATCATGCAAATGTTATGTCAAATTCAACTCCTTTCCTTGCTTCCTAAAAATAACCTTTCATGCAAAAAATTAATATGGGGTTGCTAACCCAAACTTGCTTACCTCTTGCTTGAGTGTCACTCAAAATTTTGTGCATCCATGTACCTATTCAACTAATGGAATTTTTTTCAATGTCATAACTCTCGTTGTTATTTGGAACTAAATGTGCCAAACCACCGAACATTTTTATGCACACATACAATTAATTCCTTTACTTCCTCTCCCTATAAATACCATTTGCCTTAGTCCTTTTTTACTTTTACGCTCTTCCAAGTTGTGCACATGGATTACCTCTTACATGTTGGAAATAGAGTTTATTCCATCATTTGGGTTATGTAAATGTATCCTCCAAGATACATATCTAGATTACTTCTTGTGCAAGTTATCTAGTTACTTGAGGAACAAGCAACATATGCACAAGTGTCAATATGCATGTGTGCAAGGTATCTCATTGTACAACTAGATGGAGTGTTGGAAAAGGAACCCTTCTTCCTATATGAAGGGGGTCATGGCTCACCTCATTTTGCATCACTTCTATTTTTTATTCAATAATATTTTCTATTGCTTTTGTCTCTATCTTGTAGTGTAATGCAATGCTTCTAAAGCCATCAGTGGTATCAGAGCTATGGTCATTCTTAGGGAAATTCATTGTTATAGGGTTTTACAAAATAGACACGCCTTTGGACCTTCCACTTGCAAATTCCATTGCTTTGAGTTTGTGTGAAGAGATCTACAAGAAGGAGATCAGAAAAGCTTTTTGATAAGTAGAATATTTGGGACAATTATCGCCATCCGATAACAAGCCCAAAAATAAGGTAGAAGACCAAAATGAGATCTACCAAGTCTCTGGAAGAGAAGAATGAGGCAATAAGTGTCAAAGAAGATACATAAGTGTAAATGGGAGCTACAGAACTCTTAAAAAAGGTACGCAATCCCTGGTGCAAATATATTTTTTAATTAGATTTATTAAAGCGCCTTATTTTGGATTAAAAGTTGCAAGAAGAAAGTTAGATTACAGTATTCCAAAAGTGCAAAAGGAAATAGATTCTTCTTAAGGATTTATTTGCACATTTATTAGGAGTTGATTAGATTTCAAATTAGCCTCCATCAACTACCTATTATCTATTTGAAAAAGGGGGAAGACTAAGTCCTACAACACTGATTGTAGTGAAGTTGCAGAATAACTCTTAAATATTTATTTTAGGTTATTCTTGATTAGTTGCAGTAGATTATTAGTGCATTAAAAGTGAAGAACTTATACTATTATACCACTCTCAAAGGAAAAATTAGTTTTGTGTTTCTTGAAAGGCACAAAGTCTGATTTGTATCAAGTGTCTAAAGACACTATTGAAGCACATAAATCTGCAACTTGAAGTTACTACTAGAAGCCACCAAAAAAAAAGGTTCAAATCCTCAAGAATTTGGAGAAGAACCTAACTATCCAAAAATAGAAATAGAAGCTTATGAAAGTGAGACTTGGTGAGTCTCAAAATCAAAAAGCATTACAAATTTGAATACAAGGAAAGTGCAAAAAATTGCTCTAATTAAGAAAGATTCTATCTACTATTATTGAAGCTTGGACTTGTTATCAAAAGTATCCAAGCAAAAATGGAAAGGTGTGTCTACTATTTAAAGACAACCTCAAACCCTTGTATTGCAGAAAAATCTACCACAAAACCAAAATTTTAGATCTGGAAATAGAGTGCAAAAGAAGGTATATTAAAAGCCTTATTATACAACATTATAATACATTATATGCACTACTCTAATATGGTTTTTGATAGCATAAGAGCAATGTTGAAGTGCCACAAAAATGACACATTTTCTACAAAAAAAAGGTCAACATAGGTCGGACGGCAGCACTCTTCTTCTCAAGTCAGAAGGAGCCACTCAAGGTCTCACCTTGGATGTACGTACCTACAAAATCAAAGCTTATTTTAAATCATTCATGAGCCACATTTAAGTAGATAAGCGAGTGCATATCAATTTCAAAAATGATGTCAAAAATCTACAAGGGATTCAATATATTTGGATGAATAATAGAAAGAGGGAAATGTGTTACATTTGTGATCTCTAACTTGGAGAAGATAACCCACTGAAGGAAGCTCCAAATCGCCATCCAAGCTCCATAGTCCATCGTCCATCCACCTACAAAAAAAGACTTGCTTTTTGCCCAAGAAATATTGCAAAGCAAAGAGGTTATGGAGTTATATTCTCCATCTCTGAAGATGTTACAAGAATGGACTCCATGCAGATATAACACTTGGCATTATGGTCATCATTCCTCTCAAAATTCTAGAAACTCCCACATAGGAGTTACAAGCAAAGACACAACACTTGGTATTCTCCACCAGCTTCACACAAGTGCTCATACATTTTTCTCCAAGAGTGTTACGTAAAGAAGGGAGCGCTAGCTTGTAATAAACGTGACACATATCACAAGTTAAGTGGCTAATTATTGATAGTACTTGACTTCCAAAGAATGAGTGAAGCATAATCAAGGTGTGAATGAAGCACGGCAAAAATGTTCGAAGTGCAATGTGGAATATAAAGGGAAGGAGCATCATTTTTTAAGTTCAACTTTCAACATCATATGTACCAGCATTCAAGACCTGCCACTCCAAGGAATTTCCATTAAATCAAGCACCTAAGGTACCTTTTACATGCTATTATACACAGCCATAGAAAGCATCGAATATTGAGTAGATATTACATCTAAAAGGTAAGGTCTAAATCACATTTATTATTGTTTTCATAAGTTGGAGATATAAGGGTTATAAACTAAGGTTAAAACTTAGATATTGAAAGCTAAAGGGGTGACTTATCTTATTAATTTAATATTTACAATCTTACTTAGGAGGAATAAGGAATTCAACATTGATTAATCATTTCTCTAATTTTCCAAACTTGGGAGTCACGATGATTACTCCATCAAATTTATTTTAATAAAAATTAGAAATAATCCAAGGGATAAAAAAATATGTTATTAGAGGTTCTATCAAGGTTGGATATTTACATATATTTTTATTGTCTCAAATCTTCAAAAATATTCAAAAGAATTCCAACATCAAAACCTCTTCAAAAATTTAAAAAAAAAAGTGCTTAGTTCAATTAAGAGTAACAAGGTGTTAAAAAGTTGATTTTTTTATTCTTACAAAGCTTGTACAAAATCAACCAGAATTATAGCACCATACCATGGAGTATTGGTATATAGATTCAGGTGCAAGCAAGCATATGATAGGAAACATACTTTGGTTTAACTCTTTAAAAAAAAAAAATTAAAAACCAGTTGCGGTAGCAGACAGTAAAACATATGAAGTGAAAGGAATCAGGGATATTCTAGTAAATCTTAAAGGTGGAAAATAAATAATCAAAAACATATTGTATGTTCTAGGATTGACCACCAATCTCATTTTTGTCTCTCAACTTATGGATCAAGACTTAACCATTGAGTTCAAAGTTCTCACTAGGAGAAAAAAATGTCACATCTCAAGGCTGGGAATAATGATAGCATCAAGATCATATAAAAATGGTCTATTTATCTTAGATAAAACTATTCACTTAACTCTTTTAGTCAATGCTTCAGAAATTTGACACAAAATATTAGGACATACTAGTGAGACATCAATGAAGGAATTATTCAAATATCAAACGGTGGAAGGATTGCCCAGCCTATCCCCAGAAACCATTGTATGTGCATAATGTTTAGCAAGAAAACAACACATAATTCCTTTTGAACTGTGTCAACACAAAGCTCAACAACCTTTAGAAATAATTTATACAGATTTATGTGGACCCATGAAGATTGACAGTGTTGGAGGACATTAGTATTTTCAATTATTTTTTGATGATCACACAAGAAAAATGTGGGTATACTTCATGAAATACAAGTCAGATGCATTTGGTTATTTCAAACAGTTCAAACTCAAAGTAGAGAAAGAATCACTAAAGGCTATAAAAGCACTTCATTCAGATAGAGGAGGAGAGGACAGAGGAGGAGACTTTATAAAAGAATCCCAATTTATATACTAATAAAATAGGAAATAATATCTT
The DNA here is from genome assembly GCA_028583015.1 of Wollemia nobilis. Taxonomy (NCBI): domain Eukaryota; kingdom Viridiplantae; phylum Streptophyta; class Pinopsida; order Araucariales; family Araucariaceae; genus Wollemia; species Wollemia nobilis. Next base: position 5,261,001 of record JAQPPZ010003645.1, on the reverse strand, counting down.
GATTCACATAGTATATGTTGATGACATTATCATTACTAGAAGCTCGCAAAAACTAATAAGAGATATCAAAAATGATCTATAAAAGGTATTTGAAATGATAAATCTAGGGTTAATGAGCTATTTTATTGGTCTATAAATATTTCAAGGAGAGGACAGAATCATGATCACTCAATCAAAATATGCTAAAGCCCTACTGGAAAAATACAAAATGACATAATGCAAGCCCAAAGACACTCCAATGGAACAAGGGATTCAACTATCTAAAAATGATGAAACATCATTGGTTTCAGCAATATTATATCAATAGTTTATTGGAAGTCTTCTATACCTAACAAACAATTGGTTAGATATTGCTTTTGCAATAAATTATCTATCATGGTTCATGCAAGAACCAAGAGAAAGTCATTGGAAAGCTAAAAAAGGATATTGTAATATATAAAGAAGACTACAAATTATGGACTAACATATTTAAAAGATGTCAAAGGTTTTTATCTATAAGGTTACTCAGATTCAGACTATGTTGGATCCATTGAAGATAGAAATTCTACCTCAAGATATGTATTCTACCTTGGATTAGGACCCATATCTTGGCATAGTAAGAAACAACATACAGTAGCACAATCATCAACTAAAATAGAATATCGAGCAGCAAGAGATACCACTTGTGAAGCACTTTGGCTACAATACATACTAGCTGACATGGGAATTAAACGAACTCCAACCATGATATTCTATGATAATCAAGGAGTACTGAACCTAATCAAGAATCCAATCATACATGAAAGAACAAAGCATATAGAAGCACAATGTCATTTTATTAGGGAGCATTTTCAGAATAAACACATCATCCTCAAGTATGTACCCACAGAAGACCAAATAGTAGATATCTTTACAAAGGCACTTGGAAAGATCAAATTTCAAAAATTCAGAGATCATCTATGCAATTCAAAGGAATCACATACCCAAATAATGTAATACAGGAGGGTGTTGGAAATAGAGTTTATTCCATCATTTGGGTTATGTAAATGTATCCTCCAAGATACATATCTAGATTACTTCTTGTGCAAGTTATCTAGTTACTTGAGGAACAAGCAACATATGCACAAGTGTCAGTATGCATGTGTGCAAGGTATCTCATTGTACAACTAGATGGAGTGTTGGATAAGGAACCCTTCTTCCTATATGAAGGGGTTCATGGCTCACCTCATTTTGCATCACTTCTATTTTTCATTAAATAAGATATTCTATTGCTTTTGTCTTTATCTCGTAGGTTAATGCAATGCTACTAAAGCCATCATTACAATTTGGTCAAATCATCCTTTACTAGTCAATATTTCTTTCCCTTGTCTTTTATTTTGCTTTTTCCTTTTATTTTAACTACCAAGTTAATGCTCATTGTGTTCACCCCATTGGTTAGGCTCATGTCTCTTCTTGAATATATTATTCTCTTACATGTTTATTGTTGTGTTATATGAAAAGTTAATTTGGCCATCCCTTCTCAAAAATATATTTTTTGAAGTTGGGAGATATAAGGTTTTTATGTGTTTTATTACAAATTTTGCCACATATTTGTCCTTTCTTTGCACAATCAAGCAACGATGCTCCATATTCACTCTAACACCATGTTTGATTTTGCAATACTTTGTTGGAGTGAGTAGATGTAATATATCAACTCAAATCACATGGTAAGATATAACATAGAGATTGACACATAAGATGATGGATACCCACACATGATCAAGATAATATCACACCAATACAACGGAACGGGTGGTTGAGAAGCATTTATACCAATTTCTCAATAATTAATTCCAAATTATTTCACCATTGTTGGGCCCCCAAGGTCTAGGTAGATTGGTAGTTTTCTATCTAGTCAAGCACTTACCAAGAAGAGACCTAGGTTCAAACCTTGGGGGTATGCATGTTGTAAAGGTAGTAGTATGATCTGAATCCTCTGAGTGCACTCCAGATCGATGATGACGGTATGAATCCCAAGCGATCGATGGTCCCCCTCACATCGGGTCAACAATAACGAGGTGGTATAGGCTTGTTGGGAGCAGCCCTTGTGGTTTGAACCTTGCACTTGGAAGTTACTAAAAATAGTGTGGATGTAACCAACTCCCCTATATATCCAAAAAAATCACCATTGTTGTCATCACATTAGGTATTAAGGTTAATAAAAATTAATTACAAGTTACTAAACCTTTGCCATAACACATTAGGCATAAAGGGTTTAGTTAAGGTTAACGATGACAAGGTGAAACCATGGGCCCATCAATAAATTGCATTAAATAATAACAAATTGTATTGCATAATGATTTCTCATAGGCTTACACATGATCACATTATATAATATTAGCCTTGGTCAATAAATTTAGATTACACAACTTCCAACACAAACTACATCTTCAACAAGGTTCTTGTCAAAGTTTCTTGGAAATTGAGACTTGAAAATAAGTAGAGGGGTTATGGTTCTAAAATTGGCCATATTTTCAAAACTTAAAATATAACCTAGGACAAAGACCATTTTCTTCAAAGAGGGATATTTTCTTCCAAAATTTTGTCAAAGTACAAAGATATAATCTCAAAAAAATCCTCAAATTCTAAAATGTAAATTTACAAAAACAAGAAATGAGTGTAAGTCTCTCATAGTTTTGTGGATGTGAGGTTGCAACTGACACTTGATACTTTCAAACATCAATGTGTTAATTCATATCCACAACCCACATCCCATGAAGCATGTGTTTTCTCTTTGCAAATAGTGCATCGATATGTCAAAGTCAACTCCTTTCCCTACTTCCTAAAAACAACCCTTCATGTAGACATTTTTATATGGGATTGTTAACCAAAACTTGCATACCTCTTGCTTGATTGTCACTCAATATTCCCCACATCCATGCACCTCTATAAATGATGGCACATTTCTCAAGATCATCACTCTCATCATCATTTGGAATTAAATGTGCCTAACCACCCAATATTTTCTTCCACACATGCAATAAATTCCTTCACTTCCTCTATCCCTATAAATACCATTCACCTTAGTCATTTTTCACTTTTACCCTCTCTTCCAGGTTGTGCACCTGGAGTACCTTTCAATTTGGTCAAGTCATCCACAAAAACTCATCCTGAACTTCAACAACCTCTCATAAGGGTATTCATCCTTTACTAGCCAATTTTTCTTTCCCTTGTCTTTTCTTTTACTTTTTCCTTTCATTTTACCTACCAACTTAATGTTCATTGTGTTTACCCTATTAGGTTATGCTCATGTCTCTTATTGGAGAAATTCTTCTCTTGCATGTTTATCGTTGTGTCATATAAAAAATTATTTTGGTCGTTCCATCTAAAAAGTCTCTTTTCTAAAGTTGGAAGAAGTATGAATTTTCTATGTTTCCATTACAAATTTTGCCATATATTTATCCTTTCTTGTGTCATTCATTAAGTGTTATACAAAAGAATTGTGTTGGAAGTTTTAGTTTTTTTTTGCCATCAAATTCATGTTTTCACCTTACTTGCATTCCATTTTCTTAGAGTATATATGTAAATAATACTTTATGAGTTTGTCATCTTTCTTGAGTCAAATTACCTTTTTTTCGGATTTTTTGTATCTTTTGCAGAGAAGAAAAAGTGTACACCTCAACACAATGTGTGAGGTCCTTATTTTCAGGTGGTCTCCTTAATTACTGGGTATATGTGGTTTTAGCCCATAGTTTTACACTCATTATATTCTAATACCATGTGGTGGTTTAGGGTTGTTTAATGTTATGGGATACCTATGTATATTGTAACTCCTTTGTTAAAAGTACATAATCATAAAAAGAAAGAGGTGTGGCTCTAATTTTTTGTTGGTTTTCCCAATCAAGGGTTTCTAGAATAAATATTTATGTTTAATGTAAATGCATGTTATTTGTCTTTGTATTTTATGAATCTATTTGCATTAATATCTCTAGAATAGGTTTATCAACCTCTTCATTTGGTATCAGAGCATGGTTATTGGCTTCATGGGACGCCTTTGTTGCTAGGATTTAGCTTGGTCTAATAATATCAAGGGTATCTTGGGTCTATAATAAATCTATTTTTGAGTGGGAGTTTCATGCAAGTGAATCTAGTGTGAAGGAAATGATATTCACACAATGACACTAAGAGGGGGGGTGAATCAGTGTAACTATTAATATTAATATCTACAACATTTAAAAATGAAGCAAAGAGAACTTGAAAACCAGAAAAGCAAATTGAACAATAGAGCACACCACAACACTCAATATACCGAGGTTCACCAATTTGGCTACTCCTCAAAAATGACCGCTTGGACTCCAATCCAAATCCAGTCTTTGCAAAATACCAATTTTACAAACACTTTACCAAGGATCTACCTGGAAGGAGCACCAACCCCTTAGTTATCTACACCAATAGAAAGGAGCACCAACCCCTAGTACCAAGCACCAACTTGGACTGCAATTCGAGCAATTTAAAATGACATAAACATGTCTTCACTTATTACACGATCCCGACCGGTCCGCAATTAAACAAACTCTCACACTCTCACGGCTCCGCTAATTTCTCTCTTGGCTCTCTTCTAACCCTCTTTTCACAGCAATTTCCCTCTAACAATGACAGACCCTATTCTCTCGCATGACTGTCCTTTTATAACCCCTTTTTCTCATCGGGACTTTTCGTCTTCTATAACTTTTCAATCCTGCATGCAGTCGAATGACATTCTCGAGCTGTTCGAATTCTTTTCTCCTCTTCATAAGCGGCTGTTCGAATCCTTGCAAATACGGTTGTTCGAATGCTGCAAATACGTCTTTTTGAAAGCTTTTTCGATCCTTCATATTTGGCTGTTCGAATTCTGCAAATACGACTTTTCGAATGCTGCAAATACGTCTTTTTGAAAGCTTTTTCGATCCTTCATATTTGATTCTTCGAATGCTTTTCAATCGTGCATATACAATTGTTCTAGTGCATGTCTAACACCTCAATGTGTAATCCAGATCTGACATCAGTTACTTTTTACGTAACTGGCTGCATGATTTTCTTGTATGCTTTTTTCGACACGTGTCATCTTGCATGCTCCTTCGGCTTTTACCCGCCCAACTGTTACCTGTCATGAAATCGTGACATTTCTGCCCAGTTGACTTTTTTTGGGCTGTTGACCACGAAATACTAACTTGTCATGATATCGCGACACATTTTGTAGCCGTACGCCTTCATGCCCTTGCTGTCATGAAATCATGACCATTTTGGCTTTTGAAAGCTTTTCCTCTGTTCATGTCGTGAAATCGTGACACTTCAAACTTTTGCTGACGTCATCCTTAATGTTGTCATGAAATCGTGACGCTTGTTCCTTGCTTTAATTTAGAAATCGTACAACTTTCAACTTTGTCGACGTCATCCTCAATGTTGTCAGGAAATCGCGACGCTTTCGGCTTCTTGAGGTCTCTTTTGCAACTTGTCACGATATCGCGACACTTTCAGCTTTTGCTGACGTCATCCTCATCTTTGTCGCGAAATCACGACGCTTCTGGCTTCCAAGCTTTTCTTTCACCCTGTCGCGAAATCGTGACACTTTCAATTTTGTTGACGTCATCCTCAGCTTTGTCACGAAATCACGACGTTTCTGGCTTTCGTACAATCCTTGCTTCATGCAATAGCGAAATTGGAACATGTCACGAAATCGCGACGTTCTTCGCTTCCGTACAACTCTTGCTCCATGCACTAGCGAAAACAAGACATGTAGCGAAATCGCTACAACTTTGTTGCCTTGCATTTTGACTTGTAGCGAAATCGCTACACCTTTGTTTCCATACATTTTGTCATGCAACGAAATCGCTACACCTTTGTTTCCATGCATTTTGTCATGCAACGAAATCGCTACACCTTTTTCACCTTGTTGCTTCCACTCCGATCCTGTCACGAAATCGTGACACTTTTCATTGCCTGCGCCTTTACTCGACACATGTCACGAAATCGTGACAATTTTGCTTGCACCTTCTCTCTCCTCCATGTCGCGAAATCGTGAACAATTTGGCATGCATTTTCTCTCCTCGACATGTCAGTGAAATCGCGACAATTTGGCATGCATTTTCTCTCTCACCATGTCACGAAAATCAGTGACAATTTGGCATGCATTTTCTCTCTTCGTCCTTGTCTGCTTTTTTTGTCAATCGCATTTTCTTTCTCTCCATGTCGGAAATCGCTGACAATTTCATGCATTTCCATGTCGCGAAATCGCGACATTTTTCTTTCTGCCTTCGGACCTCTCAACCTGTCGCGATATCGCGACAGAAAACATGTCGCGATATCGTGACAATTTTCTTACTTGTCTTTTTTCGCAAATTTTTGAATCTGGGTCACTTCTGTTTCCTGCAAATTCACCGTACTTGATCCGATCGACTTCGAATTCTTGTCCATTGCTTCAACTCGCATCAATTTCTGTCCGTGTTGACAACAATGACAATACTTTTGCTGCACCTTGTTCAACAATCTCCCCTTTGGAATTGTTGGAAACACTCATGCACTCTCCCTGTAATTCTTCTCCCCCTTTGACAATAATACCAAAGGGCCGTTGCAGACTCCCCCTGAGTCTATGCACACCACTCTCAGACAAATGTTGTTATAGTTAGCAAAAATCATGAATATAAGCAAAACTATAAGTATAGGCATAAATGCACCCCCTGAGAATGTGATCCCAAATGATAGTCAGTTCTTGGGAATTGTGACCACTCCCAACTTATTTCGAAGGTACTCAAAAACATCCTTGGGCAATGGTTTTGTGAATATATCAGCTACTTGCTCCGTAGTTGGAACAAAATCCAATTTGACCTCTCCTTCTCGCAACTTTATCCTTCAAGAAATGATACCGAATTGCAATATGTTTGGTTCTTGAATGCATAATCGGATTCTTGGATATGTTGATAGCACTAGTGTTATCACATTTAATTGAAATTGGCTCTTTGAAATGAATACCAAGATCTTTCAACGTTTGTCTCATCCATAATATTCGTGTACAACATGTTGTTGCTGCAATGTATTCTCGCCTCCGCAGTGGATAGAGAGACCGATTCTTGTTTCTTGCTGTGCCATGCTACCACTCGTCTCCAAGATAAAATGCTCCTCCACCGGTACTCTTTCCATCATCAATACATCCCGCCCAATCTGCATCAGAATATGCAATCAAAGTGAAATATTTACCTTTTGGGTACCACAACCCATAATCCATAGTACCCTTGAGGTACCTGAAGATCCTCTTTACAACTGTCACATGAGTTTCTTTGGGACTAGCCTCGAAATCTTGCAACCATGCATACTGCTTGTAATATATCTGGTCTAGTGGCTGTTAAATACAACAGGCTTCCAATCATTGACCTGTACATAGTTTGATCTACATCTGGAGATTTATCATCCTTGCTCAACTTGTAGCTTTTTGTCATGGGAGTGCTAACAGGTTTACTATCTTCCATTGTGAACTTTTTCAGCATTTCTTTTACATATTTAACTTGAGAAATAAAAATGCCCTTTTCATTTTGATTGACCTGCAATCCTAGGAAATAAGAAAGTTCACCAATCATAGACATCTCAAATTCTTTCTTCATTTTAGTTGATATGTCTTTGCAATATTCATCCATGCTGCTGCCAAATATTATATCATCTACATAAACAACAAGAACAATAAGATGCCCCTTCTCTGTTTTGACATATAAATTGTTGTCCACCAAACCTTTCTTGAACCCTTGTTTAATAAGATAGTTATCCAGCCTTGCATACCATGCTCTGGGTGCTTGTTTCAAACCATATAATGCTTTCTTTAACCTGCAAACAAATTCTGGATTGTCACCAAGTTGGAAGCCATCTGGCTGTTCAATGTAAACCTCTTCTTCCAGCTTTTTCATTCAAAAATGCTGATTTTACATCCATTTGATATACTTTGAAATTTTTATGGATCGCTAAAGCCAGAAACATTCCGATTGCCTCTAATCTGCTACCGGTGCAAAGGTTTCCTCAAAATCAATGCCTTCAACCTGAGCATAGCCTTTACAGACCAATCTTGCCTTATTTCTGACAACCTGTCCATCTTCATTTAACTTATTTCAAAAAATCCATTTAGTGCCAATTATGTTTTTATTTGTCGGCCGTGGTACTAATTCCCGTGTATTGTTTTTCTCAATCTGATCTAGTTCTTCATTAATTGCCTTCATCCAACTTTCATCCGTGCTTGCTTCAGCAACATTTTTAGGTTCAATGCTAGATAACAGAGAATAGTTCCGCATCTTCGCTTCTTCTTGTCCGAATACCATCCGTGGGATCCCCAATAATCTGCTCACCGGGATGATTTTTCTGCCAGTTGTCTGTTTTAAATTTCCTGTTTTCTCCTTCTTCTGAGTCAGTTTTTACAACATCTGGATCAATTTTTTGATTCTCATCTGTTTCCTTTTCATCATCACCTTCAATGACTTCTTCATAAATAGGGTAGTTTTCTTGATAAGTAATTTCTTGTTCTCTACCTTCATCAACTTTCACATCAGGACTCTCAACAATTTTCTTTAGCCTCTTGTTGTAACATGTGTAGGCTTTGCTTTTTGTTGAGTAACCAAGAAAGATACCTTCATCAGCTCTATCTTCAAATTTATCGAGATTATCTTCAATCCGTTTGATGTAGCACTTGCTGCCAAATACTTTGAAATGTCTTGTTGTTGCCTTTCTGCCGAACCACAGCTCATAAGGTGTTTTGCTTTCATGTGGTCTTAGCATGCACCTGTTTTGAATGTAAACTGCAGTATGTACTGCCTCTTTCCAAAATCCTGTCGACTATTTTGTTCTCAACCAAGCATTGTCCGTGCCATTTCCTCGCACCGTCCTATTCTTCCTTTCTACAACACCATTTTGCTGAGGTGTCCTAGCCGCTGAAAATTGTCTTCTTATCCCATATTTTTGATAGTATTCTACAAATTCTTTTGAAATAACCTCTCCTCCTTTGTCTGATCTTAAGCATTTAATCCTTTTTCCAGTTTGATTTTCAACCTATTTTTTAAAAATCTTAAACATCTCAAAGGCATCCGATTTAAGCTTTAAAAAGAATATCCATGTCATCCCGGAGTAATCATCTATTAACAGCATAAAGTATTTGTCACCATTTATGCTTTGTGTTCTCATGGGTCCACACAAATCAGTATGAATTATCTCCAAAGGTTTGCTGGTGAAGTATTCCTTTGATTTAAAAGTGGATCTGGTTTGCTTCCCTTTTTGACATGAAGCACAGATGCTATTTACTCGGTTTGCCAATGGTTGGTATATCTCTTATCGCCCTTTTTGAACTTATTTTTGCCAGATTGTCAAAACTAATATGACCGAGCCTCTTGTGCCACAACCAATTTTCATCTTCCCGTCCAATCAAGCATGTTCCTTCTACAGCTTCTCGAGAGAGTATATAGATTACCGTAAGTCCTAGATCCAAGTAGGCTATCAACTTCCCACTGTGTGCTTTTCTCACTTCACAGCCTCGCTTCTTAAAAATGACTTCATGACCTCTGTCACATATTTGACTTACACTCAACAAGTTATGCTTCAGACCAATCACAAACAAGACTTCTTTTGATTTTATCTTTCCATCACTGATCTTGACTGATCCCTTTCCAACAATCTTTGCTCCATCATTATTTCCAAATTTCACAAAACCACCTTCATAATTCTGTAAATTCTCAAATTTTTGCTTGTCACCTGTCATGTGACTGGAGCATCCACTGTCAAGTATCCATGGTGCAGATTTGTCTTGTGCTTTAAAAGCAGTCTGAACAATCAAAGATTCCTTTTCTTTCCATTCTGGTTTGATGACAGATTTGGCTACTTGTTTTGCCTTTGTCCTTTCATTAGCATGTGCCTGTTTTTCAAGAAATTTCTTGTTTTGTTTCAACCCACTTGGTTGAGATTTTCTACTCTGATAATTATTTGATGCAAAAGTGCTTCTACAGTTTCTAGCAATATGTCCAAAATTATGACAATTATAACATTCAACTGCATAATTCATTAAAGGAGAAAAAGCATTTCTGCTGGTGAAATTCCTTTGAGATACATTATGCCTGCAATCTGAAATCTTATGGCCATAAGCATTGCATTTAAAACAATAACCAGAAAAGGAATGATTAAACCTCGGGTGCGTGTCTTTGCCGCTTTGAAGTAGGAGCCATGAATCTTCTCCTTCTTGGATGTGTGACTTTTGTGAATCCATCTTTGTCAGTACTCTTCTTGAATCTGGCATTATTGCTTTCTTTGGCATGATTTGTTTTTTCTAGGTCAACCCTGATCTTTTCTTCTTTCTTTATGGGTTCTACATTCAAGGCCTTTGAACCATTTGATGATTCTCCTTCATCGAAGCCTAAACCAAATTTGATGCCAGAAGGCCTTTGGTTATTTAACATTTTATCCAGCTTTACAATACTTTCTTCAAACTTATGAAAATAGCTCAATTTTCTATTCATCTCCTCTAGCTGCATTCTTAACTTAACAATGTCTTCCTCTAGCTTGCTACATTCAACTGTCTTTACAGTTAATTGTTCATCAAGAACTTCAGACATTTTCTTGAATTCCTCTGTCTGTATTTTTAAACTGTTTATTATGTCAATGGCATCCTCTAGTTTTCTTGAAAACTTTTTGTTCTTTTTCCTTTCTACACTCAACTCTTCAAGTGCAGGGAACCAATTCTCCTTCCGGATAAACTTCAGCCTCATCTTTAAAGCTTTCATCACCTTCCTGATTTTCTTCCGTTCTTTCCTCTTCAAGTGCCATGAACAGAGCTTCCCCTATTTCTTCTTCAGAATCTTCACTCGAGCTTTCTTCAGAAGAGCTGACATTCTTGGATATGAAGCTTTTCTTCTTGAAGTTGTTCTTTCTAAAATTTTGTTTCTTCTTCCAATCACCTTTTTCTTGGAGTGACCCTTCACCATTTTTGGTTTTATCATGCATTGGGCATTTGGCTGCAAAATGACCGACTCCTCCATAATTGAAGCACTTGAATGGTAGCTTTCCTCTATATTTTCCTTTTCCCTTTGTGAGTTTTCGAACAAAATTTGCTTCTGTTTCATCCAATGTCTCTTCATCCTCATATTCATGTTCAGTTTTTATATTCTTATGTGCTTTAAAAGCAGCTTCTCTGTCTATAGGCTTAGTTTGTCCTATTCTCATTTCATATGCAGTCAAGGAACCATGCAGCTCATCCATGCTAAAATTGTTTAGATCTTTTGCCTCTTCTATTGCAGAAACTTTGGAGTTAAATCTTTTGTGAAGGGTTCTGAGAACCTTTTTTACAACAACCGCATCATCCATTTCTTCACCGAGTCCTCTGATTGCATTGATGATTCCATTTACTCTCAACATATAGGCCTCTATGTTCTCATCTTCCTTCATTTGTAATGCTTCGAACTGAGCTCGATGAGTTTGCAGCTTGGCTTCCTTGATCTTGTCTGTCTCCTTCATGGATGCTCTTCAGTTTATCCCACATGTCTTTTGCCGATTTGCAGCTCATGACTCTTATCAATTCACTGTCTACAAGTCCACACATTATGGCATTCTTAGCTTTGGAGTTGTTTTCAAATTTTTTCTTCTCAACAGTTGATCTCGTTGGAGGAGTAGTGGGTGCTGTGTATCCACTATCTACGTAATCCCAAATGTCATATCCCAATGCACTCAGATATGTTTGCATCCTGAGTTTCTAGAAAGTGTAATTAGTTCCATCAAACAAGGGAGCTTTGTTGGATGAGAATCCTTCACCGCCTGCCATTGTTTCTTCCAAGATCACCTTAGCTGATTAAACTTGTTCAAGGAACCTTGCTCTGATACCAATTGATATTCACACAATGACACTGAGAGGGGGGGGTGAATCAGTGTAACTATTAATATTAATATCTACAACATTTAAAAATGAAGCAAAGAGAACTTGAAAACCAGAAAAGCAAATTGAACAATAGAGCACACCACAACACTCAATATACCGAGGTTCACCAATTTGGCTACTCCTCAAAAAATGACTCGCTTGGACTCCAATCCAAATCCAGCCTTTGCAAAATACCAATTTTACAAACACTTTACCAAGGATCTACTGGAAGGAGCACCAACCCCTTAGTTTTCTGCTACAACAGTATAGGAGCACCAACCCCTAGTACCAAGCACCAACTTGGACTGCAATTCTGAGCAATTTAAAATGACATAAACATGTCTTCACTTATTACACGATCCTGACTGGTCTGCAATTAAACAAACTCTGCACACTCTCACGGCTCTGCTAATTTCTCTCTTGGCTCTCTTCTAACCCTCTTTTCATAGTAATTTCCCTCTAACAACAACTACCCTATTCTCTGCACGACTGTCCTTTTATAACCCCTTTTTCTCATCGAGACTTTTCGTCTTCTATAACTTTTCAATCCTGCATGCAGTCGAATGACATTCTCGAGCCGTTCGAATTCTTTTCTCCTCTTCATAAGCGGCTGTTCGAATCCTTGCAAATACGGCTGTTCGAATGCTGCAAATACGTCTTTTTGAAAGCTTTTTCGATCCTTCATATTTGGCTGTTCGAATTCTACAAATACGGCTTTTCGAATGCTGCAAATACGTCTTTTTGAAAGCTTTTTCGATCCTTCATATTTGATTCTTCGAATGCTTTTCAATCGTGCATATACAACTGTTCTAGTGCATGTCTAACACCTGTCAATGTGTAACTGCAGATCTGACATCAGTTACTTTTTACGTAATTGGCTGCATGATTTTCCTGTATGCTTTTTCCGACACGTGTCATCTTGCATGCTCCTTCGACTTTTACCCGCCCAACTGTTACCTATCACGAAATCATGACATTTCTACCCAATTGACTTTTTTTGATCTGTTGACCGTGAAATACTAACTTGTCATGATATCGCGACACATTTTGTAGTCGTACGCCTTCATGCCCTTGCTGTCATGAAATCGTGACCATTTTGGCTTTTGAAAGCTTTTCCTCTGTTCATGTCACGAAATCGTGACACTTCAAACTTTTGCTGACGTCATCCTTAATGTTGTCACGAAATCACGACGCTTCCGGCTTCCTGATGCTTCTCTTGCAACTTGTCATGAAATCGCGACACTTTCAGCTTTTGCTGACGTCATCCTCAATGTTGTCACGAAATCGCGACGCTTCCGGCTTCCTGAGGTCTCTTTTGCAACTTGTCGCGATATCGCGACACTTTCAGCTTTTGCTGACGTCATCCTCATCTTTGTCACGAAATCACGACGCTTCTGGCTTCCAGCGGCTTTTCTTTCACCCTGTCGTGAAATCGTGACACTTTCAATTTTGCTGACGTCATCCTCAGCTTTGTCGCAAAATCATGACGTTTCTGGCTTTCGTACAATCCTTGCTTCATGCAGTAGCGAAATTGGAACATGTCGCGAAATCGCGACGTTCTTCGCTTCCGTACAACTCTTGCTCCATGCACTAGCGAAAACAAGACATGTAGCGAAATCGCTACAACTTTGTTGCCTTGCATTTTGACTTGTAGCGAAATCGCTACACCTTTGTTTCCATACATTTTGTCATGCAACGAAATCGCTACACCTTTGTTTCCATGCATTTTGTCATGCAACGAAATCGCTACACCTTTTTCACCTTGTTGCTTCCACTCCGATCCTGTCATGAAATCGTGACACTTTTCATTGCCTGCGCCTTTACCCGACACATGTCATGAAATCATGACAATTTTGCTTGCACCTTCTCTCTCCTCGACCATGTCGCGAAATCGTGACAATTTGGCATGCATTTTCTCTCTCCTCGACCATGTCGCGAAATCATGACAATTTGGCATGCATTTTCTCTCTCCTCGGCCATGTCGCTAAATCGCGACAATTTGGCATGCATTTTCTCTCTCCTCGCCATGTCGCGAAATCGCGACAATTTGGCATGCATTTTCTCTCTCTGGCCATGTCGCGAAATCGCGACATTTTTCTTTCTGCCTTCGGACCTCTCAACCTGTCGCGATATCGTGACAGAAAACATGTCGCGATATCGCGACAGTTTTCTTACTTGTATTTTTCTGCAAATTTTTGAATTTGGGTCACTTCGTTTTCCTGCAAATTCACTGTACTTGATCTGACTGACTTCAGAATTCTTGTCCATTGCTTCAACTGCATCAATTTCTGTCTGTGTTGACAACAATGACAATACTTTTGCTGCACCTTGTTCAACAGGAAAATGGCTAGCGATACAAGGATCAAGATCAAAAAGTTTAACGGTAAGATCTTTGATTTATGGAAGCTAAATATGGAAGATCTACTTATGGATAGATCAATGGGTTGTTGTGTCAAGAAAAAAAACTATGGATATGTCACAAGAAGATTGGAATAAGTTGGACAAGAAGGCAAAGAGTATTATCTTGTTATACCTTACAGATTCAATGTTGATCAATATCTCTGAAGAAAATCATGCTAAGGAATTATAGGAGAAGGTAGGGGCTTTATATCAGTCAAAATTCTAGGTAAACAAAATGTTTCTTTAAAAGAAGTTGTATTTCCTTTGGACAAATGATGGGGATTTTGTGGCAAAAAATCTCAATGCATTTAACATTGTTTAAGTCAGTTAGCCTATGTTGATATTAAAATTATTGAATAAGATAGTGTATGATGTAGGAACTCAATGTGAAGCTGATTTCTTTATTCCAATGCATAAAATATATAGGAAATACAAAGAATCTCATGTGGTTAAGTGGTTGCAATAATTTTCCAAACATGGCCAACCACTTAACTAATAGCTAACAATCTGCTAACTATGGATGTCAACTAACTGCTAGAGGACAAATGACAACATGAGTGTCAACTAACAGCTAACTAAACATCTAACAACATAACAACTTATGTCTTATGTGGGCATACTATGCCTCACGTGCATACAAAGTGCAAAAATAAGAAATAATAATAAATAATGAAATATTAACTTAGGCTTAAGTGTATAAGCCTAAGTATCCTCAACACTCCTTTCAACCATATAAGCATTGGATCCCAATGCTCTCAACAAATGTGGAAAGTCATGGGCCATCTCATGGTGAGAAATCCAGCAAGCCATGTGTGGAAAGTGACTGCGACGAGTGACAAGGTATGAAGTGGAATAATCCTATCCAGTGTGATGAGTCTTTATCTCGAAAACTCTATATGAAATAAGTGGAAGTTGACGATCAGGTGCCACTGCTACTATAGGATTGAAAATAGGATCAGGTACCAAAAGAGGATCCTAAAGTGGTGTATTTGTAAAGCAACACTTATCCAAAGTAACCCAAACTCTATCTCCAACCTGTGGTGAGTGAGGATTGTGATGCTTACGCACCACTCTCTTTTGTTCCTATGGATTCTCCTGCAAGTCCTATGGTATCTTGCCTAGAAGGCTCTGTCGGTGCTCAGTGAGTGAAGTAACCTTAGCTTTCTCCTCCATGTGTGAAATGGTGGGAGTGGGCAAAGCCAAAGGTAACTTCTCTGGAATAAGTGGTTGTGTAGCTAGAGGTGTACCCGAAATGATACCAATGGAGTGAATGGCATCTTTCTCATGAGTGAGAATTATAGGTTCTTTAACCACTTGTTCTTGTGATTATTCATTAGGTAGGAGTGAAACTTTTTCCTGTGCCTTATATGGTGCTTGTTCTTCATTTTGTGTGGAAATGATGCTAGTAGGAGCCAAAATGAGTGCTTGACTTAGTGGCTTCCTTACTTACCTACAACTTAACATCAAATTGGAAGTATATGTAGGTATTTGTATCAAGTAGGTTTTATCATGCAACTCCAATGTGTAGGTGTTATTTTTAGCATGATAAATAGCATTCCTATCAAATTGATAAGGTTTACCTAGAAATAGCGCACAACAATCCATCTCTGTGACATCACACCTGACTTTTTCCACAAACTTATCACCAAAAGCAAAATTAAAGGTGCAAGTGTGGGTGATGTTAGATGTGCAGTCTACATATTTCCACCCAAGTGCATATGGTTAGTGATATGGCTTTATGGGAAGTTTCAACTTCTCCACAATGGACTTCACAATGAGGTTCTTTTATGATCCATTATCTATGATACAATCAACATTTTAATCATGTGTAAGGTGGGCTCTAGTGACAAACAAATTGTCACAACCCCCTTGAGAAAATACATTTGACATAAGGGTAACTTTGTTCAGTTTACCCTTTAAAGCAGGATACTCTTCTTCTGTCCCTGTAGCCAAAATGGGACCATCATGTGGTTCCTCATGTGTAGGTTGTACAAATAGGGATTTCTTCTTAAATTTTTCAAAAGTAAAGCATTTGGATTTTACGTGACCATGCTATTTACAAAACTCACAATACAATGAAGAAGGATCTTTAGCATGAAAAGAAGAAGAATATGCTTTAGAAGAAATGGGAGGAGAAGAAGAATGAGAGGAAGAATGAGAATTGTTCTTCGCCTTCTGTTGATGTTAATTCTTGCCTTTGGAAGAGCTCTCCTGTGATGAACGAGATTTATGATATGCACCAACTTTATCCTTTGCAATAATGGCATGATTGAATGCCACATCCAAGGTGAGTAAAATATTGAACTTTATTTCCCTAAAAATTTGATCTTGCAAGCCACGAGTGAATTTGTTAATCAAGTCCTCTTTTGAATATTTCACACCAAGCAATACCCTTAGCCTATTGAATTGAAAATGTAGTCAAAAACAGACATCCCATAGGTTTACCTCAATCTATACCACTTGGTAGTGAGGTCACTTTGGTAGTTTGGTGGAAAGAATGTGTTTTTTAGAATTTGGATTAATTCTTTCCAAGTCATAGTGGCATTATGGCTCTATATTTCTACAATTAAAACTTTTGCTAAACCTATAATTTTTATTGTAGAAAATGCAGCATGTTCATCCTCAGGAGTTTCAGCATAAGCAAACCAAGTTTGCATATCCAAAATCCATGTAGATAAGACATTTGTATCTCTAGATCCATCATACAACTTGACATCACATTTGGCTTTACTTGCATGATTGTGATAAATTTTTATATTTCTAGGGTTTAATTGCACCACAATATATTGTACCTTCTCTACTAAAATATCTACTATAGTAGTAAGGTTTTCCACATTTTTTTTAAGCGAAAAACCCCTTGCGGGGCCGCCTTGGTCTGAGAGACCACGAACAGGGGGTTCTACACCGTCAAAGTCACCCGGAGTCGCACCCGACCCTGCTTGCACCAACATTATCAATTGGATTTTGGATACCCAATTCAGCTTTTTGGTAGGGTGGATATTTGAACCTGGGACCTCTCTTGGAGGATTTCCCTCTCCTCTCCAACTCACCTACAACACCTGGGTTAAGGTTTTCCACATTTGATTTGAGGTCTTGAGCCATAGTTTTCCTAGTATATGCTAGTCTAGTAGGATTAAAAAATTGATGCAATAACTAATCTAGGCTTAGGAATTTGACAAATTTTCCTAATGTAAGAGTTGCCTAGATTTTTACAATAATTTGCCTTCCAAATTTTCCAAAAATGGGCTATTTAGTGCTCTTTACAAAATAAAATTTCAATTTTGCAATTACAATTTAGCACTAAAATTTTAAAAATGTAGCCCTTACAATACTAAAAAGTGGGTTAGGAGGCAAAATAAATGGTCAATTTATGAAAAATTGTTGAAAAATGCAAACAAAATTGACCAAATTTGGACAAATTATCACCTTGTTTGTCGATTTTTTGGTTTTGGCGCCAAAACTCCAATTTGAATTTTGAATTTTTGGACTTTCAGGTTTCCCTGCCAAATATTTACTTTGCGAGCCAAAAAAAATTGAGTTTAATTGACCTCACCAGGCCGATCATCTGCCCACGGGTCTGCATGACAACTACGCAATGAATGGTAGACCAAGTCAATAGCCAATCAACTGCACTTGTGCCAAACAAGGGTCCGCCAAGTGACTAAGGCCCAAACTACCTCTTCATGGCTCCTCAGAAGCTGTGCACACCAACCACCGATGTTGCACCCTAGGCACATGGGCATGAGCCCGTGGTGACCATCGTAAGGTGGTCACTTTTTTTATTGCATGTTAGCTCTAAGGAATTCTTTTTATAATCAAGTAGAGTTTCCATCTGGTGCTACAAGAGCAAAAGAGATTTTGAGTTGATACACAATGATTTGTTTAGGCCTATGTATGTTCCATTGCTTGGAAAATCATTGTAACATGTTTCATTTATAGATGATTTTTCAAGGTATGCATGGATATATTTCCTTCAAAAAATCTAAGGCCTTTGTAAAATTCAAAGAGTTTAAGGCTCTTGTACAAAACTAGACTACAAAGAAGATAAAGGTGTTGCAAATAGATAATGGAGGATAGTTTTGTAGCAATGAATTGAGTTATGTAAGCAATCAGAATAGCAAGGAAAAATGTTACTCCATACACTCCTCAACAGAATGGAGTTGCAAAAAGAATTAATGGAACATTGATGGAAAAGACAAGTAATATGCTCAGTGGTGCAGGGTCGGCATAGTAATCCTGGATAAAGGTTGTGGACACTGCATGTTACCTGGTAAATCGATCACCTATATTAGCATTGGTTAATAAAACTTTGTAGGAGGCATGGACTAGTAAGAAACCCTCTCTTGAACATCTTAGAAGTTTTGGTTGTGATATTATGTGCATGTTCCAAAGGAAAAAATGAGTAAGATAATAAATTGGAGAAGTGTATCTTTATTGGTTATAAAGATGGTGTAAAAGGATACAAACTTTAGAATATAAAAATTGAACAGTTTTTTATTATTGAGATGTAATATTTAGAGAGTTTTAAAGTGATCCCAAGTAGGAAGAACAACCAAGAGAGGAAGAACAACAAATGGCGTAATTTGACTTCATGGATGAACAATCTAACTCAACAGAAGATAATGAACTAGATCCTCAAACTCTAGTATTGAGGAGATCAACTCGAGAAATAAGGAAACCAAAAAGGTATAGTTCACTTGATTTTCATTCTATTTTTTTTATCTATTACTGATGATGATCCTAGAACTATTAGGGAGGTAGTTAATACAAAGTATAGTAAATTCTGGAAGAAGACCATGATTGATGAGATAAAATATTTAGATAAAAATACATAGGATTTGGTGAAGTTACTTGTTGGAAGAAAACCAATTGGTAGCAAACGGGTATTCAAGAAGTTTAATGCAGAAGGTAAAGTCAATAAGTACAAAGCTCGCATGGTAGCAAAGGGATATTCCCAGGTATAAGGAATTGATTTTGGTGAGGTTTTCTCTTGTTGCTAAACTAACTTCTATTAGATTTATTTTGTCTATTGCTACTATATTTGACCTAGAAGTAAAGAAAATGGATGCGAAGACAACATTCCTACATGGGGATATAGAAGAAGAAATCTACATGTCTCAACCAAAAGGTTTTACAGTAAAAGGAAATGACTTGGTATGTAGGTTGAATAAATATTTGTACAATCTGAAATAATCACTAAGACGTGGTATCAAAAGTTTGATACTTATGTATTGGGACTTAGTTTTTTATGAAGTAAATTTGATCATTGTGTGTACATCAAATAGGTTCATTATAACTTTATTATTGTGGCATTGTATGTTTATGATAGATTGTTAATTGGAAATGACAAGGAAATCATCAAATAATTTTGGTCTCAATTGTCATCTCAGTTTGATATGATGGATCTTGGTTCTGCAAATTTCATCTTGGACGTGCAAATTAAGAGGGATTGGTCAAAAAAGAAAATTTGGTTAAATCAAATAAAATATATTGAGATAATATTAAAGATATTTAATATGCATGATTATAAACTAGTCAAGACTCTCATTTATTTAGTTGTAAAGCTATTTGTAGAACAGTATCCAAATACACAAGAAGAGGAGGAAATGTTCCATGTTCATTATGAAAGTATTTTTGAGAGTTTGATGTATGCCATGGTATGTACCAGACCAAATATTACCCATGCAGTGGAAGTTCTAAGTAGATATATGTCCAACCCAAGAAAAGAACAGTGGACTGTTGTAAAGCAATTTTTAAGATACTTGTGTGGCACAACAAATTATGCAATCTACTATCAAGAAATGCCTGAACCAAACAAGATATTGAATATACAAGGTTTTGTTGATGTAAATTGGATTGGATATCTTGGTCATCGAAGATCCACAAGTGGTTATGTATTTTACTTGTTTGGTGGAGCAATCAATTAGATTATTAAGAGGCAAGTTGTAGTGATACTTTCAACTATAGAATTTGAGTACACGATAGTCACTCATGCAAGTAAGGAAGAAGTATAGTTACAAAGACTATGTGCTGATGTAGAATTTTTTTACATGAAGCAGTAAGGATAAATTGTGATAGTCAAAGTGTAATTTATCTAGGAAAGAACCTTGCTTATTGTTCTAAGAAAAAACATATTGTAGTACAGTGCCATTTTATTAGAAACATGGTTGAAGATAAGAAGGTGTCACTAGAGAAAATTGATACTCTAAAAATGTTGCAAATTCATTAACTAAGCCTAAGAGTACTAAGAAGTTTTCTTAGTGGAGGGAGTCAATGGACTTAGTTGCCCCAAGTAGTTGAATTTGTGATTTGTATAGGCCCCACTGTAAATTCAACAAGTGGAGGATTTTTGGATGTGTTGTATCCTTTATAGAGAAAAAACCTATAAACTAAGAATAATGTGCGGGGTCCTTATTTTTGGGATAGTCTCCTTAATTATTAGGTATGGATGGTTTTAGCCCATGGTTTTATACCCATTGTATTCTAATACCACTTGGTGGTTTAGGGTTGTTCAATATTGTGGGATACCTATATATATTGTAACTGCTTTGTTAAAAGTGCATAATAATAAAAAGAAAGAGGTGCGGCTCTGAGTTTTTTCTAGTTTTCTCTATTAAGGGTTTTTAAAATAAATCTTTATGTTTATTGTGAATGCATTTTATTTTTCCTTCTATTTTATGACTTCCATTGTATTGATATCTCTAGAATAGGTTTATCAATATATTTAATTTTCGTGATTCTTGCTTTGCATCCCTTTTGATTCCATAATTTACAATTGTCCAAGTGTTTTGCAAGAATTTTATGTAAACATTGTATTGTAGGAATGCTCATTTAAATTGGTAAGTCATTTTTTGTTGCATCTTCTCCAATAGATTCCCCCACATACTTTTTGTTGCACACCAAAAATTACCTATGCATTTCACAAAGGATTTGTATAGAGTTTGCCTTGCAAAAATGTTTGCCTAAGTTTGCAACTTATCCTTCATGGTGCACCTCCCAACAAATCTACCCTAGAAAATTTTTTGCACTTTGCATTTACACAAGTGTTTTGAAAATTTTGTGGACTAGCTAGAAGAATTTTACACTTAAATTATCATTGAAGTCATCCTTTGAGGGTACCTCCTACACAACTTATTCCAACAACATGTGGACTCACTTTGAGGATATGTCCCTGTAGACTTGCATCTCATATTAAGCACTTCACTTCACACCTCGTTGTCTTCCACACTTCTAAACCCCACATATGATCATTTTTGTAAGTGATCTAAAATAATTTTATCAATTCATCAGTCACTATCGACAGTTCATCATCATTGAAAAAGGATAAAGTTGAAATATAACCCTTCAAAAGATAGCAATATGACCTCATAATTGTTAAAAAACATAAGTACTAAAATGCCTATGGTCTAATATGACACATTAGAAAACATTTTACTTGAGGAAAGATATAATCAGCTAAGAAAATCAAATATCACCATGGTGTCTATATTTGAAGAAACTTTCACGTGTCCGGAGTTGGTGATATTTTGTGCACTACAGTTGGACTTGTTGACAAGGAACTTGGTCACAACAAGAGTAAAATATATTTACTTCCATTAAACCATATTTATTAAAACAGTGTTCAAACTTGAGGAACCAGTAGAGGATGTAGAGGTTACCACCAAAATAAAATCAACTTTTGTGTCAGAAGAAAATCAAGAACCCTTTATGAAGTTACTAGGGAAATTTTGGTTACACATGCTAAAGAGGAAAAAATTTAACACTTACTAAAACACCCAAAGCAAATTGCAAGGAATAAATTGATGATAATTTTTTTGTTGAAGAGAATTGATGGTGAGCAGTAATCTCACCACTTCCATGCTCCTGAAGACAAAAATCGTATTGGTTGGACTTATATAACTTGACAAGATTTGAATTGTCAACTCTCCAATGTCTTGACAATGAGGTCATTTTATATGACTTCATATTTGGTATATATGATTTTGAAGTTTATCCCTAATGGAACCAACCTAGGGATAAAGAAGAAAAAATTCAAAATATTTCTAGTACCCCAATGTTATCCCTCTCTTTCATATAAAGAATTGGTGAAAAAAGGGAGCTTCCATCCACGATAATTTCTTAAGGCATCTTTTTTAGATTCTTCCAAGGGATAATAATATCATACTACCTATGGAGGCAATGAAATAAATACATCTATATGTTAATTGGTATATGCGAATGCAACTTATTATTCCATTCAAGTGTTTGGAGAAATAAGCAAGTGGCGTGACAAGATCAACCTTTTCACTAAAAGCACCTTAAGGGCAAGGTCAAGTTTTCTTTCAAAATCAATCATTACAATTGTAGTTCCTCAAAGACATAAGTAATCTAGAGGTAGAGATCCAACAGTTTCATTTTTTCTAGAGTCACAAAGAGAAAAAATTATGACCGAAGAGGCATCATCAAAGCAACTTATCCAAAGAAAGCAAATGTGTGTTTTGAACATGAGATAGATCATGATGACTTTTGGGCTAATTATGATGGTAATCAAGGTGTTCATGATCGAGAAATACGTGAATTTAGGCTGCCTAGATGGATTAATATGGAGGGTGATCAGGAGATCATTGAGGCACATAATTCAAAAAATCTAAAGAAACTTACAAGACAAAAATCTAAATAAAACTCATGATTCTTTGTTTGATGAGTCTACTCAAGTGATGTACATTGCTTTGGATGATGAATTGTCATACCATGCAAAAGAAACCTCAAAAGGAGAATATTCTCCTAAGGATGAGGCATAATCAAATTTTAAAGTTGAGGTGAGAGGAATCAGGATATATCTCGGATACATCTTGCCCTTCGAACAAGAAATAAAATTTGTTAAAGGAGCTAGAGTTCCTACTAAATCCCCTAATACAACAATCCTTGTAGCAATCATCTTTTAAAATAGATCCTCAAATGACACATGTGCCTATTTCTTCGAATCAAAGATAATATAGAGGTGTCAATGGAGCTACTATAGGAGGGAGTGAGGACGACGGGGATGGTGATGATGATAATCCAAGAAAGAGGAAAATGAAGCCCTTGTCAAAAAGAAGAAATAGAAGACGAATGAAGATAAATAAAAACTTCCATTGATAGAATAAATTCCATAGATGGTAAAAACATAGAAGTAGATGGGGAAGATCAACATAATAGTTATTTGGTTTTGACAAGGCAATCCTAAGAAGAAAATGATGATTTCCTAACACAAATTTTGAAGGAAGATCAACACTAGGAGAAAATTTAAAAATTTATTAATCTCTCTAGTATGTTCAATAATGTTTTGATAGGTTCTACAAAAAACGGGGTCAAGTCAAACATGGCATATAAAAAAAGTAAGAGGAATTTGACTATGAAGCCTGTTGGCTTGAAACCAAACACGCCTACTTGTAATAAGTTAACTAGAGATGACTTTGATATGGTCACACATGACTTACCCACATTAGACAACCAAGGTATATTAGGTTATTGAAATCAACATATGAGTTGATTGAAGACAACATTAGAGATTTGTTTACCAAAAATGTCAAATTAGAAGACAAAAAAGAGCACATGACAAAACTCAATCAATTTGGGGTGTGCAAATGAAGATAGGTGAGGCTAAGATATCTAAATCCAAAATGCCTCAACAAGAAAACAATAAAAAAAATATTAAATCAACCAAGCAAATTTTAAAAGCCATTCAAAAGGAGAAAGAAAGCCCAGTGGTTTAAAAACAAGAAGCTACAAAATTAGTTGTTGATAGTGATGGTATTATGGACTTAAATAAAATGCATAACAGTGTCATAGTTGTGGATGTTCTAGTAGAGACAATTGATAAGTTTCATAAAAAAAATCAAAACATTGATAGAAAAGGCTTGGCATATGTACATCAATCACACTCGATTGCTAATCAACCAACAAAGTCAAGACAAAGTAGCTCGAGCAGAAATGGAAAAGTACAAATCATATTGAGAACCATTGTTGTGCAAAGCAAAAGCATCAGAGTGAATTAGAGAGGGAATTGATTATTTAGGAAGACATGACAATCCTTTGTTGTAGGCTCAAGCAAATACAAGAAAAAAACATTAGAATAGGCTATCAAAGATTATACCAAATTGATTGACAAAATGCTTGAACAATTCAACAAGTTGGATAGTCATTTCAAGGGTATTGGTATCAAAACTGATTTGAAGGTAGAGCAAGTAGCCAAAAA
Organism: Wollemia nobilis; assembly: GCA_028583015.1. Taxonomy (NCBI): domain Eukaryota; kingdom Viridiplantae; phylum Streptophyta; class Pinopsida; order Araucariales; family Araucariaceae; genus Wollemia; species Wollemia nobilis. Next base: position 5,236,522 of record JAQPPZ010003645.1, on the reverse strand, counting down.
GACCAAGAAGTTTGTGCTTATAGAAGTTGCTAAATATTGGAAGGATGACTTCTTGGGATTTGGTAAGTACATTAAAGAAATTCTTGGAAAATTTTCATGATTGTTCTTAATCAAGAGCCAAATCCCAAAGTTGATAAATGTTATGAACACAAGTAATGATTAGGTCAAAGATGAAAAGGACATGATTGGTATAAGGTGTTTAGCATAGACAAGAAAAATTTGAATTTCCTCAATGGAAAACTAAATATTTGGCTGAAATATGAGCACATGGATGCCGAAGGAAAGGAAGTTGATGGATTCGCTTCTTAACAAGCTCTTGGACTACTAATCTCCTCTCAACAAGAAAATTTTGATAATTTTTTGTGTTTTTTTATGGACCTTGAGTGTCCAAAAGTAAATTTTGTTAAGAGAGAAGTGTAATTAATAGGTTTCAATAATTAGTTAGTTAGAAATTAGTTATGGAGTAGTTTTAGTCAATTACTCTTCATAACCAACAAATGTTAAACAAGGAATCCAAGGAAAAAAGGGTTCTAATTTTAATTTTGCAAAAGCATGATATTTTGAGAAACACATCTTATGTAGTTTTTGGAGGGCTTAATAAAATCATCTTCAAATTTTCGAAGACATTTGTGTGATAGATGGTTGTTTTCTTTCAAATTTGTTGTTATTGAGAGGACTTCATTTCTATACTAGATGCATAAATGATCTTTCATTTAAATTATTGTTTAATCTAGATGGTTTCATATGGATCCTTAAAAGATAAATCACTAGAAAATTATCTATTTATTTCTGCAATATATGAATCTTTATTTTAGTTTATTATTTAAATATACAAAAACCAAAAATACATCTCTTAAAAGAAGCCATCATTCTATAAAATTGTGGAGAACTTCACTCTTCTATTATATTTTATTGAAGTTCAATCTACTATGTAAACAAACCAAATTTTAGACCAAAAAGTGGTCATGAACCTAATGTTTTTTTAATTGATTATATGTGTTTAAAACATCCTCGCCCATATTACATTATGATTGCCTCACCATGCGATTTCAAAAAACTACATTATTCTAGTATTAAAATTTTATTGGTTATATGAGGTTGAAACCATAGGCTCCATGCATATAAGGTCTACTTAAAAATAAGGTATATAGATTGTACCTCCTTTTTTGTTCTAACCTTGGATCTTCTCAATGCTCACAAACCTTAAAAGCTACTTCATTCAAAGTGCCCAAGCCTTCACCATCATAACCACTTGAGCTCTACCATCATCACTAGTTGAGTTATACGTCTCAAACCTTAATCAACTAAGTATTTGGCTATGTAGGATTGCTCTATATTCTTAATAAGAAGCTTCAAAAGCTAGACCTCAAAAACATCATTGACTAATGAGAGGATATTTAAAAGTAAAACCCATACCAATCAAAAATAATTTTGATCATTAATAAAGACATCTTTGATAAATCAAAGAATATATCTACCATTTTCTTAGGATTATCCACTATCATTAATTCAAGGTTTGATACTACCATAGCCCTAATATTCTATAATGTGATGAAGTGGTGGAGGATATTTTTCAAGAGGATGCATCTACACTACCTATAGAGAAATAACCTTTTAAGGAGGACTAATCATCCAAAAAGACCTAGAAATCCAAGAGAGCATGAACGCCTAATAGGGCATGGATGCTCAAGACAGTTGCCACAAGGATGCTTACAAGAGGGTTATTCGAACACAGATAAGGATGATGGCCATATAAGAGGCCTATGAAAATACGACTATTTGAAAAGGGTCAATTACAATTTTATGAAGAGGACCATTACAAGGACCATTTGAACATATACATGGGTGCCCAACAAAGTTGTTAGATGGAAACCCAATGGCATTGCCAAAGGGATGCCTTGGAAGCATACCATTCACATAGAGGGTTGTTTGAGGGGAGATGCCTTGCAAGAGGTAGAAGATCATCCAAGGACTTTCAATAAAGGATGGGTCATTTGAGTACATGTATCCAACAAAAGATAAATGGTCATCCAAGTATAGATGTTGATCACAAGGAAAACAATCGTCCAAGTACAAATCCTTCATATAGAGTTGTCCAAATATAAACACTTTACAAATGGGATATGATCATCTACAAACAAATGATTGATAAATAGGAGGTAATGCAAGGTCAAAGGGTCACCCAGGTAAAAATGCCTAGCAAAGGGCAAATGCTTGTCCAACAACAAATGCTCATTTAAGGGTAGAGTTGGCTAGGTGCAAATGCCCAACAAAAAATGACCCATAGGGGGAAGAGGTTAGTTTTGATGAATGCTTGGTAGAAAGGTTGCTTGGGCATGGATGCACAACAAGAGGCAAAGGTTTATCTCCAAACAAATGTTTGGTAGTGGGAAAAGGGTCATCCAAGTCAAGATGCCTAAAAAGAGGCAAAGGACCAAGTTCTTCAACAAAAGTGGATTATTCAATTAATGTTAAAGATCCTCGATTTTAAAAATAAAAATAAAAAGAACTCGAAAGAGAAACATTTTTAAACCTAGGTGGAAAAATATACACCTTGAAGAAGCTACCATGTTCTTGAATCAAAATCATCCTACAATCATGAGTAAGAACATATACATCCCTAAACCACACACTTACGTAGTAGCTAAGGAGACAAAACCTTTACGCCATTAGTTAATATGAAACAACTAATCCTAACATTAGCCACCAAATATGGATAAGAACTACATCAAAAGGACATCAAGAGTTCCTTCTTGCATGTTGACCTATGCTAAGAAATCTATGTGAAGCAACCGCTCAAATTTGTCAAAGTCACACAACACTACTTTTGCAAACTAAAAAAAAAAAAACTGATCTATAGGCTAGGATGAGCTTCAAGAGCATGATGTTTGATCTCGACCTTCAAGTTTGAAGCATAGAGTATGGTCTCAACTAGTTCAAATCACATGGATGTTTATGTTTTATGTCATTCCAATGCTCATTATGTGCTCCGCATGGTCTTCTCTAAAGTTCTCAAAAATTCTAGCTTTTAATGTGTGTGCTACTTCTAATGTCCAATAATAAAAAACCCCATGATATACTTCAAACTTAATTCTTCAATATAATTAATTTGCAATCATATTATGGAGTAGTTAAACAATTGTGTAAATTATTTAACAAAATATGTTGGTCAATCAAGTAATAATCTTAATAATTAATAAGACTATTACAAACAAGAAATCCTTAGCTAATTAAACTAATATGCCATGAACTTGCATATAAAACCAAGCACCCAACATCATTTTGTGGTTGAATCTATATTCAAGTATTTGAATAAAATACATGTAATCTTATCAAGTCTTCTTCTACCCTTGTATTAAAGGCCTATAAACAACAAAAAGTGTTTATGGGTTTACATTCAGAACACCTAAACTTCTATACAACTTAAGCATTGTCACCAATTACATAATATTGAACTTTTGTAGGCGAACACTAGCATTCAATAGTATATTTGTATTGGGACCAAATCAAAACATAGTCTTGTACTTGTGGATATGGGTCTTTAGAAAAAGCCCAAACCGAGGGCCTACTTATAACAAAAACTTATGGATATAGGAAACTATTTGATACCTACTAATATTACTTGAACAAAATATCTTTCACACAAATGATTTTTAATCCAGTCTTTTGTTATCCATCATAATAGTTTCGATAGGCTACTCATAGCATTTCCTAAAGAACAGCATTACATATAAAGACTAGAAATGCACGCTCTTATTTACTAAGATGTTCTAATTTAAACAAAATATACTTTTGGCATTCATCTTCACATCAAGATCAAACAATTTCTTACTTCCAAATATTGACAGGTCCTGTGAAAAACTTCGACCAAACATTAGCATGAACTTTGACACCAACTTTTTAGTCTCGGATGTTGTTGTCACAACCCTTACATCTGCTCATCAATCATTGTTGTTCTTAAACATCCTTATAAATTCTCATTTAGTATATAGCTCATCTTACTATCTTTGGTTTTTCTTTCTATAGTGAGATGCTAGAAGAGTCTTGAGGGGTCAAACTCCATGTCCTCCCAAGATTATCTAGCCATGCCCTCTTAGTCTTCGCCATTCTCTTGAGAGCATCATTAGATTTTGCGTTCCTCCTTTTGAGAGAGTTGGTGATGACGATGATTTTGCTTCTACTTTACATCCCACTATAAATTAATATTGATGCTTGGAACCACTAGAGCTCATTTGTATCTTTGTTTTACCTTGACTTTTAGATCTCTTAATCATTACTTTTAGCATATTATGGTTTACCCATTTTGGGTAACCCTCAAGGCTGTAATTGTATGTCATACAATTGTTCCACTTCAGAATAGTTTACACTACATTCTTTACTCTAATTTAACTTATTCATGATAGTGACCGACTGTCACAACCCTTACATTTGCTCATCAATGATTGATGTTCTTAAACATCCTTTTAAATTGTTATTTAGTATATAGCTCATCTTACCATCTTTGATTTTTCATTCTATAGTAGGATGCTAGAAGTCTTGAGAGGTTGAACTCCATGTCCTCCCAAGATTATCTAACCAAGCCCAATTAGTCCTGGCCATTCTCCTAAGAGCATCATTAGATCCTATGTTGATCCTTTTGGGATAGTTAGTGATGACGATTGTGCTTCTATTTTACATCCCTCAATAGATTAATGTTGGCACTTGGATCCACTGGAACTCCTTTCTATCTCTATTGTCCCTCGTCTTCTAGATCTCTTAATCATTACTATTAGCATATTAGGGTTTATTCACTTTAGGTAACCTTTTAAGGCTGTAATTTCATGTCATGTAGTTGTTCCACTTTAGAGTAGTTTACACTAGATTATTTACTCTAATTTGGCCTATTTTTGTAGTACTTTTTGGTTACTACAATGCAATGTAATTTGTAAAAGCTCTTCCCAATGAGTCCCATCGGCCTACTTCGGTCATGTGTGGGCATTAATAGAATTATCTTATCTTGCAGTATATAATTCTTGCTTCTCTTGGGTTTTTTGTATGGGACCATTTTTTAGTGTGTGGTTGATATTATCGTTAGTACATTAAAATAAAGAGTCATGCTTCATTTGTACACTTGACCACTTTGGAGTATTACAAAAGTTTATAAGCCACTCAAGGAAATAAACCCTTCTGAGTCTTTGAACTATACTATTTTATCCATTAAATTGTAAAACTAATTGCAGGTCATAAATGCAATACACAGCTTATTATGAAGCATAAAACATTTTAATCTACATGATTGTCTTCTTTGAAGGATATCTAACCACAAATGTCTCGTGCTAATTGACTAATGTTTTCGGTCCTTTGCATTATGCTTTAAGACTGACTTTAGTAATTGCATTTGATCTTGACAAGAACCTTATGATGCTTAATTCAAGTTCATTAGTTGCTTATAGTCCAGTCTTACGGGTTTCAGTTTTTGTTTGATATTTACCAAATCTCTGTTATTGCAGTTTGTCCTAATCAGATTTCATACTGAATTTCATGAAACATAAGAGTATTGAGTAAATGGCAAGTAAAACATCCATACAAAATTATAAGGCTTGCCAACGATGAATAGAACAGAATTAGCCCTCAAAAATAATCAAGCCGTAAGGATTTACCTCAAATAACATACTTGTAAACCAATATCTCACAATGAAGTTGCTGTATGATTCTCTTTATGTGTCTATATGAAATGACAACCAAGAACATTAGCTGGACAAATTCTTGTCCAGCTCCAGCTGTATTCCTACCTCAAAAGAATTAAGAATACATTCTGCAATGCAGGGTGACCGTTGGATACAAATGCTATCACTTCTATTTTGTACTCCACGAGCAATTTCCATAGCTAACTTGAAAAGAATGAAAATGCTACTGAAAAAATGGGATGAACTTGAACAACTGCAACTTGAGAATAATAAGAAATTAATAAACGCTTTCCGTATAGACGATCCACTATGACAGAGAACTCCAAGTATGAGGTTGAATTAGCGTAAGGATGGACTCCTCATATGACAGGAAGCTGTGGTAAAAGCGTTCACATTGCAAAGAAGCATGCTATGGTCACAATTTGGAAATAGTAATGCTAGCACCATTAGCACCACCTGATGAGAGCCAACTCAACAAATCCGAACACCATGCTGTACAGGACAGCCTTCTAATAGGGTTAAATATTCTATGAAGCAGCAGTGTCACTGCAAAACAAGCTGCATTATGTGGATTCAACAATTGTAGATTGATTCATATTATTGGCACCTCTAGATTGTGATGTCTGTATAGCTATACGCCGAACCTCAATAGACAAGACCTGCTTGAAAAATTCATAGGATGCAAAGAACAGTGCCCCTTGTGATATATATATTACCAATCTTGGAAGTAGACCTCTGAAACATAGATGAACATAGAACTGATTAGCAATATCTTTAGTGTCACGATACCAAATACTATATTCACTAAAATCATATATTTATGCAAAGACTTAGCCACAAATGATGGCTAGACAAGTACAATGCAGTTCTTTAGAAAATTCTCAATCAGATACTTCGATCCAAGCCATCTACAACAGAATAACATCTAGTGCAATATATAAACTGACTTACTTACCGATAAAGACCCCCTAAGCCTTCCTGCTTGGCAATATGTTCAAAAGCTTGAAAAACACCTTCATAGTATGTAGGTGAACCTGGAATCTGCATATAATTATAAAATTATCTATCTACTAACATACTAAATGGGCTGAATCCTACAAGCAACTTATATGCAGGACACTCACAGACATCTAACCTAATAACATATAAAGCTATGAGTTCATATTTAAATGGCCAAAAACTTTGGAACCAGGATAGATCTACAAAATAAGATAATGGATACAGGAAATTGAGAAAATCCCACATACTTAACATTTTGCAAGGCTTAGACTGGACTAACTGTTTTCCTTTTTTAATTAATTAGAATAATAACAAAAGACACTGAAATTTCAATTTGTTTTCACCAAGGCACATAACGTTTCTATGTTCACTCTTTCAGATGAAATCACATTGAGTAAAGTTATGCAGGTAAAAAAAACATTCTAATTGTATGAATTAGCCATTCAAAAATCTATTGATCAAATCCAGTTTCTACTGGCAAACGATACTTATGTAGTGGGCCATAACAAGCCTCAATGGAAGGCAGACATAAATATCCTCACTCAGTTTGTTGTTTCTGTATGAACCATGAAGCAAGATGAGGAAGTGCATAGTTTCGATCTCTCTGTGAAGTAACAGAACCTGCTCAGAAGCTGAAAAATCTTCCAAGGCTAGAGTCAAGTGATTCCAACTTGAAAGTAATTTAGTTGAACATGAAAACCCTATACTGCATTTTATAAAAACCAGTGGTTACCTTTCTATAAATAAAGGCTCAAAGACAACAATTATTATGGATATATTACCTCAGCCAAGACATTTGATACAAAGTTGTTTCTAGTGCTTCATACATTACCTACTGTTATTTTATGGAAAAACCCATACATATAGCATACCAGACACAAGGACAAATACAAAATGCAAGACAATCACACATCATTAAAGACCTGGAATAGAACCAAGGACCTAAAAATCCAATACATAATAATACATGATGACATATATGAATATTAATCCAAAATGATCATCAGTCCTCATTGATTTAAAAGTGGTCCCCACTTTCTGATTTAATTGATGGAATTCTAACTCCAAAAATTGATTTTGAAAATAGTTCGATTTTGATGTTAAATTCCCTTTCTTGCTAACCAATTATGCAGTTCTCTGCTTTTGCTTAGCAGTACATGTCTTGGGATCAAGAACAGTATCTTTGGAAAGGGACCAGTGCAAAATCTGGAACAGCATCTTGTAGATAGATGGCTTGTAAAGCATCTTCTAGCAGTGCTCACATCAGTCAAGTTTGATATTGATGCAATGAATGACACGGAGTGTGTCAAGTAATTCAAGACAGGAGTCTGCTTCTATGGTCTGCAAAATTGGTTTATACTTATGATGTTAAGTTTTGACCATTATTTATCTAGATATAGCATGCCTTTATTCAGCATACAGTTGTTCTGATAGCTATATAGATGGCATGCCAATTATGTTGTGGTTGAACAAGCAAAAGATCACAACAAATCCACAATAGTCAATCACAATTGTGTTTGATCTATACACCCCATATTAACCTTTGCAAACGCGTCATTCTGTTTAACTCAAGCAAGAAAATATGTTTGGCATGGATTTGTGGGAAGCTAGAGTGAGGTCACTAGATCTTGAGAAATAAAATGTTCATGATACAATTAACCATAATACAATGAGCCAGATGCCCTTGACCTTGCAGTTATTTGTTAAAAATGATCTCCTGTTTGATCTTTGAATATTCAATGAGCCTGGGAGTTAATTACAGATTTTAACCAGTGATTATTGTCATTGGTTAGTTGTCTCTTCTTCTTCCCCGGTGGTATGTGTTTAAGCTTTTGGGGCAAAAGTTGGGTTAGTGTCAGCCAAAATTCGTTTAATACCAGTAGGACAAATGATTTACCTGTTGACATCATATATTTTGGCCATAATAGAGGACATAAACTTCATTTGAACTTCTTTTTCCCCTATGGATGGAGTCCTACTTCAGTCCGTAGTATAATCTTTAGTTCAAATTAGCATCTTATTTTCACATCTTTTACAACAAAGCTATAGCAGGTAAGAAGATGAAGGGGAAGAACTATGTTCATTGATAACAATATAATACAATTTAATAGTCTGTACAGGAGCAAGAATGTTGGCCCAGTTGGCAACAAGGAAGAAAAAGAGGAAGTAAGCTTTAATTGTTGAGACAAATTTGAAAAAATCATGAACAGCAACTTATCAGCGAGGCCTAGAAAAAAACTTGAAATGGCAATTAATTGGGAAAATAGCCTACATTTGACAATTTTATTTTAAAAATGATTATAATAATAATAAAAAAAATCTAAATTTATAAATAACTCAATGATTTTCCCTCTTTTTACAAATTAAATAATTTTCTCAACTGAATTTTTCCCATTTTTCCTTTTATCTGGAGGGAAATATTGGACCTTTTTTTCTAACAAGCTACACTCAAAAATTAATCAGGGGGCTGGGTTGTGTAATTGTCCAATAGAATAGGTCTATTTCGTGAAATCCATTAAGGATTCAATGTACATTGTTGTATATAAATGAGATACAAATAGGTAGATGGATATCCTCCCCCAAATGGTAGAGAGGTATATATATCCAATGCAAGGGATAAAATTTTAAAGAATCATAACCCCTTGTACCTACATCTTAATAAATAACCATTTACTAGGTTATTAACAAGGTAGGTTATACATAAAATGGCATTAGCTCAACTGGTTAGATTCCTCAACTTTCAAGGAGGAGACTAAGGTTCGATTCTTGCTACGCTTGTTGTAATACCATCATGTGGTCATGATGTAATACGCGTAGGGCCATTTCAATCCCATATAACCTATTAAAAAAAAACAAGGTAGGTTATACATATTAAAATAAGGATATAATATAATATAAAGGTGTTATAATCAAATGGCATTAGCTCAACTGGTTAGATTCCTCAACATTCAAGGAGGAGACCAAGGTTCGAATCTTGCCAAGCAATACATGGATAATATTGAAGCTGATGATATAATACAGGTGGGACCCGTTTCAATCCCATATAACCAATTGAAAAAAAAATATAAAGGTGCTATAATAGATATAATAAGGTAGTGATTAGGTCAACTACAGGCTGGAAAAACTTGTGATAATCATGTTTTTTTGTTTTTTTAATTCAACACTGTTGTTGAGGGATCTTCATCAACAGAATCAATAGATAAGAATGACAACTATAGTGAGGAAGCTGGTTAAGATGATGAAGAAGAAGAGCGTTGCATGCAAAAAGATCACATGCCAAAACTAGTGCCACTGCCACCATACTGACAAACTTAATTAGGTGCACCTACATGTTTATCTATTCCTATTGTTGCACACACTTCCATGTATGTATACTCTGCTGCTTCTACTTTATTAAAGTGTGTTCTTATACGGTCTCAGTCAGTCAACCTATCTGAGGAAGACCAAGAAAATTCTTCCAGCACAAGTTGTGAGGCTTCTTGCCCCGTGACAAATATGATATTGTTGTATACCATGATCGAACAATCAAACAACCATTGGTGCAACCAACCCATGGATTAGTAGACAGAGCACTAGCACTTATGTGCATTGAACCCAAAGGCCTTGCTCTTCCTTCCACTTCACTGGGTCATTTTTCTAGAGCATTATCTTCTCCATTTGAAGCTGTTAGGATTGGGATCCTACCTACCTTTTACAAAGCCTTTGTTGATATTACCTTGAGCTCCTCAGTTGTATCAGGCTTCACAACCAGCCCCTCACCATGTTTTAAAGAAGCAGTTGTTAGTAAGATGAAGGATGATTGGGAAAACAGAGCATTTTAATCAAGTGCTGAAATTAAGACTTTGTTTGAGAACACCCAACTGAAGAATATGGAAAGATGCCTCCATCACTATAGAACACAAGGGATGCTTAAAGGCACTACGATCAAAGTCCCATATGCACAGGAATACTTGAATCGGTGATAAGACCGAACCAAAAACTTAATGTTTAATAGCATCTATCTAGAAACCAAAAGGATGTGCAAATGTGGCAGAACAACACTGAAGCCACAGAGACCGTATGGTGCAAGGAAAGCGTTGGTTGAAGCTTCATTAAAGACAACCAACAGAAATGGTACCCCTGAAGGAGAAAATTGGCAAAAATACAAAACCAGTATAAGGCAGGCCATTTTCAATATTAAGTTGTGATTGAGGATGCTTATCATTTACGACCAATTGGATAGGAAAGAGAAAAATCACTAATTCTTATGTCCGCAAGTGCTCTGCAGATGGAGTTTAATCAGATAGACAAATAGCAACAACAACAAAGAGCAGAAATAAAAATACAATCTGTGGTTGGTTCTTTTAGATTTTGAACTAGGCTCACAACACATGTTTCAAGTGATGCCAGTGCCAACTTCCTTGACAATGCAAACGATAGTGGCTACTGAACCTTTTCAAGCAACTTCTTATATGGAATCCACTATTTGTTTACTCTTCAATGTCATTTCATAACAATCCTTCTTCTTGAAGCTCAAAGAAGCATGCAAGGGATCCAACCCAATTCTCATAAGATGGCTACACACCACAAACAATTTAAAAATAACAAGGTTTCAGGTTTGCGTTAGGCCTTGGTACATCTAGCCCAAATATTATATTACTGCAAAAATTATTCTACAACTGTAATTGAGCTAACAGTCTTCCTGCATAACATACTAGTAATGAATTGGGTGCAGTTCCAAATTCCCACCTTATAGGAAGCTGAGATAGAGGATGCTTTCCAGTTCCATCGTCTACCCCAATCATTATATGCTCCTGTTTCCAAGTGATACTCTAAGTGACAGTAGTGCCCCAACTAATATTCCTACAACTGTATCCCTTATTTGACAATGCATTTTCGAGTGAGATACTCAAAATGGTTCATCTTTTTGTGGGGGAGATAGGGTGTACGTAGATAGTCTTTTTTATATTTCATAATCAATACCATTGGTTTTGTATGCCCATATCAAATGAAAGGGACTTGCACAAAAGTTTACATTACAAGTCACTGACAGGAATGTGGTGGTGTAATTAGTGTGTCAACAATTGTGAATGTCATATAGAGTATTACTGAGACCACTAGTCCTTGAACTTGTCATTCTTTAAATTATCTTTGGGTATCAAGTAGTTTTCTTCAATTCCTGTCATAGCTCATGTGGATTATTCCTTTAGTGTTCCAGTGGCAAAAGGACTTGGTTCTCTTGGAAGCAACCCAGGCTTAAGTCCAGTAATGGATAATAGTATGTAAAAGGGTGATCTGCAAACCAATAAAAGTGGTCAATACAAGCCAGGTTCAAGTCTTGCTGCCAGCCTCGGGTGTGTGCATGGAGCCAGTCAACCGTAATCCGCTGTGCAGCCTTTTCAGTTGGGTCCTCAAAACGCTTCAGAAGCTCAGGCTCACTCAACATGTCCCCAGACAGAGTAGAAGTAGTCTAAAGTAGGAATAGAATTGTAACCAAATAAATATAGTGGTCAACGCCTCTGGCTTAGGCAGATCAGCAAAGCCCAACTTACTCTAAACCCAAAGAGGTACAAAACTTGATGAAGACAAAGCTTTGTTACCATGAGAAGATCTCATATGCCAAATATGCATAGCACCTAGGCTGGGACACAAGAAATCACATTTCCCTTTTACCTTTACCATGGATGGAGTCACATGTCAATACTTCTATTTCTCATAATAGTAATCACAATTCATTTTTCTATTCTATTGTCTCCATCATGCGCAGATGTGGTCTTGCATTCATAAATTAGTCATGACGTTGTCTACTGTTACATTTATTTCACTTGAACTTGTTGAGTTCAGACCTAGGATGTCCTTGAAAATTTGGCAATAAAAGGGTGTCTATGTGTAAACACAACTATTAACTGTCTGCATAGCTACGCCCACATGTTTCTATGGCTAACCAATATTTTGAAGCATCAGTCCTAGCATTGTAAAATGCTAAGATGTTGAACTCGAAATGTGCTGCATATAAGCATAACATGTTAAAAGTAACAGAAAATCAGCTCAAAACAAAGAAATCTTTTATGTGAATAAAATTTAAAACTTATGAGTCTAGGGTTTGAATTGGTCAAACCTAAAAAAATTACACAAGGAAAATACTATAAAAAGGAAAAGGAATGCACACAGGGAAGAGGTAGGATCCGTCAGCATATAGGTATATATTTCAATCAGGATTCAATGAGATACAAACCTGCCTTTGGTTTAAGTGGACAAATTTCTGCACAAAGACCACAACAAATAAGAGTATATAGATGCAATCATATATCCAGCTCTGCCCCCCACCTTGGTCAGGAAAAGCAAAATTGTGAGTAAAATGTCATGGAAAGGAAAATTATAAGAATAATGATAAACTAAGGAAAATGTAACATAGTTACCATGTACACAGAGCTAAGCTAAACATTTACAAAGAGCTTCCACGGAGGTCAACTAAAGGAATTCGAGAAAAATTAAAGAATATGCTGTAAAATTTCTCAGCATCTAGAACTTACAAAGCTTGTGTTCCGACTGTTCTTGGAGGTGGTTTGTTCTATTTAGTTCCTATGGATTTAGGAGATTTTCATTACAGATTACCTCCAACAATTGCAGCAAATTCCTCATTCTACTACAAGTATCCAGCCATATTTTGTCTAAACTTATGCTACAAATTTCTTTCTTAACAACTGTACCCTATACACTTTTCCTCAGTCCTACATATCCTATTCCACTAAGCAGTTACTGCTGAAAAAGGGCCAAAGAGATTTTAGGTTATTGAAAATTTCCACAACTCCAAAAGCACAACCTAAAGAAGAAAAAACAAAGCAAAGGAAAATGAGGAATCCAACCTCATGATGCAGTACATAACCATGAAACCTCTTGAACAAAAGGGCAAAACTGCACTCTCACAAGCATGATGAAAATTTATACACTATTGCCATGCCACAACCGCATACACAACGAATAACTTTCTGCACTAATCTTGAGACAGCTATGGCGAACCAAAATCTAGGGTAGTACCATCAATTGGAAGGAAACATATTATTCTTTCTTGGCCCAGCCTTTAACATTCAGGGTCACCATCTAGTTTTTGTTAGGGTACCTAGGAATATATATATGGGGATATGATATTATATTGTATAAGGGTTGGCATGGGCCACACATAACCTAAGGTTGATTATATTATAATATAATATTATATTAGTAGTCGGCTCCCCAAAGTAGAATTAGAAGATGGATATATAAAGAAGAGATATTTGTCATTGTAATCATCATGGAGATCAATCATATGTAATCGTCTTTGCCCACGAAGTGGCTTATGGGACTTTGCCCTCTCTAAGTGGTGCTCTCATCTTAGGAGATCTTGTGGAGTTATTCCTTCCTTAAAAAGTAATATTGGTGCTGCCCTACCTTAAAGGTATTATCTATCTGTCTCATTGTGTAGATTATTATTGTGGATAATTATTTGTGGATGAATGATTTGATATTTCTGCATATTGGTGTGTAGATTATTATTGTGGATAATTATTTGTGGATGAATGATTTGATATTTCTGCATATTGGTGAATGATTTCTGTTAATGAGAATAAATAACAGTTTTTTAGGTCTGGCTAGAATACCATTAGTAGAATGAAATGTAAAAAAAAATTGCATTACGTGTCATCACATTCTCAGAGAACTTGTAACTCAAACAAAGCCATAGGGGCCAAAAGAATGCAATATTTTTCCACTGGCACTGATAGGCAGGGTTTAGGCAAATGCTGTCTTAATAGGAAAGGGATTCATTGTTCAAGCTCGGACAAATAGGATGACAATCATATAAGGTTCCCATGTAGAAGTCTCTTGTTCTAAATTCTTGAAATAAATTCCTATGTCAAGCTGCATGTTCAATCAGCTTGATATTAGCAACGCATAGACAGAAATTGGCAATGCAATTAGTTTTATGCATATCAGTAAGCATAATTATCTTGATCAGGAAAGGTTGTAGAGCACTTACTGCTATCCAGCAGCAATATATTTTACCTATTTGCTTTTCTAATAAGGGACAGAGATCACAAATGTCTGATACACTTCATAAGGGATTACATTTCATTGAAAAAATGTATCCTTCAATAGTCATGGAATCCATATAGAATAAATAACAATTGATCAAAGCCACAAAACCTATCTTGCATCTGTCCATAGTTATGATGCCAGAAAAACAACAACAAAGAAAAAACATTAGAACCATACCTGTGTTTGTAACCTTGTTTTGATAACATCAAAAGGGGTTGTAAACAGTGCTGCAGTTGATCCTGCTAAACCTCCAAATGCAAGCTGCAACAATAAAATTTTCCTAAAAATTACTAGTTGTGACTGCCCATTTTATTTTTTTGAAGGGGTTTCATGCAACAAAGTCACTGTAAAACACACTAGCGGCACTGTCCTTCTTAGCTATATTACTTTCTCCGACTTCAGAACCTTTAACCATATTGACAGCTAGGTATCTTAAAGAACCGATACTTTATAGATGCAAGAGACCAAAAACATACTGACTGTAATGTGCTGAGCTGCTTTTCTGCTGGATGATTATGAAGAGCCAAATGCTTCAGACCTTCATATGTACAGAACTGTCAACAAAATGGCAAACGTATGCCTAAGAAAACAATATATCTTCGGAAAATTAGCGTGAAAGAGAATTGGAGAAGTCTCAGATCTCATTATAATTTAACTGAAAAAAGCTAAATATATTTTTGTTCTTGCTTCTGCATCAATGGAACGCAGACTAGATTTTTGATCTCATGTTCTTCTTCAAAGAAACATAGGGAACATGTCCAT
The DNA here is from genome assembly GCA_028583015.1 of Wollemia nobilis. Lineage (NCBI taxonomy): Eukaryota > Viridiplantae > Streptophyta > Pinopsida > Araucariales > Araucariaceae > Wollemia > Wollemia nobilis. The sequence continues at coordinate 5,221,043 of JAQPPZ010003645.1, read as the reverse complement.
CTAGCAAATAAGACTAAACCAGTATTGTGGAAACCATCTATCCAAGTCCATCATCAAATACTTCACCAGAAGTTCAATTTCAAAAGACACACCTTGATCACTGATTGTGGCACATTTCTGCACAAAACTGCACCCCACCCAGCATATAACAAAGGAAAACCCCCTTTCTCAAGAATGCCGTTTAATGCCTTCCTGCAGGTCAACAAAGCCACAAAACATACATACATACATAAGGGCAATCAAAAAATGGAAACATGATCAGAAAGGAAAACTGAGAATAAAAGTGATACCAAAAAGGTTACATATAGAGAAAAGGGATTTGTGTTTAGAAGGACATTTCAATTACTCAATAATTTGAATTTTGGAATATTGTATTCAATAAAATTTCAGAGAAATCGCACATAAAACATAAGAAATAATACTAAATATTGTTAACAAACAAGAATTTAAACACCAACCTACATACAATATGCAACCAGTGCAAACTCCTGCAGACCAAGCTTGAAGCAGAATTTCCCTGCATAGTCTGACCAGCTTGAAGCCGACCATTAATAAATTACAATTATATATATACAATTGGTTATATGGTGTTGAAAGGGGTCCCACATATATTACAACCATGACTGTGTTATCATGGTATTTCAACAAACCACATTATCGTGGCATTACAACAAACTGTACTATTAAGAGAGTGTTTATCACAATGCGGGGTTTTGAACTTGGGCTGCGCTCATACAATTGCATCCCATCTACTGTTTGATCCACAATGCCTCGGACAAAAATAATTAATTACAAAATATTAATGATACATAATTCTCTTTCAACCCTTTTAATCAATTTTAATTCCTCTTACCTGACTAAGACAAATAACCAACATTATATATAAATTACTACAATACTTTATTATAATACCCTACACAATTCTCTCTCAGATGATGCGTGAAGCTCACGTAAAATATAAAATAAAATAAAAAACGCTTGCACAGAACTCTCTACAAACAGTCATTGCGATTCTTAGGGTACTAACAAATTTATACATCCAATACCCTATAATAGCCTGCCATTCCCTCCACCAATTTTGAATAGGTTGGTAGATTTCTAAATGCTACATTCAAATATATTCAGATTAAAAAGAAATCCTCCAGTTTTGACAGGGAGTCATAGTTTCCAACTAAATTAGCCAATGGTCAAATATCTTCAGATCATCAACTGGCAACCATTGTCTATTGATCCAGTTTGCAAAGATTAGGAATTCAGTTTTCTGCTACATAAAGACTTCATTTTTATTGTTGCACCATAGATACAAGCGTCGAATGAATTCCAGGTCTGCAATACCATTTCTTTCCATAATCTTACCAAACAACTATGCATGTCTGTTATTTATTTTAGTTCCACCTTTATTTTCTTACCCTGCACCTATGTTGTAGTATCCTTCTGAGATTAGCAATGTCACTTGTGTTACTAAGCAATCAGATATTTCCTTCAAGGCTTTGATCTTTAATGAAACACAGAAAAAGATGGTGAAATATCCATGACGTATTGTCAGATATGTGTGTTCAGAGAGGCATGCCCTATGCCCTCAATACATTTAGAAACATTCCCACTTAATCCAGGCTATTCTCCTGTAGACATCAATAGATCTTATATGGCCCTTTCATGATGACATGTGAGCATGTCTGTCATCCTATTCCGGATTCTCATACAAATTAAGGCCAGCTTTCACCTCCGACATTGGACTCCATCCGATGAGGTGGATGCAACACTTTAGATCATTCAGTCCACATAATGAGTGAAAATGTTGATCATCTCAACCTTATTAAAATTTCCCTTGATATTGCACAGTTCACCTAGAATAACAGAACTGAAACTGCTTCGGTCTCTCAGACCATTTCCTGGTTGACGAGGAATGGATGATCTTGGCGCATTCCGCCAACCCAAAATCTTGGGAGAAAAAATTGTGGACCATTGGCCAATTCTTCTATACCACCCTCAAATCAATCAACCCAGTAATATAACCCTCAAATTTGGATCCATGTTGCTGCGGAAAGAATCCCTCGGAGAACACATGAAAGAATGGTGGCCCAAAGTCTCCAAGAGATATGTTGCAGCAATGTTTTCCCTGCAGCAGAATCTCCAACATGTCAAGGTCCTCCTTAATCTTGTAAGGAATGTTTTGAGAAAATTCATAATCAAGGTCCTCCTTAATCTTGTAAGGAATGTTTTGAGAAAATTCATAATCAGAGGGTGGATTTTGAGCAAAACATTGCAATAATCTCCGATGAGATCCACTCTCATGGACTTTCAACAAAAAATCTTATAAAGGAAACAGCTCTCCTGAAACCAAAGGAAGAGCTAGAAGAAAGAGAGGAAGTCACATCAGTTTGCACATACAAACTGGTTGAAAGGGGGTGACCACAACACCCTCTTTTTCTATTGACCATGTGGCCCACATAAACAACAATATGATTACTGAAATTCTCGATCCACAAGAGCAGAAGGTTCTTTTGCACAAGGATATTATAGAGGAAGCCCATTCCATCTCCATGTATCTTTCTGACAGCCCTCTAGAAGATAAGCAGTTCAAGGACCAAATTCTTAGCTGGATCACTAAGCTCATCCCACAGGATGTAAATGAATCCCTCACTAAACCTATTTCTTTAGAAGAACTAGTAGAAGTAATCTTTAAAATGAAGAAAGGGAAGTCCCCTGGTACACCAAGAATTCTGGCACACAACTAAGTATGATCTGACCAAAATGGTGTAATGACCTAGGAGAAATCACCAAATCCGGAAAGCACTAAACCATACCTTTCTTTCCCTCATCCTCAAAAAGTGGAATGGGTCCAGTTTTCAAGATTTCAGGTCAATTTCTCTTTGCAGCATAACTCATTAGTCAGGATCCTCAAAGGTGTGAAGATTGCTGCAGTAATAATACACCAAAGATGGCTTCAATTTCCTGACAATACTATCCTTATGAAGATGCGAAACCGGTTGAAGCATTAGCTATTAAAAAGACTCAATTTATTTGGAGGCCTTGAGCCAGCTGATAAATGAACATAATTCTCAGGTTGCCTTCTTTCATACACCAAAAAGAATTCTGGACAATATTCTGGACATTATGGGCTTCTAACCACCACAGTTCCCTATACCATACCTAGGTATTCCCTTGAATTTCAAAAGTCCAAAAAATCAATGTGGAAGAAGATGCCTGATTCCCTGTGAAACATGACTTCCCTATGGATCTGCAGGTGGCTTTCCATGGCTGGAGGTATTGCCTTCACCAGATCAATCCTTCAAGTGATGTTGATCTACCAGTTTGCCTCCATGATGGCTTTCAAAGGTTTCCTCAAAGAAATGGATAAGATAATGAGAAAATTCTTCTGGTCAAGGCCCACAAAAAGAGCCAGTCAGATCCTGGCTAGCAGGGATTAAGTTTGCAAATCCAAGGATCATGGAGGTTTGGGTCTCCACAAGGCAATACAGAATAAGGTGGCCATGGGGGCCAAGATTTACTGCAGGTGCTGTGGAAATCCTTCCATTCTTTGCGGCAGAATATCTAGACACGAATATCTTCCTGAAGGTTGAAATTCAGAAATATCCTTGGTGAGAGCAGCCATAGAACACAAGGTATGAGATACATGGGACTACATCAAAAGGCATTGTTACTTGATTAAGAATGGCCTGTTTTATATCATTAATAATGGTCAAATTGCCCTCTTTGGGGACAATGCCTGGAATCAGCATCAGTCCATTTGACAGAATTTTCTAAGCTTAGTAGTCTGAGCCATAAATTCAGGGAACATGGCTGGACACAGGTTTCTCAATTCTTAGACTTATCTGGTTCATAGTTGAGAAAATCTGAAAAAAAATCCCGATTTTGCCTATTTTTTTCCCGAAAAATTCTGATATGCATGAAAAAAGCTTTTTTTCAATGAAAATTTGCATTTTTCTTCGATTTTTTCAATAAAAAATGCCGATTTTTAAACCAGCCGATTTACTATCCGATTCCGATTTTCTCAACTATGATCTGGTTGTTATCTCTCCTAGATAAAAATGGTTGGATTTGTTGCCAACTAATTTAGATTAGAGATCTTCTATATTAGTAGGTTGTTATTGATTTGTTTTGTATGGCCTCTCTATAAAAGAGGAGGCATATTGCATTGTAAAAGGTTGAAGATTGTACACCCAAGCTTTGAATAAAATTTCAACTTCTCCATTTTCTTGTGTTGATTATAATGAGTTAAGTAGGGGCTTAGAGATCTCCTTCAGATACAGTAAGAGTGGGCCCCTTGTCTGCATATGGAGGAGAGATTCATAGCCCATTAGAGTAGTAGTAATGTAGATTTATTTCAGTCTCTTTAAATAGGCTAGTTAGGCTAGATCCGGATTTGTTTGTGGATGGGTGTATACAGCACATGTTAGGACCCCATCCTAACCTTACTATGTAATGACCCCCTTCCTAACGTGGGGACCCCATCTTAATGATATTATGTAATGTTTTGTAATGTGTATGTGGCACTTGAGGCACCTAGACAAGTGGGGCCATTTAATGTAACCGTTATAAAGAATGTAATTGCTTGTTTGGTAGAAGATTCTAGCTCGGGTGGCCACTTGCATGTGAAGCCAACCCTTGAGCATTATAGTTAGGGTTACGAAGAGTCTTTAAAAAGGCAAGGGGGCATAGATGAAGGCATCTCATATTTTGTTGTATCGAAGCTCTGCTTCTAAGGAGGTTGCCCCCTCAAAGAGGCCTGCAATTTTGTAATGTGTTCTTGCTTTCTGCAATATAATCTGTTGCATTTCCATTTCATCTTGCAATATTGTTAATTTCAAGCTCATTTTCTATTATTATTGCAATATTGTGTGGATGTGCTTTTATTTTACTGCAAGGTTCATAACAAGTGGTATCAGAGCACTTTCCAGGGCCGCATCCTGCTACAGTGCAAATAGTTCGTGTCCTGCCGTTTCGACTTGTTAGGTATAAAAAAAAATTGTTTTCATTTTCCTGCTTATTTTCCTATAAAGAAAAAGAAAAGAAAAAATCAAGCCATTTTTTTCCTCTGTTTTAGTTTAATAGGTTAGAAACCCTATGCTTGAGGGTTTTAAAATATCATGGAGGGTTGTCGTTATTGGCTAAGCTAGATTGCCCGTAAAGCGTCTAGTGAAGTGAGGGGTGATCAGACTCCAATACCCAGGCCTCAGACAACACCTGTATATGGACTTGAGCTCCCACGTATCTTTGGGTATATCGGGAGACCCCCTTAGGATTAGGAGAGACCTTTAGCCATAGGAAGCTTTTTGACCATGTATCTATCCATAGTGCACCGAGCACAACACTCGGGAAGATTACCCTCTCGTACTATCAAAGAGGCGGTAGTGCGCTCAAGGGTATGTGTGGAACCCTCCTTGAGTAGTGGCCTAAAATATTGGTCCGAGCATTATCGTTTGTCACTGCGGTATAATAGAGGGCTATGGATAATGCGCACACCTTGGCCTAGTGTTACCCTATTACAGTCATATGTTACACCTCCAAAACCCTAACCACAGATTTGAGCATACTAAGGAGACTACACCTATCACGAATTTGACCATACTGTAAAAATTCTTGGTTGAAGAAGAAACTGTTGGGGTTAGTAACAATCAGGAACAAAGTCAGACAAGGCAGTTGTCAAGGCAATTAACGGTGATAGATGAAAACAGTGTCAAACAAGCAGTTGTCAGTAATAGTCAAAATAGAGTTTGTCAGGATAATTGTCAGTAATAGTCAGTAATAGTGTCAAATAGGGCAATGTCAATGATAGAGTCTGACAAGGTAGTTGGGGATAACAGATTGACTAGTAACTGATATGGCAATTGTTAAGGACTAGAGAAGAAAGTCATTTTTTTAGGTGAAGAAAAGCTTTAGGAGAAAAACAAATAGCACTTGACTAAAAAAAGAGTTTAAGGTGCCAAAAAACGTCATTTTGAGACCTAGTCCATTGTGTTCATCTTTTCAAACTGATCATTTTGATATATAGCACCCAAACACTTTTTTGGACCATTACTAAAAATAGTAACCCCTAGAACAACACTTCTATTTTTAGTAAGTCAGTTAGGGTGGTCCAAATCACAAGTATATGGTTGGAGGGACTAGAGGAGCAATGAGGGAGATGGAACAAAACCAATTCATGGAACAAATAAATCAACAACTTAGTAACTTACAGAACCAAATGGCACATGTTGGACAAGAAGTTAAACATATGAAAGATCACATGCAGGTCCTGAAATCTGACCAGATTAAAGTCAAAATAGGGATTGAGGAAAATTTCCTTGAGGTTGAAGAGCATCTGAAATTATACCAATAGATTAACACTGAAGGACCAGGTGGTAGTTCAGGAAATAGAGATGAAGAAACCCATCATGCTCTTTTTGACACTAATACCCCATTTAAAATGCCCAAATTAGACTTTCCCAAGTTTAATGGAAAGGACCTTGATGGTTGGTTGTGTCAAGCGGATCAATTCTTCAAACTCCATAATGTCCCTTAATATTTATGGGTCACCATGGCATCCTTTAACTTTGAATCTGAGGCCCTACAATGGTATCAGTGGGTACAAAACATGACTCTTGACCTTTCTTGGGAAGACTTTGAGTCCCAATTACTCACTCGTTTTGGCCCTAGTGAGTATGAGGACTTTATAGGAGCCTTAACAAAATTGAAATAGACCTCTATTGTTTGAGAGTATCAGACTCAGTTTGAGAAATTGGCTAATAGGACAAGGGGTTTGAATGAAGGATTTTTTTAGAGTTGTTTTATTAGTGGGTTGAAGGATGATATCAAGGCAGAGGTAAAAATGTTCAAACCATAATCTATGATGCAAGCCATAGGATTGGCTAGACTAGTAGAGGAAAATTTTTATGCCCAAAGGTGATCATCTAAATTTCCATAGGCCAAACCTTCATTTCCATCCAAGTTCACATCAAATACTAACAATAAATCTCCACCAATTAAGCAATTGACTAGGGAGGAAATGGATGCTCATAGAGCACAAGGCTTATGTTATAATTGTGATGAGAAATATTTGTCAGGGCATAAATGTGTACAATAAAAATTGTTTTTGTTGGATGTGGATGACTCTATAGTGAATGAAATACCTGACGAAATAGAATTATAGGAGGAAGAGCATCAAGATTGAGGGTGAAGCATAAGAAGAACCACAACTAGAGATTTTCGTCCATGCACTTGTAAGAATCTCGACCCCTCAAACTATGAAGGTAGTAGGATTCTTCAAAGGGCAAAGAATTATAATTCTTATTGATTCAGGTAGTACACATAATTTCATTGATCCCCAAGTAGCTAAGCAAGCAAACTGTTACATACATTCTTGCAACTCTTTTGAAGTCATGGTGGCAAATGGAGGAACATTACCTTGTAAGGGTAAATGTCAAAATGTTAAGTTGAAGATAGGGGACTATGAACTCAAAACTGATATGTTTGCTCTTCCACTTGGAGGATGTGATGTTGTGTTGGGGGCATAATGGCTCCATACTTTGGGAATAGTAGCCTAGAACTTTGCTAAACTATGGATGCAATTCTCTCAGAATGGGAGGTCATACACTCTCCATGGTTCACATGCAAGATCTCCACAAGTTATCAGTTCAAGTCGGATGGAGAAATTATTAAAAAAATCCTCACATGGGGTAGTAGCCCAATTGTTTGCAATTCAACCCTAGACTTCTAAAGCAGATGAACCCCAAGGGGATTTGCAACTCATTTTGACTAAACATAATGCAGTTTTTGCAGAACCTACGGGATTACCTCCATGCCATTCCCATGATCATGCAATATAGTTGGTACCAGGTAGCTTGCCACCTAACATCAGACCCTACAGATACCCATATGCGCTAAAATCAGAAATTGAGAAGTTGGTCCAAGAGTTACTAAAAATAGGGATAATTCGACCTAGTAACAGTCCTTATTCTTCACCGATATTATTGGTCAGAAAGAAATATGGGTCATGGCGGCTATGTATAGACTTTCGTGAGCTCAATAATCTCACCATTAAGGACAAATTTCCTATCCCTATGATCGATGAATTGTTGGATGAGTTACATGGCACAAAATTTTTCTCCAAGTTGGATCTCCACTCTAGGTATCATCAGATAAGGCTCAAGGAGGAAGACATTCCAAAAACAACATTCCAAACTCATGAGGGCCATTACAAATTTTTGGTCATGCCTTTTGGCCTAACTAATGCCCCTTCAACATTTCAGAGCCTCATGAATAATGTCTTCCACCCATTCCTCCGCAAGTTTATTTTGGTTTTCTTTGATGACATTCTCATCTACAATCGCACTTGGGCCGAGCACTTACAACATCTGGATCAAACTTTGCAATTATTGCAAGACCATCAGTTATTTGTCAAACGATCCAAATGTTCCTTTGGCATGCAGGAGGTCGAATACTTGGGCATATTGTTTCACAGAAGGAGTTAAGGTTGACCCCAAGAAAATTGAAGCTATCCAAAATTGGCCTAAGCCACAAACTCTCAAGGCACTTCACGGATTTTTGGGTCTCATGGGCTATTACTAATGATTTGTACAAAATTATGGAAAAATAGCTGCCCCCTTAATGGCCATGTTGAAAAAGAATTCATTTATGTGGTCAGCTCTAGCAGAAAAAGCTTTTGTAGATCTCAAGGAGGCTATGATTTCAACCCCGGTGTTAGCCACTCCTGATTTTTCCAAACCCTTTATAATTGAAAGTGATGCTTCGGGTCATGGCATTGGGGTTGTATTAATGCAAGAAGGGCGACCCTTAGCTTTCACCAATAAGGCACTATCAAGCAAAAATTTGGGAAAATCTACTTATGAAAAAGAAATGATGGCCATCCTCCATGTTGTTAATCATTGGCAACCATATCTCATTGGGAGACATTTCTCTATTAAAACGGACCACCAAAGTTTGAAATATTTCTTGGAACAAAGGGTATCTACTCCAGCACAACAAAAATGGGTTTCAAAATTGTTGGGGTATGATTATGACATTGTGTATAAGAAAGGAAAGGAGAATATTGTGGCAGATGCCCTCTCCCATCAGTTTGAGGATCAAGTGACAATGTGTGCCCTTTCATCCCCACTTCCCCAATGGGTCTCCCAACTTCAAGAAGAAGCAACCAAGGACCTATCCTTACAGACTTTGTAGGAACTCCAAAGGGATCCCAATTCACATGTCGGGTATTCATGGGATGGACACCTGTTAAGATATCAAGGTCGCATTGTGGTCTCCAAAACTTCATCACTCCGTGAGGATATCATGAGGGAAATGCATGCTTCACCTACTATAGGCCATTCAGGATTTTTGAAGACATATGAGAGAGCTAAAAGGTCATTCTATTGGGAGGGAATGAAAAAAGATATTCAAACTTTTGTGGCCGAATGTGAAATTTTCCAATGGATGAAAGGAGAAACGGTTCGTACTCCAGGCACTCTACAACCATTGCCAATCCCAGACAATGTATGGACTGATATCTCCATGGATTTTATTGAAGGGCTTCCTAAATCCGGAGGAAAATCGGTCATTCTTGTGGTGGTGGACCATCTCTCAAAGTATGCTCATTTTTGTTCCCTCACCCATCCTTACCATGCCTCCACCATTGCTCAAATATTCATGGACTCCATTTTCAAACTCCATGGTATGCCCAAATCCATTGTGTCTAACCATGACCCCACTTTTACCAATCGATTTTGGCAAGAACTATTTAAACTGTAAGGAACACAACTACGAATGAGCTCAACCTACCATCCATAAATGGATGGGCAAATTGAAATTGTCAACAAGTGCTTGGAAACCTACCTTCGTTGTTTTACCTCTGAACACCCAACATAATGGGCTAAGTGGCTGCCTTTGGCTGAATGGTGGTACAACACTTCATTCCACATAGCTTCCAGAATGACTCCTTTTGAGGTAGTTTATGGGTACCCACCTCCATCGCCCTCTTCATATGTTCCTGGAAACTCCAAAGTTTAGGTGATGGATGCAACTCTTCAGGAGCGTACCCAACTTTTGCAGTAATTGAAGGAGAACTTGGTGATGGCTCAAAACTAGATGCGACAATAGACTAACCAACACCGTTCTGAGCATAACTTCAATGTAGGTGATATGGTCTTTCTTCGACTCCAACCCTACAAGCAATCTTCCGTGCAACTTCGTGCTCATCAAAAATTGGCAGCACGATTTTATGGACCCTACCAGATATTGCAGCAGATTGGACAAGTGGCCTATAAGCTTGCATTACCACCTTCTTCCAAGATCCATCTAGTCTTCCATGTCTCTTGTCTCAAGAAGGTACTCAACAATCACATTCAAGTCTAATCAACACTCCTTGAGTTAGATGATGAAGGCTCGGTCATCTTGGAGCCTAACAACATTTTGGACCAAAGAACCCGCACTCTCCATAACCGCACCATCACTGAAGTTTTGGTCCAGTGGCAGGGTTTACAGCCAAAAGATGCCACATGGGAGCCTCTCCAGCAGCTACAGCAACAATTTCCTCATCTCCAGCTTTGAGGACAAAGCTTTTTGAAGGGGAAGGGCATGTTAGGACCCCATCCTAACCTTACTATGTAATGACCCCCTTCTAAACGTGGGGACCCCATCTTAATGATATTATGTAATGTTTTGTAATGTGTATGTGGCACTTGAGGCACCTAGACAAGTGGGGCCATTTAATGTAACCGTTATAAAGAATGTAACTACTTGTTTGGTAGAAGATTCTAGCTCGGGTGGCCACTTGCATGTGAAGCCAACCCTTGAGCGTTATAGTTAGGGTTACGAAGAGTCTTTAAAAAGGCAAGGGGGCATAGATGAAGGCATCTCATATTTTGTTGTATCAAAGCTCTGCTTCTAAGGAGGTTGCCCCCTCGAAGAGGCCTGCGATTCTGTAATGTGTTCTTGCTTTCTGCAATATAATCTGTTGCATTTCCATTTCATCTTGCAATATTGTTAATTTCAAGCTCATTTTCTATTATTATTGCAATATTGTGTGGATGTGCTTTTATTTTACTGCAAGGTTCATAACAGCACATGCTTTGGCTAAGTTTGTACATCCTCGATTGATAATGTATGATGATCAAATGTTCAGCCAGTCGAAGTGCTGCCAAAAAAGAGATAACCTGGCTGGGTTTTTCCTTTATGCTAGAAGAAATACTTTCCATGTTCTGCTACTTGGTGGAATTGGAATCTGGTCCTGAGCAATTGATGGTTGAAATGAGACCCCATTAGCTTTCCCAACGCATATAAGGATGACGGTAGAGTTAATAGCAAGGGTATGTGTTAACTTAGCTGTGACTTCACCCTTCCCAAAGCCTTCCATAGGAAACACCTACCTCAAGAGCTCTTACTTACCTTACAGTAAATGCTTGAGTTTTAATATTTGACTTTCTAAAAACTACTCAAAGCACACTTCTCTACTTGGTAACGGTTTCAGTTTTGGCGTTTGTTTAGAGCTGACAAAGAGCTTGATAATAACGGTTTACCAACTCTGTTTGGTAGCTGTCCACCACTTGGAAACCACTCTATTATCCAAATGAAGCAACCTCAAAAGGACCTGAACACCACCTCAGCTGGTAAGAGGAAGTGGTTTACAGGTGAGCAGTAATTGAAAGATATGGCTAGAAGGTGAGTGACCTTCTTGTCTCCCCAGCAGGACAAGCACTTGGAAGAATACTTTAAGAGAGGATAACAGCCTCCAGAGATGATGAAGGATTTTTTCCAACTCTGAAGTTCATGGCCTTGTATTGAAGATCATGGGACCACCTTCAGAAGAAATAACGTCTTTACAAAGATGAAGGTGAAAGCAGAGATAAGCAAGAAGATTATAGTGGGACTACGTCATCACATTCAAGACCATCAGCAGGAGTGTCACTAAGAGACTCAGAAGGCTTTCACTGTTGAAATTCATTCGACATCTGGTCTTGAAGCTGTTCGTCTCAGATAGGTAGCAAGGCCAACACTTGCTCATGAAAAATTCTAATAATCCCATTTCCCTTTATGCCAAAATAATTTTTAAGTCTGCTCACAATATGGGTATTCCCTTGTCTAAAAGTGTGCAGGGATCTGAGTCCTCTCCAATGGTGAAAGGATTTTCAACAATTGGGATGCTCAATTGTCTATGGTGGAAAACCAGAATGCTTCTCAGACAAATGCCCTTCCATAGGAGACACCTGCCTCAAGAATTCTTTCACTTACTAAACAGTAAATGCTTGGGCTTTGACATTTAACTTTCTAAAAGCTACTCAAAGCGCACTTCTCTTCTTGGTAATGGTTTCAGTTTTGGTGTTTGTTTAGTTGTTGTTCAGAAACTCATATCTTTTGGGAGTTTTGTCCGAATGCCCATCATCTTCAGCTACAGGCTCTCCTTAGAGCTGACATGGAGCTTGATAATAAAATTTTACCATCTCTGGTAGCTGTCAACCACTTGGAAGCCACTCTATTATCCAAATGAAGCAGCCTCAAAAGGGCCTGAACACCAGCTCAGCTGGTAAGAGGAAGTAGTATACAGGTGAACAGCAGTTGGAGCCAGAGGATATGGCTAGAAGGCAAGTGACCTTTTTGTCTACCCGGCGGGACAAGCACTTAGAAGAATATCTTGAGAGAGGAAAACAACCTGCAAAGGTGCTAGAGGATTTTGTCCAACTCAGAAGTTCAAGGCCTTGTACTTGAAGATCATGGGACCACTTTCAGAAGAAATAACATCCTTACAAAGATCGAGGTGGAAGCAGAGATAAGCAGGACTAGGTCATCACATTCAAGACCATCAGCAGAAGTGTAATTGAGAGACTCTGAAGGCTTTGACTGTCAAAATTCATCAGACATTCAAGGCCAACACTTGCCCATGAAAAATTCTAATAATCCCATTTCCCTTTCTGCTAAAATAATTTTTAAGTTTGCTCACAATATGGGTATTCCCTTGTTTAAGAGTGTGCAGGGGTATGGTTCCTCTCCAATCGTGAAAGGGAATTTCAACAATTGGGATGCTCACATGTCTATGGTGGAGAACTAAAAATGCTTCCTTCTCAGACAAATGCCCTTGATTCCCAGAAATGCCTTTTGAAGGACTTTACCCACATTTTATCTGAAAGGAAACAATTGGAAGTACTCCTCCTGGCTAAACAAAGTGAGCTATAAGGTGAGACACCTGAACTCCTAGATGCGAGAAGCCATTCCAGCTATCTTTAGCACATGCCAGGAAATAACTGAGAAAGATGAACCAGGAATAGACAAGGATGTATTCAAAGCTCAATTCCAGGAGTGTATGGAAAGGGGCCTCATATCTGTTCCCAAGCAAGGCGAGACAGGGAATATTGGAGGCTCTCATTGCACTAATAAATAGTGCTTTTCTTGTGCTTAAGTGATCTGTTACAGTCATGATTCTCCTTTCTGTCATGGCCTTTCAACCAGTGTCCATGTCTGGATGGTTTATGGTTAACAGCCCCTTCTGGGACCACAGTAGTGATAGAAAATGTTTCAAGGGGTCTATAGTGTAAGCTTTTACTAGTAATGATAGAAGTAATATTCTACTTACAACCTAAAACCCCGGTGGTCTTTTGTATGTTTGAGACTGATGGCTGCACTCTGAGTTTGGGAACCTTCCACATTAGGTTTCCTACTCTAATTTTTGGTTTAAGTTAATGCATAATTTTACCTTTTGCTTTTAATTAAAAAAAAAAACACATGGGACTCCATCAACAATCTTTTGTTTTGGAGCGGGTCCTCCACATGGTTATTTGCAATACATGGCTTTGTTGTTTATAACTTGATTGTGATTTAACCATTTCGGATTCACCTTGCTAATTAGAATCTTTTCTTATTTTTAGCCCATTGACCTACAGTCTTCATCTGTGGACATTTTAATCATTTCTTTTTCTCCATTTCTTTCCGTCTTGTCAAAAACATTATCTCTACCAGGCCTGATGATTTATCATGCGTATATACACCCTTTTTGAGTGTTGTTGGCCCTCAATATGAACCCATAAATCTCCGCACATTTTCCTCTTGATTTTGCTATGTCGTTGAATGAGCTATTGGATCTACAAGCATCAGAATAAACAGGAACTCAAACCCATTTACAATTTGTTCATACAATTTCGTATGTTATTAAATAACATTGTTGGAAAAGAAGAGACTAGGAAAAATAAGGATATAATTAGTGAGATCAAAGCCACTTCTATTGTGTTGGTTCCCAAGAAAGGTGAGAACAATATTTTAACAAATTTTGTCCAATAAGCAGCTCTAGCATAATCTATAAGGTAATTTCAAAATTTATGGAACAAGGTGGTTTTCTTCGTAGTAAGCAAATCCTTGATGGTATAATAATTGGACAAGAGGTCATACATTCCCCAGTCCATTAAAAACCAGGTATGTTTGTAAATTGGATATGAACAAAGCACATGGGAGGGTTTGCAAGAGTTCTTCTTATAATATTCCCATACAGTTTGGCTTTGATCAAGGTTGGTGTGAATGGATTAGATGTTGTTTCAGCACTCCAAAATACTTTATTTTAATCAAAGGATCCCCCACTGGATACTCTAAATAATCCCATGGACTTGGCCAGGGTGACCCACTATCTTCTTATCTCTTCATTATTCTTGTTGAAGCATCGAACAAAGCTATCTCAAAAGGCAAAAATGGAAAGCAAAATCAAAGGTATTCAAGTTGTCACAAACAGTCCATCTGAATCTCAGACTTCAGTTTGTTGAACACACTCTTCTTCTAGGTCATCCTTGGGTTAATGAGACCATGGAATTTAAATCAATCCTATCACACTATGAGAAGCTTGTTGGCTAGTTGCTTAATACAACAAAATTCAAGATTTTTTCTTATCAACACCTTAATTTACAACTAATTATTGCAGAGATTTTAGGTTTAAAGTTGGAAAATTACCATAAAAATATCTAGGTATTCCCTTGTCTGATAAAAGAAAAGAGATTTGTGACCCAAATTTTGGATATAGAATAAAATCTTGTTTGGATGGTTGGAAGCATAAGTTCTTAACCATAACTGGATGTTGACAACTTATAAAGGCTACATTGCAATCTATCCCTATGTATATGATGTCACTTTCAAGATTGCCAACAAGTATAACCTCCTAATTTCATATTATTAAAAGAGATTTTTTTGGAGAGGTGTAAGAAGATGTTTAGGTTTCCTCTTTATAAATGGGATAGGGATTACAGAGGAAAAATCTTGGAGGGGCAGGCTTGCAAAATTGCACATTTATGATTTTGGCATTAAGGGTAAAACTTGGTTGAAATTTTGCAATCAACATATCTAGGTATCCCCTTATCTGATAAAAGAAAGGAGATGTGGGACCCAATTTGGAATAGAATAAAATCTTGTCTAGATGGTTGGAAAGGTAAGTTCTTAACTATGATTGGATGACTACAACTCATAAAGGCTACATTGCAATCTATCCCTATATATACAATGTCGCTTTCAAGATTGCCAACAAGTATAGCCTCTCGATTTCATAAAATTTAAAGAGATTTTCTTTGGAAAGAATGTGAGGAGATCTCTAGGTTTCCTCTTTATAAATGGGATAGCGTTTGCAAAGGAAAAATCCTGGAGGGCAGGTTTCCAAATTGCAGCTGTATCATTTTGGCATTAGGGGCAAAACTTGGTTGGAGATTAATCAAGCATCGAGAAAAGTGTTGCATAAAAATTATACTTCAAAAACACATAGCATTGTGAATGCAATAAAATTGTTAAGGATACAAACCCTGTCTGGGGGATCAACAACACGAAACTTTGTATAAGAGAGTTTACAACTAATCAAGAAATGTATAAGGTAGTTGATTGATGAAGGGCATTTTGCTTGATGCTTGGTTGAAGCCTTACCCTCTTATTTGTGATCCAAAATCGAAACCATTGGCTTGGGCCTCTTTGGCTTGTAAAGGTTTGAAAGTCAAGAATTTTACTAATGTGAGCAACAATTCCAAATCTTCGATTTCTATTAGCATTCTAGTTGAGAGAAGGGACCTCAAACAAACGTCAAAGGAGATCAAAAGATGCTTCAAGAATTCTCGTTGACTATTTTTTCATGAAATGATGAGATAGTTAAGAATCTATCAAAAGACGATAGATAGTTAAGTTGGGATATAAAGCTCTGGAGCAATTAGAATTCCCTCCTCCCAAGGTTTTCCCTTGGAAGAATATTTGGTCACTTGAGGCCCTCTCTAAGCCTCAACTTTCAATTGGTTAGCAGTTCAAAGCAAAAAAATTACGAGCAGTAATTTGCAAAGAAAAGGATATTATGGACCTTTGAGATGTGCTTTATATGAAGTTTCCTTTTGTTTCCACTTTTTGCAGTTCTTTTTTTTTTTTATTAGGGTGGAAGAAGGGGTTTTGAAAGGGGCCCCAAACCTTTTACAAGAAAACACCTACAGATCTACTAACAATCTCAAAATTGAGACATCACAAACAAGACAACCCATAAAACTAAAACATTTTGAAGTGCAACAGACCACAAAGTGAAATGGTCTCCCAGGACCAAACCGAACAGGAACCCAAAAGAGCAAAACACCCATAAGCAATTGGATTAAAATCCCATAACACCATAGAGGATAGGCAGATCTTTGTTCTCAGACTCAACATGGCCTGCATTATCATCTTTTTCGTCCTGCCTTGAGCGCCTTTTTACTTCCCCCGTCCAAGGTTATTACTGTTTGGATTCCATTGGCAATATATGTCTCTCTCTCTTTTTCTTTGATTCCTATTGGAAGGTCTCCCCTGAAATTTAACAGTACCCACATCAATTCCTAACTTCTTTTGATGTATGGTTTTTGGAGTTTGGGCAGCTTTTTCCAGATCAACTAAATTTCCTAGGTTCTTTTTTATTTGATCTACCCACTTTTTCAAAACTATTTGGTTCTGCTCATCTTCATCTTGCTCATTTTCTAACTGAATATTTTCATCATCCACCTTTTCCAAGAGGCCATTACCTTTGTCTCCAAAATTAATATCTTGAAGTGTATCAAAGGAATTTGGAGAAAGAACAATATTCATTTGTGAGGAGGGTAAAGTATCACATACCTTCATCTTATCTACCATAACTTGATTCTCAAAAGAAGAATCCTTCTGCATATCAACTTTACTTACTTCATTTTCAGGGATCTCAACTTCCAAGATATCCAAGAAAATAAGACTTTTTGGTTGTTCCATCCACATTTGAAGAGTTGATAAAATTTTGGATTAGTTGTTTCAAAGCTAAATTAAGCATTTTGTGAAGGATTGATCTTGCCATTATATGCTCGCATCTCTAGCTTAAAAGAAATAATAAAGTTTTCAAAAATAATTCTTATAATCATATCCAAGTTTAAATTTGTATCGATGCCTCCCTTGCAGAGTGTTTACAAGCATGGTGCTCACCACAAGAGGTCTCGCGTGAGGAAAACGATGTGCTAGCCTCTTAGTTAGGGAAGATCTATGATCCTGGAGTCAGTGCAAAGGATCTGTGTTGATCCATGGTAAAATGATAAGGTCCAGAAGTTGGGTTCATCTGACTTAATTTTATATGTTGTTTCTAAAGGAAACCCTAGGAAAGTTAGTGAAGGTGGTGTTTTTATGAATACTAAAGGCAAAATTCTCCTCACCTCCTCAAAATCATGCAAAACTTCCACAAACGACCATCTGAAGGCCATGACACTTCTTACAAGGATCAAGATTGCAAGTGAAAAAGGGGTGTGTATATCAACTGTGGTGGTTTCACATATTATTATTAATGTTATCAACAAAAATGGATATAGAGATTGATCAACAATAGAATTTTTCTTGATGTCCATCAATTATTAAAGAAAGTTGTATCCTGAAAATGTCTGTATATCTATACAAAAGGAAGCAAAGGGGATAGATAATTTAGCCAATCGTGGTGTTGATCTCCATTTTAGTGAAATTCAAATTTTGCAAGTTAATTGTCCAAGGGATATTTTATCTCTAAATAAAAATAATATCAAGGGTTTGATAGTAGAAAAGTAGCAATTTGAAGGAATTAGAAATATCTTTGATTCATGGAAATGTTGCTTGGATATATGGCCTAATTGATCTAATAGCAAATGTAATATTTTGATATTTTGATGGGAGTGGCTCCTAGCAGAAACCACATATTGCTAATTTAAAAAACATAGAGATTGATAAGAAATTAAAATAATACATAACATGTGCTTTTACAAAAAATCATTTTAAATGAAAACTAAAAATAAATTTTGAACTTTAAAACTATATAGAAGTTCAAATAAAAAACTATTACATAAAAATTATTGTATTATTTTTTATTTTAAAAACTATAATAAAAATTTAATATTTTAAAACAATATCATTTAAAATTTCTTATTTAAAAAATAAAATATATTATTAATCACGAAGTGACGTCCTTTTCAGGACACCGAATTGGTATGTCTTTTGGCTTTCATCTAGGCGACCCAAGTTCGAATCACGGGGAGGGTGGCCCCCAATGTGCCCCCAATTGAGAAAAGGCAGAGGCCCTTTCAAAAAACCCTGAATTTACCCTAATCTAAAAAAAATCACGAAGTGACATACAATTTGAAAAAGATAAGCAGATTATTTTTTAAATAAAATAATAAAACAAAATTTAAATTTAAAAATGATTTAAATATAAAAGTAACATACCTAATATCAAATGGACCAGTTAAATGTTGACTCTCAAAGATAAGACCCAAATTCGAATCTTGCCAAGCAATATATGCATAATTGCCAAGCCATTGTAATATCACTATGTGATCACAATGTAATACGGGTGGGGCTAGTTCCAATCCCATAAAACCAATTTTTAAGAAACAAGATACCTAACAATCCAACCATTGCTATCAAATGGCATAAGCTCAACTGATTAAAAAATTTGACTTTCAAGGAAGAGATCCAAGTTTGAATCTTGCCAAATTGTTATAATATAGTATATGGTCAAGACGTAACATGGGTGGGCCCCGTTTCAGTCTCATGTAATAAATAAAATTAAAAAAATCAAAATATTGCTATTATATTAAAAATAAAAATAAAAAAGTAAACATTAACAAATAGAAGAATATATGAGCACGAGCCAGGAGTGAGTGCAGCCGAAAGCGAGTGCGAGCGCGAGCCGAGAGTGCAGCCGAACGCGAGTGCGAGCGCGAGCCGAGAGTGAGTGCATCCAAACGCGAGTGCGAGCGCGAGCCGAGAGTGAGAGCATCCAAACGCGAGTGCGAGCGCGAGCCGAGAGTGAGTGCAGCCAAACGCGAGTGTGAGCGCGAGCCGGGGGTGAGTGTGGCCAAACGCGAGCCGGGAGTGAGTGCAGCCAAACGCGAGTGCGAGTGCGAGTCGGGAGTGAGTGCAGCCAAACGCGAGTGCGAGAGTGATCCGGGAGCGAGGAGGAAGTGTGAGCAGGAAGTAGAAAGCAAAGTCCAATCTAGTTGAAGAAAATCCAATGCAAGCTAGGAGGAAGTGTGAGTTGGGAGGAAGTGCGAGCTAAGAGGGAGTGCCAACCAAGGTTCAATTATGACGGAAGAGCAACAGGTTTATCCAAAGTGCATCAATGCTTCAAACCCTTACCATGAGTACATGGAACATTGTTTCCAGAAAATTGCTAAAGCAAACGAACGTCAGGAAAAGGAAGAGACAAGGTCTATTGCGAGCCAAGAGGAAGTGCAAATCGAAAACGAGTGCGAGGCAGGAGAGAGTGCATGTTGGGAGAAAGTGCAAGTCGAGAGGGAATGTGAGCCAAGAGGGAGTGTGCAAGCCGGGAGCGAGTGCGAGGTAGGAGAGAGTGCATGTTGGGAGCGAGTGCAAGCCGAGAGAGAATGTGAGCCAAAAGGGAGTGCAAGCCAAGAGCAAGCCCCATTAGCTAGTATGGAAGGAAAGTCGTATTTGAAAGCCCTAATGGGAAGTCAAGATGCCCTAGTTGGAAGCATGGAGGCCTAAGTTGGAGATAAGTAGAAGAGCAAATATATGGCAAGTTCGATCCAGGTAGCAAATGTTACACCAGAAGTGAGTATCAAGGATGAGATGATTGAGCATGATATAATGGTTCTTAAAAGTAGAGGGTTAATATGTAAGTTCCATAGATCATGGTCAAGGTTTTTGGAGATTCAAAATTGGATCAAGTGGAAGTGGGGATTAAATTCAAATTACTCCGTGACTTTTCTTCCTAAAGGTTTTTCCCTCATCATCTTTTCCAATTCATAAATTAGGGATATTATAATGGTTGGTGGCCCATGGTTTAGAGGAAGAGATGCACTTTATTTGAGACCATGGAATGAAAATATTTCTATTGAGACACAAACTATTAAAAAGCTTCTAGTATGGGTTAGGCTTTTTGGACTTCCATATCAACTTATAAATAAGAATGTTCTGAAGAATATTGGAAATACCCTAGGGGAATTCATCAAGGAAGGACTAACTACTAAGGAGCGAAAGCATGTTATATATACTCAAATATGTGTTGCTATGGATATTTCAAAACCTTTGCCACAATACATTAAGATTAAATCTAAATCAAGAGAATGGGATCAACAAGTAGATTATAAATTGGGAGGGTGGAAACCATAGTTCGAATCCCTCACGCCTTGTAGAACAGGAGGGCGTGTCGCGCCAACTTTGCCGACTATGTTAAAAAGTTTACCCGACGCAACTAGAGGTTATAGTGGCAGCAAGGAGCAAGATTCGAACCCACAAAGAGGCGATGCAAAATGTGACGAGTTACTGATTCCTCTAGTATACGCAAAAAACAAAAAAAAATCAAGTAGATTATGAGAATATCGCATTTCGTTGTCACAATTGTTATGAGATTGGACACATGGCAATAGTTTGCAAAGTGACAACTATGAAGAAAGAGAAAAACTTCTAGCCATGAGATAAACTTCAAGACGAAGCAAGGAAATCATATAGTAATAGAAGCTAGATCAGATCAAGGATATTCCACTCCGAAAAAAGAGGCAAAGAAAGCCTATCTATAGTATCATTTGGCAAGTTCAAAAGGAATTAAAGGTGCAAAAGAAGATGTGGAGAGAAATCCTACAACAAAGACAGCAAAAGAGGTCAAGTTTATTTCAGGTAAATCGTTTTCATTTTCGTCAAGAAGTATAGAATCCTCTCCAAGTAATAAGAGTGAAAGGGGTGAAAATGTTATCCCTTGCACTTTAAGGTTTAAAGAGCAGCATAATAAAGAAATGAAGATGGAGAAAACCAATAACAATTTAGCTTTTTTAGAGCAAAATAAGAAGGTAGTTTCAAGATACGTTGAAAGATGCAAATAAGGCGTTGTTCGATGAAAAAAGGCCCGGGTTGAAACCAAAACAGTCCGCTAATGCATGCTTCAACGAGACGAGATCGAAGGATAAAAGAACTCCCCTCCGCAGCTGTGTCCTACCGATATCCCTAGCATAATATGACTAGCTAATTGCTACATAAGAGCATCCTTGCACTTTAGGATTTCTAGGGCAATATAAAGAAGATTGTGCTTTTGAGGTTATTCCTTGCACTTCAGATCCTTCAGAACAAGGCAAACCTAAAGATGATATGTCTTACTATGAGCAAAGTGAGAAGATTGAAGAGATTGATGAAGATGAAAGTATTGCTAAGAATGAAAAAAAGAGAGGAAGACCCAAGAAGCAAAAACAAAGAGAAAAAGAAACCCAAAGGGATATTGATATGGAAAATCAAAAGCAAATATCACAAGTGCTAACAAGAAGTGGGGCTAAACCCACAAATAAAAACAAAAAAAAACAACGAAAATAATATCTTGGAATATTAGGGGAATGAATAAGAACCCTTTAAAAAGGTATTAAGAAATTGTGAGTTGTTATAGACAAGATATTTATAGATATAGAAGTTGGGCAGCAAATATTTTAGCCATTAACAGTGTTGAATTTCATCTTGACAGGATTTTTTTCGCAAGGCATCTGATATAAAAGGAGTTGATTGTGGAAACTTAGCAGTTTGAAGAAGATGGAGAATATCTTTGATAGAAAGGCAAATGAAGTATATCTTTGACAGAAAGACAAAGTTGGATATGCTTTAATTAACTTGTAAGAAATGTAATGCAAGCAATGTAATATTTTGTTTCTGTAATGAGAGTGGCCCCCAATAGAAGCCACACAGCTTATTTAGAAGAAAAAACAAATAGAAGAATATAGTGCGGAAAAAGAGGTGCTAGCAACTTGGATACATGATTTGAATATACATGGAAGGGTCATCTACGACAATGGTATTAAAACAAAGGATTTACTTATGTCTATGGTAAAATCGAAATATCCAAAAATTGGGTTTATCAAAATTAATTTTGATGGCGTTTCCAAAGGAAATCCAGGAAAAGTTGGTGGAGTTGGTATTTTCCAAAATAATGAAGGCAAAATTCTCCTCACTTACTCAAAATCATATGGAACTTCAACTAACAACTATGCAGAGGCTAGGGCACTTCTTACAAAGATTAAAATTGCAATTGAAAAATGATGGAAATATATTTCAATTGAAAGGGGATTCATAAATTATCATTAATGCTATCAACAAAAATGTCTATAGGAATTGGATAAAAATAATATTATCGTTGATATTCATCAATTGTTATTGGACGCAATCTCTTGGAAATTTGGAAATGTGGGCATGTCTATAGAGAAGGAAATCAAGTAGCAAATTAATTAGCCAATCAATGTGTTGATCTTTGTCTTGGTGAAATTAAAATTTTTGAAGGAAACTGGCTGAGTGAGATTTTATGTCTTAATGAAAATGATGTCAAGGAGCCGATTGCAAAAAAATAGCACTTGAGGAAGATAAAGAATATATTTGATAGAAAAGGAAATGAATATCTTTAATAAAAGGGCAAGCTGGATATGGTTTAATTGACCTGACAGCAAATGTAATATTTTGGTATTTTGATGGGAGTGGCCCCCAATAGAAGCCACATATAGCTTATAAAATAAAAAATAATTTTTGCCAACGGGTCCTTGGTTCAATAGTTGGACAAATAGTTGATGTAGCCCACACCAAGGTTCAAATCTCGATGGCACCAAATAGTTCAATGTAACTAAATCGATGTAAAAGGGAAAGGGTAACCCTTTCAAAACCCTACTTTTTTAAAAAATAAATAAATAATATTAAAATATTAAAAAAATAAAAAATAACAAATTTTTGAGCTCCTATTTAATTTAGGAAAATATGTTAAAAGTTTTAAAACTTTGCATAAGTAAAATTATGAGGTGGCCATCAAACTTTGTTCCAATACCCTTTTGTTGGCTCTATTATGATATAGAGAAGCCGAAGATGCTACCTACACAAGATGCACTGCCTATGCATAAAACAAGGATTTGCATTGTTGTAGTAACACACTTAACTTACAAACAACGACACATAAGTGTGTAGCCCAATTGTGTTTTTTATAAAATTTTGTGCCACTTTTTTCACCCTTGCAACCACTTTTTTAGACAACGATTTAAATCTAAGGGTCCCAAATATGTGATGCTTAGGGTTTTTTCTACATTTATTTTTATTTTTGTTTTCTCCTATCCTACCTGCTGCATATTTCAACATTGGATGGTTCTCCAGGTGGGATGTAGCTCTAGATGGCTCGTGTACCATATCCAACTATATCCAATGCATCTAGATCTGAGGACATATTTGTATACGTCCAAATACAACATCCAAGTCATATCCAAGTTGTTTCGTACCCATATTTGTATCTGATAACCCTAGTTGTAGCACTTTGTAATTAAGTGAATGCTATCCCTCTAGGTTGTATGGGAGACAAGTGGCCAAAATGCATTGTCCTTGTATGGACGTTTAAAAAATATCTCTCCTGTGTGCTATAAATCCATGTAATGGCTCTGAAAACTGACGTAATTGAATGGAATGGTAGGCTAATTCTACAAAATTCTCATGTCTTTAGTGATTGTTTTCTTTATTCAACAAATGCAGAACCACAAAGAACTCCATTGCCCAAAAACATTCGAGCTATGAACACTCTCGTGAAACTCCAGCCACCTTCTCTGAATGAAGCGATTAGAATCCAATATGAGAAGAATTTAAAGTAAAAGGAAATTTATCAATGCTTTCTTGTTTCCAAAGCACAAGACAAATTTTCTCATATGGATGTGAAGGATATAGATAAGTTACGCATCTCTAAGAGTTTATTTAGATTGCAACCAAAACCATGGCTAATTTTCAATGACATTGGAATTGGCCTAGGATGCATGAACATGTTGCATGGTACATGAGATGGTATAAAGAGACAAAGACACAAGGATATATGTAATATGTATATTTATTAATACATAACATACAAGATGATGAGTATAATAGCATGTGGGAAATACAAAGACCACATACGATAAGATCATAGGGATACACCTCTTCTTATCTTATCCACATTTATTTAAGAAATAAGGGTCATGACATCTCCCCACTTTTTAAAAATGATTTGTCTTCAAAGCATAAAAAGTGCAAATAAATTGCAATAGAATATCTCCCTACTTTTTAAAAATGATTTGTCTTCAAAGCATAAAAAGTGCAAATAAATGACATCTCGCCACTTTTTAAAAATGATTTGTCTTCAAAGCATAAAAAGTGCAAATAAAATGCAAAAGAATATGGAGTTTACAAAAATTCTTCCACTCACATAGAAATCCCTAGATGTGTTTGGAATGTACATACTTGTCAACCTACTTCAGGACTGACTTTCTCCCATAACAACTAGCAATATGAGATGGTCATGTTGCCTGAATTCCATTCACCATTCAATAAGATGATAACAACAAAGTTGAAAAAGCCTTCAATTCATGAACCATAAATTTGTGGCCTCCCCAATAAAAACTCATGAATGGCTTGTCAAAGTTCCATTTGACCGTACCAAGTTCTTGCAACCACTCAAAACCAACTGCATCCATTCCACCCAAAGATATAACATATAAGGTCTTCCAATCTCAAAGGTTTTGCATTGTTATTCTGATCATATGACACTTCCCTTTACACGATCTCATAGTAACACCCACTACCATCAGGTCAAAGTGTTTTATAAGATAGAAAAAACAAATTTTAAATTCTCATTGTGGATAAATGAATAAAACAGCACACACAACTTGTATTAATAAGAAGTGTCGCTTTCTTGATTTTAATATACCCTCTAATATTCAGGTCAGAGGATAGTTAATCCCTAATATTGTTGTTAATGATACTCTTGCCTCTATCGATTGTTTGAGTTCTGAGTTGGGGCTATCAGTACCAAAATCTTCAATTTCTTTTGGCTCAAAATCAAAACTACTTTCTTCTTGGTGTATGGCTTCACAAGAATACAACTTTTTGTGATTTTCAAGTTTTTGAAAATCCTCCTTGTTCTTCTTGGCATTTACTCATATTATAGATATTTTGACATATTAGAAGCTTCGGCTTTTGATGATCTAGATTTGTTCTAGTTTCAGCTAACAAAGACGGTACAGAAAACCTTCATTGGCATTAAATTTTTTCTACCAATCTAGCTTTATGCATTGCATCCTAAATAAACTCAAGGTTATGCATCTTTAACTGACTTTGGGTATCAGCAAGAATCCTTCAACATGGCTCTCCAACAATAGATATTTTAGAAACCAAAGAAGGCTCAGACTCCCATGTTGATCATTCTTTTACTTATTGCTCCAAGTAACCTCAATTTATTGAAATAATTAACATTCTTCAAGAAATATCACACAAACCTGTTTCAAAAGGGAGTAAATTGTTCGTTTCTCAATGCACCACTTATAACATGCAAACACTTCTCCGTCCACTCGTAATTGACCATACTTATTGTGTCTTCATCAAAATTTGATTGAATTCAAAAAGAAGTGAAATTTCATTTTAATAACCCGATCTAATGCTTCATATGGATCAAGCCATTGTACTTAGGCAAACTTAATTGGGCAATTATATTATATGCATACACATTACAATTCTTACTTGTATCCTATTATAAATTTGTTGCATTGCATTGAATTCCATCTAACTCTATGGCATTGTTTCAAGAAACACAATAGAAGAGTCTTATTTCACGTTTTATGGCCCTCCAATGCGTCTACAACGAAAAGAGTTGTCGCCAACAAATTTGCCATCTTCGACCACATTTCAAAGTCGTCATGAGCATTTCAAGGTCATTTGAAGATGAAAAGGGGAAAAAATCTTCTACACAACCAAATTAGAACCATCTAGTATACAAAAATCTTCACTTTGTTGTTGAGAAGTATCCTAGATGAGCTTGAAGGAGAAGGGATTCGCTCTCGCATGTAATCCTTGGCAAGGGAAACATCTTTGGCACAAGAAACTTTACACCAATCTAAAAACCCATAATTTTGATCTCCTACCCCTACACACCATGCATGCAAGGAAGCGCAAACACCTCTGAAAGGCTTTTTCTCTAGATGCTATTATGCCTTAGAATATAATAGAGGAGCTCAATGATTTGATCTTTTAGAGGAAACCATTGCAAAAGGAAGTTCCATATTTGAATCATCAATGAGAATCATCAATGAGCACCGAAAAAGGAGTACAATATTTAGATAAGTATTATTAAATGTTACATGAGCATATGGGAACTCATCATTGTATTAGAATTGTCATTAAAAGATGCTTCCATTCTAGCATTGGATTCACCAAGCCTGTCAAGTTATGCAATGATTGTCTCCTTATGTCGAGTGAATTTGTTATCAAATTTGATCATGGTTTGCCAATTCATTGCAACTGAGTGATGGCGACTCAGCCCTCTTGAGGTCACTGGTCAATAATTTACGTTGGCAATAGTTATGGCTTGATAATCTGTGTGGCTGCTAGTCCACATACATTGCTGCTTCTTTTATTTTAACACTCCTTTCTTTCTACTTCCTTTATTTTAACACTCCTTTATTTCTTCTTCCTTAATAAGGCCTTTTTTCTCAAATCACTTTTTTTTTTAATTGGTCACATGGGATTAAAACAGGTCCCACCCATATTACATCATGACCACATAGTGGTATTCCAATAAACTTGGCAATTAGATTCAAAACTAAGACTCCTCCTTGAAAGTCAAGGAATTTAATTGGATGAGCTCACGCCATTTGATCTCAAATAACCTTTTTTTTCAATGCATATAATTTTAGTTTCTTTAAAACGTTTTTTTAATAACATATACATAATTTGTTTTTCTTTGTGTTCTTCTTTCTAAATAATATTTATATAGAAGTTAACTTTGTAAAAGATAAATGTGTTTTGTAAAAGTGAATAGCCGTAGCAAATGTTAAACAGCCATGGGGAAGATAAAATAAGAACCACATGGCTCTTTCAATATCACACATGAGACATATCCCCCCATCAACAATTTTTCAATGGTTTTCACTTTTCTTCGACATTTTTGTTTCCTTTTAAATGCAACTTGTAAAGGCTTTTCAATAGTTCACAGTCAACCTCTTTGTAGTTCACAATCTCAATGTAATCTATAGCTTTATGCAGCATCAAAAATTTAGTTTTTATTTATTTATTTTACTTATTTTCCCCCTGTTGAGGTTCTACACAAGTTGCAAATATGGTGCCTGAGCCTTAGTTGTCCATAAGTCCATCCACGCTGGTTCTTCCACAAATTTAGTTATATACATACGTGTTTCGAGATGAATAAAAGTTTTGTCAAAGGTGTTTGTACCATAGTTGCCAAGTACGGACCAGTTTGAAGGTTTGGAAGGCCAAAAAAGTTCAAAGGTTCAATTTTTTCAAGAAGTTTTGGTTCAATTCAAGAAAGTTCAGATAACATATATATATATGTGTGTGTATATAACATTCATAAAAAAAATATAATTATATGCAAATAAAACATAGAAAATTTCCTATTCTTCCATGTGTTCTACATTCAACTATATTTTATACTTTATAAATGTATGAGTTATATTTTATAAGTCATATTTTATGTTTTACAATTTCTTTGAATATATAAAAAAAATTAAATTAAAAAAAAAAAGGGTTCGGTTCGGTTCGGTTCGGTTCAGTCCTTCCCATAAAGTCCAAACTAGACTGAACCTGGTAACTATGGTTTGTACCAATAGAGAATCAAAATAGGCTGTAACACTACATGAGATGGTACAAAGAGGCACAAAGGCATAAGGATATATATATATATATATATATATATATATATATATATATGCATGCAATATGTATATTTATTAATAGATACGATACAAGATGGTTAAAACTTTTAAATATGATAGAGGGTAGGAATATTTTAGACCCTTTAGACAAGAATAAGGAGGCACACCTCCTCATATCCATATTAATTAAGGTCGTGATAGGATGTGAATGGATGTATGTCTTATTCAAGAAGAAAGACATTGGCATTGTTGGAGGACAAACCATAACTAGGCTTGGGCATTGTTCTCTTTTATGTTTGTGATATTTGGCCGGTTTCGTAAGGTGTGAGGTAGCTCAAAAATAGGTTTTTCATGTTTTAGTCCATTTTGGTCTTTGGAAATCTAGTGTAACAAATAGAGATACAAGATTCTTGGCTGTTTTTTCAACTACACAGTAGGTCAATTGCTTTCCATCCCAAAATGGCTAAGACAAACTGAAGAGGTAAACCAAACGTTGTTGCATCTCCTGTGGAGCTATAACAGAAAGAATCCGATGACTTGGGATATGAGCTTGGCTCACATCCAACATGCCTAGAACAGTGCTATTTAAACTTCCATCAATGTCACCTTTGGAGGCATTTTATGGCTAATTTGCCTCAATCATGTCCTTTAAATTCACTTCTACTGATGAGCAACAACCAACATGGGGGTTTCACAATTCAATACACCCTAGGGTAGAAAAGGTTGGTGCACCAAAAGGTTGAGCAAAACTTGGAAGAATCTCAACCAAGATACAAAGCCCACCATGATAAGCATTGCAAATATCATGTTTTCCAAGGAAATGGTTTGCTTGTATCTAATGATACAAAGACTTCAACGAAGAGAGGAAAAACTGAAACCAATCACATACAGACTATTTTAAATCTCAAAGCAGGTTGGAAAGAATGCCTTCAAGTTGGACCTCCTTCTCTACATGCAAATATATGTTAGGAGGTGAAGTCAATATCCAGATCTCCAATGTTCTTCAGCTGAGTGGTGCTTGGTGGAGCTTTAAAAATGCTTTTGCTTTAAAGCTGTTTTTTGCTTTAAAGCTGCTTTTTGCTTTTAAAGCTGCTTTTGTTTTTAAAGCTGCTTTTTGCTTTAAAGCTACTTTTGTTATAGAAAGCAGTTGATAAAAGCAGTTTTTTTAATAAAGCGCTTTTATCTGGTTTTGTTATAGAAAGCAGTTGATAAAAGCAGTTTTTTTTAATAAAGCGCTTTTATCTGGAATGTGCCACGGCTTTTTTTTGGAATCTTCCTTTGTATTTCTATAAAAAGGGGAATGCCCCTTGCATTATGACAGAGTGTGAATGTATGAAATCAGCTGAGTATAATAAAAGAAGAAAAGTTGCCATTGCCCCATGGTTTTACCTTGCACACTGCAGGGTTTCCACGTAAATCTCGTGTACTATTTATTGTTGTTTATGCTTGCTTGTTTTTTTAATTTTCTAACAATATACTCAATTGTTGATGTTTAAAACCTCTAGTTGTTTGAAACATCTATGCTTGAGGAGGAGAAAGAGATGCAGGTTTTGTCATTTGTTGAGCATTTTACACCTAATAGTCAAGTTCATGTAGAAGACAGAGAAATTCAGAAGAAAGACAGATCGACTTGCAAGAATAACAAGAGCATTGGTTGGTTGGGCTAAAAGGGCAACTAGACGAGAAAGCAAAATGGTATCAAAAAGAAAAAATGAGGGAACTGTCCCATCATCTTCAATGAAATTGAGCTTCGTAGGGATCAAAAGCCTCCCATTGGAGAGGTGTAATCTAAATGGATTAGAATGTGGCCTTTTGGAGGCCCCAAAAAAGACCAACAACTGGCAAACAGTCTCAAAACAAATCACTTAAGACTAGGGAGATGAATTGGAGCAAAGACAGGTTGGGAGAGGCTTTAGGAGGATAAGAACGCGCTATGACAAAAAGGCATTTCATAGAGCATCAATTACAGGCTAATGCATGCACCAACAACACCAATGGGCACCAACGATACTCTTTCAAGGCCTTAGAAGGCATTAATTGTGCCAAATCACTCCAATTGAATACAAAAAAATAAAACTAGTTAAATTCAGGTTTAAGAAGTATATGGACCATTTTTTGCCCACTTTCGAGAGAATGAGGTTCAAAGATGTCCCAAACCAGTTCCAAAAATCAACTGGCAAGGTTACCCTACCAACCAGCAACAATCCTCTCTACAACTGCCAAGAAACCTCTGCAAGGTCAGTAGGGTGCTTTTCGGTTCAGAAAACCATTGTGATCCTAAATGAAACACATGTCATATGGATTTTACGGAGCAGTAAGGGTGCCACGTCACTAAGAAACTGTCATTTCACCTTCAAAAAGTGACAAAAATGACAAGATATGAGTTATATTCTTGCAAAATGGATTGCATCCAGGAGATCGAACAAGAAATGAAAACAAGCAAGCAATAGGGTCATATGTGGCCATCAAGCAAAGTAAAGCAAATCAAAGCAGGTGCTTTGAGAACGATTCTATCATCAACAAGCCATTATAAAAATTTTCAAAGTAAGGGAATTGTATAGGAGTGCATCAAGGCTCACCACAAACTCAATAAGCTTTGTAATTAACAACTTTGCATGGTGAAAATAAAGCATTATGAGCTTTTCTCCATGGAGTCTTTCCTTTTTACAAGGTTTCTCCACGAAATTCGGTAGTTTGACTAATGTGAATGTTTTTTCTCCCATTTGAGGTGTGTTTGTTTTGAACTTTCAAATTGATCCATTGGCATAGGAAGGGTAGTTATTAAACACTGAATGCAAGATTGTACATGTATATGGAACTTGTAAGCTTCATATGCTCTAGTAACCCATTCAATAACACTGAAATCATTCTCCAATGTTTCCATATATCTGCTTGATCAATTCACACCAGGAATTTCAGTTCATTGAATGTCATATGTGTGCATAATTGAAGTTAGGTATGTATGAACCAAACAGTTAAGAGGTATATAACAACGTTAGTTGCTTGTTATATCTAATAACATAGTTAACCCTTATGACATTATCAATGCCATCTCATATTTAATAAAGCAACTAGTAATTATAAACTTAATAAACCTAAATGGATGCTATTCTCCAAAATCAAGAATAAAACAAAAAACAGATAGCATTAAGCACCAATACCATATCACATCTATCCTTATTGAGCATCCTCTTAATAAGTTTTAGTTATGCCAGCACTCATCAAGTACTATCTCCAACATCCTCCCCAATTTAATGCAGATAAATACGTACATTGCAAGTTAAGACATTTCTAACTGCCTGTCCTAGATATCAACCAACAGGTCATCATGATCCCAACCAGTGGGGAGAATAGTTTAAATAAAATGTGCAGAAGATTAAACTAGATCAACGAACTTGCTTCAACAACACCCAAAAAAAAGTCAAATGATTCTAAAAAAAATAATGCATCAAACTTGCAAGTGCCATACTGTAACCATCTCTTCAGCTTCACACAATGCATCATTCAAAGTTCAAACTAACAGAGATCAATAGTTTTTGCTGAAGCCAGATTATCAGAAGGGACTGATTTTGGTTAGGAGTATAGGAACAAATATTCATGTTCGTTCCCACATAGTAGCAGTCCATGAACTTTTGAAAGACATCTATGATGATCAGGACTCTAAGTCTCAAGTGGTTACATATCAGTAATCAGCACCAAGTTCCTTAATGGCACCAAACTCTGCCACAATGCCAATGCTTGTGCCAATATTGACCTCTGTGCTAAACGCAACTTTGGCACCAATGATGGCAGCACCAAAGCCTGTATTTATGCCAAACCCATTTTAGAGTTACCACAGCACTTTGACAGCAAGAGTCTGCTCTCTAAGCTCCAGTTCACACCATGCCCCATTTTGGAGTTACCTCAGCACTTTAACAACAAGAGTCTGCTCTCTAAGCTCCAGTTCACACCAAAACCTCACACTCCTGTAGTGTCACTCTCAGTTGCAGATATTCAATTATCCATCCACAACTATTTCTAGATCTATATAAATACAAGTATACTTCTGATAGTTTATGTCACTCTTCTTGAACTCTTTTACACTCTTCTTCCCCAACTTGTATACAATGTGATTTTCAATTAACAAAAAAAAGTTCTTAATACTTTGGTTAATCTACTGGGCACACGGATTTGGTGTCTTTTGTAAAAATGTGTTACTTACAGAGTAAGCTTCTCTCATTATAACATAGAAGAATTCCCATTTAGTATATTTTCCCCAGATATCTCTAGTAACCCAAATCATATGAATTTGGTTTTAAAACTGTGAGGTATTTTGAAAAAAGACCAGTAGTTAAACATAATTGTTCCTCTCAAACTAGAAATCGTAGTACTAAAAACTACAATATGCTGATGACATGACAAGAAATGTAGGAAATGGTGCAGTTATACAGAAATTGTTTCTCAACTAGGAAAAAAGTAGGAAAGTACAGATCAAAAGCAATGGAAATGTTCAAAATAGAGCCCAAATAAAAAGCAGGTTAAATAAATGCAAAATCAAAATCTAAGTACCAGCTATTGCGATACTGAGAACCAACTTGCATCTGTTGCTTAATACAGTCAGTAGGAGTATATATAAATGAGGTAGCAATACTTGCACAACCACCTGCAACGCAATGTGCAAAAGCATGGTATTCCTGTATGAGAAAGGCTAGTAAGATTACATGAAGAAATTGTCTCTTTCCACTAGTATCATTGAAATCAAGAAATATCAAAAGACAACATTAAATCAGCATGCAGTGGAATAGGACCCCATTTACTATTTCAAACAATTCTTTCAGAAGAAGCATAATGAACATAGACAGTTGATAATATGCACATGTCAAAACTTTATGCTACTCATTCAAAGATTAATATAATAAATATTACAATCCTTGATCAAAAATTATTACAAGGAACAAGAAGAGAAAACTCTCAATAAGAAACCATCCAAGATTCTAAAGTTCTTGTATTTCCATTTGGAGAAACACTGGGAGCAATTTAACGAAAACACAAAACAGGAAAGTTTGAACAATAAATCTTTACCTTTGCCAAATGAGGCAGCAAGGCTGCTTTGACAGACTCGTATGTAAACGTATAGATGCCTGATATAGGTGCAGATGATGCAAGGTTACTTCCTATACCTCTGTACAGGCCTGCCATGCCTGTAAACCAAGAAACAATAGTTATTATTCCAAATTACTCAATTGTAAGAGCACAGGCTAATCAAAATTGTCCAGTGAAAAAAAGAAACTCACAACACATTACTTATAATCAGTGAATTTAAATAATTTGAAGGTGTCAGAAGGAAAAATTAAAAAACTGTGGACCAGTTCATGACAAAGGCATACCTCTCTCTGACATGATTGAGCCCAAGTTATGGAAGACTGACCTATGTCCAACAGTACGGGACTGAATTACTGTCTTCACAGTATCTATTGGATGTAACCAAAGACTTACAAATGTTCCAGCCAACGCTCCTGCCAGAGCATTACTTCGTGTTTTTGTAAACAGTCCATCAGAGTTTGCCTTATGTGCATGAGTGTCTCTTCTCAATGACGCCTCATTGCTAACTAAATCTGAAATCTGCTGCATAGATATATCTTCCAATTTGCCTTTTCCAGAATCTTTTCCCAAACTAGAAGCATGCGGCGTATATCTTTGCAACAGTTTGGAGGAATCTAATATATCTTGGGAAGTTCTTGAGGAAACATTTGTCAATTGCAAATGCTTCAGGCATTGCTGCAACTTGGTCTCAGTTTGCAAAGGTGATGACACAAGAACATGAACAATTCTATCTTTGTCTGAGTTTCCACCCAAATCATTCATTGAAACAAAATGTTCTTTGCAATATTTATCTGTTACTATGTTGAGAGGAGTGGATGCCAAACTTGCTATCAAAGCATTTAGCCTGTTTAGATTTAATATGCAATTAACTGCACTTCCTTTGAAGTCTGAAATGATTTCTGAATTTCCTGTAAGATTGAGTACAGATCTTAACCACTGAACCTCCCCTGTAAAATCAAATCTTGTACATAACTGACCTTTGAATAGCTTCCCAAGCTGGCACAAATCACTCAAGCAATCAGATGGCCTTATATCGCAAGCAAATCCTCTAGCAAAACCCCCAGGACATTTTTCTCTTCCCCCATAGGCCTCTCCCTTGCAAGTTTCAAGGAAAAAAATGGATGGAACTTTCTGGATAGAGCTCAAAATGGAAGTCCTAGCATTGTCTTTAGAACACAGATCAAAGAATGGAATCTGTTCAATTGAATTATGAACATGAAATTCTGATGGGCCACTGCAGAAAAAACTACGAGATGTCTTCAAATCAGAACAACGAGATTCACTATTTACCGTTAACAACTTCCTGCAAGCACTCTGTCCTGGATTAGGTAGCCACAGTTTGTCTTGCCACCTATCAATTCCAATGATATTGAATAAACAACCACTGCAGTTATCAGCATAACTGTTTTCTTCAGCATCAATATGCAATCCCAAGCTTCCTGAGATATATTCTCTAACAGACCTAGATATTAAGCAAAAGAGATTTTTAGAAGCTGAAGCAAAATGACTTCTACTAAATGCATTGTTGGAATGTCCCACAACTGAGAGGCAGTGATCATGCAATGTATTATAATTATTCCACAATGATAGATTGTTTTTTTTCTTATGCTGCACAGGCAGCGATGTTACCAAATCGGCTGAAACCCAATGGTATTTCACAAATGGCTTGTCTCCTGCTGCCATGTTCTAGACTGTACAGCCAAGCTAATCCTCACAGGACCCATGTAAAGGATGAGAAATGGGAAAGTGCCACATTCACCCGACATGAAGGACAAATCTCTCTACTTCAAGAAAACTTTCCAGTGTCAAAAATTGGAGTTCCCACAGAAAATTGTCCACGACTGCAATGACAAGGATCACTTTTATCAGTCTTTATGATAATATTATATCAGGTCAGCATTCCAGCAATGAAAAATTAGACACTTCCATAGACGATTTTCTTCAGCTACAATGACACTGAACAACAACTTTTACATTTCAAGCTGCCTTTTCTACAGCTACTGGAGAGAGGATGTTAAAAGGTAAATTTACAAGAAAAATTTAAAATATCAACAAGAAACAAAAATTAAGCTAATGTCTATCAATAAGCATAATAGGTATCAAATGGCATTAGCTCAACTAGTTAAATTCCCCAACTTTCAAGGAGGAGACCGGATCTTACGAGAAGCAATACAACCATAATAGTGAAGTTGTTGTAATACCACTATGGGGTGATGATGTAATACAGGTTGGGCCCATTTCAATCCCATATAACCAATTAGGAAAATTTTAGAAAATAAAATAAAATAAACAAAAAAAAAAATTGGTCAATAGGAGTCAAAAGTACAAAAAACTACAGTGGCATCCAAGCAGATATGATGTTTTTGGAAATAAAAACAAAGGGACACAAAGAAAATCAGTGTCAACAGCACAAAAAAGAAGAATCCATTTGTCCAGCAGTCACAGACCACTCACAAAAAAGATCCAATGGTCAGTCATTTGATGATCAAATGGTCAATTATTTGATGAATGTTATGATGTTGTACTCAAAACATGAAATGAGATTTGAACAAGAATTTACTTCATAGTTAACATAGAAAGTGAGAAACCCATTTGTTGCAAACTCTTACATATATGTTCTTTTTTGCTTTTCATGTTAACATCAAAATTATAACCATTTGGTCATGAACACACCATAGTAGGTACCAAACATTCTTTATTCTCAAAATGTACTTTCAGGGCCTATATTCTAAACAAGAGGCCTGGATAAGATACGAACTTGTAAATCAAATGGCATTAGTTTAACCGGTTAAATTCCTCAACTTTTAAGGAGGAGACCCACGTTCAAATCTTGTCAAACAATACCTACATAATTGCCAAGCTGTTGTAATACCACAATGTGGTCATGACGTAATACAGGTGAGGCCTGTTTCAATCCCATATAACCCATTAAAAAAAGGAAAAAAGATAGTAACTTGTAAATTGAGATGATATTACCTACCTTTTATTCTACAAGGTTAACTAACTAAAATAGACAAGCACACAAAGAAATGGTGTCATCTCTAAGAAACGCAAACAGGCATTTCCAAGCATATTCTCAAAACACCCTAATATTATGCAACTCATACCGAAAAATTTACTAAACTGCTTCAATTTTTCTTGTTGAGTTGGAAATACCAAATAAAGATCGTCAATAATTTCTAATAAAACAAAAAAGTTGAGAAAGCGGCAATGCCATAAATTTATGTTCAAAACAAGTTTGCAAGATATGGTATTATTATTAATCCTTTACCTGATGGGCCCGACCAAAGGACAAGATTAACTAATGGGAATTTTTCCTCCAGCTCCAAGGATTGGACTTAGGAGTTGAATATAAGACCAAGCACATACAAATGTATCACCCAACCAACTACCCTCCTGCCATAGCCTAATGGCACTGTTTCATCCTGCTACCAAGGGTTGGAGTTGGGAGTTGAACATGGAGCCTAGGGCATCACCCAACCAACTGCACCCTCCAACTGCGGGCTAATGAGACTGCTTCACCCTACTCCCAAGGGTTGGAAATGGACATTGAATATGGAGCCAAGGGCATCACCCAGCCAACTGTAGGCTAATGGACTGTTTCACCCTGCTCCCAAGGGTTGGACTTGGGAGTCAAACATATGTTAAATCCTAAAATCACAATGTAAAAGGAAATTTATATTGGGAAAAAATTGTTCAACCAATAGTGTATGAGATACATAATATGTCTTTTAAAATAGTCGAAGGTTGATATTCTCCAATAGAACTAACAAAATCAAGAGGTTGGCTTCAATCCTTCAATCAAAGGTGATTTGCATGAGTTGAATTCTCAAAATACTCAAATTAATATCCTTACTTTTTTCCATTGATTTCAGAAAAAAAGGGGAAAAGAATAAGAGGATACATATTGATGTCCATGAATAACCAAATTAAATCAACCGGGCTCAAAAGTACATTGAACTCCAATACCATACTAGGAGTGCAAAAAGGGTCGACAACAAGCAAAAATATCTAAAAGAACCTTAAATTAATCTTAAAAGCTAAGAAGCCAAGAAAAATGGGTGTGAACCCTACAAAATTCTTTAAAGGCGAAGCAATATGATGGAAAACAGTCTTGTAAAGAGTAATGCCACGTACTAAAACAACCAATAGAGCCAAGATAAGGGACACTAATCAAAATCAAAGTTGTGATCTGCATCAGGGTTAGGAGCAGAAGAAGAACCAGCATCCTCTTCAATCACCAGAAAAGGACCAATACAAAGTCTTATGACGTTCCCAAGAGAATGGCTTGGGCTATGAAGGGCCAGTCAAAAAACCTGGGAGGAAGCTCCCCACAGACCCTGGAAACTTTCTTTGATTCTTCTGACAGGGACAGGAAAAGCCAATTGCAGTATCCCTTGTATGTCCTCTAAGAAGACAACGACAATCCCAACGCAATGCCTAGAAGTGTTTTACTTAGACACATCAAGATTCACAGTTAACTTTGTTTACCCTAGAGCAATCCCGAACCAATGACCTGCCAAAGTGGTTGTTTTTGTGTCCTGCCAGTTAAAATTAGCCTGTTACCAATCAGACATGGATTGAAATCACAGATAGACAATGAAAGCTGCAAAATGTTATGCCATTTACCCATTTTAGCTTCAAAACTGCCAATAATGTCCTTAAAGCAACAAAATATCACTTACACCATTTAAAAAATCAACAGCAACAAAGGAATCAACATAACATGCAAGCTGTTATTCGTTCTATCAATTTCAGTTTTCCAAAAACCAAAACCCAAAACAAATTTTCAATTCTTCATTAATAAGCTCCACATTGGCGTTGCCATTAAAGACAATTTTATGTCAAGCGCAGGCCAATAGTTAACCACATCGCTCTCTACACCATTTAACCTTCCCACATGTACCACATTACACAGGCTTTGCTAAACTTATATTAATATATGCAATGTAAACTTATTACTGTAATTTTTTGCTCCCTTTTAGACATAAACATATCACTAAATCCACGCTTAAGGGCATCACAGGCAATGTATTAAATTTTTAAAAATATCACAACTAAATTTAAACTAGAGGATTCTAACCTGGATTAATGTGCATTCAGGCTTTTCTCTATGTCTCGATTCAGAAAGTCTGTATTCAAGTGATCCACATACCGATTTACGTTTACGTATGATTAACTTTCCTGCGAGCGAAGAAATAATGAAAGCTGACTGCAATCCAGTGCTAATTAAATGGAAGTGCTCGCTGCTCTGCTCGCTAGGGTTTTAAGTAGGATTTGAAAGGTTTTAGGGATGTGAACATGGCTGAGTTTCAGCAAGATTCCTGCAAATGCGCTTTGTGTGGAAGAGAGTATTTTAATTTTTGTTGAACACTTCCTCCAGGTGCTTTTGATTTTTTAATAAATATTTAATTAAATTTTATATTAAGAGAATAGCAGAGATTAACACCTTACAATTTTGTTAAGACAGGAACCCCACAATGATAAAAGTTATTGGGCTCTTTTAACCAGGCTTAAGTTTAATCCATGGCCCTCATATGCTCCCGATTTTCAACCCTTTCAAAAAAAACACTTTATTAGTTTTATTTGTTTTATAAATATAATATTTCAAATTCACATAACTAATTAAAAAAAAAACTTAAATAAATATTAATTAATTAAAAAATGTAAAAGTAAATAGATAAAGTAGTTCTTATTGTAGGTTATATAGGTTGTATGAGATTTTCGTGAGGATGTTTATTTAATATATGGTTATTCAGCATTATGTACAATCCTGTCTATACATGTTTGGAACTTTGAACATTTATTTTCAGTTTTAATGTCTCTAAGTTTTAAAGGATATAAATCAATTATGAAATGAAAGATTTTAATTATGTTTGCGAGACCCAAACATGGTCTATGGGACCTTAAATATGGAAACACAGTTATTCAAATCATATGACCATTATATCCTTGAGATGGTTGTTCCTTCTCCTGTTGATTTGGGTCAGCAACTTCCTAAAAAAATTTATTTTATTATTTTCAAATAACTCTATCATGGACCCTTTTCCAAGCATTTCTTTGTATTTGTCACGAATGTCTGAAAAACTCAAGCATTAATAGATAAAATGTTTCTCTGTCTCTATTGCCCATGTGTTGCATAGAGTACATATCCTTTCTTCCCTTTGTTCCTTGGGTGTTGTCCATCGCCCTGTTTCACATCTAAGCCTATGAGAGCTAGTCCTTATCTGAGCAATGAGGATTTTTTCCTTCCATTTGATTTCAGCGCCTATATATGATTTTTCCTTGTGGTCATACGTTGGATTAAACTTTGCAATATAGTATTGCCTTTTCTTGCTTGCATTTTTCCACATTCCACTTCTAAACTTTTTGTTCACATAGTTTTTATGTCTTTATTGAAATTTGGGCATTCATTTATGTTGATTTCCCAACGTTTCATCCATTTTTTATTTTGTTTCATCCATGTGTTATTCCGCCTATGCAACTCTTCGTCCCTAACTGCCTTAAGCCATCTGTTGTTTTTCATTTTTTCTATTTTCTTCAAGTAACATAACAGCTTGGTCATAACAATTGCCTTTAAAAGGAACATTCCAGTTTTAGCTAGAATAATTTCATAAAGGACAGTGGCCTTAATTCTAAGAAAATTTGTAACTAAATGTTTTTGAAACCTTTCTATTTGCCTCCATTTTGTATTTGTCGTGTCACTGGCCCACACCTCACAACCATATAACACAATTGGTGTGACAAGTAGGCCAAATAAGACCTTGGTGTTTTCCATTCCCACAACTCGATATTCCTACACCGATTTTGAAGTGCATATAGCGCTCTCCAACCACTTAGAGTTCTTTTGATCCTACATGTATTCCAATTGAGCTTGTTATGAAAGTCTATGCCTAGATATTTGTATTCTACCACTACCTCAAGAGTTTCTCCTGCAAACTGAAATGCAAGATGTTGCTTCTTCTCTTTTGCTGAAAAATCATGATTTTTGTTTTGCTCGTGTTTACCTGCATACCAACTTCCTTA
This sequence comes from Wollemia nobilis, assembly GCA_028583015.1. Classification (NCBI taxonomy): domain Eukaryota; kingdom Viridiplantae; phylum Streptophyta; class Pinopsida; order Araucariales; family Araucariaceae; genus Wollemia; species Wollemia nobilis. Next base: position 5,180,841 of record JAQPPZ010003645.1, on the reverse strand, counting down.
CAAAAGAGTTCTAGAGCCCAAAGGTGATCTTCTAGATATTTAGTTGTTTCATCCACAAGAATTACATCATCTACATACATGAGGAGTTTTACCACATATTTGGCTAAGTGCACACCCTCTCCCCCAAATTTGTTTATCCATTCTTCTAACTTGTCAATGTACAACCCAAATAATGTCAAAGATAGAGGGCAACCTTGTTTGATGCCTATGTCACTCCTAAAACATTCAGATAACCCTTCCTACATTATGATTCTAGTCTTTACATGCTCATATAATCTGTGAATTACTGCCCTGTAGTGAATTGGAACCTCTAGCTCTTCCATTCTGCTCCATAATTTTTTTCTTGACACTGTGTCAAATGCCTTTTTGAAGTCTACAAAACAACAGAAAGCCTCCTATTTTTTGTTCCATATTTTTTTCAGTGTGTCTAAGCGTGATACAGTGATCAATAGTTGAGTGCTTGGGCCTAAAACTCATTTTCCCCTTTGCTCTCTTTCCCTTTTCTTTCGTCCATTTGCAGATCCTATGCTCTATCATACCCCCAAACAACTTTGCAAAGAGAGGGTTGATCATGATAGTTCGATAGTTTGAGGGATTATTTATATCTCCACTTTTAAACAAAGGAATGGTCAAGCTAGTTGTCCATTTTGTAGGGAAGCCATTTTGTATGACCTCATTGAAAATCTCTTTGATCTGCGGTACAAGAATATCTACCCAATTTTATATGCTTTGTCTGAACGAGCTTTACTAGTTGCTAACTTTTTTATCCCTTGAATAATGTCTTCATTTGTGAAAAGTTATTTCTTGACAATGATAGTAGGGGGTGTCTCCTACTGGTTACTATGCTCATACAATTGTTTGAATACTCCAACCACTGACTAGTTGTTATGTTATTTTTAGTTTGCATCTTTTTGACGCTTAGTTCCTTCCAAAATTTCTTTGGTTCATGCTTTCCTAAGTAAATCAATTCTTTCCTCTTTGTTCTAGTGTATTCTTCTTGTTTTGCCCTTACTAGTTTCTCATATGCTTTTTTGTTTTCTCTTGTTTTACCCATTGGTTCCTTTAGTAATCTTCACGCTTCCTTGCAATCTTCATCGAACCACGGGTTGGTTGGGAAGCTTCTTTCTTTCTAGGTTTAGCTCTCTTGCATTTGTTTAGAGCTTATTGGATAACATGCATTAACCATTCACTTATATAAATATGATTAAATCAAGTGTATAAGCTAATAGGAGGTCTAAGGTTTCAATGGAGACACATGCATGTATTCAAAATAAAAGATCTAAGGTTTGAATGAAGGAGGTAAGATACCCAAATCTTACATGTGGATAGGATTTAGAGAAGCAAGAAGTGGTTTAATATGCATAATAGTTTTAGACCTTAAAAGTTAAGAAGAAGTAGGTGACTTAAGCATCATAAGTGAATAGGATTTATGATACGGGTCATTAAAGAACCCGTACAAGATACACAAAAAACTAGACTTGGTATTTCCATTATAAAACTAGGGTATAAATAGTCAAATACATTTCCAATGGAGGATTCTTTCGAAATATATCGGATAAGATTTTAGATAGGCTTTCAAATAGGGTTTCATTATCTCCTTTGTTGGATTTGCTTAGATATTATATTTGGAGGCCTTACTTTTAACCGTATAAGATTCAAAAGGTGGGCCTACAACATAATTTGCTAGACATTATATAAAAATAATATGAATCCCTATTATTCCTCCCCACCATAGAAGCATTGGACTCTAATGCGTACAAAGGGGAAGGAATATGCTAAACGCAGAAGCTATAAAGAAGCAAGGTGGTCTTGTGTATTGCTAGAACAATGGAGGCCCTCGAAGAACCAATAATTATAAATAGAACAACAATAGTAACAACATATGCGATAGCAAAACATACATTGCATAGGAACAATCGATGTTGGAGCAACAAGAGCAACCAAAGCGAGAGAAGGTATAGAAGTCGCAATAGGAGCAAGTACTAAAATAATCGAAACAATAATCAAAGCAAGTGGAGTGTCTGGATCATCTGGAACAACAAAGAGGAGGAAGACGAGTACGAGTAGGTGCTCGATAAATGTGGCACTCAAGTGGTGCAGCATGTTGAGTGGTCAAAAGTGTTTTTGCTTGTCTGTCCTAGTATTGTGGGGTGTTGAAAAATCAAGGTAATCTTTCGTTCCTGCTACAAATTAGTATGAGCTTGATGGGAAGTGGGTTGAATACTATGAATAAGGAAAATTTTATGCTCATGCTACAAAGTGTAGGTGTTCTGATATGCATCATACAAAACCCTTTTTGTTGTATTGGTAAGTTTTACCTAGCAACAAACCACAAGTCTATAGGAGTGACATCATAGGTAACAAGTGTGTGTGATCATGGAAGTAGTATCATTGTCCTTCCATCCAAGTGAGTATGGACAAGGATGAGGACATGTAGGCAACTACAACTTATCAATAATGGACTTCGCAATCAAGTTTTTCTATGAGCCATTATCAATGATATAATCCACAACAAAATTATGTGTCAAATGAGCAAGAGTAACAAACGGATGATCATGACCTCCTAGAAAGAACTGATGACTGAGTAAGGTGACATTATTGAGTTGACCTTCTACCTCAGGATAAATACAATGTTCTTCGGTAGTCTTGATGGGATTTTGCAAAGTTTTCTCCTCAAAGGTTGCCTATTTAGGATATTGCATAAGTAATTGTTTCATTTTCTTCTCTAGACATGCATATGTCATATAACCCGACTTTTTGCAATAATTACAAGATACATGAAAAGAAGCTAAAGAAGGATAAGGGGAAGAAGAAGGAGAAGAATACTTCTTTGGAGAGAAGGAAGTCGGTTGAGTTGGTAGTTCTCGAGTTCGAAATGTGCCTACGAAATAAGTAGATTGAGGAGTTGTTGGAGAAGATAGAGGACCTAGTGAAAAATATGAGCAGTGAGCACCTAGTGAAAAGGAAGATTGAGTTGCATGAGACTAACCAGAAAGTTTCTCCTCTACAAGCTGAGATCAATTAAAAGTTGCATCAAGTGTGTCCAGTGAAGTGTATTTCAACTTACAAAACAAGTGTGTTTGAAGACCACTCTTATGTTGGAAATTTGAGTGATTTTATGTTGTCATTGATGTCACATGGATCATTGATGTCACATGGATCACATTGAGTTTTGGTGGCCAAAGCATTTCATAAATAAGCATTTATGATATTTTGGAGAGCATGGATATATACGTGGTTTTTGTGAAAACCAAGGCAGGCAAAATAAAAGGTTTTATTTAAAACCATGGATGGCAGATTTGAAATGGGTTTTTCTTAAAACCCAAGTTGGCTTTTCGTTTCATCGAAAAAGGTGCCCCGATGATGGAGATATTTAATTTTAAATTTTAAATTATTTAAAATTAAAATTTAATTTATAGCGCCAACATCAAAGAAAGGAAAAGGCATAAAACTAATATATATATATATATATATATATATATATATATATATATATATTAATGCCTAAAATTTTGATTTATTTCTCTAAGCGCTCGATTTGATATTTGGATTCAAATGGTAAAAGAGCCTGCACATCGTGTGTCAAAGTGTGTGTGAAAAGAGTTTGAAAGGCCTACGATTTTCGCGTTCGTTGAAGAGACTATTGTGGAGTAAGGCCAAACATATGGGCCTCTTTGGCCTAGTGGTTCGTGCGCTATGTGTTACGCAGGAGGTCCTGCGATCGATTCTCGCCAGAGGTGTTTTGCTATGTTGAAACGCTTGAAGCGCGTTTTGTTTTCGAAGGGCACAGATATTCGCGACATAAGGTTTTGTTGTGTGCTCCTTTTGAGCACGTGAGGGCATGTGGCCCAACGACAGGTTGGCTGTGGTTAAGGTGTTGAGCAAGGAAGGTCACGAGATCGAATCTCGTCAGAGACAGACGCAAGTTAATAATTTTTAAATATATTTTATTTTTCTAAAGTTGCCCTAGGAGGAATAAGGGTTATGATGCATGTTTAAAAAATGAGAGATTTATGGTGATTTATTTTTTAGAAGTATATCATATTATATATCGTTGGAAAGATTATTCCGAGGGCTATTTTATTAACTTGTTTATAGGGAGAAATAAGGTGTGTGTAAAGAGATATTTTGAATTTTGCAAAGAGGTTCAAAAGTGAAGGTTGCTTTGTTTTTTTTCAAAAGAGATCAATTCATCTATGAAGTGACATGGTGTATGTTATTGAGTAGGAGTAATAAGGTGTTATTTGGATGTTATTGTTGTGTTATTAATCAAGATCTCTAACCCTTGTTGAAAGTTGAAAAAGAAAGTGTGTTGAGTGAGACAGATTTTGTGGACAACCAAAAGGCTTCTTCTTCTTCATAAAAGGTATGGGCACATTCTCCTATTGATTGTTTATGGTGGTTGATTTCTGAAATATCATTGGAGAGAAAATGATTAATTATGGTTTCCTTTTCAAAAGTAGTTGGTTGAATGCTTCAAGGTTTTCTAGGTTGAGAGTTGCTATTAAATCTTGTTTTATAAGCATTGTTGTTGAAGCCATTAGTTGTGTGAAAAACCTGATATAGGGTTTGAGAAGAACATGAGTATCATGTGAAGAATGTTTTATTAACATTGTTGTTAAAGCCCATTGGTTATGCAAAGAACTTGAACTTGAGAAGAACATGAGTATCATTGTTATGTGAGATTTGTGGTTGAGCATTGTTGGAAACATTTGAGTTGGTTGATACATGCTTGGACCAGGGTTTGTAAGAAAGAGTTGTTCCTTATGGTAGTTGGTTGAGAAGAGTTGTTTGAGCCTAGTCAAATTATTGTGTGAAGTGGTTGTTCAAGTTCCATGAAATAAACTATTCTATATTATGGATTTGAGTTGAGATTGAGATTTGAGGATAAAACATATTGAGTCTTTAATAATTCTCTTTATGCTTCTATAATATTGATTTGAGTTGAGATTGAGATTTGAGGATAGAACATATTGAGTCTCTAAAAATTCTCTTTATGCTTCTATAATATTGATTTGAGTTGAGATTGGATTTGAGTATAAGAACATATTGAGTCTCTAACAATTCTCTTTATGCTTCTATGAGATTGAATTATTGAGCAAGTTCTTGGTGAGCTTGCTAGAGCAGTTTTGGGCAAGTTCTTGGCAAGCTTGCTAGTGCAGATTTGGGCAAGTTCTTGGTGAGCTTGCTTGAGCAGATTTGGATAAGTTCTGTGTGAGCTTGTTGAGCAGATTTGGACAAGTTCTATGTGAGCTTGTTGAGTAGATTTGGAAAAGTTCTGTGTGAGCTTGTTGAGCAGATTTGGACAAGTTCTATGTGAGCTTGTTGAGCAGATTTGACAAGTTTTGTGTGAGCTTGTTGAGCATATTTGGACAAGTTCTGTGTGAGATTTTTGAGCAGGTTCTGAGTGAGCCTATTGAGCAAGTTTTGAGTGAGCCTATTGATAGAGCTTTGGAGGTGACAGAGTATAGAGGACAGAGTCTCAATGGATAGAGATCCAACATCTAGCACAATTGAAGATAGATCTGGGTGAGGAGTCTTCAAGTGGAGAGAGATCCACCAGTCAATGCAACAGAGAGACAAAGTCTTCTAAAAGATCACTAGCCAGAGCATAAGGGAAAAGAGTTCTCCTATGGAAGAGATCCATGAAATTGAGATTAGGGGATCAACATCTCCTTTGGACAAAGATCCATAAACATTGTAATTGGGAAGGATTCCCAAAGAAATTGATTGAGAAAGTTTTAGTAAAATATTTTCTCTATGGAGTAGCCCACATTGGGTGAACCACGTAAATTGTGGTGTCTCTATTGTGTATGGTGTTTTGTGCATTACTTGATTACTGCTATTGATATTGTTGTCTATACACTGCATAATATTGAATTGAAAAGAAAAGTAAAAAGTGGTCTTATACTATTCACCCCCCTCTCAGTATAAGCTTGTGTTCTTCATATTAAACTTAGCAATAAGAGTAGGTGTGGGATCCTGAGTACAAAGCAAGATGCACAAATGATTGAAGTGATAGATGTAATCCTCGACAAACATATGGCTTCCTTATCTCAAGCAAATCCATTGGATGAGAAAATCATCATCATAATTAGATGGATAAAATGTAGCCTTCAAGGTTGTGACCAATTGATCCCAAGTGGTGATGGAATTTTGTGTAGTTTGTCACTCAATGATTAAAATTTTAGCAACTCTTAAAAGTTTCAACTTAGCAAAAGGAACCTTATCATCATCAATAATTTGGTTGTAAGTAAATAAAGTTTCCATGTCTAGAATCCAACAATTCAAAACTTCAAGATTTCAAGACCCATCATAGATTTTAACCTCACATTTGATATGAGAATGGGTGGCAATAGTGTGTACTCGAGGTGGTGGAGGTTGCATTTGCAAGTTATTAACTTTATCAACAAAATTGCTAACTATATTAGCAAGTGCAGTCATTTTTTTGTTTACCAATTTGTCATAGCTCTTTGAGTGAATGTTAGGGAAGGAGTGGTTGATCAAACTTACAAATGGACCACCACTGAAGCTTAGGAGTGTTGGGTACAACAAAAAATACACTTATTTTTACAAGAGAATATTCAAGGCATAATTAAACATACCAAATAGTTACAAAACTACAAAATAACAATACCAATGTGTCAAGCGTGAAAAGAGCTTTCCAACAAGTATAAATAAGGGTATACTCGAGGAAAACTAAATGCCTCAAAATGCATAAAATACAATGTTGCATCCACAATAAAAATATTAGGGGAAAACTTTTACCTCCAAAGAGAATATTCCCTTCGTTTTTACAAAGGAAATATATATATATATATATATATAATGCCTTCTAATTACATGAAATGACCTCCACAACAATCACTTGTTAAAATGGGTCCCACTAAAGGACAAAGAACTTTTTTGAAATAGGAATTATAAGACAAAAAGGAGCATACATTAGAAATTTTATACCTTCGTAGGTTTAACCTTCACCAAGAAAATGACGAAAGGCTACGAGGTATGAACATTCTGATGGAGTGCTTGCCTTGGCTAGGCTAGGAAATTGTCTAGTTGGTGATGTGGGATCCACACGAGGCTTAAACTGGATGAAAACTCCTCTTGTTCCACGTATTTAAGAGTCGATTACACCTATGCATGGCAAGATCCACAAGAGGCAAAAGGCATGTGGTGGGAAGGTGGTCAAAACAGGCTCATGAAATGCGTCAATGCTTTAGCATAAGAGTGGGAGGTCAGGTGTGAACCCCTCATGGCCTGCATGGACTACCATGTGGTGTAGGTGCATGACGTTGTACTTACATGCACAATGAGGTTACTCTCAATATAGTGTTGCCAAAGCCTGAAGATGTCATACTTTGAAAGATATTGAGTCTAAACACCCTCAAACAATAACGTGAAGTAAGGTAGCTTTATGGCAGTATAGGTGGCCATAAACTAGTAGGATATGCAATGTTAAATATGCCTTTTAGGTGGTTTGCCAATTGGCACATGTTGTGGAAAGCAAAATCATAGAGGTGAAATGGGTTTCACGTAACTTGAAGTAGGGGCTACTATGTCTTCGATGTCAATTCCATGTATGTTCATAGAGGCACCACTAGTCAACCAAGGGCCACGTGTTGTTGTAGGGGTACCACCAATCAAATGAGTATTTGAAATACTTTGAATAATGGTGTCATTAACTGTGTATGACTGGAAGTGGAGGTAGGGCTGCTATGGTCGAAGTCATTGAATTTCAATGTTTTGACTCCTTGAAATAGTTCCATGACTACAAATTGTCAATTATCTAAGAGAGCCTCCACATGCTGCTCCATAAGACATGGAGAGAATCAACGTTACAACTAGACAAGTGGTTATCTCTAGAGCCAGCACATAAATTACAAATTGCTTTATGTGGTCAACTTTAATGAAATTGGTCTCCTAAAATGTCCACGTTATTTATTGAAGAATTTAGTGCTCAAGCTAGTTGTTGAGAAAATTACAAGTGTAAACTTTCTAAAACACTTGCTTCGAATACATAATAAGTTTCTCCACACAATTCTCTTCCTCTATTGTGTTGTTTCTCTATAGCTAGGAAAAATGAGGGAATGTATTATGGTTCACATTAGGCAAGTTGGCATTCAGATGGGCAATACCTATTGGGAGCTCTATTGCTTAGAGCTTGGTATTTAGGCAAATGAAAATCTTACTCCAATATGCAAGACAATTGTGAGATCGACCTTAGGCCAAGGGGTTTTTGGAGAGGTGATAAATTTGTTTGGGTCACCTCGATGTCAGTTGTGAGAAGCTCTCATGGGCTAGACGTACACAAATATGATGTGGACATCTTTATATCTAGGCTAATGTTTATTAGGCTTAGTTTATTTTATCATTTACTTAAGCCTAAAGTCCTAAGTCTAAGTTAGAATGTGTGAGTTCTAGACTAGGTGTTAGCTTTACTTATTTAATTAAGTATTAAGTCCTAAGTCTAGGAATAATTCAATAATATCTAATTCCAAATTGTAAATATCGGTAATCTTTGGATGACATAGTCTTGGATTAGATTTGTTAGCTTAGTGAGAGTTAACAACTTGAGTTTGAATGCTTAGTCATAGATTATCCTATTTTGGGAGATTATGGTTGTAAATTGTATTATTTAAAGTCCTTGATATGAATACTAATACTTAGTGTGATTTTTGTTCTTAGTTTCCTTGTTACTCACTATGTATTATTATTCACATCAAGGACTTTAAATAATACAATTTACAACCATAATCTCCCAAAATAGGAGAATCTATGACTAAGCACTCAAACTCAAGTTGCTAACTCTCACTAAGCTAACAAATCTAATCCAATACAATGTCGTCCAAATATTACCGACATTTACAATTTGGAATTAGATATTATTGAATTATTTCTAGACTTAGGATTTAATACTTAATTAAATAAGTAAAGCTATCGCCTAGTCTAGAACTCACACATTCTAACTTAGAATTAGGACTTTAGGCTTAAGTAAATGATAAAATAAACTAAGCCTAATAAACATTAGCCTAGATCTAAAGATGTCCACATCATCCCTCTCCACCATAGAAGCATTGGACTCCAATGCTTTTACAATAGGGGTTAAGGGGTGAGATACAACACATTAAAAATAAAGTTGACTGAGATGTTTAACTAGATCATGTGGGCCACGAGTCCCAGTTGATGCTGGAGCTAAAGGTTGTGGTACATCTCGATCATCAATCCGTGTAGGATCTCGATGAGGCAATGAAGAAGCACCAATAGTCTGATGCAGAGCTGGTGAAGTCTGCTAAAAATAGGAACCAATGAAGATGGCAATGATGGTCGCTCTAAAACAAGTGGAACAAGAGTTGGAGCAATAGGAGGAGGTGCCAATGAATAAATTACCTTCGTAGGAGGAGGCAATGCAGTGGAAGATGATGATGATGCCACCTTGGAAGGAGGTAGTGCAGCAGAAGCAAGTGTCTCACGAGGCCTATAAAATACAAGAGCTATCTTCTTTGGTAGATAAAAATTAGACATAAGTATTTTTTGGGACTAATAATGAAGATAATATTGCCTATGGTTATGATGCAAAGTGTAGGTCTGATGATATGCATCATAAATAACCCTCTTATAAAACTGATAGGGCTGCCCAAGAATAAGACCACAATATTCCATGGGAGTCACATCACAAGTGACTCAATCTACATAATGAGGCCCAAAAGCAAATGACATAGTGCAAGTCTTTGTGATGTAAGAGTTGGAATTCATATTATTCCATCCTAATGGATAAGGATGAGGATGTGGTTCCGTAGGTAATTTGAGTCTATCGACAATAGATTGTGTAATCAGATTTGTTTGGGATTGCATTGTCGATAATGCAATCCACAAAGAAGTCATGTATGAGGTGGGATTTGGTGACAAACAAATGATCACGCCCACCTTTTTGATGCAGCATTGTAACATTGTTCTGTTTTCCTCTCAATTCATCATATGCTCTCCCTTCTCCCATAACCACAATGGGGGTCTTTTGGGGCTCCTCCACTATAGGTTGTACAAGTAAGTTCTTATGTTTCCTAAAACACTTAGATTCTAAGTGTCAATGTCTCTTACAATGATTACAATATTTCTTGGCATTATAAGACTTTGGAGAAGAAGAGGAAGAAGAAGAACTAGGAGAAGAAGGAGAAGAATTGGAAGGCATCTTGGCCTTCGCAGACTGCTATTGATTTGAAGAGCGAGAAGTTTCTTATGCTCTAGTGGTAAACTTCTCTTTGGCCAATTGGGCATGGTTGAAGGTCGCATTAATAGTTTCCAAGGGATTATATTTGAGCTACCTATACAAGTGCTCTTGGAGGCCATTTGTAAATTTTACAATCAACTCTGCTGCAGGATATTTTACACTCAAAAAAATGCATAACCTGTTGAAAGAAGAGATATAATCCTGTACAAACATATTATAACCTTGGTGCAATCTAAACCATTTCACTTTCAATTCTTGTGCATAATTAGAAGGATAAAAAGAATCCTTCAAATATTGAACCAATTCATCCCAAAAAGTAATGGGATTCTATTCATCTTGTCGATCTAAGATGAGTATTTTTGCTAACCCACTCAATTTGAGTTTAGCAAAAGGAACTTTATAATTTAATGGAACTTTTGTAAAAGCAAACTAGGTTTCCATGTCCATAATCCAATTATTGAACACATCAGGATTTTGGGAACCATCATAGATCTTAACATCACATTTGAGATGAGATTTACTATCTCTAGAGGTTTTTCTTCAGGAGCATACTGAACTGAAATCTCATCTACTTTGTTGGCCAAATTGCCAATAGTTTGAGCTAAAGCAAACATTTGGTCAACCAAGTTTGATGCCATTTGGGATCTAGTGTAAGCCAGATCAATTACAAAGAATAGCCTCTCCTAGACTATGACAAGAATTTTCAAAATTTGACCTTCTACAAGGGAGTTACAAAAATTTGCAAAAATATATCCTCCATTGTTTACAAATTGTGCTCAATTCCCAAGAAAAATATTATTTATTTGACAAAAATGTTGGCAAAAATAAAAATAATAGAGCACAAAATTAATTAATTTAAAAGTGTTGCCCAAAAAAAAAATTTGGTTGGCCAATTGAAAATTTTACCAAAAAAATTGGTTGGCCCTTTTAAGGGGCACATCTCCAATCAAGTCGACGGGTAGAATAGTTGCATATCAACACAAAGTCAACAAATCGAGCGGTCAATCAAGTTGTAGATCAACACAAAGTCAATAGATCGAGCGGTCAATCAACAACGACAGTGAACTAGCGACCAATGGGAATCGATAACTACACGTCCATGGAGCGCTCATAACTGCTCTCGGACCAGCCCCCGTGGGCTGGCTGAATACTACTCGGTGCACAACACCCTATAAGTATCACAATCTTCTTGCATAATACATGTGGGATTATATCCTTATAGTAGAGAATAATTTTTAAAGGCATTTCATAGCCTTCATGTCCCCAATGTGGGACAATTCCTTGCAAATTTCGTTGTCACCATCTTGTTGGGAGGCCATCAGGTTGTCAAAAAATACTGCAGGATGTCGTCAATTGAAACAGGCCATCGAGAAGACATGAATTTTCATTGAAAAACTTGTAAAACACATCAGATATTCACAAAAAAGATCTACGCATATCCACCTAAAAATTGAATGGAGCACTTAGCAAAATCGACATCGGGATGTCTACGCTAGAGAAAATTTGTGTCGAAAAGGCTGTTTCAACTTGGACTGCAACTCCAAATTGCAAACTCTGTAAAATACTTCGTCGAAAGGTGCCGAGGAGGAGCGATGGTTGACATTAGGCTGGTCGCACTGGAAACTCCTTGGTTGATCTTCACCGACAGTTCTGAGAGACTTCAAAAAATTATGCAAGGTTATCTATAAAATGTTAGAAAATCACCATCAGGAAACGTATGCATGATACGTATTTTGTTGTCGTTTGTACTGTTCGGATGGATTAGTCATTGTAAAACACTTATCGTTGTCGAAATTGCAATAGAAGGTCATCGAAGATAAAGGAAGATCTATCAGAGATAAATCGAATGCCGCTTGAAATGATCTATTGTCCATCGATGATATGCATTTGAAACTATCGAAAATGCCTTGCTCGATTGACAACAGCGATTGTACTGGTCTGGTGATGGCCGTGTTGTTAGAGTATGAGAATTTCCTTTGAGAAGGTCGTGACACCAGTGACGGAGTATCATCAATAAGTGCGTAGTCTGATGGTCACTGGTAAGGTTGGCCTATGCGACGGGGTTGTTGGTAGTCCATCGACTAGAGGAAGATTCACGTCGAAGGATCAAAATCATCGTCAAGATGGTTCTTCGAACAAGTGATGTGGTCGACAAGAGGTCATCGTTAGAGAGACACTGGTGGAGCTGGCCATCGAAGAATTTTTAGTCGATCATTGTTGGCAAGAATGTAGCAATGGTCGATAGCTTGGTTCGGTCGCCAAGTGTGGAGTCGATCGAGCAAATCATGCCCGAATAACCCAAAATTGGGTTTTTTTTAACTTTAACTTTTAAATTAATTAATATTAATATTAATAATAATATTAATTTATTTATTTTCTACCTTAGATGATCCCAATACTATTTAAAATTTGCTCAAACTTGGAGTTAATTCATCCAATTTGCACCAAATTTTGGATATGAATGCAAATTCACTGGACCAAATTAACAGAGGGATAAATTGGGATCTAAATAGGAATTTTGAGGAAAAGTTTGCATGGAATTTCAACAAATATCCCTATGCAAACTAATGGCTTCGTAGCCTAACTAAGAGTCCAACTAGCACAATCCTGATCACAGGTTCTAATACTAGTGATGAGGAAAATGAGAACAAAAATCATACTAAGTATTATTATTCACATCAAGGACTTTAAATAATACAATTTACAACCATAATATCTCAAAATAGGAGAATCTATGACTAAGCACTCAAACTCAAGTTGCTAACTTTCACTAAGCTAACAATTCTAATCCAAGACTATGTCGTCCAAATATTGCCGACATTTACAATTTGGAATTAGATATTATTGAATTATTCCTAGACTTAGGACTTAATACTTAATTAAATAAGTAAAGCTAACACCTAGTCTAGAACTCACACATTCTAACTTAGACTTAGGACTTTAGGCTTAAGTAAATGATAAAATAAACTAAGCCTAATAAACATTAGCCTAGATCTAAAGATGTCCACATCAAAATCATTGTTATATTTATTGTCTTTGTACAGTGTGACAAAAGGAGATATGACTAGATCAAAGGCCACAAAACCAATACCTTCAACCAAGATAGATTCTTGATCGCAGTATGGCCTACTGTTACCGACTACGACAATAGTAACAATGTAGAGTTCTTTTCAGAAAACATGAATGGCAATGGTGTTGATACAAGATACGAAGGGTAAGGCTATGGACAAAGTGGTGAAACTCAACTTATCAACTTTATTTAAAACTCAACAACCAACCAATGCCCTCAAAATTTTTTATCTAACTTATCAAATGATTTTACAAGCCAAATTTCGTATGTCAAGTTATAGCAAAGGGAGCAAGTAGGTTGCAAATGGAAAACTCCAAAAAACTTATATTGAGCACAAAACTTAATAAGAAATCAACTAGACCTAAAACAAGAAAAGACCATAAACATGTCACAGAGATAGACGAACAATATAAAACTCAAAGAGCTAAAAGTAAATTTGATACAATAAGATTGAAGTGACATAGACTAGACAAATCAAACAAATCCCAAAAGAGTGAATCACTTTGATACCAATGATATGGGTCACCAAAGGACCCATACAAGAAACAAGATACATAGAAAACCAGACCTGATATTTCCATTACAAACTAGGCTATAAATAGCCAAATATATTGTCAATGGAGGATCCTTTTGAAATATATCAAATAAGATTTTAGATAGGCTTCCAGATAATGTTGCATTATCTCCTTTGTCATATTTGCCTAAATATTATATTTGGAGGCCTTACTTTTAAGCTTAGAATATTAAAAAGGTAGGCGTACAACATTATTTGCTAGACATTATATAAAATATAATACTAATCCCTATCAATTCATAAATAAATACGATTCATTGAAGTAGTGGTCTAATATAAAATTTGAGGGGTAGGCAAACATCTAAACCATGTAGAAATATGGGATTCATAGGAATATAAGATGGTTTAATATGTAAAATTAACATAAACATTAATTTAATAGGGAAAAATATAGTTGATGTAGCCCACACCATAGTTCAAATCTCGATGGCATCAAATATAGCTCAATGTGACTAAATCGATGTAAAAAGGAAAGGACAACCCTTTTAAAACCCTACTTCAATAAAAAAACTAAAATTAAAATTAAAATTGAGATTTTATGGTACAAATTTTGTTTTAAAATTTATCATTATTTTAATATATGGTTATATGATTTACTTTAAATGTTATGGACAGAGATATAATATAAGAGTCCATTTCAATTTCATATAATTAATTCAAAAAATATATGTACTATGTAATTGGGAGGTTTCATATTCACTTGTTTATTGGAAATCAACATTTTAGTTAGTATGGTGCCTTAGTTTCTATATAGTTGTTAGTTGAAGTTCCATATAATTCTAAGTGAGGAGAATTTTGCCTTCATTATTGCTAAAAACACCACCTCCACCAACTTTTCCTAAATTTTCTTTGGAAGCATCATCAAAATTAATTTTGATAAACCCAATTTTTGCTCACTAAGACATGATGTGTTGTGCACAAAAATTTCTTTGTTTTCTCTTAGTCTGGACACTTAGAATTAATAGAGTTTCCTACACTAGAGGTTAAGGGTGTAGTTTTTTTTTTAAATCCATAGTGGGCTATATCTATGGAAAGATAACCAGGATTTATTATTTCGTCCAACAAATCTTGAAGAGATACAACCTACAACAAATCCACTGTACTTCCTTTTCGATCTCACAATTACAGTTTCTCTTCCTTCTCACATCTCCAATACTGTACAACATCCTCTTATAAAAGATCAAATCATTAAGACCCCAAAATAAATAAATAAAATACTATTTTTGGCAAATTATCTTTTTTGTTGAAATTTGCCATTTTTTAAGCGAAAAACCCCTTGTGGGGCCGCCTTGGTATGAGAGACCACGAATAGGGGGTTCTACACCATCAAAGTCACCCGGGAGTCGCACCCGACCCTGCCCGCACCAACATTATCAATTGGATTTTGGGTACCCAATTCAACTTTTTGGTAGGGTGGATATTCGAACCTAGGACCTCCCTTGGAGGATTGCTCTCTTCTCTCCAACTCACCTACAACACCTGGGTTGAAATTTGCCATTTTTAGTAATTACGATTTTCAAAAATTATTTTTCGTCAAAAAAAATCCATTTTTAGTATTTACTATTTTTCATCAAATTATTTTTCGTCAATTTTCTTTTGTTTTTAGTAATTACTATTTTTGAAAAATTATTTTTCATCAGTTTTTTTTTTTTTTAAATAGTAATTCACAAAAAAAAACTCGAATTAACATGCAATTTTACAAACAATTACATAAAGCCCATATCCTTTCATAGAGTAGGTCCAAACACGGCTAAAACAAGACCTCCAAATTAGAATCAAGCTCCACAACCAACAATCTCCCACTTGGAGACTGATCACAATAACTCCACCGCTACTACACCTGCTGGACTATGCTTCAACTTTGGACCTGAAAATTTTCTCACCTTTTACTATCATGTTTGAAGACCAACTAAAACTAAGCAAGAACTCAGTTTCTCCTTGGTTACTATCTTTGTGAACATATTTGTAGGATTTTGGCTAGTGTGTATCTTCTCCAGTTTTAATTGTCTATATTCCAACACTGAACGTATGAAATGGTACTTGGTTTGTATATGTTTAGTCCTGGAATTGAAGGCTAAATTCTTTGCAAGATGAATGAAACTCTAATTATCACTATATAATATGCTATTCTCCTACTTCTTTTCCAACTCCTCCATAAACCTTTGTAACCAAATCATCTCCTTACCAGCCTTTGTAACAACAACATACTTTGCTTCCATTGTTGAAAGTGCAACAACCTTCTATAATTTTGAAATCCAACTTATTGTAGGTCCACCTACAGTAAAAACATACTGTATGGTACTCCTCTTGTTGTCTATATCATCTACAATATATGAATCAACATATCCTTGTAAAGTAGTGTTAGAATCTCCAAAGCATAATACCTGAGTGACAGTACCTCTCAAATACCTGAGAATCCACTTCATTGCCTCCGAATATTATTTTCCTAGATTGTTCATAAACCTGATCATAACTCCCACTACATGTGCAATATCTGGCCTTATGCACACCATCGCATACATCAAACTGCCAATTGTTGATGAATAAGGAACCTTGGACATATAGTCAATCTCCTCCTGTATCTTGGGACACATATCTTTGGTTAGTTTGAAATGATTGGTCAAAGGTGTACTAATAGGTTTTGCATCCTGCATATTAAATCTTTCCAACACCTTCTCAATATACTCACCCTGAGACAATGTTAATTTGTGTTTTTTCTTGTCTCTTTTTATTCTTGTAGACACGGAAAATTGACCCACTAAGGTGAGTAATTTTCCCTAGATCCCTTGTTTTCTCCTTGGAAAAGTAGGGTCATATTTGAGCCAATTTTTCCCCTACCAAATCTTATCCATTCCTCCTAAATCCTATACCATTAGATCAGGCTCAAAAAGAGCTTTCCAACGGTATATGATATGACCCATTTTGACTCCATTTGATCCTCCAAAATGCATTAAAACCGCATAGGGGTCTAGCTGGTGCGAGGTCGCGGTCCATTTTTATGGAGCACGATTTTGCATTTTAGGGTTTTCTCTTAAGAAAACCCTAATTTTCAAAGTTGATATTTTTAAGGTCGATTGTGCTTAGTTTTTCCCACCCATTCTTCTTTCAAATCCACTATATAAGGAGGGTTTGAAATCTTCTTTTCCCCAAGTATCAATCCAAGCAAGTTCATTTTCTCACCAAGCAAGTAATAACAATTATTTGATTAAAGTTCTATTTTCTTGAGGTATTCTTCTTCTTCTCCCACAAGCAAGCTAACTCGCAAGTGTGAAGTGTGATCTATTGAAGCTTTGTTTTCTGCTGCATTGGATTGTTGATTGTTGTTGCTCGCTTTGGTGGATTTGTGTTGAAGCCCTAAGGAGATATCAACTATTTGGGAGGTCTCAACCCTTCTGCTTGCTTCCTCGCTCTCTGCCAGGTGATTTCACTCTTCTGTATGCATATTTCTATTTTTTGTATCACACATTAGTTATTTCACATTGATTTGAGGTTTTTTGCCTTACTTCTATGAAATCATGCTCGGGCCTCTACGGGGCACGATTTTGCCGATGCGATATCACAATCGCCTATTACGGGGTATGATTTTACCCAGACTATTTTTGGGGGTAAATTATTGTTCTAGACTTCATATTTGCATTCTAGATTGCATATAGAGCATAGTGTCACATTCTGTTATGTGTTTCTATCATATTATTCTGCTGTACTTTCATATGTTTGATTTCTTCCAAAGGTCAATTTTCGCTTCTATTTATCAAAGGTCAGCTAAAAGGACCTAGGGGGCTTGACTGTTGTACCTCCAAGCATTGTTGTACAGTGGCCTAAGTAGGCCCCCTAATGCTAATCATATTTTTCAAGTGTTTATCAAGTTATCTTGTAGGAACAGGAATTGTTGATAGCATTGGATAAAGGGATAAAGTCAAGGATAAATCACTGGATAAGCTAAGTGTTCCGATTAGTCTTTAGGTTGTTTGTTGAGTGCCTTATATTTCTGTTGTAAACCCTAG
Organism: Wollemia nobilis; assembly: GCA_028583015.1. Taxonomy (NCBI): domain Eukaryota; kingdom Viridiplantae; phylum Streptophyta; class Pinopsida; order Araucariales; family Araucariaceae; genus Wollemia; species Wollemia nobilis. The sequence continues at coordinate 5,162,968 of JAQPPZ010003645.1, read as the reverse complement.
ATCTGATTTATATAGAAATATATTTAATTAATTTCTAGGCATTTGAAAGATAAACAACATATAGTGTGCACTTAGGGTTAATTTTATTTGTGCATCTCTTCTTGAGCCCTTGCTTAAAGGTTGTCTATTTAGAACCCTAGGGTTAGAAAAGCATTCAAAGAAAGAATCATTCTAGGGTTAGCTCTTGTATTCCTACATTCTGTCATTGTCCTTTATATTTTATAGCATAGATCTAGAAAGGCCAAATCTAGGTGTTTATCTTGAATCGAATACATCAAACATTCTTGAAAACCAGAGGACTTGGAGCGAGTCCTTAAACCATTCCTGGTGAACCCTTCCCCCTAGCATCGAGTGTAGAGAACAACATACCCCCATGGTTCACCTCAAGGTTTCTCTCTTTGTGGATCCAACCTTTGAGAATTGTACATGGTAGGGCAGTTTTCCCCCTCTACATATTTGGTGAACTTGATGTGAACACCTCATTTTATTTTAAAAACTTTAATCAAGATCATTAATTTTGTTTGTTTAGATTAGAAAATATTAAAAAATAAAAATCCTAAAAATATTTTGTTTGTTTTTGCTAGTCTTTAGTTTTCCTCCTTTTCCACCCTAGCCCTTTTTCTCTTTCTCCTAATGGCTTCCAACCTTAGGAGTGGACGAAGGCTTCTAGGGCTTGATGAGATTTTCCAAGATGATCATATTGATAGAGAGAATCCTAACTTGGATTCAGAAGAGCAAGCCAATGTTGAAACTGAAACAAACCTTGATCCCATTAAAGGGCCTAATGGTGGGTACCATTTTACATCATTTGATCATGTTTTGGGTTTCATGGAATGCCATAAGGAGGCTTTGCTTAAGGCTATGGAATAGAAAGCTCAACTCGAAAGAGGTGAGACTCTTCTTCCTCCTCCAGTCATCTCTCCTAGGCATGTTCATGATAACCCTTTGTTTGAATCTTTGAATCATGGTAATCTTGCCCAACAACCAACTTGTGCCACTACTATAACCACCAATGTTGGAAGGAATCTACAAGTTCCTCCAACCAGTAGTGTCACTCAAGATTATTTTCAATTTCCTCCTCAATCTACTAATCTCAATATTCTTGCTTCTGTTCCACCAATTGTTAGTTATCCTCTCCAACAAGGTATCACATATCACAATAGTATCAATACCTCCAACTTAATCCAAGTGCCTTTTCAACAACCTACCTATACCCCTCCCTTAGGGAATCTAGGGGCATTGCACAATAGTAATCCAGAAGTTCAAAATTTGGAAAATATGGTAAAACAATTGGTTTCAAAAGTGGAGATGATTCAACCTTCTAGTTTTACTTACAGTTATAAAGAGATGTGCAATCAACCCCTAGACCCTATGGTTGCTGCTAGGCCTTATCCTAAGCATTTTTCCATGCTAGTTTTACCTATATATAAAGGGAACAGAAGATCCGATTGAGCATCTAAGAAGATTTAGAATAGCTTGCCATGATCTCATCTATGATGATATGTTATTACTAAAGATGTTTCCTAAGAGTCTTGTTGGCATGGCATTAGAATGGTATTATCGGTTACCTAATTATTCTTTAGAATTTTTGAAGAAACAACAGAGTTATTTGTTCAACAATTTGGTGCTTATATTGAAAAGGATGTGACCATGAAAGATGTTTATAATTTGAAACAAGGTAAAGAGGAAAGTTTTTTAGAATTTTTGGCCCATTGGAGAAGTCTAGTTGGATGCTTGAGATATACTATACCTCCTAAATATATGCTTGAGATATTTATTAGAAATTTACAAGAACAATTATCTTATGCATTAGAGACTACTACTATCACATCTTTTGATCAAGCAATTGAGTTAGCAAGGAAAGTGGAACAAGCTCTTATCAGAAGAGGACAACTCAAAATGAAAGAAGATAAAACCATTAAGTCACAGTATAAGAATAAGGATGTGGTAGGTGATGGTGTAATGGATAGTAGGCCTATTAATAATATTGCTAACAACCTACAAAAGATAATACTTCAGAAACCTCCACAAAGGAATTTCACAAAGCTTAATATGTCTATGGAAGCAGTTTTGAAACAACTTTTAGAAGCCAATGCAATTGAGTTACCTCCCATAAGGCAACCAGATACTACAACTAGTTGGTACAAGGTAGGACAACATTGTGCATATCACAGAGTAGAAGGACATTGGACAAATTCTTGTAAGAAGTTGAAACATGTGGTTCAAGATTTAATTGATGCAGGACGTCTTGATGTAAGAAATTCTCAATCATCAAATAATCAAGCATCTACTTAGCAGATATCAACAACAAATCAAGATATGGGAATATTCAAGGATCCATTACCAAATCATGGTCAGTAGGTAGCTAATCAAGTATCCTATAAGAATGTGCCACCTCCTTATGATAACCATATGGTTGGTATGATAACAACTACTTCAGAGCAGCAGGTGCAGAATCGACAGATCCAACGATCTCAACAAGAGATGAGTTTTTCAGAAAATATTTCCTCTTAGAACTTTTGCAAAATTCTCCTACTCATGGAGAAGCCTTGATAAATGTTCTAAAACAACAATCTGTCCCTCCAGATATTTCCCCTAGTGATATGGCCAATGTTGTAAGCTCTCTTGGGACACATCACATCACATTCTCGGATGATGATATTTCTTCCTCAAACCTACGTAGGGATTCTTCTCTCTACATTACTACATTTATTGGGGAAACCTTTATCAAAAGGGTTATGATTGATAATGGTTCTTCCCTTAATTTATGCACATATCAATTTATCCAAAAGTTTGGATTAAAAGAGGAAGATTTAACTAAATCCAATGCAATCATCAAAACATTCAACAATGAGTCCCAAGAAGCTTGTGGCATTATATCTCTCCCCCTTAAAGTTGGACCTAAGATTTTAGATACATTGTTCTATGTGGTACCTTGCCCTGCATATTTTAATCTACTTCTTGGACGTCCTTGGATCCATGCAATGAAGGTCGTCCCTTCTACTCTTCATCAATGTTTGAAGTTCAAATTTAAGGATCAACTTGTCACCATTCCAGGTGACCCTCATCCATTCAAATATTGTTCAATGGTTGAACAAGCTCAATTTGGTCTCAATGTTTGTCCTTCAGTTTCATCATCTATTTCTCCAAGTTCCTCATCTCAAAAATTTGAGCAATTCAACAATCTAAAAGTGAGTGAGGAACCTCTAATCAATTCATCATGGGATCAAGACAATCAGTTTCTTCAAGAACCTCTTCTGGATATATCTCATCAAGGTTTGGAGCAGAGTAATGAGGATGAGGATCCCCCTTATCCCTCTAACATCTTGTTTTGTAATATGATAAATTTTGTGTGTTCTAATGGTAAATCTTCTGCTTCTCATAGAGATCTTGCAAAGTTAGGGATTTCTCCTCCTTATGCTAAGAATAATGGTTTTGTTCAAGAATGTATAGATTATCATGCTATGGCTACCAAAGAAAAAGCTATGAAGGAGCCTCTCCATGATTATAATCATCGAGATGGCTTGCCTTCTAGATTTTTCTTTGATGAAGTAGTCCCTTGAATGCTTATTCTTTTTGTTAAGATAGGAGGCACAATTAGAATATGTGTCGACTATCATTCTGATTGCTTGTTTAATAAAACATAAAATAAAATAAAATCAATCATTAATTAGGTATGCATTTGCATTCTCATTCCATCATACCTGTTTTCTTGCTCATACTGCATGATTGCCTATCATACTTTGCATGGTTGCCTGACATTATGTTCCTCTTGCATTTCTACTTGTCATAATTGCATTGCTTCTTGTTCATGACTGCTTGATCATATAGCTTTTCGGGGATTCATGACAATGGCATGTGATGATACCTAGTTAGGTCATAGCTCACATGCATTGCACTCTCACTAGGGTTCTAATGCCTAGCGAAGCCCCAACCTAGGGCCCATGCATTTTCATCCCTTCTTCTCTTCTCATATTCCTTTGCTCTTTCTTCTCTTCTCTCTTCTTCTTGTGTTCCTTGACTTTGAAAGTTTTTACAATGATCATCATTTCTCTCCAAAGTCAAGGAATGCAATCCTCTTTTGGTATATCCTTGTCCTTTGCATGATTCTTATTTCTCCTTTTTTCTTCTTTGTTCAGATAAGGATATACATTCTTCTCTCCTTTGTTTGCACATTTCCTCCCTCTTGACTTTTCAATAGCTGAAACTTCAAGTTGGGGGTACACATGCATAATTCTTTGCTCCTCATTTTCTTCCTCTTATTTCTTCTAGCACATGCACACACTCACATTGTGTTATGCTCATATTGATTGGTCTATATATATTTACACACCCCTATCGGGTAGTACTTGCTAATACATCATTCACATCAACAATAACATATCACCCCTATCGGGTTACGCTTCTTTTGACTCAGTGGGCTCAACACCCCATTACAGGATAAGCTCCTTGGCCATTTCAGTAGGCCTCGACATACATCCTAGTGGGTAATCGCCCCATAATAGTCACTAGCAAGCAATCATCCATAGCGGGTTATGCTCCATATTTTTTCCATCTATCCATCTTAGCGAGTACTACACCCATAGTGGGTTTTCACTCCACATCTGGACCATTCTTTTGGGCATAACACCCTTCATTCAGGGTTCTTGATCAACTTCTCTCGCATTCTATGGTTGACCTTTGGATTCTTGTTCTTCTTCTTCTCTTCTCTTCCCTTCTTCTTTCTTTCCCTTTCTTCTATTCATCCATGCATTTCATGCTAGTTGCATTAGATTCATGTTGTACCCAATGATCTTTGCTCTATTGTTTGTTTGCTTGCTTTGTTCTCCGTGTTTCTATGTTTTGCTTTTTCTTCCTTACCTTTTTTGAGTTTCTTAAGGAATTTTCATTCCTTTTGAAACTTGAGGGGGCACCCTAGCCATAGAGGTATTAATGGTAGTAATGTCTCACCTTGTGTGCAAAATTCTAGAGTGTCCTTCATGATACCCCTTTTGCACCACCCCTTTGTCCAAACCTGGCCACCCCTTCTTTGTGTTTGTTGTCTTCTTGCCCATAGGAGTCTACATATTTCTTTGATGCATTTACTTGGCCTTAAATACATCAAATAGGGGCAAAATGTAGACACAAAAAATTGACCCACTAAGGTGAGTAATTTTCCCTAGATCCCTTGTTTTCTCCTTGGAAAATTAGGGTCATATTTGAGCCAATTTTCCCCTACCAAATATTATCCATTCCTCCTAAATCCTATACCATTAGATCGATCTCAAAAAGATATTTCCAATGGTATATGATATGACCCATTTTGACTCCATTTGACCCTCCAAAATGCATTAAAACCGCACGAGGGTCTAGTTGGTGCAAGGTCACGGTCCATTTTTATGGAGCGCGATTTTGCATTTTAGGGTTTTCTCTTAAGAAAACCCTAATTTTCAAAGTTGATATTTTTAAGGTCAGTTATGCTTAGTTTTTCCCACCCATTCTTCTTTCAAATCCACTATATAAGGAGGGTTTGAAATCTTCTTTTCCCCATGTATCAATCCAAGCAAGTTCATTTTCTCACCAAGCAAGTTAACAACAATTATTTGATTAAAGTTCTATTTTCTTGAGGTCTTCTTCTTCTTCTCCTACAAGCAAGCTAACTCGCAAGTGTGAAGTGTGATCTATTGAAGCTTTATTTTCTACTGCATTGGATTGTTGATTGTTGTTGCTCGCTTTGGTGGATTTGTGTTGAAGCCCTAAGGAGAGATCAACTATTTGGGAGGTCTCAACCCTTCTGCTTGCTTCCTCACTCTCTGCCAGGTGATTTCACTCTTCTGTATGCATGTTTCTATTTTTTGTATCATGCATTAGTCATTTCGCATTGATTTGAGGTTTTTTACCTTACTTCTATGAAATCACGCTCGAGCCTCTACGAGGTGCAATTTTGCTAGTGTGATATCCCAGTCACCTGTTATGAGGTGTGATTTCACCCAAACTTTTTATGGGGGTAAAATGTTATTCCAGACTTCATATTTTCATTCTAGATTGCATATAGAGCATAGTGTCATATTTTATTTCATATGTTTGATTTCTTCCAAAGGTCAATTTTTGCTTCTGTTTATCAAAGTTCAGCTAAAAGGACCTAGGGGGCTTGATTGCTGCACCTCCAAGCATTGTTATATAATGGCCTAAGCAGGCCCCCTAATGCTAATCATATTTTTCAAGTGTTTATCAAGTTATCTTGCAGGAACAGGAATTGTTGATAGCATTGGACAAAGGGATAAAGGCAAGGATAAATCACCGGATAAGCTAAGTGTTCCGATTAGTCTTTAGGCTATTTGTTGAGTGCTTTATATTTCTATTGTAAACCCTAGATCTAATTTATAAGAAATATATTTAATTAATTTCTAGGCATTTGAAAGATAAACAACATATAGTGTGCACTTAGGGTTAATTATGTTTGTGCATCTCTTCTTGAGCCCTTGCTTAAAGGTTGTCTATTTAGAACCCTAGGGTTAGAAAAGCATTCAAAGGAAAGAATCATTCTAGGGTTAGCTCTTGTATTCCTGCATTCTGTATTTTTACATTGTCCTTTATATTTTATAGCATAGATCTAGAAAGGCCAAATCTAGGTGTTTGTCTTGAATCGAATACATCAAACATTCTTGAAAACTAGAGGACTTGGAGCGAGTCCTTAAACCATTCTTGGTGAACCCTTCCCCCTTAGCACCGAGTGTAGAGAACAACATACCCCCGTGGTTCACCCCAAGGCTTTCTCTCTTTGTGGATCTAGCCTTGAGAATTATACGTGGCAGGGCAATTTTCCCCCTCTACAATTCTCATACGAAGGATTTGCTTTGCACCACCCAAATGCTTCATTGTAAATAAATCAGCCAATTTTATTTTGAGCATAATTATATCTTGCATGTTAGACCTTGCAATAAGCATGTCATCTACATACAATAATAGGATAATATAGTTACCATTATCCAATCTCTTAAAATAAATACAGTGGTCAGAATAACATCTACTATAACCTTGTTATGACATAAATTTTTCAAATTTCATATACCACTGCCTTGGAGCTTTCTTCAGGTCATACAAGCTCTTTTTCAACCTACATACTAATTCCTCCTTTCCTTTGACCTCATACCCTTGTGGTTGCTGCATATAAATCTCTTCCTCTAAATCCCCATGGAGAAAAGTTGTTTTTATATATAACTGTTCAAGATGCAAATCCTCTACAACCACTAGGCTTAAAACAGTTCTAATTGAAGTCTTTTTGGCAACAGGAGAAAACATTTCATCAGAATCAATACCTTTCTTATGTGAAAACGCCTTTACAACCAGTCTAGCCCTTATACCTATTTTTACCTCCATCTTCTTCTTTTACCCTGTAAACCCATTTATTCTGTAATACTCGTTTTCTTGCAGGTAACCGAACTAGATCCCAAGTTTGATTGTGTACCAAGGAGTCCATATCCTCTTTCATGTCTTGCTACCACTTCTTCCTAGTTTCTACCTACATCGCTTCTTCATATGAATCTAGTTCACCAGAGTTAGACAATAATGCATAATATAATGAAGGAGAGTAGCGATCAGGGGGTCTACTTATCCTAGTAGATTTTCTAACAACACTTATAGGAGTTTGAGGTGTTTGTTGCTATTGTTGTTGATTTTCTAGCACCTTTGGAGTTTCAATTTCATCAAGCACTGTGTATTTTGTGTTTACCTTTTCCTGTTTCTTTTGTTGCAACTGGTCTTTATACATGACTTTCTCATTGAATACTACATCTCTACTCCTAATGATTTTGTGATTTTCATAATCCAAAAAATGATAACCAAAATCATTAACTTCATATCCAATGAAAGTGCACTTCTTGGATTTAACCTCAAGTTTAGTTCTATTTTCTTTATCAATATGCATAAATGCTTCACAACCAAAAGTCTTCAAAAATGAGTAGTTAATAGGCTTACATGTCCATGCCTCTTCTATAATCCCCCCATGTAGGGAACTTGAACGTCCTCTATTTATTAAATAAATAGCAGTATCCACAACATCTACCCAAAACTGTAAGGACAATCTTGCATGTAATCTCATACACTTTGCATGTTCCATGATAGTCCTATTCATCCTTTATGACACACCATTTTCTTATGGGGTTCCTATAACTGTCTTCACTCTACAAATCCCTTGGTATGAATAATAACTATCAAACTCTTTGCTACAATACTCACCTCCATTATATGATTTGAGACACTTCATCTTATTTCCTATCTCATTCTCAACCAAAAGTTTCCATTTTTAAAAGTATCAAAGACATTTTATTTCTTTTGAATATAATAAACCCAAGTTTTTCTAGTTGCATCATCAATAAATGTAACATAATAATAAAAGCCACCAAGATATGATACCTGAGTTGGTTCCCATACATTTGTATGCACAAGCTCTAGCTTTTCCCTTTTCTTTTCTTTTCCAACTCTAAGAAATCTGACTCTTTTTTGTTTTCCATAAATGTAGTGCTCACAAAATTCTAAATCAACCTGCTTCAAACATGGCAACAAATTCCTTGAGTGGATAATCTACATCCCCTTCTCACTCATGTGCCTAAGCCTATATGATGCCATAAAATCGTATTCGCTCCTATAGAAGCTAAAGTAATAGAAAGATCAATATTACCAGTACATGCAAACAACATACCGTCCTTCTTTCCTTTTGCTAATAACAGTAATCCTTTCGCAACCTTCCATGAATTTACTAAGAATGTAACTATACATCCTTCGTTTTCCAATTGCCCTGTGGAAATTAGATTTATTTTCAAATCAAGAATATGCCTTACCTCTTTCAGCAACCATTGGTTTCTATTCGATAATTTTATTTGTATCGTACCCTTTTCAACGATTTTACATGGTCTATCATCACCCAAATAGACCTGTCCAAAATCACCTTGAACATAATCTAGAAAATATTTTCTATGGGGTGTGGCATGATATGAAGCCCCTGAGTCTAGCACCCAACAATAATTAATATTATCTAGTGAAAGGATTAAAGCATCTTGCAATATATCACCTGCTATGTTTTCTTCCTAATTACCCTATTTTTCTTATCACTATTTTTCTTTTCGAGCCCAACAATCTCTTTTTAGGTGTCCTTTCTTCCTGCAATGCTAGCATTCCAACTACTTCCCTTTGGATTTGGATCTGTCTTTCTTTGATTTTCCATGTTTTCTTGGACTCTTTCCTCTTTCCTTTTGTCTCCCCCTATTTTCCACAGTCAACGCATTATCCGATGTCTCACTTGTGCTTTTTCATCGTATTTCCTTGCTAAGGATAACACCAATAACATCATCAAATTTTAAAGTATTTATATCAAAAACAAAATTACTCATAGCCATGACAAAGCCATTACAACTTTATGGAAATAAGCATAAGATCAAAAGAGCCCTAACCTCACCATAAAAATTTACTCCATTAGAATTTAATTGATTGGTAACCGTGTTAAACTCATTTAAGTGATTAGCAACAAACCCACCTTCTAACATCTGCATATTAAATACATGCTTCATAAGAAATACCTTGTTCGAAGTTGAGGGTTTTTCATACAGTTTAACCAACACATTCATTAAACCTTTCATTGTATTTTTCTTTGAAATGTTGAAGGCTATCGATGTTGCCAAACACATTCGTATTGTTCCTAATGCCTTTCTATCAAAACTTCCCATTCTTCATATGATAGCTTCACTGGATTATTCGCTATTTTACCTAATGGTAGGTAAAGATCTTTCTGATAAAGATAGTCCTTCATTTGCATCTTCCATAGATGGTAATTTTGGCCATTAAAATTATCAACCCTAAACCTTCCTTCTTCTACCATTGCTCCCACTCGAACCGAAAACCCTCCTTTCAAGTATGTTTTTCAACCCTAGGCTCTAATACCAATTGTTAGGATTAAAAAATAAAACACGAGTAATAAATAAATATGAAAATAAAACACAAAAAAATAAAGAAATACTCAAGACATAGATTTACATGGTTCATCCAATGTGGGCTACATACATAGAGAAAATAACCAGGATTTAATATTCCATTCAACAAATCTCGAAGGGATACAACCTACAACAAATCCATTGTACTTCCTCTTCGATCTCACAATTACAGTCTCTCTTCCTTCTCACATCTCCAATATTGTACAACATCCTCTTATAAAATGAGGGTTACAATTTTAGAGCAAATCATTAAGACCCCAAAATAAATAAATAAAATTACTATTTTTGGCAAATTATATTTTCTATCAAAATTTGCCATTTTTAGTAATTACTATTTTTGAAAATTTATTTTTTGTCAATTTTTTTTGTATTTAGTAATTACTATTTTCGACAAATTATTTTTCAGTCATTTTCTACTACCAAGTAGGGTTCAAATCCTGGGCCTGCCCCCAAAAACACCTATTCCACCTTGTTGTTATTTAACCCGACATGAGGAGGAGCATTGGGGGCTCGGGGACCTGGAGGTTAAGGGTGTAGTCTTTTACAAACAAAGAAACATAGGGGTTTGTTAGTCTTCAATCAAACTTAGAAAAAATATATTATAGTTTAAACAAGGGGTAACTTACAACATATACTATTGACCTCACATAAATCAATAAAACATTGAAAAGTAAAGCTCTTTCACAAGCACAACATTCTCTCACATTGGGCTTGTCGTCAAATGTCAAAAATTGTCCTAATATCCTCAAACAATACCTTCATACAATATTAACCTACTTTGATACCACTATTAGCAAATGAGCTATATTCAATAATCAAATCTCAATATATTAGACAAGGATAACAAAATACTCTCAGAAGGTTACACACAATATACAAGAATGCAACTCACATATATTCATGCCATGACTCAAATGAACAAACACTATGTATTCAAGTGGATGATAAATCAACAATGTATTACAATACAAAATGATGCATTACAATTTAACACAATACCGTCTCACATGCCTTCCCTACAAATAGCCTTTACATAGAGTCTTTTGACATTTCATCTTCAACTATCTCTTCGTCTCCTATCAAACTCACGGGAGATATAACTCTTCATATTTCTCATAAGAGAAATATTTTATTAACATTTTATTAATGACAAAACCTTATGATTGTATAACACCAAATATTGATAAGATATTTACAAAGTATTTACAAGGTACCAAATAATATAATATTTTCTAACAAAATCTAAAAAAGATATAAAAATGGGCTAAGGCTAGTAATAACATTGACAACATCACCCATCAACAATTTATAGATGATGTAGCCCTTTTTGAGAGGGTAAGGAAAAATGAGGCCAAAGCTTATTAAAGGAATATAAAAGAGCATTTACGCAAAATTTAATAAGACAAAATCCAAAATTTACTTCATACACACTTTAGCTAGAATTAGAGCAGGGATATGCAAGTTACTTCAAATGGAGGAGGTAATTTTAGTAGAAACATATCTAGGGATACCCTTATTTGAGGGGAAAATAAGGATAGAATTATGAAATCTAGTTAAAAGTAAAGTTCAAAATAAAATACCAGCATCGAAAGGTAGATGTTTATCATTAGCAGAAGAATGCAACTGATTAAATCAATCTTATAGGTCATTTCAACATATTATATGTCCTTGTATATTATGTCAACATTGGTAGAAAAAGTTTAATATATTATGTAGTCATTTTTGTGGTCAGGATTACATGATAAAAGAAATTTTCCTTTGGTGAAATGGAGCAAGGTTTGTGATGATAAAACTAGGGGAGGTCTTAGTTTAAGAGTTCTTACGGATGCAAACTTAGCTCTAAGGGGGAAAGTAATTTGGAGATTGTACAAAGAGAGTCAAAGATTAAGTACAATAATTCTTATAAGTATGTTAACCCTAATAACCCAAGCTTAACCACATTCTCACTACCAGATGGTTCTACACTATGGAACAATTTAAAAAAATCAATGATCTAGTGATTAAAGATCTAAGATGGGTGGGAACTAGAGAAAAAAAATCTATTTGGATAGATACTTAGTGCAATAAAATACCACTCAATCTAGAACCAATTTTGAAACCATGGACGAGATTACTTCAAGACAAATATGGTGATAGAGTTTCAAACATTATGTTTGAATATCATGAAGGAAGATACAAATGGAAAGAAGATTTTTTTACAAGTATACCAAATATTGTTGCTAGGAGGCAATTGAGTAGAAATATAGAAATAATGATTATTCCGAAGGGAGCTAAGGATAAGTTTATTTGGGAGTTGAATAGCTCAGGAGAATACACATAAAGAAGAAAATATAATGTAAAGCATCGATAAAATAGGAATATCACAAGAATATAGAGATACATTTGGGATAGCCCAAGCATTCCAAAAATCAAAATGTTTGTATAGCTAGTAGGTCATAGAAAACATTTATCTTGGGATAATCTAATGAAAAGGGATTTTCATGGCCCCTTGCAATGCATTATATGTAAAAAGGAGGAGAAGAATATAAACCATATCTTGGGACACTATTCAATAGTCTGGGAACTATGGTAATGGATTCTTAATATGTTTGGTAAATGCATGGTGATTAATGGCAAAATTGAAGAATGGTTAAAGCAATGGAAGAGCACGTTTAAAGATGTGGCATTACAGATAATTTGGGTACATCAAAGATATAATACTTTGGAATATATGGTTGGAAAGTAAAGCAATTTAAAGGTAATAAAAACGAAGATTTATTTAGCCATAGAGGAGTCTAAACCAACCTTATCAACTCACCCAAATTCCAATATTGAAGTTTAAAGCCTTGATAGATGAAGTCAAGTCATCGATTGGAATTATGATGGTGGGTATAAGAGAAATAAAATGAAGATAAAAAATATAAAGTGGAAACCACCAGAAGCAGAGTTGATCAAATTGAATTTTGATAGAGCTTCTAAAGGAAATCTAGGACCAGTAAGAGGAGGAATAATAAAAAATAATAAGTATGATATTTTGTTACATTATGCTTTTAGTAGTGGATTTAAGACAAATAATGAAGTCGAAGAATGGGTAGCTTTAAAAGGATTAAAATATATAAACAAATAAAATAGAACAAAGTATGGATGTAAAGTGATTTATTGATAGTAATAAATGTAATTTTGAGGAAAGCAAAGGCTCCATGGAACATACAAGAGATCATTGTTGAAATACAAGACCTTGCTAAAGAGTTTGAAGAAATTAGCTTTACACATACATTAAGGAAAGGGAACAAATGTATAGATAGGCTAGCCAATAGAGGGGTTTTATTAGAGGATCGTGAAGTTAAATTCTCTTTTCCATGGTTAGAGGAATTAGTAAGTTTAATTGAAGTCGACAAGAAAAATATAAAGGAGCATATTCAAAATAATGTTCCAAAGGATTACAAAATGTTTTAGGGGATCCATTTATAGATAAATGCATTGGAGGAAACTAATAGTCCAGATTTGGTAAAGCGAACTATGATTTCATGAAGCGAGTAGAAGTTTTGTATACTAAAGCAAAAGAAAATGATATTAGATATACTTCATGGTTGAATGAATTATCTGAGTTGTGGGTTGGATTAAGGAACAAAGTATGGATTAGAACTTTTAACTTTTTGAGACCGTTAAACTATTTATTAAAATAATACCATTATGATTTATTAAAATATCATTATAATATGAATGATATTAATTTCATAACTCATTAAAATGATAAGATATTTTTTTAATTGGTCATTTTGATTCAAATGAATTCCACTTGTATTATATAATGATTCATAGTTTATTTATTATGCATATATTCCTTGATAATATTTAACCATGAACTTTCAACCTTTTGAGATTGCTAAACTATTTATTTTAGTTCTTCTGGCTGCTCTTATGCTTTAGCAAAAAACTAACAGTCCACAGTTGGTAACGCAGACTATGATATCACAAAGTGTTGGAAATATTACTCTACTAAGATGCAGTGCATTGATAATATAGGTGGAGTTTTGGTATTGTGAAGTTGCTACAAGAAAATGTTAAGAAGTATGTTGAATTCTATAATAATTGTTATTACAAGTTTTTTTGAAGATCCAGAAAATGAGAATCAAGAATTCTAACTTTCAATGACAAAAGATATAGGTATCTAGCTATTACAACTCAATTGAGATGAGAATTGAATCTGTTTGTAAACTCTCAAGATCTAAAGGAGAGAGTTGAGATTTGTCAAGGGTGGGGGACCTGAGTATAATCCTTTTTTTCTCAAGCAAAAAAAATTAATAACTAAATTTTTTTATGAAACAACATTAGCTTAATTGATTATATTATTCAACTTTGAAGAAGGAGGGTGGGGGACCCGAGTATAACCCTTTTTTTCTCAAGCTAAAAAATTAATAACATAAAAATAAATTTATCAAATGATATTAGCATAACGTATTATATTATTCAACTTTTAAGGACACTTATATTTGAACCTTGTTAGGCAATACGTGCATACTTGCTCAGTTGTTGTTATACCATTGTATGGTTATGATGCAATACAAGTGAGACCCATTTCAATTATATTTAATCAATTTAAAATATATAAAAAAAACAATTATTATTAAAATATTAAAAAAGAAAAATATAAATATAAATATAAATTTTTATGTTAAACTAATAATTAATTATATTTATTTTTCATATAAAACATTGGATTCAAGTCTCACTATCAATGGACATATGTACGAGGTCATTTGATCTCTACCTCTTTATAACCTTTATGATAGTGTTTGAGAAACTTTTGAATTACTAGGGATTGCTTAACATCCCCTTTCATAACCTCGAGGGCTAGGTGGATTGGTAAGTGCTTGTCTGGTCAATCATTTACCAAGAAGACACCTAGGTTCAAACCTCGAGGGCAACCTGTTTGCAAAGGTAGTAGTTTGATCTGAATCCTTTGAGTGCATGTTAGATCGATGATGATGATATGAATCTTAAGTGATTGGTGGTCCTCTTCATGTCGGGTCAACAATAACGAAGTGAAATAGGTTTGGTGGAAGCAACCCCTATGGTTTGAACCCTGTGCTTGTCAGTTACTAAAAATAGTGTGGTTGTGACCAACTCTCCTATGTAACAAAAAAAAGCATCTCATTTCATATGTTAAGAATAAGTAGAGTAAGATAACATTGTAACAAAGTTTATCGAGGTGGGACGGGGTATAGTGGTAGCTTTTAGAATATGAAATGCACCCACGAGTAGGGGATGAAATGATGGAGATGTTATTGATTCCCCTGTATAACAAAAAAAAAAGAAAAAAAAAAGATAACATTATAACAAACAAAAAAATTATATTTGTTTTGTGTATATTGTAATTTTTTTATAAATTTAGATACAATAAACTTTAGAATAAAATTATAAATTAATCTATTCTTAATGGTTTATATATATTATTTTTTTATAGGTAATAAAATTTATTAATATCGTTGGGTTGAAGGGTCCCAATATCTATTTACATAAGGTTATTATCTAGCATCGAAGAAACAAAAATAGAACAACCCCCATAGACATAGGGAAGAGTTGTGCTAGTTCCATGAGAACAAAAAAAAAAAATATATATTCTAATAATCTTTTTCGACAACAGAAAGAAACTAGGGATATACTCGACAAAATAGGGAAGGTTCAGTAACAAAAACTAAACTCAAAAATCCCACTAACCCAGAACCCAGGACTACTAGGCTTTATCACCATATTCAATAGCATTATTTTGCTAATGAGCGAGAAGATCACTGAGCGATGTCGGATTATCCTACAATTCCTTGAAGTTAAGAGAGAAGATGATCCCAACTTCCTTGATCATATTGGCTGCTGCCATGAGTTGGTCAACCACCCTTGAGACATGGCCGATGATTATGGAGCGAAAGGCTTCAGCAACATAGCTAGTAATATTTTCAGCTGCATCCATGAACTCAATTTGAAGCCCTCTAACATGAACCATTCCATCATTCCATGAATTAACAAACTCGTCATATGGAGAAGGTTTTGCACAGAGGTGAAAACAATAGCCTTGTGATGAAAACCACAATTTTGAAAAAGCCCACAATTTGAAAGGAAACATGTGGGATCTTGAAATGAACAAGGAATGGTGTTGAAAAAACACCAAAGACAAAAGAAATAGGGTGTTTACAAAACACCTTATAGCATTAAAAAGAACACCTTTGTTGGAACTGATAATAGTGTTGAAAAAACACTTGAAAGGAAAGACACCGGTGTTGACAAAATACCTTATGGCGTTGAAAAAAACACCTTTGCTAGCATTTATGTGATTATTAAGAAATATACTCATTTTATTTTTGAACAATACTGATTAAATCCTTTGAAAATCAGTCTTCCCAAATAATGCAATCAGATTGGTTTGCTGCCAAATTAGCCAAAGTGTCAGCAACTACGTTGGCTTCACGGAAGACATGTTGAACTATACTTAAGGGAAGCTGCTTGAGAATGACTTGACTTTCCTTAATAATATTTTGAATATTCCAACCTGGTTTTGAGGAACCTTTTGCATGATTAACCACAATAAGGGAATCACCTTCAAAGATGATTGGGTTAGGAAAATATTTGCACATAACAAGACACCTCCACAGGGCATGAGCCTCAGCATAATTATTTGATTGAATTCCCAAATTTTCAATGAAGGCCTTGATGATCTTTCCACTATGATCCCGGATTATACCACCAGCCCCAACATCTCCAGGATTTCTTTTAGATGAACCATGGAAATTTGCTTTTAGCCAACCCAACGGTGGAGATTTCCACTTAGTATTGATCTTGTCATTGATGTGAACTGGTTGCTTAGAAATTCAGTGGAAATATTGATAACTTTAAACAAAAGCATTTCTAAACCTGTATCAGGGGGTTTGTCACACTAAATTAAGTTGGTGTTCTTAGCAGCGAACCTCACTGCTCTGTTGGCTACCATCACTGGATCCCTGGTCTAATTATTGAACACTCTATTATTTTGCTCTAACCAAATATGCCACAAGGTATTATGGAGGGAAGCTTTCCATATAAACTTTAATCTAGGGTCGCGAAACACATGAGACCACTGGGTAAACATATCAACAATAGTATGGGGCCATACCCATTAAACTCTAAAAATACTTAAAAGCACTATAAAAAAATCATAGGCAAATTGATAGCCATCCATAATATGTTGCAATTGATTCCCAAGCTTGATAGCACAAATAACATCTATTGGGTAACATGAATCCACGCTTAATCAAATTTTTAGTAGTTAAAATTCTATTCTTAACAACCAACCAAGAGAAGTGAGCAAATTTGGGGATAATATTTTTGAGCCAAACGCATTTGAAGATCAAAGATATCGCTTGCTCATCTTGAGAATCATAATTGTCGTATAACCCATGGGTCGTTTTGACTGAGAAGTTGCCATCCTCACTGTATTTCCAGAAAGGCCTATATTTTTCCTGGGAAGCTGGGATAAAACTTGATCTAAGAATGGACTGCATGGCCTTAATAGCTTGGGAAATTAATTCATCATCCGAATTGAAACTTAACTATTTCCACATGGGATGCCCCTGGGTTTGGATGATGAAGTTAGCAACTTTGGATCCCATCTTTGCATCTATTAAGGGTTTTAGGACAACAATATTTTGATCATTTATAAGAGCCTCATCCTTGACCCTTCCCGTCACCAAGCTACCATCTTACACCTCTACTGAGCAACGATCTTGTTTGGAGGATAGAATTCTAGATGGGTTCCAATTTGAGGAGCTTCCTCATCCATAAAGGAATGGTGTTGTAGATATTTCTCCCTTATGATAGATATTCATTCCAAGTTCTCATGGGTAAATATCTTCCATGCCTGTTTCGCCAAAAGGCCATGATTCATCTTGTGAATTCTCTGAAAACCAATACTCCCTTTATCTTTTTGGGGAGCAAACATTATCCCAAGAAACCAAGTGAAACTTTTTTTGATTATAAGTTCCTGTCCATAGGAAGCGCTTTTGAATTTATTCTATTTTAGATCCAACTGCTGCAGGCACTTTAAAAACAAATAAAAAATAAACAGGAATACTCTGAAGAACTGACATAACCATCGTGGCTTTTATTGCCAAAGAAAGCAAAACACCTTTCTAGCCTACTAATTTCTTGTGAATTTGCTCAATGCCATTATTCCACATTGCATCTTTTGGATGACCCATAAACATGGGCAACCCAAGATAGGTAGTGGGCGGATTAGCAATGGAACATTCCAGGATATTAGCAATAGAAGTTTACCGCAAGACAGAAGTATTAAGAAAAAATATTTTGCGTCTTGGAATAATTTATTTTTTGCCCAGATACATCTTCAAAGAGGTTAAGAATAGTCTTGATAGTACGGGCTTCTGGGACGGAAGCTATGGTAGCCAAAAAAGTGTCATCAAAAAATTGTTGGTGGGTGGTAGGTCTTAGGTTGGAAGCAACTTTTATGCCAACAATTAACCCCAAAGAATAGGTTAACTTTATAGTTATGCCAAGAGATTCAACCAAAATGATGAAAAGGATGGGGGACAAGGGGTCCCCTTGTCTTAATCCTCTAGTACTTGGGAAGTACCCAGCTGTGGAGCCATTCACCAGGATGGAAAACCAAGAAGACAAAACACATTGCATAATGAGATGGGTCCAATCACTATGAAAGCCAAAATTTAGGACTTTAGACAAAAAATATCTATTGACCCTATCAAAGGTTTTGTTCATATCCAGCTTCAAGAAGAAAGCACTTTTTTTAGATTTATGGGCAGAGTGGATTAGCTCATGAATAGTTATCACACCATCAACAATATTTCGACCTTTAATAGAGTTTCCTTGACACGGGTCTATGATGTATGGAAGGAAATATTTAAGTCTAGTGGCCATAGCTTTGGTAAGAATCTTGTAGACCACATCGCAAAGGCTTATAGGAATGTAATCAGACAAACTCTTGGCAGTAGGGATTTTAGGGATAAGGGCTAGGAAAGTAAACTTTACATCTTTGGGGATAAATCTAGAATTCTGCATCTCTTTAATGGCCAGGCAAAGGTCAAGACCTATGATTTCCCAAAAAGTTTGGAAAAAATGAGGGGAAAACCCATCAGGCCCAGGAGCTTTATTTGGTTGCATGGAAAAAAGAGCTTTGTGGATTTCCTTATAACTAAGGGGTTTTAGGAGATTGGCATTCATTTCATCAGTAACAATTCTTGAAATGTGCCTAAGGAGGGAATCCATTGCTTGGGAGGATTGGATAGGCTAGGATCCCAACAAAGACTCAAAATGATGAACAACCTCATCCCTAATTTCGTAGATGTCAGCGGTGTAAGACCCATCACTCTTTACCAGACCCTTGATCCTATTTGCTCCTCTGTGCTTAAGGGTTGAAATGTGAAAGAATTTAGTGTTCAAAACCCCATATTTTAGCCATAAGTGCCTAGATTTTTGACACCAAAAAATCTCCTCTTTCTTTAGAATGTTATGGTATTCTAAAAGAAGAAATTTTTCCTCCTGTCTCGAATTACGATGCTCTTGTCCTTGTTAAAACTAATTTTCAATTATCTGCAATTTATCCTTTATATTATGTTTGTTTTCAAAGATGTTTCCAAAAACCTCCTTGTTCCAAATTTTTAGCTTATTTTTGACAGAGCATAATTTTTGAGAAAACTGCTTGATATGAGATCCAAGAAAAGTTTCTTTCCACCATTCATAAACATGCACCCTTAAATATGGGTTTTGAGTCCACATTGCTTCAAACCTGAAGGTAATTTTGAAGGAAGGTCTATTGGTTGATTCAAAAATCAGAGGGCTATGATAAAAACCAATTTTATCATAGACCTCTGATAAAATTGGTTTTTATCAAAGGGCTATGATAGGAAAAATTTGTCAAGTCTCTCCTGAATAAGATGCGCTCTAGCTCTTCTATTACTCCATGTAAACTGATACCCTTTTAGTTGTACATCCATCAGATAATTTGTGTTCACAAAATTACAAAATTCTTCAGTGGATCTAGGATTGATATCATTTCCTCCTCTCTTCTCTAAGGGGTAGAGAGGAGCATTAAAATATCCTACAAGAATCCATGGAATATTAGAAAAGGTTGTCCTCATTTGGGTGAGGGTATTCCATAAACTTAGCCTATCCTGAGGACTATTTGGGGCATACATATTTGTCAAGATCAAGGACTATTTAGAAATTAGATCATGGAACAAAATATTGGAAATTCGACCTTGACTGGAAATCACCCTTCCATCCACTTTGGTAGGATCCCATAGACATAGGAGACCACTAGATGATCCAACTGAAGGGCTGAAAGAAAATTCACACTATTTCCAAATAGTTTTAGCAACTTGGGGAGAATATTGTGCACCTAATTTTGATTCTTGCATAGTAAAAATAGTCGATCTAAACTCCTTTATTAATGAGATAGCAATTCTTTGTTTTACTATTCCATTAAGCCCTCTCGCATTCCAGGAGAGGACTTTCATTTGGAACATTTACCAAGTTTTATCTCTCCTTTGGTTTGCTACAGAGGAGGTTTGGTTCTATTTGATTCATCTCCATTGGATCCCATGATATCTGGAAATAGGGTTCATTGAATGCCATTACCTATCTCTTCTTCTATATCTATTTTTCTTTGTTCACTTGTAGAGGGTCTTCCTCTTTTTTTGTCACTGCCAACATCTATTTGAGATTTCTTATAACTTCTATTATGCTTAGGACTCCAAGATCCAAGGATCCCGCACTCCCCTTCTAGATTAACATCCTCATCATATCCAAGCATGGGAGGAGGGTGAGAAGGTCCTAACCCAGAGAGTGAAAGAGGATTGGATGGCAGAGGAGAAGAACAAAGTGGAGGTTTCGGTGGGGGATTGGAAGGGTGAAGGGATTCGGTCGCATCATTGGTGGAGGGATTTTTTGGATGGAAAGAAGCGTCATTGATGAGGGCAGTGGAATTTGGATAAGAAATATCCAGGCTAGGGCATTCATATTGATTGCCATCAAAAATAATATTTGATTCATTTAAAACACTAAAACGATTAGCCAAAGCATAATAAGAACTTGCCTTTTTCTTTACACCAGTCGGTTGCTTTTCCTTGGATTCATGGTGCTGCCCGCCCTTGGGAATCTGGTTGTCCTGGTTCTTGGATGCTAAAAAGTGAGAATGCTACTGGAAGTCTTTGCTCATGCGATCTTGCCCTTTTAGGGTATTCTGGCTAGGGCCCAACTTTGGGCATTGATTTCGAAGGTGACCCTGGATGTTACACTTAGAACAAAAAGTAGGTATGTTCTCATATTCCACAACTTGACTTTTGTGGTAAGATCCATGGATTAAATTTACACGAGTTAGAAGTTGAGATTCTAGGTTTGCATTAACACATATATGAGTCTGCATAAATCTTTATATAGCTTTCATCACCAGATCTATGGTGACCAATTATCCAATAGTTCTAGAAATACCATGGAGAAACTCCTCGTGCCAAAACATGAGTGACAAGTTGGGGAGCCTGACCCAAATTGGAGTGAAGTTTATGTTCTGGGTTTTCGGGTTGAAATCTTCTTCCCATTTTTAAAGGAAAAGCCTTCTCCTTCCAAAGAACCAAGGACCACCAAACATGATACGATCTGCATCCTATTTATTGTTAAGACGAATAAGAAAGAAACCTCTAGACATGCCAATGATTTCCAAACATCCTCGCGTTTTCCATTTAGCGGTCGCCCAACGTCGAATAGCTTCTATATCGGGTCTCCCTCCGAAAAATTTTCCCACCAGGGAGAAAGATTCTATGGATATGTAGTTAGCCATAATCTCCTCCGAAATAATCAAATCAACTCCACAGGGGATAAAAGTATGCTTGGGAACCAGAGGGGGTTTAGGGCCTCCTTTGACTATTTCGGCAAAGGAAATAGTCCTGGATGCTATGCCATTAGGGCAAACTCACCGCTCATTCCCCATTTCCTCATGATGTTTGTTTGGGGTTCCTTCCTCCAGATATTATCAGATTTGTCCTTTGAAATCCTAGATCTGCTTCCCTTATCGTCCATTCCATCCTCGATCCCATTCCCTAGCTTAATCGATCCGGTTCTAGCTCCTTGTCCGTCAAAACCCTGGTTCCTACTAGCTTGAGAAATTGAAATCTCGCTCACACTCCTCATATCGCTCTTATATATATATATATATATATATATATATATATATATATATATATATATGGAAAACATCTCATTTATTTGGAGCCATATCTTCATGAAGGGTTAACCGATTCAACTGATTTTTGTACCAAATTGTGCAAAATTTGAATAGCTTTAAAATGAGTGGTCATATGAAGGAATATGAGCAATATTGAGATATATATGACCCTATGAAGTCAACCATTTGAAATAGGGGTAGTGACAATTTTTCAAGTCGTGAAAAATGGAATTGCAAATATTTGTCAGCTAGGGTTCGGATGATGGAAGAAGCAATGAAGGGCAAGGAATTTAATGAGGCAAGACATTCTATTTGGATATAATTTTTCAGTTAAATTTCTTTTTTTCTTTATCTTAGAAATTTTGCATGCAAATTATTATAATTTTTTTTATCAAATATTATATTCGCTATAGGATATTTTGTTAAATTTTAGTAGATTTTGAGTTTTAGTTTCTTTTCCATGGATTGATTTATAGCTAAATACTTAAAATAATATCTAGTGGTAGAGGTTAGTAAGCGCACGATAGAGGATCGATCCTCGTTGCTCCAAGATAGGGTGATTTTTAGTAAATTTAATGGGTATTGGCTAAGGGCTTCAACCTTGAGAAAATGGATTGATAGGAGTTGGAAGTCTCTAGAAGTGATTCTATCCTTTGTTCCCAAAGGTTTCTTCCTAGTCATTTTTTGTTCTAGAGAAGAAAGATATAGAATCCTAAAAGGGGGTCCTTGGTTTACGAGTTGGTATGAAGGTTTTTCACTTGAAAATGTCAATTTATCCCTAGTATCAATATGGGTAAGGATGTATGGGTTGCCCATTTAATTTTAGGAAATAGAAACCTTCAAGGCAATAAAAAACACTCTAGGATAATTCCTTGAGATTTCAGATACTACAAAAGATGGATTCTCGGTTATTTATGCTCGAATTTTGGTCATGATTGATATAAGTAAAGTTTTACCAAAATCAATCATTCTTAAGTATGGGGATAAAATGTGGACCCTGTAGCACCCTAAAATTGGCGCAGTTAAAATTATAATAATTACATTCACCTTAGTAAATAATTTAAAAATCAAATTTAACCTCCCAAACCGCCCGTTAACCGTCGGGTATTCCGTTTCCCCCTTTTTCGTGCCAATTTTAGAGGTTGTTTTGACCGTTTGACGATATCGTCGCCGATCAGACGATATCGCCCCAGATTTGACGATTTCGTCTGGACTAGGACGTCCAGACGATCTTGTCGCAAAACTGAATTTGCATAGTTGGAATCTGTTCCAACGGGTCTCCAATCTGGGCAGAAGCGTGTCTGCGCCGTTGGGACCCTCCCCCCGTTGGAGATCTCCCAAATTGGGATGATCTCCAACCTCCCAACAACTCCCCCTAAGCCTATTTAACCTCTAGGATTTTCCCTCCCCAACCCCTCGGCTGAATTTATCTCGCAAACTGATTCCCTCTGCGTCAACACATCCTAATTTTGCTTTTGCACTAGTCCCATAGCCATTTTGTTGCAGGTACATCACTGGTTTTCAGTCGGAGCCAGCACCCATCGTCGTCGACGAACCTGTTCAAATCGGAGGCGATCCTGTCGAATTCGAGGCGATTTCGTACTGATGCGAGACGATCTCGACTGCAGTCTACATCGAGGCAATCAGTGCCTGAAGTTTGCTCTTCTTAACTCTTTCTCCGTCTTTTTATTCTGCAAATTAGACTATTTATTTAGTGTTTATGCTATTTTGCATTTGGTGTTCACCCATTTAGCTTAGAATGCATGTTAAGTTCATGATTTGCCATTAAAGTACAGTAATTTGCATTAATTTCTGTTCTTAAATATTGTTCAAGTATTCATATTGCTATTTGGTGTAATTTGCCTCCGTTAGCACAATAGAATTTCTTGTATTTTGCATCTGTTTTCTTGCAGTCTCTGACGAATGTCTCTGACGAATTCGTCAGATCTCGGACGAATCTGTCGACCTCGGACGATTCTCATCAAATTGCGACGATCCTGTCGGATTGCAGGCGATTCTCGTAGAATCCTCGACGATCCGGATCGCTTCAAACGTCGAAATCTTCTTCAGACATCCGGATCAGGTATTTTTCATTGGCATTTTGTAAAATTCTTTGTTTTTTGCTTTCAAATCTGTCTCGTTGTATTCATGGAACTTGCATTTTCATATAGTTTAATTTAGTTTCATTCGGCCAAACCTAGGATGAATGTTTAAGGTTAAAACGAACTCATTAAACACATTCCAAAAACCTAGGCGTGGAAACCGCCATTAAATGTTTCTCGGTGAACCCACCATCCGTCGAAAAATCACCAAAATACACCTCCCTTGAGAGGCGGGACCTTCGCAAAGTCCTCTCGTCCGAGGTACTGCATCATCCTTTTCCCATCCTCCTTCCGGCGCGGATCCTATAGCCTGAAGGTAGGGATGCGAAAAATTTGGAGCGATACATTTTGGTGAACCCGACGTGAATGCATCATAACCTTTTGAAAACAAAAACAAAAAAATATATATGTATACAAGAAAAACAAAAACAAAATCATCATTTCAAGTTTGTATGTTTTAGATTCAATTCTAAATAGTAGATGCTAAATATTACTTTTAGAAGTACTAAAGAAACCATGAGTTTTTACTCAAATCAATATGAGCCCATCAGTAATGTTGGAAGAATTCAGCCAAATACATTTGTTGATTATGACCAACCTTATCCCTATTCAACACCACCTCCATCACACTCTTCTCATTTTTCATCCATAACCCAACAAAACAATCCCTTTGCCAATCCTCTTCATAACGATATTATCTATTCTCCCATATATCCATATTATGTCTATCAATCCACATATAATCCTCCACCACCTTTTCAATACTCTTCTTTCAATACAACACATCCATTTCAACAAGAAAATACTTATTCTTCCAATTCTACCATGCACTCACCTCCTACATCGCAATCTTCCTATCATCATTCTACCCATAATAAAGAAAGTAGAGGTGAGAAACCATTAGGTCCTTTTATGACGAAATTCCTAAGGCATTTATCAAAAACCTCTCAAAAACCTTCATCACGTAAATTTACTAAGCTCAATCAACCAATGGATATAATTCTCAAGTATTTACTTGACACAAATAAGATTGAACTCCCTTCCATAAGACAACCTGATACCACATCAGATTGGTTTAAACCTGAGCTACATTGTGAATATCATAGAGTAGATGGACATATGACACAAAATTGTAAAGATTTAAGATGTGCAATTCAAGATTTGATTGATAAGGGTCTTTTTAATATAAAGGAATTACAATCTACAACTGATTATAAATCTCCAGTAAACAATCAAACTCCTACACAACAAATACCAATAATCAATCAAGACATGGGGATCTCCCAAGAACCCCTATTCAATTATCAACAACAAGAAACCAATCAAATATTGCATGTTAATGTGTCCCATCATGATGATATTATTAATATTGTAACAAAAACTACAAATGAGCAACCTCAAGTTCAATCAACTCAATCTGATATTCAAGATATGGATTCCTCATTTGACCAACCTTCAAAACTATCTTTGGCTCTAGAGAATGATCCAAAATGGAATGTAAGCATAGAAAGCTCATCTTTAGAATCAAAATCTCAATCTGAAATCCACTTTGATAACCAACAACAAGTGATTAATCCTCAAGCAAAGATATCCCTTTTAGAAGTATTACAAATTTATCACAAGGAAATTTTGTTCAAAATACCTAGCCAACAATTTGTTCCTCATCATATTTTCTCTAAGAACATAATTAATGGTGTAAACCCTCTTGAGGTTAACCATATTTCATTCTATGATGAGGATATTCCTTCCTCTACTCCACAAGAAGACTCCTATCTTTACATTATCGGATCTAGTAAAGAAACACTTGTTAAAACTATCATGGTAGATAATGACTCCTCTCTTAATTTATGCACTTATCAATTATTCCAAAAACTCAAAACAAAGGAAGAAGATCTTAATGAATCAAATGTTATTATAAAATCTTTTAACAATGAAATTCAAGAAGCTCAAGGTACTATAATTCTTCCCCTTAATATTGGATCCAAGATCCTGGATATTTTATTCTATGTAGGATATTGTCCTTCACCTTACAACCTACTTCTCCGAAGTCCTTGGATTCATACGATGAGGGTTTTCCCTTCCACTCTTCACCAATGTTTGAAGTTTGAAATTACAAATAAAATTGTTACCATACATGGTGACCCAACACCATTTGAAGAATATTTAACGATTGAAACATCAAGTTCTATACATTCTCTATTATCACAATTATCTTCTATCCATCACTTTTCTTCATCCATATATGATCATCCTTGTTTACCAAATAACATCCATGCATATCTTTCACATATACTTTCTCCATCTTATCAAGACTTGGAAGATAATGATAAGAATGAAGAACTTTCTTATCCTTCTGACATTTTATTTTGTAACATGATCAATTTTACACATATAAAAGTCAAATCTTTTGCTACATTATTCTACATTATAACAAAGCTTTTGTTATCACTACCTTTTATTCATCACCTTCTATTCTTACCTTCACCTCAACCAGATTATCCTTCAAAACCTCCTTTGATTTTGAAGCAACCTTAGACATGCTATACTCAAATAACCTTGTATAGTGTATATAGATCATCTTGTATATACCACCAATTTCAATTCATAAATTAAAATCAAAATACAAAAAAATCAAAATCCTCAAAATCTTCAAAAAAATACAAATGCAACTAAGGACCTTAAAGGTAAATTTGAGCCCAACTGGCTTGGACCATACATCATTACTGCTAAATTTGAATCAGGAGCATATAAATTATCTACCTTAGATGGTAAAGAACTTAAAGAACCCATGAATATTTTGCATCTTAAACGTTACTATGCATAAATCTGGTCATTTCATCCATGTATATATTTGTTCAAAATTACTATCTTGTATTTCTTTCAATTTATTCAAAAACACCAAAAAACATTCATAAATCTCCAAAAATCTTCAAAAACTATCTATTGCATTTATTTAAAGCACTTGTTAAATTGTTTGCTCAAAAACTAAAATCAAAATAAAAATCTAAAAACAGCTATATGCTTGACTCTTTCGAAACCAAAACAATATACATAAGAAAGAGAGAGTCAACATTCTCAAAACTTCTCAAAAGTGTTTATATATATTTTCTTACAATTATTGCAGTTATATGTTTCAACTTATTTTGGATAAATTAGCATTTATTTGGCATCCCTCACTAGCACACTCACAACAATAAATATCTTGATTTTATCTGGCATGATTACTAATCTCTCTTATATCAAAGTTCACAAAATTCAATTAAATAAAGTTTGAGCATAGAGAATTGATCTTGTTATTTACTTAAACCAAGCACATCTTTTCACAATAAAATGATTATATTTGTAATTTCCATGTTTTGCTACATAGTAGAACTGATTTCTTGAGCGAAAAGTTTCCCCTGCTATCCTATCATGCACATGGTCTAGAATCTTTGAGAATTGGCAAAAGGACAAGCTCACCCCTACCCAGAATAAAAATCCCTTGCTCTACAGCCAATCCGAGCAAGTATCCCTAGAACAAAAAGAAAAAGAAAAAGAAAAATTCAAGAAAAAAGAGAAAAGAAAAATGTTCTTTTATATCATTATAGCAATGTTCCAAGCATTATCAAGCAAAAGAAATACAAAAGAAAAATATGCAAAGTTCAAAAGAAAGCAAGAAAGCAATAAAATCCCTTTCCCTACCCTTTGAAAAGAAAAGAAGGGTTGATGAGCTTGAATCCCTGGAATTCTCAATTATTCGAAAACTGTGAGGTAAGCCCCATAACAGGTGGTTTGTGCCCAACCCGCTTGGCCTTGGGTAACTCCTAGCGTGGCGATATGTCCGTCACATTAGCGACCTTCTTTTGTACAGACCTATGTCTCGCTTATGGATTAGCTAGCTCTTGATAATCCGATCTACATAGTGGTCTAATATGGTTATATGCATCTACATCATGGTTAATGAACACTTATTTGGTTTCTTCAAATCACTTGTATCATAGTATCTTGCTCAAATCTGGTAAATGAACAATGCAATTGCACACACATTTGTATTTGAGAGATTTTGTCTATCATTATGATAAATCAAGATCGGAAATGAATTCACATATGCACATAGGGATTCCTTATAAATCTAACTTTTGTCTTCAAAGTACTTTGAAATATTATTTTTGCAACTTGTTTGGGAATAAATCAAGTACAGTTGTTTACACAAAGACAACTATATCATAGAAAAATCAAAAATTTCTTTCAAAAACATATCATGTATATCGTGTCGACTTTCGCGACGATGGTATAGTTCCACAACCAAAATTGGAATTGTATGCCTAGCGCAAGTCCTCATTTTCATATTTCCTGTTCATCAAACATCAATCATGCAATAAAAATAACCTTTTTTGGATTTTTGCGATGACGGTATAAGTCTATACCTACATATTCTATGCCTAGCGCAAACCATTGTAACAATTTTTATTCCCCATTTCTTAAAAATCATGAAAACCATATGACTTAAATTAATTATGTTACACAAATTATGCTTTTCAACAGCAAACACATTTTCATATCATTATGTCAACCTTTAAATTTTGCAATGATGGTATAATTCCTAGGGAATTATCCAAAAATTTTATCACACTTAGGAATTTATGCCTAGCAAAAATCATTTTTAACATTATTTCATGTACAAATATTTTTCATGAAAATCTGAAAACAAATCATTATCATCACCATCATTTTTCATCATTGCACCAAAGTCTTAAGACAGTCTCTTAAGCACTCTTTTACTTTTTGCAATATTTCTATACTGGGATTAGCTTGACGACCGAGTGAGCAGCGACTCCATGAAATGGTCTATAATAGCGACAATGTCCTTTGAAATTATTGTTAGAAGTCTCTTTTTATTTTTATTTTTATCACATTTCATTACAAACAACCAATTTGTTACATCAGATTATTTCATTTCAAATATTACAAGCATGACATTCCAATTATAATATATCCACCGACATAATCACATGAAATCAATCAATCAAACATAAAAACATCATAAGCATCACATAAGACAAGTCATATGATCAAAAATAGCTCATCTATATATGTCACAAATATATGTACATCATCAAAACTGGATCGGTATGCCACAATCTGTACCTCGGCATACTCAATCCTCTATCAAACAAAAATATATATATATAATACAACATCAATGTCCAGCCCTCTAGCCTCGAGAGCCCCTCGAGCTCTCTGCCTCATCTCCTCCCCCGCCCTGAGGTGGACGAGGTGGCCCCATCGCAGTCTGTGTAGTCCTAGTCCTCGACCGGGACGTGGTCCTCGATGACCCGATCCTGATCGGATCTGCGATGTTAGCTGGCAGGGGTAGTCTATCTACCTCTGGCACCAGCTGGAAGTACAGTGTCTGATAGAATGTCAACTGGGCGATAGCCCGTGTCAACTCTCCAGAGCTCGCCCCTCCGCCCCGTGCCCTGAGGCATGCAATCTCGTCTCTGAGCTGTGACACCTCAGCATGGTGTCGTGCAGCCGCAGCCTGTAGCGTCTGCACCTGAGCCTGCAGACGATCTCTCTCCGCCCGGAGAGTAGCCATCTCGCTACTCTCTCCTGTGTCCACACCCTTGCCCTTATCGGGCGATGGTGGCCTCTATGGAGATGGGGGTCTCTCCTCCCTCCTCTCCCGCTGTCGCGGCCTCTCCTGTGCCTGTGGCCTCCTCTCGCTCTCTCCCGCCGTGACCCCGGGCCGCCTCTATCGCTGCCCGGCACCGCCTCCCTATCCGACGCACGACCGCGTGGATCGGACCCCGAGCCCTCGTCATCCGAGGAGGGCGGATGCCCGCGTACCGGCATCGTAGCCGTCGGCCACCCTCGCGTCGTCTCCATCCACTGGCTGGATGGGGGCATCATCCGCATCCTGACTCCAGAATCGCTGCATGTCCGGAGCCCCGCTAACCGTGGTGTTATCCCGGACAGTCCAGGAAAACTCATAATCCCTGAGAGATGGGATCCCCTGCTGTAGACCGAACTGCCTCAAAACTCGGTCGTAGCGGTGGAGCTCCACCTCTCCCCTCTCCATCCTCAACCAGCAAACTCGCCTGATGCGAGCCAGCTCCTGTCCATCCTCGGCCCACCCTGGGTGCCCTCGCCATGGCCTCCAGGTGATCTGATCCGGGATCAACTCATCTAGCAGTCTCCGGGACATAGGCAGGTCGATCCGTCGCTGTGCCCCTCTCCGGAGCCACCAGTAGAAGACTCGGGGCCTCTCCCCGTCTACCCTTGTCAGTGGAAGCCCTACCGGCCTCCGCACCGCAATGTGCTCCCAGCACCAAACCTATAGTAGCGATGTCATCACCAGACATCGGCCGCCCTTGTACACGACCCCATACAGGATCCTGTACAACCGGCATAGAACAAAGTTGCCCCAGCAAAACCTGTACCCATGGTCCCGCATATCGTAGATCACATCTACGAGCATCCATGGTACCCTGCACCCGCTCTGGTGGCACAGCAGAAGTCCACCAACCACTCCAGCTAGAACTCGTGTGAGTCTGGATGCCCCAGGCATCTGGCGTAGTGCCTCGATGTTCACTCCGCCCTTCTCCAGGGCGAAGCTCGGGTCACCACACAGCCGTCCCATAGCGTGGCCCTGGTTGGCCGTAGGAGTGATCATCCGTCCTTGTATGGGGATTCTCGGAATCCTCCATACATCCTCCAGGTGGGAGTCATCTCCCCTGTCGGTAGCCGAAAATAGGAAGACCCCGGATACCATCTCTCCGCTAGGGCCGTCGGTAGCCCCATATCTGTGGATATTTGTGGCATCTCTGCCACATGCTGCGAGCTGGCCTATGCCAGCAGATCCCACTCTGCCTGTGTGAGCGTGGCCAAGTCATCTCTCAATCCTCCATATTTCCATTCTCTGCTCTTTAGCAATCCTCTCTACAACATACACATAAACAACAAACAATCATTAATCAACAATTCCAATAATCAATAATGCAAATTAAAGATTCAATTTCATGTAATTGATGATATCGCCCACTATTGGACGATATCGTCCCAAATTTGAGCATAATCGTCTCCGATTTCGTAGTTCGAAATCGTCTCTATTTTGGAAAACGTCCCCCTTTCGACGATTTCGCCCTTCGGCGAAATTGACGAAATTGAGACGATTTCGTCGAAATCGGGACGATTTCGTCCCGACGACGTCGACGGCCCAAAAACGGCCGCGATGCTCAAAATTCATCTAAAAATCACCTAAAAAGCATGTAAATTCAAATTAAATCAGTTCTAGATCAGTCTAGACCCTTACCCGTAGACCGCGCCGGACCTCTGCTGATCTGTGCGTCGTCTCCACCATTTTCTGCTTCAGAGCTCTCAAAACAGTAAAAATGAACAGTAATAATGAATTAGGGTTTTACCCTATTTTTCTTAATTTTATTCAACAATAATTTTTTGCTTTTTCGCGTTTTTACCTCAAACGTTCGATTTGGGTAAAAACACGGAGGGGGCACCATAGTAAGTCGTCGTACGATTCGACCAAGAATCGTCGCCTAAAAATGGGTATAATTTTTTGCTTTCTCGTAGATCGAGAAGAACTCATCTTTAACGCATTTTCTTCGAAAAATTCGCTAAAGAGGGGGCAAAATGTAGCACCCTAAAATTGGCGCAGTTAAAATTATAATAATTACATTCACCTTAGTAAATAATTTAAAAATCAAATTTAACCTCCCAAACCGCCCGTTAACCGTCGGGTATTCCGTTTCCCCCTTTTTCGTGCCAATTTTAGAGGTTGTTTTGACCGTTTGACGATATCGTCGCCGATCAGACGATATCGCCCCGCATTTGACGATTTCGTCTGGACTAGGACGTCCGGACGATCTTGTCGCAAAACTGAATTTGCATAGTTGGAATCTGTTCCAACGGGTCTCCAATCTGGGCAAAAGCGTGTCTGCGCCGTTGGGACCCTCCCCCGTTGGAGATCTCCCAAATTGGGATGATCTCCAACCTCCCAACAACTCCCCCTAAGCCTATTTAACTTCTAGGATTTTCCCTCCCCAACCCTTGGCTGAATTTATCTACAAACCGATTCCCTCTGCGTCAACACATCCTAATTTTGCTTTTGCACTAGTCCCATAGCCATTTTGTTGCAGGTACATCACTGGTTTTCAGCCGGAGCCAGCACCCATCGTCGCCGACGAACCTGTTCAAATCGGAGGCGATCCCGTCGAATTCGAGGCGATTTCGTACTGATGCGAGACGATCTCGACTGCAGTCTACATCGAGGCAATCAGTGCTTGAAGTTTGCTCTTCTTAACTCTTTCTCCGTCTTTTTATTCTCGCAAATTAGACTATTTATTTAGTGTTTATGCTATTTTGCATTTGGTGTTCACCCATTTAGCTTAGAATGCATGTTAAGTTCATGATTTGCCATTAAAGTACAAGTAATTTGCATTAATTTCTGTTCTTAAATATTGTTCAAGTATTCATATTGCTATTTGGTGTAATTTGCCTCTGTTAGCACAATAGAATTTCTTGTATTTTGCATCTATTTTCTGTCTTGCAGGTCTCTGACGAATTCGTCAGATCTCGGACGAATCTGTCAGTCTCAGACGATTCTGTCAAATTGCAGACGATCCTGTCAGATTGCAGGCGATTCTGTAGAATCCCCGACGATCCAGACTGCTTCAAACGTCAGAATCTTCTTCAGACATCCGGATCAGGTATTTTTCATTGGCATTCTGTAAAATTCTCTGTTTTCTGCTTTCAAATCTGTCTGCTGTATTCATGGAACTTGCATTTTCATATAGTTTAATTTAGTTTCATTCGGCCAAACCTAGGATGAATGTTTAAGGTTAAAACGAACTCATTAAACACATTCCAAAAACCTAGGCGTGGAAACTGCCATTAAATGTTTCCCGGTGAACCCACCATCCGTCGAAAAATCACCAAAATACACCTCCCTTGAGAGGCGGGACCTTCGCAAAGTCCTCTCGTCCGAGGTACCGCATCATCCTTTTCCCATCCTCCTTCTGGGCGCGGATCCTATAGCCTGAAGGTAGGGATGCAAAAAATTTGGAGCGATACAGACCCAAACCATAAATTATGAAAATATATTTTTTTGATGAAGAAGATGTCATAAGGTGGGGCATATTAAGAGATCATGCCCTAAGAAGAGTAGTAAAATCATATGTATAAAACTGTAAGAGAAACTTAGAAGATGGTTTTCAATTTCCAAAAAATAGATCTAAAAAATTAAAGCAAATAAACAATAGAGACCAATAAGGAAGGATATTGGTAAAATACCAACTCTTTTGAGGCTTTAGCCTATGAAGAAAAAGTAGATCAAACTTTAGAGGACACAATACAACATGTTCAACATATTAACAAGGAATCATCTATTCAGTATGATCTTGATTTAGGGAGGAACATTCTTGATGAACCTAAGGAATGTGTCTCATCAGATTTGAAGACTCTCTTGAAGTACCATGAACCATTCAAGAGAAAAATTAGTAAATAAAATGCAGTGTTAGATGTTAATACCTCTACCATTAATAAGGAAATACCAAAAACTGAGTAGGACAAGTCAAAAGCTTCTATAGTAGAGCTAGGAGAGGATAAATTTGATGAAAAAGAAAGTTGTGAAAGAATATTGAAGAATAGAATAATAAGACCTACTCCTAATACAAGCAAGACAAAAAGAGGAAAACCCTCAAATTATCAAGCGAGATCTAGGGAAACAAGAACAAACATAGAGAAAGGAACACAAACTAAGTTTATTGAACTTCTCTTTACCAAATACCAAAATGATATTGGTAACTTTTAGGTGGGGCCAATAGCCCCTAATAAGAAATTATTATCATCTCATGGAATATAAGGGGTGCTAATGCCCCCTCAAACCAAAGGTGTATTAGGGAACTAAAATGACAAAAGAAGTTTCGAAAACTATGAAAACAATATGGGTGAGATGTGAATGGGATGCTATGGATTTTGAAGGAGCGTATGGGGGAATTCTAACTTGTTGGAATCCTACTAGAACCTCTTGTGTAACCATTCATAAAACTAGGCATTGGAGAGCCTCTTTAGTCACATGCTACTTTGCAGATATTATTTCATCCTTATCAATGTTTATGGACCTACAACTCAGTCAGGTAGATTAGAATTTTGGAGTGGGATCAAAACCTTTATGAGAAGTAAAGACCAAGAAACCCGATTCATGATCATAGGAGATTTTAATACCACAACCAAGCTAGATGAAAAAATTGGGGGAATTAAGAAATTAACCCAAAATATGAGATTTTTCTTGTATTTTATTCAAAACAATAATATATGGGAGGTTGAGTTTGAAGAATACAACTATACATGGACCAAAAATAGGATAGGCCAAAACCTAATAGCAAAAAAATAGACAGATGCATACTCTTAAATCATTAGCTAGATGAAGGAATTTCTGCTAAAATTAATATCATAACAAGGATTGGTTCAGATCACTAGCCAATAAGAGTTAAAATGGTGGTAAGTGAATTAAAAAAATTCATATTTTAAATATGAGCATATGTGGGAAGACCATCCTCAATTTTTTGATATGATAGCGCAAACATGGAATTCTTCAAGAAATGGCGGGTTGTATGCACTTCAATCAATGACATCTAAATTAAAAGAATGGAACAAAAACACTTTTGGAAATATTTTTGAGAAGAAATAACTAAAAGATAAACTTTCAAAATTCCAAAAAGGTGATCATAATAATCCAAGCTTAAAGGAAAGGGAGTTGCTTAGTGAATATCATAATATTTTGAGTAAGGAAGATAAATTTTGGAGATTAAAATCAAGACATACTTGGATAAAAATATAAAGTTTTTTCATAGGATGGCTATAGTACAAACATCAACATTCAAAATTAGTAGAATTAAATCAGTAGAAGGGGCTTGGATTGAAGACCAGAGTGAAATTATAAAAGAGGTAAGGTATTTTTATCAGAATATTCTAGGATTAGAGTCTGAAGTTCTTAATGATAAACTTCTACAAGAAGTGCCTTTAGTTATACTGAATGAAGATAAATAGAAAATTGATGGAGCCTATTACTCTAAAAGAAGTTCATTTAGCTCTTTTCTCTTTTAATAAGGATAAATCTCCAGTTTTATATGGGCTCTCTACAATATTTTACCAACATAATTGGGATATAGTGAAGGATTATTTATTGGTGGTAGTGGAACAGTCTAGGGTAAAACAATACATTCCTTATAAAATTAAATGCAACATATCTTACCCTGATTCCAAAAAGAAGGATGTTGAATTATTTTATTCATTTAGACCAATAAGCCTATGTAATATGGCATATATGTACAAAGTGATGGTAAATAAATTAAGGCCATACAAAAAATTATTTCAGAAGACCAAGGAGGATTTGTGAAAGGGAGATAGATTTTGGATGAATTATAGTAGCTCAAGAAGTTATACATTCAACAACTTCAAGAAAGGAGAAATCAATTATCTTAAAATTTGATATGAGTAAAGCCTATGATAGGGTTAAATGAAATCTTCTTTTTGCAGTATTAGAAAATTTTGGATTTGGGAAGAAATGGGTTAGATGGATTAAAGTTTGTGTCTCCACAGTTTCATATTCAGTTTTGGTCAATGGGTTAGTAACAAAATCGTTTAAAGCGAAGAGGGGTCTTAGACAGGTAGATCCTTTATCACCATATTTGTTCATTATTATGGCAGAGGTTATAGGTAGGAAATTGAATAAGGCTAACAAATATGGACTTATAAATAGACTTAAGGCTAGTAATAACATTGACAACATCACCCATCAATAATTTGTAGATGATACAACCTTATTTGGGAGGGCAAGGATAAATGAGGCTAGAGCTTTGAATAAATTATTAAAGAAATACAAAAGAGCATTAGGGAAAAAGTTAATAGATCAAAATAAAAAAATTACTTCTTAAATACTCCAACTAAAATCAAAGCAGGGATGGAGGAGGCAATTTGCTAACTTATTTAGGGATGCCCTTATTTGAGGGAAGAATGAGGATAGAATTTCGGAATATGGTTATAAGTAAAGTTCAAAATAAACTACCAACATGGAAAGGTAGATGGTTATCGTGAGTAGGAAGAGTGCATCTTATTAAGTCAGTCTTATAGGCCATTTCAACATATTATATGTCATTGTATACTATGCTAAAATCAATAGAAAAAAAATTAATCTATATTATGTGATCCTTTTTTTGTTTAGGTTTACATGATAAAAGGAAATTTCATTTGGTGAAATAGAGCAAGGTTTGTGATGATAAAACTAGGGGAGGTCTCAGTTTAAGAATTCTTAAAGATGCAAACTTAGCTCTTAGGGGAAAAGTAATCTAGAGATTCTACAAAGAGAAACAAAGACAATGGACAAGAATTATTCTAAGTATGTTGAGCCCAATGACCCAAGCTTAATATTTATTGTATTCTCTCTACCAAATGGTTCTGCTCCTTATAATTGTTTAAAAATATATATTCATCTTGTGATTAAATATTTAATATGGGTGATGGGAACTAGAAGAAAAAATTCTATATGGATGGATACTTAGTGCAATAAAAAACCACTCAATATAGATACGATTTTGAAACCTTGGATGAGATTACTTCAAGATAAATATAGTGATAGGGTTTCAAACATTTTGTACAAGGATCAAGAAGGAAGATACAAATGGAAAGATATTTTTACAAGTATACAAGACATTGATGCTAGGAGGTAGTTGAATAGAAATATAACAACAATGATTATTTTGAGGGGAGCCAAGGATAAATTGATTTGGGAGTTGAATAGCTCAGGATAATACACAACAAGAAGTGGATATAATGTAAAGCACCAACAAAATAGGAATATTGCAAGAATATGGAGAGATATTTGGGATAGCCCAAGCATTCCTAAATTTAAAATGTTTGTTTGGCTAGTAGGTCATAGAAGAATTTTATCCTAGGATAACCTTATGAAAAAGGGTTTTCATGGCCCCTCACAATGTGTTCTTTGTAAAAAGGAGGAGAGTATAAAACATCTCTTGGGACATTGCTCAATAGTATGGAAACTATGGCAATGAATTCTTAATATGTTTGGTAAATGCAAGGTGATGAATGGTAGAATTGAAGAATTATTAAAGCAATGACAAAGCACTTTAAAAGTGAGGCTTTACAAATAATCTCGGATATATCAAAAGATACAATACTTTGGACTGTATGGCTAGAAAGGAATAGAAGAATATTTAAATGAAAGGAAAGCAGTTTAGAGGTAATGAAAATAAATTAAATGGAATAGAGTATGGATGGAAGGTGATTCACTCATAGTAATAAATACAATTTTGAGAAAAGCAAAGGCTCCATGGAACATACAAGAGATAATTGTGGAAATTCAAGATCTTGCTAAAGAGTTTGAAGAAATTAGGTTTACACATACATTAAATGAAGGAAACAAATGTGCATATATGCTAGCAAATGGAGGGGTTTTAATTGAGGATCATGACATTAAATTCTCTTTTTCATGGTTAGATGAAGTATTAAGTTTAGCTGAAGCCGATAAGAAAATATTGATAGTTTGAATCAAATAATGATTAAGATTTACTTTAATGTTTTCCATTGGTAATATCTACTTAATTTTATAATATTAATGTGTTTTCATATAAACTATTTATTAATTTACCAAAAAAAATATAAACTATTTATTATAATCTTCGTGGTTGCATTTGTGTTTTAGGAAGGAAACTAGCAATCCAAATTTGGTAAAGCGATCTTGTTAGCTTTTGATGCAATATGCAATGGGAGATAGCAATCACAAGATGCAAAATAATATGAAAAAAAGTAAATCTACGAGATGACTAAAATATGCTATAAATAGAAATAACGAAAATGAATACAATGTAGCTATAGAGGAAATGGACACTCCATGAACAAAGCTACTAGACTACATTACACCCATCACCAATATATGGTGATCTACACAACACTATGCTACTACCTACGAATATGCTCTAAGCTTCTATATTCTACTTGTTACAATGAGGCCCTTTTTATATAGGAAGATAGGTTCCTTGGCCAACACTCTACCTAGTTGTGCAAGGAACACTTTACACATATACAACTTGCACATTAACATTTGTGCATTTATTACATTGCATGAAGTAACTAGATAAGTTCCCCCTAAAGTAATCTAATGTCCTAAGTATGTACCTAGGAAGGTACATTTACATGACCTAAATGATGTAATATACTATTTTTAACACCCCATGTATTATATTATTTGGGTATTGAAGACTTCAGTCTTCAATATGAATCTTCTTATTCATCTTGAACTTTGTACTCTTCCTCTGCATTCTTTGTAACCTGTTCAAGCAAATAGTTAGTGTCTCTGTAATGTGTTACACTTGGTTCATGAGACTTTGGAATGTGGATGGGGCATTGGTGAGACCAAAAGGCATGACCAAAAATTCGTAATGACCTTCATGATTACGAAAGGCAGTTTTGGGAATATCTTCTTCTCTAACACGGATTTGGTGAAATCCGGAGCGAAGGTCTAGTTTTGTAAAAAATTTTGCACCATGCAACTCATCTAATAGGTCATCTATGACAGGGATAGGAAATTTGTCCTTGATAGTGAGTTTATTGAGAGAACGAAAGTCAGGACACATACGCCAAGAGTTATCTTTTCGTCTAGTCAGTACTACGGGTGAGGAATAAGGACTAGTGCTGTGATGAATGACTCCATGATCCAACAAATCCTGAACGATCTGTTCGATTTCTGTCTTTTGTGGTTGAGGATAGCGATAAGGATGATT
This sequence comes from Wollemia nobilis, assembly GCA_028583015.1. Lineage (NCBI taxonomy): Eukaryota > Viridiplantae > Streptophyta > Pinopsida > Araucariales > Araucariaceae > Wollemia > Wollemia nobilis. The sequence continues at coordinate 5,123,904 of JAQPPZ010003645.1, read as the reverse complement.
GTTAGGAGGGACACTCCCTGGAATCAAATGGATGGCATGGTCATGAGATCGTTTAGGTGGTAATCCTTGAGGTTCATGGAAAACCTCTTCGTAATGTGTTATAATGTCTTGTAACTCTGGAGCAATAATATCCGAAGTTGTTGGAGATTGTTTTTCCAAACAATTAATTTGAGCTATAAACCCATATCCACCATTTTTTAACATCTTCTCCATACTATGAGAGCTCACCATTTGTGATGGAGGAGTAGTAATGCCTTGTAAGCGAATGACTCGTCCGTTTTCCTTCCATTCCACAAATAATTTTTTGAAGTTGAAGCTAACCGTGTCTAATGTTTCCAACCATTCAACTCCCAAAATGACATCCGAGTTCCCCAAATTCATGATGAAAAGGGATCCCAACCAAGTATAAGTTCCCATTTTTATGGAAACTTGAGATGTGCGACCCACACATTGTGCATTCACCCCGTTGGCCACTAGAACCTGGAATTTGTCTTTGTTGGAAGAGTTAATGAATAAATTCAAAGCTTTTGCGGTTTTGATGTCGATAAAATTGTGGGTACTACCAGAATCAATTAGCACATTCACATTTTTCTGACGGAGAAATCCTGGTACCTTGATGGTATGGTGGGTGGTTAAACCCATGAGAGCATGCACGGAAATCGCCATTGTATCCTCTTCTTTTTATTCTATAGTACATGGTAGGTCTTCTAGTATAGGTTCTTCTGATTGGTAAGGTTCTTCCTCTTCTCCTTCACATTGATCACCTTCAATATGAAAGTTTTGTTTTTGGGCACATGCTTGTTCCCTGGGGTGATGAGTGTGACATTTATAGCAAAAATATCTTGATGGTTGATCATTTCTATGAAAGGAATTGTTGCGATATGAGGGACGACTATAAGTTTCACGTCGTGCAGACAACTGATGTCTCTTCTCGGCCAACTTGGCTATTCTTATACAATCGTTCAGCAAGGTTTGTGCATGTCTACCTCTACTCGAATACTTTCTTTCAAACCATTGCGAAAGGTTCCTACCACTGTGTCGGGACTGAGGTCTAAAGTGTATGGTAGTAAACTGGTAAACTCTGAAACGAATTCGCTAACTGACCCTTCTTGTTTAAGAGATAACAGTCTTACTGTGTATGATGATGTAGCTCCTTCATCAAATCTTTCTAAAAAAGAGGTAGTGAATTTTTGCCAATTAATAGTAGCTCCTTTCTCTCTTTTAAGCCATACAAACCATTGGTAGGCCTCAGTGCCAAGTTTTGATGCAGCGAAAGGGACTTTATCAATTTCCTTAATTTGATATAAGTCAAGAATGCCTTCCATTTTGGCTATCCAACCACGAGGATCATGACCTTCAAAAGTGGGCATATCAATTTGTGGAAAATTATTATTAGGGCCTCTCGGTTGTTGATAACCCGTGTCCCTTTCTTGATTTTGGTTATACCGCTGTCTCTGATAGCGATCCCTGTAATTATCCGAATCACCCCGTTGTTGTTCCCAATCATCATTAGGATCGACATTTTCTTCGTTCCTTTGGGCATGGGAGTGATCTTGAGAATTAGTATTGGGATTAGGCTGGTTTTGTGCTTTTACTAGGTTTTTTAGGAGACCAATTTCGTTCATACCCTCTAGTAAGAGTCGAAGAGAATCACTGTCGAAAATGACTGAGTTACTTGAGTTTCCTTGTGTGATGTTTTTGTGAGTTGGGGGGGGATTAGTAGCCATAGGATCTACTAGTGGATGATGTGGATTATAACTACCAATTTTAAAAGGAGAAAGATAATTTTTAGTACCTGGGCTACGATTAGGTCTTCTTGTGTTGTTATTGGTCATTTTCGAGCTTGATAATCGACCGTCAGGACCTTTGATCCAACTTCGACTCATGCACTGCTCAAAAGTTCTTGCTTATGAATCCTTGATCTACAAAATTTGGTTATATTTTGGTAAAAAATTTGTTGTTGTTTCCGCCTTAACTGCCACTCCAACTGCGGCGCGGAATTGGATGTTGTGTGCTCCATGAGGACAACTGTAGATAGGTGTTGGACAAGGACACACTTGACAGCAACACGTGACACGACGGACAGACCACGAACAACGCGGACACGACAGGGATACTAATCGACACGGACACAAAGCGACGCGGCTGGTTGACATGATGGACAGACATGTAGACAACATAGATAGGGACACAAATTGATGCGACTGGAAGACGCGATGGACAGACACGCGGATAGCACAGACAGGGATACTAATCGACGCGGACACGAAGAGACACGGCTGGAAGACGTGATGGACAGACACGCAGACAACAAAGATAGGGACACGAATCGATGTGGCTGGAAGACGCAATGGACAGACACGCGGATAGCACAGACAGGGATATTAATCGACGTGGCTGGAAAACACGATGGACAGACACGTAGAAAGTGCAGATAGGCAACCAGAGGGAACGCGACCACACGACCGAATAAGAGACCTGACAGCAAGGATGATACGACAACACCATCGACGCTGACCACGCGAAGGAGCAACGCTTGTGTGACCGAAGTCACACCGTATAAGGTGTGGCAATTACAATTTAAACTGTGTTTTGCCCCGCGTATGCCGAATGTGGGAGAAATACCACTAAACCAAACCCAGCGGATGACGTCAGCAAATAATATTAAGCGAAAAACCTTAGCTTGTCGTCTTAAAAATTTTAATCGCTCTTTTATAATTGGTTGACGCAGTCCGGTAAATTCTTTCGCCCGCTTCGTGTGATTTACTGATCGGACGTTCGGAATATCATCTGCGAAGGAAGAACGGACAGGATAGTTACCGATTTACAGATCCTGGCCGCCGCTGCTGGCGTTCTTTGGATGGAATTCGAACGGACGGAGATGGACGCGCGGACGGACGGAGATGAAATTTGCAGAGTAACGGAGACGGAGACGCGAACGACGGAAATGGAAAATGAAAAGAATCGTATCAGGCGATGGAAAGGTAGAATGTTTGAGTACGCAGGCGCTCCCGGGATCGGCTAGAATGATACCACTTGGAAGGATATTTCTATCCTTCTGCTCAAAGAAACTTGCAAAGATAAATTAATAAACCGAATGGAATGACGAACGTAGATATCGAATAAGAAAAATGCAGTGAATGGATAAAATAAATCAAATGCCACTCAAGGTGGGCACACCCTCGCCGTATAGGCTCAATGCGAAACGCAGATGAAAAATAAAATATAAGATGATCTTTCAATTAAACTATTTGTGAATCATATATACTAATTTTAACACACTTGGAAATCATGGCCGACGTACTATGTTTGGAGTGTAACAGCTTTCACCTCATAGTCTTCTATGGGTTCTTCTAGTTCTTCAATTTCTTCTATCCTCTGAACCAGGTGTCCTTTCTAATTTCTCTTCTGATATTCTAGTTGAGGATAATTGGTTGGTCATTGAGATTGTTGCTAACAAGGATTCCTTTGATATTGTCATGGTTGAAATTGATTCCCATTGTTCATCTGATTTCCTTGGTTCTGGTTTTTGGGATTGTATCTGCAATAGTTGGTACTATGACCTTTCTTTCTGCATATCTGACAATACCATATTTTTTGTCCTCTTGTTGATGAAGCAATATTTCCCTGTGGATTATCTTTTGATGCCAATGCAGTGTTAGTCATCTCATCTTTCATAGTGTTTTCCACTTCATATTCCTGAAGTATATTGACTAGGTCATCAAAAGAAGTATCTTTACTTAAGACTTGTAAAGATGTGACCAAATGCTTATAGTTGTCTGGAAGTGCTCTCATGGTTACTTGAGTAAGAAGTTCATCTTTAGGTTCTTGTCCAAGGGTTAGTAGTTTCCCTTTAATATCTACTACCTTCCTTAGAAATAATTCTATGCTTTCTCCACTGCTCATTTTCAAGGAATGTAGTTGTGTTTGAAGATGAAGAATGGTGGCTTTATTCTTTCCTTTGAATATTTTCTCTAAGCTTGTCCAAGCTTCAGTGGATGTTTTTGCTGAGCTGATATAAGGTTGTATTTCATCAGTGATAGCAAAGGTTATTATCATTAGAGATTTTGAATCATTTTCTTCAAACTTTAGAATCTTTGTATCACCTATTTTGGGCCTTTTTGTTGATCCTATGACTATATCCCAGAGTTTCTCATATACCATGATTGCTTTTACTTTGTTTTTCCATGAGAAATAGTTTGGACCTTTAAGAAGTTGAGATTCTGCAAGAAAGAATTTGTTTGATGTCATGATGATTCTTCTTCTCCTTTTTAAATTCTCTAGAACCTTTATGAAGCTTTGGATTTGGTGGACTTCCTTATGTCTCCCTAGTATATAGAATTTTAGGTTTTGTAGAAACCTTATATCTCCCAAATGGATTTAGAACTTGATAATTTTTTATAAATGCTAATATTACCAAGTTTTGTAGAATTCCTTATGTCTCCCTAATGTTTTTGGAAATGTAGAAGTGCTTTTGTGAAATATAGTTCAATTTTGGATTGATTTTGTAAAGTTTTGAGAATCCCAAAATCAACCTATAGTTCTCCTTATTACTCCTATTGAACTATGCACTTTTCTAGATTGAAGAGGTTTAATGTTGGATTTCCCCTTGTCCCTTTTTGTGAAATTTTGAGACAAATATTTTGCTAATATTCCAACTTTAGAAAAGCTTTAATAAACCCCTTTTTAATATCCCTTAGAATTTGATTTTAGTGTTTCTAATTTTCAATAACCTAGTTTGGTGTTGTAACCCTTATAACTCCCAAATTTGGAAAATTAGAACACAATAATATTTGCAAATATCAATGGATTAATTCCAAGTAGTATCCCTTATTTCTCCTAGGTTGTGTTTTGCAAATATTAGACTACTTTGATATTTAATTTCCCTAAGTTTTGCTTTCAAATAAATATTGATTTCCTTTAATACTTCAACCTTAGAATATAACCTTATAACTCCCTTTTTAATGAAAGCAAATTAGATAGGGGAAATTTTACCTTAATAAAGCTTTGCACCTTTATGAAATTGGATGTGTATGGTTGTAATTTATCCTTCTTGGGTGCTGTGAGTAATGATAGATTCTTCAACGTGCTCCTTGGCTTCAATGCCCTTCTTTAATGCTTCCCTTGACCTATTTGACCGAGAGTTCTTACACTTCTCTTTGCTGCTTCTGAATGCTCCCGAATGCTATGTTCTCCCTGGTCCAAGGTACCTTTAATAGGTGGTCAATATTTTGATGAGTGACAAGTGTCACAACGGTTTCATTCAATGCTCCAAGGATGCTTTGGACACTTGGTGGAGTCACCAACTCTATTCTAACACCTGTTACAAGTGTCACCTTTGCTTGGAACATTTTTATTCCCTCTTTGTGTGCTGTCCAAGTGGCTTCTCTGCTTCAACGTATGTGAGGCCTCTTACTGTAACGCTTCTGGCTGAAAGTAACTCCTCTTCCACATGGAATATGGGTGCCAAAACAATGTTGTAACATCTCCTTTCACATGTGTGAAATTCAACATTCCTTTGTGGGTGTTTTAGGGTTCTTTTGGAGAATGACAAGTGGCACCTTCTTTCCTTTGCATGCCCTTGTCTTATCAATACCTTCTTGCAAGCCCTTCAATGTATTTTTCCACCTTGTTCTTTGTTGTACTTCATTGGTGCTGAGATGTTTCCAGCCAAGCAATAGTGGAGCTTTGGTGGAGATTTGGTGGAGCTTTGGTGGCTCTTGAATGGAGTTCGAATGGCAGCGCTTTGGTGGAGACTTCTTGATGCTCCAATGATGGTATTGAATGCTCCTTGATTGGACGTATGATTCCAATTTTCTTGCTTTGATTTCCCTTGCTTATATGCTGCTATATTTGTCTCCTTTAGTGAGCAATGTGACACCTTTCTTGTGCTTTGCAGGTTACCTGTTATGGCTGTCCAACCCATGCACGATGTGAGCCCTTTTGAGAGGCTTCTTTATGCTTGGAGTGTGCTAGTATTCGGTTGTGCTCTTCTTGAGAATAATGTGCCTTTGAGGCACCTTCAAATCTGCCCTCTTCCTACTTAGAACGTATTAGAGAAGTGCAATACCATGTAACAATATTTGTATATAAAAACCTTTTTATTGCACCCTTTCTTGCACTCTTTTTGCAGGTCTAATTTTCTGGTTTTGTGGCAGATTTTTGAATGCAATGTAAGGGTTTTGAGGATGTCTCTTTGATTAGACACCTTCCCCTTTTTTCTTGGTTATTTTACAAATGAACCCAAGCTTGTAACCACTTGATAGAAGCTCCCTTTTTGCTGTATTTTTCTGCACTATTTCTTTGTAACAAAAACCTTATTGTGCTTTGAATTTGAGACTCACCAAGTCTCGATTTGAGGCTTCCTTTGCTGATATTCGGTGGCTACTTTCTTCTCCAACACTTGGAGGATTCGAGGCTGATTTGGTGGCTTCTCTTGGCCACTAAATGTTGCAGATTTTTGTGCACTAATGGTGTCTTTAGACACTTTGAGCAAATCTGATTTTGTGCCCTTCTCAAAAACACAAAGGCTAATATTTTGAGAGTAATATAGTAGTGCAAATAAACCCAATAATATTTCACTTTTAATGCACTAAAAATTCTCACCTTATCACTCCAATAAAATCTCAAAATAACTTATAAATGCACTTAATCAATTTACTGCAACTAATCAAGAATAATCTGAAATGAATCTTCAAGAGTTATTCTGCAATTTCACTACAAACAAAGTTGTAGGAACTAGTCTTCTTTTTCTTTCCAAAGTAGATGATTGGTAGTTGATAGATAGTTGTAATTTTGTAATCTAATCAACTCCAAATCTAATGTGCAAATGAACCTTAAAAGGAACTTTTCCCTTTTGCACTTTTGAATACTATAATTCAATTTTCCTCTTTTGCAACTCTAATCCAAATTAAGGTGCTTTAACAAATATGATAAGTAATCCAATTAATGAATCTACTTGCACCAATAGTTGCTTACCTTTTTGAAATATTTTGTAGATCTTTTGTAGCTTTTGTAGAGGATGTAGATCTTGGTGTCTAAGATCACCAAGTTGTTGCTTTGAGTAGGCTATCTTAGGCTATTCCTTCTTTCACCAAAATATGGTCTCAAACTTTCTTTTACGAGCCTAGGGTTTGGTGATTTGATCCTTCTTGCAATATTCTCCTTTTGTTGTAGATTTGGAGAAGTCTTATCTCTGGAACAATGCCTTCTTGCTATGAGAGGTAATCTTCAAATCTCTTGGATTTGGTAGGCTTCTCCTGTCTTCAAGTCTTCTTGTCGAATTCTGACTTCAAGCAGGATCTTCTTCTCAAGATTTTGAATGTCTTGAGGTCTTCTGATATTTGGCACTCCTTGCCAAATTCTTCTTCTTCTTTTGGGCTTGTTTTCGGATGGCGATAATTGTCCCAAATATTTCACTATCTTCTGTAGTGAATTTCTCCAATGAGTTCTCCTTTGATGATTTCTTCAGTAAGGCTCTCCAAGCCTTTTACTTGGATGCTCATTGAGACCTCCCCAAGGTCTTTGATCTTGTAGCTTCTTCTGGTCTTCCTTGAGACCTTTTCTTCAACCTTCTGCTCCTGGAAGTGTTGGTGGTGAGATCTTCTTCTGGATATCTGATTCTGCTACTTCTAGATTCGAGCAGGACTCTCCTAGTCCTTCTTCTTCCAAGATTGGAAGTTCTTCAATGAGATCTTCTCTTGATCTCTTTACCTTCAATTTTGCTTTAGGTGCTAGATTGATTCTAAAGAAGATACTCTTCCTAAATTTCTTGTAGGAAGTTTCCCAACTCACTGAATCTCCTTTCCCTGCAACAAAGTATTAGTACTAAAATATTAATCTTCTTCTGAATCAGATACTCTCTTCTGGAGTCTTCTTTAGGATCAAGGCTTTTATGGCCTTTTTTTAGTATCAAGGCTTATGTGGTCTTTTCTTCAGTATCAAGGCTTTTGTGGCCTTTTCTTTAGTATCAAGGCTTATGTGGCTTTTTTTTGTATAAGGTTTGTGGCCTTTTAATCAAGGCTTCTATGGCCTTTTCTTCTGGATCAAGGCTTCTATGGTCTTTTCTTCTGGATCAAGGCTTCTATGGCCTTTTCTTCAGATCAAGGCTTCTATGGCCTTTTCTTCTATGGCTTTTCTTCTTCTGTGAAGTTCTCAATCTAGCAATGGAGATCTCCAGTCTCCTAACTTCACCATGACTCTTCTCCAAAAGTCTTCTTTCATAGTATTCTTTTCTTGCACAAGGAACTAATCTCTGCACTATGAAGGCATACCGACCTTCGGGCAACGAAGTTGAAGTCTCCTAGATTTCTATTGTAGGAGGTGTCCCAATCATCTGAGAATTAATTTTCTACAACAAAAGAAACTTTGGGCAATAGTTAACAAATTCTAGATATCCTGAATGATCTTCACTAGTTGATTTGTCAATCTAGTGGATTGAATGTTGAGTCCTAGTCTTCACGAGTTTTTCCTACAACTTTGTGGAAAGACTCTAGCCAAATGTAATCTCAGTATTTTTGGAATTGAGATTTCTTTCAGTCCTCACTTGTGGCTCTCCCTAATTCTACCACCTAGACTCTTCTGAGAGTTTTTGATAGTGGCTGGTCCAACAACGCATCAGGTTGACAAAAAACTTAGGCTCAATGATAATGGTGGTTTTCCTATTGATCTACTGTGGCTAGATCTACCATGGCTCTGATACCACTATTAGCTTTTGATGTAGTATGCAATGGGAGATAGCAATCACAAGATGTAGAATAATATGAAAGAAAGTAAATCTATGAGATGACTAAAATATGCTATAAATAGAAATGATAGAAATGAATACAATGTAGCTATGGAGGAAATGGACACTCCATGAACAAAGCTACTTGGACTACATTGCACCCATCACCAATATATGGTGATCTACACAACACTATGCTACTACCTACGAATATGCTTTGAGCTTCTATATTCTACTTGTTACAATGAGGCCCTTTTTATATAGGAAGATAGGTTCCTTGGCCAACACTCTACCTAGTTGTGCAAGGGACACCTTGCACATATACAACTTGCACATTGACACTTGTGCATTTATTACATTGCATGAAGTAACTAGATAACTTCCCCCTAAAGTAATCTAATGTCCTAAGTATGTACCTAGGAAGGTACATTTACATGATCCAAATGATGTAATATAATCTATTTCTAACAAGACTATGATAGTGCGATGTTTTGGAAATATTACTCTACTAAGATGCAATGCATAGATAGTAGAGGTGAAGTTTTGGTATTATGAAGGCTGTTGTAATAAAATGTCAAGAAGGATACCGAATTTTGGAATATTTGTATTCACAAAAAAAAAAATCCATAAAATGAAAATAAAAAATTTAGTCATATTATGTAAAATGATGTAGGTTTCTAGCTATAACATCTTAATTAAGATGAGAAGTGAATATTTTTGTAAACTGTCAAGCTGTAAAGAAAAGAGTTATGATTTTTTAAGGGTGGGGGACCCGAGTACAACCCCTTGTTCTCTAGCAAAAGAAAAATGGTTAAAATAAATTATCTTCTGCAAATACATAAATACATGTGAATAACAAAGGTTTTGGTTCTTAAATTTTTGTTTTGGTTCCTATTGTGACAATGCAATGGTTAGAATTTGTGCTCTCTTTCGGAAGACCCAAGTTCAAACCAGGGCTTGGAGTGTGTTACCACAATGGTCTTGATGGGAGAATCAACCAAAGCAGGGTGTGTTAAAAATAAATAAATCTTGTTTTGGATTAATTATAAATAAAAGTTTACAATAGTCCATTTAAAATATTAAAATTTAACTTTAGTAGTAAGGACACCCCAATAATATGTCATTGGCATTTCATCTCGATAACCTCAGTTCGAATAACACGGAGGGAGACCCCTATTACTATGCCCTTGGGGCGTGTAGACCCAATAATTGCCACCCATTTTACTTCACATTACTTTTAAAAAAATAACCTCAGTATAAAAAAAATTATAATAATCTATTAAAAAAAATAAAAATTATAAAATTTTACATTAAAAAACACTTAAAAATATATTTCAAAATAAGGTTGAAAATTGTATATGTTATTTTTCAGTGGTTAGGACTTTGGGCTCTCTTTCAGGAGACCCTTATGAGACCCATATTCAAACCACAATAAGGTGTGTGTCTAAGTGAGCTTGTGATAAAATAAATAAATAAAGTATAAATATATACTATTTATTAAATATTTATATCAAGTAGCATTAGCTCAACTGGTTAGATTCCTCAAAATTCAAGGAGGAGACCTAGGTTTGAATCTTGCCAAACAATACATGGATAATATTGAAGCTTTGTTGAAATACCACTATGTGGTGATGATGTAATATGAGTGAGATCCGTTTCAATCCTATATAACCCATTATCTATATATATATATATATATATATATATATATATATATATATATATATATGAGATGCAATTCTATCCTTTTAAATTCAAACCATTTGACTTTTTATTCAAAGTTTAAAATTCTTAATTGTTAACTCCAATTGAATTTGTCCATGGCAACAAGGTTTTTTGAAATAATATATAATAATTTGTTTTAATATTGTATATTTAATGATGTGAAGTATAATTATGATTAGAATAATTGAGTGGATAAAATAAATAAGTTATACATTTTTTTTGCTAGAGAACAAGGGGTTGTACTCGAGTCCCCCACCCTTGACAAATCACAACTCTTTTCTTTAGATATTTGAGAGTTTACAAATAGATTCACTTCTCATATCAATTGAGATGTTATAGCTAGAAATCTACATCATTTTACATAAAAAGTTTGAATTCTTGATTTTTATTTTCTAGATTTTTTCAAAATTTTGTGTGAATACAAATATTCCAAAATCTAGCATCCTTCTTGACATTTTCCTACATCAGCCTTCACAATACCAAAAGTTCACCTCTACTATCTATGCATTGCATCTTATTAGAGTAATATTTCCAAAACATCACACTATCATAATCTGCCTTACTATATCTGGATTGCTAGTTTTCTTTTGTTGGACTAAAATCTACCATATCTACGGATAGGTGCTGCACCTCGGACTTTATCCAAAGTATAGAATTGGATGAAACAAGATTGCTCTTTGTTTCAACCTCCGGATAAGGTCGACTCCTTTAACTGATTGTATTTTGAAGGAAAAGGGTTAGAAAGGAGTAAGGGTTAGAGAAAGATATTGAAAAGTGGATGGGGTATAGTGTAACAACATTGGATCTCACTAGATAATATGCTATCAAACCAATTACATGATACTTAACATACCAACCATTATCAACTATAATTATAGGTTCATTAAGCTTCTAACATTCACTTTAATCATTCCAAGGAGTTGAAAATTTTGTTTTAACAAAATAAACTAACAATCAAGTGTAACAAAAATCGCTTAAAGTAAAGCATACATATAAAACTTGCAAGCACACACTAATGGAGGCCAAACAACTATCACTTCATTTATCAACAAAAATATTACAAAACAATATCAAACAAGGACTACAAAGCCAACCCTTGTAATGAGATCTCCGTATATTTATAGTTTACAATTGTAAGACCATTAAGAAAAATAGTCTAGTAAGAAGCCTAATTGCTGAGGTAACAACTCTAAGCTTCATCTCACGTGTAAATTTGAATTTGGCCTATCGATCTACAATTGTCTTCTGCAAGTTGTTGCATTATTGGAGCTATCATTTTCATGATCTGGTGTTATTAATTGGAACTAGCTAGCGAGCACCAAGGTGGTTACAGGTTTGAAAATGATGTTTCTTGAGTGATTGAAAAAAATTGGGCTCTTTATTTTATCTATAGAGATATTTTGGAATGGAACCACTATTTTGGCTTGATGATGTCATCATTGGACACATTTTGGCTTTAGTCACTTCTTTTTCTATGTTATATTATTCTTTTGCACAATCTCAAGCTCTAGCTTGGAAGTGGTGACATCATCAACTTGAGAAACATAGCTTTGATCATTTTTACTTTGTTTTCCTAGTTTTGTGCATCTTAGTTTTCTTTGCACAATCTTGGGCTTTGTTTCAAGAATGCTTATGTCATCATCGAAGATAGATTAGTCTTGATCATTCCAGCTTTGCAGACTCGATCTTTGGAGTTTGACTTACACTATCCTAAACTTCTTTTTCTTTTGGTCGATGTCATCATTTTGACTTAAGCTTGTTGACATCATGGTCAAATGGGTATGATTTTGAGCATCACGACCTCAAACACTTGCTTTTGCACATTCCAATGCAAAAAGAACTTTGCTTTGACATTGATGCTAATATAATCCTGATTTCAAGCATCTCGATTTCACACAAGTCTTCAATCTTCAACATACTTAGTCAATTTTGGGGGTCCAAAAGACACTTCTTTTTGCTATGCAAATGTAGTCAAAATTTTGACCTACATTCTTTGCACCTCCAAAGGAATTTTATTTTGTAGAAATTAAGAACTCAGAATGCCTACTTCCATTGAGTGTGGAGTCAATGTGATGATGAAATGACGTGTGAATATAATTTCATCATAATGGAAAATTACTTTTTGAAAAATTTTGAATGATGAATGAGTGTTTATGTAAGAGTGAAAGAATATGAATAAATTTTTAATGAAATGACAGATGAGATAGAAATAGATGGAAATAAAGGATATTTTATCTTTTCAGACCTTCAAAGTGGCTTATTTTCCTCTTGACGTCTTTCTTTTGTCTGTTACCCTTGTGGTGCTAGACATGTCACCTTGTTGGCTGCTACTTGTTTTGGTGCTTTTGTCTACATTCCAAGTATCTCTTGACCATCTAAAGGCCTAAGACTTATACCTTCTAAAGGAATTTCCACCTCATAGGTCCCTTCTCCTTCTTCATTCCCCTGATCTTCTTGATCTTCTTCTCCACAAAAGGTTTCCTCCACATTCTCAAGATTCATGTAGGCTCCTGTCCATATATTTTGTGGGGGAATATTGAGTTCCTAAACTCTTTCATGTATTCTCTTGAGCCTATATACTATTTCATAGGATGGATACTTGTATCTTTTGGCTATCTCCTAAACTTTTTCTTGCATCAAAGCCATTCTATTTAGAAATTCAAGCACTTAGGATTTTCCAATGGGCTCTTGTCACTGATATATCTTTGATTCATCATTGGTAACTAATTATATCTAAGATTTAAAGTCTTCTTTGGTTCAGAGTCAGATCTCTTCATCCTAAAATCCTAGAAATCCCAAATTTTGAGCTTCTCCCATAGGTTTCATGATCTTGTTAACCCTATTTCATAGCATTTCTATCATCTCCCACCCTTCTTGAATTTGCTTATAATTTTTTACTATAGTCTAGGAGATGTTCCTCACCACGTTCCATTGGTCACTAAGAATGGCTCTTGTTGCAGGCTCAAATCTTATTTTAGATATTCTCATCAAAATCTCATCTTGCCTAAGTATACCTTGTGTTTCAGCCTAAGCTTGTTCAAAATCTATCGTTCCTTACCATATAGCTCTTCCATTAAATTCTATGTAGTTTACAATGATGTAAGCTTCAAGGACATGTTGAAAAATCTTTTCCCAACTATATTTTCTCAACTGCTTAAGAATCTCCTTAGAGAAGCTAAAAGCTCTGGATTTCTCTTTCTTTGCTTTCAACTACTATTGCAAGTCTTGAACTTGATTTGACAGTATCTTATTCAGCTCTTGAGTTTCTTGGGCTTGCTTTTTATGTCTGTGAGTTCCATGAACTTTCTTTTCCTTTTTTTTTTTCAATTTGCAAATATTTTTGTATATTTTGTTCCTCTTTGGTCATTGCTTCCAATTCTTTGACCCTTTATTCTAATTGTTGGAATCTATCCCTTAGTCTGTAACCTTGTAGATAGATTGTAATAACATGGGCATGTGCGTTAAGCAGAGAATCCTCCAACAATAGTTGAGAAATATCCATCATTTGGATGCTCACATGGTAGTCATTAGGTGTCATTTCAACCTCTAGCTTATTTAATTTTGGTGTGGCTATGACTCTCATCTACTAGTAAGTTGTGGTATCCATGATGATCATCTCCCTAGGAAGGGAAAACCCCTTTGCCTTTTTGGGAGTCTTATTTCTCCATCACTCTTGGGCATTATAGCTTATCTCTTTGATCTTATTGATAATAGCCATAGTTGGGTGATCTAGTGACGATAACATGGTGAGGAAGAATTACAATATGGGAACGAAAGAAGAAGGAGTCTTTTGAATAGTTGTGATAGTGATTGTAGGGGTTTGGACTAATGGAGTGGATGTGGTGATTGGGATAAATTCTAATGTGAGGGCATTCTAAATAGTTAACCCCTGTGTAGAGCTTTATGGTGATGCAAAAGGGGAAAGAATATTATCAGGAACAAAAGAAAAAAAAGTACTAGGGTTTGCAAAAATAATACCTATTTCTCCTATCAGAGGCTACTTTATCGTTGGCTTAGTTATTATATCAACTATTGAAGGTGGCTCCTAGATTGCCCATTTCTTGCTATTTATCTTGTGACTCTCTATATGGACTAACCTTTCTCTTTCCAGTCTCTTTCTAAGGAGATGATTTAATGGAAGAGGTCATCTTGGGTAGTTGTTGCACATATGACTACAAGTTCATATTGAACCCTTCATCATTGTTGATGGGCTTATTCAAATATTGTGTGCTTTCAACCGACACTTCTTGCTCTTGAGGCTTTCGATGTTCCATTTACCCCACAACAAACTTGGGTGCTAGTTTGAGAGGGATTTTTGAGGAAGATATATAGAGGAAAAACTGCCTTGACGCGTAGGATTCTCGGTTAGATTTGTTGGGAGTCGAGGTGATCGTGAGGGTGTGTTATATCATCTATACTCAGGGGATGGGAGATCAAAAAGGTTTAGTAGGACTAGTTTAAGGACTCATTCCAAGTTTGGGGATGGAATATTTGATGTGTTTATTAAAAAATCACCTATGTTTGGTATTTCTAAAATCTAAGCTACAAGGAATTAAAGAACAATGCAAGACAAACAATGATGCAAGAAGATAAGAAGCTAACCCTAGAATTATTATTTACTTTAATGAGAACTAACCCTAGGTTTGCAATAAATTAAATCTTTTTTTTCACCAAGGGTCCAAGAGAATGCACAAACAAAATTAAGCTAGATGCAAAACTATATAAATTTTTTAATGCCTAGAAATAGAATCAAATATATGTATTTTTTATTTTTATTTATTTTATTGTGAACTAAATTTAAATATAAAAGGAAAATGAACAAACAAAAAACAACCTAAGAAGTCTACTTAGGGTACTTACTTGATCTGGTGGTTGATCCTAGCTTTTACTTGTGTCTAGATATATCCAACAACTTAAAAAACCCTTTGGAAAATTGATTAGTGTTTGGTACCTACTTAGGCCGCTATGTGACTAAGCTTGGAGGCAGAACAATTAAGCCCCCTTGGTACTTTTAGTTGACATTTTAAAAATAAATTAAATTGCTGACCTTTTGAGAGTAGAACAAAATAAAATGCAACAACACAAAACAGAGCAAAAAATAAAATGATAGCGCAAATATTATGAAAAATAGAGTATGTATGAAAAACTAGGGTTTAGGGAGAAAAATATTACCCCAAAACCCTAAGGAACCAAATTCGTGCCTTGTAAGGACAAGGCACAAATTCGCAACAAACACTTTTACAAAGAAAACAAAACAGAATGAATGATGTGAAATGATAAAAGAGTATTAAAGAGATAAATAATGCAAGAAAACTTGGTGGGAGTAAAAATAACCAAGGAGATGGGGCAATAATCAAAATTATAGATTCTTTCCTCAAGGCTCCTTCACTTGTCCACCACAACAACAAATCACGAAGAAGAAGCAACAAAAAAATGATCAGAGCATAATAACACTTGAAGAAATTTAACACAAAAGGAACTTAAATCACTTATATCACTTGGAAGATCACATAGGATATCACTTAGCCACTTATGTCACTTAGGAGAAACAAGAGATCCAATCCCTCTATTTAGAAGAGGTCTTGGAGGGGAAAAGGTAGGAAAAATAAAAACAAACTTGACCTAGAACCAACCTAAATGAGGTTGGCCAAAATTTGGACTTTTCAAGAAGAAAACTCCAAATTTACCGAATTCGCACCCCATACTAGATGATCGTGAATTCGGCAAGGCCAAGTAAAGAAAGTAAAATAAAGGGAAAAGAACGCTAAAAACATGCACTTAGCACCTTTAGGACCTTCTTAGGGATTCTAAGGAAAAATGGCACATTTTGGGTGGGTCAATTTTCCAAGACTAGATTTTATACCCTCTTTGATGCACTTATGGCCTAACAAATGTGTCAAAGAAATATGTGGATACCTATGCATGAAAAACAAATGATAAAAAGGTGTGGTGCAAAAATGGTGTCATTTTGATCACTTTAAATTTTTTGCATGCAAACCGAGGCATTAGGGACTTTAATGCCTCTGAAGTTAGGGTGCCCCATCAAGTTTTGAAAGGAATTACAATATTCCTAAGGAAAATTGAAAAAGGTGCATGCAAAAGAAAAGAGAGCGACAAATAGAAGAGAGAGAGAGAGAGAAAAAAATAAAGAGAAGAGAGAAAAAAGGCATAAAAAGACGCAAGGGGGTGAAAATAAAATCATTTTCACTATGCAAAGAGGAGAAGAAGAGTTTTGGAGAAAAATACAAATGATGCTTCCCACACATCGTTTAGCCTTTGCGAGGGGTGAGGTCAACGCAACAACGAAGCGAGAATGGTTAAGGACTAAAATCCTTCCTATAGACTAGGTTATATTAGGTTTTTAGTATATTTAGGCATTTATTTTATCTTTTTTAGAAGAAATCATCGCATATGATCCAACATGAATTTAGGGGTCAAACACGAATTCGACTGGTTTGTGGGGGCAATCGAATTTGCACCCCAAAATTATAGGGCACAAATTCGTGCCTTGCGAGGATGGGGCATACATTTGACAAAAGAAGGAAGAGGATGAATTCATGGTTTGCAAGAGTGGGGCATGAATTCAATAGAGAGAAGAGAAAAACAAAAAAGAAACAAGGAAAAGAAAAATTAGAAGAAGAAAAAGGATAGATTAGATTATATTACTTAAATGTGTTTGATTTTATTTTTGTTATTTTTTGAGCTAATTAAATATTTTTTGTTATTTTTGGTTGTAGCATGATGTACTGGAGAGCAGGGAGTGGTAGTCAAGCTCCTTAGGAGAGGAGCTATGACACCTCACAATAGTGAAGAGGAACACTCTAGGGTTGGTGGGGCTACTACATCTGGCAAAGATACCCCAAGTTGAGGTGGATAGAGTGCTACTAACAGTGCTGGTCAAGAGGTGGTATCCAAAGTCATCTACCTTCTGGTTACTAATAAGGAAGATGAGGACCACACTAGAGGACATGTGGCGCATCCTTCACATCCCCATCAAGGGAAGGATAATTTACAAAGCACGAGGATAATTAGTACTATAGAGATTATCGAAGGATCGAGCCCACAAGATTTAGCAGAGTGGAATCCATGTCAATGAGCTACCAAGGCGATACAGGGCTGATGCTTTGATGACTATGCTCTATGGGATAGTGGTAGGGTTCCTAGTGTGCCATACTAGTAGGTGAAACCTACCATGGGTGTTCATAGGAGTAGTGGAAGACATGCAAGACTAGCAGGTGTGGTTCACATGGAGCCCATATGTGCTGGCCCATTTGTACAAGATATTTGTTAGATTTTGAAGCTATAGACTTAAATAAAATGCAATAGCAAGTAATGAAATAAGCAAGCAATATTATAACTATGATAATGGTAATCTAATACAGATGCAAATAGCATGAGAAACTTCTGAAATCACTCATAAAATAGCCATTAATATATCCTCACAAAAATAGTACAATACTTTGAAAGTGTCTAGTGTCATATAACTCAAGGCTTTCTCATGTCTAAATAGCCTTTCTACAATGACTCTTGGATGGCTATGACTCTTGGTCTTCCATATTCCCATGACTCTTCATATTCCTATAGATGTATGCATGATAGACATGTGTGCACATGCATACCTAACTAAGATACTTGTTCTTCCTATTCTAAAGGACTCATGTACATATGGACAACATACACATTTACATCATTGCACATTCTTGTGCATTTATTCCATTGCATAAAGTAAATTCTAATCTATACATGTACCAAATAATGTAATATTCTCCAAAACCCCCTATATTACATTTTATTGAAGACTTTAGTCTTTAATCTAGATCTTCATCTTCTTTCTTGAACTTGTCTTCTTATTTGAATTCTTTTTTCCGCTTCATGTTTGTATCCTGATAAAGTAAATGATTAGTATTTTTATAAAATACTATATTTTCTAAAAATGCTTTAGCTTCACATTCTTCTGTAGTATCTTCTAGTTACTGTATTTCCTATATCTCTTAGGCTAAGTGCCCCTTTTGATTTTCTTCTTTGTATTGTAGTTGAGGTTGATTGTACTGACATTGAAATTGTTGCTGATATGGCCTTTTTCTGCTTTATCCAATCTGTTACATTTTTGTATGCTTGATAAAATGAATAGTTAGTATATTTTAGTCTTTGTGGCTTCAAGATTACAAGTTTCCTGAGCTCTTTCATAGTCATCAAATTCTTGTATAAGAATTTTTCTTTTTCCTTTGTTCCTAGAATCATATTATCCTTTATTTTTTTTGTCTAAAAACTTTTGCTTCATCACTTCCATTCTTTGATTCTTGTGTATGAATATGGAAGGTAAATTTGGATCACAATTGATCCATTTTCCTTTTTCATTCCTTGTAATCTGTTTCTCAAAAAATCCATTAGTGTTGTCTTGAACAACAATATCTTGTGTGAACCCAAATAAATCTTGAGCATACTTGAATTCAACCATTTTTATACTTTCAATCAATTTGGTTACTAAGATGAGTTCTGTAATTAGCTCTTTCAAATTTGTGACTTTAAGACGATCAAACCATTGTGGATTTCCTGTTATATGTTTACTTGTTCCTGTATCCATAATTGCTTTAGCTTTGGAGGTTCTAATCCTTTGAGGTTGACTACCTTATGACTCCCTAGTTTTAAGTATGTAGTTCTTTCAATTCTATGTTTTGTAGAATACCTTGTGTCTCCCTAATGTTTGAAAGACAATATAATTTTCAACTTCTATGCTTCAAGAATAAATGCTTTACTTTTATCAATCAATGATTGATTTGAATGCAAATTCAATTATTTACAAAATTTCAAATTTATATCTCTAAGAATTTTGAATTTAGAGATTAAGCTATCAAATGTAATTTTGCCAACTATTTCTATGTAGACTTCCTTTTATCTCCCAAATTTATGAGTAAAATATTTAATTCTAAATTTCATAAACTATGTTTGATGTAGAATTCCTTATACCTCCAACTCTAGAAATTTAGAAATTTTATAAAAATAATATTTGCAAGTTTTATAATCATAGTTTGATATGGAATCCCTTATTTCTTCAAAGTTATCAATGTTACAAATATTTAATTCGTTTTGTAAACTTAAATATACAAATTTACAAAACCCTAAAAATAATACTTCAATTCAATGATAATCTATAATATCTAAATTTTCTAAGGTTTAACTAATACTTATCTTTTCAAAAAATACTTTTAAATTCTAACCTTAGAAATAATATTTTTTCAACCTTATGACTTCTAATATACTATTTTCCAACCCTTATTTCTCCTTTCAGTTAATTTTGGGAATTAATTCAAAATACAATGTTTTACCTTTTTGAATATTTGATTTCTCCTAGCACTGTTGGCCACCTCTCCTACATAACTGCCACTAAGAATTTTCAATATGCTTACAAATCTATGATCTAAACACCTAGCGAGGAATCTCTATTGCTTTTCTTGGACAAAGCGTTGCTCTGTTGCATATACCCAACGACTAACTTTGTGCACGTGAACTCCTAATAGTATTGTAGATAATTTGACCTCATTGAAAGTTATGTTCTTCCCCTGTTGATATGATTCAGTGCTTCGAATGTTGTGATGTCTCCAATGAGCGTTGAATTAAAGAACAACACGTTATATGAATCCTTCACAGTTTGCATGTAATGGTTAAGAGTTCATTGCTGATCTACTTGTGTAGCATAGTTGTTGAAAGTCTTGGGTATTGATTTATTTGTGTAAGGTAGTTGGTGAAATTATTGGATGCTAGTAGAGGCTGACTCAGGTTTTATTCTCCCTGTCCTCTCCATACTATAGATATACGACGTAGTTGGAAATGTCCTATGTGTTGGTAGGCTCCATTCCTCCTACATCGACCTTGTTTATATGGGTCCCTAAACAATTTGTTTGTAAGGATGGTGTAGCAGTTAAGGCTTTGGTATCTCTTTGTGGAGGTCCCATGTTCAAACCATTGCATACCCAGAAGGGGATAGGTTGGATAGTAGCGATTGAGTGGTTGTCGATTGACTACTCCAGTTAGATACCCTGAAGGGTCAAGTTCCTTGACTGTGCTTTACCCAGTGAACTTAGATTTTATAAATACAACCCATTTATGGTGTTACCAATTTCCTTATAAATTAAAATAAATATAATGTCTTTCTCCCTACTAAACGTAACAGCTCCAAAAATGGCATGTGAAAAACATTTGAATTATCCCTTAAAATGGTGGTCATGTTCCATGAATCATAGCTGGTTTTTTTTTGTTGTGTTGGAACTGACCTCAATAATATATTGCATAGCCTCTTGAACCAAATGTAAGGCCTCTTCGTGTGCATGATTTTCCAACAAGTGAGCTGAGAATATAACTATTTCAATAACTCTAATATGATCCCTTCAATTAATGATGCTTTGACTATCTCAATCTTGATGACTTTGCAACTCTTCCTTGCTATTCGAAAAAACAACTCTTAGACTCTTCTAATTTGCAGCTTGGTGGCTTCAAATCTCCTCTATGTAGCCTACTTGAAGCTAAAATATTTTAGCTATTGATGTTGCCTAAATGCTGCCCTCAAATTTATACTTTTCCAATATTTTATGCAGCCAATTTCTCCTTCGATTTGTTGTCCTTGAATCTCTAAAATCTGCCTAGAAACTCCTCCAAGTTTTGGTAAACTTCTTGTCAAATCTTTCTTCCTTTTGGGCTCGTTGTCGAATGGTGATAATTGTCCTAATATCTTTTGGTCAGGTGCTCATTTTTCTTGCACTCTTCTAACATGAACTCTGCTTCAAATCTTCTCAAATGGTTGTTGCTTCAACTATTGCAATAGGACCTTTTATAGTCCCTCTATCTTCAATATTCAATCTTCCAAAATTGGAAGCTCTTCAATGTGACCTCTTCTTGGGTCTCTTGATCTCTTCAATTATAAGTTTTATCTTCAAGATCTATCAATATCCTTCTATTTTGATTTTACTATTAGAATAGGTATATCCTTAAATATCACTGGTTTTCCTTCAACATAGTGAAAAATGCTATCTTCTTTGGTTTTCCTTTCTAGAGATAATTTATTTATCTTCTCTGGTTTCCCTTTCCAGAAGTAATTCCTTTATCTTCTCTGGTTTCTCTTTCTAAAGGTAATTCCTTTATCTTCTTTGGTTTCTTTTTCCATAGGTAATGCCTTTATCTTCTCTGTTTTCTTTTTTAGAGTTAATTCCTTTATCTTCATCGGTTTCTTATTAACTAGTAGAAATATTTTTTCCTTAATAAGACCTTCTATCAACCAATTCCAAGACAATGACTTTTGCATGCAGTGGTGCACAACGGTGATTCGGTTTGCAAATATATAACAAGTTCAGGTAGATAGTAGCAATGGTGGTCCCTTGTGGCTCTGATACCACTATTAGCTTTTGAAGCTATAGACTTAAATAAAATGTAATAGGAAGTAATGAAATAAGAAAGCAATATTATAACTATGATAATGACAATCTAATACAGATGCAAATAGCATGAGAAACTTTTGAAATCACTCATAAAATAGCCATTAATATATCCTGACAAAAATAGTATAATACTTTGAAAGTGTCCAGTAAGTGCCACATAACTCAAGGTTTTCTCATGTCTAAATAGCATTTCTACAATGACTCTTGGATGGCTATGACTCTTGGTCTTCCACATTCTCATGACTGTTCATATTTCTATAGATGTATGCATGATAGACATGTGTGCACATGCATACCTAACTAGGACACTTGTTCTTCCTATTCTAAAGGACTCATGTACATGTGGACAACATGCACATTTACATCATTGCACATTATTGTGCATTTATTCCATTGCATAAAGTAAATCCTAATCTAGGCATGTACCAAATAATGTAATATTCTCTAAAAATATTATACAATGTCATGTATAAATGACATATAAGATTAATGTGCACTACTTTGCTCCAAGTGTGGTGTTGGGAGCACATGGTGGTCTGAAGGCCTCACGCACTACCAGGTCCAATGCCCAACCTAGAGTGGCCAACAATATATAGGTGGTCTAGAGTCTTTGAGCGGTTCTAGAGGATGTACGTTGGTATCTTGCTACTAAGGAGACAAGTGATATCACGTGATCATATTGTGATTGTGGTGATTGCACCCTAGATAGACTAAGGATGTGATAGAGTTGGTGAGGGTTAAAAGGATCTAATGGATCTCTATAGAGAAGGGGGAGCTAAAGCTTTATCGGTTCAATTGAGTCTAATGATAGTTCAACATGTTTTATGAGATACCAAACTTGGGAGACTATTGGGACCCATCATGGGTCGATGGAGACCTTGATGTGAGGAGATGGGCAAATGAGGACCTTGATGATCCACTGTACATGGATCCAGGAATGGATGACATTGGGATGGCTCTCGGTTATAGGATATGGTATAGAAGCATCATGCCCCTGAGGATCTCTCCATTGGTGTCGGTGTAAACATGCTAGATAATAAGTCAAGACATGCGAATGACACTTTGAGAGGTGACTCGATGCACCATAGAGTGATAAAAGTAGGGCCAAGAGGCTCTAAGGCTGACACAAGTACGAATTTGAGTAGAGATGATGGTAGCAACAACAACCTTCTCTTAGATAAGAGAGGTGTGAACATAAAGAGATACCCCCATGGTGGCAAAATATAGGTTGAGTAAGGTAGCCAAAGAGGCCTCTACATCTACAGCAGCAGGACCTAGTAGGACTATAGGTCAATAAGACCTAGTAAGGGAGGTAGAGGCACTACGGGTCCAGTTAGGAACTATGCAATGAGATATGGACTTGCTCTGATAGGATCGAGTTAAGAGGCTAGAGGGGCTATGGGGAGCCATAAAAATGACTCTGATAGAGCAATACTAAGAACTAGCAGAGTGGAATAGGGTGGCTATAAAGCGATATGTCATTAGGGTTGAGGTAGATTACCTCAGGGGGGAGATGATCCAGTTGGAGCAAGAGCAACAATAGGCTCGGGTAGAGAGGACGGTTGTTATCACATCCAATCAACTAGACAAGAGGATCTGACTATTGGAGTATGAGTTGGCAATAGTGAGAGAGGCATGAGGCAATAATGTGACAATAAATGTACTATTAGATGTACTTTTAGGTTGTCCTTATAGAGGAGAGAGCTCCAACATCATCATCATTTAGATCACAAAGATGATCACAGACATAGACGATATCACGGTCTATGAGTATGGGCCCACTAGAACCTCCTCCTCTAGCAGACAAAGTAGAGGGTACAGGTTCCTACGGGTAGAACTGGGATCGAGATGATATGCTAATTTTGATTGTGGCATGCATCCCTAGGGATGGTTGAGTATGCCAAGCTCTTTATTGTGGCATACCAACCGACTAGCACACACTCCTATGATTTTTTGAGTAATAAATACTGTAGTTATTATTTATTATTTATGGTGTGAAAAATGTGTGTTCATTTTATGGATGATTTATTTTTTTATTTGAGTTATGCATGAGGATTACGAACATAATGAATGCAATGCATGAATAATCTAATTAAATGATTGCAAAATGAGCTTAACTAATGAAATGCATAAAAAATAAATAAAATGAATGTAAGTGAGATGAACAAATGTGCAGATGGAAAGAAGAAAAGAGAGGGAGGAAAAAATAAGAAGAAAAAAAGTGACGATAGGAGAAAGAGAAAGAAATAATAAAGAATAAAGAAGCAAAGCTCCAAAAAGGTCAAAAAAGAAAATAAAATAAAAAGGAAAGGAGCGGAACCCTATAAGGATGTATGCTCTAAAATGGCCATATGTGGAGGTTACCCCTCGCTAGTGGCCATGAAGCTATCCTGTAAGGGTGTTATGCTCACAAAGATGATCAAGAGAGGAGCGATACCTACTATGGGTGTGACGCTTGCTAATGGCTATGGTTGGAGAAATACCCGCTAGGATGTATGCTTGCAAATGGCCAAATGGAGGTTGCCCCTTGCTAGTGGCCATGAAGCTATCCCGTATGGGGTGAAATATTGTGATTGATTTTCCAAAAGGAGTGCAACCCAATAGGGGTGTGGTGTGTGCAAAATATGAGTGATAAAAGAAAAGCATAATAGAATAATGTGTGTGTGTGCATGTTTAGATGAGAAGAAGATAGAAGAATGGAAGAAGCAAGAAGCAAACAATAGTGTGTGTGTGTGTCCTTTTTAAAATTTCAATAGCTAAGAGATGTGCATAAGATAGTCAGTGGTCGTATGAACACCATAAATGATATTCATGCGGTATCTACCCTATCCCATGAGGATCCCTTAACAATCGAAATATCAAGAAGGAAAAGTGTGAGCAAAAAAAAGATGCACAGATTAGAAGAAGGAACATATATCCTTTGTCTTAGGAAAAAGAAGAAATGATTAAAACTTTCAAAGGGTAAAGGACATACAAGAGATGAAGAACTATATCCCTTGACTTGGAGATATTTTAAAATTATTGAAACTTTTAAGGTCAAGGAATATATGAGAAGAGAAAAGAAGAAAAATACATGAGCAAATGCAATGATGAAAAATGCATGAAGATATACCCTAGGTTGGGGATTCACTAAGCATTAGAGCCCTAGTATGAGTGCAAATGCATGTGAGCTAGAACCTAACTAGGTTTTATCACTTTCCATCCTTGCAAAGTCCCCAAGAATCTATATGATCAAGTAGTCATGCAAGTATGATCAAACAACAATGCAACTATATGATAAGCAAAATATGCAAATGGAACAGAATGTCAAGCAATTCATGCAAAATATGACAGGCAATCATGTAGTATGAGCAAGTAAACCAAATGCAGGATGAAGAATGAAGATGCAAAATCATGCATAATATATTTTTAGGTGCATTATGTTCATTGGTTCTTTTAAATATTTACCATCTAATGACACTAAACGATAGGCTCCTGAGCCAAAATTGGTCGTTATGACAAAGGGGCCTACCCAATTGGGCTAAAACTTGCCTTTTAGATCTAAACGAGCATTAGTATTCTTTTGGTTCTCCTTGAGGACAAGGTCCCCAACCTCAAAAGAATGATTACGCACTCTCTTGGAATAAGATTGCTTGATCCTATTTTGATAGGGTCAAAGATGCTCTAAGGCATGAATGCACTTTTCATCCAACAAATCTAATTGGTTTAAATGATATAAACAATACTCATCTCCAAAGGCATCTTGCAACAAGATGTGCAATGAAGGGACCTCTAACTCGAACAAAAAACTACCTCAGTCCCATAGACCAAGATATACAAAGAAGCGCTTGTAGGAGTTCACACATTGGTATGATAGGCCCACAAGGCAGGATAAAGTTGGATATGCTAGTCTTGATTGGTCTTACTAACCAACTTCTTAAGGATCTTGACTAAAGACTTATTGGATGCTTTAGCTTGACCATTACCCTAAGGGTAATATGAAGTTGACCACTTGTGTTGAATCTTGTACTTAGCATAAAGCTTATGGACATCCTTGTTCTTGAAAGGAGTGCCATTATCAAAAAGAATCATCAAAGGAATCCCAAACCTATAGAGGATTTGGTTGAAGATGAACTTGGAGATTTGAGCTCCAGTCACCATATCCAAGGGCATGGCTTTGACCCATTTAGTGAAGTACTCCATTATTATGATGATAAAATTGTGACCATCAGATGACGTTGGGTTAATATTCTCTATGATGTCCAATCCCCACATGGAAAATGGCCAAGGAGAAGAAATAACCTAAAGGTTTTGAGAAGGAGCATGAACAAGGTTGTCATGGCATTAACACTTGTCGCAACATCAAATATATTCACATGCATATTTATCCATGGAAGGTCAATAATACCCCATTTGAAGGAGCTTCTTGACAATGGAATTGCTGCTAAAATGGCCTCCACATGATACTTCATGAGCTTCACTAAGAGCTAGCCGAGACTTCATCAAAGTTAAGGTATCACAAGAGGATACCTTCAAAAGAATGTCGATATAAAGTATTTCCAATTATAACGAATTGACATGCTATTTTGCATAAAATATTACACTAATTGTGATCTAAACCATCAAGAATCAAACCATCCTTAAGGAAATTAAAGATGTCATTATACCATGGCTCAAATAGGGAAGCTTTAACGGTCAAAACATCTAACAAAACAAGACTAGAACTAAGTGACGTGGGCTCTTGAAGTTGTCCATCGATAATTGATACTTTATAATCTTCCAACTCCAAGGGAAAAAAGGATGTAACAATGACCATGGCATCCACATGGTGGTTGGAGGATCTAGGGATAAACTTTATGGTTACTCGATAGAGCACAGAAAAATCTTGGTGATAATATCTTTGTAAGGTTTTAGTTTATCATCCCGAGTTTGATAAACATCATTAATCTAATTAACCATAAGTTGAGAGTCACCAAAAACTAAAAGGACTCTAACCTTCAAGGCTAAGGTTGCTCTAATACCAAGGATCAAGGCTTCGTATTTTGTAGTATTATTCATGCAAGAGAAATGAAGCTTGAAGGAAAGAAGGATGTTTTTTGTGGGGTAACTAGAATTATTCAAGCATCGATGCTCTTTAAACATAGGGATTCATCAAAAAACAAAGTCTAAGACTTTGGCTCTTTGACTTCTAGACTAAGACACTCATTGGGAAACTTGACAACTAAGGGATGGGCTAACTCTAAGGGAGTGAAGGCTATATGATTATAAATCACCTAATATTTGATAGACTTTTGACCTATAAAGTTTAATTCAAACTCACAAAGGGCTAAGACCCACTTAACGACTCAACCTGAAGGGTGGGGCTTAGACATTAAGTAGCGCAAAGGATCAAACTTTGCAACTACCAATATCTTATGGCTAAGCATACAGTGTCTTAACTCCTGAAAAGCAAACACTAGAGTAAGTCAAAGCTTCTCAAATGGGGTGTATTGGGTTTCATAGCTGACCAAGGTTCTATTGATATAGTAAATGGCTCACTCTTTGTTTTGATTATCATATTGATCCAAAATGGCTTCCAAAGAGTGAGTTATGGTTGTTATGTAAAGTATCAAATTCTTATTTAGTCTAGGGAAAACTAAGATAAATAGGGAAGTGAGGTACCTTTTGAGTTCATCAAAAGCTTGTTGACACTCAAAATTCCACTAGATCAATACATATTTCTTAAGGATCTTAAGAAAGGGATGGCACTTATTGGCTAATTGAGCTATGAACCGATGAATAGCTTTAAGTTTACCCTACAATCTAACCAACTTGGTTAGGCTACAAGGAGGAGGTATGTTAGTGATAGTCTCTATCTTAGCAGGGTCTACATCAATGCCTTGCCTAGACATTATGAAACCTAACAACTTGCTATATGTGACTCCAAACACACACTTGGAGGGCTTAATATGAACTCTTTACTGCCAAAGTTGTTCAAAAATTTATCATAAGTCTTGAACATGATTCTCTCGATGTATGGAATGAACAAAAATATCACCCAAATAATCCTCAACAATATCATGCATCAGTCATGAAAAATATAAGTCATAACCCTCTAATATGTGGCACCAACATTATTCAAGCCAAAATGCATGAATTTATAATAAAATGTACCCCATAGAGTAATGAAGGTTGTCTTGATCCTAAAAAAACATCCATGCATAAAAACATTCCACATTTGGTAGTGAAATCTACAATCATATCTATGTTGGGGAGAGAAAAATCATCCTTGGGACATGCTAAGTTAATGTCCCTAAAGTTGGTACATATTATGATTGTTCCTACCTTTTTAGCTATAGGAACGATGTTGGAAATCCAATAAAAATAGTTGATAGCTTTGGTAAAACTGATTTCAAGGAGTTTTTGGAGCTCCTTGACCAAAAGTGTTAGCTTTTGATGTAGCATATAAAGGGAGATAGCAAACACAAGATGCAAAATAATATGACATAAATTAAATCTGCAAGATGACTAAAAATAATATATATAAATGATGGAGATGTTTACAAAATAACTCTAAAAGAAATGAACACTCCATGAATAGAGTTACTTCTCAAGAATGGTCATTGAGCATATCACACTCCACCATATTACATCACACCACTCAGGTTAATACTACTTCCTATTGATGTAGTACTCACTCTCTTTACATATATATTTGTTCTATACCTATGGCCCTTTATATAGTAAATAGGTTCCTTGGCCAACACTCTACCTAGATGTGCAAAGGATAGCTTCCACATATACATCTTGCACTTTAACACTTGTGCAGTTATTACATTGCATGAAGTAACTAGATAACACTTCCCCCTAAAGTAATCTAATATCCTAAGTATGTACCAAGGAAAGGTACATTTACATGATCCAAATGATGTAATAGATTCTATTTTTAACAAAAATAGCAACCTTAGGATACATCTTCCTTAGTTTTTACTTAATAGGCTTAACACTAGGATTAGCTACCAAATGATGCATAGCAAGGAAGGGATCAAGCCATGGCATGTCAATTTATGACCAAGCAAAAATATCATGAAATTCCTTCAACAAATTGATCAATTGATCCTGCTCGTACATGGACAAGGCTTTGACTGACTTAAGAATTCTAAGGCTCTCCTCAGAACCTATATTAACATCTATGGTATCCTCGATGAGAATATGAGACTCATCCTCATAAGGAAGTGGGGTAGGGATCACTCCTAGTTGCTCAAGGTCCTTGGGAGATATAGGGATAGAATCCCCTTGAGAAGTAGAAGACTCAACATGCACAACACAAGGGAATGAACCGTTAAAGAAGAAGCTATTTCGAAGGATATGCTAATGACCATATCACAAAGAGTATCCCCTTTAGCATACTCCTTGGAATCGTAACTAACTGAGTGCCTTTGCTTCTTTCTCATTTTTTTACCTATTCTTCCTGTATTCCTCCTCAAGGAGCACCCAAAGTTGTCGCCACCTCGACTTGTTCATCCTCCACCAATTCTACACCCACCCTTACCATAAACACAATTCACCCATTCTTGTACATTATTTAACATTGGGGGTGCTTAAGGTATCACACCTTCCCCCCTAAAACAAAAAAACAAACAAAATCACAAAAACAACAAAAAATAATAAAAAATTCCAAAAAAATCAATAAAACATCAAAAATAACAAAAATATTTGCATTACATCATCATGCATTTCACATCATTCATTGTTAAATGCATTAGGCATATTCGTTCATCACACTTGCATTAGAATATGCTGTTCTTGCATTACCACAAATAACACCACACTTGTATGACTGTCATCAGTCTTAATAAAACCTTTCCATCATTACACATATCATTACCATCCACATGCCCCTTTGTAAGTAACTATGTTTTTCAACACAACCAGTAAGTTGCTATGGGGCATTCACTAGGGTTTTTAGTCATTTAGCCATCCCTAGTTATCTTTTCAAATTTTGTAGAAAGCTATCTTGGCTTTTGGTATTCATTATCCTTATTGTACCTTGTATATATCAAATCCCAACACACATGTCACATTTAAAATATGAGTGTAATGAAGGATGAAACTATAATGTTGTCCTTGCCCCCTTAAGTGAAAGGTTTCCCTTACTCATCCTATCACGCGCATGGTCTAGGATGTTGGAAAATTGACAAAAGGACAAGCTCCCACCTACCCAAGAAATCCCCTTTTCTCCTACCACAAAATGAGCAAGTTCCCAAAACAAAACAAAAAAAATAGTGATCTTCACCACTAATCAAATCCATTGCTCCAAAAAAAAATAGACTATGGTTTTCACCACTAAGCATGAGTAAGTATCCCAAAGCAATCAAAAGAAAATAAGGAGGTAATGAGCTTGAATCCTTGGAATCCTTAGTATTCAAAAGCCATGGGGCAATATCCATTACAATAATGGGTTGAATAAAACCCACCTAGCAATGGAGGAGCCTTACGCATGGTGATATGTTTGTCACATTAGCAACCTTCTTTTGTAAAGATCAATGTCAACTTACGGATGAGCTAGCTTTTGGTGGCTTGTATTGCCTAGTAGTCTAGTCCAACTACGTCCAAACTCAGGATAATCATGGCCATGAGGTTATCCCTATTATAGCAATGGATTTAATGAAATTCGTATGGCAATGGGGTAGTCTTAAGCATCATTAATGAACATCACTATACACACATGGTGATATTGACTATCTGGATCTTCCTAGCATACTTTTATCTTTCAAGAGTCTTGTGTAGTCGGTCTACATATTTTGACTGGTCAACTAGGGTGATTGAGTCTCATGAAAACCATGTTGTTTCCCTATAGCATCTTATTGGTCATCCATCTATCATCTACATTTTCATCATCTCAGAAAAAGGTTAACATTTTGATTAACAATTTTTATACATTCTGTGGTGCGTACAATTAGGTTGTTTTGCATCTTACAAAGTCTAAGCATACATGCATCCATCATCCATCATTGCATTCACATCACATCACAAAAATACCTAAAGGCATATAATCCCTTTGGTCACCACCACAAAATGCCCCAAAGGCACTTAAGCCCTTTGGTCACATCATCACAAAAAGCCCCAAAGGCACTTAAGCCCTTTGGTCACATCATCACAAAAATCCCCAAAGGCACTTAAGCCCTTTGGTCACATCATCACAAAAAGCCCCAAAGGCACTTAAGCCCTTTGGTCACATAATCACAAAATCCCCAAAGGCACATAAGCCCTTTGGTCACATCACAAAAATCCCCAAAGGCACATAAACCCTTTGGTCGCATCATCACAAAAATCCCCAAAGGCACTTAAGCCCTTTGGTCACATCAATCAAAAGGCTCCAAAGGTACCCAAACTCCTTTGGTCAATTTTAAAAATGCCCCAAAGGCACTTAAGCCCTTTGGTCACATCAATTCAAAAGGCTCCAAAGGTACCCAAACTCCTTTGATCAATTTCAAAAGGCTCCAAGGGAACCTAACCCGTCACGTAAAATAAAAAATATTTTCAAGTGAACCTCGTACCTAGTAATTTAACCTATATACCTAGTAATTCTAGTGAATAATTCTTCATGCAATCCAGTTGGATGGGTAAGTTACCATAAGGCTAATTGAACCAAAAATAACTCCAATCAGAATCAAAATGCTCTCATTTCAATTCCCTAAGAAGGCCATGTGTCCTAACTACTCAAAGGGATAGAGGTAGACATTTTATTCTCCCATTATGCCTCATAGGATCATCGAATATAGTGATTCACCTTGATATTTAATCAAATTGTCATCATCTCAACTCCCTAAGAATGCCATGTTGCTAGACTACTCCAAGGGATAGAGGTGTATAATTACCCATAATGGTTGAAATCACAACTACAACAAGATTTTCTCCCTTTCACATTTGCAAAGTCCTACAATATCCAAAACAAGTCATCTTGGTCAAGCGACTCATTGCTTTCATCACTTTCCATCTCCTCTATCGACTTGTTGCTTGAGGGGGTAGTCATGCATCACAAAATTCATAATCGGAATCAATAATAAAAAACTCAATCATGCAAATTGCGTTCATTCAAGAATCATTACCAAAGACAATCATGCCCCTGCTTGGGGTAGATAACAAGCAAATATTTCAACTAAGCACACAACATGACAACCTAACCTTCTTATTTGGTATACCCAACAAGGTTACCAAATACTTGGTATTCTCCAAAGCCTAGGGTTGTAAGTCCTCTGAGCCTACCTAGAAGCTGAAGAGAAACCAAGACCAATTTATTTAATGAGTTGGAAGCAATGATTCAAGGATGCATGCTCTTTCCATGATTGGGGCATCTAAAATTGATCAGATCAATGAAAATCATCAACCTTCAACTTGACTATAGGATATGTATCTTTTGTTTTTGCATCGCATTGTATTTTACACAACATGGTACAAAAAGGGGCATCTGTAGATACCTAAAATTGGTCATTTTGAGAAGACTACCCACATGGACCCTTCTTAGGCTATATGACCCGCTTTGAACAGCCTCAGGGCTAAAAAAATGGGTTTCACCACTTAAACAGGGACATTTCCCTTTGCAGCCTCCTTGGCCACTTAAGCCCTTTCCTACACATAGCTCATGGTCACCATGTGACCACCCCCCACAAAATAACCCTATGTGCACAAATGACCTAAATTTAGTTTAGCCTAACCTAGGGCCACCTCACCATGCCCACTTGCATGATAAGACCACCTCATCATACCCTTCCACATCACCCTAGGTCACACATCATCCCTAGGCCACACTCATTCCCTTGGTCACACATATTCCCTATGCATCTCATTCCCTATGTATCCTCATTCCCTAGGCACATCATCCCTAGGCCACACACATTCCCAAGGCACATCATCCCTAAGCATTCCATTATCTAGGCACCTAATCCCTAGGTCACACAAATTCCTGAGGTCTCCCACCCTTTCCTATGCACATGCCCACAACATGTCTCCCATGCTTGCCATGGTTCACATGCCACTTCCCTTTCCAAGGGAATTTTTATATCCATCCCATGCCATTTTGTCCCCCCACTAGCCCATGTGGAGGGACACCTCATCCCCCCTTATCTTGCCTAAAAGGCTATAAATACCCCCTCAATTGGAGAAAAATAGGAGGCTGAGAATACATACCGTTAGGCTACCAAAATTACGCCAAGAGTTCTCATGCACCAAAGTATTGAAGCCCTTAGATCCTCCTTTCAGATCTTTCTACCAGCAAACCTAAACCACGCATTTACGGTTACATAGTTGTAACCGCCCTTTTGGGGTTTCCAACTGCATGACCGCGGTTGACCAGTCAGAATTGTGTACCCGTGGTTTCTTAGGATCCAAAAAAACTTACGATAAGCATGGATC
Organism: Wollemia nobilis; assembly: GCA_028583015.1. Classification (NCBI taxonomy): domain Eukaryota; kingdom Viridiplantae; phylum Streptophyta; class Pinopsida; order Araucariales; family Araucariaceae; genus Wollemia; species Wollemia nobilis. Next base: position 5,090,652 of record JAQPPZ010003645.1, on the reverse strand, counting down.
TATAACCGACTTTCAACGAGGTATTTTAGGTTTTACTTCTCTATTTTTTGCATTGTATTTCATGCTTATGCAGCTAGGGTTTTACACCATTATCTTCTATCTTGATCAACAGGTGATACTAACCCCTGTTTTCTTTCGTGTGTGCAGGAGATAGGTACTTGGAGAGCTACTGAAGCTAGAGTGGTACCATCCCTAGATACGAAAAAGCCCACTCACCCCCGAAGTTGCAGTAGAAGAATGGAGGACACAAGTTGACCTTCTTGGAGGACCCAAACCTACCTCTTGGGCATTTGTATTTCATAAAAAAAAATAAGCATTGTAATATATGTCCCCTAAGCATTGGGATATCAAGTATTGTAAAATGGAAGACTAAGGCTCCCCTGTTTAATAAAAAGAAAGATTATTGCAATAACTTCATATCCCTTTTTCATGCTTATGTTTTGGTGTCGTTCCTTTTTGTTGCAAACAGGTTGTGTGATGCAAAATCTTACTTTTTTGGGATCCATACACTGGTGTGTGAATCTAACTATGCCTCAAGATTTGCACACTTCTATGTGAATCTAAATTTGATGTATTTTTTGAGCAACTTTGGTGTCTATGTATCACATTCTAGATTTTCACTAGGTTCTAAGAAATTTTCCTGTAGCAGAGGGGCAAAAAGTTTGTCTTTGAAGTGGGTGCAAAGCACCAAAAAAAAAGAATGAAAAATGAAAATTGAGAAAGAAATCCAAAATCCAAGTTGTGAGGTTGCCAAATAAATATTCAAGAAATGATTTCACCTTGGAGATGTCATTTTGGAAGGCATTTTGGCCTATGAAGGTGGAGAGGTATGTGAGATAGCAATCTTAATGGGGAATATATGTGTTTATCCCTTGAACTACCTGATTTTTGTTGTTGGATGTTCAGAGACTGATACCTTGATTTCAAGGATCAATTTTTGGGATAGTTTTAAGGATTCACACAATACTATGTGAATCTGCCTATGACATTCACACATTGCTACATGAATCTACCTTGCAGGCCAAAAAAGTAATAGAGGAGGACCTAAGGTGTATTCAGGGTTTTGGATGCCTTTGTTATGGTTTTGTAGTACCTAAAACACTGAAAAAATAATAAAAAATGATAGTGAGCTAGCGAGAAAGGCTAAGCAAGGAAACAAAATATGGTGGGCATCCCATCAGGCATGCTAGAATGAAGCATAGAGAAACTAGATATTTTGAAATTGATATAAAAAGGAAAGTTACAAATTTTGTCCTTTTACAAAAGGGCCATGATAGACCTCAAAATGGGGTCTTCCATGAGGGAAACCCTCTTCTAGTAGAGATGGTAAAAAACCACCAATTGTTCTCCTTGTCTTCCTCGATTTGAGTGGGCTTATTGCTCGTGTGCCAGTATAAGTTAGTCCTATTCTTGAGACCTTGAGACCTACAAAAATATGATAAAACATTTGGGGACCTATCTTTATCATACCCCTCATGTTTGAAGACAAAAGACTCTTAAACCAAACTTGAAACATGATTAAAATTGCATAAAATGATGAGAATTAGGCATAGCAAGAATGTTAACCTGATTTTGGGAGCTCTGGGAGGTTGAAAATAGGATTCACACAATGTTGTGTGAATCTGACTATACCCCAGGCTTCATACAATGTTGTGTGAATCTGATTATGCCCCAGGATTCGCACACACCTATTCAAATTTGATTATGTTTTCTAAAATTGATGGTTTTTAATGTGATAGTTCTTCTGGTGCAACTATCACTTATGTTATCTATCGAGTCACCTTCAAAAACTGAAAATCTTTATTAGCAACCTATCAAGCAACACAAGATGGTGATGAATTCATGTGGGTCTCCATGTGAGGGTGGATGGTGAGTGATGTTGAATGATTTTGAAATGATGTTGGTGGTCTAGCCTAATTTTAGTAGAGTTTGGGTATGTAGATGAGTGTTGTTTTTTTTTAATATAGAGGGAATGACCCTCTATTTATAGAATTTACCAAGCTTAGGGGAGGGACTAAGGTGTCCCTTGTGAGGTGTCCCTTGCAAGGTGTCTCTTGATGTGGTATGCTCCATAAGTGCATTTGGGTGAGAGAATCCCTCACCCACCTACATGTCATAAATGAGCATGGGGATGTGGAGTGGAGTTGAGGTTAAACCCTAACTACAGTAAGGTTAACCATGGGTTAGTTGTTGACTTGGTTGAGGTGGAAGGTGAGTCATCCATGCCCATGCCTTGAAAACCAAAAAGTCTTCAACAATAAATTATGAATTCAAACCCACATGGGGATTTGAAATGGAGCAAGAGTTAGATTTTGTAGACATTTAAAATTAACAGTTTTGATAAAATAATAAATTAAAAATAAATATACCTAAATAAGCCTTATAAAATTAAAATCCCTAATGTTGCCTGATAAAACCTTAGAAACATACCACAAAAATTAAATATAAATAATAAATCCAATTTTTGATACATTTTCTACACTTACAAAAATAATAAAAATAACCATAATTCCTAATCATTTCCATATGCCATTAGAAATTAATTAAAACATGTATTATTCTAATTAATCATAATTTACATCACCATCATGACCCTCATTTATGACCTCTCCTACATAGAAAATGATAAAAATAAATAAAATAATAATAAAGGCAATTAGTATTAATTAAATAAATCATTAAAGCCCCTTAATTAAGATTAAGCAACATTCTAGGCAATGCATTTAATATAAATTTTCTACAAACCAAGAAAATCTGCCCCTTTTCAATACTTAAATATTCCACACATTAATATGCCACCTCCCATGTACTCCCTCCCTCATGCCATAAAAAGAAATTTAAAATTTAAAAATATGACAGGTCAAAGGGAGCATTTATCCCACTTGGCCCAAAGGACAACCACTTCATTACTCTTGGTAATTTTTTTTTATATATTTCCATTCCCCCATGGACCTGGGTCCCTTCCTCCTAGGACACCTCCTCCAAGGAAATTTAATATGCCAACTCCTCCCTCTTACACCTCATCATTTTTAGCAATTTTAAAATACCCCCACACTCCCCCATGTGCCTTGGGAAACTAATTTAAAATTAGTTTCCCTTCCCCTAGGCCACCCCTTTCCAAAGCAATTAAATGAACCCCTCCACCTCATCCCCTTCTAGACTTTTCCCTCACCTACCCTACCCATGTGGAGACCAAGTGGATCCTATGTGGCATTCCATTCATCCAACCCTAAAATTCCTATAAATACCCTTGGCCATGGCCAAAGAAAGGGAGCCCATTTCCAGCAGCTGCTAACATTCCCTCGAGACTCCCATAACTCCATTCCTTCTTTGAGATCTCAAGTCCCTTTATTTATAGTCTGTAGTAATAGTCTTGATACCGCCTCCCTTAAGATGGTCCTGCCTTACCGCCTTCCCAAAGATGATCTTGCCTTTGACATGAAACAATAGCTTCAACAACATCTTCGATGACATTCCAACACATAACAGGTATAATATTTTATTTTCTTGCATTTTGGTTTATATAGCAATAGTTATTTTGTTATTTATTGTGGTTTATATCTTGCTTGAACTAAGGCCCAACTTAGGTGGGCCCATCTATCTTCTAATATCTTCTTTGTTGGTTGTGTGTAGGTATTTCAATCCATATTTAGCAACCCTTGGAAGTCCCCACTTGCAAGCATTTATACTTTGATATCTCTTGATTGCATTCAATTGTGGGGGAGAAGCACAAACACCATCTTATTTGTAAAAACCCTCTTAGGCTAATTTGTAATTGTAAAAGATAAAGTTGCATTTTGTATTGTAAAAGATCACATATATTTTATCATAAAATTCATTATATACATTGCTCTTTCTTTGTCTTTGTGTTTCATTGTTGATGGTGGTTTCTCCTCCCTACAAAATGGTATACCCAGTGGGACCATTCCCTTAACTTGCACTTTATTTTTACTTTATTTCAATTCATATCAGCAATAAGGATAAAGTGCAGTCTTTGTTTTATGCTATTACTATCATTTTTTGACCACTGCCACACCCTCTTTACTATCTATTGTTGTTTTTCTTTTTTTGTAGGTAATAGTCAAGACCGCCTAGACAAAGACGACCTCACATTGCTTTACCACTTGTGTAGAGATGGTTTTGCATCATAGGATGCAGATTTGCAACACTCGTGTAAGCTTCCAGGTAAGTCCATATTTTCTGCTCTCATCACTGTTTAATAGCATAATCTTGGTCTCTTTGATACATACAAGCCTCCTTAAGATTTTGTTAGCATAGTTTATTTCATTTCACACTTTGCAAGCTTTCTTGGGTTTCCCTCTTAGCATAGTTTGCCCTCTTAGGCTCTTTTATACACATATAAGCCTCCTTCGGCTTTGCCTTAGCTTAGATTTCCCCTTTGGACCTTTTTCCTACACACACATTTAGCTTAGCTTGCCCCCTTGGGCTTTCCTTTCACACACACAAGCCTCCTTGGGCTTCTAGGTTAGCTTTTTCCCCCTTGGGCTCTACTCTTACACACTTCATGAGCCTCCTTAGCCTTTCCTTTTAGGATAGTTGGCCCCCTTGGGATTTTATTTTCACAAACCCATAAGCTTCCTTAGGATTTCCTTTTAGCGCAACTTGCCCCCTTGGGCTTCCCCCTTTCACACACACAATACAACCCCCTTTAGCTTACTTTTCTTTAGCTAGAATAGTGAGTTTTAGTTGCACTTTCATTTTTTAGAACTTTTATTTAAGACTAGTTTTTAGTTAATCTCTCTTTCCTTTTTAGTTTAGATTTTAATTTCTATTGTAAAAATATTAGATAGCAATAATTAGTTTATATTTCCTTTACTTGTCATAGGATGAATAGATTGTTGCATTTTTGTTGATTGTCTTTGTTTTTACTCAAGATCACCTGCCCAAATATGGTATTGCACTCTATTGCTATATTTATGTTTTTTGTTATGTTTATTGTGTTTTGGAGCATGACCGCCTCCCTAAAGATGGTCTCATCCTATCCTATCACCTCCCCGAAGGTGATCTTACCCACTGGTTGTTTTAGCCACTCTGTTGTTGTACCACCTCCCCTGAGATGGTCTTACCTATCTCTAATCGTCCCTATGAAGGTGGTATTGCCTGCTATTCATTTTTGGTGTTGTTTTCTCTTTGTTTTTGTACTACTTGCTAAACTATATCCTCAGATACGGTTTTGACCTTACCATCTCCTTCCAAGCAATCCCCCTTGCTATTTATTTTTGTATTGCTTGTTGACTATTTTCCACTGCCAACTAAACTGTCTCCCCAGAGGTGGTCTTGACTATAACCGTCTCCCTGCAAATGGTCTCTCTTACATACAATATTTTTATAGATAGTTACATTTTCAGTTACATAGCTATTAGATTAGCATTATTTTTAGCCTTAGCTTAGATATTTTGTTTGTTGTCTGCTTAGACTAGATTTTTCACACACTTGCACTCTATTTTTCTGCACTCCATTATCATATATACACATTTGAGTGTGAGGATAACCTCCTTGGTGACGTTGGATTTCACCACCAACCATTAGGAGCCCTTAGAATCGCCATAGTTAGTATGATAGTCTTCTGGATTTCATCACTCGAAAGTTGGTTACCCTTGGGACTAGCTCAAGGTGATCATTAGGATAGATGCCCTTTAGCTACGAGGCTTAATAATTGGTGGAACGCAGCTATCACTTTTGTCCAAGATTGCTCAAGAGTGAAGCGAAAGCCTGTGGGACTCCTCCCAGGTATTAGGCAAGTAGCAGGACCTAGACAATGTGGCCTCTCTCATAGAGGTATTATTTTTGTGCCCTTAGGCTACCCCACACCTACCCTCCATCCTAGGAAGCCATTTTAGCCATTGGTATTTTACCATTCGATAGAGTGGTAGGGTGCCAACACACCTTTTGTAGATACCACTTCACCACCACCTTTTGTAGTCTAGGGTAGGTTTTCACATAAAACACATGAAAAACCCTATTTATATATATTTGTGTGCTTATATAGATACTTGGTGTGGTTTGTATTATTGATTGCTAATTTTGTATTTATATATATATATATATATATATATCTATATAAATTTTTCGTGATTAGTATTACCCCTTAGAGTTGTGATATATTAATCTAAACTTTTTGTGTGACTAACCTTTGGCCATTTTGTTTGTTCTATGGTTTTGATGTGAAGCCAAGCCCGAGCTCAAAACCAACCCACTATGGACTCTACCCAACCATCCTCTACCACACCCAGCCTACCACCTTTGAGTGAAGACTTATTCACTCAATCTACCTCTTTTCTACAACATACCCCATTTCCCCTAGATACCCATCACAATTATGACTCTTACCCCGTTATTACCGCCATTTCCAATCTTGAGACCATTTCTTTGGATACCTCTAGTGAGGCTAGTCCAACCCAAACCCAAAAAATCCCATCACCTTTTGATCCTTCAACATCCACCTTACCCTTAATCACCATTCCACAACCTTCACCCACTTTTACCCCCACTTTCGACCTCCTATCTCAACCCCTTATTGATTATTCTACTACCCAAAACCTTATCCAACTCTCTACTTCTATACCATCTCCACTTCAACAATTAATGACCCAACCCCAAATCAATGTAGTCACCCATTCCATTACCCCACCCTCTACCTCCTCCTTTCTAGCCATAAATATTGGACCCTCCCAACCATCTTCTTCTACACTCCCTCCCCAATATAATGTCACCACTACCCCACCCTATACTTTGGTATATGGTATGCCAATTCACGACTATGATATTTTTATGCCTAACATTCCACCTACAACCAATCTCATTTTTAATTTAGCCTCAGAACAACCTACTAGCACCAATCCCCTACCTCAATATAATGTTCCCAATGTCCAACCACCACCCCAAATTCCACTACCATCTAATCCCCCTATTCCTTCTCAAACCACTCCCCTTACCCAAGGATACATAGCTTCACCCCAATCCCAAAACCAATCATCTCTTCCACCTACAACCAATCCCTCGTTTTAACTTTAGCCTCACCACAACCTACTAGCACCAATCCCCCACCTCAATATAATATTTTCAATGTCCAACCACCATCCCAAATTCAATCACCATCTAATCCCCCTATTCCTCCTCAAACCACTCCCTTTACCCAAGAATACATAGCTTCACCCCAATCCCAAAACCAATCATCTCTTCCACCTCAACAATTCCCTCCAAATCCTCCCATCCAACCTTCTTACCCCCAATACCAAACTCTCCCTCAACAACCACCCCAATCTTATCAATTCCCTCAACAACAACCTCAACCTAACCCTCAGACCATACCTACCTATCCTCAACCTCAACATACACCATCCCAAATCCCTCAATACACTCTTCCACAAGTCCCTCAACCTCCTCCTCAATCTCAACCTACACCATCCCAAACCCCTCAATCCACTCTTCCACAAGTCCCTCAACCTCCCTCCCAACCACAACCAAACCCTTCTCATCCAACTCCCTCTTTCCAACCACCCCTTGATTTACTTCAATATTATCCCCAATACCCATCCTACACCCCTTACCCTTCACAACCATTACCACTCCAACCCAACACCCAAACCTATACCTCCCAACCTCCCAATTATGTCCCTACACCTTCCAATCCCACCCACAATCCAACATCTTCCCTATCTATATCACAGTCATCTTCACAAGATGAGATGCAATGACTTATCAGTCGTATGAATGCACTTGAACTTCAAACTATGGGTATAGGCTACCAAAAGCCAACCCTTAGCCAAATTTACACCCAACCCATCCATCCATCTGTACCTACCCTAGTTTACCCTTATAAATTTGAGTTGCCCAAACTTGAGCCCTTCACTAGACATGGGGATCCAAAAGACTTCTTGAGTAAATATCTTAATGCTTGCTTCTTAATTAGTGGTAGTGACCACCTCCTTCTTCACACCTTTGGTATTTACCTAAGTGGCATCGCTCTTGAGTGGTATAATGCTCTCCCGCAACATAGTATTTATACCTTTGAGTAATTAGCTAACCTCTTTCTTGAGAGGTTTGCCCTCTTGGTTAAAAAGAAAGCCAACCTCACTGATATTTATAACCTTAAACAATTTGAAGATGAATTTGTTTTAGATTATGGAGCTCGATGGCAAGCAATGATCAATGAATTACCCTTTTCCTTACCCATCATCGAGCTAACTCACCTCTTCACCCACAGTTGTAATAAACATATCTCCTTACTCCTCCAATTACAACAATATAGGACCTTTGAAGAGGCATTAGCCCAAGCTAAGGTCATTGAGGACATCAAAATTCAAGAGGGTGTCATAAAACTCAAGAAGAAAGAGTGGACCAATAAGAATCAAAAGAGTAATGCCACTTCTTCTAAATCACCTCAAGTTAACCAAATCGTCCTCACCGCACCCCCTCCTACTCCCACTACACAATATCCTACCCAATTCCAACCCCAACCAACAACTCAATCATCATTGACCCAACCCCTAGCCTCCTCTTCTACATCCCAACCTTCAAATAAGCCTCGTCGGGTGCCAAGACGTGAGTTTACTCCCCTTGCTGAGCCTTTAGCCAATATCTTCCATCGCCTCATTGAATCCCAAGCCATTACCCTACCCAAAATTAAACCCCTTTATGATCCCAATAGGCCCCTACCCCAATCTTATAAACCACATCTTTATTGTGTCTATCATCATCAACTAGATCATGATATTGAACATTGTATGCAATTTAAAAATGTGGTCTAGGACATGATAGAATGGGGGAATATTTGTGTTGACAATCTCATGGCTCCCCCTAATCAAAACCTTGGGATCTACCAAAACCCCTTACCCCAACACACCACAACCTCCACACCACCTAACCAAGTAAATCATATTGATCACAAACCTAGCTTTGTTGGGATGGTGCATGTAACCACTAGAGGTTAGCACCAAACCAACTACCAACACCAATCCCAAGCTCAATCCCAAACCCAACCCTCAAATTCTCCATCCGACACCCAAAAATACCCACCCCCATTATCACCATATCCCCCAAACCATTCCCACCTAAACCTATCATCACTCTCACCCAAAAACTAACTAATTGCCTTAAACTTACCCCCACCAAATTATCAGTTTATGACCTTATTCAGTAATCCCCCACCCACCAAGAAGTCTTAATGGAGATCCTAACTAACCAAATTAAAAAATTAAAACATAACCTTTTTAAATTAAATATTATTATTTAATATTTTTATTAAAATTTAATATAATAATTTAATGTTATAAAGAACACCCTCAAATGTAAGAGTTTGTACCCTTGACTTCTTGTCCACAACAAACGCCTTCACTTTCCACTCTGTCAAAACCATGATCATGTTTAATCCTCCCTTGTTTAATACCACAATCACAGTCATTAATAAGAGGCCACGCAACGTTTGCCGTAGTTACCGTTTTATTTCTATGTGCCCTGAGACTACCCAGGAGGATTAAAGGTTCCCTGCCTTCCCGAAGGCCTGGAACACAAATTTCTTCAATAAAATTGAATTGGGTGTGTCCAGTCATAAATTCGTTGGAAATAAAATGAGGAAGGAAGACACCGTCAAACTCATCAGCGCAGAGGGATTCGAATTCGTGATTGATAGGAAGGCAGCTCTGGTCTCTAACACCCTCAAGAATATGCTCACATCAACAGGTATCAAAACCTCACTCAGGTTTGATTATATATATTACATATAACGCGCACCTTAATCCATGTTATCGATTTTTACATCAAACCAGTCCAATATATAGTTTATGAGACGCAACAACCCTTTATGTTTCCTGGATTCCAGGTTTCATACAACCCCATATGCCCCTTTTTTTCAAAAAGATCCTCACAAAGCCAGGGAGGGTGTAGGAGCTGTAATTGAATTTTCTATAATTAATTCTATTCTTGTTTATGCACTCCCTCCGGAATCCCTTTGTGACTGATCTAGTTTTCAAGCTATATAATCTGGTTTCATGATATGCATTTTGACAGAAATCAAACTTTCATGTTTTGTGTAACCTATTTTATCTTTACGTTAGGTGACTAATTTTTGGGCATATTGGTAAGCAGTCATGCCCTGTGAGGAGTGTGTAATCAAAGTGGGGTAATTGTTTGGCTAAAGCAGCCTCATTTTGATTTTGACCCATATTGTCAGGGCTATTTCAACAAGTATTTTCTGCAGAGTTTGAAACCATGTCATCTTTATGGTAATTGTGCTTCTTACCCCTAGACCATGGCCTGGAGGGAAACTAATTAAACCCAATATGATTTTGGAGGTATGAGTCCTACCAATTTAGCAGTCTTAGAGCCCATGCGTGGGATTGTAGGCAAACGGTGGGGAGCAAAGCATTTCAGATCATAGAAGAAGGTTTTAATTACCTTCACATTTAATCAAAAGTTATGGGTAAACGTTAACATTTAATCAAACGTCATTAGTTTAACCAGTTATAACTTTCAAAGAGGAGAATTTGGTTCTAATATTGCCAGACTTAAAATGTTGTAATACCATGGGTGGAACCGTTTCAATCCCATATAACCAATTAAAAAATTTTAAGTCTTAGAGGGCAAGTGCACAGCACTTTTGGTAATATTAGGTTGCAGTTTTGTGAGTGGTTTAGTATATCCTATTGCCTTGCCTTTGGAGTATAATTATGATGTAGACAAGTCCAGTTTCAAGGCCATTCTTTAAATTCTGTCTATGTTTTCTTTCTAAATTCTGCCCATGTTAATTTCTTTCAGTTTCAATTGAAATTGCTGCTTAGGAATGCTAGGTGAAAAAAATAAAATAAAATGTAAAGAAGCATTTACAGATGGAATTGTTGTTTAGAAATGCTATGTAAAAAGTTCTTCAAATGCTATTTAACATTTAGACTAATCTCATTGGGCCAAACACAGAAATTTTGTTTGTAGCCTAGGGGAAGATGGGAATTATGTTTGTCACTGATCATCTACTATAGTATAGTTCTCAAATTCAGTTTTGGTAATGTAGCCAAGTACTATAGGATAGTTCTCAAACCGAGTTTTGTTACTGTAGCCAAGTTTGGATTCAGACAAATCATGAGAAAGTCCTGACACAGGTGATGTTTTTCTTCCCAAACCATTAACAAAGGATTAAAATTAAACTTAAATAAGCTTACTGCTGACAAAGGAAAAATTAACACTGACTTTAAAACTTAGAAAGTGGGAGGGCTAAATAAAACCTCAGATATATATTAGTAGGCATGCATTTACCGTCAAGGCCAATATGCGCTATTCTCTTGTTATTTTTTCCCGTACTGTACAGTCTTGATGAGTAAATCAACATTATATTAATGCTTTACTGTTTTCATTTTCTTTGTTTTACGATGTAAAATATTTGTATTTTTAAGCTATAGGTCACCTTATCACTATGTGAGGATGAGGATATGGGCTGCATTATTGCAGTGTGTGTTGAACTTGGGTCATGGTTTTACAAAGATACCCCATTTTCAATATGTTGCAACCTCATTTACTCATTTTCCATTATACCACAATCTATGTGACTTCTTGGCTAGATTATAGGGCATCTTTCTCTGGTGACTCTTGTGAGGATATTTGAACCTGGTACATGCTATTACTATCTTTTGTAAGAATCAACTTTCACTTGTTTGATGACTGAATCTATTGCCTCCTTTTCTTTTAATTCTTTTTAATATGAGCTTTGGTCATTATTGGACATAAATTGCAATACACCTTATCTAAACCTATGTGAATACTATCTGTGCTCAAAATGGGGCTCTTAAATACATTACAGCATCCAGTGAGTTTCAGAATATGCTTATTAAAGCAGTTACAGAGTTCTTTGTTTACAGTCCTTATCAGTTAAAGTTGCAGTATTTAATACAAAATTAACCTATCACAGGCAATCTTGTTATCGAAGTACCTCTTGGTCTGTGATCTGCCTAGTGGAGAGAAATACGCTCTAGACCACAGGGTCCAAGATTGGATGGTTCAGGATTTCTCCCTAGCCAACCTCCAGAGAAGGCTGGTTCCTTGTTGCAAAAGGAAAAATAAAAGAAAATGGAGAAAGACTAAAGTGAGAAATGGATGGTTAGAAAGAGAAGGGAGAGAAATGCAGATTAAATGTGGACGGCATTTGGCTAACATCACTGTTACATCCTATGCAAAACACACTCCAACTAAACTACATACAGGGCCTAACAGACCAGTCATCAAGCTAAGCATTGTAAAATGTTAATTAAGCCCAGACCATGCCCTCTGCTACTCCAATAGCCCTTAGCACCCTAAGCAAGCTTTTACAGAAGAAAACAGACCCACACAACGCGAAGCATCCCTAATATTCCAATAGCCCAGAGTGATAATCCAAACAGCAACTCAGGCCTAACAGAATAGACCACCCACAAAGCTTTTACAGAAATATCTAGGGCTTACAAAGCATCCACAAACGAAATAATTCCACAATACAGTGCTAGCAAAGGTCAAACAGCAAGCTGATTCATTAAAATTGCAGAGGAAAATTACATACAGCAGGCAAACACTCAAATTGCCGACCCTCATACTGAGGTAGATTGCACTATTTATAGATTGCTATACTAGCCTAGCTAATGATTACAAGGATGGCCTTCCATAGGCCTGACAAGAGTAGCACAGCCTGGCCTTCTCCGGGGCTCGTGCTTGATCAGCATGCTTGAAAGGAGTGGGCCTCACTTTCTACTCTGTCTCAGCCAGCTGTCCTGATCCTGCAGTTGATCATGCTCCTCAGCGACCACGTGTCTTTAGCAGGCCTGAGCTACTTGAGCACACTCAGCTTCCCACCATGTCTTATTGTTGTGCCGGCTGTCAGATTAGTGGCGGTCGATGCTGTTGCAGGTTCCCAGGAACTGGCTGTCGCTTTCTGGTAACTGTTTTATTCTGGATGGCTAAGAAGTGTCCAGGTGACCCATGCCTCTGATGCACACAATCTCTTCTGAAAGAGACCTGTCCGGGAGGCTTCCTCTTTTGTCGTTATTTGCTGCAGGTTTCTATTTGTCATCAGGATGTCAGGACTTGGTCAGGGCTGTTGTGAGGCTTTGCTGATATTGTAGTTCAGAGCTCCTGGCCACTCTAGCTTCTGGCAACTTGAGCATCCAGTCACTCAAGTACCTGATCACTTATCCGGCCGGAATTTCCTGTCTTAGATTCTGGGCCTGGTAATTGCCTTTTTATTTCCGGCCAGGTTTTATACAAAAGATATCAGGCCTGACAAAGTTAACTTGTGTTGTGATCAAAATTTTACAAAAATTGATAGTCTAGCAAGATTTGCTAGGAGCTATTAATGTGGGGACTTCTAAGGATCCACAGTACCATGGTAAAACCTGAGTATTTTTATCTCCATCAAAGTTCTCACAAATTCCTTCAGTTATAAATATTCTTGATCATCATGTCAATAACCTTTTGGGTGCACTTTATCCTTGACGTATTTATGAGATAATTATTGTTGACTGTTGTTGCCTTTCTAACCTACTTATTATTGATCTTGGCCTCTACAACTGTGTTTCAGATAGACTTATGTTAATATTTGAGCCTGTTAACTTCCAGTTGTATATCTTTAATGAAGACCAGGAATATTCTTGTGTTATTCCTGTGAACATTTTAAAGAAATTATAGTCTTTCATTAAGGAGAAGTAAAAACCAATATGAGTTAATGCAGCCCCTGATGGGAAGAATGTTACAAGAGCTTTAATAAGGCAGGCATGATCCACTCTATCAAATCTATGTACATAATCATGGCTTTCTTATTGTTTCTGAATTTTTTTTATTCTTATGCGGTAAGTTCTGATAATTGAAAAGTATTTCTTTAAATTATACTTCTAGCCATTCTCTATCTTCATATTGAGGTTTTGTGGGGGCTTAGACACTGGTCTCATAATTCCAAATGCTTTAGATTGCTTTTCTGCCTTTATGGTCTCCTGACTGGATTTGGATCCTTGTAAAGTGACCATATTGATGATACCAATTAGACTTTAAAAAAACCTACTCCATAATCCATTTTGTCAACATGCCCCTGGTCTGGATTTTTCAATCTCATTGAATGGGACATTCAATCCTGCAATTCAACTTTCATGCTAATAAATTCTACTTAAAGCCTGGAATCTGACATGGATCTCTTTTAAATTACCATATAGTTTAGTTTTTAATATATTATGTCACCTGTTATTTTTTATGCAGCTATGACATCTCTAAATCTTTCTTTTATTGACAGACATTTTGTCCAAATTTTCGAAGTTGGTAGAATTCATATTCTTCTATTTGTGGACAATGTTGTATCCATTGTTACAAAAATCTCAATTTAATCCCGATCCGATCTGATTTTTTCCAATTCAGCAGGGTTGCCAATTCAAATTGCATCAGAATCCCAATTGTGATATGTATGAAAAGGGTTTTTTTCCAATGAAAAATTGCATTTTCTTTGGTTTTTTTGCTGATTCCCGATTTTTCCCTTTCTTTTTCTATGCTGATTCCAATCCGATTCCTATTTTCTCAACTATGGTTCTTATTTCTTAATTTGTTGGTGAGCAGGGGGTTTCACTGAAACAACGCTTGGAGAAGTCAGGTTTCCAGAAATAAGCACTCCAGTTCTTGAGAAAGTTTGTCAGTACTTTTATTGGTCACTGCAATTTGCCAGGTTGGTATCTTTAGATTGTTCGGTATTTACAGTTTTTTATTTTAAGCATCTGAATTCTAGAAACAAATAAAATATATTTTTCTATATGAATGGAATTTTGGAATATGATGTATCATATGATCAAGTGAATTGCGAACACCATTCAAGTTTTAGTTGTATCACACATTTATTGGTTGGCATCATTTACCCTTTATGCTTAACCTCCTATTTCATTTGTGTATTTCTACTATGGTTTGAAAGCTTAGATTTTCATATTTTTCCACTTAGTATTTTATTATCTTCTACTGCTTTGGCCTGTCAATTATATACAATGCCTACTTCACTTACACATCTCTGCACAATTCTTAATGAGATTTCTTCTTTTGCATGATATCCCACTTTTATCTGTTTAAACTTTATACCATCATCTTTAATGGGAAGAACTTAAGCATGTGAGACAAAAATTTCCCTACAAATATTTAGATTTCAGACTATATCCTTATAACCAACTATATATCTTCATTTTATCTATATTACTGGCTCCTTTTCCAGCACAAGCTTCTCATCCATAATCCATAATATGTATTTGCAAGTAGTTGAAATAGTTTTGCAGGATGAAGAACTAAAATTATTGCAAACATTAAATGATTTTGCAGACTGCAAATTTATTGTAGCAGAAAAAATCAAGAACTTAAACACAAAAATTAAGTCTCTAAATAAATTTAGATGTTTCCACACAGGCTTCTTTCGTGGAGCATATTGGTAAGAAGGGGCCATGGTGCTCTTGACATTCTTCATGCTGCTTCAACTTCTAATTCCATCTTGTTGATCAGGAACAATCAAGTTGCAACATCAGAGTCATGTGATGACATAATAGAGAAGAGTTTTGAGTAAATCCTTTAACTTTCACCATTCCCTAACTTGGATGTTCTTAAAAACAAAGCTGTGAAATATAAGTTGATTTATGTAGGCGATCATACACAGAGAGTTCAAATAACAAATGAACAAAAATATAAGGATTGGATTTACTATGTTTTGAATTTGACATATAGACTAAACTCAGAGCTTTATTGATAGGTTAAGAAGTATTTTGTTAGCTAGGGGATGAAGCCAGAAAATATGGACATTGTCAAATAAGGTTTGCAATTTTTTTGTAGAGCCTTTATAACCCTTAAATAAAAATGCTTGTCTATAAAGTTATAGGTGGAGTGTATTTCACATCTGCTAAGATGTTATCCATCTTTATACTTTTGTAGACTACAAGCTTGGCAGATTTTCAGAAACAGAAGAGAAATAAGTTAATAACAGACATTAGGCATCATCTCTTTAACTTTGTGTCTTCATGTTGGCTGTGGCTGGGAAGTAGGTTTGGTGGTTGCTTCTTTATTCAGTCACAATTTTGTATCCACATCGGGTACTCAAGTACGACTTCCTGCTTCCAATGCAAATTCTCCAAGTTTTGAGCCAAATTCTTGTAATAAATTTCATTAACCTCCTGTCATTGGTGAGAAAGAACTATGGGCTGAAATTACTGTTGCAAATCAGGTATGCAAATTGACAATATAGGGTATGAGGCACCAATAACCATTAAAAATGAAATGTTCATGAAACATAAAAGTAGACATGCTCAACTTAATGTACTTCACTTCTGCCATACATGAAATACATCCAACATGTTTCATCCATGATCAAGCGTGAACTATCAAGCAATTCTGTAATAATGTGGTTTTTTCGTCTGTCATTCGTTGGTGGTGAGGATTTGGCCACTTCTTTAGTTGTCATCCCCTTTAATGTTAGCAATATTATATGCCTCCAAAAAAAGATGCTTGAGAAGGGTGGACCTTTTCTTGTATTCAAATGCTTGGCAAGCCACCTAGCTGCTTTTGTGTATCTTTTAGGCATATGATTTTGAGTAAGCATTATATATATTTTTAAATGGGTTATATGGGATTGAAGCAGGTCTCACCCATATTATATCATGACCAGATAGTGGTATTACAGCAACTTGGCAATTATGCATAAGAGTCAAACCTCAGTCTCCTCCTTGAAAGTCGAGGAATTTAAACAATTATGCTAATGCCACTTGATGAGTAAGCATGATATTTGACATCAGTGTACCTTTGGAATTGTATACTCTGGTTTGTGTTTTAATTCTGTAGAGAAGTGATGTTTAACTTAATACTCAGGTCATTGTTTGGTTCTTTTACGTTTTAAAATGATTTTGATCTTTTCCTCTTCAGGCATTCACCTAACAACTTTACTTTCCTACATTATTATTATTATTATTGCTTTTGTCTTCTGAATCCTGATATTTTCATCTTTTGAGATAGATTTGTATTTTGCGCACCTGGTACGAATAACTGTGAGATTGGCTTGTATATTCTACTTTCCATATCAACTGCCTTGCCTTGAGTTTTTCTAGATTGGTTTATGTTAGGTTTGTTAACATTTCTTTTTTTTTTTCCCAATTTGTGGCAGTGGAAAGGAAACGGAGTTCCATATTGAACCCGAAATCACTTTGGAGTTGATGATGGCAGCAAACTACCTTCATACCTAGTTAATGTATACTGAAGATGAACTTATTTTACTGGAAAAACTTGGAATGATGGTATATTGAATAATTACATTGTTGGATTCCATATACAATATCTGAGTTTCAGGCATCTTTAACTTATACTCTAACTGCTATACTAAGGTTCGGTGTTCATAAAATAATGTTGTTGGGTATGCCTGCATCTGAGCTGCACTTATTCCATGATTTGTCTCTAACTGACTAATTTGTCTGATCTTACAGTGTTTTTAAATCTATGTATTTAAATATCTATCCTGCCAAAGAGTAGACAGAGATAGTAATTTCAGGACATTGTATTTACAGATTATATAATTTGAACTACGTACTGTTTTTAAGCAAGCTTGTAATTCCTTAGGTAAATCTGAAGAAGTTTTTGGGCATTTCCTTTTCGCTTAAACTTTTCCACGGCAGAATACTAAAAAACAATTATAACTAGAAGTTTTATCACAGAATATCCTGTGTATATCTATTATTTTACTAGTCTAATTTATAGTTAATGATTATTAAGATCCTGCACAAGTGAATGTAGAGCTAAAGAGTATTCCAAAGAAAATCAGTTATTCTCTCTTATGCATTTGAAGAACCTTGTTCTATTGCACGGTGTGAACAAAGAATAATCTAACTATGCCATCTCATTTCAGTGGAAACTGGTTAAAAGAGTTTCTCAAACTAGCTTCGTGGCGAGGAAACTTTGTCAAATTTATGAAAATTGTATCATCTTTCTTAGATATCTAGCTCAACATGGGAGGATAAGAGCCTGTTATGGCAAGTATTGCTGGATAGAGGAAACTTTGTCAAATTTTCATAAATTGTGTCATCTTTCTTAGATACCGACCTCTACATGGGAGGATAAGAGCCTGATTTGGCAAGTATTGCTGGATATTTGCATGCAGTGGCAATTGGATAAAACAGTTGGAAAAGATATGGTGACTTTTGTTTCTAGTATGTTCCTTTTTTTTCTTTTAAGTTATGGGTGTTTGGGAAGTGCTGATCTGAGGGAGTTACAGCTTATACTTCTTAATATTTACAATTGGGACAGAGCCCTTAATTATTAATTTATCTATTTATGTTAAATAATTTATGGGTTATATAGGATTGAAACGGGTAAAGTTATATTGTATCCATGATAGATATTATTTTGGTAATTATGCATGCATCTTCTAACCAGATATAAATCTAAGTCTCCACTATAAAAGTCAAGATATAAATCTAAGTCTCCTCTATAAAAGTCAAAGTATTTAAATAAATGTTAAGAGTAAATAAATGTTAAGGTTTACTCTTGAAATTGGAATTTTATAGTGTGAAACTCATTGGCTTCCATCAACTTCCATCAACTAACCCTTAGATTTAAACCTTTAAATTTTGTTTGTCATATTTATATAACCTTGCTTATATCATTTATATGTAAGTTCTATTTATTTGTTCAATTAGGGCCAACATACCTTTATCATGCATCTTTACTTAAAAAAATTAAATTTCAGTGTTCAAATTCACAAAAAAAAATCTCAACCGCTTCACTAGCATCTTATATTGGTCTTCTGAATGATAGATAATATGGGCAATGTATTTTTATTCAGTGCAGGTCGGCTTGTTCAAGAGTGGGGTTTAGGGGGTTAAATTTTCATCCCAAGTTTTTTTGGTTGGGATGCATCGAGGAAATAATATCTATTACAATTATTTAAAATTGTTATATTGCCTGAACTTCAACGAGGGGCCCTCCTCTCTGTAAATTTGGGCTTTTTCAATCGATACGTATAATAATATTTCATGAATATTTGGTTTTTAAATTGAATTTTTTTTGAATGAAAAGCGGAGAAATTTCATTAAAGAATGATTAGGCTTTTTTACATTAAAAATGGTTTTTAAAAATTGAGTTTTTAATGAAGATTCTTGAATATTAAACTCAGTTTTTTTTTAAATTGTTAAGTTATATGTGGTTTTTATTAGGATTATTCTTATCAAAATATTAAAATGTTCGATTATATTTGTAGTATATTTTTTATCATAATTTTTCTATTTTTTTTTCTGTTAAATATATTCAACAACTTTTTTAAATTGTTATGGTTCCATAATCAGTTCCTTGACATTATTTTAATTTAGAGATATAATCTTATGTCGAGTTACCTTCTAAAATTTGAAGTTCCTTGACATTATTTTAATTTAGAGATATAATCTCACTTGTCGAGTTACCTTCTAAAATTTGAATTTCACTAAAATGAATATCAACTTGACTTCATTTTCTATATATTTGTTCACATTTTCAAGAGATCGCCATCAGTAATAATATTATTTTTTATCTAGTCTACATTTATTTTTGTTAATAGCATTAATGATCATTTGTGAGTCTCTTTCAATTGAAATATATTTTCATCATTATTTGAGTGTAATTTTAATCTTAAATCTCTGTAAATATTATTAAATATTTAAATCAATTTACTGTTTTTTATATTTTTTGAGATTTTATATATATTTAATTAATTATATAAAATTAATTAATTTTTATTTATACAAAAATATTACAACATTTATAACAATTATAAATATATCCTTTAATAAAATTTAAACTAAACTATCTTACTTAGAAGATTAAAGTATTTTAGACTGGAATATATTGAGTTCATAATTTATTCAATATCTTTAAGACTGAACTTAGGTTTTTATTGTGATAGTGGGAATTTCAACACGAGAGGCCCATAATAATTATTTTAATGTTTAAATAACTAAAAACATTCATAAGTTTATATTTTTCAAAATTAATATTAATAAACTAGGTGACAAGTTAGATTAATGGATTTAATCTATTCTATTGTTTATAAGTTAAATATTTGTTTTTTTAATAAGTTATATGTGATTTTTATTGGGGTCATTCCCATCAAAATTCCAATATATACTCTGTCTTTATAGTCTGTATTTGTAGTACAAGTGGAGAAGACGAACCGAATCAATAAATACTGAATCAATAGGACAGTGGCAGTCAGATTTGGTGAGTGAAACTCAGATCCGGGACGACCTTTAAATCTTTAAGCTCGTTGAGTTATTTCTTCTCCATGACATAATTGCTTTTTTAGTAAGTTAAATGTGATTTCTATTGGGGCCACTCCCATCAAAATACCAATATATAGTCTGCCTTTATAGTCCGTCTTTGTAGCGTAAGTGGAGAAGGCAAGCCTGGCCTTGATGAATGGGAGGTTCATGGTTCGAACCTTTGTGATGCAAAGCGGGTTAAAAAAATCTCCTGTGGCTTTCCTCTAGATAGTGGTACACTTGGAAGGGATGGTATTGGCGGCCACCTAAGAGCAACTCTAGAGGTTTTCTTTCTACCTGAAGAGTTGTATCGAGGGACAGTGCAACGATTCGGGCTTTGGCTCTTCTTTGGGAGGTCCAAGGTTCAAACTGAGGCATGGGCGAGTGTGTGAGGAGATGTGTGTGTGTATGGATGTGTGTTTGGCCCCTATTGATAAGCTCAACTCTCATCCTTATGAGAGGTCATGGTGGGATGGGGATGCCCAACCTTGAGCGTCGGTCATAGGGGTATTTCACACTAACCAAACCAAATGTAAAAAAATATATATACCAATATATATATATTTCTTTTAAATATAGTGAAAATTTAGATATTTGTTTTTTACATAAGTTTGTCACATTGAGTTATACAACCCATTTGATGTCTTTAGAATTTGAACCTTGGTGTGAGCTACATCACCCATATGTCTCAACCATTGAACCATGATCCATTGGCCACCAAAATATCAAAATATTACATTTATTGTAGCAGACCTCTTTATCACAAAATTTTCATTTATTTTCCTTTCAAATATATTCTTCAACTTCCTCAAAGTCTTATGTTTCCACAATCAACTTTTGATATCATTTTGATTAAGAAATAAAATCTCATTTGGCCAATTGCTTTTTAATTATTGAATTTCACTTGGATGAAGATCAACATCGTAATTCACTAATTTATCTACTACCTAATTTCCTTCTCTATAAGTATCCTCACACTTCCAAAAGATTGCCTTTGGTAATAGATGATGAATGTCAAATTATATTATTTTTTTATCTAGTCTCTACATCCATTTTTGTTAATAGCATTGATGATAATTGGTGAATCCCCCTCAATTGAAATATGTTTTCATCTTTTTTCTATTGCAATTTTAATCCCTATAAGAAGTGCTCTAGCCTTTGCATAACTAGTTGAAGTTCCATATGATTCTAAATAAGCGAGGAGAATTTTGATTTCACTTCCAAGAGATTGCCTTTGGTAATAGATGATGAACATCAAATTATATTATTTTTTTATCTAGTCTCCACATCCATTTTTGTTTATAGCATTGATGATAATTTGTGAATCCCCCTCAATTGAAATATGTTTTCATCTTTTTTCTACTACAATTTTAATCCCTGTAAGAAGTGCTCTAGCCTTTGCATAGTTAGTTGAAGTTCCATATGATTCTAATTAAGCGAGGAGAATTTTGTCTTCACTATTTCTAAAAACACCACCTCCATTAGCTTTTTCTGGATTTCCTTTAGAAGCACCATCAAAATTAATTTTGATGATCCTAATTTTTGAACATTTTCATTTTACCTAAGATCTAAGTAGATATTTTGTTTTAATTCCATTATCATAGATGACTCTTCCATGTATGTTCAAATCATGTAGCCAAGTTATTAGCACCTCTTTTCTACAATTGAGACTTTCCATGATGAGCACTATATTTGTAGACATTTTGCAAGAGGCAATAATATGGTTCTAAACATGGGTATGATTTTGAGATTTATTTTTTAAAATTTTGTTATTCCTTTCAAGTCATAAATTTCAACAAATAATGGCAGGGCCAATTCTCCAAAGAATACATAAAGCGTTAGCTTTGTAATATTTAATCCAATATTTGATCAATTCTTTCAATATTGATGGAGCTATCCAATATAATTTCATATTTAAATAAAATTACCCCAAATGGTGTGAGCAAATGGACAATGATGAAGTAAATGGTCTGATGTTTCTAAATCCTTTTCACCCAAAGCACATCTAAAGGGTCCATAATATCCTCTTCTTTGTAGACTCTCTCCTATAAGAATCTTAGTTTGAATTGTTAACTAAAGGAATGTTGATGTCTTAGGGGAGAGCCTTTAATGACCAAATACTCTCTCCTATAAGAATCTTACTTTGACTTGTTAACTAAAGGAATGTTGATGTCTTAGGGGAGAGCCTTTAATGACCAAACATTCTTCCAAGGACAATCTTTGGGAGAATAAAATTTTGATTGTTCTAAATCCTCATATCCCAACTTGATAAGTATCCGCCATCCTTTGATAAATTTCAAACCAACTCATCATTTCGTGTGAAAATTGGAAAATAAAACTCTTGAAGCATCTTTTGAGGTTCATCTGCAATTTGTTTGAGTTCCTCTCCTTCAACCAACTTACTAAAAGAAATCCATGATCTGGAGTTGTTGCTCATAATAATAGTCTTTGACCTTTGGACCTTTACATGCTAAGCATGTTTGAGCCAATGGTTACCATTTTGAGATAGAGATAAGAGGATAAGGCTTAAATCAAGCATCATACCAAAAATTTGCATAACTACCCTCATTGACAGACCATCTAATATGTTTCTTTATCAATTGCAAACTCTCTAATATGACGTTCTATGTTGACGATCCTTTGGGTACAGTTATTTTCCTAAATAATTTCATTGCATCAAGAGAACCTATATATTTTTGAAGTAATATTTTTGCCCAATTCTTTCTTTGATCTCTAAATAATCTCCACCCAAGCTTTGCTCCTAATGCCAAATTTATAAGTCTACAATTCCACAAGCCTGCTCCTCCAATATTTTTTCCTTTGCAAACCCTATCCCACTTACAAAGAGGAAACCTAAATTTTTCCTCACAACCTTTCCATAGAAAGTCTCTTTGAATTTTATCAATTTATGATGTTATGCTTGTTGGCAATCTTAAAAGTGACATCATATAAATAGGGATGGATTGCAAAGTAGTCTTTATGAGTTGTAGCCTTCATGCCATGGTTAAGAACTTACCTTTCCAACCTGCCAAGCAAGCTTTCATTCTATCCAAAAAAGGGATCCAAAGCTCCCTTTTATTTCATTTATTAGACAAAGGAATACCAAAGTAAATTGATGGAAAATTTTCAATTTTAAACCCTAAAATATTCACAATATTTTATTGTAAGTCTAGGGCAGTATTAATGAAAAAACCATGGATTTTATAGTATTTACCAACTATCCAGTAGCTTTCTCATAACATGATAATATTGATTTAAACTCCATGGCCTCATTGATTGAGAGATGACCCAAAAGAAAAGTATCATCAACAAATTGGAGATGAGATTCGGAGGGACCATTTTTTGCAACTTGAATACCTTTTTTCCTTCCATTTTTGCCTTTGAAAAGGCTCTCCCTAATGCTTCCACAAGAATAATGAATAGATAAGAAGAAAGTGGATCACCTTGACGAAGTCCACAAGATGACTTGAAGTAACCAGCAGGAGAACCATTGATCAAAATAGAAAATTTTGCAGTGCTATAACAACATTTAATCCACTCACATCAACTATAATCAAAGCCAAACTTTTTGAAAATAGCATGTAGAAAATTCCAAGAAACCCTATCATATGCTTTGTTCATATCCAATTTCAAAAGCATACCTGGTTTTTTCATGGAATGAAGAGAATGTATGCAATAATTATACCATCAAGAATTTGTTTACCACAAACATAACCACCTTGTTCTTTTGATTTAAGACAACCTAGAATGCCCTTCCGCCTGTTTGCCATAATTTTTTTGAAGAGGTTGAAAAGCGGGGGCATGTCAGGGGCCACCCTTCCTATGAATTGAACTTGGATATCCATTAAGAGAGCAAAATAACTTTTGCCATTGTAGTGTCCCTATCAGGACTTAAAAATTGAGTTAAAAATACAAGGTTTTATGAGGGGTTTTGATCTCCTCATATTAAGTGGGGTTTGAACCTTGGACCTCCCCAAAGAGAGGCCACAGCCCTTACCACATTTGCCATAATTTTTGGAATGATCTTTAAAATTATATTACAAAGGCTTATTTGGACGAAAATTATCAAAATATTTTATGTCACCTTTCTTTGGAAACAAGGTAATAAAAGTAGCATTGATCTCACTTATTATAGCCTTCCTTTTCCAAGTCTCTTCAACTGCAACTAACATATCACTCTTCAATAAATCCCCAAAATTTTGAAAGAAAGTTGCAAGAAATCTATTGGGGCCAGGTGCCTTGTTAGGATGGAAAGAGAAAATTGCTTCATGGAGCTCCTCCATAGATATCTTCTTCATCAAGATTTCATTTTGTCCTTGAGTGATAATTAATGGAATATTTTGTAGAAGTTTTTCTTGTGCCTCCTTATCTTACCTTGTATTTGACAAAAATATTTCTGAAATAATTAATTGCTTCCTTCCTTATATCTTCTTTTTTCCCAATATTTCCTGTATTTGGAGTTAAAATATATTTTATGTAACGAAAATAAAATTTTATTTTTTTTGTAGCATGATTTTTTTTTTTTGTATTTCTATCTCCTTCCTTGAACCATTTCTCTCTAGATTTTTGGAACCAATATGACTCCTTCAATGCATTATGATAATAAAAAAGTGATTGTTTTTCTTTCACATAAGAATCTTGATCCATTCCATTGATTTGTATCATCCCTTGTAAATTTTTGAGCTTGGATTCAATTTATTTCTTTTCTTTAAAAATGTTACCAACAAATTTGGTATTCCAAATATTCATTTGCTCCTTTAAATATTTCAAATTTTGAACAAACCTGTACATACATAATCCTTCAAATTTTGACTCATCCCACCATAACATAACCATATGGAAAAAATCAAGGTCTTGGAGCCACATAGACTAGAAGTGAAATGGCTTTGGACTAATATTATTAGGTAACTCATAAGTCAAAAGAATGGGTTTGTGATATGATATTGCCCGCAATAAAATATATGAAGAGATTGTATACTTTGTTTGCAACCATTTATTGGATAACAAGAATCTATCTAGTATTTCTACTATATGATTTTACCCTATGCGTCTATTACCCATGTATATTGAAAACTTGAGGGACTAACATCTCAAAGTTCATTCGAATTGACAAATGAAGCAAAATATTGCATTGATTTTGACAATTGTAGAATACTACCCTTTTTCCAAAGGAGATAGAACAATGTTAAAATCACCCCCAAGAATCCATAGATCACGGTGAATCATCATTGTATTTGACAAAAATATGCTAAGGTCCTTCCAACATATTTCACGAGGAGTAACTATAGTTGGAGGATATACATTTATAGCCACAACTTTAATGTTTTCCTCTTTTCTGCAAAATAATCCAACAATCCCATTTGCATTTGTCCCATATTATTGGGATACCACCTGAAGCTCATGTAGAAGAGACTGTAGACTAGGAATTGTGGCACATTTCAAAATTCCCTTCCCTTCTAACTCACATAAGTTCAACTCTCAGTCCACCTTTTTTCTCTCCGGCACCATCAAAGTTGTTTACTAACTACATTTTATCTATTTCTTGTTTTAGTGAATCCATGTGATAAAAAATATCTCGCACGAATTCATCCAAAACAGGCAAACAATTAATTTATTGAAAGTTGTTGGAATTTTATTATGATTCGGCCCAAAATTGGCCCAATCTCGCAACTTCCGCGAATCCGCACGACCAAAAAAATTGATCAGGCAGATTCACTTAGAATGGAAAAATGCCAAATTTACTTAACAAAAATGACAACTAACACCCTAATTGCACAACTTTTGAATACCCTAAAAGTTTTAAAAACAACATTCTGCTCCTCAATCAAGGTTAATTGTCATTTTGCATTATTTTACTTTCTTGTAGGTGAAGGATCAAACTTGGAGTTTGGATCTACTTTGCACACCTTGTTGTTTTGACCATTAACAACCAACCAACATACCCCCACTGTGATCACATTAAGTTCTTGTAATTATCTTTGCATGTTCTCTTAATTTGCAGCTTGCATTTTCACTCTTAGCAATTTTTCTACGAATCCGCACAACCAAAAGTGAGGATTCGTGAAGCAGATTCACCTACGAGAGCGGATCTGCACTATCACCAGCTTGGGGGTATTTTCTTGCCTCTAGATATATCCCTACATATTGGTATATCATTTATTAGTCATTTAATACTTTATAACATTCTTATTTTGCATGTTTCAGTTGTTTCCTTCCAATTATTTTATATCTTGAATAAATCTTACAATTTATACTTTTGTCTATAGTTTTTTAAAGAGGCCGAGGGAATTTGACTGCCACGATTCTGAGATTCATTACACAGTGGCCTAAACAAATCCTCCAACACTAATTGCAATTTTTAGTATCCCTATTTGACTGATTGCAAGTTTTTCATAAATTCGCTCCACTAAAGGCGCAGATTCGAGTCACGTGGATTTGCTTCAGTCGTACGAATTTACTTTGTTCAAGCATTTTGTTCAGATAAGTGCCCAATATGATCAATTCTGAGTTAAATTACTCTGTTTTTATTTATTTGCATCTAATTTACATATCTGGATCAGTTCGAAGGTATAAACAAAAAACAAAAAAATATATATTTAGAAGTGAAGTTTTATTGCATTTAGTTTAAAAGCATCTTATTCATTCAGTGTGTTGATTGCAAGGAAACTAAAGTGCATATAGCCTAGGCTTAGCTGCATTTTATCCAAAAATATAGGTGTATGATAGTCAAAGAATCCATTAAAACTTTTACATTTGTATAGACGTGGAAATCGTCATTAAAAAGTTTTCTCGTGAACCCATCGTAATTCGTCGACAACCACCAAAGAGGGTAAGACACAAGTACTTCTCGCCTGAGATGTAGGTCCCCTATTTTTGCACCCCCCCTTCTAGGTGCGGATCCATTAGCCTAAAGGAAAGGGGTGCAAAAATTTTGAGTCTACATTCTTTGGTGAACTCGACATGAAAAACCAACCCTTTTTATTTTGTTTTTCCTTTAAAAAAAAAAAAACTAAAAAAGACCACTAAAATTTGCTTGTCTTAGATTAGAGAATATAAAAAGAAAATATTTAATTGAATTGATACACATTTTGTTATACATCATTCCTTAAAAAGAACAACATTCGACGTATTATTCCGCAACCGAGTTAGGTAACCAGGATGCTACTTTAGTGGTGGGAAATCCGCCTTAAAGGTCCTATGCAGTAAAGTTGGTCCAAACACAACAAGAATACATAGTGAACGGGGTTAGCCATACCCACGAATCTTCAGAAAGGGATTATCCTTTTGCCTATGCCCGAAAAACTGAAAACCTTAATCAAAGATTAAAATTTAGTCGATCCAACAACCATCATAGCCATGGAATAGAACACACATTTCTCTTTGAAGAGCCACTGACCACGATAAACTAGGTGAGGATTGGTAGGACTTGGGCTTCATCATGGCTTGGATTTCATCACTAAGCATTTGCATGCGGGAATCCAGGTGAAACTCTAATCTGAAACAAGACAACTAGACCTCCAACATTTTACACATTTTGAAGAAAGGAGTATAGTTAAAATATGTTTTTTAGTATTTTTCACTTTTTATTTCATTTTTCTAAAAAAAAACAACACAAAAATATAATTATATGGTGGATAATAACATTAGGGAATCGACATTTATAGACCTCAAAATATTGTTGTCTGAACAAGAGATAACTCAAATTGTTGAACAAAAAAACATTCCATCTAGGGAAGAGTGGGACATTCTTTGGACACATCTTGATATCATTAAGAAAATGTCAAAAGAGTTAGCCAAAATTAGAAGAATCAAAATAGCTAAAGTTTTAGGTGTCGATCATCGCTCACCTTACTTTGAAATCCAAAAGAGTTGTGAACGTTGGTTAGTAGACAAAAGAACAGGTATCCATTCAACAATATGTCCCTTTGAGAGTTATTTTGAGGATGCTATAATCCTTCACAAGTTCCTGGCCTATATAGAAGACAAAGAGGTGACTTTAGAACAAAACAAATGTCATGATCCTCGGAAAACAATGTACTAATGTAATGGTGCTTTAATACTTAGTTTTGTGCAATTAAGTAGCTACACGATTTTAGTTGATATTGAAGAACATGATACTGCTAACAAATTACCAATGTGTAGGATCAGGTACGCTCGTAGGTGGGTGAAGTTGAGTCATCCACCAAAGGCGAGGGTACTTGAGGTTGGGGAAGTGGTGATAAGGCAACTCGGGGTAACATGGATGGATACCTTCATATAGGCATGCATTATCGATTAGGGATAATCGTTAATAACTAGTCACATTGAGCCCTAGTTGATAGCCTAGTAGCTATCATAAATTCTCGAGCTGAGATAGGTAATTGAGTTGACGAAAATACTCCCTTTGTCTGTTGCATATGATCGATTGTATTTTACTTCATCACTATCAACATTAGTGGTTTTAGAAATAAAAGCATGGATAAGTAGGATGTCTTTGAGAGCTCCTTGTTTGACTAAAACCTCTTACTCTCTACTTTTTAATTAGAAATATTTCATTTTGAAATGATAACAAAAATTCATTTTAAATAAATAGAGGTGATTTATTTTTAAATGATAAAAGAACTTCATTTTTAAGTAATTTATTTTTAAAATGATAATAGAACTTCATTTTTAAATAATTGATTTATTTTTTTAAGATAAAAGAACTTCATTTTAAAATAATTATTTTATTTTTTTTGTTATTGATAAAAAAAGGGTTGAAGGGTCCCGACCCTTTACACAGAGCTTGAAATATGTACAAGAAGAAAACAAGAGAAGATCATACAAATGCAAGATAGCCCTATCTTAGTAAAACAAACCTGGGCTAAACCTGTTGATGGAGAAGCTGAAATAATATTCCTCTCGCTATCCTTCTATTTAACATGGCTGATGCAGTACTCAATGCTTTACATCACTGATAAAAAAACTGCTGACAATAATGTAATTTAGTGTGCTCAAATCCTTCATTGCATGATCCCAATAAGTATTCTGCTTTTCTCTGCCCTCTTTATTTACTACCTTCATTATCAATTCTTATAATCTCTTCCAACTAGACCTTGAAATTCTTAGATTTAACTGCCATATTCACCATTTTATCGACAACTTTGTTTCCCTCTCTATAAATATGTTTAACTTGACTTTCTTCTAGGTTTCCCAAGATAGTCCTCGCATCTGTAATTATTTGGAAAATTCTAAAATTATTTAACTCCCCTTTTTGAAGGGAAGTTATAATATTCTTGGAATCCCCCTCAAGAAAAATTAATTGTTTTATTTTTAAATGATAATAGATTTTCATTTTTAAATAATTATTTTATTATTAAATGAAAATAGAACTTCATTCTTTTTATAATTATATTATTTAAAATAAAAATAGAGGTTCATTTTTAAATAGTTGTTCTAATTGAATAGAATATCATTTTCAAATAATGAATGTTCATTTTAAAACAACAATAGGATCTCTTTCAATGGAAACAATAGAGATTTCTTTTAAATAATAGTAGAAACCCTATATTTTTCTTTAATGATGAAGTTTTTAGTGAAACCGTGTTGTGATGATCAGTAATATCAAATTCAGTGGATCGTCTTCGAAGGATTTGATCGAGCAGATGAAAGTCTCATTGCAGACCTTGAAGAGGTCGCGTTGTTGAAAAGGTTTTGCGAAATTGAAGTAAAATTTTAAAAAATAGATCATCGCGTTTGACTGCCGAATTTGAGTTAGGAAGTAATGACTAGAGGGTGAGGAGTTAATATGCATGGGTCGGCCATCAGAGGAGAGGATACTTGATGCCTTAAGGAAGGAGGACAACATAACTTGAAGCTCTTGCTCTCTTTCTCTCTCTCGCTCATGTGCACAAAAAAGAAGATGTATCGCACAAAAAGGAAATAAAGGAAGTGAGGACTTTGATGTATGAGAAGAAGGAGGGTGACTGGAAGCAACAAATAACTCTAAAGGTGAACCAGTGAACACAAAAGCACACCCTATAACGATTCAAAAGTTAAAAGGTTGGTAGCACAAATTCATCATCTTAGTGTTTGCTTATGCTTGGCTTTATTACTCTTTGTTGCATCATCAGGTTGGTTGGATCCTAGTTGGGAAGCATCATCATTGAGTTGAGTGATGTTGTTCCCATTTCTCTGGCTAGCATCTTGATACCTAGCGGGTATAACACCATGGTTCACAGTGTGAAGATAAGGGACCTGTTGGTCACAAATCCACCTAGTTACAAAGTCTATGCCTTGTGCGCCCTAGACCCGACCAACATTGAAAGGTCGAAGGAGAGAGATGTCCTCCGAGGCCAATATCTAGAGAGGGTTGGCTCCCTTCCTAATCTACTTTGGTTGAAAGCTTAGGGTAACAGGAAATAAATAGGGAAATATGGCTATAAGCCGGCAATATAGGATGGGGATAGACTAACATCCAAAATTCCACCAAGTAACAATTAGCAACATACAACAGAAAAACAAGAAAAAAAACTTCTAGCAGTTATGCAGTGACAACCTCCCATGGGCATCTCAGTTTTCATTCCTTTACCAACAAAATTAAATTCAGAAGCAAAATTTAAACACAAAAAATAATGGAAATGAAAGCATTCAAAAATGACACAAAGAAAACTTATCAAGTGCAAGACCACTTCAAGAACCATAAGTCGAAGCGTTTCTATTGATGCAAAAAACTTGGAGTGTTTTTCTGTAAGGTGTCCATCCTCCTTCTTTACATGAAAATTGATTAGTATTTATAGAGGGTTGCACCTCTTTCATTTAATGCGCTTACAAACAAAATGTTGGTAGATCAAAAACCAATGAGAATAATTTCCTCCTCGACATTAGTAATGTTCTGGTCAAAATATTTTGCATGGAAACCACGATCCAGCTTTGGTGGGAGAATCACATAAAGAAATCAGCATGATTAAATGCTAAGAAGCAACCTTGGACGTCGGTGCATTGGGACGCAACAAAATCGCCTAGAAATCGAGAGCTTGGTCATTGAATTTGCTTCACCTTTGCACCTTGGAAATCCACTTTCACCAGGAAAGTCCACCGAGCATTAAATCTACTTTGAAAATTGGCAAGGTTGATAGGCGGTGCATTGGAAATAAATAAGAATTACCTCTGATATTGCAATGTTGAAGCGAAAATCCTGGAAGCACTGCTTGCATTGCTTCGAAAATTAAATTTTATCTTTCTTCGCCTCTTCCCAAGAGAATCTGCAAAATCATGCCCTTGAAAGCAACGCGCCTAAGAATTTAATGCCAAAGAATTGATTTCGCTCAAGAATGGGGTGAAACAACCCTTTCGGGACCACAATGGGTGACAACACAACTTGGTTCGATCTCTGATCGATGTCTTGGAAATTTCACCTATTAATTGCCTTTTCCTCATAATCATCTTCTTTGCTTTCACCTTAGAGGAAGGCGATAGAGACTTTCGCCCCTTTGGGGAGGCGACATCACTTTTAATTGTTTTCCTTTGATGTATTGCATGGTGCAACTCTTTCACCCAAAATTGAGTTTTAAAACCCCATTCACCCTTGGAGAGGCGAAACCACATGGCACCTCTCAATAGGGGCACCTTCAATTTGCAACGCCTTGACTTTGCATTAAGTACTCTCTTTTTATTTCCACCATTCCATGGGACTAAACACAACATATTTGAAATGGGACCCTACACCATGTCATCTATTTCACCTTTTAAAAATATTCAAAATGCCCTTTCACCCCAAAGAGGGGCGACAATGAGTTTCGCCCCTCACTTGGGGTGAAAGCGCTCTTTACAAATTTACCTTGACTCACCCATGTCGGGCCCACACCACGCCTTCTTTTAAAATCTTCTTTAGGATGTGTTTCACCCCAAAGAGGGGTGATAGGGAGTTTCACCCCTCAGTTGGGTCAAAAGCACCTTTTAATAATTTGCTTCCATACATTGGTGCCCGACCTCACGAAGCACCATTTAAAACTTTCCTTTACGCTACGTTTCACCCAAAAGGGGAAACGAAAGGGAGTTTCACCCCCACCTGGGGCGAAAGCGCTTTTAATTTTTAATTTACAACCACTTGCACTTTAAAATAACTTTCACCCCAAAGAGGGGCGACAAGGGTTTTTGCCCCTCAATTGGGGTGAAAGCATTCTATTCTTCCATCTAAAATTCGAGACTTTCGCCCCTTTCCTTCTGTCGGGCGAATTTACTCCTTTTAATTACGTTTCACCTCCAAGAGGGGCAAAAGTGATTTTTACCCCTCAATTGGGGTGAAACTCATCTTATCCCTCCCTTCAACTTACTCTTGAGTTAAATCATAATTTTCATCACTTTCTAGGGCAAAACTCTTTTGCAAGTGCAACTTGGGGTGAAAGCGCCTAAATTCATTGCTTCTTCTTATAATGCTTTCCATTCAAAACCAAGCATTCCTCTCATCAACCTTTTGTTCGTTTCGGGTGAAACCATTCTTGTGTTGTGCTTCACCTCTAAAAGAGGCGAAAAGGACTTTCACCCCGGCAAGGGGTGAAACAAGTTGTTTTCTTTTTTCTGAGGTGCTTCTCTCTCCAAAATTGATTTCTTTTCGGCGCTCTTGCTCCTTAAACATTTTTCAACAAAATTCTTCGTTGCATTCATGACTTCCATTTTATTTACAGCAATGCAATATTAAAAAGAGGTAAAAATACAGTAAAATAAACAACAAAACTATAGTGCCTTTCTTTAATAAATTTATCAAAATTTTACAATCAACATTCAACAAAATTTCAATGTGGCAAAGTGACAAAACTGCCAACATTTTTGGTGGCTCATGGGGTATCCAGCTCGCATGGATGCAATCGACCCCAGGCCTTCATCCATTGGGCTCAAGAGTCAGCTCCACTTGGTGCATCAGGCTGCTTACTGCTTGCTCTGGCAGTCTGCTCCTCTGTCTCCTTCGTTGCAGCTTCTTCTTCCAGCTCTAAAAGATGAGCGATTGTAGCCTCATACACTACAACAACTTCGGACCAAGCATCTACACTGATCAACTCTAGGCCATTAAGCGAATATACAAGGTACCTGAAGGTCTCCACTTGTTCCATATCAATGTAATTCACCCGTTGACTAAGCTCCAACAAACCAGATTTGATGCGTGTTAGTTTTCTCATCAGAGGCAGCACATGATCTTCAGTGAGAGGCTCATCCCAATCATCAATTTTGGAGGCATCATCAACGAAAATCACCCAAAATACTTCTAGGTCCTCCTTTGATAGAATGTTCCCCTGATCATCAGTGAAGCTAGGGAAACCATTTTCAGCTACTGCATTAAAGTAGAGCTCCGAAACTCTTCTCTCTTGATTGAACACATCCAGTAGCTTGCGAGCCTCCTTAACTTGGTCCAACTTTGAAAAATATTGGTGCAGTATAACCTTGGCACTTGCCCAAGCTTGGGCCATGTCGCTCATAGGGTGAAATATGAGACCTGTTCTAGTCAATGCTTGCATTTGTGTTGCCTTTACCAGGAGGGGCTCCAAGTGATCTTCACCATACTCCACTATGTGTCGACCATATGAGATGACTGTCTATATCTCCTGAAGGTACATGAGGACCTGTGTCACCTTTGCCACCATAGTCTTACAATCAACCAGCAACTAGCTGTGTACCTCCTTGACCTTTTCTTTTGTCAGAACTATCACTTGTGTCGCTTTCGCGGCCAGTTGATCTTGCAAATTCTAGAGTTGGCCCTTCAATGCCTCAACTTGTTGTTCTGCTCCTCCTTTGGCCTCTTGATGCTTCTGGATCATCTTCTCTAATTCTTCCACCCTTTTCTACCAATGAGTTACCTCTGACTATGCGGATTGCAACTGTGCTTGAATTTTTGCCAAAGACTCCTCTAAGTCGATGATTTTAGCCTCAACCTCGAAAAAGCACTTCTTATAATGCTCGCCATGCAGGTACAAGGAGCTTGTATCTACCTGAATATTCCCCATCATCTCCATAGTATCAAGCTTGGTAAGGTCCTTGGTGATGATCTCATAAGTATAGTCACTCGGAGTCATTTCTCCTTGCGGCTTCTAAACCTGGGGAAACATTTTCGTTGTATGGGCCTCCATGGCGTTAGGATCAAATGAAACCTTCTTCAATGGCTTCGCTGGTGCCAAAGCCTCTCTTATTTTTTGAATCTTCAACCACTATGATGAACTCAGGTAAGCTTGGTTGATATTTGCTACAATGGACTATTCTGGTACAACTTCTATCTCTAATTCGAGCAACACCTACAGCTCCAAAAATGGGGTGAAAGGGAAATGAGCCTACTGTGGATTCGACTTGAGGGAAGTAGAAACTAGCAGAGTGGAAATGGTTGATGAAATAGAGATAATGGTGGAAATGGAGGCAAGGGGTTCAGCCATGGTCACACTCACTCGAGGAGGAGCTTGTGTACTCACAGTCGTGGCGGAGGTTACTAGAACGGATGATACAAGAAGCAAAAATGGATTTTGGGTGGATGCAAAAGAACTGAAAGAAAGGGAAGTAGAAGAAGTAGGAATAGAAGAAGAGGGAGCATTGGTGACTAGAGATTGAGAAATAGGAATTGAAATAGAGGTGGAGGACATGCCAAATGGAGGTGAAACAAAAGTGGAAACTAGAGGAAGGGAAACAATAGTCACCAATGGCTCAAAAATGGGAGAAGGGAAAGGAAATATACCTTCGGGCTTCGATGCCAACTGAGCCAATGAGGATGAAGGTGGTTGTGCAACTGGCTCCTTCTCAGCTTGGTCCTTTGGCTCGGTCGCAATGTCTTCCTCGAGATCTATAAGTTTGAAACTTTGGACCAAGGGAATAGCTTCTAGCACTTCTATCTGCTAAACCAAAACTGCAAGAGGGTTTGATGAAACTATGCCGATCCTCTACTTATTTGAGATATTTATAATAGGTAGCTTCTCCCATTTACTTTTTGCCTTACACTGCAATGGCTCCTCTGGCACTTGTCCTTCTTCTTCTTCTACAAGTGGCACTTCTGGATCACGGGGTGCTCTTCTTTAGCCATGCTCTCCTCATTGCTGGATTTTTGCAAACTTTGAGGTACAATACCAATGAAAGTGATCAATTGATAACTAGCGTAGAACTCATCATAAGTGGCTAAAAATGCTTCATCCATCACCAGGCCATATGGTGACCCAATTTTTCCTTGATGAGCCCTCATAATCCACCAGTTTGTAATTTTTTCCTCTAACCAACCCAAAAGTTGTTCTTTCATTTGACTAAATAACCCTGGTGGAGGAATCTGATGCTTATGTACTACAGGGTTATATTTGGCTTCCATTTCATAGAAACCATGCCATGGTGGGAGCGACATCATGTTCTCCACGTGCCACTCTAAGTCATGCCCCTCCGGATTGTTTCGGTGCTTCTCAATATCCGGCCTCAGACAACAATGAAAGCTCTTGACCTTGATTTGCTCAACAAAGTGACCCAAAGGATCGTACTTCCATCGCTGTGGCAACTCCACCATTCTGATGTCATAGAAGGTCTTAGTTATTAACTGATTCTGGCCCACCTGGCTCACCTCAATGCCTCCAAAGTGAAAAGGCATAATGCACGTGGTTTTCTTTCCACACCCTACCCCATACACGTCATTGATAAAATCATGTTGTCGAACAACCTCCAAAGCAAACAAGTGCCCTGTGGCAAAATATGGGAGCAGAACTGGCTTGCCAATATAGCCAAAAATGCATAGCACAACGCCCTGTGTCAACAAAAATATATCGCCTCTTTGCTTTGAGATGATTTCTTCTCTCATTGCCCTCGGTACCCTCTCACATTTGCAAAAAATTAACTCCAGGGTAGGACCCACAAACATACGATTAAAATTATAAAAAGACTCTTTCCTCGACAAGCTGGAGGTCCACAAATATACCAATAATTTTCTATTCTCCTTGTCAACTTGCCTACTTGCAATGAAAGAAAATTTCTTGTACAGGTGAAAGAAGAAATACCAGATTAAAAAGGATGTGTGCTTGAATACCTTGGTTCCTTCGCTCTGCATTTTCTCCAACTGGGAGTGCATTCTTCTAGCAATGTAGTCAGCCTAGTCAAATAAAATGGGATTTATCCTCCCTGTCATTACAGTGGGGGCATAGAATTCTACCTGGGAGATGCACTGCACCAACATCGCCTACCACTTGTGCACTATAGAATCCGTTGGAAGACCCACGACCCAAGCCACCATAGAAAATAAATTCGGGCTCTTGAAATCCATCAATGGCTTTGGTAAATTTGGTAGCTCACCATGTTGGGGTATTTTTATCAACTGTATCTCCATGAATCGGTGCAGTGTCACTGTCGATTGATATTTTTCTTCCTGCTCGCCAATGTGTAATTTCTTAAAAACAAAGTCTGAAGGAGGAGTAATTCCACAAGCGAACGCCTCCTGGACATCTTCAGATGAGATAGTGAACAACACGTCCCCTTTTGCATTCTCCACTACCCTGGTGTTAGGATTATAAAACTTTGAAATAGCTTCCACCAACTCTGGGCAATAGTGAACTAGTGTGCACAAAAACCAGAAAATATGAGCATGGTATGCAATGGTGAGAGGACTCTCCGACGTCAACCCCTGTCGAACTACAACATCTACATCTTGGCGCAATTTCTCAATGCCCTTATTCATAATAACGCAGTCTCCCACTTGAGCTAGCGTATCAGAATATGGATCTAAGTCGACATTTTCATGGTGCCTTGCTTTCTTGGATTTCTTTCCTCCCTCGATCTTCTTCTATACCTTCTTTGGCTCTACGATGTTTTTTGATTCAACATATATTTTACCCATCTTCAACAATGCTCAAGCGCCCTGTAATTTCTGCACTTAATTTACCCGATGCACAATAATACTTCAGAAAATATAAAAAAACTTTTACCTTCTCTCCGTGGGTGCACCAAATTTATAACTGCGCCTTCATCAACTGGATTAAATGCACATGCTAATTTTTGAAGAAGTTGGGCGAACGTGCATTTCGATCTTCGCATCGAGCATGATTTTTAATAATTTTTTAACTATCTTCAACCTCCATTTTTTTTTCCCATTTGAAAGTCTCCACAACTCAATGGGTAACCTCGAGAATGAAAAATGCCAAGTGTTGGTGAAGGATGCTCCTCGGGATGAAAATAAATTAACTCCATTGCTTTAAATCTTCAAAACATCATTCTGGGGTGAATCGGGCAAAATTTAAACTTTTTTGGGTGCTTCTATTTTTTCAATGACGTCAAGGGTGCTTCGAAATCATTCCTTACGAGAAAAACCTTCGATGGGTACGCTTCACTTTCTAAAAATCTTCCTCGAGCAAAAATAATCCGTAACTTGCTCTTTCTTCAATCACCTGCACTTTCAAAATCATCCTTCCTATTGCTTGGCAAAAATAATAAGCTTGAATGCCTTTTAAAACATTCTTCTTCCTTGATTTTGCTTTAAAAAAGCACTTTTCTAAGAAAAACCAAGCTTTTAACTGAATTGCTTTTCCAGGAAAAGCAAAATAAATCTATTTCACCCTTCTTCTAGAAATAAATCTTTTTAACTGAAGTTTTCCTCTGCATGAGATTTTTCTTTTCTTTTTCTCTTCTACTTTTGGGAGTTGCACTTTTAAAATAGATTTTCATCCCGTTTCTAAGTAAAATTGCATGGTATAATAGCTTCGGGTGAAAATTAAAAATTTCATTGCCTTTTTTTATATTTTAATTATATATATATTTCCGTCTATTTTCTCCTTAACTGTGTCATTAAAATAAATTTGCCGAAGTTGCCTTTTTCAAAGCTATTTACTAATTTTTTTCCGAAATTAAAAATAAAAATAATGAAAACTTTTTCGGGGCGGAATTAATTTTTATCCCTGAAGATGTGCTTTTGGGTAAATCTACTTGCTTGGGGTAAAATAAGATCATTTTTTTTTTTTTTTTTTTTATAACATAACATACTTGAAAAATAAAAACAAAATTTGTACATATATACATACTTGTGCCTAAAATTTTTAGAGGTAATAGGTCTTCAGATGAAGACCATTCACCGGAATCGGTAGCTCTCGGCCATCCATGTCCCGAAGATAATAAGCATTAACTAAATTTGCTCCTGAAATCTGGAATGGGCCTTCCCAAATTACCTCAAATTTATGGTGCTTTCCAGGTTTTGCTTTATCTGAGTTCCACTTAAGCACCAAGTCTCCGACTTTAAATGCCCTTTCGAACGTCTTTTTGCCAAACCACTTTATGTGTTGTTCTGGCATGCTCCATGAAAGCATTATATGCCTTCTCTCTTTCTTCTTCGAGCTGCAAGAGTTGCGCTAGTCTCACGCTCATAGGGTCAATTTCATCACCCTCATCACTAAGCATCTGCAAAGTCTGGAGGACCAGAAGTTCAATGTGGGTAGGCAAAACTGCTTCCTTGCCATACACCAGGGAGTAGGGAGAAGTTTTAATGGACTTCTTGATCGATATGTGATCTGCCCATAGAGCTTGGTCCAACAGTAGATGCCAACTTCTTTTATTGCTCTCAAGTGTTCTCTTCAAAATTCGAAGCAAGTTCTTGTTTGTGGACTCAGCTAAGCCATTTCCCTACGGGTAATAATTAGAGGAAGTTTTTAGATAAATTCCATACCTGCTTGCAAACTCAGTAATATTCACTCCAATGAAGGGAGTCCCATTATCAGTAACAATGGCATCTGGTACACCAAAATGAGTAATCAACCCCTCAAGGAAAGAGATGATTGTCGCTTGGTCCACTTTCTTTGTTGGGATGGCCTCCACCCACCGAGTAAAGTAGTCAGTTGTTATCAAAATATATTTATGTTCAGCAAAAGAATGAGGATCAATGACCCCAATAAAGTCTAAGCCCCACTATTGAAATAAAGCTTCTACCTGGATCGGATGTAGAGGTAAGGATGCCTTCTTACTCATACCGACATATCACTGATAATTATCATAGCTTTGACTCACTTTGTGTGTATCTACAAAAAGAGTGGGCCAAAAGTATCTAGCTCAAATGATCTTCAAGGCCATAGGCCTCCCTGCATAGTGTCCACCAGATAAGCCAGAGTGGAACTCCTCCAAAATATTTTATTTTTTAGACTCTTTAACGCACCTGAGGAGTACTCCATCTATGTTCTTGTGGAATAAACCACTCGATAGTAGGATATATCTGAGGGCCTATAGCCTAAACCTTCGCCTTTGTGAGGAGTTGAGGTGAGGAGGACACCTTCCAGATGTGAAGAATTTGATAAGGTCCTCTATCCAGTCGCGATCACCTGTTGCTTGGTTAGCAAGATTACTCTCACTGATAACCTCATCATGTAATGGTACTGGCAATTGAGAAGTTGCGCTCTTAGCCAACTCTTGATAGAGTGCCCGACCGTGAACCAATTTGGTCGATCGAATCTCTACATCGTACTCCTGGATCTTGGAGACCCAACCTACTCTTTTGTCACCAAGCTCTCCTTGGATGATAAAATTCCTGACATCTGGGTGAATAACATAGATAATTATCTTGCTTTGTGAGATGAAATATCAGAATTTCTTTAGAGACTTCATAACCGCATAAACTTGTTTTTCAATGAAATTATACTTTTCCTGGTGCGGTTGAATAACTTGGCTTAGAAAAGTGATTGGTTGTTCATCTCCATCATCTTGCTTTTGTGTAAGGATGATGACATAACTTTCCTGCTCGCCTACTGCGTAAAGGATAAAATCCTTAGAATAGTTTGGATTGATCAACACTGGTGCTTGAACTATTCTCTCTTTAATCTCCTGGAATGCTTGCTTCCTTTTCTCTATCCATTTGAAGTCTACATTTTTCTTTAGGAGTTCAGTCATCGGCTTCACTACCTGAGTGAAGTCGACGATGAATTTTTGGACAAAATTGATTTGGCCAAAAAATGACTGTAGGTCCTTCTTATTGGTTGGCAATGGTAATTTTAAGAGAGCTTCGACTCTCGTAGGATCAATAGCTAACCCTTCCTTTGAGATCACATGTCCCAAGAGCTTTCCCTCTTTGACAACAAAGATAGATTTCTTCGGGTTGATGGAGATACCAAACTCCCGACACTTTTCAAACACCTATCTTAGATGAGATCCATGCTCTTCCCTGCGATGTGAAAAAATAGTCATATCATCAAGGTATATAACAATGATTCGGTTTAGCAACTCACCAAAGGTGACATCCATTGCTCTTTGAAAAGTGGCATCGACATTCGAAAGATCGAAAGGTATTCTTTGATAGGCGAAAGTGCCCCACTTGGTAGTAAATATCATTTTATGTTAGTCCTCATCCTTTACCCAGATCTGATTATAGCTAGAGAAACCATCAAGTAGTGAAAATATTTGCACTCCAGCAACAACGTGGAGGATCTGGTCAATCTGCAACAAGGGATAATGGTATTTCAAATATGCCTGGTTCAGATTACGAAAATCTATGCATAGGTGAATATCTCCATTCTTCTTTCATACTGGAACCAAATTCGCCACCCAAGTCGAGTGTTTGATGGGGTAAATGATTTTTTCCTCCAACATCTTTAGCAATTCTACTTTCATAAGCACTTCAATCTTTAGATTAACAGGTCGTTGCTTCTGCCAAAAAGGTTTCACCCCTTCCTGCAATTTGATGGTGTGTTGAATCACATTTTTGTCATACCCTTTCAAATCATGATAACTCCATGCAACAATGTTAGGGAATTCATAACACAACTCCTTAATCTCCTTGAGCTCTTCTAGAGAGCAATTTGTCCTGACTTTGATTATCTTGTCAGGTTCCAACTTCAACTCAGTATACTCTTTTTCATCCACCTTGATCCTATGCTTTTCTACTCTATCATTCTGATCAAAGAGGCTCTCTAATGTAATCAATCCTTTTGGGATATGATTATTCTTAAGTTGGATTAAACCTTCAACTTCATCTTCATCCAACATCCTTCCCTCCACGCTACCGACTTCTTTAATTAGAAAGTTTACAATCTGCTCATCACTATCAAAAACTTGCTAGTATATATTCTTATCTGGGACTGAAGGTCTATAAATTAACCTTACAGTCTTGGGCTTTCGTACCACACTCTCAATAGGAGAGAAGTTCGCACCAAGGGATGCTAGGAGATCTGCATGCTTATTTTATTCTCGTGAAATTGCCTGAATATTTAATGCATCAAATGACTCAAAAAAATCCCATACCTTGTTGTGGTACGCCTTCAGGTAGTGCTACTTTGAAATGCACTTGTTGGTCACCTGGTTGACAATTAACTCAGAATCTCCAAAAATATGCAATTGTTTGATTCCAAGATTTTCTGCTTTCTTCAAGCCCAAGCATAGTGCTTCATATTCAACGACATTATTCGTACAACTCCAGGTCAACCGGTATGAGTATGTTTTTTGAATTCTCAAAGGGGATATGAATACTACTCCTACCTCCAACACCATTCTTGCATCTAGCACCATCGAAGTACATTCTCCATAATTGGTCAAGAGCAGAAACCTAGATCATCAGACACCTTCACCTCACCCTTCTCA
Organism: Wollemia nobilis; assembly: GCA_028583015.1. Taxonomy (NCBI): domain Eukaryota; kingdom Viridiplantae; phylum Streptophyta; class Pinopsida; order Araucariales; family Araucariaceae; genus Wollemia; species Wollemia nobilis. The sequence goes on along the minus strand of JAQPPZ010003645.1, from coordinate 5,048,893 downwards.
AGCTTAGTGATGGTGTAACAACCGATTTCGGTTTCCATCATTGCATTGAAATCAAGCATTGAGAATTCATCCTCTAATCAAAGTTCATCCAAAGCTTCCTCCATCAGATCCATATTCTCCAGCTCTTCAGACACCATGTTGACTAAGTCTACAACCTTTTCTTCCTCCTCAATTTTTCTATATGAAAAGTGGAAGGCTTTTCATTATAGATCCGAATTCTCCTTCCCTTGAAAGGAATATCCAAGTGTGAATAATCTAGGGAAAGATATCCTCCTAGCTTCACCATAAATTCCCTCAAAAGGCACATGCTAAAATACGATTCTAAATCAACTACCACCACTTCTTGAATGATAGTAATCTATGGTATGTTGTGCAGAACAATGGGAATATCTTTAATCACACCCACCATTTTGATTGGGGTTCCATCCAACTATAAGATGCCTGGACTGCTCCTCGTGTACTCCATACCCATGACCTCACATACTACCTTTGGCATGATAGTAGTCATGGCACCAGAATCGATCATGCAATTATGTACAATCCATCCCTCCATCTTGAGAGATAGGTAGAATGGGGGTGGTCTATTCTTACCAATGGTAGAAGTTGTCAATGTCTGTGCTAACACCATCTGGGTGGGATTTTTCTTTCTATATTTTGTAGACTTGAGAGACTCTTGCAATAGATCAACCTACCCAGGGAGTTGCAATGCATCATACAAACTCACCTTAGCAGGTATTCTCTTCATCTCTTCAACAATGTTATAGTCAGAGGCACCAAAATATTTCCCTTCACTTTTTGGCTCGTATTTGTTTTGGTACTACTGAGTAGCTTCTACCCTTTGATGCTTGGTCAATTATGGGTACTTGAGGTATTCTTTGGCTTGTTCTTTCGCCTCAGTTTGTACTTGAGTGACTACAGGTTGTGAAGTTGATGCCTTTACCTGCAACTTTTCTTGAGCTCGTGTGGGCAAGAGATCTTTCAACAAGATAGGATCTTGTTGCTTAGGCATTGCACCAGGTGCTTTTGCTTGTGGTTGTGCCTTTTCACCATGTACCTTCTGTTCAGTGAGGATCTTCAGTGGCTCCATCTCTGCTGGATCAATAGTTATCGGCTTCTTCCCAGCCCTCGTAAGAACTAAGACTTGCTCCAAGGAAGGGACCATGAAATTATGATCGACTTTCATGATCATATTGATCTATCCACCGATAGAAATTTTTGCTAACATTTTTACATAGTTGAAATGAACCATGCACGTATATTCGCCATGAGGGTCATTATAGGTGGAGCACCAATATGTTTGCTTTGATGTACCAGCTTCTTCATTAACCAATACGATTGTATTTCTCTCAGCACCTTTGCTAGTCGAAGTTGGTTGCTCTCTAGTAATCGATGATGTTTGAAATATTCTTGATCGAAAGTCAGCTTCAACTTGCTTCTTCTTAATGGATGTGATTTTGTTTGACATTGTCCTCACTATTGAATTAAGTGATTGCATCTCCTACAATAATTTCATGTGGGGATCGGGATTTGAGGGCACTGGAGGTGTTGGCAAAGGTAAAGGTACTAGAGGAGAAGGCAATGTTGGGATAGGAAGAGGAGTAGGTAGTTGTGGAATAGTTGGAGCGGGTAATTGCGGAACTGGAATTGATGCAATTTGAGGTGGACTCGAGCTCCATGAAGGAACAAGATACATAGAAGGTATGGGTTGTGAAAATGCACTAGAGTATAGATGTTGTGGAATATCAGGAAGAATAGGCATTGTTACCTTTGGAGGCAGCTTACCTATGGTAATCAAATTCACTTTGGTATTTTGAACCTACGTGTACAAATCTAGAAATATATTGACATTGGCTTGTCGAATGACCATACCAATATCGGAGTTGAAAGCTCGGAGATAGTAAAACACGACTTGTTCATGAGTCGACCAAAGACCATTAGGAACTCTCTACCAACTTCGAGCGAACCTAACGTTGAAATCCACTATTTCCTCCTGCGGATGTCTTTGGATGTTTGTGAATTGGTGCAACAAGGAAAAGGGATCAACTTGCTCATGGAAATTCTTAATCAACAATTCTGCCAACTGGTCCCACGTGGTGATAGTAGCGGGTGGCAAATACCGGTACCAATACAACAAATTTCCTCTAAGGGACAACACAAGCAATCTTACCATAATGTCTTCATTTGTGATGCCATGGATTATCACCAAAGAAGCCACATCTTGGACATGCTCGTAAGCAGTCTTACCTGTACCATCATAGGTGGGCAAAGCCTTCAATGCTGCTTGAGGGACTAGATTTTGAGCTTGTAGATTCAAATCTCTTGAGCTATTCCATGCTAGGAACTACCTTGGTGGCTATTGTGGTGGTGGATTCTGAGCCATATTGATTGGAGGATTTTCTTGAGGTGGAGGAACGCTAGTAGCAGTACTAGCTGGACTTGAAGGAATGGAAAACACACCAGCTATCTGTGAAGATGTCATAACTGATGTATGAGTTGGGGTAACTAATCTAGGGTGTTCTCCTAATTTTTGGGTATCAAGCTCAAAGAACTCAATGGGGTTTTTAGGATTTTTGGCCTTTGATCTTGTGATCATGAAGTACAACTTTCACCAACTTCACGTTCGAAGGCTTTTGGGTATAGCTGAGTCACCAAATGTTCTAGCTCAACAATAAAAATGTGAACATCAAGACCTTAATACTGCATATATTGCTCAATATGAGACTCGTGAGTCCCATCGAGTGTGCCAAAAATTGTTGGTCACGAATCCGCCTAGTTACAAAGTCTATGCTTTGTGCGCCCTAGACCCGACCAACATTGAAAGGTCGAAGGAGAGAAATGTCCTTGGGCCAATCTCTAGAGAGGGTTGGCTCCCTTCCTAATCTACTTTGGTTGAAATCTTAGGGTAATAGGAAAGAAATAGGGAAATATGGCTATAAGCCAACAATATAGGATGGGGATAGACTAACAACCGAAATTCCACCAAGCAGTAATTAGCAGCATACAACAAAAATACAAGCACATAAACTTCTAGCAGTTATGCAATGATAACCTCCAAAGAGCATCTCAGTGTTCACTCCCTTACCAGCAAAAATTAAATTCAGAAGCAGAATTTAAACACAACAAATAATGGGAATGAAAGCATTCAAAAATGACACAAAGAAAACTATCAAGTGCAAGACCACTTAAAGAACTAGAAGCTGAAGTGTTTCTATTATTGCAGAAAACTTGAAGTGTTTTTCTGCAGAGTGTCCATCCTCCTTTTACAATGAAAAATAATTAGTATTTATAGAGAGTTGCGCTTATTTTATTTAATGAGCTTACAAAAAAAATGTGAGAATAATTTTCATTCATTGGATACTGATAAAAGGAGCCATGGATACCACTCCTTTTTATTTCTTTATTATGCACTTCTCCATGCATGTACATTGTAACATGAAAACATAGCATGAAAACATTGAAACATATAAACTTCTTGACCACTATACCCGAATGTCCATGCCTCTCGATGCTATCGCACACATCTTGCCAACAATGTGGTAGGTCTTTGGTCATTTCATTAAGGTATTCACACAGGGTATGCGATGTCAGATAACTCCTCATTAAGTATTGGTATCAACATAGTCAGAAAAATCGCACCATAAATTAGTCAATACGGAGCGGACCATGCCATGTAACCATCACCTTCAACTGCAATGTAGCCAGTGAGTAATTGCATGAAAAACAACTGTGAGTGACACCATCAAAGCTATGAATCACCTTTGACCTTCAACACTTTATTGTGATTGGTCTATTTGAAAATATTTTGGTCATGTTTGCTGAACCTTATATGCGTGGTGATATACCCTAGCAGAATGTCTTTCGACTTCACTAGCTCTGCCCCAAGGGCCACCACCCAACACCATAATAACACAAACCTAGAGTTTCCCCTCTTGCCATGGCAATCACAGAAATCATAGAAGGCCCTGGCTAGACCTGCATACTGCCACATGTACTATTTTGTTGTTTTTGCACCAACCATGTACGCATTTATTAAAATACTCATTAATGCATGATCTGTATTTAGGACTTGGTGGTAATAGGTGAACAAGCCCTGTAGCATCACCATGGACATCGAAGCTATAAATTATGAGGTGCTCCATTACAATATTCCTCCACCATACAATGTTTTGGTCAAAATATTTTTCATGGAAATCATGATACGACTTTGGTAGGATAATCACATAGAGAAATCAACATGATTAAATGCTAAGAAGCAACCTTGGACATCGATGCATCAGGACGCAACAAAATTGCCTAGAAATCAAGATCTTGGTCGTTGAATTTGCTTCACCTTTATGCCTTGGAAATCCACTTTCACCAATAAAGTCCATTGAGAATTAAATTTGCTTTGAAAATTGGCAAGGTTGATAGGTGGTGCATTGGAAATAAACAAGAATTGCCTTTGATCTTGCAATGTTGAAACATAAATCCTAGAAGTGCTGCTTGCATTGCTCTTTAAATTAAATTTTATCTATCTTCTCCTCTTCCCAATAGAATCTACAAAATCATGCCTTTGAAAGAAATGTGCCTAAGAATTTAATGCTAAAGAATTGATTTCACCCAAGAATGGGGCAAAAATCCCTTTTGGGACCACAATGGGTGACAACGCAGCTTGGTTCAATCTCTGATTGATGTCTTGGCGACATCTCCATTAATTGTTTTAATTTGATGTATTATGTGGCGCAATGCTTTATCTCAAAATTGAATCTTAAAACCCCATTCATCCCTTAAAGAGGTGGAACCACATGGTGCTTCTTCAATAGGGTGACTTTGATTTGCTACGTCTTGAATTTGCATCAAGCGTTCCCCTTCTATTTTTGCCTTACCACAGATGAAAATGTATGAAGGTGGACCCTAAAATGTCAATTTTACCTTTTTTAAAATATTCAACATGCCCTTTCACCCTAGAGAGGGGAAACAATGAGTTTCGCCCCTCACTTGGGGTGAAAGCATTCTTTAAAATTCTGCCTTGATTCACCCATTTCAGGCCCACACCATGCCTTATTTTAAAATATTCCTTAAAATGTGTTTCACCCCAAGGAGGGGCAATAGGGATTTTCACCCCTATTTTGGGGCGAAAACCCTTTTTTAAATCTGCTCCAATTTGTTAGCACCGACCCGCGAAGCACCACTTAAACTACTACGTTTCACCCCAAAGGGGAACGAAAGGAAGTTTCACCCCTACTTGGGGTGAAAGTGCTTTTAAGTTTTAATCTACAGTCACTTGCGTTTTAAAATAAATTTCAACCCAAAGAGGGGTGACAAGGGTTTTTACCCCTAAATTGGGACGAAAGCATTTTGTTCTTCCATCTTAAATTCGAGACTTTCACCCCTTTCCTTCTATCTGGTGAATTTACTCCTTTTAATTACATTTCACCTCCAAGAGGGGTGAAAGTGATTTTCACCCCTTAATTGGGACGAAACTCATTTCTTTCCTCCCTTCAACTTTATCCTTGAATTAAATCACAATTTTCATATTTTCTGGGGTGAAACTCTTTTGCAAGTGAAACTTGGGGTGAAAGCACTTAAATTCATTGATTTTTTATTATAATGTTGCTTTCAATTCAAAACAAAGAATTCCTCCTTGACCTTTGTTTCATTTGGGATGAAACCACACTTGTGCTACGCTTTGCCTTTGTGAGAGATGAAAAGGACTTTCACCCCTAGCAAGGGACAAAAAAAGTTTTCTTTTTTTTGAGGCGCTTCTCTCTTCAAAATTGATTTTCTATCAGTGCTCTTGTTCCTTAACATTTTTCAATAAAGTTCTTTGTTGCATTCATGAATTTAATTTTATTTATAGTAATGCAATATTAAAAAGATGCAAAAATACAATAAAATAAACAACAAAACTGCAACATATTTCTTCAGTAAATTTATCAAAATTTTACAATCAACATTCAATAAAACTTCAATGTGGTAAAGTTACAAAACTGCCAACAAGACCCTTGTGTTGAGTCCACTATAAGTGTTGGTAGCCATTTATGGTGACTATGGGTATATTATCTCTGTAGGGCTATCGCGTTAGATTTTCTTAAAACTTATGATCTATATCTTCCTTTATGAATGCCTTTGCCCAGTCAAGTGTCGTCAGTTCTCCACCTTAGCATTGTAAACCTATATTTTTCAATATAAGTGTTATGCCCAAGGTGTTATATGAGCTAATCTCTCCTTTTAGCACCACCAAGATCAACCTAAGCTTGTTTGGTCGCCTATCTTTTTGTGAACATCACTGGCAGTGGTGTCTCATTGGTTTGCGAGTGCCATGATGGTGAAAGTGCCTCACCATCGTGTAGGAACCACTTAGATGACAATGTCAGTTGGATCATACCCCTTTTCGTTGTGGTCATGTGTGCGCTGTGGTCACATGTGCATCGTGGTCGATGTGCATCATGGACGTGTGTGCACTGTGGTTGGTGTGTGTCATGGTTGTGTGTGCATCGTGGTCCCTGTGTGTACCTTAGTTTTGTAGTGTATTGTATAGAAAGTAGCCATTGTTATTTAATTAAAGTTTGAGCTTTAGATTAAATAAAGGAAATAATTATAATTGTTATTTAATTAAAGTGTGAGCTTTAGATTAAATAAAGGAAAGAAATTATAATTGTTATTTAATTAAAGTGTGAGCTTTAGATTAAATAAAAAAAAAAATTATAATTGGTATTTAAATTAAGAGTGATGAAGCTTTGATTTAGAGAATAAACAGAAGAATTAATGGGACTTTGGTTTATAAAATGAAAGGAAATTGTTTATTTTTAAATTAAGAGTGATGAAGCTTTTATTTAGAGAATAAACAAAAGAATTATTTTATAGATTAAAGGTTATGGGACTTTGGTTTATAAAATGAAAGGAAATGGTTTATTTTTAAATTAAGAGTGATGAAGCTTGATTTAGAGAATAAACAAAAAAGTTGTTCTATGGATTAGAGGTATGGGACTTTAATTTATTGAACAAAGATAAGATTTTATTTAAGTAAAAACCATGATCTAAGTAAGCATGTTGAATGACTCTCTAAGGTATTTGAGAGGTGATAGTAAAAGTAATGATTCTTTTATGATGACAACTATGCATTAGATGGTTAGAAACTTAGTTAAACTTGTATAGTTGCAATTTGGTAAAGTAAATGTTAGATGCATTTAGAGGCATGCCTATCTAGAACTATGAGTGCCCTAATCCTCTACTATCCTCAAATGATCGATGGAAAGAGTGAGAGGACCAAAGTGGCAGATGGACTAATGCACCAATTTGCTCTCTACTTACAATTTATTTACTTATGTTCAAATAGACTAGATTTGTGGGGAGATTTCCCTGATGAAATTGATGTAATATATTATTCTTTAAAAGTATGGAGGATTTACCATACTTGCTTATATGTAATAATTGTTTAAATTTTGGAGATGTACCTTTAAATTACTATTTGATTTGCTTATGTTCTGTATTTGAATCCTTCCCAATTATTGTTTATTTCCTCAATTAATGCTTCTTAGTATCTTTTGCATGTTTTATGAGTTATATTTTGTTAGATTTAGTATCTAGATCTATTCTTGTTTTCCTTGCTTAATGATATTAAAAATAATAAGTAATAAGTTCTAGAGTGAACTTAGAGGATAACCTAAGGGATTGAAACCCCCTTAGGATGAACATAATAGACCTAAGGGATTAAGACCCCTTAGGGAGAATGATAACTAGGTTGTGGAAAGACTACATATGAGTTTTTTTTTTGGTAAGTAGTAGTTTGATTATCAGGGTTTTAACTGGGTCCCAGTCCCAGATATACAAAAACCCTTGCCAGGGTGGTGGATATTGATATTGCAGAAACCTTGTAACGGTAAATAGAAGCCAAAGGCCTAGCAGAATCCCTCTCAGGGGATAAGCATGACAACAGTCCCACGTAGGGGATTAAGACCTTAACATCTACGGCCGAATAGCCCATGCAAGGGCATTCCTTTCTAGCATAAAACCCTACCCAAAAATGGTGACAGAGCCCCAAGGGCTTTCCAAAAAACAAAAACTTGAAGTAATAAAAAAGGACCAACATAACAAAAACAAGCCAGGGAAACCGAAAGGGAATCCCTAAGGGTCGACCTCCGCGGGGTTCTCCTTCGCGTCCGCAGTGAGCTCCTCCAAGAAGCGCTTCATAGCCTCGGTGGTACTTTCGAACGCAGAAATGAAACATTTAATAAACATTCTTGTCATGCGCTTTGATGTTTCAGGGGCGGGGTCCGAGTCCCCGTTGTTATCATCAGGGACATTAACAGGGGAGTTATGGCTTGACTCCATTTTGATCTTCTTGGTCCTCGATGATCTGCGGATCACAGGAACATCCTCAATTATGGTTCTGCGCTTTCCCAACGCCGCCTTCTTGGAGGATGGGGTGGGCTTAGAAGGGGTAGACTGCTTGGGGGGGTCTTCTTGGATTCAGGGGTTTGATACTCGGGATCCGTCTCACTGACCAAGGGCTCGTTGGAAAATGAGTGAGTTGGCAAAGATGCAAGGGGGGAACGGGAGGGCTGGATTGGAGGGGAGTGGCTGCCAGGGGAGGATTGGCGGCAACATGGCGGAAGAGAACAACGAAAAGGCCCTGGTGGGTGGGAGGGGAGTGTTTCTTGCGAGCGGCGGAAATCGATAAGCGGACGGAGCGGTGGAGGAAAGCGGGAATGTTCATGGGCTTGTAACCATGGAAGTGGTTGACAAGAGCCAGATGGAAGCTGGACATCGGCTTAGCGGGATCGTCAGAGGCCAAATATTGGATCAAGGGAATAGCGACAGCGGACCAAGGGGAGGGAAGGGAGGTGCGTTCAAGAGAAACACCTGTCCATTTGAACTCTTGGTAGTTGGGGAACCCCTCCAGCTCGGGCTCCCAACTGTGCTTGTCACGGCGGACGCGGCGACCAGACAGGGGAAGGCCAGACACCTCAGCCATCAACTCGGGGGTAACCTTGAAACGAACACTACGGATTACGACAAAGCCATTCTTCCACGTCCGGACGAAGTCAGCAGAAATATCAGCTTCGGGGCCCTAGAATTTACTCAAGAAGGGCTTCAGATTAAAGGTGTCGATAAAGGGTTTCGCCAGAGGGTCGAGCTAGAGGGAGCTAGGTTCGATGTATGCCATAGTGCCAGGAGGAAAGGACAAGGGAAGAGATAGCGACCAGGGCAAAGGGTGACGAACGATAAAAGGAAGGACAAGGGGACTGTTTAAAAAGGCCAGCAAGGGACGATTAAGCATGCCGATCCGATCGGGGAGGGGACAGGTGGACAAAGGCCAGGTAGGGTGGGGATTGGTGACAGTTCTTGGGCCTGAGTCGGTACGGGGAAATGGGGATATCCAGAGCCGCTTGGATTCGGTGAGGATGGGCAGGGAAGCGGATTGGACAGGGGCACCGAGGGTGGCGTTGGGGCATCGCAAACCATATTGGGGAGCGTAATTGAGGAGACCAATCATCCACATGGGAAATTGATGACTGGCAGTGCCAGCAAGGATGCCAATCGTGAGCCAGCGGTGAAGGAGGAGCTTGCTGGAGAAGATACTCCTAGGAACAGTTGCAAACCTGGAAAAGAAACACATTGGTTAGCGAGGAGGGGGTGACACGAACCTGCCTTGCCTGTCAGCATCTGCTACGTGGGAGACACCCGACGGATTAGAATTGCGCCACACCGTCAGCGGAGATTGAATAAGACCCATGTTGGCAAGCTGGTCAGCGAGTTTGTTTGCTTCATGGAATACGTGGGAAACTGCCACCTGGCATTGCTGACCAATGATAACTTTGCTTTCTCGGATCAGTGAGCTAATGTTCCAAGGGGGATTTTTATCAGTTTTGATGTAACGGATGATGTTCAGAGAATCCCCCTCGATGTGAAGACGGATACGAGAGTCTTTGATCAGGTTCAAACTATGCCAGAGAGCCCAAGCTTCAGCAAAATTATTTGTCTGGTGATCGAGGTTCTCAGCAAAGGTGAGAACGATCATCCCTTTGTGGTCTCGGATGACCCCACCAGCTCCTGATAGTCCCGGGTTCCCTTTGGATGCCCCATCAAAATTTAGCTTTAAAAAACCTGCGGGAGGGGGATTCCAAAGGGCCAACCATCTGGGATGGGGAATGGGGTGAGGGCGGTCGGGGATAGGGATGTTGAGGGATTGGAAAATCTCCCCTTCAACCTTGCCAATCGGGGACTTAGACCAAGGGAGTAATTGGAGGTTTTTAGAGGCATAGGCGATGGCTTTGGTGGCCGTAGATATGGCATCGTTAGAAAGGGTGGAAAACACTCTGCGATTGCGCTCTAGCCAAATCTGCCAAATAAGGTGGTGGAGGCAGATCCTCCAAAGAAAGGCAGCATTGGGATTCTAAAAAGGGGTAGGCCATTGGATAAAGAGATCCCGAAGAGTGCGGGGTTGGGCCCACTGGATTTGGAACAGGGATAGCAAGTGGTTAAAACTCCCTTGGGTGAACTCACAATGTAAAAAGAGGTGGTTGACCGATTCCCCATTAGACAGGCAAAGATGACATCTATTAGGGATAGGGATGCCTCTTTTCATCAGGTTGTCAGTGGTGAGCACTTTGTTTTGAACAGCAGTCCAGGAGAAAAACCCAACCTTAGGGACTAGGCGCTTGATCCAAACCGACCCAAACGGGAAGGCAAAAACTTGGTGGTTCAACAGGAGAGAATGAGCCGACTTGACTGAGAAAACCCCGTTGTCTGTCCCTGACCAAACCGGAGAATCTGGAGTGGTTGCAGTAGGAATAATGGTGGTTCTGAGAAGCCGGGACAAGGAAGCGCCCGCTTGGGTTATCTGGGCACTAGCACTGCCAATGGGGATTTGCTTCCATTCCCGTTGATCATTGAAATAATCCCTGACTCTGCTGCCCCATCTACGCTCAAGAAAGGATTTGAGAGCAGACATACCTGGGATAACTGCGAGGGGCTGGTCGTTCAACCAAACGTCATCCCAAAACTTGATCTCGGAGCCACTGCCAAGTTGCCAACGGGATCCTTTAGTGATAAGAGGTCTGGATTGACTTACCGCCTTCCAGAAAGCAGATCCAGAGGAAGGGAGGTATTCATTCATGAAGGACGATCGAGGGAAGTATTTGCTCTTGACAATCGCCACCCATTCTGATTTGACATTGGTGTAGAGTTTCCACGCCTGCTTGGCGAGGAGGGCAAGGTTCAGATTGGAAGACCTTCTCAAACCCAGGCCCCCTTGGGATTTAGGTTGACAAACTCTGTCCCGGTTAACAAGGTGGATTCTATTTTTTTCTTCGGGACCTGACCACAGGAAATTTTTTTGGATTTGCTCAATCTTGGCATGAACAGACGTTGGGGCTCTGAAGACAGACATGAAGTAGACTGGAATGCTTTGGAGGACCGCCATAGTGAGGGTAGCCTTAGCTGCCTGGGATAGGAGGGCACCCTTCCAGCCTGCAAGTTTGCGTTTGAACCTTTCGATGACATTATCCCACATGGACTCTTTCGGGCTCTTGATGAAAAGAGGAAGGCCCAGGTAAGAGGTGGGTAAGCTCGAGATTCTGCACTGCAGGATACGGGCGATCTTGCGTTGTCTGCTATCCGGAGTGTTAAGGAAGAAACACTCACTTTTGGTGTAATTGATTTCTTGGCCTGCTGCTCTGGCATAGGTGTCAAGGATAGATTTGATGGACTTAGCTTGGATGACTAATGTTGAAGAAGCGGTAATGGTATCATCAACGAACTGCTGGTGAGAAAGGGGGGGCATGGTGGATGAAGCTTTGATCCCTTTCACATGCCCAGAAGCACAGGCAGACTTGAAAGCTCTTCCCAGGGATTCTGCCAGGATGATGAAGAGGAAAGGGGATAGGGGGTCACCCTGCCTTATGCCTTTATGAGTCGAGAAATAACCTGCAGCTGAACCATTAACGAGCACAGAGAACCATGGCGTCGAGATACAACCTTTGATGAGCTTGATCCATTCTCTATGAAACCCAAACTTGGCAAGGACTTTCAGAAGGAAATCCCTGTTGACTCTGTCAAAAGCTTTGCTGATATCCAGCTTAAGAAACATGGCTGCCTTGCGGTTGCAGTGAGTAGAATGGAGAGTTTCATGAAGGGATATGATGTTGTCTGTGATAGATCTGCCTTCCACAGAGCTGCCTTGACAAGGATCGATGATAGCAAGGAGAATCTTCTTTAGCCTCAGGGCTAGGGATTTGGTTAAGATCTTGTAGATAATGTTACAGAGACTAATAGGCCTGAAATCCGCCATAGTCTTGCAGGGGTGGGTTTTGGGGATCAGAGCAATGAAAGTTGAGTTAGTCCCTTTTGGAATGGACTTAGTCGATTGGAGCTCGATGATGGCTTTGCAAATGTCTTCCTTCATAATGTCCCAAAAGGTTTGAAAAAATCGAGGGGGAAAGCCATCTGGACCGGGGGCCTTGTCAGCTTGCATGGAGAAGAGAGCAGTCTCGATCTCTTTCGGAGAGAGGGTCTGAATCAGGGTAGCATTCATCTCTGGAGTAACCATGGGGGGAATGTTCTGAAGAAGGGATTCTTGGGCTGCCAAGTGGGAGGGAGAGGGATTTCCCATCATATTACTGAAGTAAGCAGACGCTTCTGATCTGATCTCGAAAATGTCTTGGGAAACAGAGCCATCAGATAAGGTGAGTTCTCTGATTTTGTTGGAGCTACGGTTCCGCATCGTGGAAGCATGAAAAAATCTGGTATTGGCATCCCCATATTTGAGCCAGAGGGCTCGGGATTTTTGCTGCCAGAAGGTTTCTTCTCTAGCCAATATGTTGTGATACTCAGACAACAGCTGACTCTCCTCATTCCTCAGCTGAGGAGTCCATTGGTCATGATGGATTTGCTCCTCCAAAGTCTTAAGTTTATCAATAATGAGCTGCTTGTTCTCAAAGATGTTTCCAAAAACTTCCTTGTTCCAAATTTTGATGTTTTCTTTCACTGATTTGAGTTTACGGGAAACTCGGTCAATGGCAGATCCTGAACATGGAAGATTCCACCACTCAAAAATTCGTTGTTTGAGGTCTGGGTGGTGAATCCACATGTTTTCAAACCTGAAAGGGGTTTTGAAGGACGGGGCCTTGTTGGATTCTAGGAGGAGGGGTGAATGGTCAGACCCAATTATGGGGAGGGATGTGAGGAGAGTATCGCCAAAGAGAGGGATTGCTTGCTGAGATAAGAAAAATCGGTCCAGCTTGACTTGAATGTGATCTTGCCTTGCTCTTTTGTTGCTCCAAGTAAAACGGCAGCCTCTGATCTGAATGTCCATAAGCTCATTACTCGACACAAAATCCTGGAAATCAGTTATGCTTTTGGAGGGAGTGGATAAGCCACCTCGTTTGTCGAAAGCAAACAGAGGAGAGTTAAAATCCCCAGCTAACATCCACGGGAGGGCAGAAAAAGTAGTCTTGAGAAGGGACAAGGAAACCCACAGCTGGCGCCTTTCCAGGGGATTGTTGGGGGCATAGATATTGGAGAGGACCCATGTGAACTGGTTGGTCTTGCAATGGAAAACCATGTTAAGGGTTCTGTTGGTGAAGGATACCACCCTTCCCTCAACTTGGAGAGGATCCCAAAGGCAAAGAAGGCCCCCAGTCGATCCCTCTACGGGGGAGGAAGCCCACTGGCAGTCTTTCCAGACTGATTTGATGATGTTCGGGGTTCTCGCTGCATCAGCTTTGGTTTCTTGTAACATGATGATGGTGGGTTTGGAATCCTTTCTGATGGTTCTGACCAGTCTCTGCTTGCCTGAGTTGTTAAGCCCTCTGATGTTCCAAGAGAGGATCTTCATTTGGATACTTTGGAAGGTTTCTTACCGCCCTTGGTGGGTACGGGAGGGGGTTTGGGATTCTTGGGATCGTCCAAGGGCTGGCCGAATAGATCAGGGAAGAGGGTTGTTTGAACCCCGTTTGCGACTTGATTCTCAGTGTCTTTCTTAAGCTGGTCGGACATAGACGGTCTGCCTCTCTTTTTGTCACCTCCTATATCCACTGGCCCTTTCTTACTTCTGGTGATGATGGAGCTGGAATTCGAGCGGTTGCAGAAAGGGTTGGACGCCTCCTCAAGGGAGTCAAAAATTGACTTGGTTGGAGACAGAGGTTCGGCTAAAGAAGTGGTGGGAAAGCCCTCCTCGAGGGGAAGGGGGGAAAGGGATTTAGGAGAGGTGGGAGAGAGCGGAGAGGTGGGAGGGGTTGGGGAGAGTGGTGCGGCCGGAGAGGGGCCGGGTAGGGAAAGGGAGGGGAGGGGAGGGAGTGGAGGCAAGGGGGAAGGAGAAGGGGGGGAAATGGACTCGGGAAAGAGGACATCATCATCAACACCAGAGAGAGGACCAAACTTGTTGGGAAAGGCAAAAAGTGAACATACCTGGTTGGAACTTGACGGAGCTTGGTGGGGGAAGGATTTGTGGAAGGGGACTTGTTTCCCTTTGTCAGTTTTCCCTCGAAAAGGGCCACCAGTAGCCTTGGGTCCCGGGTGGGTGACCGGACGCTGAGCAAGGGAGAGCTGGGGTCGAGGAACCTCTTTGGCAGCTTTCAACGACGGGCATTGGGATCTGAGGTGTCCCTGAGCCTGGCATTCGATGCAGAACGCCGGTTTATTCTCATACTCAATAGCTTGGCACCACTGGAAGTCCCCATAGATGAGATTGATGCGAGTGGGAAGCTGGGATGCCAGGTTCGCAGACACGCAGATTCTGGCAAAGGCCATTATGGATCGGGCTTTTGTTGTCGGGTCAAAGGCAACCAGGTCTCCGATGTATCCTCCGATCCCCCGAAGGATGTCTTCATGAAAAAATTGGATTGGCAGGTCCAGAAAGACGAACCCAAATGGGGGCGACATTGATGTCCTGAGTTTGGGGGTTGAAACCCTGTTCCCATTTCTTAAGGAATAGACTTTTCTTGCCAAAGAACCACGGTCCTCCGGTGAGGATTCTTGCATAATCATTCTGGTTGTTCAACTGAATTAGAAAGAAACCCCTGGAAAGTGCAACTAGCTGAAAACTTCCCTCTGTTCGCCATTTGAAACTGGCCCATCTTCTGATAGACTCCATGTTAGGTCGGCCTCCAACGAATTTCCCAACCAGGGACAGGGATTCGAGGGAAAGTTTTGGAGCCATGCGAGAAATCGGGATAACCATATTTTCCTCGGAGGTGACCAGGGGGAAGGGAAACCACTTCAGATGGTTTGGGAGAAGGGGATCCCGATACCATCGTGTTGAACGACAGACCGGTCGAGGGAGGGGATTTGGAAGGGGGAAAGGGGGGAATGAAACCTTCCGCCCAAGGTCTCTGCGTCCCACCCGGATCCGGATCGGGGGCATCGGGATCATCCGTGAGATCGACAGGGATCTCGCCTGGTTCCAAATCCCCGGGGAGGGTTTGGGAAACCCTGCCAGGGAAAGCCAGGGCAGCTGCAGTCGAAGTTGATGCTGATGTTGTGGGAACCGTTGCAGAGGGAGCCGTTGTTGTTGAAGCCATATCTACCCTAGTTTTCTATACCATTTTCAAGGAACTCATCAAGACTACATATGAGTTAAGATAGCTTTTCAAAGAATGATATTGATAGATTAACTCACAATACACGTAGCATACCTACACATAATGACTTACATAGAGTATGGAGATGCGTGTATACCTTCTAATGGCTGAAGGTGATAAGTCTAGATCATCGAGATTGATGATATTGATAGAATTATTTGCATGACATATGATACGCTTACGCATAATGGCTTGCATAAGGAAATCATATGATATGTAGATCTTTGAGTAACTTAGGGATTTTATTAAACATTAAGTTAACCTAAGGTTGGTTAGGGGTTTATGAATCCCTCTCCTTAGTCAAAAAAATCTTTCTTTTTGTGTGTTTCTTGTTTCTTGTTTTTAGGGTTGTTACAACAAAATATACAACAAAGCACCTAGGGATATAATTTTTAGGGAGTTTTTTTATGATTTACAATTTGAAATCCCTACCAGTTTTCAAGGAAAATTCACCATTGTTCATTTAATTCATCTCTTGAGAAAATATTTTACATTTGAAGAAGAGCATTATATGAGCCCTAAACAATTGGAACCAATCAACAATATTCATAAGCTCTTTAAAGAGGATTGAGTGTGGTGATTAATATTAGTGAAGAAAGAAAAATCTATGATTAACATTAGTGAGAGTTATTAATTAGTAAAAGATAAAAAAAAGAAATAAAGAAGAAATCCTGAAATAGGATTTACTAATAGTCTTGACTATTTTTAAAGAACAAAGGGATCATCATGAAATAACAATGCATTTAAGAAATAAAAAAGATAATGTAGATCCTCCAAAGGAACAACTAGACATTGAAAACCCTAATGATGAGAGCAATGAAGTAGAAGAAGAAGATAGAGAAAAACAATATGAACAAATGGAACAAGTTGTAACCAATCCAAAACCTCACATTGAGCCAAAGATAGGACCTAAAGGGGAGGTTCAATTTAAAACTATGGATCAATTTTAGGGTTTTGTAAGTTATAATCACCCTACTATTCTTAAAGCCTTCGATATATAAGACTATATTAGGAATCAAATTTTAGTTCAAGCCTCTTTAGAGCAAGCTTTCAAACTTTAACCCTCTTCTTCTCAACTTCCTCTTGAGATCCACATAGAAGTGACTTTGAATAACCTCGATCCATCTCATCATATTACCTTCGGTAATCCTACTCTTGGTACCACTCAATTTATCCAACCTCTAGATGTTCACTCGCAAGTCAAGGACCACAAAGTAACACAATAGCAACCTATTTATGCCACTTATACAACTGTTAATATAGGGAAAAACCCACAAGTTTCTTCAGCTAGTGATAAATTATTTGCCCATATCTATCAAAACATACCTCCCTATCAATTCTATAATCTATACTCACAAGATTCTACATCACAAAATAATCCTTCATCACAGTTTATTCATTCACAACCACTCCATTTCATTCCTCCACAAATTCCTAATACTTATTATTCATATATCCCACACTCTTATCATAATGTAACGAGTTCTTATAAAAAATTTACCATGCCCATTTCAAATCCTCTTCACAATATTATCTCTATCCCATATATGAATCAACATCAAGATAACTCTTCCTTTGTTAATCCTATGTACAATAAGGTTACAACTTTGGTTATGACTCTATTTCAGGCTGCACAAGCTACCTACTATCCGCCTCATGGGAATATAATAGTACCAAATGCTCATAATGCACAATCACATCATCTAGAAGCTATGATGAAATAATTAGCATCACAGTTTGATCATATGGATCCATACCATCTTACATACAATTACAAAGAAATGTGCAATCAACCATTAGATCCCATTATCACAGTAAGACCATATCCTAAACAGTTCCCCATGCCATGCATTTCAATCTACAAGGGAAATGAATATCCAATTGAACATATTTGTATGTTTAGAACGATGTGTCATGATATTGCTTATGATGATATGCTATTGCTAAAGATTTTCCCTAAACATTTGGGGGGTATGGATTTAGAATAGTATTATCAATTGCCAACACAGAGAGATACATAGAGAGACATGTTATGATCAAAGATTTGTATAATTTGAAATAAGAAAAAGAAGAAAGCTTTGCTAAATTTCTAGCCTTATGGAGGAAGTGTTAGAAATATTGAGTTGTCATTGATGTCAAAGGCAGAAATATCTTCAAGGATGAAATATTGATGTCAAAGGTAAAAATATCTTCAAGGATGAAATGTTGAGTTGTCATTAATGTTCAAGGAAAATATCTTCAAAGGTGATTTTATATGCTTTAATATTTAAATTAAATATTCAAATATATATATATATATATATTATTTTTATTTTTTGAATTTACATGGTGGAATCGGTAGCCGCCACGAATCCGGGCAGGCTGTCTAGATTTTTATGGCCACCACAGTATTCTACACTGTCTGCCCTAGAAGCCATCACAAAGATCTTCATGCAGTCCACCCCTATAACCACCATGCCATAATCATTTTAAACCTTTTACGTCGTTGAAAGCACCAGGAAAGGGACAAGTGTTCAGTCCGGCGAGGTCCGAGATTTGAACCTTGGACCTCCACCCCCTTATGGGGTTTGGATGAACCAATTGGTCTACACCTCGGACCTTTAAATATTTAAATATTAAAGTAGGAGGTTTATATTTAAATCAAAGGATTTAAATATAATTTAAATATATAAAAGTTTAAAGATTATTATGGGTCGACCTCCTTGAGTGCACCATGCAAAAGAAATTGAAATTCAAATATTTAAATCCCACCGACCTCCTTGGGCATGAAAGACAAAAGCATATTAATAAGGCCAATTAATTCACTTTGGCTAAGGTGGATTGCATTTGATTATCCTTTTGGTGAGATAATGCAGCGAGTAGAAGACAAAGGAGGATATGAGCGCAAATTCAGTGACAGTGAAATACAAAATCAAATATCACATTGTGCCCCTTTGGTTTCATCTGCTAGGGTAGCTCAGTTGGTTTCCTATGGAGCACTACTATGTAGAAGGTGCAAGGGTCGAATCCTCTTGGCACCTATTTTTTTGTGGTTTTCCTATTCTAGGAAGTGCAAAGACAAATTCAAATACCATATCATGCCCCTTTGGTTTCATCCCTAGGGGTAGCCTAGTCGGTTGCCTAGCTCACGTGGAGCATTGTTGTGCAAGAGGTTAGAGAGTTGAATCTCTTCAACATGTGTTTTGCTAAAGAATTTGAGACAACACAACAAGGAGATAAATATTTTCTTACACCCTTTTGGTTTTACCTATCGCGGTAGCTCAATTAAACATGAGACCATGTTAGGGCACTGCACTTCTAGAGGTGAGGGGATTGAATCTTATCCGTGATTGTGCAAGGTATTTATAAAGTTTTATTTCATGAAATTTTATAAAAGGGAGATATAAGGATTTGTGATTATAAAGTTTTATTTTATTTTGTAAATTTTTGAAAGGGAGATATAAGGATTTATGTTATAAGGTTTTATTTTGCAAATTTTATAAAAGGGAGATATAAGGATTTGTGTTTATAAATTTTTATTTTGCATTATATAAAAGAGAGATATAAGGAGTTTTTGTTGTTAATAAAGCTTTATTTTATAAGTTTTAAAAGGGAGATATAAGGAGTTATTTTTAAGATTTATTGTGTATGTTTTAAAATAAGTGATAAGGGTTTAAAGTGGTTGATTTGATATTTAAAATCAAGAAAGAAAAAAGAGAATTATTGACCAGATTTGAAAAGCACATGTAAGAGGAAGATCATAATTATTGAGGCAGATTTGGAGGGCACAAATTTGAAACAAGTCAAGGTTTCAAATAATAGAGTAACCTAATTAAGTGCACATATTCACCCCAAAATTCAATTAAAAAGGAAGGACAATTCATTCATCTCAAGAATAAGGAAAGGTACACATGATAGTGGAAGAAGAGTAAGGTATGAGCATCTCCAAGTCAACAGAAAAGTAAGTTATCCAATGCTAGACTTGAGCTACCTTTAAAATGTAATATTTATGAGATAAGTGGAAGTGACATACTTAATGAATGTGAATAACATATTGGAAATTTTAAGCTTACTATAATAGTACATATCATTCTCTATATGTTCATGAAGATAAAATAATTTTAGGTAGAATATGTCTGAATTGCTTTTAGTTGAGGAAATAAAAGGTGAAGAACTTGATGCCATTATTGATCAAGTTTTGTAAATAGATTTGTGCATTGGTTATGATTGAATTTTGGGAGTAAATGTGCAAGGGTTATAGATCATATTTATAAGCAGATTTGTGATAAGGTTTTGGAGCATATTTGAGCAGGTTTTGTAGCAAAATTGAGCAGGTTTTATAAGCAAGTTTTGGAGCAGATTTGATCAGGTTTTGTAAGCATGTTTTGGAGTAAATTTGAGCAGGTTTTGTAAGTAGGTTTTGGAGTAGATTTTAGCAGGTTTTGTAAGCAGGTTTTGGAGTAGATTTGAGCAATTTTTGTAAGCAAGGTCTTGGAGTAGATTTGAGCAAGTTTTGTAAGTAAGTGTTGGAGTAGACTTGTGCAAGGGGATTAGTGTCTCCTGTGTATTGATGTCCATGAACTTGATCTAGGGTATTTGTGTCCATAAAATTGATAAATGGGATTGGTGTCTCCTATGGATTGGTGTCCATGAACTAGATCAAGGGTATTACTGTCTCCTATGGATTGGTGTCCACGAATTTGAGCAAGGGGATTGGTGTCTCCTATGGATTGGTGTCCACGAACTTGATCTAGGGGATTGATATCTCCTGTTAATTGGTGTCCACAAACTTGAGGAAGGGGATTGGTGTCTCCTATGGATTGGTGTCCACAAACTTGAGCAATGGGATTGGTGTCTCTTGTGGATTGGTGTCCACAAACTTGTATAGGGGATTGGTGTCTCCTGTAGGTTGGTGCCCATGAAATTTATTGAAGAAATTTATAAGCAATATTTTTCCATGGTTTTCTCTCGAGAGGGTGTTTCTACATAAAAGCTTTGTCTCTCATGTGTGTGGTGATTTTTGCATTGTTTCATTATTGCATTGTTATTACTTAAAGTTATTACTTTGGAAATAAAAGAGAAAAGTTTTATCTTATATTGTTCACACCCCCTCTCAGTATAAGCTTATGTTATTCAATTGGTATTAGAGTAAGTTACTTCATGAAAGCCTAACAACTTGAAGAAAGATCTTATAAAACACACATGGCTAGCCATGAAGGTTTTTCATCAAATAGGGCACCACTGTTTGATGGGACTAACTATGCATTATGGAGCATAAAGATGTAAATTTATTTTATGGCGCATGGCTATGATAAATGGCAATCCATTGAGGATGGGTTCACACCACCTACAACACCTCCCACAAATAGAGATGGCAAGAAACTATTTGAAAATAATGCCAAGGTAATGAATGCAATATTAAGTGGGTTATGTGAGTCTGAGTTTGTGAAAGTCATGAAATGCACCTCAAAAAAAAAAATATGGGACAAGTTACAAAGAACATATGAAGGAGACGACAAGATTAAAATGGAAAAAATTCAAATCCACATGAGGAAGTTTGAAGACTTAAAGATGAAATATGAGAAAGATATTGCCAAGTATCTACTCTGAGTTGATGATGTTGTCAACACCATTCATGGAATTGGAGAAAATATTGAATACTCTAAGATTGTTCAAAAAATCTTAAGGTCACTTCCCATGAGGTTTGATGCAAAGGTTTCAACAATAGAAAAGATAAAGTATCTTAAAACCTTAAGCATAGACAAGCTACATGGAATTCTCACATTCTATGAGATGAGGACTAAAAAATATCAAACATCCAAATGGGAATCAACATTTAAAGCTACAAAGAAGACAAATAATAAGGAACCAAAATCAAGTGAATAATTAAGCAGCAGAAGCTAACTTTGTATGAAGTAATAAGAAGGGTCCAAGAAAACATAAAGGTATGAATTCTGTGAAATGTTTGAAGAACACAAGCTTATACTGAGAGAGGGGGTGAACAGTATAAGACCACTTTTTACTTTTCTTCTCAAACCAATATATGCAATGTAAAGATAGCAATATCAATAGCAATAATCAAAGCAATGTACACAACACCACACACAATAGAGACACCACAATTTACGTGGTTCACCCAATGCGGGCTACTTCCACGGAGAAAATATTTTACTAAAACTTTCTCAGTTAATCTCTTGGGAATCCTTCCCTATTACAATGTTTATGGACCTCTGTCCAAAGGAGATGTTGATCCCCTAAATCTGGTTTGTGGATCTCTATCCATAGGAGAACTCCTTCTCCTCTGCTCTGGTTGGTGATCCTCTAGAAGACTACTGCCTCCACTACACTGGCTTGTGGATCTCTCTCCACTGAAGACTCTTGTCCCCACTCAGAAGACCTATCCTCACTACCCTGGTTGATGGATCTCTATCCACTGGAGACTACTGTCCTCTCTGCTCTGTCACCTCCAAAGCTCTATCTCAATTTTGTACTAAACATAGTCTAGTCGGTCTAGCACAACTCTACTCAACTCTTGTACTAAACATAGTCTAGTTGGTCTAGCACAAGTCCACTCAAATCTATACTAAACATAGTTCATTCGGTCTAGCATAAATCTGCTCAACTTTACTAAACACAGTCTATGGTCTAGCACAAGTCCACTCAAATCTACACTAAACACAATCCATGTCTAGCATAAATCTGCTCAATAGGTCCACTCAAAACCTACTCAAATATGCTCAATAGGTCCACTCAGAACCTACTCAAATATTCTCAATAGGTCCACTCAAAACCTACTCAAATCTTCTCAATAGGTCCACTCAGAACCTACTCAAATATGCTCAATAGGTCCTAGAACTGTTCAAATCTGCTCAATAGGTCCACTGAACTTGTCCAAATATGCTCAAAGTCCTAGAACTTTCCAAATCTCTCAATAAGTCCACAAAACTTGTTCAAATATGCTCAACAAGCTCACATAGAACTTGTCCAAATCTGCTCAATAAGTCCTCTCTAGGACTTAACCAAATCTGTATTGTAAGCTTCCACAAAATCTCACACAAAATCAGTCCACAAGTCTTCTCAAAGACTTACCTCAAATCATCTTAACAAGTCCACATAGAACTTGTCCAATCTCATAGAAACATAGAGAGAATTGTTAGAGACTCAATATGTTCTATACTCAATGCTCAATCACTTTCTCAACTCAAATCAATCTCATAGAAGCATAAAGAGAATTGTTAGAGACTCAATATGTTCTATACTCAAACTCAATCTCATAGAAGCATAAAGAGAATTGTTAGAAATCAATATGTTCTATTCTCAAAACTCAATCACTTTCTCAACTCAATCTCATAGAAGCATAAAGAGAATTGTTAGAGACTCAATATGTTCTATTCTCACAACTCAATCTCTTTCACAACTCAAATCAGAATATAGAATAGTTTGTTTTATGGAACTTGAACAATCACTTCATTCATCCACTTGACTAGGTTCAATCAACTCTACTCAACCAATCACTCAAGAAACAACTCTTGCTCACAAACCCTAGTCCAAGCATGTATCATCCAACTCAAAATGTTTCCAACAATGCTCAACAACAAATCTCACATAACAATGATACTCATGATCTTTTCAAACCCTAGTTCAAGTTCTTTGCATAATCAACTCACTTCAACAACCATGCTTATAAAACAAAGTTTATAACAATGAACTCATAATTTTAGAAAACCTTGTAAGTTAACTTCATAACACTTCACTCAACCAATGATCTCAACAACAATGCTTATCAAACAAGGTTTTAATCACAACTCTTAATTTCAGAAAACCTTGAAGCATTAACTCATACACTTTTAAAAAGGAAACCCTAATCAAATCCTTTTCACTCCAAACTTAATTTTCAAGAAAGCCAATCAACCAACACAACCAAAGAAGAATTTGCTCATACCTTTTTGCTTGACAAGGAGTTGATCTCACAAATCTGCCACACTCACAAATTTCTCTTTTCCAATCTCAATAAGGGTTAGAAGACTTTAATAATAACACAATGCAAAATGATGACCCAAAATACACCTTATTACTCCAACTCAAAAATAACATTCACCATAGTCTTCTTTTAATAGAAAAACCCTTATACAAAAATAATGCTTAAAAGTCTTAATAGAAATTTAACTAAGACTTTACTCAAACTCCTTATTACTCCTAAAATAATAAATCTCAAATATCAATACCTCCAAAATTAATTAATGGCATAAGGTACTTCAGAAAAATAACTTAACAATCCTTATTTCTCCCACAATTAAGACACTTTTACTATGCAAGTAAATATCACAAATGCCCCTCTTTCTACCCTTTTCACCTTAGGAAATAAACTTAGGGTAAATAAAAATTTAATTTAATTCTAAGTACCTTAGCCTCAAGTGGGGCTTGAACCCACGTCAACCTCCCTTCACGTGCCCTAGCCATGGCTGCCAACCGTGTGCGCTAGGCACACGTTTGAAACCCATGAGCACCACGTGCTCCAAAACTTCCTCCATGCGCAATGTTCGACGAACAAAATGGTGCCTCCTTTGGTGCTCAAAAACCAAGCATGAACCATGCCTCACGTGGATCGAACGCAGGACCTTCCTGCCTCCATGCTTCCGCAAGCCAAGCGCTACCACCGAGCCATCATGCCCAATGAGAATGAGCTTTCAACTTCCACGTGTAACCTTCCACTTGGCGCTAAAGGACAAAACACTTTGTCCTCTCCTCAAATCGCATGCACAAACGAATAAACCAGGCGCAGAACTATTTTGAAAAACATTAGGAGCGATTATCATTTTTTGAATGCAAACTTTGGTGTATATATACACAAGCCTTCATGGCTTTCAACGTCGACGCACGAGCATGGAATAAGACGTCGACAGTAATTAAAACTTAATTAAAACCAACCCAAATTACTTTAGGTTTGGTTAAATATAATTTATAATTTAAACTTTATAATAATATTAATTTAACCTTAATTTATAAATAATTTAATAATCAAATATTAATTAAATTAATTTATTAAATTAATATTAAATTAAATATATTATAATAATAATTATAAATATTTTACCTTTTTATCTCAGATAAAGCTTTTTTGGAAGAAGTAAAACCATTACTTAATGACTCATGCAAAGATTAGTGTTCAACTAAAGATATTTTGACACATTATGAATTCCATTAAACTTGACTCTCAACTGAGAAGAGCTCTATCACCTTGACATCAATGACAACTTTGACTTAGGGACTCAAAATGTCCAACAATCTCCCCCTTTGTCATTGATGGCAACCCATATTCTTTTTACTAAAACTTTGACCTTTCTTTTTATTCTCCTCCCCTGGGACATTGCTCCCCCTGGCTCAATGCTCTCTCAAATATCAAATCTCTCCCCATTACACAAATCTCTCCCCCTTTGACATCAATGGCAAAGGGTCACCTTTGGGGCTCGGGGCTAAGAATGAGCCTCTTAGCTTAGCCCCTCCCCCACCTCCTTTTGAGGTGGTTAATTCTGGGGTGGGAGTATTTCTACTCCCAAAAGGCATTGTTCTTTACCTTTATCCTCTTCCCTTATTTTTTGAATTTTTTGATTCCTCTGATTGTTTCTATCTATGTTATCATTCTTGTTCCTATCATCATTCATGTTCCTATTCTTGTTTCTATTCTTATCCATATTCCTATTCCTATTCTTGTTCACATCCATATTATGTTCCTATTTCTGTTCATGTTCTTGTTCATGTTCATGTTCCTATTCCTGCTCATACCTATTTTTGGAATGTCTGCTCTACACCACTTTGTTGTGTGACCATTATTATTGCACTTATAACACTTAATGATATTATTCCTTGGAGGTGCAAATATCTTAGGATTTCTCCTAGTGAAGTCATATCCTCTTCTTTCATGAACCCTGCAATTCATTGCCTTGTGACCAAACTGATTACATGAGTAGCAATACCCATGGAAAAGTTATCCATTCCCATATTCCTATCTTTCATGTGTCCTGCATTGTGAAGCCATGTGCCCAAACCTGTGACATGAAAAACATCTTCCATTGAAGCTTCCTTGTTTTGACCTCATTGGTCTCCTGTTCTGATTGTTGTTCCATCTGTATCTTCTTTGTGCATTGTTCCTATCTTCGTTGAACTCTCTATTGTCCAACTCTTCCTCTGATGTCTGACTTTATTTTACACTATCTTCTTCTGAAGTATCTTCATCTAAAGTTTCTTCTTCTTGAAAACTTGAAGTTGACTCCCCTTCCTATTTCTTTTGAGTTTGTTCAAAACCAAGACCTATTTTATTTGTTGACCTTCTTTGTACCTTGACTATCTTATCCATAATCTTTGAGCTATTCTTGAATCCTTTTATACTTGATCTTGGAGTCCTCTAAATCTTCTTTTAGTAGTGCCACTTCTTGTGCTAACTTCTCACATTCCAAGATCTTTGCTTCTAACTTATCTTTGAACTTCTTTGCCTTAGCCTTTGATTTTTCTAAATCCTCTATGAGCAATCTTCTCTCTTCATCACATTCTTGAAACTGAATTTCAAGTTTAGAGTGTTGCTTCCTTACCTTATTTACCATGTCAAGGGCATAGATAAGTTCTCCCTTGAGATCATATCCATTCTCTTCTGAATATTCTTCTATTTTTTTACCTTTGTCCACATCATTAATTTCTTTTGGCTTATCTTCTATAGGATCACTTACTTCTTCTTCTAAAGCCATTAGAAGATTTTCATCTGGTCCTTCAAGTGCATTCTCATATTCATCATCACTGAAACTATAACCATCCCTTGTACAATCATCTTCAAGATGTCCAAAGTTACCACATCTAAAACATTTGAGAATAATTGGAGTCTTTTTCTTAACCGGTTCTTTTTCTTCAATCATAAATAGGACTTCATCTCTATCATTTTCTGAAGAACTAGCATCACTATCATTTGAGTACTTACTTGCATTATCCGCATAGTAGCTCCTCTTTTGTCTTTGGAAGAACTTCTTTCCTTGTCTGCTTTGTCCATCCTTGCTTTTCTTTTGATGCCTATATCTTTCTGATTCCCTGTACCTGTGATCCTATTTTTCTTCACCATTGTTGTTCTTTGGTTCTTTACAATCTATTGCAAAATATCCATACTTTCCACAATTGAAACACTTAACAGATCTTAGATCTATGGGTCTTCTGGAACCTTTATCTCTTCTACCATAATTGGCTTCTTCATCACTAGAAGACTCATTTCTTGATTCTGACTTCTTACCCTTTGTTTCCTTGTTTGCTTTGAATGCAGCCTCCTTTGGAGGGATAGGATCTTTTGTTCTTATCTCAAAGGTTGTAAGCATGCCAAGCAAATAATTTCTTGTCAAATAATCACTATCAATTAATTTTTCTATAGAAGAAACCTTTTCACTGTACCTTTTTGGAAGAGTTCTCAAGATCTTATCACAAGCATCGAATTCATCGACCTTCATTCCAAGTCCTCTCATCTCATGTACAAGTTCATCAATCTTACTTGAGATAGTCACGAATATTTTCATCATCCCTCATTCTTAAGTTTTCAAATTCTCCTTTGAGATTTTTGATCTTAGCTTTCTTGACACCTTTATCTCCTTCATATATGTATTGCAATTTATCCCACATTTCTTTTGTTGTTTTACAATCCATAACCTTCATAGATTCTGATCTACACAACCCTTTTATAATTGCATTCATAGCTCTTGAATTTGCATGCATTAGAAGCTTACCTTCCTTATCTATAGGAGGATTGATTGTTGGATCATATCCAAATTCCACTACATCCCAAACTTCATTTCCAAGTGCCATCAGGTGAAATCTCATCAGCATACACCAATACAAGAAGTCACTTCCATCAAATATTGGTGTTGTATTATATGAGGACCCCTTTGATCCTTTTGATCCATTGTGTTCTTGATAACTTTTCCTTCAAGTTGTCAAACTCTTCTGAAGGAACCCGCTCTGATACCAATTGAAGAACACAAGCTTATACTGAGAGGGGGGTGAACAGTATAAGACCACTTTTTACTTTTTCTCTCAAACCAATATATGTAATGTAAATATAGCAATATCAATAGTAGTAATCAAATCAATGTACACAACACCACACACAATAGAGACACCACAATTTACGTGGTTCACCCAAAGATGGCTACCTCCACGGAGAAAATATTTTACTAAAACTTTCTTAGTTAATCTCTTGGGAATCCTTTCCCTATTACAATGTTTATGGACCTCTATCCAAAGGAGATGTTGATCCCCTAAATCTGGTTTGTGGATCTCTATCCATAGGAGAACTCCTCCTCTGCTCTGGTTGGTGATCCTCTAGAAGACTACTACCTCCACTACACTGGCTTGTGGATCTCTCTCCATTGAAGACTCTTGTCCCCACTCAAAGACCTATCCTCACTACCCTAGTTGATGGATCTCTATCCACTGGAGACTATTGTCCTCTCTGCTCTATCACCTCCAAAGCTCTATCTCAATTCTGTACTAAACATAGTCCAATCGGTCAGCATAACTCTTCTCAACTCTTGTACTAAACATAGTCAGTAGTCTAGCACAAGTTTAACTCAAATCTGTACTAAACATAGTTCATTTGGTCTAGCACAAATCTGCTCAACTCTTGTACTAAAATAGTCAGTCGATCTAGCACAAGTCACTCAAATTTGCACTAAATATAATCCAGTCGATCTAGCACAAATCTTCTCAATAGGTCCACTCGAACCTGCTCAAATCTGCTCAATATGTCCACTCAGAACCTGCTCAAATCTGCTCAATAGGTCCACTTAGAACCTACTCAAATATGCTCAATAGGTCCACTCAGAACCTGCTCAAATATGCTCAAAAACTTTCAAATCTCTCAATAGTCCCAACCTGCTCAAATCTCTCAATAGGTCCACAACTTGTTCAAATCTTCTCAACAAGCTCACATAGAACTTGTCCAAATCTGCTCAATAAGTCCTCTCTAGGACTTAACCAAATCTGTATTGTAAGCTTCCACAAAATCTCACACAAAATCAGTCCACAAGTCTTCTCAAAGACTTACCTCAAATCTGCTTAACAAGTCCACACAGAACTTGTCCAATCTCATAGAAACATAGAGAGAATTGTTAGAGACTCAATATGTTCTATACTCAATGCTCAATCACTTTCTCAACTCAAATCAATCTCATAGAAGCATAAAGAGAATTGTTAGAGACTCAATATGTTCTATACTCAAAAATCAATATCATAGAAGCATAAAGAGAATTGTTAGAGACTCAATATGTTCTATTCTCAAAACTCAATCACTTTCTCAACTCAACTCTCATAGAAGCATAAAGAGAATTGTTAGAGACTCAATATGTTCTATTCTCACAACTCAATCTCTTTCACAACTCAAATCAGAATATAGAATAGTTTGTTTTATGGAACTTGAACAATCACTTCATTCATCCACTTGACTAGGCCCAATCAACTCTACTCAACCAATCACTCAAGAAACAACTCTTGCTCACAAACCCTAGTCCAAGCATGTATCATCCAACTCAAAATATTTCCAACAATGCTCAACAACAAATCTCACATAACAATGATACTCATGATCTTTTCAAACCCTAGTTCAAGTTCTTTGCACAATCCAATCACTTCAACAACAATGCTAATAAATCAATATTCACATAACCATGATACTCTTAATCTTTTCAAACCCTTCAAGCTTACTCAAACACTTCACTCAACAAATCATCTTCAACAACCATGCTTATCAAACAAGGTTTTAATCACAACTCTTAATTTCAGAAAACCTTGAAGCATTAACTCATACACTTTTGAAAAGGAAACCCTAATCAAATCCTTTTCACTCCAAACTTAATTTTCAAGAAAGCCAATCAACCAACACAACCAAAGAAGAATTTGCTCATACCTTTTTTCTTGACAAGGAGTTGATCTCACAAATCTGCCACACTCACAAATTTCTCTTTTCCAATCTCAATAAGGGTTAGAAGACTTTAATAATAACACAATGCAAAATGATGACCCAAAATACACCTTATTACTCCAACTCAAAAATAACATTCACCATAGTCTTCTTTTAATAGAAAAACCCTTATACAAAAATAATGCTTAAAAGTCTTAATAGAAATTTAACTAAGACTTTACTCAAACTCCTTATTACTCCTAAAATAATAAATCTCAAATATCAATACCTCCAAAATTAATTAATGGCATAAGGTACTTCAGAAAAATAACTTAACAATCCTTATTTCTCCCACAATTAAGACACTTTTACTATGCAAGTAAATATCACAAATGCCCCTCTTTCTACCCTTTTCACCTTAGGAAATAAACTTAGGGCAAATAAAAATTTAATTTAATTCTAAGTACCTTAGCCTCAAGTGGGGCTTGAACCCACGTCAACCTCCCTTCGCGTGCCCTAGCCACGGCTACCAGCCGTGTGCGCTAGGCACACGTTTGAAACCCACGAGCACCACGTGCTCCAAAACTTCCTCCACGCACAATGTTCGGCGAACAAAATGGCGCCTCCTTTGGCGCTCAAAAACCAAGCATGAACCATGCCTCACATGGATCGAACGTAGGACCTTCCTGCCTCCACGCTTCCGCAAGCCAAGCGCTACCACCGAGCCACCGTGCCCAATGAGAATGAGCTTTCAACTTCCACGTGTAACCTTCCACTTGGCGCTAAAGGACAAAACACTTTGTCCTCTCCTCAAATCGCATGCACGAATGAATAAACCGGGTGCAGAGCTATTTCAAAAACATTAGGAGCGATGATCATTTTTTGAATGCAAACTTTGGTGTATATATACACAAGCCTTCATGGCTTTCAACGTCGGCACACGAGCATGGAATAAGACGTCGGCATTTTAAAATTAATTAAAATATTGCCAACCAAAACCTTACCTTTAGGTAGGTTAAAATAATTTATAATTAAACTAATAATAATATTAATTTAATTAATTTAAAAACTAATTTAATAATCCAAATATTAATTAAATTAATTTATAAATTAATATTAAATTAAATTATTATATTTAATCATAAACAATTTACCTTCCTTAGGCCTCTCTGGTGGTTTTAATAAAAACCATTAATCTTATGCTTATGCAAAGCATTATGAGGCTCAAACATCAACAAAATCCTGAGAGGCACTTTGTCTTCCTTTTGACATCAATGACAACTTATTCCTTGACATCAATGACAACTTTAACTCAAAATGTCCAACAATGTTTTAATTTTGGTAACCTTGGTCACTATGAATCTAATTGCCCACAACCTAGAAGTAGTAGCAATGAAGAAGAAAAGGAATATAAGAAAAAGAAAGAAAGAAAATTCTATCATGAAAATAAAAATAGGTATGGTCAAAACAAGCATGAGAAGATCTTTCAAAGACACAAAAAGCATTTTTATGTTGAAGAAGCAAGCAGTTCTTCTAGCAACAGTGATGAAAGTCTCTCAAATAGTGAAAGAGAAGAAATCCTATTTTTTTCCATAGAAGAGAAAGAAGATGCTCCTGTTGTCAAAGACCAAGAAGAAGAAAAAGATTCATAAAATGAATAAGAAGCCATGGTTGACATAGAAGAGGAACTTTTTGTTGCTCTTGAAGAGTTGAAGAGGGTTAGAAAGAAGAACTCAATATTGAAGGCTCAAGTACAAGAGGATGAGAAAACAAAGGCAAAGTTGTCACAAGAACTCATTGACCTGAAATTTAAAGTTGAAGAGGCAAAGTGAATTGAAGAAGGTATGGCTGAGCAGTTAAAGATAAAAGAGTTGGAATGTAAAAAACTAGAAAATATGAGGTTGTCAATATGAGGAAGGAAGTGGAAGATTCTAATGATAAGATACATAGGTTTGGGAAAAGCACAAAAATCATTGGCAATATTATCAAAACACAGAGATTTTCAACTATAAAGACTGGACTTGTTTTTGAAGAAGGTCAAAGAAAACAAAAGGGAGATTCAAGCTCAAAAAGATAAGAGACATCAAAGAAAATAATTAAAGAGGAACCTAAGACCTATGCTAATGTATTGAGAAGTGGAAGCATCAAGAAGGAAGAAAACAAAACATCATCAAGGAACAAAGTCCATCATAGAAACAACAATGAGAGAACCATGCGATAATATCCTCCAAGGCAATCAAATAGGTTTCAATATTACTTCCATGGTTATTGTTTCTCATGTAACAAATTTGGTCATAAAGCTGTAAATTGCAAGGTCCATGCTAAGAATGATTTTGGTTTCACCAAGAGGAATTTCAATTCATTTGCACCTCTCATGGAATACAACATCATATGCTACAAATGTAATAACTTTGGGCATACAAATAGATGGTGCAGAACAATGTTCCTTGAACTTTCAAAGTCAAGCAAAAAAGAGGATGGTAAAAATGTTCAAAAGGGTATGTCCTCCAAAGTTTGGAGAAATAAAATAGAACAAGAAGAGGAGCATAGTAATTTGGGAGTTTCACTCCCATATCATAATTGAACATCTCAAGAAGAGCAAGGAGAAGGGGGCATTGTCAAGTGTCTTATCTTACAACCTCGAGGAGCCTTTGCCATTGATGTCAAAAGGGGATAATTTTTAGTAAGAGGGAGCATCCTATTAGGGGGAGCAGCTTGTGATCATGTTACAATAAAGGACAATTTCATTGTAGGGTTGCCATCAATGACAAAGGGGGAGATTGTTAGAAATATTGAGTTGTCATTGATGTCAAAGGAAGAAATATATTCAAGGATGAAATATTAATGTTAAAGGTAGAAATATCTTCAAGTATGAAATGTTGAGTTGTCATTAATGTTCAAGACAAATATCTCAAGGCAAATATCTTCAAAGGTGATTTTATATGCTTTAATATTTAAATGAAATATTTAAATATTAAAGTAGGAGGTTTATATTTAAATCAAAGGATTTAAATATAATTTAAATATATAAAGGTTTAAATATTATTATGGGCCAACCTCCTTGAGCACACCATGCAAAATAAATTGAAATTAAATATTTAAATCCCACTGACCTCCTTGGGTGCAAAATATAAAAGCATATTAATAAGGCCAATTAATTCACTTTGGCTAAGGTGGATTGCATTCAATTATCCTTCGGGTAAGAGTGTGCAATGAGTAGAATCTGGAGGAGGATAGAAGCACAAATTTAGAGGTAGCAAAAGAACAAGTCAAATATCACATCATGCCCCTTTGGTTTCATCTGCTAGGGTAGCCTAGTCAATTGCCTAGCTCACATGGAGCGTTGCTGTGCAGAAGGTGCAAGGGTCGAATCCCTTCAATGCCTATTTTGTTGTGGTTTTTGCTATTTGAGGGAGTGAAAAGACAAATTCAAATATCATATCATGCCCCTTTGGTTCATCCACTAGGGTAGCCCAGTCGGTTGCCTAGATCATGTGGAGCATTGTTGTGTAGGAGGTTAGAGGATCGAATCTCTTTGATACCCATTTTGCTAAAGAATTTGAGATAACGCAATAAGGAGATAAATATTTTCTTGCACCCTTTTGGTTTCACCTACTATGGTAGCTTAGTTGGTCATGAGCCCATGTTAGGGAACTGCGCTTCTAGAGGTCAGGGGATCGAATCTCATCTATGGTTGTGCAAGGTATTTATAAAGTTTTATTTCATGAAATTTTATAAAAGGGAGATATAAGGATTTGTGATTATAAAGTTTTATTTTATTTTGTAAATTTTTGAAATGGAGATATAAGGATTTATGTTATAAGTTTTTATTTTGCAATTTTTATAAAAGGGAGATATAAGGATTTGTGTTTATAAATTTTTATTTTGCATTATATAAAAGAGAGATATAAGGAGTTTTTGTTGTTAATAAATCTTTATTTTATAAGTTTTAAAAGGGAGATATAAGGAGTTATTTTTAAGATTTATTGTGTATGTTTTAAAAGAAGTGATGAGGGTTTAAAGTGGTTGATTTGATATTTAAAATCAAGAAAGGAAAAAGAGAATTATTGACCAGATTTGAAAAGCACATGCAAGAGGAAGATCATCATTATTGAGGTAGATTTGGAGGGCACAAATTTGGAACAAGTCAAGGTTTCAAAGAATAGAGTAAGCGGATTAAGTGCACATATTCACCCAAGCATTCAATTAACAAGGAAGGACAATTCAATCATCTCAAGAAGAAGGAAAGGTACACATGATAGTGGAAGAAGAGCAAGGTATGAGCATCTCCAAGTCAACACACAAGTAAGTTATCCAATGCTAGACTTGAGCTACCTTTAAAATGTAATATATATGAGATATGTGGAAGCGACAGACTTAATGAATGTGAAGAACATATTGGACATTTGAAGCTTACTACATTAGTGCATATCATTCTCTATATGTTCATGAAGATAAAATAATTTTAGGTAGAATGAATTGCTTTTAGTTGAGGAAATAAAAGGTGAAGAACTTGATGCCATTATTGATAAAGTTTTGTAAACATATTTGTGCATTGGTTATGATTGAATTTTGGGAGTAAATGTGCAAGGTTTATAGATCATATTTGTAAGCAGATTTGTGATTAGGTTTTGGAGCAGATTTGAGCAGGTTTTGTAAGTAGGTTTTGGAGCAAATTTGAGCAGGTTTTGTAAGTAGGTTTTGGAGAAGATTTGAGCAGGTTTTGAAAGCAGGTTTTGTAAGTAGGTTTTGAAGAAAACTTGAGCAAGGGGATTGGTGTCTCCTGTGGATTGGTATCCATGAACTTGAGCTAGGGGATTGGTGTATCCTATGGATTGGTGTCCATGAATGTGAGAAATGGGATTGGTGTCTCCTATGGATTGGTATCCACGAACATGAGCAAGGGGATTGGTGTCTCCTTTGGATTGGTGTCCATGAATTTGAGCAAGGGGATTGGTGTCTCCTATGGATTGATGTCCACAAACTTGAGCTAGGGGATTGGTGTCTCCTATGTATTGGTGTCCACAAACTAGAGCAAGGGAATTTGTGTCTCTTGTGGATTGGTGTCCATGAACTTGTATAGGGGATTGGTGTCCACAAACTTGTAATAGGGATTGGTGTCTCTTGTGGGTTGGTGCCCACAAAATTTATTGAATAAATTTATAAGAAATATTTTGTCATGGTTTTCTCTCGAGAGGGTGTTTCCACGTAAAATATTTGTCTCTCATGTGTGTGGTGATTTGTGCATTATTTCATTATTGCATTGTTATTACTTGAAGTTATTACTTTGGAAAGAAAAGAGAAAAGTTTTATCTTATACTAATCACCCCCATATCAGTATAATATTGTGTTCTTCAATAAGATTTTGGGTAAATTACACTTTACTTTACATCTGAAAGAGATGTTAAAAATATTTATTGAAAACTTACAATAACAATTGTCATATGAATTAGAAATTTCTAATTTAACCTCTTTTGATCAAGCCATTGATTTGGCAAGGATATTAGAATAAGCTCTTAGATAAGAGGAAAACTTAAAAGAAAATATGAAGACAAAACATCCAAAAACCAATACAAAAATAAATATATGGTGGGATATGAGGTCACATATAATAGAACCCCTACAAATGTTAATGCTATTGATGTTGCAAATAAATTTGTATTGAAAGCACCAACAAAATCCCCACCATGTAATTTCATAAAGTTGAATCAACCCTTGTCAATGGTTTTGCCACAATTGTTGGAAAGAGGCTTGATAGAATTTCTAGGAATACAACAACTAGTTACCTCTCAACCTTGGTATAGACCATATCAACATTATGATTTTCATCATGTTGATGACCATCCTACAAATACTTGCAAAAGACTAAAAAATTTTGTGCAAGACTTGATTGACAATGGTAAACCGGAGGTGGAAGGTTCTTCTCAAAACCCCAATCCTCCTGTGAATACACAAACTCCTTTGCAACAAGCACAAAATACAAATTATAATTTAGATATTTTCAAAACCCATTACCTAATTAGGGTAAAGAAGAAATAAATCAAGTGGATTATAAAAATGTCCCTCATCTGACACACTACATAGGTATGGTTGGTAACATTTTACCATCACAACCTTCATAGATTACATTCATGCCTATGTAGTCTATTGTTACATTTGAGATATGGCAAGAGTCTCAACCCTTGTCTATTGATTATTCAAAAAGTTAATCAGAATCCAAACTTGATATTAGTTCCCTTCAGTCTAATAGTTCAGAGGATGAATCAGGACCTGTGATGCCCATCATGGGTTTGCTTGTTCTTGATGAACCATTTTTAAGAGTGCTAAAAAATCACCCATATTCACATTAATTTCTCCCCCTAGAGCAAGAAACAACTCATAGAACTCATCCCATACAACACATCTCAATTTATTCACCCTTTTCCTCGATCAAATGATACAATGGGCAATATTGGGGCCATAACTAGAAAATAGGCTCAAGCCCAAACATCTCAACCACAAATATCCTCATCTCAATAAAGTGATCCCATTCAACCACCTTTAATATTAAAGGCACCTCATAAAAATAATAATGTAGTCAAACCTTAGCAAAGAACACCTTTTGACATTAATGAAAAACTGGCTAGTACAACAACTAGAATATCATTTTTAGAACTTCTTCGATCCTCCCCAATTCATAGGGAAGAATTTATTAATACTTTAAGTAAAATGATGGTGCCTCAAGATATGGAACTAATTACTATGGTTAATTTTGTGGCCTCTCACAGAGTTGATTACATTAATTTCCATGATAAGGATATTCACCCTCAAAGTCTACATAGACATAATCCTCTTTACATAACGACATTAATTGGATATATTTTTGTGTTAAGAGGGTATTGATAGATATAGGGCCATCTTTGAACATTTGCACCTACAAATTTTTCAAAAGGTTTGGATTCAAAAATGAGGACTTGAGAACAATTGATATGATCATTAAAGCCTTCAATGATGAAACTCAGGATGCATGTGGTGTGATGTCCATCCCACTACAGGTTGGTCCTAGAACTCTAAATACATCTATTTATATTTCTCCTTACCCATAATTGTATAATATTATTCTAGGACATCCTTGGATTAATGCAATTAGGGCAGTCCCTTATACCTTACATTAGTGTGTGGAATTTGAATTCAAAAATAAATTAGTTACCATTCATGGTGATCCCAAACCTTTTGAGATGCATGTTATGACTAAACCTGTTGATGTACCCTTTTTCCTAGTTTATAATCATTAACATCTTCCTCTTCTAACTCATATTTAACAATGTGTGATCAACTGCATTCTTCTGACACACCTCCATCTTCTCACACCAAGGATCCTTCCACATCATACCTCTCACTGATGAGGTGTAAACTAATTTTTCCACCACACTAGCCCCAACTGAACATGTCAATTTCACTGTACAAGATTATATCCTCTTTTATAGGCTACCACCCTCTCTACGTACGATGGGACTACCCCGTAAGAAGATAGATATATCCCATATTGGTAATTGCACCTTCATTTATGTGGGATATTTCACATATGAGATTATCGTTAGTAGAACAAGCTTGATATTTGATAAAAATAGTTTTTCCCATTGTTATTTTGAGATAGGTATACAATTTCCAAGTAAATCATGTGTGACATGAGTTATAGGGGTAATGGCCTAGGTCACTTATAAAATAGCATCTGTGAACCTCTTGACACTGAAGAGTGGCCTATGCAATGTAGTACCCACAAAATGCCAACCTTTCTCCTTTGATGACGATGATCATCTAATCACATATAAGGAATATTTAGAAAATAAGAAATACTTGAAGAGGATCAAGAAGAATGAGAAACCCCCTCTTCCCTGTAATTTTTACTATAATATGCTTTCTATGGTCCATCATATGATAATGGCCACTCCAGATGAATGTGTAGAAGGAGATGTCTTTTATGACATCCCACATGATGAAATCATGCATAAATATTTCTTCTTCGATGGGTCCATCCCATGTATAACACACATTCAAATGTCGACTACACAAGATGAATTAGCAAAGTTGTCCTTATAATAACTTCAAGAAATGGATATTTCAACCATACCTCATAATTTTGAAAGAGATCTAAGCATTGTAATAGAGGACATTTTGAAGATTAATATTGGCACTGAAGCCAACCCTCATATAGTTAAAATAGGAGCTACTTTGAGTAAGGAAGAACAAGGTAAATATATGAAACTCCTTATGAAATATCCTGATATATTTGCATGGATATATGCAGATATGCCTGGCCTAGATCCATCCGTAGTTATGCATCATTTAGTGGTCCGTCTTGATGCTAAGCTTGTGAAACATAATATTAGGAAAATGCATCCTAAAATAGCCTTACTGGTCAAAGAAAAACTACAAAAACTCTTAGAGGTTTATTTCATAGAAGCCATTGATTATTCTGACTGGATATACAACATCATTCCAATATATAAAAATAAGGCTATGAAAATTAGGGTATGTACTAATTTTAGGGACATCAATGCTGCATGTCCCAAAGATGATTTTCCCCTCCCCAATATGGATCAAATTATTGATTTTACGGTAGGAAGTGGGATGATATCCCTTATGGATGGTTTTTTAGGATATAATCAAATTAGTATAGCACTAAAATACCAACCTAAAACTACTTTTATCACACCATGGGGAACTTTCTATTGGAAAGTAATGCCCTTTGGTCTAAAGAACGTAGGTGCAACTTCTCAAAGAGCAATGACCTATGTGTTTCACGATATGATGTATGACATATTGCATGATTACATCAATGGTATTATTGCACGTTCTATTAATTAGGAAGATCACATTCCTAACCTTTGATGAGTATTTTATAGGCTTTGCAAGTACAAAGTCCATCTAAATCCGATGAAGTGTGTTTTTGAGGTTTTATTTGGAAAGTTATTATGGTTAAAAAAAAAGTTATTACGGTTTATCATTTCCATGTGAGGAATAGAGATATATCCAATTAAGATATATGCCATTATAAATATACCACCACCCAAGAATTTGACTGAGCTTCAGATTTTACAAGGCAAACTTAAGTCTATTCATCATTTCATTGACAAACTAGCAAATAAATGTCAACCTTTTCTTAAGCTCCTTAAGAAATGTATCCCTTTTAATAGGGATGTTGAATTTCAAGAAGATTTTGAAGCTCTTAAAAAGTATTTACTTACACCACCTGTGCTTGTCCCTCCTAAACCAGAACACCCTTTCATATTGTACATCTCTACTTCAGAGCTTGCATTGGGGACAATGCTCACCCAACATGATGAGGAAAAGAAAGAGCGAGAAATTTACTACATTAATAGGAATTTAATGAGTTATGAAACTCTCTATAACCCCTTAGAAAATATCTACCTAGCTATTGTGTTCTCTACACAAAAAATGCATCACTACATGCTTAGTCAAATAACATTCATCATAGAGAAATTTGATCCACTACATTATTTAATGAGTAGACCTTACTTGTTGGGACGAGCAGGAAAATGGGTTTTCACCTTAAGAGAATTTGAATTAACTTTTTTTGGTCAAAATTCCATGAAATGATAGGTTATAACTGACCAAATCATTGTTGCTCCCATTGAATCCACTCATCCCTTAACCATAGAATTTTTAGACAAATATCTTAATATAGAGGATGATCATTCAAACTCTTGGTCTCTATAATTTGATGGAACTTGTTGTATGAGTGGTGCAAGTGCAAGCATTATATTGGTGTCTCCATTGAAATAAATAATTCTCTTATCATTTAAGCTTTAATTTTCTTGTACAAATAATACAACAGAGTATGAAGCTTTAATCCTTGGGTTACATGCTGCTCTAGCCCTAAAAATTAAAGTTCTATCTATTTTTGGAGACTTGCAACTCATGGTAAACCAAATGAGATGAGAAAATCCATCCTTATACATAATTTATTCAAAATATTATCTCTATTTGAGAAAGTCACTATTGAAGCTATCCCTTGCACTAGTAATCACTCTACAGATGCTATGGCCACAGTCGCTTCTCTCATACCTTTGGAGTCAGATGATGGTCATACCACCATTATCATTTAGATCTAAGAGACTAACTTGCTAGAATCGTGCCTAACACCTTTGTATGTATTTGTAATTGAAGAAACATCATCGAAACCTTGGTATATAGATATCATCAATTTTCTCCAAAATGACTCATTTCTAGATAGTTTAGATAGAAACCAATGTAGAATTTTACGTAAAAGAGTTGTTTGCTTCATCATCATAGGAAATACCCTTTATAAGAGGTATTTGGAAGGTATCCTCCTAAGATGCCTCAACCTAGAATAATCTCAAAAGGCATTAAGTGAAGTACATGATGGATCTTGCAGAGGCCAATTTAGTGGTAGCACCATAGCCAAAAAGCTCCTACGAATGGGTTATTTTTGGCCTTCCATGGATAAGGATGCAAATAATTATGTGCATTGATGTGGCAAGTGTCAACGACATGCAAATCTGGTTCATGCTTTTGCTCAGGATCTTCAAACCATTTCTTCTGGCCCTTTTCCAAATGGGGCCTTGATATCATTGGGAAGGTCAATCCAATTTCGTTTGATGGTCATAAGTTTATAATAATAGGAATGGAATTTTTATCAAATGGGTAGAAGCCATGCCATTGGCTTCTTGTACAGGGACCTAAGTCTCTAAATTCATTTTTAATAAAATCATATGTAGATTTGGGATTCCCTCTCCACTTATTTATGATAATAGAACTTGTTTTAAAAACAAATATATGAAAAAACTTTATGAAAAATATAAAATCTAGCATAGATGGTCTACTTCTTATTATCCACAAATTAATGACCAAGAAAAAGCATCCAATAAAACTTTAATAAGAATATTTAAAAATTTTCTTAATAAGTTAGGTAGAGATTGTCACATTCAATTATATCCAGCCTTATGGGCTTATTGGACCAATGTTTGAACCCCTACAGGTGTTTCCCATTTTGTCTTGGTCTATGGTGCTGAAGATATTTTCCTCTTTGAGCTTGAAGTACCTTCTTTAGGGCTTCTACTTCAAGATGTTGAAGTAGGAGATGAATATTGTGCTTGACTATTAAGTCAACTAGAATTACTAGATGAAAAGTGCATAAATTCCTTAGAGCATATTCACACCTATCAATAAAACTTAAAATATACTATTCAAAGAAATTTTATAATAGGTCTTTTGAAGTTGGTGACTTAGTTCTTAAAGAAAAAAAAAAAACACTAATGCTTGAATTGATATTAAAGGTAAATTCCAACCAAATTGGTTAGAACCATTCGTCATAACTTCTAAATTTGTATCAAGTGCATATCGTTTAGCCACATTATATGGAAAAGACCTTAAGGAGCCAATGAACATAATGCATCTCAAAAAGTACTATGCATAAAATCATGTCTCACCATTGTACATAACCATATTCCATTTTGTACATAAAGCATGTGTTGAATTTAGTTAATTCTATAATATCAATCATCTATCATGTAGCTATATTTGTTTGCACATCCATAAGTTGGTTTTTGGTCCAATTGCATATGTCAAATATTCACATCCAATTATTATGTTATTTAAATATCAGAAAGATGCTATTAAGATTCATAGTCAATCTTGGTCTTTTTTGAAGTGATTCAGAGTTTATCTTGAACCACTCACATGATTCATATTTTAATAAATCTTGATTCTTGATATTGATTAAAAATCTCTCTTGAACCAAAACCACTATTTCTCATTAAGAAAATTTTGAGTTTTGGAAATCGATTCTGCCACTTTTGAAGCTAAACATATTTACACATTTTAAATATGATTTTACACAAGGAAATATGATGCTACATAGTAGTCCTTACCCTTTAAGAGAAAATTTTCCCTTGTTATCCTATTATGTGCATGGTCTATAATGCTGAGAATTGACAAAAGGATAAACTCTCCCTACCCGAAGTAATGAAATCCCTTACTATTCCACTAAAATAAGAAAGTATATTTAAAAAAAAATCCCCTTGTTCATCTCAAAATTGAGCAAAAATCCCCAATCAAAGGAATCAAAAGAAAAGAAGGGGGTAATGAGCTTGAATCCCTGAAACTTTTAGTTATTCAAAAGTCATGGGATGATCTTCATTACAATAATGGGTTGAATGAAACCCGCTTGGCAATGGGAAAGTCTTATACATGGTGATATGTCTGTCACATTAGCAACCTTATTTTTTATAGACCAATATTCGTTTACAAATGAGCTAGATTTTGGTGGCTTTTATTATAGAGTAGTTAAGTCCAACCATGTACAAAATCAAGGTAAATGTATTCATAATTTGCACACACAATTGTTCTTAAGTTGGTTTGCATCATTACCTCACTCAAAATTGGTAAATAAAATTCATCAGCATACACATTTGATCCTTGAAATATTTGCATCATAATTAAGATCAAAATGGAAAAAGAATGCATGAATCACACACATCGATTCTTGATAAACTTGATTTCATCTCAAAAATAACTAATATTCTCCTTGAATTTTGATTGGTTGAAGTCACTATATCTTAATGGATATGTATAACTATTAGTCTTGCATTTCATACCTACTACCTTAGTATAATGTATTCTTAGTCATTTACTTCTTCATATTGCATGATTGCTTGTCATACATAAATTTGCATTGATCATACACAATTGCTTGGTCATGTAGTTGCATAATGACTTTGCGATGATGGCATGAGATAATCCTAGTAAGGTTTTATTATATTTACTTTACACTA
Source organism: Wollemia nobilis (assembly GCA_028583015.1). Classification (NCBI taxonomy): domain Eukaryota; kingdom Viridiplantae; phylum Streptophyta; class Pinopsida; order Araucariales; family Araucariaceae; genus Wollemia; species Wollemia nobilis. The sequence goes on along the minus strand of JAQPPZ010003645.1, from coordinate 5,006,630 downwards.
GGACTATTATGCCTAGCACAAGCCCTCTATACCATTATTCATGCTCAGTCACTTCCCTTAATTTTTAATCAAAATTAATATTAAGGTCACACATTACTCATCACCAACCATATATTCAATCAATCACTTTCAAATTACTTTCGGATCATAACCCTTTGATGTCAGCATAACAAAAAAACCTCACATATGATCTGCTTCATGACCACACACGAGGGTCAACCTCCATTTATGATCATATACAAGCACACATCCTTGAGGTCTATTGCTGACTGATAAAAATTATAAGGGTATATTTCTCAACACACTTTTACAAAAAATTAAATCACATTACATTAAAAATATCAATCACTTTACATCAAATCATATCTCATTCTACTACAATGGTATCTTCACTAGCATGATAATAAATATGCATTAAAAAATCAAACATGACCATACGCATCATTTTGTAAGATCATCAAAAACAAAAAAAAAAATTGCATTTGCATAACACATAAAGCAACAACACTAAAGTATAGTATTACTCTAAAAAAAAGAGTACATAAGAGTAAACAAATATGCCACAATCAAAAAATCAACATACTCAATTTTTAAAATGAGGATATCACAAAAATACTACAATCTAACACCTCATCCTCTAGAAGCCCTATATCCCTGGTCATCTCCTCCATCTCCTAGTGGTGGCCTTAATGGAGATATGTTCACAAATTGAGTAACCATCTACGAACTAGATCACATTCACTCTGAATCTAGCTTGGAGCCATATCTACTGACAAAGCTACTCTCTAACCCTCTAGCACTACCTAAAATTACAAACCCTGGTAGAAGGCATCACATCAATAGAACCTCACCAAATCCTTGTTGCTGCTAGACTGACTTTGCCTACTCGAGAAGGGCACATCCCTCACCTATTGTTATAGTTGATATTGTGACTGTGTTAATTGAGCCTCAACTATATAGATGTGTCTCACCTACATATCATCTTGAGTCCTTAGAGCTGCTATCATAGCTTTATAAACCTCCACCTCCTTCTCTATATTAGCCAACCAATCACCATCTCCTCGGCCTACCTCCCTCATCTCCACATTATCCTATGACTACTATGGCATATCCTCCTATTGATAGACCTTCACCTATTAGGATGTCCCCTCATACTATGGTGCATCCCGTAAAGGAATTTCCCCATATCTCGAGAGCCATCCCATAGCTCTAGGTCTACACCTACCCCACTATTCCAGTTTAGAGATATCCCCCTACTGCAACCTTTGTGCCTCTATTTGCTACATCACTTGTCATACTGCTAGCTATAACTGATGATCTAAAACCCCTCGAGGTGGTTGATGTGGATAGAGTGTAATCATATAAGGCCTCATGTCCTTGTACCACTAATGATACTCATTATTAGTACCCATGTCATCCACTCCGGGGCTCACAAATAGAGGGTCATCCTCCTATGACCCTCTAAACTCAGTAATATCGAGATCATCTCCCACACCTGTTGGATATCATGTCACCCATCAAAACCATCTATCTCCAAACTCTGGTATGCCCTGCCTCTCTTCAAACTAGCAAAAAACTTAATCATAATGATGGAGCTCCACCTCACCCTTCTTAGACTATAACCATCAGACTTGGTACACTCAATATAGCTCTATATGGTCCTCATCCCAATATGGGTACATCTTCCATGGCCTCCGTATGATCTGTTGAGGTCTCAGACCATCTATCGCATGCCTCACCATAATTAGCCCACCCTTCACTCCTCTCCCTCCTCCTAAAGGTCTCCATTAATAAGCAATTGGATGCTCCACATATTTACCATCATATGGTAAGCTTGGTGGCCTCCTCACTACTATATGCTTCTAACTACATGGAGTAGGGTAGTAATGGCAATACAACTATGATGCATGCACATGATATTATACAATGTTTGATACAAACAACATAAGATAAATGAACACCATGCAAACTACATCTTTGTGTCTCTCATCTCTATCACAACACCTACCAGAACCCATATAAAAGAGTGTCTACATGTGTGGAAAATAAGTAGTCCAACAACTACTCCACTCAGCACCAAAATCAACATAGAAAATCCCTGAGTAGTTGACATTCACTCCACACTAATATCGTTATTCTCCATCGAAAAGTAAGGATTCCTGATCAATTATTCTAAGGCTCGCTCCTAAATAGGTGTTGAATATATAGGCTAGCCCTTGATCGAAATACATAAAATCCTATAGACATCCTCTATGGTGACTGTTATCTCACCTATCGATAACTAAAATGTGGACGATTTTGGGTACCACCGCTATACCAACTCTATCAACAAATCATTATCTACCATAATTTGAGGTATCATTGCTACATGCAGTAGTCCTACCTACTCTATTATATCCCTCTTTGCACCAGTAAGAGCTCCCACCTGGTAAAAAATGTTCCCACTATGCCAATACTGACTCCCAAGAGTGCCATACTATAAGCAAAAACATCAAATATTAAATATAATTAGTTCATCATATTTATTAAATCATAAAAACATTAATTAAAATAAATTTATGTGTTGTGAAAGCAGTTTTGTAAATTCACACAATTCTCACGAATCTACACCAGGATACATGTAGATTTGTGAATCCATGCCTAGTCACATGTGAATTTACAAAAAACCTCGTTGAGCGAATATATGACATATATTCACTGTGAGAAGCATAGATTCACTCCCATCGGGTGCACGCAAGAAATCTAGAAAATATTACTAAAAATTCATAAAAATATCATAAAAAACTAGTAAAAGGGCTAATAAATTCTTACCAACACTCTCGGTCCATCTCCGTCATTCCCATGCGCACCTCTTCTACTCTGTGAGTTGGAAGCTCCATTTTTCTCTAGAGCTCAATTCAAAAAACTGGACTATAAAAATAAATTAGGGTTTTCCCTAGAAACCATATTTTAACCCTCCCACCCCCATTCATTTTTTCCAATTAATTTCTTTAATCGCAATTTTGAGTTCCATGAAGAATTTTGCACTCTTCACAAAACTCGAGGGGGCACCATACCCAAAAAATTAAATCTTTAATTTTCATGCCTTGATTTGCATGCAAAAAAAATATAATAAAATAAAATTTTCTAAACAACATTTTCATGCTAACATTCCATAAAAACCATCTATAATTTTTTGTCAACTTTAATTTCATCTCAAGTGTCTACATCTTTCTTTAATGCATTTAATACTCATAAATGTGCTAAAGAGGGGGCAAAATGTACACTTGGAATTTTGACACATTTCAAAATTCTCTTCCCTTCTAACTCATGTAAGTTCACCCCTTACCCCACCTTTTTTCTCTCTCATGCCATCAAAGTTATTTACTAACTCATTTTGCATTTTTCTTATTTTAGCAAATCTGCACGATAAAGAATAGCTCACGTGAATTCGTCCAAAATAGGCAAACATTTAATTTGTTGATTTTTTTTGGATTTTTGTTACAATTCGGCCCAAAATTGGCCCAATCTTGCAACCTTCACGAATCCACACGATCAAAAAATTTGATCATGTGGATTTGCTTAGGATGGAAAAATGCAAAATTTACTTAACAAAAATGATAATTAACCCCCTAATTGTGCAAATTTTGAATGTCCTGAAAGTTTTAAAAGCAACATTCCACCCCTCAATCAAGGTTAATGGTAATTTTGCATTGTTTAAGTTACTTTATTGCAAGTTAAGGATCAAACTTGGAGCTTGGAACTACTTTGCACACCTTGTTGTTTTGAATATTAGCAACCAATCAACATACCCCCACTATAAGCACATTAAGTTCTTGTAATTATCTTTGCATGTTCTCTTAATTTGAATCTTGCATTTTCACTCTTAGTAATTTTTCTATGAATCCACATGAAAAAAATTGGATGCTCTGATACCAAAATGTGATATCAAATCACATTAACCTTATTATTCTCAAAACACTGAATACATTTTATAGGGTGAAGAGATCACAAATTGTTGCTCACCATATTTTGGAGTAGCATAAAATCATTGTGAATCTTCTAAACTTGGATGCCAAATTATTTCTCCTACAATTCATATTAACAATAAAATATGCTAACCTATTACGTAATATCACTTAAGGCATTCACACTATGTAGTTACAATTAGGGTTCAACAACAAAAGTGTGGATTCGACAAATCCGCACGAACAGAAGCACAAATTTGTGACTTGGATTCACATGTGAGAGAAATTTTTTATTATTACTAGCTTGGGGGTAATTTATTGCCTCTAGATCTATCCTTGCATATTGGCATATCATGTACTAGTCATTTAATACTTTATAGCATTCTTATTTTGCATGTTTTAGTTGTTGTATTCCAATTTATATCAGATCTTGAATAAAGCTTGCAATTTATACTTTTATTTACAATTTGTTAAAATATGCCAAGGGGATTTGACTGCCACGCTATTGAGATTCATCATACAGCGGCCTAAGAAAATCCCCAAACACTAATTGTAATTTTTAGTGTCCTTATCTGACCGATTACATATTTTGTGCAAATTTGCTCCACTATAGGTGCGAATTTGAGTCGCACAAATTTGATCGTGTAGATTCACTTCAGTCATGCAGATTTACTCTATTCAAGCATCCAATTCAGGTAAGTGCTTAATATGATCAATTTTGAGTTAAATTAATCTATTTTTGTTTATTTGCATCCATTTTACATATTTGGATCAATTTGAATGTATAAACAAAAACAAAAAAAATATAGAAGTGAAGTTTTGTTGCATTTAGTTTAAAAGCGTCTTTTTCATTCAGTGTGTTGATTGCAAGGAAACTAAAGTGCATATAGCCTAGGCTTAGATACATTTTATCCAAACATATAGGTGTATGATAGTCAAATAATCCATTAAAACTTTCACATTTTTATAGACGCAAAAATTGTCATTAAAAAGTTTCCTGGTGAACCCACCGTAATTCATCGACAACCACCAAAGAGGGTACGACAAAGTACTTCTCGTTTAAGGTGTAGGCCCCCCTATTTCTACATCCCCCTTCTAGGTTCAAATCCATTAGCCTGAAGGAAAGGTGTACAAAAATTTTGAGTCTACAGAGACTATTAAAAAATCATCCATATTCCATATATTCTTAAAAGCATCCTTACATTCCTCACTAAATTTTTTGTGTCAAAATAAACTTAGGACTATAACCACCTATTAATTCCTTAATAATTTCTTTTTAGGGGTTTTATTCATACCCCTAATATTCCATGATATCATTTTCATCATCAACACTTTGTATTTATTAGTGGTCTTAGCCCCACTTCTTGTTAACACTTGTGATATTTGTATTTGGCTTCCCAGATCAATATGCTTTTAAGATTCTTTTTCTCTTTTTTCCTGCTTTGATGGCCTTCCTCTCCTTTTATTCCTTCCAACACTCTCATCTTCATCAATCTCTTCTATTTTTTATATTTTTTCATATTGTTCATAATGAGACTTATCTTCTAAAGATTTATGTTTCCCTAAAGAATCGAAAGTTCAAGGAATAGCCTCATTATCATTTTCTTCTTTATGTTGCCCTAAAAAATTTACATTACATAGATGATCCTCCATAGTTATTACTTTCTTATGTTACCCTAGAAACCCTAAATTTCCTTGGATATCCTCCATAATATTCTTTTTATTGTACTACTCTTGAAACCCTAAAGTGCAAGGAATACACTTTGTACTACTTTCATTTTTATTGTAAGGAGAATATTTTATACTACTTGAGCAAAATAAATGTGATTTATCTAGATTAAGCTTGACCTCCATCTCATTGGATTTAAAATTTGCCTCCCAATATTGCTTTGCTTTACAATCTACCTTCCCATTTTCCTTCACTCATTTAGGTCCTTCTATATTTGAACTTGTGCATTGTACTTCCTCATCCCTCATATCATTTTTTTCTTTGAATGGTCGATTCAAGTGAATTATAATGGCCTTTGCCATTTGATGATGTAGAGGGATTTTTCTTACCACTTTCTTAGGGGTGAAAAATCCTTGATTTGACTTAGCTTCTCGCATGATTTGATCTCCTTGTTTCAAATTGAAGCTACCCTCATACCCAATTTTTTTTTCTTCTCTTCCTCCATTATTTTTGCTTTGCAGTCTCTTGCCATGTGGCCAATTTCATGATATTTACAACATCAAAATGCAATATTTTCATAATCCACTTGTTGATCCCATTCTCTTGATTTAGATTTAATCCTAATAAACTATGGTAAAGGTTTTGAAATATCCATGACAACACATATTCAAGTGTATACAACATGATTTCTCTCCTTGGTAATTGGTCCATCTTGGATGAATTCATCTAGAGTATTACCAATATTCTTAAAAAACTCCTTATTGATGAGTTGATAAGGAAGTCCAAAAAGCCTAATCCATACAAGAAGCCTTTTAATAGTATTTGCATCCACAAAATAACACTCACTCCAAGGTCTTAAATATAATGCATCTTTGCCCCTTAACCATGGGCATCCATCCATTATTTTATTCCTTATTTTTGAACTACAAAAAATAATGAGGAAAAATCCTTTTGGAAGAAAAGTCATGGAGTAATTTGAATTCAATCCCCACTTCCACTTGATTTAATTTTAAATCTCAAACAAACTTGGCCAATATCCATGGAAATTACATATTAAACCTTTGGTTTTAAGAACCATTATATCATGCTCAATCATCTCATCCTTTATAATCACTTCCAATGTAGTATCTACTACCTGGATACGGTTTGTCATAGATTCACTCTTCATCTTATTGCTAGCTATGGCATTCATAATTTTAACTAGGTCATTCTTAATTTCAGTATGGACTTTAAAAAATGAATTTCTTTCCATGTTACTTGGATTTTATTCAATCAAGTCCTTTAAATTCTCCTTAGATCTAGAACAAGAAGTGGCACTTGTTCCTTGATCACAATTTTATTTCTACTTCCTTCTTCATATTTTCTTGCCCCCAACTCATGCTTGTACTCGCTTTCAACTACACTCACTCCCATATGCACTCACTTTTCATTGCACTAACTCCCAACTTGTGCTTGCATTCAATTTCAGCTACACACTCCTTATTGTGCTCACTTTTGGATGCACTCACTTCCTTCTTACACTTCGTCCTCACTTTTCACTTGTGCTTGCACTCTCAAAAATAATTGTTATCTATTTGACTAAAAATATTTTTTAATATTAAACAATAACCATTTATTATTGAGTAAACAAATTATAGATTATAAGTCTTATAAAATTTTTAGATAATTACTTTTTTTATTGAGGCTTTTTCTATATCATAGTTTTTTTTGGCTTGAGAAAAATGGGTTGTACTAGGGTCCCCACCCTTGACAAATGATAACTCTGTATTTTAGAGCATGAGAGTTAACAAGTAAATTCAATTATCATATATTTTTTTATTATATTAGAGAAGGGGTTTTGAAAGGGTCCCCAAACATTTTAAATATGGAGCTAAGAGAGATCAAAAAAAGACTCTAGATCTATCTTGAGAGGGAAAACCAACCAAACAGTTAACATTTAACCAACTAAACAAGGCTACCCCTAAGAAAGCACCAAAATAGGGGTCACTCAGCCTTACAAGATCATTTGGAAAACCAAAGAAAACCACAAAAACCTAAGGCCCAAAGGAGGAGACTCAGGTCTCCCGACCATTAAAGAACCGATGCATCCTTTTGCTACTATGCCATTCCATGGATCTCATTGATGAAAGAGATCACCACCTGGAGTGAACCCAATAGTACCTGGTGCTTTTCATCAAGCTTGCACAAGAACAACTGAATGATACGGGATTCAGTAATTGAGAAGGGAGATATCTCTTTTACAATGTTTAAATCTTGCCACCCCTTAGAAATTCTCTTTGCTAGAAGGCTTTCCTTTGAATCCATCGTATCCATTGAAACGGGAGAAGTTTTAAATTTCATTACCTTTAAGGATAAGTGCTTTAAGCGATGCACTTGACCTCCCTTGTTTTTACTTTGATAATTCTTAGCTTTATTTGATGTTGATGCCTTCCCTTTTGAAGCAGGAGGGGTCATAAAATCCCTAGCATAAAATCCCTTTTGAAGAATTTTTAGAAATCAATTTTCTCCAACACCTCTTCCACTGCAATTCCTTTAGATTTTGTTACTTGATCAAATTTTAATAGTATCAGTCCTTTATGAATTGGGTCTAAGAACTTTTCCTTCTCTAACATATTTTAGTGACTTTTCCAAGGAGTGGTAAAGAAAAGGTATGTTCATCAGTCGCTTCCTCTTGAGTTGGTTTAGAAACATCATATGGCAGCTACAAATAGCCTCTATGTTTGAGTCCAAGGTGAAGTAGTCCATTATCACCATAATAACCCAATTCCAAGGAGCCTTAAGAGCCTTAGCATCATAGTTCTATAGCTTTGGCATATATTCCCTTGCTCCTAAGAAAAACCCATACTCCAACTTAAGAGAATGCTTTGGACAGTTATGACAACCATCATTAGTAGTTAACCAGATCACCTTGCCTATGAGAGCCATTGAGAAGAGGAATTTGATCCCTCTAGCTTGGACCCACTCCTTCCTCCATATATGATCCAGTGTTCTTGAAAGGGCTTTGTGATACCCACAAAAATATTGGAGGTAATCCAAGAGACCACCTTTTCGTAATATTTTTTACTTCATCATCAACCTCCAACTCACTTGGCTCAATTGGTATCTTCATGTCCTTATGCATAGACCTTTGTGCCATTAGAAACCACAACACACCCAATGCATAGGATAACAAGGCCACTCTCTCACCACCCCTTGATTTAAAATTTATCTCCTTTAAAACAAAGGAGCTCCCTAGGTGGACTGCAAAATCCCAGGCATTGAACTTCAGTGAGAGTTTAAATAAATGTTGAGGGTCACTGAAGAACATAAGATTATACTGAGAGGAGGGTGAAAAGTATAAGATAAAATATTTTACTTTTCAATCCAAATGATAACAACAATAATATCAAAGCAGTAAAAAGTGCACACATCATCATACACATGAGAGACATGATTTAACGTGGTTCACCCAATGTGGGTTATGTCTACGGAGAAAATATTCCTTATAAATTTTTCTCAGTAAATATTTTGGGAATCAAATCCCTATTATAATATTTATGGACCTGTACCCAAAGGAGACACCAATCCCCTATGCTCAAGTTTGTGGATCTCTATCTACAAGAGACCTTTGTCCCCACTACTCTAGTTTGTGGATATCTTTCCACAGGAGAACTATATCCCCTCTTCTCTGGTTTGTGGATCTCTTTCTATATGAGAACTCTATCCCCTCTGCTATGTTCAAATATAATCACAATACTGCCTTAAGCCTACTCACAATTCTACCTCTAACTTGCTCACAAGTCTACCTCAAATATCCTCACAAGTCTACCTAAAATATGCTCAAAATTCTTCCTCTAACCTGCTCATAAGTCTACCTCAAAACTACTTACAAATATACCTCAAATCTGCACAAAATTCTACCTTAAATCTTCTCATATGTCTACCTCAAAACTTCTCACAATATCTGCTCAATTATGCTCTAATACTTGCTCATAACAATGTATAACACATGCTCAAAAAGGTTTCACAAAGATGTAAAAACTTATCTTCAAACTTCTTAATTTGCTCTTATGGAGATATGTCTTCAAAGACCTATCTCACAAACAATTGAATTTTCTACTGCAACTTCAAGGATTAGATTGCAAGATACTATCTCAAAACATCCACATAAACTTTCTTCTCAAAAAAATATGCTCAATGAAATATGAATTTTATGTTTAATCACTCTTCGTTTGTTCTAAAAAATAAGGCATTAACACCCAAAAAAACCTTCCATATATTCCTTTCACCATGCAAGGGTTATGATAATATATCAAGAAATTTATCACACCTTATTACTCCTAACTTAAGCAATCAAAATTAATATGCAACAATAAGGCATCAAGACCCTTTATTTCCTAGGTCAAAATACAAAGTATATGCTTTTTAAAACAATACTCAAAATACCTTCTACACTTTAATATTTCAGCACACATCACAATAAAATATTTTTCCTTAAGACACCTTATGTCTCCATTACTCAAAATATTTCCTAACCTTCAATATCTATCCACACATTATAATAATAAAAAAAATCTTTAAAACACCTTATGTCTCCACTACCTTAAATAAAGTCACACATTACACATTACAATAATTGATATTATTTTTCTACACCTTATGACTCCAATATCTTAAATAGAATCAATCAACTATCTACCTTTCTCTATGTCACATAGCCAAAAATATAAAATAATTAAAAAAATATTAATGTATACCTCACACCAGTGAAATAACTCAAAAATTTAGCATGTACCACAAACACCATACACAACGAACTTCATGCGATTCAAACTTGTTCTCTCTCCCAATGTAGCATCTTAGCCATGGCTAGGATACCACTTGGGCTACATGCCCACACAATAATCAACATGTGCACAACCAATATTATATCTGCCTTTCATATCACTCAAATGATTTCCAAAATCCTTTCCTTTTGCAAAATAAATGCGCTAAGTTTTGAACCCTTGACCTTTCCTTTGCTACAACCTACACAAGTCCTGTCTGCCACTTGTGCTAACTGCCTGCTTGAAACATTTTCATGCACTGTTATCCTTTTCACAATGCCTTCTCTTCCCCTGAGAAACTGCTCCCCCTGACTGAATGCTCTCCCCCTTACTCATATCTCTCCCCCTTTTACATCAATGGCAAAGGGACTCCTTTGGGGCTAAATATAAGAATCTTAGCTCAGTACCCTCTCCACCTCCTCTCCTTGAGGTGATTGATTTTGGGATGGGCGTAAGACTACTCTCAATTTCCTTCTAAGATACTCAAAAGTTTCCTTTGAAAGAGGCTTAGTGAAAATATCCATAATTTTTCATTTTTAGTAACATATTCCAATTTGACTTACTTATCCGTCACATGTTCTCTCAGAAAATGATATTTGATCAGAATGTGTTTGGTCCTTGAGTGCATCACTAGATCCTTTGAACTATTTATGGCAGTTGTATTATCACATAATATGGAGATGGGAAGGTCATGCTCTATCTTAAAATCCTTTAAAGTTTGCTTCATTCATAACACTTGTGTACAATAATAAACTATTGCAATGTACTCTACCTCTGTCGTAGATAAGGATATCGATGCTTATTTATTGCTTAACCAAGATATTAAACAATCTCCAAGAAAGAATGATCCTCCACTTGTGATTTTTCTATCATCAATACTGCCTACCCAATCTATCTCTGTATATGTTATGTGAGTAAAGATGTCACCTCTAGGATACCAAAGTCTAAAATCCATAGTCCCTTTTAAATACCTGAGAATTCTCTTTACTGCTAGTACATGTGTTTCCTTTGGTGCTGCTTGAAATATTACCACTAGTCCCACTACCTACATTATATCTGGTATTGTAGTTGTGACATATAGTAAGCTACCAATCATAGATCTATACAATGTCTGATTTGCCTTAAGAGATTCATAATATTTACTCAACTTGCATCCTGTAAGCATGGGGGTACTTACTGGTTTGCAATCTTCTAATTTGAATTTCTTCAACATTTCTTTTATATACTTAGTTTGTGAGAGAAATACACTCTTCTATGATTGTGAAATCTGTAGTCCAAGAAAGAAAGAAAACTCACCAAGCATTGATATTTCAAATTTATTTTTCATACTCTTTGTAAATTTTTGACACATCTTATCATTATTTCCTCCAAAAATGATATCATCCACATAAACAACCATGATTAATAAGTCATTTCCTTTATTTTTGATGTTTAAATTATTGTCAACTATTCATTTTTTGAAATCTTGTTCCTGAAGATACTTATCCAACCTTGAATACCAAGCTCTAGGAGCTTGATTTAATCTACATACATAATCTATCTTATCAATTAGGTTGAACCCCTTAGGTTTCTCAATGTAGACCTCTTCTTCCAAGACACCATTGATAAAAGCTGATTTTACATCCATTTGATATACTTTAAAGTTTTTGAAACTTGAGAAAGCTAAAAATATCCTTATGACCTCAAGTCATGCAACAAGAGAAAATATTTCATCAAAAATAAATCCCTTCAACTTGTGCATAACCTTTGCATACCATTTTGCTTTATTTCTGACTACCTGACCATCTTCATTTAACTTATTTATGAAAACCTATTTAGTGCCAATTACATTCTTGTATTTTGGTCATGGGACAAGTTCCCAAGTCTCACTTTTTTCTATTTGATCCAATTCCTCATCCATTGTCTTGACCCAAAATTTATATTCTCTTACCTCATTGAAATCCTTGGGCTCAATTTTAGACAACAAAGAAAATTTTGCATGTTCACTTATTGCTATTATCTTTCTCCTTGTTTGCCTTTCATATGGATTTCCAATAATCAGATCTCTTGGATGATTATTTTTCACATACCTGGATGGAGTCTTAGGTGGTGTTCTTTGTGTTTCCTCTTCTTCTGATTCTTCACCTATTTCTTCTTGGCAACTTTCTCCTTCTTGATATACAATTTCTTGATTTGGTTCTTTAGATCATGTCTGTTCATCAATTGTCACATTTATACTTTCCATAATTGTATGTGTCCTCTTATTATAGCATTTATAGGCTTTGGTATAGTGGAATACCCAAGGAAGATGCCCTCATCACACCTTGAGTCAAACTTGCCCAAATTTTTATATTCCTGTCTAATGTAGCATTTACTTCCAAAAATTCTGAAGTACTTCACAGTAGCTGGTTTTCTCTTCCAAAGCTCATATGGAGTTTTATGATGATTTATCCTCACTTAATCTCTGTTGATGATATATATAGTTGTATGAACTGTATCTCTCCAAAACCCATCTAAAATATTGGATTCATTTAGCATAGCTCTAGCCATATTTTCAAAAGTTATGTTTTTCTTTTCAACTACTCCATTTTGTTGTGGAGTTCTTGCTCTCTTTTGATCCCATGTTCACAAAATTCTATGAATTCACCTGAAGTAAATTCTCCTCCTCTATTTGATTTTAAACACTTTTTCCTTTTACATGTTTAATTTTCTACTAACTCTTTGAATACCTTGAACTTCTCAAAGGCTTCTAATTTTTTTTTCAAAGTCATTTTGAAGAAATAATCTATAAATAGCATGAAGTAAATTTCACCTTGTAAACCCGTTGTCCTTGTACAACCACATAAATCAATATGAACTAGTTTCAATGGTTCGGATGAAGTAAATTCTTTCAATTTGAAACTTGTTCTTGTTTGCTTTCCATGCTGACATTGTGCACAAATTATGCTTTGTGGCCTTTTTATATTGGGTAAATCTCTAACTGTCTATTTGTTGCTTATATTCACTATGTTTTCAAAGTTTAGATGATCCATTATTCTATGCCACAACCAACTCTCATCTTCTTGTGATAAGAAATATTTTTCTCCCTTAATTTCACTTAACATGAGGAGATTATTTGTAGTTCTACTGGAATTTACAATGAGCTTTTCTATTTTAGATTTTTTGATTTCACATCTATTTGGATGAAAAGTGATTGTGTGCCCCTAATCACAAAGTTGACTTACACTTAGTAAATTGTGCTTTAATCCATTAACATACAATAAATTTTTTGTCTTTGATTTCCCATTATCTAAACTCAAAGTTCCTTTCCCACAAATTTTTGTTGAACCATTATCACCAAATTTTACTTATCCTCCATTGATTTATTTAAGTACAAGAAATTTACTCTTGTCCCCTATCATATGACTTGAACAACCACTATCAAGAAACCACTATTTTCTCTTATCTTGTACATGAAGAGTTGTTTGTACCAATATTGAATTCACTTTTTCTTGCTCTTTTCTCTCTTTCCAAATTGTTGAGGTTGTATTCTTTTGAACCTTATAATCCTCCTTTTTGCTTACTTCAGGAAATACTATTTTACACCATTTGGCCTTGTGCCCAAAGTTTTTGTATTTGTAAAAGATGATATTGTCACTCATAAGAGGTGCAAAAGAATTGAAATTCCTATCAACATTATCTCTCACATAAACAGTGCAATGTACAACTTTATGACCATATTTGTTACATGAAAAACAATAGCCATGGAAGAAATATTGTAATCTATTAGATTGCCTTGAATAATATGGTTGCATGCTTCTTCCTTTGTTGTTATTGTAATTGAATTTTGTCCATGAATCGTATCTGCTTTCTTCCTTATTGATGCTTTTACCTTTCAATGAATTAGCCTAAGTCATGGGCTCTTCTTGTTTTGATATCTTTGTTTCTTGACTCTGCTTTCTATTTCCCTAATTTTATATCTTGTTGTACCTTATCCTTACTCTTTTAAACTTCCTTTCTTAGAGATACAATTTAAAATTCCAAACTTCCATGTTCTAACTTTTTTGCCTTTAATTGTTCTATCATATCCTATTTAATTTTCCTTCCCTCTTCAAATTTTACCTTGACCTCTGTAATATTTTGTAGAAGTTCCATATTTGCTTCCTCATCCTCTTGGATTTTATCCTTAAAACTTGAATTCTTCCTTCTAACCTTTTCCAAGTTTCTAAGAGCAACAATAAATTTCTCTTTAATTTCCATGGCCTCTTCTCCATTTTTTGAAGTCATGTATGTTCTTGTGGGATCTTCCTTCAAGCTATTAGGTTTTTCATGAAGGAAGCCGCTTTGATACCAATTGAAGAACATATGATTATACTGAGAGGGGGATGAATAGTATAATATAAAACTTTTTACTTTTCAATCCAAATAATAACAACAATAATACTAAAGCAGTAAATATTGCACACATAATTACATACATGAGAGACATGATTTAACATGGTTCACCCAATGTGGGTTATATCCATGGAGAAAATATTCCTTCTAAATTTTTCTCAGTAAATATTTTGGGATTCAAATCCCTATTACAATGTTTATGGACCTATGTCCAAAGGAGATGCCAATCCCCTATGCTCAATTTTGTGGATATCTATCCACATGAGACCTATGTCCCCACTACTTGAGACCTATGTCCCCACTACTCTAGTTTGTGGATCTCTTTCCACAAGAGAAATATATCCCCTCTATTATGGTTTGTGGATATATTTCCATAGGAGAACTCTATCCCCTCTGCTTTGCTCAAATATGATCACAATACTGCCTTAAACCTGCTCACAAGTCTACCTCTAACTTCCTCACAAGTCTGCCTCAAATCTACTCACAAGTATGCCTCAAATATACTCAAAATTCTACCTCTAACCTACTCACAAGTTTACCTCAAACTTTCTCACAAGTATGCCTCAAATCTGCTCAAATGTATGCCTCAAATCTTCTCAAAAGTTAGCCTCTAACCTGCTCACAAGTTTACCTCAAACCTGATCACAATATCTACTCAATTTTGCTCTAATACTTTTTCATAACTGCTTATAACACATGCTCAAAAAGGTTTCACAAAGATGCAAAAACTTATCTTTAAACCTCTTAATTTGCTCTTATGGAGATATGTCTTCAAATATTTGTCTCACAAACAACTGATTTTTCTACTACAACTTCAAGGGTTAGATTACAAGATACTATCTCAAAACATCCACATAAAATTTCTTCTCAAAAAGATATGCTCAATGAAATCTGAAATTTATGTTTAATCACTCTTCTTTTGTTCTAAAAAATAAAGCATTAATACCCAACAAAACCTTCCATATCTTCCTTTCACCATGCAAGGGTTATAATAATATGTCAAGCAACTTATCACACCTTATTACTCCTAACTTAAGCAATCAAAATTAATATGCAACAATAAGGCATCAAGACCCTTTATTTCCTAGGTCAAAATACAAAGTATATGCTTTTTAAAAAAATACTCAAAATGGGAGAGTAAACGAAGATCTAGATGGTGATGAAGGCAGGAGCAGCTACTGCAGCAAAGTTGTCAGGATCTGCAAGCGTTACTAGTTCTACCGCATCCGGAGTGACTCGACAGGAATCTTGGTGAAGACCCTAATAGTGTGGTTAAACCGGTGGATGGTGATGGAAGCCGCTCTAAAACCATTAGGGTTTCTTCCTCTTCTCCTTCCAAAGCACCTCCTTGGTCTTTATACTTTGCTGACAAAGTTCAGTCTTCGTCCGACACTTTTTATTTCCAAACTCCTTTGTCCTCTGTAACGGGCATTGAAGTCTCTTTCCCGCGTGAAGACATGGAGCCACTGATTTTCCAAGAGTCAATCTCTCTCATTGGAAAATTTGTCGGAGCTCGACCTGATATTGAAAAAATCTACGAGTGGGCTCTATCAAAATGGAAGCTTTCGGGAAGCATGGAGTTAGTGGCCTTTCCTAGAGGGTTTTTCATGATAAGACTGAATAATGCCCTTGACACCCATCGCATCCTCACCACAAGGCCATGGTTTTTCAGCCACCGTAGCCTATTTATGCAGAGATGGGGGGAAGACTTTGACCTCGATACTCAGTCTATCAATATCACATCGATTTTGGTTAAACTTCATGGGCTCCCCCAAATTCTTCTACAGTGATGCACTCAAAGGCATCACTCAATCGATTGAAGATATGGTCGCCATAGACCCTGCTACCCGATCCAAAACCAGAATGACCTATGCTCAAGTTTTTGTCATGGCAAATCTGGACTTAGCTTTGCCTACCTGTATTGGTATTAACTATAGGAGCTACAAGAGACGTCAAGGAGTTGAGTACGAAAACAAGCCCGCTTTTTGCTTGGAGTGCAACACACAGGGCCATATGATTTCTCAATGCCCTTCTCAGAAAAAAGAAATCCACAGTGATTCGGGTCGAAATATGGCTACTCAGATCTAGACTTTCTAGGAAAAGGCTCTTGCTCGAGGACATGGCCGATTTGTGGGCTCATCTAATACCTCTGCTTTAGATCCAGTCAAACCCAACAAGGTAAGTGCTCAGCCTCCTTGCTCTAATAATTTTGCCCCCTTAAATAACTTGCACATTGGTGAGGACATTTCAGATGACCTACCCATAGACCTAACCGTCACGTCCACACCCATTTTGATCCAGTCCCCTTTTTCCAAAGGAAAGTCTGCAATGATTGTTCCAAACTCATCCACCGATTCTGGTCCTTCACACATTCCTCTTCCCTTCCCACCCCTCCCCCCCTCCCAAAGCCCCCTTACCCAACCCCCAGAGTCTACTGCCCTATGCCCGCCTCCCCGCTCTTCATCCCACTAATGACCCGCTTTCAGATTGGATTCACCCACACCCCTTTCTTCTCAAACCCCAAAGCCTGATGCTGAGGGGTCCAATGCCTTTGCTAACCAAACCTGCACTGAGGAGTCTCACCCTGGGGTTGAATCACTATCCATCGAAATCCACCAAACCTCCAACCCACTGAAGTCACCCAATCTCGCACCCAAAGCTGACGTCAACAAAGACCAAAGGAGGGGACGACCGTCAAATGCAGAAATTTTTTTGAAAGTAGCTGAGATCGAAATGGCCGATGACACAGTGCCTACCATCTTAGGCCCCATTTTCGACCACTCCAACACAACTCATCAAGACGAGGATGAAGTTAGACCCAAACTAACTTTGTCTCAAGGAAGAGGCAGGGGCCGCAAAGTAAACTCCAAATCGTCTCGATGAAGATCGTTTCCTGGAATGTCAGAGGCCTCAATGGGACTGTAAAATAGAGAACTATTAAAACAGTAAGGAAAAATCTAAAATCAAATATTTTGTTCCTTCAAGAATCCAAACTAGATGAGAATAGCAGCATTCAAGTATGCAAGCTAATCTGGGAAAACAACTTTGCCTTTTGTCCCTCTACAGGGGCCTCCGAGGGTCTCCTCTGTTTATGGGACCCGACAACCATTGAAGGGAGAGTTCTTTTAGTCTCAGACATAACCATAAACATCCTATTTACTAATAAAGTCACTCACCTCTAGTGGATCGCCACCAATGTATATGGACCAAACATTCGTCTTAACAGAAGACTATTGTGGGATAACATTTTTGTAATGCGTAATAACTTTGAAGACTTTCCATGGATGTTATGTGGCGATTTTAATTCTCCCCTCCATTTGAATGATAAACAAGGAGGCAATCCGATCACCAATATTTGCATAGAAGATTTTAGTGACTTTGTCAACCACAACAAGCTAATGGACATGCCGCTCCAAGGATCCAACTACACATGGAGCAATAGACGATCGAGAATCCAACACATCCAAATCTGGCTAGATAGATTTCTCTTATCCAAAGACTCATTCCTGGTTTTGGTGATGCCATGCTTCATAGCAACCCAAAAATTGGCTCCGACCATAATCCCTTAATTTTGGATTGTACACGACCCCAAAAAATCTTCAAAACCCCTTTTAGGTTTGAAAAGATGTGGCTCACTCATCCAGATATAGGCCGGTGTATTCGCCAATGGTGGCAGCAGAATTTCTGTCCAAACCCTCTCACAAATCTGTTCCTCAAACTAAAAGTGGTCAAACTCAAGCTGAAATGATGGAACATGGATGTCTTTGGCAACCTCTTTAGCGAGAAAAAGCATCTAATGGATGAGCTGAAAAGAGTGGAAAATTTGATTCACGGAGGAGATCTGAGGGCTGAAACTTTCCTTGAAGAAAAGAGCCTCCTCTCAAATTTTCACAATGCCTTGGCTAAGGAAGAGACATATTGGAGGCAAAAATCTAGAAACCTCTAGCTCAAAGAAGGAGACACCAACATGAATTTTTTCCATGCATCCACCATGCGTCATAGAGGCTCTAATAAAATCACTGAGCTGACCAAGGCTAATGGATCCATTGTCTCTGACATCCAAGCAATTAGACAAGAAGCTGTTTGCCACTTCCAGGAAATATTAGGACCAAGCACTAGTTTCCATCCCATCACCTCAAGCTCTCTGCTACAGAACATCCCAAAGATGGTGTCTAACAATGATAATGGAAAACTGCTTGAAAGCTTCACTGAAGATGAGATCAAAGAAGCTCTATTCGCAATGGAACCTGATAAGGCCCCCGGACCCGATGGCTTCCCACCCTGATTTTTTCAACACTTTTAGGAAATCGTGGGCCAAGATGTTGTTGCTATAGTTAAATTCTTCTAGAGAGCCAAAAATATGCTGAGAGAGGCCAATTCCACTTTCATTGTTTTAATCCCCAAGTCCAACGATTGCGCTTCCCTTTCTGATTTTAGGCCGATCAGCCTCTGTAGTGTCATTTACAAACTTATCACCAAAGTTATGGCAAATAGGTTGAAATCCATCCTTCCCTCCATCATCGACCAGTGCCAAGGGAGCTCGGTCAAAGGTAGAATCATCTCGGATGGAGTGATAACCATCCATGAACTGGCCCACTCGACATCTAAAAATAAAAAACCCCCCATGTTCCTCAAGCTTGACATGAACAAGGCTTTTGACCATGTTTCTTGGAAATTCCTATTTGAAGTCCTAGAAAAGTTTGGGTTTCACAAAGAATGGATCAAGATGGTTCATGAATGTATCTCAACTGCTTGGTCCTCTATTCTAATCAATGGCTCACCCACAGGTTTCTTCTAAATTTTCAAAGGCATCCATCAAGGGGACCCCCTGTCTCTGTTTCTCTTCAATATTTTGGCTGAAACCCTTAGAAGAACCCTTTCAGATGCCTGTAACAGGGCTCTTATTTCTAGTATCAAACCAGCCTTAACATCCAAACCCATATCCCATCAACAGTTTGTTGATGACACTATTCTAACCTCTTATGCTTCCGTTCCCGAAGCAAAAATCATTAAGAACATTCTTGATTCTTATGAATATGCGACTAGTCAAAAAGTCAATTATCATAAAAGCAAGCTGTACTTTCTCAATACCCCCACTCATAGACAAAATAGGATTGCTGAGATCCTTGGGTGCAACATTGGGAGCCTTCCAACTACTTATCTTGGATTACCACTTTTCCACGGTAGATCTGTCTCGGCTATGTGGAACCCTATTTTAGATTGCCTCAACAAGAAACTAGTGGGGTGGAAAAGCTCAATGCTCAGCCAGGCAGCCAAAGCCACTCTGGTCCAAGCTTACCTTCAAAGTATCCCCATTTTTTTCTTATCTATCTTCAAAGCTCCAACTACCATCTGCCAAAATATTGAACAAATTCAACGCAGATTCCTTTGGGCTGGAAACGAAAACAAGAATAAATTTTTGCTAGTCACCTGGGATAGGGTCTGTTCCAAGAAAAAGGATGGAAGACTCGGATTCAGAGACATCAACCGGATGAACATGGCCCTCATTGCCAAGCAGGCCTAGAGACTTACCATCAATGAAAAAGCCACATGGATTGATATCATTAAAGCTAAGTACCTTCAATAGTTTTCATTTCTTAGAGAGCACAACCTTCCTATCGGATCCCATTTCTGGAATGGCATAATAAAAACAAGGAAAATCATCATGGAAGGCTTAAGGTGGTGTCTAGAAACTGGAATGACCATCCTTTTTTGGGATGACCCGTGGATCCGTGATAAACCTCTTAGTCAAGATCCGCATCTTGCAGTGCTCAAGGCAACTACTGAAGCCACCTTTGGAGATAAGGTGTGTCACTTCATTACCCAAGGTCCTACAAGATGTAAATGGAAACACCTGGCTCTTAACGGGCCCAGGCATATCACCGAGGCTCTCAGGCGGTTACAAAACTTGTTGAGGACTTGCATCATCCCGAGCTCACACAAAGATGATTCCATGGTCTGGAACCTTGAAGAATCTAGAAATTTCATTGTCAAATTAGCTTACTACAATCAAGAAACTCCCACATATGGATGGGACTTATCAAATCAGGTCTGGGTTCCCAATATCATTCCCAAGGTCAAATTATTTTGCTGGTTGGCCACCCAAAATAGAATCCTCACCATAGACAACTTGATAATCAAAGGGTTACTCATTCCCAATTGGTGTATCCTATGCAAAAATGCTTGTGAGTCAATTTCGCATGTTTTTTTGGAATGTCCCTTCTCTTTAGTAGTTCTCAACTAGGTCCATATCACCTTTGGCATCTCCACAGCCCTCCCACCTTCCATTCCCCTCCTTATTAAGCAATGGCCCCAACATTTCAAGAGTAACCAACTAAAATTCATGTGGCAAGCTTGCCTTCACCTTTACCTATCAAAAATCAAGCCACTGATAAGAAGATTATCATTGTCAAAATCTTGGCCCTATCTACGGAGAATGCCTCTCTTGTTTCTTCTCCAAACCCCCCACCTCCTGGCTTAGAATCAGATCTAGCCAAACTTTTCAATCTGTCTAACATCTCTGTTATGCTTCATAATTCTGTTGACAAGTCTATCATCAAGTGGGTCTTACCACCTTCTGGGTGGCACAAGATCAATTTTTATGGTGTGGCTAAAGGTAACCCAGGAGTGGCTTGCAGAGGAAGAACTATCAGAAACCACAAGGGAGAAATAATTTTGGCCTTTGCGCAAAACCTGGGAATTCAATCCAACAATATGGCAGAGGCTCAAGCTCTGTTCCAAAGTTTGATCCTCATGGAAGGGTTGACCATCAATAAACTTATCATCGAAGGAGACTCATTGCACTGTATCAACTGCCTCAAAGGTACAACTAAGCCTCCCTGGTGCCTAGCCTCGATTTTCAAAGAATGCAAGGCTCTAGTTGGCAATTACCCAAAATTAGTCATTAAGCATCAATACCAGGAAGGAAACAAAGTTGCGGACTAGCTTGCTAATAGGGGAGTCGATGAATCTGACATTCAAGTGTGGAGAGACTCCTTCCCCATTGGCCTAAGGAACGATCCTACAAGTTTCAATGTTTGTACAATGTGAGCTATTTCCAGGGGGGTTGGTACGGTCTTTTTATGCTCTAATGCAACATGTCGCGATATCACGACACTTTTTCTTTCTTCTCTTTTGGCCGTGAAAATGCAACATGTCACGATATCACGACACTTTTCTCCTTTGGTCGTGAAATGCAACATGTCATGATATTGTGACACTTTTCCCTCCTTTGGCCGTGATGATGCAACATGTCACGATATCACGACATTTTTTCCTCCTTTGGCAGCACCGATGCAACTTGTCACGATATCGCGACACTTTTTCTATTTTGGCCGTGACGATGCAACATGTCGCGATATCGTGACACTTTTTCTCTTTTGGCCATGACGATGCAACATGTCATGATATCACGACACTTTTTCTCCTTTAATTGCGACGATGCAACATGTCATGATATCGTGACACTTTTTCTTTCTTCTCTTTGGCCATGAAAATGCAACATGTGATATCACGACACTTTTTATTTCTTCTCCTTTGGCCACAAAAATGCAACATGTCATGATATCGTGACACCTTTTCTCTTTGGCTGCGACGATGCAACATGTTGCGATATCGTGACACTCTTTCTCCTTTGGCCGCGATGATGCAACATGTCACGATATCGCGACCCTTTTCTCCTTTGGTTGCGACGATGCAACATGTCACGATTTCATGACACTTTTTCTCTTTTGGCCACGATGATGCAACATGTCGCGATATCGTGACACTTTTTCTTCTTTGGCCATGACGATGCAACATGTCGCGATATCGTGACACTTTTTCTCCTTTGGTTCCTTTGGGCGCCTCTTCCTTATGTAGCCCCTACTGTTTTCAAGATTTCTTGTTTTGTTGCCACCATTCTTCCCCTTTGCCTCCCTCTTTGGAGGCCCACAACTGGTTTGTACAAGGTTCAGGGACCTTTCAACACCCTTTCAACCAATCAAAAAAAAAAATACTCAAAATGCCTTCTACACTTTAATATTTCAGCACACATCACAATAAAATATTTTTCCTTAAGACACCTTATGTCTCCATTACTCAAAATATTTCCTAACCTTCAATATCTATCCACACATTACAATAAAATATTTTTCTTTAAGACACCTTATGTCTCCACTACCTTAAATAAAATCACACATTACACATTACAATAATTGATATTCTTTTTCTACACCTTATGACTCCAATATCTTAAATAGAATCAATCAACTATTTGCCTTTCTCTATGTCACATAGCCAGTAATATAAAATAATTAAACAATTATTAATGCATACCTCACACCAGGGAAATAATTCAAAATTTTAGAACATACCACAAACACCATACACAATGAAATTCACGTGATTCGAACTTGCGCTCTCTCCCAATGTAGCATCCTAGCCACGACTAGGCTACCACTTGGGCTACACGCCCACACAATAATCAATGTGCGCACAACCAATATTATATCTACCTTTCGTATCACTCAAATGATTTCCAGAATCCTTTCCTTTTGTAAAATGAATGTGTCGAGTTTCAAACCCTTGACCTTTCCTCTACTACAACCTACGCAAGTCTTATATGCCACTTGCGCTAACCTTTTGCTTGAAACCTTTTCATGCATCGTTCTCCTTTTCATGATGCCTTCTCTTCCCTAACTTTTACACTCGTATTTTCTTCCTTCTACCTCCACGAAAGGTGTGATCGTGTATATGCATTAGACCTTATAAAATGATTTTTGTTCCCCTTTAAATATGCATACCTTCATTTAAATGACGTCGGCCACCCTTTTTAATATTGCTATAATTTGAAATTAAATCTTGGCACCTTTCAAACATTTGAATATTATAATATTTAAACTTGGGTTTAAATATTATAATTATATTTTTAAAGGTTTTTGTCTTTGTTCTTGAAATCCCTTTCTCCTTTTTTTTAACCTTGTAAATGGGTCCTTGTCTTGTGTTTGCTAACATAATCATGGAGAACATAAGACCTTATTTTTTCTTATAACTTCCTTTGGCCCAAATATTATAATAAAAATATTATAATATTGTCTTTCCTTTTTAAAACTTTCCTTGACATAAATGATAACTAATGTCATCAACTTATGACATTAATCCTTTGACATCAATGATAACAATATACTCAAAATTTCCAATAGTCACGGTCCCACATATAAAGAGACTGATTTTCCAAGCAAATTTGCTAACAAAGCTCATACCATAATTCCTAAAACACTAAAAGGACCTCAATTTTGTCTTTAATGCCCCCTACCTAAGTAGGATTGGGATGTCCTTTTTCTCATAGATGCCACGAGCAAAAATGAAAGTTTCTAAATGAAGCAAAAGCCGTATAGCTGTCACTAATCCTACTAGAAGTAAACACTCTTGGAAATTGGTGTACAACAAAGCAAATCCATGATTGAAATATATGGCTAAGAATCATGAAATTGGGGTGAGTAGTGAGGCTCAATGACTTCCAAGTTTCCAGAGTCTAGCTGTACCGCTAATAAGCATCCATGTCCGCAGACTAGACCCACCTACTAGTTATCATCTTAATTGTGTTGCTATAGCTAGATAATTATATCATTTTTATAAAAAGTTTTTTTGGGGCTTGAAAAAAAGATGCTGTACTAGGGTTCCCTACCCTTGTTAAATGCCAACCCTATTTTTAAGGCTTGAGAGTTTACAAACAAATTCAAAAATCATCTCAATTGAGTTGCTATAGCTAGATACATATATTTTTTTCATAATGTTTGAATTCTTGAATTTTATTTTTTGGATCTTATTATATTTTCTTTGTAAATACAAATGTTCATAAATATTACAGAATTCGGCTTCTTTCTTCTTGATATTTTCTTATGATAGCCTTCACAATATCAAAACTCCACCTTATTTACTATGCACTACAACTTAGTAGAGTAGTATTTTCAAAACATTGCATTATCATAGTATGTTTTATCAACTCCAAAATATTAGTTTTCTTCTTGAAGAATAAGTTCAACCACAAAAGAAATATAATAAATAGTTTAACAGTCTCAAAAATTTAGAAGATCATTATTAAAAATTATCAAGGAATATATGCATAATAACTAAACTATGGGTCATAAAATGATATTAGCTCAACCGGTTAGATTCCTCAACATTGAAGGAGGAGATCTAAGTTCAAATATTGTCAACTAATACATAGATAATATCTAATATTTGATCTAATACCACTATGTGGTGATGATGTAATATGGGTGGGATCCATTTCAATCCCATCTAAGCAATTGAAGAAAACTAAACTTTACAATGCAAGTGGAATTCATTTAATACTAAATAACTAATTAAAAAATATTATCATTTTAATGAGTTATGAAATGAATGAATCCCATTGATATTATAATTATGTTTAAGAAATCTTAATAATATTATTTTAATAAATAGTTTTACAGTCTCAAAATGTTGAAAGTTCAAGTGCATACTCTATTCCATAATCCAACTAACTAACAACTCAAATAATCCATTTAGCCATGAAGTCCATCTCAAAAATTTGAAATTTCAAATCCATACTCTATTCCATAATCCAACTAAACAATAAATAAAATAATCCATTCAGCCATGAAGTCTATCTAATATCAACTTCTTCTACTTCAAGATACAAAACTTCAACTTGTTTCACAAAATCATAGTTCAAGTTACCAAATATGGACTATGCATTGATATATAAATACATTCCCTAAAACATATTGTAATCCTCTAGAATATTATTTTGAATTTGCTCCTTTTAAAATTTTCTTGTCAACTTCAACTAAACTTACTACTTCCTCTATTCATAGAAAAATTAGTTTAACTTATTAAAACCCCTCTATTGGCTAGCCTATCTGCAAATTTGTTTCCTTCCCTTAATGTATGTGTAAATATGATTTCTTCAAACAAGGTCTTGTATTTCCATGATGATCTTTTGTATGTTCCATGGAGCCTTTGCTTTCCTTAAAATTGTATTTATTACTATTAACCCATATCATAGCCTTCTAACTAATGATATTTACATTTTATGTTTGGTATTTTTAAGTTATATGTGGCTCTATTAGTACCACTCCCTTCAACTAACTATATATGGGATTGAAACAAGTTCCATCCATATTATATCATGGACACATATTGGTATTACAACATCTTGACCATTATGCATGTATTTCTTGGCAAGATATGTCATTTGATAAAAATGTTATGGTTCACCAAAGATATTGGAACCTTGGTCTGTTACATGAAACCCATTGTTTCTTACCGCTTGCCCTAAACTGCCTGGCTATCGAATAATAAAATATTACATTTTTTGTTGAGTCAATTAAATCATATCCAACTTGCTCTTTTATCAAATATATTCTTGATTTTCTTTTCTATCAAATATATATAATATCTTCTTCAAACTGTCATGTTTCTGCAATCAACTCCTTGACATCATTTTTATCAAGATATAAAACCTCACTAATCTAGTCACCTTATAAAATTTGAATTTTACCAAGATGAAGATCAACATTATGATCAGCTAAATTATTTACTACCTGATTTCCTTCTCTATAGATAATGCTCACATGTCCAAGGATTACCTTCAATAGTAGTTGATGCCCATTGATGATAATGTTATTTTTTATCCAATTTTCACACCCATTTTTATTGATAACATTAATGATAATTTGAGACCCCCCTTTAATTAAAATATATTTCCATCCTTTTGCAATTGTAATTTTTATCCCTAAAATAAGTGCCCTAGACTTTGTATTGTTGTATTGTTGTTAGTTAAAGTTTCGTATGATTCTGAATGCGAAGAATTTTGCCTTCATTATTTTGAAAAATACCAGCTCCACCAACTTTTCCAGATTTTTTTGATAAATATAATTTTTAGATGTTTCTATTTTACCATAGATCAAAGAAAATTCTTTGTGTTAATTCCATTGTCACAAATGACCCTTCCATGTATATCCAAATCATGTAGACAAGAGACTTATCTTATTTTTTTCCACATGAGACTCCCGTGATGAGCACCATGTCTGTAAATATTCCACAAGATAGACAATAATACAATTCCAAACATGGGCATGCTTTTAAGATTTATCTTTAAAAAAATTATTATTTTTTTAAGCCATAAACTCCAATAAATAATAGTAAGACCAATTCTCCATAGAATACATAATGCTTTAGCTTTGAAATAATTAATATGATATTTTATCAACCCTTTCGTTGTTGATGATGTTGGCTTTCAAGCATTACTACCACAAAATATTACAGGTCCCTCAATATATAGGCCACAATATTAAAGGTCAAAATATTAATAATGAAGAGCAGAATAATATAAATGAGCAATCAAATGTATATCAAAAATAATAATACTGAAATAACATTCACTTATGTAATCATGTATGAATGTAAAATAGCCACAAAATCATTCATGAATATGCATAAAGAATACTTACAATATGAAAAAAGTATAATGTATACAATATTCACTTTTTTCTTATACAATAACTTGGAGCTTTGTCTCCATAATATAGCTATATAAGATGACTCTTCAAGTTCTTGACTATTACAATTCTTACATAACTTTTTAGCTTCTCATCTTGCCACTTGTATGCAAGACTCTTAACTTACTCTTATGACACTTGTGCATATCCTGCACATGGAGAGAAATGTAAACTATAGATCAAATAATGTAATATTATCTAACACCACCCTATATTACATTATTTGATACATACTTCTCTTGATGCACATAGAAGATTTTAGAATATTTGAAATTTATTTCGACCAAGTATTTTTTTTAAATATCTACAATCTTATCTTCAGTAGAAACATGCTTCAACTAAATATGATGATTTTGAACATGATCCTATTGGCTTTTTTGCCACATTAAAATTATGTAAAATTTTCCCCACATATGTAAACAATTTTGCAGCGGAATTCATTTTGAGTGTTTTCGCCCCATGAAAAAGTTTGTTGAAATTAAAAAAAAAACTTTGTTAAATTTTTCTAAGTGTTGGATCAGTGCAATTTCGAGAAAAATTCGATCGAAATTCCTTTTCGCTCTCATGCACAATAAAATGCCTTTTCACCCCTAGATGCAACGAAAATCCATTTCAGGTATTTCACTGGCGAAAACACTTCCTGGGCATTTCACTGGTGAAATCATTTTATCGTCAGTTTCACTCTCATTTTTAGCAAAAAAAATTTGCACTTCATTTCTTAATGAAGTTCAGTTTTCAAAGATGGGCCCCACTTTTGGTAGTGTAAGTTCCTCCTAGAAGAAGTTGTAGCACAGAGACAAGTATGAGGTGAAACTCCTTTTTGCCCATATTTGGAGCAAAACTCCTTTTCACCCAGATTTGGAGCGAAACACCTTTTCACCCAGATTTGGAGCAAAATGCCTTTTCACCCAGATTTGGAGCGAAACGCTTTTCACCTAGATAGGGAACGAAACTCCTCCAAGATGGGGTGAAATTCCATTTTTAAGCATGTATTGGGAAAAAACATAGCGAAACTCCATTTCTAAGCGTGTCTTGGGCAAAAGCATTGACAAGGGCATTTTGCAAGTGCATGTCTAGGCAAAAGCCCATTTTGGGCACGACTTGGGAAAAATCATGATAAAGACTCATTTCGGGCATGAATTTGAATGAAAGATCATTTTTTAAAGAAAACACCATCACCCCAACGTGTTAAAAAAAAATCTTATCTGGGAAAGGATCAAAGCTTGTGCATTTAATTTTTGTGATGACGTAATTGATATGTTTGAGATCATTGCTAAATTTTTTTTGAGTTTAATAATTGTGCTCTTGGTTTCGGTGCAATCATGTTCATTTACAAGGCACCATCATTAAGATTAAAATTAGACCAATGATCTTTGCCAAAGTCCCAATATGCCATGTGACAAAATCGCTGAACATTTACCAATACATTTGTTAATTGGTTCGTTGCTATTGCCAAGGAGCAATTGTTGTTGTTTGATCTTTGACTAGCCGACATTTTGTTTTAATGTGCATTTAATTACAAATATGCAACCCTCTATAAATACTAAGCATTTTAATGTAAAAAAAGGAAGGATAGACACTCTTCCAAAAAATACTTTAAGTTCTCTACATCAATTGAAAGAGATTTGGCTTTGATTCCTGGATCAATGGTGTATGTGATTATTTTATGCTTATCATTTCTATTATGTTCATGATCTTTATTAGATAAGTTTAAATTTTACATGTTGAATTTAACTCCTAATAGAGAACTAAATTTTGAAATGTTTATTGGAAGTCATATTTACAAATTGTGAATGGTTTCTATACTTTCATTTCTATTATATGCTAATTAAAACTTGATTTGGGTTTTAGCTACTAGTTTATCCACACCTTATGTTGTCTGGATTATAGCCATATTTTCCATTCTTTTTTGTCATTTCACATCTCTTTCTATTACCCTAAGATTATACTAATTGTTAGATTAGTACGAGAACCATCCCTCTCTAGAGATTGGCCTAAAGGACATCTATTTCCTTTATCCTTTCATTGTTGGCCGAGTCTAGGGCACACATATATTATGTACTTAGGCAGATTCATGACCAAAAATTGTTGGCATGCCCGATGGGACATTAATAATTCCACTTTGAGTAGTATTAAGGTTTGATGTTCATATTTTTATTATCTGACTAGAACATCTGGCAACTTAGTTTTACCCAAAAACCTCCAAACGTGAAGTGAGAAAACACTTTACTTCATGATCACAAGATCAAAGGCCAAAATTTTTGAAAACCTCATTGAGTTATTTGAGCTTGACACCCAAATTTTAGGAGAGCATCCTATATTAGTCACTCCGACTATTCTATCAGTTGCAACATATTCATAGGTAGCTGGTGTATTTTCTATTCCTTTAAGTTCCCCTAGTACAACCACTAGATTTTCTCCTCCTCAAGCAAACACTCCAGTCCAAATGGCCCAAAATATGCCACCACCAAGATAGTTCCCATCCTAGAATCACTTCGAAGCTTCGAATATGTAAGCTCAAAACCTGATTTCGCAAGCAATGTTGAAGGCCTTGCCTCCTTATGATGGTACGAGAAAAATGGCTTATGAGCATATCCAAGATGTGGATTCTCTAGAAACCATTCGTAGCATCATGGATGAAGATATCATGGTAAGATTACTCTTTGTTACAAGCGAATCCTTTCTCTTTGTTACATAAATTTACCACTATTCAGAGGTATCCATAGGAGGAAATTGTTGACTTCAATGTCAGGTTCACCAGAACTTGGTAGAGAGTCCCTGGTGGTCTCTGATCGACTCCTAAACAAGCCGCATTCTATTATATTTGAGTCTTCAATTTTGATATTAGCATGGTCATCCATCAGTCCAATGTTGATACATTTTTGACCTTGTATTCTACCTCACAAAATTCTAAGGTTGATCTAATTGCTATCAGTAAGATTCCACCGAAGATGATGATGCTTATCTTTTTGGATCTCCCACGATATTTATATTTTGATGCATCTTCTTATTCCTTGCCAATATCCTCCATGTATTTGATCCCTTCATGGAATATGATTTCATATCAAACCATGATGATAGTTTCTATCCCATAACTGCATGCTCCATCCATTCCATAGCTACCCACTCTAGTGACATTCCTAGCACTACCATCTTTGCTTGTACCACTTTTATTACCAGCTCCTCCAACACCCTCAAATCTTGATCCCCAAGCGAAGTTACTAAAAGATATGCAATCAATTAACTCAACCATAAGAGCAATGAGCAATGATATCACGATGATTAAAAGAAGAAATCTGAAAGATATTTCTAGCCTAGGATATTTCAACCTCCGCAAATCACCAGGGATCAAGCACCTTCAACCAACAAGGTGCTTGAGAGAAATATGATCATATTGATGAACGAAGAGGTTGGCCCATTGGAAAAAGTGTATTGGTGTTCTACCTACAATGATCCGCATGGCGAGAAAACTTGCATGGTTCATCTGAACTACATATAGATATTGGTAGAAAGCTCTTTCAGTGGTCATATCAACATGATTATAGAAGTCGATCATAATTTCATGGTCCCTTCCAAAGAAAAAGTTTCAATTCTCATGAGATCTAGAATAAAACCCATCATCGTAGATCTAGCTGAAATGAAGCAACTGAAGGTACCCAATGATTTGAAGGTGTGAAATAAGAAAAAACAAACATAAGCAAAAGTGCTTGTTCTAGTGCCCAAACCACATGCACCTATCCTACTAAAAGATCTCTTGCCTCCATGAGCAAAAGAAATATTGCAATAAAAGGCTTCAACTTCACAAGAAAAAGCTAAAATGAAGGAATATGCTAGAGAAAATATCAAATACCCATCCTTGACCAAGCGTCAGAGGGTAGAGGCTACATAGTAGTATCGAAGCAAGTATGAGGCTGCCAATAAAGGGAAGGAGTCTAGCACATCTACGTACAACATTTTTGAAGAGCTAAAGAGGATTCCAACCAAGGTTAGTCTCTATGATGTATTGCAATTGCCTGGACAAGTCGACTTGTTGCAAGAATTGCTGAAGTTTTTTAAATACAAGGGAAAGAATCCTACTTAGATAGTTTTCACTCAAATACTGACTACTTCAGCTACTAGAAGTAATAGACCACCCCTTTCTACTTGTCTCTCAGGATAAAAGGTTGGATTATGCACAATTGTAATTGTGACATTATGGGTATGGAATATACAAGAAGAAACCTTGGTATTTTGCAATTAGATGGAACCCCTATGAGGATGGTAGGGATCATAAAAGACATCTCTATTGTGTTGCATAAAATGACTCAAATTACAATGATCCAAGAGGTGGTTGTGGTTGATCTGGAGTTGTATTTCAGCATGTGCCTCTCAAGGGAGTTAACTGCCAAGTTGGGAGGCTATCTTTCTCTGGACTATTCCCATATGGAGATTCCTGTAAAAGGGAAGAGAATATGATTCTATAATGAGAAGCCTTCTACTTTTCATATAGATAAGATTGAAGAAGAAGAAAAATCCATAAATTATGTCAACATGATGACTGAATAATTGGAATAATTGTATTTTATGGAAGAAGTTTTGGATGAGCTTTGAACTGAAGAAGAGTTTTCAATGCTTGATTTTAATGCCATGATGGATATCAAAATTGGTTGTTACACCATTACCAAGCCTGAAAAAGCTTAAGTGAAGGTGTCTTATGATCAAGATCCCAGATCAATTATGGAAGTTGTACTTTGATGATGCAAGAACAACGTAGGAGCTGGGATCATTCTCATTTCTCTTTTTGGCATACAAAAAACTTATTCATACTGGTTGACCTAGAGTTGTACAAATAATGTTGTCAAGTATGAAGCAATATGCCTAGTCTTGAGGAAGGTGGAGAATCTTGGGATTAATCAACTAAAAATTTCAAATATTATGAACTGATTGTGAATAAAGTAATGAACAAATGTGTCTCCAAGAAGCACTACTTGAAGGCATACCGCAACAAATTTTGGGACCTATGCGAGGCTTACATATCATTGAACATCCAAATGATATCACAGGAGCAAAACAAGCATGTTGATATTTTGGCATCCCTTGGCACCAACTTTTCTCTAGTTGAGCACGTGGTGAAGAAACCCAAGACTGTGAGGTTAGTTTATAGACCTTCAGTTCCTGACAAAAATATCTACTGGAAATTTTTTGACAGTGATGAACAAATCATAAATTTCCTGATAAGAGAAGCCAGTATTGTGGAAGGAAGAGCACTTGATGAAGAAGAAGCTGAGGAATTTATCCCTCTGGGGAATAATCATATCCTAAAAGGATTTATTATGCTTAAGAGTCTCTTTGATCAGAATGATAGAGAAAAAAAGCATAAGATCAAAGTGGATGAGGAGTACACTAAACTAAAGTTGAGACCTGATAAGTCAATCCAATTTGATACCAATTATACTTCAAAAGAGCTAGAGTAGATTAAGGAGCTATATCATCAGTTTCTAGATATTTTCACTTAGAGCTATCAAGATTTGAAATGCTAAAACAAGGATGTGATCCAGTATACCATTGAGCTGCACGAAGGAGTTAAATCCTTCAGGTAGAAGTAGAGGCCAATCAATCCCAAGATTGAAGCCTTGATGAAATCCAAACTACTGAAGATGCTAGAATCCAAAGTTATTTACCCGATTAAGCATTCTACCTAGGTAGTGAATCTGATCCCTGTGAGGAAGAAGGAAGATATTCACCTATGTGTTGACTTTTAGAATTTGAATCAGGCATCCTTGAAGGATCATTATACTTTACCCTAGATTGATCAAATTCTTCACGTAGTTGCAGGAGCTCAGAGATTTTCTTTGTTGGATGGATTCTTTGGCTATAACCAAATTTAGGTCAAGTATGAAGACCAATATAAAATGACGTTCACCATGAAATGGGGAATTTTTGATTATCATTGAATGCCATTTGGTCTCTCAAACACTAGAGCAACTTTTCAAAGAGTGATGAACATAGCTTTTGGTGAGTTATTAAATTGTTTCATTGTAATTTATCTAGACAACATGATTGTATTCTCTTACAACAAGGATGAGCATAGTTTACATTTAAGGCAAGTGTTCAAGAAATACTAAGATTTTAGAATATCCATAAACCCGAAGAAGTTCATATTCATGGTGAAGGAAGGAAAGCTCCTAGACCATATCATTTCAAAAAAAGGTTTAGCTATTGATCTGGATAGAGCTAAGACTCTTCTGAAGCTTTCATTGCTAGCTGACAAGAAGTTTTTGCAGTCATTCTTCAAGCATATTAACTTTGTTTGAAAATTTGTTGTATATTTTGCCCAAGTGGTAAAACCAATGATTGAGGTTTTAAGGAAAAATGATGAGTTTAGATAGACTGGGCAGAGGAAGCGAGTGTTCAGAGAAATCAAAGAAATAATTGCTCAAGCCTCGATTTTGGTAAACCCTAATTATTCAAAGGATTTTATCCTGTATGTTGTTGGTGAACAAGAGAGTTACACATTGGTTCTCATGCAAAAGGGATATGATGTGCATAAGCATCCAATCGCTTTCTTAAGCCAAGTCATCCAACTGCATGAAGAGAAATGCAATTTCATTGTGAAGCAAGTGTATGCAGTAATGAAGTCTTTGAAGAAGTTTATGCATTTTATTTCCTAGAGTAAAATAATAGTTTATGTTTTTCATCTAGATGTTCAAAGTTTCATCATTCAAGGATAACTTGGAGACAAGAGAGATGGTTGAGTTTCCAAAGTCCAAGAGTATGATGTTGAAATATGACCAATAATGTTGGATTGAGGTTGAGCACTATGTCAAGAGCTAGCAAGAAATGCTACCTCTATATCCATGGTCTGCCAACTTGAAGATTTTGTAACCCAAAGCAATTTCGATAATCACTCTACCATTGATCGTGATTGGATAGAGGACCTTGTTGAATATTTCAATTTAGGAATATGTCCTTCACATCTCAATGCTTCATAAAGGAGGAGATTCAGACTACAGGCCCTTATATATGTGATTTTTCCAAATGGATTGTTCCAAAAAATATTGATGGAGTACTTCTTAAGTACGTCAAAGAATCAGAGAAGTAAAAAATCCTAGAAGAATTCCATTCTATATTATTAGGAGGCCATTATGTAGGGAGACCCATGGTATTGAAGATCATAAAAGTAGGTTATTTCTAGCCCACTCTCTTTACATATGCTTTCAAAATCAATTAGAGTTGTGACAAGTTTCAAAGATATATTGGTAGAAGCAAGAATGCATCATTACCTATTCATCTAATTCAAGTGGAGGCACCATTTCAGTAATGGAGCTTACATTTCATTGGGGTCATTGATCCTAATTCATCCACCAGATATAAGTACATTCTAACTACAATTGACTATTTTACTTGATGGGCCAAAGCAATCCCAACCAAGAAGGCAAATCAGCATATGGTCATCACATTCCTTGAAGGATTTATTACTCATTTCAATATATTAGATGCAATTATAAAATATAATGGAAATCCATTCATCGGTGCTAAAATCAACGAGTTCATGGGTAAGTACAATATTTATTTAAAAACCTCATCAAATTATTATCCGAAGGGAAATGGCTTGGCTAAATCTAGAAATAAGAATCTGTCCAGGATTCTGAAGAGGACTCTTGAAGATAACAAGCAAAGTTGGCACTTGCTCTTGAACCAAGCCTTATGGGTTGATCGCATCTTAGTGAAAAAATCTATCAAGAAGTCCCCCTATTACTTGGTGTATATAAAAGAAGTAGTATTGCCTATTCACATTGAATTATCGGCCCTTCAATTCTTGCACTTGATGCTGAAGATGATGAATTCGACCCCATGAGTGTAAGGTTGGCTTGGCTTTTACAACTAGAGGAAGAGAGGGAGAAATCATACAACACCTTCATGGAATATTCTAGATGATGAAGAAGTGGTTCGGTAAGAAATATTCTTATAAGACTTTCAAGGTAGGTGATCTGGTGTTAAAATGGAACAAGAACAAGGCAAAGTGCATCAAGCATCACAAGTTTGAAGTGATTTGGGAGGGCCCTTTCTAGATTTTGGGTGTGAATCAAGTTAACTCATTTTATTTTTAGGATATGGATGGATATGTGCTACCAATTCCTATCAATGGTCTTCATTTGAAGGCCTATTACCAGTGAAAAATTGAAATTACAAGTGTAAATATGTATATATCTTTGTTTAATGTTTCTTTTTGTTTGAAAAAATATCTAAGGGTGATAAGTGAAATTCCTTTTCATTGTGAAAGGGTCTTTTCGTTGGTAAAATTCATTTTCACCAGTGAAAATCCTTCTTCATTTCCTGGATCAAAGAAAAAAAAATTGGGCGCCCAAGTTAGGAAGAGCACTTGATAAAAAAAAAAGAAGAGAGTGATTTCATCTAGAGAAATAATTTCACACATGTTTTTCGAAAAGAAAAATTTAGTGTTATGCATAACGACGAAAATTCACCATTTGGGCGAAAAATAGCATTTTTGAAAATTCAAATTTGCAAAATTTTGGGGACTCGGACATCGGCCATTTAGCCGATTTTTTTGAGAAAAATAAATTTTAGGTGTCGGTTCGCCGTGCTTTGATGAGAGTATCATGGTTATTTTGAAAAATTCACAAGCAATCCCGCCTAAATAGAGTACCCTTTTTGCCCTAAAATTTTAAAATTTCTAAATTATCCCACCCAACTCGCCAAGTATACCTCTATATATAATTAACACCCCAGGGATACAAATTCATTTTTAGACCTTGTTCTACACCCGACGAATATATCGACCCAGTTCTGTAACCGTCCGACACTAGCTCTATATCCATCTGACACCAGTTCTATAACCGTCCGACACCAGTTCTATAACCATCCGACAATAGTTTTACAATTGACCGAAACCATGTTCTACAATCGACAGTACCAACCAGAACCACACTACAGTTGGAACCTATACTACAACTAGGTGGACCATTTGCAAGTAGAACCTATATTGCAACTAGGCGGACTAAATTTTATAGCCAAAACTTGTATTGCAACCGGGTGGATTTTTGGAACCTGTTATACAATTGGCCAGAACCCTATTCTACAATCGTTTAGAACCCTGTTCTACAACTGGAAGTACTGGTTGGAACCTGTACTACAACCAGGTGTAACAATTTATAAGTGAAACCTGTACTGTAACCGGGTGGACTAAAATCTATAGTCAAAACCTATATTGTAATCGAATGGATTTTTGGAACCTGTTCTGCATCCGGACCTCATTCTACACTAGGTTCTCTATCACTGCTCTGCATGCCATGTTTTTCTCTATTTTGCCATGTTCTGCATGTTATCCCCTGTTTTCTCTCTTTCTGTTAAAACTCTTTGATTCTTTAAGAATAGGTGAACCGAAGACATTGTGATTCTCTATTTCTAGTCCACTTTGTAACATAATCTTATATTTTTTGACATGTATCTTTAATGATTTTCTGTTTCTCCGAAGACATTTTGATTCTCTGTTTCTAGCCCATTTTGTGCTATACGTATCTCCAGTTATTATTTGCATAAAGAAATTTTTTATAAAATGATTTCAATTTGAATATTTTTTGCTTTCAACAGAAAAAGAACCAGTGGCATAAACTGATAAAATCACAATAAAGCATGGCAGGAAACAAGTATGTATAATCTACCACCCCACTATTTGTTTATTCTATTTACAATATTATCTTAAGGCCTAGCGAAAGTACACCCTCTTCAACATTTTATTACTCTACTAAATTGAAAAATAATTTTCTTACAAGTAAAATGTCACCCAGTGATGGAAAGAAGGGGGCCAAATCTTCTGCTGAAAAGAGTATCCTCAAATATTTTAGCCAAACTTCGAAATGCAATGAGGCAATGACATCCGTGCAAATTCAAGGTACAAATGATTTTTGACTTCCCAGTATGTGCTTGATTGACGATATGAATATTTTTTCTGTATATTTTTTTAATCCAAGAATGATAAAAAAAATTATGGTATGCTACTATGCAGAATACCCTGTCGATCCTGATATGCCTCCACTTGAAGATATTCCCCAACAAGAGATGCCTTCTAATGAAAATCCCCTTGACAATGACATCCAACAAACACTTGAAGACAACCCTCGAAATGACATTACAATTGAAAATGAAAGTGATAAATCAAAATCATTACAAGCTTCATATGAATCTTCAAGCAAAAAGTCTAAAAAAGAAAAGCATCTAACTGGATACTTGGAAGGGGATTTAAGAATGAATGGGCAGAAATATTTCCCTGGCTTGAGCCTGTCCTGAATGAGGATAACCAAATCGATGAAAAAGAATGTAGATGCAAAATTTGCAGTTGGAGACTTGGTAAGGATCATAGGCTGCAAAATAAGATTGATACAATTGAAAAACATGTTGGCAAAGTTTATGTAAAAGTTATAAAAAGTAATGGTGAAGTTAGTAAAGAAGTTAAGTGGAAGGATGCATCAGAATGTATGCATTTAAGATATGCTATAGAATATGACAATCACTTAAAGCAACAACAATCTCTTGTTGAGAAAGGTGGGACAATTGCAGCCCAATTTCATAAAATTCAAAGGACCATCTTAGCTTCAAAAAGTATGCAGTTTGTTGTTGTTTTTAATATTCTCAAGAAAGGTAGACCAATGTCCAATTTTATGGATTATAAGCAGCTATTACACCTATTTAATGTGCAAAACCTTCCTAATTCCCATTGGTCAGATCGAAGTGGTTGGGAAATGGTAAAATGTCTATCTTTGGTTGAGAAGGAAGACCTAAGGGAGCAAGTAAAACTTGCCAAATTCATTTCACTCTCTATTGATGAGGTAATAGTTGTGGATAACACATCTTGGATTTGCATGCATGTGTACACATTTCAAAATCATATAAGAAGGCCAATTTTGTTGGGAATACATAAGATGTTGGAAAGTTCAAATGCAAAAAATATTTATAATATTGTTGTCAATAGTTTAAAGAATATTGTGGGAATGAATGATATAGACATAGCAACAAAGTTAATTTGTGTTGGAGCTGATGGAGTTGCTATTATGCAAGGTCATAGGTCTGGTCTTTGTGTTCGACTCCAAACCATAGTTGCCCCATATATGATTCCCATTCATTGTATGGCTCATAGAGTGAATCTTGCATATAAAATCGTGAGCACATTTTCAAATGTTGCTAAAGTGGAAAACCTTATTCATGAAATTCATTCTTATTTCTCATTAAGTCCAAAAAGGTTTGCAGAGTTTCAACAGTTTGCACTAGGAGTTATAGAAGGAAAAAAATTGTTAAAATATGTGGATACAAGATGGATTTCATTGTATCAACCTGCTCAAAGAGTTTTTGTAGAATATCAATCATTGACAGGGTTTATGCATGCAAATCGTAGGATAGTTGATAAGGCAAAAGATATGTTGTTCCGTTTGACTGACTTGGAAACACTTTTGACCTTATGTGGTATTCTTCCAATGTTGCAAGAAATGAACAGATTAATTAAACTTGCACAAGAGAGATCCATCTATATCATTGATTTTATGAGGATGAGAAAACAAATATGCATGCTTATTGATACATTATATGTGTCTAAAGCAGATTTTATAGAACCTTTGTTTGATAGTTGGAATACATTGATAAACGTGAACAATCCAAAAAGCTTTTTGAAGTTTGACATCAATGATCATCTTTGTATTAATGTTCATGGAAATATGGTACCTCTTTATTATTTTGAAAGGCAATCAAGTATAGTTGTGGAAGATTTTGAAGAAGTTCCTGTAACACACAATAGATTTCATGTTATTATATAGAAAACAAAGAGTAATTTGTCAAAAATAGCAAAATATTTGATAGGTGAGATAAGAGATCGGTTTCAGAGAGATGAGTTGCTCGAGGTCATGGGTGTGGTTAACCCCATGTTTTGGGGTCCTTGTACTGAATACAATTCTGCAAATGAGTTATTTATTAAATATATGGGTAACCTCATTAACCATTTTAGTAAGAGTGTGGATGTCAATGGTGTTGAAATAAAAGGTATACTCAATAGTGATCTTTTGAAAGAACAATCATCGCATTTTGGAAGAACAATGGTTGTGCAAACATCACTTATGACAAGTATCCATGAGATTGGTTCCATTGCACGTTTGTGGTAAAAATTGTATCCAAGTACAGTCTTACAAGATACAATAAGTGAATACTTTCGTTTATATGAATTATGTGAAACAATGATTTTGGGGTCAATCAAAGATGAAAGAGTTTTCAGTGCACTTTCTTTTGTTAAATCTAAACTCCACAATAGACTCAAAAAAATTTAGAAAATTGTTTAAGAATTTATGTGTCTTCATATCAGTTGGATAAATTTTCGTATGATAGAGCTTTGGCACACTAGAGTTCCCTAGTAGATAGAAGAGGAACATCGAATACGATTGATAACTACGATGATGATGCTTTCAGTGATCAGATGGTGGAGACACAGATTTTTGCTATGCTTCATAATGATTCTGGACAAGCTGATATGTTTCAGCTACCTTAATGATAATTATTCCATGATTTCATTGATAATGATAAACACGAATTGATTTGATAGTAGATTTCTCAATATTGTTCTAGATTTATATGATTTCAAAGAATTGTTGTTTTATATCACATTATTGTTTTAAAATTACATGTCTTATATCTTTTTTGTAGTTTTTAAAATTGTATGTTTATGTCTTAGTGTCTCAACTCTCATCATTGATAAATCTTAATGTTTCATGTTTTAAATATTATTATTGGTATATTAATGTTGATCTATAATGTTATCTATAATGCTTATTTTGTTTGAGATGAACATAGTGAACAATATTAGCCAGAAATAAACTAAAATAGCAACACAAATTTATAAATGCAAACAAACTATGAATGATGGAAAACACAAAATGAGAAAATTTCATTTTCATTAGTTCAAATAGAAATATATTACATCGTACAAAATTGTTGACTATAGTCAACTTAATAGCATATTACATTTTCAAACATTTGATTGGTGCTTGGATGCTTCACTAGTGGTTGGAGTTGTCGTTTCTTTTCCTTTATCAGCTTTTGTGACACTCTCTTCTGGCAGTGCTCCAACTCTAACAAGGTTTTCACGTACTTTCACAATACTTGACACCAATGTTGCTTCTTCTTTGTTTGGATCTTCAAGTATTGTTGGAAGTGATTCTTTCATTTTCTCAAGCACCTTATCCGGATCTTCTTTGAGCCTCTCCCTGATGTATTTTTTAAAAGATTATTTTCTAATATTTTTGCCTGCATTTTCTTTTTCATTTCCATTGCATTATTCAAATATGTCTTCGCTCTATGAATATTAACGTCCATGCTCTTAACCTGTGTTTTCAAATTTTCAAAATTTGACTGCAAAAACAAATTGAAAACATAATTCAAAAGGGTTATATTGAAATTATTACATATTTTCAAGAAATATAAAAAATTAACTGCAATAGAAAATTGAAATACAAAAAATCTTTTTACCTCAACCATTTCTCTTGCAGCCTCAACAACTGCAACCTTGTCCTTATCGGAAGCCCATTGGTTGTAAAATGCTTGGGCTTCAACATTAACATTTTCCAATCTACCAACAACAACATTTAACACATCATCATCATAAATAAAAGCAGATTTAACTGATCCTGATGTAGCCTATTTTAGCAGGCCATCAAGCTTTTCTGGTTCAAATTTGACCAAAGAATAAAGAGAATCTCTTTTTTCATAATTTTTATATCGGGTATTAATTTCCCTAATAAGGACCTTTACCCGATATTCCCATTCTTTCAACTCCTACAAATATTTAAGCACAAACTGCTTAATTGTTGCTTTAGTATTTTTAGACATTAAAATATTTTCATTAAAATTGATAATATCATCCTCAGTTTGAGGACCTTGAGGATGAGGGTTGTCTCCTTGAGCTGATGGCATTGATGTCTGCTCAACTGCAGGGGCTTCTCCTTCTTCTGCTATATCTTTAAGCACATATGTTGCCTTGAAGCCTATAATGTTTCCCTACAAAATAAAATCATCATCAAGATGAATATTGTCCAATCCCATGGTTGAAACTTCAGGTGCTTGTGAATTTGTTGAAAATGTAAATTGTGACCATCCATGGCCAGAACTTGGTGTTGGCATGTGTGGTCTCTATGAGTGTGAAAACCCATACCCAAAACTTTGTGCGGTCCCCTGCGATCTCTGTGTAAACAAATGTTTTCCAACACAGATTTGCCCTCGCATTAGCGTAGGCTATGGTTGTTGTTGATGTGGTGGAAGCGACGAATCTGGTGTGGGTGGTGGGTGTGATGTAAACTATGGTTGTGATGGAGGTGGTGGCGGCATATGACCTCTCACTTGTCTATTTTGAGAATCAACTGAAAATAGTCAAAAATATTTTGTTACAATTTTTTCATAAAATAAAATACATATTCTTAATTTAAATTAACTACACATATATTTACCTGAAGATGATGAAACATGTTGAATTTGTGTTCCAATGGGGGAGGGGTTGGCCACACTAGATTCAACCTACACATTTTATGCATATCTAGGTGTACGAGAAACCCTAGGAGTAGTGGCTTGCCTGGAATATTTATACGACCTCTACAACGGTGTCACCTCTAAGCTCATGTCTTCAGAATATCTAGTTTGTTTTGGCCTATGACCCCTATTGGTAGCATCCTGTTTACTCTTTGTATTATCTACCTTATCCTGCATATAGATGAAAAGAAAAATTAAAAAAAATAAATGTGATAAAATATAAAATAGTATGTCAAGGTCAAAAATGCAGTTATTACCTTCAATTCTTCTGTTGACATAGCAATGGCCTGTAGTGTTGCATGCACTACAGTTGGTACAGGAGTAGTTTGCAAATTGTGAAAACACTCATAATAGAGTGCTAAAAGAAAATTAATTGTGCCCACAATGGGTTATGTCTTGTTGGTTGCCATTTGAACGATGTGTAACTCGGACCTAATTCGATCCAAAATATACGTGCACCAATCGAACCTCT
Organism: Wollemia nobilis; assembly: GCA_028583015.1. Taxonomy (NCBI): domain Eukaryota; kingdom Viridiplantae; phylum Streptophyta; class Pinopsida; order Araucariales; family Araucariaceae; genus Wollemia; species Wollemia nobilis. The sequence goes on along the minus strand of JAQPPZ010003645.1, from coordinate 4,964,301 downwards.
GACTGTGCTCAGACTGAACAATATAAGCAAGTGCCCAAAATAGAATTTTTGGTCTTCCCATAAGAATGAGTCTAGCTTGGAAGAACTCGATAATGGCCTTCAAAGTTTGATTGTTAACATCATTGATTGATAATCCTCTTTTGGACTTGGCGATAGAAGCTACAAAAATAAAATTAGATTACAATTTACAAAATTGAAACTTTGAACATTAACATAATATAATTAATAAGATTCATACCTACAAAATCTTCTGATGATAGACCATACTTGCTTTCGAGGTGTGCTTTTTCATCTGGAGATAGCTGCAACCTCGTGGACACTTGAGGAAAATCAATGAAAGGAAGACCTATCAATCGATTAATGTCTGTAGGGGTGATGGTGAAAAGTAGATTTCTATTGCATACTTTTATTTTCATCGTAGCCCTATCATGGTCATAACCTACTATTATATGTTGTAGGAGGACTTTGTCTATTTTGAATTATGGCATTGAAACTAGGGTTGTCAAACCCACATTATTGAGCCACTTAAAGTCCATCCCAGGGGTTGTCATCAAATCTGAAATCAAAGAGCAAGAAAAATTCTTGAATTTTGGTGTAGGGGGGTGGCCATCATGAGAAGTTGGAAGCCTAAGAAAAAGGATTGGGAATCAGAAGGTTGATTGGAAAGGTTAGCTCTGGTTGTTGTAGTCATAGAAACAAAATGGAAAAAATGATAGTTGATGCCCTTTTATAGATTGAAGAAATAGGGTTGACACGTGGCAACATTGTATTGGACATGCGGTGTTGCTGAATGAACGTGTGACACATGGCAGCCAAACTGGACCTTATTCCGCATGAGGCCTGCCACCTTAAAATCAGATATTTTTTTGCTTCTGTTACAATGTCGGACCATATTATGCATCCGATCTCGGATCGGATCACATTATGCATCCGATGTAGGATCGGATCCTATTCTACATCTGGTCGATGACCGGATCATATTGTGCACTCAATCCGAGATCGGGTCATAATATGCACCCGATGGGTGACCAGACCATAGTATGTATCCGGTCTAAAATCAGATCATATTATGCATCCAATCCAAATTGGATCATATTATGCATCCGATCCAAGACTAGATCATAGTATGCATTCGGTCGGTGGTCGGATCATGTTATGCTTTCGATCCAAAATCGGATCATATTATGCATCTAGTCAATGTCTAGATCATAGTATGCATCTGATCCTTGATCGGATCATATTATGCATCCGGTCCTTGATCGGACCATATTATGCATCCGATCCGTGACCGGATCATATTATGCTTCTGGCCCAAGACCGGATCTTATTATGCATCTGGTCCGTGACCGGATCATATTATGCATCCGATCCGAGACCGAATCAAGATTTGTAAAGTGGCCAGTGTTGCCAAACTCCTTTTTCACCTGGTCCGATCAAAACTTTGAAATTCACCATTTTTTGCCAATTTTTTTGAAAAATTAAGGTCATTCGCCATGCCATCATACATGCAGTTGGCCAAGATTCGTCGGGTTTTCAAAATAGATTCACCATTTTTTTACAAGTACCTTTCGGGTCCTACCTCTTATGCATAACCCTGGTTAAATTTATTTTCACCCCCTTTCGTTCATGCATATCCTGTATTTTTAGGGTAAAACTCAAGTTAGCAGACCGTAAACCCCCAGTTACATGCTTTTTTGAATGAAAAGTGTAGCGAAGGTTATTTTCAGAGCAAAATGGAGCAAAATACCTTTTCACCTCATTTTTTCAATAAATCCCCAGAATGCATGATGTTTCACCCATAAAAGTAGTGAAACTCCTCTTTGATGCTCCACATCAGCGAAACAAGTCGTTCATCACACTTTTCAAGGAAAAAAAGTAGCAAGGCACGTTTTCCAAAAATAATCATTAATGGTAGGTTGCACCCCCCAAGAAAGAAAAATTAATTAAAAAATTAAAGCAACCAATCAAAGCGCTTGAAGAAGTGGTGGGTGAAACTGATAAATTATTGGAAAGTGTGACGTATCCCTGAAATTAGCTGGTGCACCGCGAGCATTTATTTCAGAATGTGTGGTTCAAAAGTTATAAAGGCAAAATTTTTAGTTCAAAAATTTAAAATTTGCTATGCCTGGTTGTGGAATTGCTGTGAGTCATGGATTACTACAGAATTTGAAGTGAATTACTATCTGATCGAAGAAAATCAAATATGGGGAAGAAAATATCAGATATAAAGGAGGAAGTCCAAAATAAGGCTGACCCAAAAAAGAGGTGGTGAAAGGCAAGGGAATAAGAGAAGGAAATCAAACTAGAACCTTACTACGATTTCCTGGCGTAGATCAGTGATTGTGTAATCACAATTAAGGGTATGGATAAATTACACCAGGATGTTGAGTTCACTATATAGAAGGTGTCTATTGAAAGTTTCCATACCATGATATTCTACTCCCATATCTTTTGGTACCTATGTACACCTGTGCACCTATGTTCCAATCTGGTCTAGGTGATTATGCAGTGTTATAACCCCACTTCAAGAACTATTCAGAATGCCCAAGGAGATTAATTATTTAGTAGTTTAGCTAGCTCCATAAGAGATGCATTCGCTTGTGGTGTGCAACCATCACTCAACATTATATTTAAAAATATCAACCTTATGGAGTTAGAGGAAAGGTATCAGTCCACTATTTATATGCGATAGTTTATGGAGAACCAATTGTTGAAAACACCACATTTTGGGGAGTTGCCAAAAAATTTGGCACCATTGAGGGATTTCAATAGCCTAGATTTATACTCAATGCTAGTGTGGTTGGTGGGATTATATTTGGATTCCACAATGCATAAGTGGCAAGCATCATTGGTGTGGTGCATTTCATAAGTGGAGTTTTATGCCCCGACTGCCATGACAACAACCATGAATCCAACTTTCTTCGATTGGGTAGATTTCATAGCATGAAGAATGCACTCACAATTGTAGAATGTGCAAATCAAGCAAGATGTTACTTTCAAGTACTACTACCTTCTGGTATGGTACTTTTTCTATCACATGCATTCTCATTTCACTTTTTTAGCAGTAAGGAAGATAGATGAAATAGGAAGAATATTTTCTATGTATTCATGGACTTAAATTCTTTACAAAAGAGAGTTCTATTATAACTTTGATAGAATATTTTTGGGGCTTTCCCTTGAGTTGATTTATGGGGTATGCAATAGAGTACCTCAAGAAATGAAAGCAAAGGTGGTTGACAAGAAAAAAAGTGACATCTCTTTGTTAACACAAGGAGTGGTGGTCAAAATTTTTGGTTTCATTGGGAAACCCTTTTGTTGTCGTATTTCACCATTGAACATATTTTCACCCTAGAGGTAGCTCGATAAAGCAATTTTACAAATGATACATATGGGATAGGTAGGGGAAATAAAGCTACATGCACTATGTCCTTCCAGTTTGGTGATATAAGAGTGACTCAATGTATCCATATGGATTGATTGCTAATATAATGTATGACCACTGGTTGGTTGAGCTTCCTCAATGATGGTGATACAATCCTTTGGGTATTTTTGCAAGTTTCATCAAAGCCAAGAATTTTCATTTTTACCCCCAAGAAGACATCTTACAGTAGAGTAATAATCTTAAGGGGTGTGGCCTTGAATGGCATGTTGAGAATATGATGTTGCTCCCTCCTTGGCATAATTTTTACTAGATGGAGGTTGAGTATGACCTGACGAATCATCCAGAGCAATTTCCTCCTCTTGGTCTATTCAATCAAATGAAAGCAAAATTTCTTGATTGGTTTGATGAAAATATTACCAATTGGTGCTTCATGAGGGTCCACTGAAATAAGCCCAGGTCAATTTATCTATTGGTTATGGATGACGTATTTTTCCTAATTTATGATGATTAGTGTGAAAAGTTCCATCTCCTCTCTTTTGCTTACTTGGTGCCTCGAAGTATTCGCAACCTTGACAAAGAAGAAGATGTGATAAGAGAAAAAGAGATGTTGATATAAGAGAGAGCAATTTTTGAAGAAGAATAAGAGGAGTAACCACCATCCGAGGAATAACTTTTGCTTAGAAAAAGGAGCATGGATATAAGGGTACCATTCCCTAATATGGTGAAGAAGCCCAAAAGTGGGGTAGTTTCTATGCTTAGCACAAAACCACCTCCTTCGCATATGGTTGAGCAGACTATTTCTCAGAAGATACTCTCTTTAGATCAATAGGTGCAATCAAGTCCAATGATGACCATAGTAGATCTGGAAGCAAAGGAGAAAAAATCAGGGGAAGAGCAATAGTCTCTAGTGCAGCAATCTTCACCATCGGCTCAAATGGTGTCGAAGCTCATAGGTATGCATTTTATTTTCTCTTCTCTCTATGATAAGCACTTGGTGACCACTATATCCCCATTCGTAGTTCCCATATCCACTTTACATCTAGTTGTTGTATCCATCTCTTTGGTTCCCATTTCTACCTCATAGTCACTAAAGAACACAAGTTTATAGTGAGAACGGGGGTGAAAAATATAAGACCACTTTTTACTTTTCATTCCCAAATAGTATTAATCGATATAATCAATGGAAATATCAATAGCAATAACCAAATCAATGCACAAATCATCACACACAATAGAGACACCAATTTTAACATGGTTCAACCAATGTGGGCTACTTCCACAGAGAAAATATTTCTTCTAAATATTTCTCAAATAATCTCATGGGAATCCTTCCCAATTATAATGTTTATGGACCTCTGTCCAAAGGAGATTTTGATCCCCTAATATCAAGTTCATGGATATCTTCCATAGGAGAACTCTTTCCCCTTCTGCTCTGGCTAGTGATATTCTAGAAGACTCTGTCTCTCTACTGCACTGACTGGTGGATCTCTCTCCACTTGAAGACTCCTCACTAAGAATATCTATCTTCAATTGTCCTAGTTGCTAGATCTCTATCCACTAAGAATTTGTCCTCTATACTCTATCACCTCCAAAGCTCTATCAATAGGTTCACTCAAAACCTTCTCAAATCTGCTCAATAGGTTCACTCAAAACCTGCTAAAATATGCTCAATAGGTCCACATAGAACCTACTCAAATCTGCTCAATAGGTCCACTTAGAACCTGCTAAAATATTCTCAACAAGTCCACACATAACCTACTCAAATATTCTCAATAGGTCCACATAGAACCCGTCCAAATTTGCTCAACAGGTCCACACAGAACCTGTCCAAATCTGCTCAACAGGTCCACACAGAACCTGTCCAAATTTTCTCAACAAGTCCACTCATAACCTGTCCAAATCTGCTCAACAAGCTCACACAAAACTTGTCCAAATATTCTCAATAAGTCCTCTCTAGGACTTGCTCAAATTTGTATTGCAAGCTTCCATAAAAACTTACACAAAATCAGTCCACAAACCTTATCAAAGACTTACCTCAAGTCTGCTTAACAAGTCCACACAGAACTTGTTCAATCACATAGAATCATAAAGAGAATTGTTAGAGACTCAATATGTTCTAAAATCCATGCTCAATCAATATCTCAACTCAATCTCATAGAAGCATAAAGAGAATTGTTAGAGACTCAATATGTTCTATACTCAAATCCCAATCTCAACTCAAATCAATCTCATAGAAGCATAAAGAGAATTGTGAGAGACTCAATATGTTCTATACTCAATGCTCAATCAATATCTCAACTCAATCTCATAGAAGCATAAAGATAATTGTTAGAGACTCAATATGTTCTATACTCAAATCCCAATATCAACTCAAATCAATATCATAGAAGCATAAAGAGAATTTTTAGAGACTCAATATGTTCTATTCTCAAATCTCAATATCAACTCAAATCAATCTCATAGAAGCATAAAGAGAATTATTAGAGACTCAATATATTCTATACTCAAATTCCAATCTCAAATCAAATCAATATCATAGAAGCATAAAGAGAATTTTTAGAGACTCAATATGTTATATTCTCAAATCTCAATCTCAAATCAAATTAGAATATAGAATAGTTTGTTTCATGGAACTTGAACAACCACTTCACACAATCACTTGACTAGGCTCAATCAACTCTACTCAACCAATCACCTCAAGGATCAATCCTTTCTCACAAACCCTAGTCCAAGAATGTATCAACCAACTCAAAAATGTTCCAACAATGCTCAACAACAAATCTCACATAAAAATTATACTCATGTTCTTTTCTAACTCAAGTTCAAGTTCTTTGCACAACCAATGGGCTTCAACAACAATGCTTATAAACAAGGTTTAATCACAACTCTCAATTCAGAAAAACTTGAAGCATTAAACCAAAAAATCTCAAAAAGGTTAACCACAATCAATCCTTTTCTCTCCAAATATATTTTCAAAAATCAATCACCCACATAAGTCAATGAAGAATATTTCCCATGCCTTTTTGATGCCTTACGAGTTGTCCATTAAATCTGCCACACTCAACACACATTATTTTTCCAATCTCAACAAGGGTTAGATGTCATGAGTAATAACACAATAATAAAAATAATATCTCAATAACACCTTATTACTCCTACTCAATAAAAATGCACCAAACCCTCTTATGCAAGAAATAATCCCTCAAAAGAATGAATCAAACTTACTTTTAGAACTCCTTGACAAAACTAGAAATATCTTCTTACACACACCTTATTTCTCCCTCAAAGCAATATAAACAAGTAGCTCTCGAAAATAGATTTCCAATGATATATAATATGATATACTTCCACAAAGAAAATTAGCAAAAATATTTATCTTTCCTAGGGCATACCATAACCTTATTTCTCCTTAAGCAACCTTAGCAGAAAATAAAAATTAAATTTAATTGCCTTGCCCTCAGTGGGATTCGATCCCCCGACTGTTTTCTTCCCAATGCCTTAGTTGCAGCCAAGTTGTCGTTGGGCCATGCGTTGTGACGTGTCTTAAAGGGCACGTCCACCACACAATATCTTCGAACAACGAACCTCCAAAAAACAACAAGCACATAGAACGCTTCTTCCTTGCAATCCAAAAAATAGACCTCACATGAATCAAACTCAGAACATCCTCCTTAGCATCGATCCAACATACCACTAGGCCACACTGGCCTTTGTGCTTAGGGCTTTCAAATCTTCATAGCTTTCACCTTCACAAAAATCGTAAGGCTTTTGAAACAAAAATATCTTTCGCATGCACTTAGAAAACAATAGCAAGGGATACTTCGTAAATGAATTTGTTTGGCATTTATATAATGCCTTTTGTCTTCCTTAGCATCACGTTGATGCTTCAAATGAATTCAATGTCAACGTGATTTAATTTATAACAAATTTAAATTTAATTTTAAATTTAAATATTATAAATTAAAATCAACCTTAGAACTTTGTCTTAAAGGGCCAACCTTAGGTTTAATAAAACCTTAGAACCTTGTCTTAATGCCCAACCTTGGTATAATTTATAAAATTTAAATTCCTTGTGAATTTAAATGATTTATAAATAATTATTAAGCCTCATTTTTAACTTTTGCAATAACCCATCTTGGGTTTTTATAAACCAATCATTTAACCTATGCTCCCAATAATATTAAAATATTATGGAGCCTTTTTCCTTTCACTTTTGCACTGATGAAGCTTTTTCTTGGATGACTTGGGCGACTTTATTTCTTGTCGAATTCCTTGATATGAGTGATAACTCTATTTGGTGACATCAATGACAACTCTAACTTAGAGGACTCCAAATGTCCAATAGTCGCAAGTCACCAGTGCTCTTCCAGTTTCATCCATTTCCTCCATTTCTTTTCACCTAGAATTGATTGCATTTAGGTGATATGAATACCCTATGAGCCACCAAAAATGTTGAAAGTTTTTCCACATTAATTTTTTTTTAAATTTTACCCATATATGTAAATAATTTTGGAGTGAAACTCATTTTGAATGTTTTCACCCCATGAAAAAGTTCGTTGAAATTAAAAAAACTTTGATAAAATTTTCTAAGTGTTGGATCGGTGCAGTTTCAAGAAAAATTTGAACAAAATGTGTTTTCTCTCTCATGCATAGTGAAATGCCTTTTCACCTCTAGATGCAACAAAAACTGTTTCGAGCATTTCACTGGCGAAAATGCTTCCTAGGCATTTTGTTGGTGAAATCACTTTGCTAGTAGTTTTGCTCTCATTTTTAGTGAAATTCCTTTGCACTTCATTTCTCAACAAAGTCCAGTTTTCAAATATGGGCCCCACTTTCGGTAGCATAAGTTCTTCCCAAATAAAGTTGTAGCATGAAGGCAAGTATGAGGTAAAACTCCTTTTTTCCCAGATTTGGAGCAAAAATCCTTTTCACCTAGATTTGGAGTGAAATACCTTTTCACCAAGATTTGGAGTGAAATGCCTTTTCGCCCAGATTTGGAGCAAAACACCTTTTCACCCAAATTTGAAGCGAATCTCCTTTTTGCTCTAGGCTGGGGTGAAATTCCATTTTTAAGCACATCCTGAGCAAAAACATAGTGAAACTCCATTTTTGAGCGCATCTTGGGCGAAAGCATTGACAAGGACATTTTGCAAGTGCAAGTCTAGGTGAAAGCCCATTTTGGGCACAACTTGGGTGAAATCATGATAAAGGCTCATTTTGGGTGCGACTTTGAGTGAGCTCACTTTTTAAATAAAATGCCATCGCCCCAATGTGTTTAGTAGAAATATTCTTTGGGAAAGGATCAAAGCTTGTGCATTTAATTTATGTGATGACATAATTGATATGTTCGAGATAACTACTAAAAAACTACTGAGTTTAAGTATTGTGCTCTTGATTCTGGTGCAATCATGTTCATTTCTAGGGCACCCACATGAATATTGAAATCAGACCGATGATCTTCCCCAAAGCCCCAATACACCATGTGACGAAATCATTGAACATTTTCCAATGTGTTTGTTAATTAGTTCGTTGCTATTTCCAAGGAGGAATTATTTTTGCTTGATCTTTGACTAGTTGACACTTTTCTAATGTGCATTTAATTACAGATATGCAACCCTCTATAAATACTAAGTATTTTAATGTAAAAAAGGGGAGGATAGACACTACTAAAAACATTTTAAGTTCTCTATATCAATTGAAAGAGATTTGGCTCTGGTTCTTGGATCGGCGGTGTATGTAATTATTTTTTGCTTATCATTTAAGTTATGTTCATGATCTTTGTTAGATAAGTTTAAATTCTGCATGTTGAATTTAACTCCTAATAGAGAACTAAATGTTGAAATGTTTACTAGAGGTCATCTCTACAAGTTGTGAATGGTTCCTATGCTTTCCTTTGTGTTATATACTAATTAAAACTTGATTTGGGATTTAGCTGCTAGTTAATCCCCACCTTATGTTTTTTTCTTATAGCCATATTTCCCATTCCTTTCTATCATTTCCCATCTCTATATGTTACCCTAAGCTTATACCAATTGTTAGATTAGTATGGGAACTAGCCCTCTATGGATTTTTGCCCGAAGGACATCTCTTTCCTTTGGCCTTTCAATGATGGTCGGGTCTAGGACACACATATATTGTGTACTTAGGAAGATTCATGGCCTCATTAATTTTCTCTTTTGTGAGGGTCACTGATTGCGTTACCTTTATCATCAACTGATTCTGTCGATTTTGGATTTGGTCCTACAAGGCTTGGATCTATTGTTACACTTCTTGCTATGTTGTTTGATGTTGTGTGGCTTCCTACTTGATTTCACCCTCCAAGCGCATCACCTTATACTACAAGTGTCAAGATTCAGACTGTGCAGCATCTAGTTGGGCCTTTTGTGCCACCAAAGCCTCCTTGCCACTTGTATGAAAGACTCTTAACTTACTCTTATGACACTTGTGCATATCCTGCACATGGAGATAAATGTAAACTATGGATCAAATAATGTAATATTCTCTAACACCTCCCTATATTACATTATTTGATACATACTTCTCTTGATGCACATAGATTATTTTAGAATATTTGAAATTTATTTTGACCATGTTTTTTAAATATCTACAATCTGATCTTCAGTAGAAACATGCTTCAACTAAATATGATGATTTTGAACATGAGCCTTAATAAAGTGACATTGAGTTTTAATATATTTTGTTCTTTCATGAATAATTGGATTTTTTATTAAATTATTACTCCTTGATTATCATAGTTTAATATTGTAGGAGTTCTCATGATCATTATATTTGACAATATATATTGTAACTAAAGTGCCTCACATACTACATCCTTTGTTGCACGATATTACACTTTTGTATATGAAAGTGTTACTACATGTTTTTTACTGTACCAAGAGATAGGTCGAAAACCAAGATAGAATACATATCCTAATGTAGATTTTCCATCATCTAAATATCCAGCATAATCAAGAATCAGAGTATCCCTGTAGATAAAACTTGTTACCATATTTATTTCTTTTATATATTAGCTCATATTATGTAGTCTTGCTAATATATTGTAGCATTCTATTTATAGCTTTCCAACGATTTTATCTAGGTTCTTCCATGAATCTTGAAAGATAATTTACAACACAAACTATGTCTCGTCTAGTGTTTGTTAAGTATAGAAGACATCCAATTAATTGACGATATATAGTGGTTGAAACTAGAGTTGTTTCATTTTGTCCGAACAATTGTAATCCTTATTCCATAGGTTTATCTTTGGTTTTACAAATTTTCATTTTGTAATTTTCAAGTAATGATTTTGCATACTTTGTTTGTGTTATTGTAATATTTTTTATATTTTGACAAATTTTCAAATCGATACAATAATGGAGTCCCAACTATATCATTTTAAAATCCTTTTGTAGATCCCTTTTAACTTCATCTATCAGATTTGTAGAGCTTCCAATGATTACTATATCATCAACATATACTCTAAGTACTATTATGTCTTGTCCAACCTTTTTTGTTAGAGATTTGGATCTAATAGACTTATTTTAAAATTATGTTGCAACAAATGGTTATTAATATTTATGTACCATGCTCTTGGTGCCTATAAAACCCATATAAGAATTTGTTTAATTTACAAACCTTTTGTTCTTGTATTTTGATTACAAATCTATCTAGTTGTGACATATACTTCTTCAATATCGCCATTAATAAATGCACTTTTTACATCCATTTTATGAATTTTCCATCTAAGTTGTGCTGCTAAAACATACATTGTTTGAATAGTTGTCATTGTTGTTGTTGGTGCAAATATTTCTTCATAATTTATTCTTTTTATTTGAGTATATGCTTTTGCAACTAATTGTGCTTTGTATTCGTCTATAGAACCATATTCTTTGTATTTTATCTTGTAGACCCACTTACATCCTACTACTTTCTTTCCTTGTGGTAGATCAACTAGATTCCATGTTTTATTTTTCATTAATGTTGTATATTCTGATTCCATGGTTGTTTTCCATTCTGGATGATTTAAGGTAACTTGAGTAGGCATAGATTCTATTGCAAAACTTATCAATCCTCTATTTATTATTATTAAGATTCGATTTTGTGGTCTTGTAGTAGTAAGATATAGCATTTTATCTAGCTTTGAATCTTTAAGTGTGTCTCTAAACCATATTGGTTATTTTCTTTGTAGTGTTGTAGTATTTTCTAAATTTTTAACTTCCTCATAATATGTTTTTTATTCTGATTCTTCACTTGATAAGACTTCTTCTAAAAGACTTAGAATTGTTCTTGTATCCATTTTTGTTCTTTAATAAAAAAAAATTCCCTCATCTAATAATATATCTATGCTTATGTAGAATTTCTTTGTTGTTGGATCAATTATTTTGTATCTTGTTGAATCATCATCATAACCAAGAAATATCCCACACATAGTTTTGTCATTCAATTTAGTTCTTTGCTTTGGAATATGCATGTATGCCTTACATACAAAAATTCTTAATTGTTCTACTATTGGTTTTTGACCTGACCATACTTATTTTGGAGTAAATTTTTTAGTATTCTTGTGGGTGATCTACTTTGCAAGTATATAGTTGTTTTAACCACTTTTGCCCAATATAGATGGCCAAGATGAGATTCTTTTAGCATACAACGAACCATTTCCATAATAGATCAATTTCTTCTTTTTGCAATACCATTTTTTTGAGGTGAATATGTTGTGGTAAGTTGTCATTTTATACCATTTATTTCTAAGAAAATTAAATTACTTTGATAAAAATTCTCCTTTGTTTGAACAAATATTTTGCTTAATTTTCTTGTTTCTTTTTCTACTAACTATTTGAATTGTTTAAAGCAACTAAATTATTAATATTTTAATTTCATAAAATATACCCACATTTTTATTGAATAGTCATCAATAAATAGTTGATAGTAGTTGTGTCCTCCAATATTAGTAGCACTCATTGGACCACATAGAACTGTATTTATAAATTCTAATGGTTCTTGAGCTCTATTTTAACTAACTTCAAAAGATATTCTATGTTATTTTCCTACAAGACATTCTAGACAGATTGTAGATTCCCATGAGATTTTAGGTAAACCTTTAACCATTTGATGTTTACTCATCTAATTCAATGAAGATGCACTTATATGTCCTAGCATTTTATGCCAAAGTTCTTTTGTTTTTAAAATACCTATTTTCAAAACCATATTTGATGATGTGTCTAAAATAAATAGACTATTTTTATAAGAACCAGAGGCTATGAATTTTTCTTGTTTGGTAATAAGGCATGTTTTATTATTTTTAACAAATTTGAATTCAATTGCTAAATTTTGATCCATTAATTGAGATACTAAAAGAATATTAGAAGTTAATCCAGGTACATATAGTACATCATTAATTATTCATTTTTCATTTGATAAATCATTTATAATATTTTAATTTGAATTTGTAAGTCATACTATCTGCTATAACAATTTGTTTTTCATATTTCTCTTGAAAAGTTTTAAACCATTTTTTATTTCCTATCTTTTTCCTTCTTGCTCCTAAATCAATATACCAATAATCCATGATAGATTCTATGATCTAATTTCTTTGAAGTTGTAATCCTTATATCTCTCTATATAAATCACTCAAATAGATCTTAGATTGATAACACTTCTTTTATAGCTTTATCTTTCTAGTTTTTATATTTCACTAAATCAAAGGCCAAGATTGAAATATATGTATTATTTCTAGTCAACTTTATTTTAACCAGAATTTCTTCTCTATGTATCTTAATATATGGAGGCTTATTCTTTGTACTATATTATTTCTCAATCTCTGTAGGAAGCTTCTCAATCTTTGAAATATTAACTGCTTCTCAAATTCTATACTCATGAAGCTAGGATGCTTCTATATCTCTGTAGGAAGATTTGATGCTTCTTTATCCATCTAAAATATTTTTGCAATGTCTTAGGTCACACTTAATAACCAAATATGATTTTCCTCCTTTCTAGGGAACCCAATAGCAATATCAGGGTGACTATAAATATCCCTTAGTGATCAACTTTCCTCATGAGTTGGCTCAACTGATGTAATTAACACCCTATATATTGCCATGAAAATCCTAAAGTGTATGAATGATCCTCCATAGTAATTAATTTCATATGATATCATGGAAACACTAAATTTTTATGGATATAATCTATATGCATTTGCTTGAAACCCTAAAGTGTAGAGGATGTAGTGTATACTCATTTTAATTTTATTGTAAGAAGAGGATTTTATCCTACTCAAGGAAAATGAAGATGATTTATCTAGATTAACTTGGATCCATTCAACCTTCTTTGCTTTAAAATTTATCTCCTCAACTTCTTTTGTACCTTTATTTTTTTTTTGAACTTTCACATTGGACTTCCTCATCCCTTGTGTCATTATTTTCTCTTGAAGGTTAATTTGAGTAAATTGTAATGGAATTTTCCATATGATTATGTAGAGGGGCTTTCTTTGTCACTTTCTTGGAAGTAAAAAATCCTTTATTTGAACCATCTACTACTATATGATTCCTTGAATTCATATTGAAGTTTGTTTTATGCTCAAAATGTTATTGGAATATGTGGTGGTTAAGCTTATATTGAGGCCACAATTGAATTTTGTGTTGTATTTTTCATATTATCCCTTTGGGACCTTGCAAGCCTTGAAAAAGGTATTTTTGTAAGATTTTATTATTTTATTCCTAAATATTGGTCTCACAAACTTGACCTAAAGGTAACTTGTATTTGAGTATAAATACCCCTTCATACCAACCACTTTGTTATCAGTTGGGGTGTAATTCTATTCTTTGAGAGTGAGTTTATTTGGTTTCTGCAAACACCCCCATATATTTTATGGTGTCTTCTTTGCATGTATTTCTCTTTAGCAATACTAGGTAATACATTGATTTTATTGTTTCTAGGAACTGCTATGAAATCTAACATGGTATCAAAGCATATGTGAATATCCATTATTCAATTGCTTGTTTTAGTATTTTGGCTTCTACTATTTCTCCTAAGATCAATTGTGTTTGGAGCATCTAAGAATATTTTTGAAATTCAATGATAAGACTAGAAGAAGGATTCTCAATAAAACCCTAGGTAAACTTAGATCATGAGGATCTCATTAGACTCATTATATTTGCTCTAACATAAATATTTAATGGTAGGTCTCTTTGTTCACCTAATTAACATTCAATCCTTTTTGTTTCTTTTGATTTATGACTATATGGATGCCCTAGTTTCAAGATTAAAGTTTCTAAGGTTTTTTGAAAACTTAATCTTTCTTTTTATCTTTTGGTTACTGTGTCCATTAGCAACATAGATGAGAGGACAAACTTCTTGGCCACCATGAGAGAAGAAAAGAACACACTACATTTTTTTAAATAGACCATTGGTTCCAAAGAACCCATGGGTAGGTATCTAGGCTTGGAAAAGACCTCTGAGCTACTTGATAAAGTTGCTAAGATGGTCTAACAATTTTTTTGCTACATAAGCATGAGAGGATGTTTTGATTGCTTGTATTTAAAAAAAATGTTGTGTAGTGGAAACCATGATAAATATGGATAAATAATTAACATTTATAGATTATTTATGAAATTTTAGAGGGGTCCTAGTTCAACATTTTTCTCATTTCATCTGTAGGTACCAAATATCTGCATTTGAAAATGTTTATTTTTCCATCCAAAAAGGAAAATTTCAAATTTCAAAAACATAATATACCAAGGAATATTCCTTGGATCGACAAAGGTTTAAATGTGTATAGGCATATACTTGTATCATGATGACATAGGCCTAAAATAGGAGAGATAAAAAGGGATGCATGTGCATATTAAATTTTCTTAAAGTATATTGCTAGCCCTCTATCTCCCAAGGGGTGCCTTGGGGATAGTGGCTAGCATACCCTATGCTAAGGCTCTATAGGTAGAAGGTCTTAATTTTGAACCCTCTAGCACCATAAACCTTTTTTAGATGATAACGTTAGCATTACATAAGAATATGATGACATGGCACCATATAACATCACCCCTTTAATAGTAGATGATGTGGTAGGAGTAGATGTGCAATATGGTAGTTTGTACAATGACATGGTAATTTATACAAGTGACATGCCATGACAGGTTGTAGCTGATATAGATGGTGGTGTGGTAGTTCATACATAAATCATGGTGTGATACATAGAAACTGATGCAGGTGTTGACATGGTAGACTATGATAGGGTTGATGTGGAAGATCTTACAATGGATAATATGGAAGGTCATATGTCAGTTCACATGTATAAACACAACATCAACCAATCATTTTTTTCAATTCATCAAACTCAACTTTTATGTCACCGTTTGGTTATTGGAAGGTGGCAGAAACACCAAAGTGTTTCATTTGGTTGCTTATGCTAGGAGATATATAGACAAGATGGAAGCTCTTCAATATGAGAATGGACACTTCTTTGATACAATATCAGGTATGCATTTCCATTCAATGGATTATTTTTATAAATTATCTAAGGAAAGTATGGTGCAATACAAAGAGGCTCAGAAAGAAGCTCTAATTTTCATACCCTCTATTATCTCTAAAGAAGAAAATTAGGCCCTAATTAAACCCATTGATAGAGAGGAACTGAATAAGGTAGTCTTTGGAATGAGTATAGGAAAAATGCTAGGTCCAAATGGCTTTCCAATTGAGTTTTTTTAGGTATTTTGGAGGAGGATGTAATGGTTGTTATAGAGGAGTCTAGAGGTAGTAAAATAATGCTTAAAGCATAAAATTACACATTCATTACCTTAATTCTAAAAGGGGAGGAGTGGGTGTATATTTTAGATTATTGACCTATTGTCTTATGCAATGTCATATATAAATAAATCACGAAGGTAATGTTTGAGTGACTAAAACCTCTTCTACATAGCATTATCTCCTTGGAGCAAGGGGGTTTTATAGAGGGAAGTAAAATATTGGATGGTGTGGTTCTAGCTTAGGAGGCAATCCACTCAATGCAAAAATTTGGCAATAGATGAATGTTCATAAAATTGGATATGTCAAAGGCTTATGATAGGGTGGAGTGGAGCTTCTTGTCAAGGATGATGGCAACCTTTGGTTTATCTCAATATTGGATAGAATAGGTAATGAGTTGCATTTCTACTCTAACATACTAAGTTTTAATCAAAGGCTAATTTTTTGGAGCCACTAGAGACCTTCATTAGGAAGATCCTTATTCTCTTAATATTTTTCTTATATTGGCTAAAGGCTTGGGTAGACTCATCTTGAGGAGAAGACAACATGGTTTTCTAATAGGTATCAAGGTGGGTGAGGAGGTTTTGATTCACCTATAGTTTATGGATGACACAATATTGGTGGGAGTGGCCAACTTCAAGAAAGCAATAATGATCATAGATAATATTAATTTTTACCTTAGGGCAATAAACCAAGTCATCAATGATAAGAAATCCAAAGCGGTCTTCTTTAGTCTTGATCAAAGGATTCGATATAAAATTTAGATATCTTGGGATTCATGAGGACTTCTCTCCCAGTGGTATATTTGGATGTCCCTTTGCATTTTAAAAAATTGAAGATAGTTATCTAGAGGAATCTTTTGGATCATATCAAAGAAATAATTAACCATTGGTCTCACAAATGGTTAATCTTTAGGGGTAGATTAAATTATATATAGTTAATCATTTATACCATGTAATTTATAATTGTTTTATCCTTTTTATTGCAAGATTTGGACAATATGACTAGAAAAATTTTATGGGGAGGAGCAATAGGAGAGAGGAAATGGGCCTTAGTAGGTTAGGAGAAAGTAAGTCAACCCAAGGTAAAGGGAGTTTTGGGACTGAGGAGACCAGAGTTAAATAATCAAGCTTTAGCTAGAAATATTTACTAGAGGTGGATCTCCCAACTAGTTGCTTTATTCAATAGAGTTTTAACTAGTAAATATTTGGGATAGATGAACCCAAATGAGGTGAGTCATTTCCCTTTGGATGGTAATGGGTCCTTAGTGTGGTAGGCTCTAAAGTTATGATCTTAGGTAGTGAAATATGGATTATTTTAGAAAGTGGGGAGAGGGGAGAAGGCACAATTTTGGATAGACTCATAGGATTAATACCCACCTATAATTATTGAATTTCCAAAATTGTAACCAATAAAAACAACCATGGAAAGTAGGGGTTGGATCCATATTGAAAATTATTCTAACACTAGTCAATTGGGGATTATAGGTTTAATTAGTTTAATAAGTTGGATGAATGGCCAATTCCAATCCCTTCAAAATTAACATCCATCATGATTAAAATCTTGGAAAAATATTTCTCGTGGGTAGAGATGAGGAGGATGAATTAGATTGGGGCTATGGGAGGCTTGGAGTCTACAAAGTGAAGGATAGATATGATAAGATCCTTCTATAACCTCATCCTCATGCATATTAGGTTGAGGATTAGAGAAATATTTGGTAGTCAAAGGGTTGGTTGAAAGTAAACTTCTTTGCCTAGAAATTCATGCATAATTAAATTCTTACTTTTGATAATCTGAGACATAGGAAAAATTTTAGTCCATCCCTATGTGTTTTATGCTACAAAAGAGAGAAAACATCTAACCACTTGATGTTTGAGTTCCCGTTCACACATAAGATCTAGGAGCGATGGTTTTTAGCTTATAAAATCCAAGCCAATGGTGTTTTGAATCATATTAATATTTGGGAAAGATGGAAGATGGATAGATTTAAATATGAAGTTCTCCATATCAGTTGGAATCTTAGTTTAAAATTTAATTGGTGGAAAGTGTGGGTGGAGATAAATGGCAAAAATTTTAGAGAAACCTTTTCATCCTTGGATGATATCTAGCAGGTCAATTGGAGCACAGTCATAGAAATTGTGACAATGTATTCTAAAGAGGAAACTTGGGATGATATAGGGATGATGGAGAAGGAATTCAAAGTGTAAGAGGGGTAGGATAGAGCTAGTTAGAAACCACCCCCAAAATGTTGGATTAAAATTAATACTAATGGAGCTACAAAAGGTAATCTAGGTAGAGCTATAATTGGAGTGGTCTACAAGAATCGTGTTGGGACAATGCTATATTAAGAACTCCAAGACCTAGGTAGGACCACAAACAATGCATAAAAAGCCTTAGCTATCAAATATGCTTCTATCTAGGTAGTAATACAATGTTATAGGAGGATAATCATAGAATCAAATTCTCAAATCTTGGTAGGAGCTCTATATTACATGAGGAAATTTGCTTTGGAGACATGGATGTTGAGGATTATTTTCATCCAAATTAAGGAATTATGAAGGAAATTAGATGATGTGATTTTAAAATTTATGTGGGTAGAACGTTGAATAAAGTGGCAGCTTCCTAGGTAATACGGGTATTGAGAAGGAGGTAGGGGTTTAGTGGCACAATGGCATGGCTATTGAGGATGAAAGGATTAGGTAGGTTGGTGAGAAAATCCAATGTTTAGCTAATTTGGATAGCCATTGTAGACATATGGTTTAGGAGATTTGGCTCTAATGCAAATCTCCTTTTACTATTGTAAAAATGTATTCTTGTCAGCTAAGGCTAGGAGGAGTCTCTTCCCAACTTGTAAAAAATATTTTTCAAAAAAAACTTGACAACTCATTAACACAATCAATTATAGACTTGGAAAAACATAAAATTTAGAGCAAATAAAAATGGGACAAGTAGAACAATTTAGTTTGCAAATCAAGCAACCAATCAAAGTATGACAAGTGGTGCATTTTTCTTTAATCATATATTGGCCAATGGATAGCATAGTTAGGTGGTAATCCCCTAATTGTGATAAATTTTGTCACACAAATCACTACTATGCTATACATTCATGTAGTGACACATGATAACCTCTCATTCACTATAGGTACTAAATTTATTTTTTATTTTTTCAAAGGTTTTAGAGGTATTTTATGCAATTTTAGGGTCCATAAATTTTGCATACTAAAGTGCTTTGAGCCCATTTTTTAAATCATATGATTTTTTGAGATATTTGTACTATTGGTGTAGTTTTTGGTCACAACTACATGTAAGATTTTATATATTGGCAAGATATTCATGAATCACCATGTACCCTTGTTGAGTGGACAAAACTATGCTACCTATAAAATCAATATTAAAGCTTTGCTCCAAAACAAGGGTACTCAAGTATGTGAATGAGCAATGTCATGCTACTTATATTGAAGAAAAAAGTAGCTCTAAAAGGATAGAAATTATGAGGTGACAATATCTATGACACACATGTTAGGAACACCATGCACCCTAAAGTGTTACTTGATAAATTTTAGGGATTGTGTGATTGTATTGATTCCACACAAATCAGTTGGTTGGAGATTGAGCTTGCAACTTTATCTGTGGAATAATTTGAAACTATTGATGAGTATATTAGTTGTTTCAAAAAAATATAAGAAAATATTTAGACTATAAGTGGACTACCTAAGAAGCAATGATAAGTACAAGAAGCTTTGGAAAAAGAAAAGAAAATTGGATTGTCGAATATTATCTGCAATAATTTTTTAGAGATATATCATAAATATGCTATTTTTATGAGATGCTTTGTGTATACTTCCTAAATTATACTACACCACCAATTTATGAGGTATGCAAGTACTTTTTGCATCATCATGCTAAATGAAAAATGTGTAAGAGAAATCCTTTGTTCAATCAAGCCTATCCAAAGGAAGATATTTCCAAAGTTGAGAATGATAAAAATACAAAATATAATGAAAAGAATACCAAGAAGCCCTTCAAATTTTTGCAAGAACGAAGGTCAAACAACAAAGTTTTGTTAGATTCACATCAAGAATCTTGAGGAATCCACAAGAAATATGGTCTTTATGTTGCTCTTTTCTATGCACAATGTGAGAATAGATTTGGTGGATAAACTTCATGGGCACATGTAGTTGTTCATTTAGCATATTGGACATCCACCTCTTTGAATGAGTGGATTACAAATTCATGGAAAACCAGGCACATGACAAAGCATAAACATCTCCTACTTGGGTACAAAAAATTGCATTCAAGGGAGCATGTTGTCATTGAATATGAGTCTTCATTGTAGGTTGTAGGATGTAGAGAAATCAGAATTATATCTTTATCTTTTGATGAGTTACTCTATATCCCTAATGTTGGCTGTAAACTCTTGTCTATTTGTCACATTACTCATTAAAATAATAACATAAAAATATATCATGTTCATTAGGTATTCAAGGATATAGACACTGGGTTTAAAACTAATGCTTCTAGCTATTATGATGAGTCTAACCAAATGTATAAGTTTGAATAAAGATCAAACTCTTCTATTTCCTCTTATGGGAAGATAAACTTTATTGCTATGGTTGCACATGTAGATGATAATAGTTAAAAGTGGAACCATAGGCTTAGGCATCTTATCTATGGATTATTAAAATATATGAGTCACCATCATATGTCCATTGGAATTTTTGCATATATCCCCTCCAAGCAAAGCATGTGAGGGATGCATTCTAGGAAAGCATCATAGGGAGACTTTTCCAAAAGGGATTATAATATGGGATCCTCATATCTTGAAGATCACACACACTGATATTTGTGGATATATAAGTGCACCATTCTCTTTTTTTTGTGGAAAACACCCCAAATGGGATGCCACTTTTGGGTAAGTCCCAAGGAGGCAGAGGTATCTATTCCACCAAAAATACCTAGGGCTCGCACCTGGCCTACCCCTTTGACACACTCAATGAGCATGCCTAAAACAACAAAAACAATAACAAACAAACACAAAAAACACAAAACAAAAAACAAAGACAATACAAACAAACAAACAAAAACCACAAAACAAACAAAAACAACATAAAAACATAAAAACAACAAAAAACTCAAAAATAAATAAAAAATAAATAAAATAAAACTAAAAAAAACAACAAAACACATAAGAAAACCATAAAAACAACAAAACAACACACAAACACTTAAAAAAACCAAAAACACAAAACCAAAAAACAAAAACATGAAAAACAACAAAAACACAAAAAAAAAAAAAACACAAAAACACAAAAACATAAAAAAACAACAAAAAAACACAAAAACAAAATAGTACAAAAAAACACACACCCCTCGAAAAACTAAAAAAAAAAACAAAACAAAACACAACTACGACCTTTCTAGGCCAAAAGACTTTTAAGGCAAGATTCAACAGAGGAAACATAAGAAAGATATGTCTGAGCTAGGGAACTAAAATACCCTGACCGAACCAAAGAGAAGCAAAAACAAAGCAAAAAGGAACTAGGTACCTCTAGTACTAGAGCCATCCAAAGAAAGGATAAAAAGTAGAGCTTCCCTTATTTGTGAAGCCCACCATCTGGGAGGGTGGTCGTAGCAAGTAAGATCACCTTTGTCCAATGCCCAATTAGCTAAAGCATCAACACTCCTATTCTGTTCTCTGACCACATGATTGTAATCAACTTTCAAAAAGCCCATCTGGATTAATTGAATCTTCTCAACAATTATTTTTATTCTCCAATCAACCTTATGATTCTTAGGAGTCTTCAGAAGATTAATCATGAGTTGAGAGTCAGATTCAACCAACACCTTTTCCCATCCAACCTTAGCAGCCTCTTGAAGGCCTCTGAGGATACCATACCCCTCAACAAGGTTATTGGAAAGGATACCCAAATTCTCAGCAAAAGTGAAAACCAGGGAGCCATCTGAAAGTCTACCAATTCCTCCTACACTAGCTTTTCCAGGGTTCCCCCTAGAGGCTCCATCGGTATTGACTTTTCCATAATCCTTAGGAGGAGGCTGCCAATTCCTTGTTCTTTCCATCTTGCAATTACTCACATTCCCTTTAAGTTGGTTTCCCTTAGAAGAGTTAATATTCAATATTTGCATCACTTGATCCCATATTTGGTGGGAGTTTTGGGGGTGATTAAGGAGTTGTTGGACTGATTCAACTAAGTTGGCAATGGTATTTTGCCAGATATAGTGAATATCCTTTCTTTCTTGATTGAAAATCTGGTTGTTCCTTTCATTCCAGATATTCCAAGGTAGAATGGTAGAACCCATCCAAACTAACTGCCTAATGAAATGATCAACACCCTCCTGTTTAGGCCAATCCCTCCAAAGTTGTTCAAAAGTAAAAAAATTGGACCATTGTAAGCCAAGTAAGATGGCCATTCTCCTCCATAGCTCAGAGGCTAAGGTACACTCAATAAAAATATGGCTAAGAGTTTCCACATTCTCTCCACACATTTCACATCTAAAAGGGCCATGAAAACCATGTTTCATAAGTTGCTCACCAGTTAGCACCCTACGATGCAATAAAAGCCAAGTAAAGAACCTCACCTTAGGCTAGAGATTTTGAGCCCACAACTGAGAAAATATGTCATAAGATTGGTTGGGATTATTATGGCATAAGGCCAAATAACCTTGAGCAACTGAATACTCACCCTTAGTAGTGTTGTTCCATCCAAAACAATCTTTATCATGGGACCAAGAGAGAGATCTCATATGCAAGATGCATTGGATGTCTTGTCTTTGAATTTCTAGAATTTGAATAGGCCAATCCTCAATAGGGATCCAATATCTACCAACCTCTGAATTACCAGTATGGTATCAATAATAATTAGCCACCTTTATCCAATTAGCTCGGTGAAGCTCCTCCATCCAAGGCCTCCAATCAGGAAACTGAGTTATCAAAGGTTGGTGACCATCCCAAGAATCTATCCAAAAATTTACCTGTTGACCATTATGAATGATCCAAAATAACTTTTTCTTAATCAAATCCTCACCAATCTTAAGAACCACTAAAATGGGAGAACCTTTGGTAGGCAATTGATAGCGAACAAGGTCTTCAGGACTTTTGTTCTCAACATATTTAGCATGAAGATTATTGGCCCAAAGAGCATTGGGGTTATGTAAAATCCTCCAATACAATTTAGTAGCTAAAGCTTTGTTGTTATTAATAGCAGACCAGAATCCTAACCCCCTTCATTCTTAGGAAGACATAAAGTGTCCCATTTCACCAAGGCCCATTTTCTTTTCTCCTTAGTACCACTCCAGAGGAACCGATGATTAATTTGATCCAATTCTCGAAGAACAACCTTTGGGATATTCAACATGGTAGAAACATAAATAGGTATAGCTTGAAGGACAAATTTTACCAAGGTAATTCTACCCCCAAAAGAAAGCCACCTATTGGTCCACTTTCCAATTTTCTTCTTAACTCTATCCAACAACCAATTCCAGTATTTATTTTTCTATCTTTGAGTATTGATAGGGATGCCTAAATAAGTGATCAGAAGGGAGGTCTTCTTATATCTTAATTTATCCAAGACCATGGATTCCTGTCTGGTAGAGTAGTGAAAGAAAATGACTTTAGACTTGTCTTCATTGATCAATTGCCTGGTAGCCTTAGAAAAATAACTAATGATTTGCTTAATTTTAGAAGCTTCCTTAATTGTAGCTTTACCTAACAGAGTAGAGTCATCAACAAATTGAATATGAGAGATAGGCCTAGCTCCATGAGCAATGGTAACTCCCTCAAGGGTTTTCTTGTCTCTATTTTTGGTTATAGTCCTACCCAAGCATTCAACAAGAATGATGAATAAATAAGGGGAGAGGGGGTCACCTTGCCTAATACCTCTAGAATCTGGGAATAGTTGTGAAGGCCTACCATTGATAAGAACTGAGTAGGATACTGAAGAGATACAACCCATAATCCAGTCCATCCAATCTTGAGAGAAACCAAATTGCCTCAAAACTTTGATAAGGAAGTGCCAATCCACTCTGTCATAAGCTTTGGATAAGTCTAAATGAATGAACATAGAAGGATATTTTTGCATTTCCATGGAATGGATGGCTTCCTGAGCAAGAACTATCTCATCCACTATTTGATGCCCTTCCACATAACCTCCTTGTTTAGGGGAAATAATCTTATGCAAAAGAGGCTTCAACCTTTCTGCCATGATCTTAGTAATGATTTTGAGAAGAACATTACATAAAGCAATAGGTCTAAAAGCTGAGATATGATAAGCCTCTTGAGCTTTTGGGACAAGAGTTATATAAGTTTTATTGATAACCTTCAAAATTTCTTTGGCTTTCCTAGCTTCTTCCACCACCTCTAATAAATCAACATGAAGGATATCCCAAAACTCTTGGTAGAACTCAATGGGAAAACCATCAGGACCTAGGGTTTTCCCTTTTTGCATTTTAAAAACCACTTGTTGAAGCTCATTAATAGTAATAGGAGCAGTCAAAATAGAGTTCTCCTCATAAGTGATAAGAGAAGGGATCACTTGAAGAACATTTTGTTGAGAAGTCGAGTCAAGAGGAGTAGCAACAAAAATATTGGAAAAGTAATTCACAACAATAGAGTTCATGCCATCCCAAGTGTAGACAACATCTCCAGAATCTGAATTTAGGGAAGAAATAAAGTTGTGAGATCTTCGAGCTAGAAGAGATTTGTGGAAGAAATTTGTGTTTCGATCTCCTTCTTTGAGCCATTGAATTCTAGATTTTTGCTTCCATAAGAGTTCTCTTTTTTCCCATTCCTCTAACTGAGCTGTGAGTCTAATTTCATCTGTACTTCTACTCTCTGTGAGGCCATCTAAATGGATTTTCTTATTCAAATTTTCAAGTTGAGCAATAACTTCATGTTTTTTTGTTGAACATCCCCAAACTCCTTCCAGTTCCAAGTCTTGATTTTGGATTTAATATATTGCAACCTTTTGGAAAAATAGAACATCTTAGTCCCATATCTTGGTTTACCTTCCTTCCACCATTGTTGCACTCGAGGTCTAAAGGAACTATCTCTAAGCCACATTAACTAAAATTGAAAAGGAGAGAAACTCACATTGGTTTTCCAAATTTCCACCATGACTGGCCAGTGATCTGAACCAACATTGTTAAGAGTCTTCACTTTAGGAATGTGACCATGGATTAAGAAATGGTCAGAGAGTAGGAACCTATCCAATCTCTCCATGATACAAGCTAAGCCTTGCCTTCTGTTAGACCAAGTCATAAGGCCATTATCTGGTTGGATGTCCACAAGATGAAGGTTTGCAATATATTCATTCATGAGGTCAGTGCTCCTATCCAAATTTCTATTTCCCCTCATTTTCTCATCTAGAGAGAGGATGGTATTGAAATATCCTCCTATCAAGATCCAAGCTTTAGGAAAATGAGAGATAATATAAGTTATATCCTTCCACTATCTTCTCTTTTCCTCCAAAGAAGTTGGAGCATAAATAGTTATGCAAAGCATAATTTGGTTGGAATGTCTACTTTGAATAGCTATAGCCAAAAGACCCTAGCTACCAACCATATGGTGAATAACTACCTCTTTTGGGTCCCAAAGGTAAGCAATGCCACCAGAAGTCCCCTAGGAACTGAGGGAAACAACTTTTCCAGCTGGCCAGATTTTACTAGCAATTGAATCCATTTCCTCTATTGACATCTTCGTTTCTTGAAGGAAAACAAGATGAGGATGGTTTATCTGAATCATTCTTCTAATTTCATTTTGTTTTGAAAGACTCCCTTTGAGTCCTCTAATATTCCAAGTGATGATCTTCATTAATACCAGGGCTAAAATAGTTGGTAAGGGAATTAATATTACCTTCCTCTACAAGCTTTTCACCTTCTTTTACCATATAATGTTGATTGGTCTTGCGACCTACCTTTTGATTAGAATCCATCTTCAGTTTTTTTCTCTATTTCTTGACTTACTCCAATTGAATCTAGGATGTCTTCTAACCTTGAAGAATGCATGTACAAAGCCAAAGTGTTGTTGGAAGGTTCAATAGAGTCTATCTTGGGACTTATATTATTTGAAGTCTCAACATTTAAAATATTGTTTTTCTTGTGTATATTTTCTCCCTTTTTTTGTTGAAAACTTTTGATTTGTTGGTTTGTCTCTGAGTTATTCCTTTCATCTCTAAATTGTGTTTCTAAGATTTTTGTTTCCATTATTTCCTCTTCCTCACCTAGGGCATCATTTGTGGAAATAATTTCAAACATATTAGTTGATAACTTTGATTGATCCTTCATAACTAGTTTTTTTGAGTGTTCTTCTTCTTAGGCATTTGGAAACCTATTGAATTTGTATCTTCTTTCTTTTGATCTAGAATTTTATTTGGGAAAACACTAGCCAAATGACCATATTCATGGCAAATTCTACAATGAAAAGGAATGTTCTCATAGTCCACTACTTGCTCCCAAGTGTCCTCCCCAAATTGTAATGTGATATTTTTAGGTAGGGGTTTGTCAAAATCCATTAAAACACAAATTCGAGCATAAATAATATGTTCAAATTTTTTAGTACAATCAATAGTCATCATAAAAGTTCCCAAAGAGTTTCCAATTGAAGAAAAAACAGTCAAATTCTAGAATTCAATTGGGAGGCCAAAGAGTCTAACCCACACGGGACCTGTAGAAGGCATCTCTTCTTCGACTTTAAATTTAGTATGCCAAGGCTTCATAAAAAGCCTTGCCCTTCCAAAGAACCAAGGACCCCCTTGAAATGTTTTCTCTCTATCTTCATTATTAGCAAATAAAACAAGAAAATAACCATTTGGATAAATAGAGATTTGTAACTCACCTTTAGTTTTCTAGCTTTTTGCAGCCCAAACTTTGAAAGTAGATAGGCTCGGATGAAAACCCAAGAAATGACAAATTAGTCCTCTTTTTTCTAGATCTTCAATGCTAGTCTGAATGTCACCCATATCAAGCTTAACAATAGGAGTTCCATCAGCTGCTCTAAGACATCCTGACTCAGTTTTCCTCGGATCAATCTTAGGTATTCTTAGAGGTTTATGGGAAGCCCTAAGATTAATGTTAGCATTAGGTTGAGGTTGTCCACCATGGAGGACATCCCTAAAATTTATTTTTGGGGTCGAGTCTTGGAAATCCTTGCCCTTGAAAGGGGTTTCCATTGTGGATTTATTTTGGGGGTGCACCTTAGCACCAGATTCGCTTGAGATCTGAACCATTTTTTGATCAGCTGCTTGAAACTTGTTTCGTGATCTCTTTAATCCATGCCCTAGACGTCGAGGAAAGGTATGCTTTTCACTTTTGTTTTGTGCAGCAAATTGGAAGCCATTGTCAATCAAGTTCACCGCATGATCTATTGAAAGATAAATTTCTAACCCATATTGGGTCCCCTGCAACATATCCTGCTAAAATATTGAGCAAAAACCACAAAAATGTTGGCCACTAGGGCCCGAAGGCCCCGAAAAACAACCTCTGGAGCTGCTTGCACTCAACCCAGATGAAACCCTCGCACAATCGCTTGCCAAAAATATCGTTCACACATAGGGATGCGCTAGGATATTTGTTGCTCCAAATGATCTAAAAATTGGTGGAGACATTCTAGGGTTTGTCAGGCATCTACCCTCAAAATTTTAGCTCAATCCGAGTCCGGATGAGTGAAATATGGCCGAAACAAGTTCGATAGTTTGGGTAGTCCTACGAAAAACCAAAAAAAAAAAGATTACATAGGTTTTTATGAGGGGTCATGCTTCCCTCATACCAAGTGGGTCTAAACTTGGGTCTCCTAAATGAAAACCTAAAAACTTTACCACTATAGTAAGCTTGCAACTCTTGTGGTTGTATACTATTTTCACTAAGGATGAGATTTTTGAGAAATTCAAGACCTTCATTACTCTTGTGATGAATCAATTGGACAAAAAAATCAAATATATTAGGATATATGAAAGAGGTGAGTACATTAGCCATGAATTTCATGATTTTTTAGCTTCTCATAAGTTTACATATTAGAGGATTATTCAATATAGTCTTTAAAAAAATAGTGTGGTTGAAAGGAAGAATAGGGTGATCATGGAGATGGCATGATGTATGATTTATACCAAGGGGATGGAGCAAAAATTCTAGGGTGAGGCCATCATTTGTGTAGTATACATAATTAATAGGATTCCCAATAGGTTTTTTAGGGCATATCACCTATTAAAAGGTTGATAGGAGATAAGCCTATTATATCTTGATTATAAATATGTAGGTATTTAGCATGGGTTCATATACCTACAAGGAGACACCAAAGAGTCACAAGGGTATCTTTGTGGGGCACTCTAATACTTGAAATAATATTTCCTTGATAAACCTTAGAGGCATGAGGTTTTAATTCAAAGAGATATCATTTTTATGAGTTCCTTATAGGTGCTCCTTCTAGTCCATCACTTGAGCTTTTGACAAAGGACTCTTTTGATCCTTTGACAATTTTAGATACAACTATGTCTTCAGAGATTTTGGTTGGTTCCATTTCCATTATAACTTATTCATATTTATCTTTGATTGGAATTCCATTGCCTATTTATTTAACTTTGTCAAGGGTAGCATAATAGATAGCATATTCTTTTCTATATTTAGGGCATTTTGAATAGGACACATTGGATCAAAGTGCTTCAACTTTATATGATGAGGTGAGTGGTGATTTTGAGTTGGAAATTTTAGATTTGGTTTCTAATATTTCTTTTTCATAGAGTGTACATGAATATTTAGTTTATTCCCAAGTGGGTTAAGATACTTCTACAATATGCTCTTGCATTTACAAGCATATTACTCCAAATTTTAAAAATAGCTACATGCTTCAAAATCAAGTGAGTTCTATTTTGTGAGTGAATCAATGCAAAAAAAAAGCAAACCACTCCATCGTGTAAGGCTTAGCAAATTGTTTCTCAAAAATTTAAATTGTATTTTTCTTCCATAACTTCATCAAGGACACACATTCCACCTCTGATAGCCCATCCAAGAAGCCAACCCCACTTTACCTCCATCTAATATCACTACCCCACCTATATTTTCCTCACCTTCTCCAATCCCAAAACTTATTGAGGAGGTAGAACCTCCAAAATTAAATTAAAATAAGAGAAGAGAAAAATAAGAGGTAAGCCTCCCCTCCTCCAAAGAGGCCTAGATATCTTTGATGATCCATATAGAATAATAAATAAATGGAGATACACTCACTTAATTTAGAAATTAAGGATAGAGGACCTGAGACTATAAAACTTGGGATCTTAGACCAACTCATGGAGCATTACTCAAATTTGGACATCTAGGCTGACAATGAATTTGGTGCCATAAGTGAGTGTTATAGAATTTGTGGAAGCATGTGTAGAGAGGCACAACACTTTAGGGAAATATTTAGACCCCTTAATGGAGTTAAGAGTTATTTTATGTCTGAGAGGATGATATAAAAAATATGTTGAATATGGCTAATGATCCCACCATGTGTGCATCATGTAACCCCAAGACCTAAAAAAACTTACTATTGGGGATATTCATCTATTGAAGGGATTTCTTAGTCCCATACCTAAAGAAACCAAACCTACTAGATGATTTTAGCATTCCACTAAATTTAGAGCTCTTCAAAGAGAATGTAAAAATGGTGTTGTTATAAATAGTCATAGCTTTTAGGGAAAGAAATTATCTAAAAATATACGAGGATCAAAGTACCTTTCTCCATGCCATTCAAACCTACCATGGTAATCCTAAATGATTGACTATGTTAAGTACATCATAGATCATATGGAAAGCAAATTGAAGGTGTTCAAATAGGAAATGAAATTTACCTATACCTCATACTTGGTATGGATCATTATATCCAAAGAAACATAAGTTTTTAATCCTTCAACTAGACCAAGTAGAAGTAGATGTTGAGTCACTTTTATTGGTTGATTATATGGAAATGCCCTAAAGAGAAGTGGAGAAGACCTCCTATTTCTTCTATGAAAATGTGCATAAGGTCATTATGGAACAATTTAGTGGTAAGGAACCAAGGCATTTATATGAGGCATGATCGCTCATGGAGTTAATAAAATGCTCCAATGGAGAGTTCTATTTGGAAAGGAAAAAGGCATTCATACAAATTTATGGTTTTTAGCTATGTCATTCAATTTGCCTACATGCATTCTAGAATACATGCTCAAATTTTTATATGTGTGATAAATTGATTTTGTGGACCTAAAATATTTTAGGAGGTAGAATAAAACCACCTTCTACCCATTCAAGCAGCAAATCATGAATATTACACTAATGTTGCATGGGTTCCACCAAGTGGAAGAAGCAAGGTTGAGAAAAATGGGGATAAAACAACTTAAATACCATTGGTGTTATGACCCAATCAAAGTTTTCAAGAATATCCTAGAGGAAAAGAAGTTGTACACCTTCTTCATGCATGAGAAGAGGTATAATATTTAGAAAGAGGTAAATCCTAGCAAAGAATTTACCCTCACCACTCTAGGAAGTGACCATGGTTATGAATATAAGATCCATAAATAGTATTATCCTCTCTAAGTGTTTAGGCCAAAGCATGTATGGACTAGATGGTTGAGACTATCTCACCTTACATAGAGTGACCTAGCAAGGCAACTCCAAGAGCATGAGGTTTAGCTCAATCAGTTTCCTCTAGGGTTTTTATGAGGTCAACTCATTTTAAGATGTGATCTTGAGCATTCTCCCTAATCTATCTTAATTTAATAACTTTAGGAGGAAAGGGTTAGAGAGATTGCAAAAAATGAAGATATTGGAAAGGAAATCCTAAGCTAACCTATTCTAATAGGGGGTTATGTGGATTTGTTTTGGATGAGTGCAGTTTGACTTAGGGATTGAGGTGAGAGGGGTAGATTGGTTTTTCATCCAAGAACTATTACCTGAATAAGATAAAGATGCTTGAGAAGGCATCATTTCATTTGATATGGCTATGGTAAGTTGAGAGATTTCCCTAGGATAAACCTAGGTGGAGCAAGTATCTAGAGTTGGGAAATACCAAGATGTAGACTCCTGTATGTAGTTGTTCTAAATGGGAGTTATCCCCCTAGTATGGTTGGGGGGTCTTGCTATAGAGGGGTCAACACCAACACTATTTGTTGGTTTTAGCTCTGAGTTTGACCATTTTCTTTTTTGGCTTAGAATTGGGGCCTAGGGTAGTCATTGGATGGTCTATTACCCTAGTTCCCTTACAAAAGAGGAGGTATTGGGTTGTTCTAATATGGGTACCTCTAGGTTTAATGTTCTCTTCTCATGGTTAGCATTTCATTGGTAATCAAACTGAGTAGGCTTTGCATTACATTAAGTTCTGAGTTATTTGAAGCAAATGGGTGATCCAAAATGTTTGAGGACAAAAACCAAAAATAGAAAAGAGGGTCATAGTAAATAAAAATTTCATTAGTTTTGAATGGAATTATATAAAAGGTAATCTCTTAGAAGATATGTCTTCCAGATAAAATAATCTATGATAAAATTACACAAATGGTATTCTTTGAGAAGAGGTGTGTACAAAAAAAATAATCTATGATAAAATTAAATAGAAGGTAAACTCTGAGAAGAAATGTTTGCCAAAAATACAGTCTCTGAGAAGAAGTGTTTGTCAAATAAAAATAATCTATGATAAAATTACATGAAAGGTAATCTTTGATAAGAGGTATTTTCTAGATAAAAAAATCTATGAGAAAATTACACAAAATATAGTCTCTAAGAAGATATGTTTGTCAAATAAAAATAATTTATAAGAAAATTACACAAAAGGAAATCTCTGAGAAGAGATGTATACCAAACAATAAATATTTGTGATAAAATTATTGTGATTTGCACTACACTCTATGGTCTACACCCATTCCATAATTTGCACTGCACTCTATGGTCTACACTTATTCCATAATTTGCACTCTATGGTTCACACACATTATGTAATGTGTATTCTATGGTCTACATCCATTTTTTAATTCATACTCTATGATTCGTACATAGTCTAAATCTTTTTATTGAAGTCTGAGTCTGAGTTCATCCATCAGAGTCCACATTTCATCCACATAGATCCATAATATGTCTATTAGAGACCCATAGTTCATATGCTAAAATTGAGTAATATGCATTAATTAGTCAACCCCCCTTGAAAAGCAATGGTCCCTAATGTATCAAGTTTTAGCACCAAGTGTAGAAGCTCCTTTTTTGCTTATTTTTCTCTATGGTGTGAAGTCCATAGGTGATATTGGAATATCCACATCCATGGGCACAAAAATTTGGAAACCAAAACACACATGAAGGGGGTTGTGTTTGGTAGAGATGTGAAAATCCCAGTTATACCCATGTTGGATGTATGGTAGGCTCCCATACCATGTTTGAATATGCTTTGAATTGTACATATGAATGATCAACATGTTGATAACTTTTGTTTGTCCATATGTATAAGGATGGAAATTTGTGGATTTGGTGAGCTTTGGGTCCATCATCTCCCATAGAGTGTTCTAAAAGGTGCTTAAGAACTTGTTAATTTTATTTGAGATAATGAATTTTGGTAAGCCAAAATAAATCCATACATGGTTAAAATAAGTTGAAAAATAATCTATGGAGATAGGTTCCATATTATTAACAAGTACTGGTAGGACAAGAATATATCTTGAGCACAATTGAGCTTTTAGCTTCTCAAAGACTCTTTGTTGTTCTTCTCCCAATTGTAAGTTGGCTCTAGATCCTCCTTTGATTACCTCACAATGGAGTGGCACTCTAGTGGGTGACTTGAATATATCAAAATATTCTATAATGAACTAGTCCATTTGTCGTTATTGTTGACTGTGTAGTCATAGTAGCAGCATCCATATTTTTGGAATATTAAGGCTTAATCATCAAGAGAATAAGCTTCTTAATTTTTTATCATCCTTTTGCATTGCTTAGCACTAATGAGGAAAATAGAGGTGGAAGGGGTTACCTCTGGTATCCTATATTTCTAATCCCCAAGAGTGATAATGACTTTGCAAGATCTTGACTTGTACATGTCATGTCTCTACCATATGTATGGTTGGCCAAGAAGCACATTGTAAATATCCCATAGAACCACATCATATAAAATTTCATCTTTGAATTTTTTGATGGCATAAGAGAGAAGAAACTATTGAGTGACACAAATATCTCTCCATTGATTCAATCATCCAATGTTATATGGTTGTGGATGAGGCTTTTAGCAGGGCAAAGGTGATATTCTCTTTATCAGAGAAGATATTGACAAAAAAATATACATAGAATTCATCCAACCAATTCTCCACCACTTTTGCATTAATTCTTCCTTCAAATATAGGAATAACAAATTTTACCTAAACTTTGAATGGTGTCAGGGCATTGAATGGTTGTGTCATAGTGCTAGTATATGGTAGTCATTGAATAATCTGGGCAACTTGATCCAACATCTAATTCTTCTATATTTCAAGGGATTCATCCACCATCTATTTGAAAGGATTGGTTGTATCATTGTTGTCCACCACTTAATATCATCTAAAATGGTTGGGTAGGTAATCAAAGGGGTTGCACATGTGGCACCCAAGCTTTTGATAACCTAATCTTGTCTTTGGGATCATACACCTACAAATAGAATGCTCTAATACCACTGATCCAAAATGTCTAGGGACAATGGATTCTTTAGAGTTGAAAACTAGAAACATAAAAGAGGGTTGTAAAGTGAAGAAAATTTCATTAATTTTGAATAGAATCATACAAAAATCAATATTTGAGAAGATATTTCTGCCATATAAAAATATTCTATGAGAAAAATACATATAAGGTAGTCTCTAAGAAGAGGTGTCTATCGAATAAAAAATAATCAATGAGAAAATTATAAAAAATATAGTCTTTGAGAAGAGTTATTTTCCAGGTAAAAATTAACTATAAAAATATTCTATGAGAAAAATACATATAAGGTAGTCTCTAAGAAGAGGTGTCTATCGAATAAAAAATAATCAATGAGAAAATTATACAAAAGATAGTCTTTGAGAAGAGTTATTTTCTAGGTAAAAATTAACTATATAAAAAAATTACCTAGTTAATTTATTCAATGATGGGGAACATTTATTCAAATTGCATGTAGAGGGACCACTATGCCTTCACCTTGACACTTGTCAGTTTCTCTTGACAAGTGTCATGTGTTGAATATAGGCTTATGCCTATATATTGTAATCATTTCTATCAATAATATCAATCCCTTTAGTTTTATTACTCCTATCATTTGGTATCAGAGCAGGCTTTCCCTGCCCTGTGAAACCCCTTGAGGGGGGATTTCCCTCATGGAAATCCTCCCTCCCCCCATTTTTTTTTAAAGTTTTTACCGAGGGAGTATGCTCTCCATCATTTGATGGATCAAAAACCAGATGGTAAAAAATTTTAAAGTTTATATTTTTTTTGTTTTTTAAGGGTTTGCAGATCCATGGAGGTAGCCACGCGGTGTGGGCATTATCAAGCGTTTGTTCGTAGCATTTGAAAGATGTCAAAGTTATCATGGTCTTGACGGGGACTCGGGTTATCAAAATTTTAAGTTTGGTCTCGTCAGGTTCTCCGGAGTCCAGGCACGTTTGAAATCCATCCCATGCCAAAAAATATCTGATCACTGGGTGAAAGGGATGAAAGTGAAGAAAGAATCGTTGACGGGGCTGGTCCGGAGCTCGATAGCAGATTCATAGCAAAATACGACTGACGTTGTATAGTGGGTGCTCGACAGAAGAGATTCGCAAATAGACAGTTGGTGCTGGTGATTGGCTTTGCTGGTTGGGGATTTGCTATGGATTTGCATGTGCTTCGAGGCATCACAGTAGTCAACAACAACAGCAGAGGGGGATTTCCAACAACGATGGCAGTTTTGGCGGCCAACAAAGCCTCAATTCTCACCAGGATTTCGAGTCCAACAAGGAAGGCGACGAAAGCGTGCTGGACGAGCACACCAGCATAGCAAAGTGGTTGGAGTCTGCAAACACAATGTTTTATTTTCTATGGTGGATAGTTGAATTTTACTAGATATCAGCTAGTGGTCAGATTCTTACTCATGATGCTCCTCAACTTTACTGGCTCTATGTTGTATTTTTGGCATTCGATGTATTTTTTGTCATTTTTCTATGTAGCCCTGGCCTGTGTGATTGGCATAGCTGTCTGCTGTTGTCTGCCATGCATTATTGCTATTTTATATGCAGTGGTAGATCATGAAGGGGCATCTAAAGAGGATATTAGTATTCTTCCAAAATACAAATTTCGATTGATTGGAGGCTCTGAAAAAATAAATGAAGAAAAATCTGCACGTTGGGGCTCATTTGAAAGAAAATTTTTTCCAGCTTCTGATCTATTTTGAGTGGAGCAGGAAAGCCGCGACGAAAGCAGAAGCGGCGGCAGAATATCATTGCTCTGGCCATGGACATGTCTTTGTGGATTCTCATAGAGATGAAAAGGGCAATACTAGTTGCGAATGTAATGAATGCTATACGGGAGCGGACTGTTCCCAAACCCTTCCGAATTGTGTGGCGAACACCGACCAAGGAGATCCCGTCTTTCTGGAGCCCTTGTGGATTGCAAACGTGGAGGTGATGACAAAGTCGCGTGTTGATCCGGTGACATCAATGGCAGAAGGAGGAGTTAAATCTGTGAAACTGGCAGTGGACTACAGAATGTGATTTTTTTTATGTTGTTATTTGCTACACCATCGATGGGTGATGGATTCTATGATTTTTTGGTGTACCCCTGACGAACTATTGCGGAGCTGTACGTGGTGCTAAAAATAGACCAAATAGTGTGGTGTTGTTTGTCTCAATTATGATAAATGGATCAATCTGAGTGTTACCGTATCATCTGTTGATAGTCTTCACACCAGTTTGTGAAATATGGTAGATAGTGGATGTGCCCATTTCTGTTGTGATGAGTTTCGAATCTAGATATATTTTCGTCAAACTAAAACCTGATCTGGATCTAAAGTTCATGGTAGTCATCGTTCATGGAGGTTCATGGTTATTTCGTGAAGAAACCAGATTCAAAAATTGGAAGTGGGGCATTTTATTAAAGCACGGGGGAATCAAAGTTATTTATTTCAAAGCACGGGGGCATTTAAAGTTTTTTAATGTACTTCCACATGTAAAGTGGAAGTGAAAGTGGTGGAATATGAATACTTTATTGGCCATTTTTTAATGCTTTTTTCAACATGCAAAACTGGAAGTGAAGTGGAAGTGGGGCATATTTTTGGCTGAGAGTTGGTGGTCTTTAGCCATTTTTTTCTTATTGGAAGTGGAATGTGGAAGGCCCACATGGCCTATGTAATTCCCCTGCGTGGAAAATTTTAATGCTATTTTTTCCGCCTGAGAGCGATGCTGCCAGTGAGCGATGTTGTCTATTTGCTGCCTTAGATAGGCATGATAGTTTTTTCCACAAGATGAAGGCCCCTTTGATGGTGGAATATAGGGGTATTTATAGTCGTTGGAAATGTTTTTCCGTGATGGACACAATGGTGGTGTCATATTGTAATTTTGAGGCTATTTCAATTGAGTTTTTTAGCCTAAAAAATTTTCTACCTTGGAGTGCACTTTTGGTTGTACCCGACACTCCCAAGGTACTTTCATATGTGATCCTTGTAACTAGTGATCTTTTCTATACACTTGGTGAATGTAGCGGCTGGTTACCCATGCATTTCGGTGAGATTACATGGTCACCATAAGGACACTTATACTAGGGACTACAGACATAGACACCCTAGACTTTATCCGAGGTCTTTTCCGAATATACTTCTGAAGACTACAGACGAAGACACTTCAGAAGATTCTCTTCTTTTCTTCTTCTCTCCTCCTATTTGGATCTATGGCTCATTTTATTGTATTGAGTGCATTTTCGACAGAGATCGACACTCTTATATGGCTCATTTTTCCTTTGTATTAGGTGCATTTTCGGCAGAGACCGACACCTTCTAGATTGAGTTCACCAGGAGGAGGGATTTCATACTCATGGTGGATCTAGTCAGTGACCTATGAGAGGCAACATCCTCTGAGGATGACCTACAAAGGCAACAGACCCAGAAGTGGATGACCCTGAGGCACCCATGATGACCCTGAGGCACTTAGACGGATGACCTAGTGGCAACAGACCCATGGAAGTGGTTGACCCTGAGGCAACATATCGAAAATACAGTCTCTGAGAAGAGGTGTTTATCGAATAAAAATAATCTATGAGAAAATTTCACAAAAGACAACCTCTAAGAAAAGGTGTTTGCAAATAAAAATAATCTATGAGAAAATTACATAAAATGAAGTCTCTAAGAAGACGAGTCTATCAGATAAAAATAATCTATGAGAAAATTACACATAAGATAATATCTAAGAAGAGATATTTGCCAAAAAAAAAACAATTTATGAGAAATTTACTGTTGCCCACTACAGTTGCACAAGACTACCATGCAACAACGTCTTATCCTAAAGCTTAACACAACTACCTTATTAAATGAATTATAGGGAAATTATGATGGTTTGACTTCCAATATAATGACTATGATAGTTTGTCTTCCAAGATAGTGACTATGATGGTTCATATTTTGAGACAATGACTATGATAGTTTGAATTTTGAGATGGTGGTTATGATGACTCATCCTAGTCTAAATCCATTTTGTAATCTACACTTTGTGGTCTAAACCCATTTCATAATCCACACTACACTCTATAGTCTACACCCATTTTGTAATTCATACTCTATGGTCTACATCCATTTCATAATCAATAATCTATGGTTTGCACCCATTCTGCAATCCACACTCTATGGTTCGTATGTGGTTTGAATTTTTCTACCAAAGTCTAAGTCTAAGAATATCCATTAGATTCCACAGTCCATCCATTGGAGTCCATAGTCCATCTATTGGAGATCCATAGTCTATCTGTTAGAGATATAGTTTATCTTGTTAAAATTGGGTAATCCACCTTGATCAATGGTGTTGGAGATAGCAGTATAGGAGTTACTAAAGATGAGACTAAGGTTGGTTGGATGATTGGAGAATACTGATATGGAGATTGTACATTGGAATACAAAATAATTGGAGGTCTAGGATTTAGCCTTCCAATTTGAAGCAAATCATATTCAGCTTGTATGGCTATGCCATACGCATCTAATAGGAAATTTCCACCTCTAGCCTTAATCATTAAGGAGATTTTAGAATATAAGACCTTTAGATAGTATAAAAATGTCATACTTATGCTAGGATGAATCACTTCAAGTATTTTGTGTTGAGGTTGAAAATCATCAACTACCTCCATAAAAGCTCTCTTTTTAGTTGCTTATTGTTCTAGGAGAGACATCCCATTTGCCTTCTCTTTGAACCTTTCTATGAATAGGAATTTGTTTATGTTCAACGATTGAACGAGGTTGAAGCACAACATACCATTTGTGAGCCCTACCTCTAAATAGAGCCACCAACAACCTTAGAGATACATTTTGCTCTAATATATTATGAAGTACACATAGGCTCACAATGTGGTTTAAATGCTCGATCAAAGTTGTCAAGTCTTCCTTAATGAAGTATAGGAGATATTTTAGAGCAAACATTAGTATATTTTCCCATACTTCATGAAGAGCAAGAGGTATCAAGAGACCTCTATCATTCCAAGTAATAAATTATCTATGTGGAGATGGAGCATCCATATTTTGATCTCAAGTTATTCTTCATGGAATGGTGTCAAATGGTGGGAGCAACACTTGAAGATTTACAATAGCAAAGGACTTGGTGGCAAGTCTCTCATTCATATACTTTTGGATCCTTTGGTTAGAGTGGAGTTGCTAGATGAATAAATGTACTCTTTGAGTTAATAGATTGAGATCTTCATCATAATCTCAAGTTGATGTCTTTCAAAGTGGGTTCTTTTTTAAATTTATCTTGAGTGGAGTTAGGTGAGATTTTAGATGCTTTAAACAAAGAAATAGGCATGGACCCTCACAAGAGTCAGTGGGTTCTTTTTTAAATTTGTCTTGAGTGGAGTTAGGTGAGATTTTAGATTCTTTAAACAAAGAAATAGGCATGGACCCTCACAAGAGTAAGAGACTAATTATTCTTTTTATTGTGGGACCAATGATGAGTTAGTTGGGTCCTAATAGGTATGTTATTAAATTGTTTTTCTTTTTTATTGTCTTAGCCAGTAGACACAAAGACCGGATGGTTGAGACTACCATACCTCATGTAGATCAACACAATAGGGTACCTCCAAGAGCATAGGGTTGACTCAATCAAGTGTCTCTAGGGTTTTTTATATGACCAAATTCTTTTAAGATGTGATCTTGAGCACTCTTTCTACTCTATCCTAATCTACCAACTCTAGGGGAAAAGGGTTAGACAAATTGCAGAAAATAAAGACAACAAAAATGATAAATTCTAAGCTAGCCTATCTTAACAAGGGATAATACACCAAGATCAAAATAATATTTCCCTACATAATAGCCCTAAGTGTAATGCACTGACATATCTAATATGAACCCTTCCTCCTCTAAACATGTTAAGCACAAATTTTCATATAAAGGAAATGGGATAGTTTTGTTAGTCACAACCTCCAATATATCCACATGAACACATACACATAAATGAAAAATGATAAAAAGAAATAAATATTCATGGTCTTACGCATATGTGTATGTGAGTAAAGATTCATATGTAATGCTAGAATTGGGGGCTTGAAATTCTATCAACAATACCACTCAGGAATCCGAGTACTGCTATATAGAAAAAATGAAGAGAAATTTAACAACTCGTTGATCCTTTACAATGCTAAACTAACTGTAGACACAGAAGAGTCACACATTGCCACTTCTCCCATATTTATATCTTATCAATTTGTAAAACCCATTAAATTTGCATAAATTATCCTTAAAACTCTATTCATTTATCAAAAACACTATTCATGCTCGTAAGCCCCCTTGGGCCATTTTAGCCCCTTGCTACACTTAACTCTAGATCCTCATGCAACCACAACCATGATCGTGATCGTCTCTTAGGATACGGTTAAGTTTGGTGGGAAAGGGAGTAAGGGTAGGTTTAGGATAGGGGTAGAAGGGGGTTGGGTATGATCAAGGATGAAGTGGATGAAGGATGGGGTTAGGTTGGGAAATGGGGGGATAAAAGGTGAAAGAGAAAATAATGGGGTAAAAGAAGGGGAGGTGGTAAAAGAAAAGGGGTAAGGGTTATTTAAATGGGGGTTAAGATGGGTTGGGTGATAGGTAGGATTAAAAATGGATTAAGGGTGATTGTAAATTTATTGGGTGGAGGTAAAATTTTAAATATTTTTGTGAATAGTTATAATGTGTATATTTATTTTTATGATAAAATACGAAGAATATGGACTGATGATTTTTTTTATGGGAAGGAGAGTTGCTACGAGTGAGGCATCATTTCAGCAACCTATACAAGGATGTGCGAAAGAATAGTTTGGGTGGTGGTTATTAGGATTGGCTCCAAATGATTGGATTGCAATATGTGGTATGGTTGGAGAGTGGGCACTCCAACCAGGCATATTTGACCACTTTGGTTGAGTGGTGGGATTGTGAGAGAAACACATGTGTTTTGTCTACAAGAGCAATTACCATTACTCTGGAGGATATCTACCAATTGTTTCACCTACCAATAGAGGGCGAGGAGATAGTAATAGAGGAGACTCGGGAGTTTGATAGAGTTTTGAAGAGAGTGTATAGGGATCGAGCAATTGATGTGGTAGGGGATGTGGGTCATGGAGGGGTATTTGTGGAGTCCCAATTTTTAGACTATATGCTCACTATACGCCATGTGATCATGATGAGTGTGATGTCTTACATTATACTCCTATATTATTCAGGCACACAGTTCCCATGAATCATGTTAGACATAGTGATGGACATGATTGAGTACGATAAAGTCTTTGCATGGGCTCCAACATTACTAGCGTAGACCTATAGGGAGTTGTATGAGGTTCAGAGGAGAGGGAGATCTGAGCTAGGAGTGAGCTTTCTTCTTCAAGTATGGG
This sequence comes from Wollemia nobilis, assembly GCA_028583015.1. Classification (NCBI taxonomy): domain Eukaryota; kingdom Viridiplantae; phylum Streptophyta; class Pinopsida; order Araucariales; family Araucariaceae; genus Wollemia; species Wollemia nobilis. Next base: position 4,923,161 of record JAQPPZ010003645.1, on the reverse strand, counting down.
TATGGGAGAATTTTGTAGTGTAGAGGCCATCAAGGCTACCATGGGAGGCACATGCAGAGCTAGATAGGGAGATAGGTTATACCATATGATGGGATCATGAAAAGGAGTGGATTCAAAGTCACAATAAAGTAGGAAACTTTGAGCACTATCAGGATGTGTTTCGATAATCATAGTCAGAACAAGTAGCATGGATACCTTGGCTAGTGGGTCCATGGTGGGATATAGATAGGGTCCACTAGACGAGAGTGAGGAGGAGGAGATGGTGTTGTGGGCATCATAGGGGATACCTTGAGCTCTTTCAAAATGAGAGGGTGCTAATATAGTTTGTTCTACAGTAACAAGTTCCTCAAGCACCTATGGTATATCATAGGAGGGATTTAGAGAGGCACTTTCCTCACGGGGAGGTGATGAGTGTAGGGTATGAGGATGACATGGTTCTAGATGTAGATGGAGTTGCAAATGTAGGGGTGACAATGAATTACAAGGCTTGGTGGTAATTGTGTGGCATCTTGATGGTGGGTTGATAATGCAGATAATGTTACCTTAGAGCAGCTAAGGAGGTAGGTATATATACTAGAGGAGGACATTCGACAAGCCTTAGAGGAGAGAAACAATGCCCTAGGTCGATTGCAAGCAGCTAAGGAGGATATAGAGAGTTTGGGGGGATAGCATGCGATGGAGATAGTTGATCTTCATCGCATATATGAGAGTGGGATGATCGATATATAGAGGGTGATGGAGAGGAAGAGGGAGCAGCGAGCAATGCAACTACAATAGTGAGAGGTTGTAAGGGAGAGAATGGTAGGATAGCTCAAGTCTAGGAGGTGAGAGCGAGATAGGCTACTAGTAGAGCATGATGATCTGGTATCGAAGTGGGATGGCTACCAATGTTAGGTGGGGAGTTTGTAGGTGGGGAATATGCAAGAGAGTGAGGATTAGGCGTGCTTGAGGAGGGAGCACTCAAAGTTACATGATTTTTATCCAATATCTTCAAGCAAAGATAGAGTAGATGAGGAGGGATCAGAGATAGGGGGTGGAACCATAGATGTTAAGGGATCTTGAGGAGTCACAATATTTGGTACGAGTGTTAGATAATAAGTTCTTTATTCATTGCACCTCACTAACGGAGTGCTCCTTACAATCGTAATATCGTAATAGGAGTAGGAGTACAACTTTAGGAGCACCATCTATCAATGTATAGGTGCTCCACTTTTACAAGGGGATAGGGTCATAGTCTAGTGGATGGAAAAGAAGTGATCGAGAGAGATGAGGATCCCAAATGGATGGAGAAAGAGATAGAGGTGAGCAGTCGTTGATGAGTGGCAGTGGGGCTATATGAATGCCTACATGCCTGATTGTGTTTTTGACATATATGTATTGTTCATACTTATGGATGGCCTACGGGCATGATAGCTTATGTATTATTTTTATGAGTATATATATATGATTTTTCTACTCATTGTATCTATATGTATGAATGTATGTATGTCATTTGTATGGATGATTATCGAATAGTGAATGGATGATATGGTGGGTTAATGTGAATGGGGAAGAATAAACATAAGTAAATAGATAATTAATGGATGAGATGTAATGCTAAAGGATAATAAATATAAGTAAATATATGAAGAATAATGATGATGATATATAATAAGGAAAATTGATGATGGTGATCATGGGAATAATTCTCACCCTATTAAGAAAAAATCTTTTCTAAAATACACAAGGGTGTATAATGTCCATGGGTGGAAAAAGGAATGAGAGAAGAGGAAGCGAGAATAATATCCCAAGGATATTTCACAAGACTCAAACACCCAAGTAGTCCTCTCAAGTAAGGATATGCCCATGTAAGACCAATAGGATTAGAGACTCCCTGATATATTATCAAAACATCCTAGAACTGTTGTGTGTACTATGATTTCATTAACCAGATTTTGAATAGGTTTGGACTTAACCAATCATAGCCCTAATGAGAAAGAGTAAGCTCATCATGAAGGCATACTCCACTACCAATCAGGCATCTATAGCCCTAGTGGATATAGCACATGGTCCATCAACATTGATCCACTACTAGGCAGGCATCTTTAGCCTCGATGGAGTCATCTAATACGCCCAAGGATTCAGGATATATTATTTTTTTATTCATTCATTTTTTTAACAAGACATGAATCCTTGGGTTTTGGACCACTGAAAGGGACATGATGAGCTAATATAGGTATTAGGACTAATCATGATGTCATCCTCACCTAATCAAAATAATATTAATTGTGTGTGTAATGTGTGGATTCTAGGATGTCTCAATAGGTCACGAAGGGAGGCTCCAAATCATCGTGGCTTTGAATGGGATATATGCACACTTGAGGAGAATAATAGGTATGGCTGAGTGACCAAAAGGTCCTTGGGATACGAAGAAATAAAGAGGAGTAATAAAAGAGACAAAAGAAGAAATGGATTGTGAAGGACACATACATACCATTGCATATGAAAGGAAAGGTGAATGGTTAATGAAGTAAACACCTTCCATGACAAATGAAAGGTGATGGTGTATAAGGGGGAATGTGGAGAACATAGTCAAAAGTAAATATCAAACAAAAATATAATAATAAGAATATGTGATACAAAATGTGTGAAAAAAAGAGGGGTGGCAAAATGTACAAATAGTCATATATTTATCGATAGTAGATAGAAATAAAAGGTATGTACAAGGATTCTAGTGAATATATACATACATATATATTATGCATAAAATGCCTGTAGGTGAATAATATTTATAGGTTTGGGTTCCTCGTCACCCAAAATAGTAGCAATTCTGTAAGCTCATGTATCAAATTTTTGCTTAATAATGTAAGGCCCCAACCAATTGACTACAAATTTGTCCTGCAAGTGGGGGGATATGAAACTGTTGTTGGTTAAGATCACCTACTTAGAATTCACAGGATGAACCTTGTGATCATAGGTTCACTTGATGTAGTCATGATAAACTCATAGATGCTCAAGGGCATTAATTCGATGTTCATCAAGAAGGGTTAATTGATTGAGCCATGCTTGGTGAGCTATATCATCATCCAAGAATTCCCATAAGGAAATACGAAGTGATGGAATTTAAAGTTCCAAAGGCATAACCACCTTAGCACCATAGACCAATGAAAAAGGAGTTGCTCCAATAGGGGTGCAAATGCTAGTACGATAGGTCCACAATGCGAGAGGTAATTATAGGTGCCAGTACTTGTGATTTTCTTTAAAAGTCTTCTTCAGAATGGAACATATGGTTTTATTAGTTGCTTTAGCTTACCCATTGGCTTGAGGGTAGTAGGGGATGGAAAAACTATGGTGTATATGGTATTTTTGGGAAATGTTGCAAACATATTTATTTTTTAATAGGGGACCATTATCTGAAATGATTTTAGATGGTATCCCAAAATGACATATAATATGGTGGAGGATGAATTTAACAATTTTAGCACCAGTAGTCTAGGTAATAGGAATCGCCTCTACCCATTTAGTGAAATACTCAGTAGTTGTTATGATAAGTATGTTTTTCAGAAGAACGGAGAGAAATTTTTCCAATTAAGTCTAATCCCCATTGGGAAAATGGCCAAAAGGCTTGTATGGGCTGAAGGGCTTGGGAAGGCACATGAGTCAAATGAGCATGTGTTTGGTATTTAATACATCGCTTAACATATGTAGAGAAATCATGCTCCATGGTGGGCTAGTAATATCCATTCATAAAATCCATTTAGCAATAGCCAATCCACTAAAGTGGCCCCCACATGTGCTATCATAATCTTGAGAAATTTCCCATTAGGTTTCTTGGGGTTCTAGACAACAAAGTAGGATACCATCATAACTCCTTTTATATAGGATGTCCCCCAGTGGCATGTATCGTGCTACCTTTTGCTTGAATGCTCGCTTAGTGGTGGATGGGAATTCGGATGAGAAGAATCCAATCCTTAGGTAGCCTCATAAATGGGTAAAGAAGGTAGAATAGGGATCTTAGGATATGGTAGCAATTTGGCACTCTCCTATAATAGTGAAGGTAGATGGTGTGGGTTGGGCTATGGTTTGGGTAAAGTTTTTAAAGAGTGGGGTTGTGATGGAAGGATGTTGATCAATCAAGGACTCAAGGGAAGAGAAAGGGTTCATATGAATTAGGGCATGGAGGAGGGTTCATATCTGAAATGTTTGAAGGGTGGGGGATTCAGTGGTAATAAAATTTACATCTCTTTCGACTATGGGTGAGGATGGATGAATAGTGGATTGGATGAGGGTTTTAACATGAAGGGTGGTGATATCATAAAAGAGGTTTATAGGGATCATAGATGATTTCTCTAGGATGTGTTGGATCTATTTTTTTTTGCAATTAAATGACATTGCCTAAGAGGTAATATTTGTAAAATATTCGCACAATTGCCTAAGAGGCAATCTTTGTAACAAGCTTCAAAATATTTATAGGGGGGATATTTTTCCATCAAAAGGGGGATAGTTTTGTAGCCATTAAATCTATTATGTTAAGGTCAAATGGAAGTTACTATGCCCTCCTCTCTCTTCTAGCTAGAGAGACCCTAAATCCTTTGATGAAAGGGTGCGAACATATGGTCTGAATACCATCTTCAGTTAGCTCCAAAATGCTGTCATAGTAAACCTAAGAGCACCTAATGCTGGTTACGACAGTGATTCTGAAGACAACAATTCTTTTGATAGCAGACCTGAGGATTCAACATCTCTTAAAGTTGCACCATAGGAACCTGAGATCATTTATCTGAGTGACAGTGACTATGTTGAAATAGTGGAACCAGAACCACATTCACCTTAAGTCATAATTGTTAGTGACAACAATGATTCTTTTGCTGATAATTTTGTCAATGAAGTGATCGGTGAACCTATGTAGGTAGAAAAATATCTCTATGAGAGAATTGACCAATTCATATTTTATTTAAATCTGTAATTTTATTTTGCAAAGCATAGTGCATTGTTTGTTTTGAAGAAAAAAAGAAGAGTATTTCTAGTTTATTTCTAAAAGTTATGGCATCAAATAATAATCTATCCTTACCAAATTTTAATGATGTAGATTATGAGTATTGGCCCATCAAGATGAGGACCTTACTCATTGGCAAAGGACTATGGGATGTAGTTGAAGAAGGTTATGCAAAACCTTTAGATTGGACCACTTTGAGTGCAGCAGATAAGAAGACAAAAAATGATGCACAAAAGAGCAATTATTTTGTCCTCTACCATCTCTAAGCAGCTTTTGAGAAGAACATATTTCCAAGGATTGCTTCCTATTTATCAGCCCAAGAAGCATGGAAAGCTTTGAAGGATAGTTATCAAGGTAATGATCAAGTGAAGCAAGTGAGACTTCAAACCTTGAAAAGAGATTTTGAAAATATCAAGATGCAAGAGAGTGAAACTGTAGGTGACTATTGTGTGAGAGTGAAGGTAGTGGTAAACAAAATGCAAACCCTTGGAGATAACATCACACCTGTAGTAGTGGTGAAGAAAGTGTTAAGGACACTTCTTCCTAAATGGAATCATATAGCTATCATTATAGAGGAGTCAAAAGATCTTTCTAACCTATCTTTTGATGCTCTAATTGGTTCCTTGACGTCTCACGAAGAACGAATACAAGGTTCTCCTTCAACAACCTATGGAGGTGATGACAAAGCTTTCTCATCCAATAAGGATGCAGGAAGAGGTCAAGGAAGAGATCAAGGTAGAGGACAAAGAAGAGGTAGATGAAGAAGCAACTCAAGAGGTGGCAATCAAGGCAGAGGTGGCAATCAAGGCAGAAGTGGTAATCAAGACAAAGGTGGAAATCAAGGACGAAATGACAATCAAGGAAGAGGAGGTGATAAAATAAAGAAATCTTGTTTAAATTATGGCAATCCCAATCACTTTGCTAGAGATTGTTGGTCCAAGACTTCTCAATGTGGAAGAGGTCAATATGGCAACTATGGTGAAGAAGAAGACACTTCAAATCTGTTTCTTACTTGCAAAAAATTAGATCAAAGTCTAAATGACACTTGCATTTTAGATACTGCTTGTTTCGATTACATGAGTGGCAAAGAAGAGCTCTTTGCTATAATGGATTCCACCTACAAATCAAGAATCAAGTTGGGAGATGACAAAGCTCTACAAGTTGAAGGTATTGGATCCATGGAGGTTCCAACAAAAGAAGGCACCAAAAAGGTAAATGACATCTATTACACCCCCAAACTCCAATATAATTTTCTTAGTGTTGGACAAATGATGGAGAAAAATTATAGACTTGTTTTTTATGAAGGAAAATGTGTAATTTTTTATAAGAACAATTGTAATAGAGTTGTTACCCAAGTACCTATGACACAAAATAGGTTGTTTCCTCTTAAGTTTGGGGAAAATGGAGGTGCTCAATTTGCTAGTATTACCATAGCAAATCCAAGTGTACTTTGGCACTTGAGATATGGTCATCGAAATTCGACAAGCTTGAAATTGTTAACTTCTCAAGCTATGGTGAGTGGAATTCCAAAATTTGATGAACACAAGGAGGTCTATGAAGGGTGCACTTTGGGCAAGCACTCAAGATCCAAGTTTCCAAAAGGACAAGCATGGAGAGCTCGACATCCACTCCAATTGGTGCATTCAGAAATTTGTGGCCCAATGTAAACCAAAAGCATTGGTAATAATTCTCACTCTCTTACTTTCATAGATGATTTATCTAGGATGTGTTGACTCTATTTTTTGAAAACTAAAGATGAAGCTTTTGATTGTTTCATAAATTTCAAAAATAATGTAGAGAAACAAAGTGAGTTTGTTGTAAAAATTCTAAGGACTGGTAGAGGAGGAGAGTATTCTTCAAATGCATTTCTAAAATATTGTAAATATTTTGGAATAAAAATTCAATTCACAACTGCCTACACTCCATAATAAAATGGTGTGGCTAAAAGAAAGAACCGCACCATAGTAGAAATGGCTAGATCAATGTTGTAAACTAAGCATCTCAGCAACATGTATTGGGTTGATGTTGTAAGAACTAGTGTTTACATTTTGAATAGGAGTCCTAATTCTAGTCTAGATGGGATAACTCCTTATGAAGGATGGAATGGCAAAAAGCCAAATGTAAAACACTTTAAGATTTTTGGTTGTCTTGCCTATGCCCACATTCTTGATGAGAAAAGAAAGAAAGTTGACCCCAAAAGTCAAGCATGTATTTTTGTTGGATATTGTGAGTCTACCAAAGCATAAATATGAATTAGGGAACATAATAATTAATTGAATTAGAAAATTACAAAGGCCTATATAGTGTATAAGCAGGAAAAACCGCTAACTATAATGCCTAAATTAGAAGATGCTTAATCGAAGCAAATTGAAACTCTTCTACCTAGACTTAGCCAAATATGTCAACCATTATATGTCGACCATATAAAAATAAATTAAATGATAAAACCTAAATGCTAACAACCTAGGGAGGCTATCATATCAGCAAATTGATTGGATGAGCGAGGAATGACAACAATCTCATACTAGTCAAGTTGGTCCAAAATCTTATTAATAATTTCTATGTAGGACTTCAAAATTGGACATCTACATTGATAGACTCCCTTAATTTGATTTACAATTAGTAGGGAGTCACCAAATATGTGAAGGTACTAGACGTGTATTGCTAAAATAGTCTGAAGTCCAAGGATGAGAGCTTCATATTCAACATTGTTTTTTGTGCAAGGAAAGTCCAATTTAAATGAAAAAGGGATAGGAACCCCTTGTGGAGTGACTAGGACTACTACACCACCCCCTTGCTCACATTTTGAACCATCAAAGAATAATATCAAGTCAACATCATCTTCAGGTGGTATAAATTCTTCTATTTTATCAACAACAAAGATGGAATCATCAAGAAGCTCAATTTTGAGAGGCTCAGTGTTAGGTAAAGGAGCTTCCTTAAGTTGGTCAGTAATGACCTAATCCTTAATGGATTTTTGGCTAATAAATTCGATATCAAATTCGCTAAGGAGCATAATCCATTTGGTGGTTTTACTATTTGCATATGTTCAACTCATCATATAGTGCAAGGGGTTTTATTTTGCCACCACATATGTAGTATGATTTAACATGTAATGTCATAATTTCTTGGTGGCAAAGACTACAACAAGACATAATTTTTCTACATAAGGATAATGGTTATCGTAGCTAACAAGTGTTTGACTTAGGTAGTAAATGGCATGTTTGTAATTCAAATCATTCTTTTGTGTGAGCATGGTCCCTAGGGCAAAGTTAGTAGTAGATATGTACAAGTGAAAGGGGATGTCTGGTTTAGGAGGAGCAAGAATTGGAGGAGAAGTGAGGTATTGCTTGATGTTATCAAAAGCGACCTAACACTCAAGAGTCTAGTCGAAGGTGACTCCATTTTGTAAGAGGTGATTTAAGGGTTTGCATTTATCATATAATTGGGCTATGAAGTGTCGTATGACCTAAATTTTGCCTTGCAATCTCCTTATTCTTTGAGATTCCTAGGGAAGGTATTTCAGTTATTGCTTTAACTTTATTCAGGTCTACTTGGATGTCTTCTTTGGAAACAATGAAGCCTAATAAATTTCCTAAGGTAACATCGAAGACACATTTCTTAGGGTTAAGCCTAACATTATGTTCTAAAATTCAGTCAAAAACCTTTCATAGAACATCGGGGTGATCACATCTATGTTGGGATTTAGCAAGAAGGTCATCAACGTAATCATCCATAATTTTATGCATATAATCATGTAAAATATAAGTCATAGATCTTTTATATGTGGCTCTGATGTTCTTAAATCCAAAGGGCATCACCTTGTAGCAAAATGCCCCCCATGGAGTGGTGAAGGAAATCTTGTGTTGGTTGGTAGGGTTAACTCGAATTTGACTATAATTCTATAAACCATCCATAAGGGATAACATTTCATGCCCAACTATAACATCTACTAATGTGTCAATATTGGGGAGCGAAAATTCATCCTTAGGACATGCTTTGTTAAGGTTTTGATAATCAGTGCATACACATATCCCCCCATTGGGTTTAGCAATAGGTACCATGTTAGCAACCCATTCAGAGTAGTCGATGGGTTGTATGAAGCCCACATCAAGTAAAATTTTGTAATTCTTATTTTACCATAAGGGCTATGGTGGGATGCAACTTCCACAACTTTTGTTTGATGGGTTGGGCATAAGGAGACAATACAAGGTTGTGGACCACAAAATTAGGATCTAATCTAGGCATATCTTTGTAAGACCAAGAAAACACTCACTTATATTCTTTTAGGAATGCAGTAAATTGGTTTTGTTCTTCTTTAGAAAGACATTTTCCTATTTTAATTATTTATGGGTTGGTGATATTGAAGCTAAGGTCTATGTCTAGGGTTTATTCAATTAACATGTGAGAATACTCCTCCAATTGGTGTGGTGTAGGTATTAGGAGTGGATCATTGGTGGGTGCAAGTGTAGGAGTGTCAACTGTATCGGTAGTGTATATGGTAGTGGAAGAGGATGAGGTATGGTTAAGGGTATATGGGATAAGTTGTTGGATGGGTAGAAAATCATCTAGACCTAGGGGTGTGGAAATGAGACTCATATCGATGGTATCGGGTTGAATAGGTAATAAGTGGTCAAGCTTAGTAGGAAGTTGTAGAGGAGCAAAGAGATCAAAAAATATCATGAGGATGTGGGGGTGTGATGAAGGTGTGATATGATATATCTCCTCCTCATTCTCTTCGTGGATGGAAAGGGTTTTAGTTAAGGAGGTAAGGGAAGGCATATCTATATAGCCAAGGCCTACTCGAGTATTGGGTAATTGATATGGAAGGTCAATAGGGGCACAGATGCCTTGATCGTAGTTCCCTAAGCCAAACCTACCAATGGCATTTCTAAAAATAGCATATGGAAAAAAATGGCTTAAATAGATAGTCAATATTAGTACAAAAATGGTCTTGGGAGGTGATGGAGGTGGATTATAATGTAGGTATGCTGAGTCCCCCATAAAAAAAATTGGTGTGGTGCGGTGATGAACCTTAAGACACAACAACACCTATAGCTAAAGGTGTATCTCGGGGTCTACCAAAATATTTGATGGACTCAACATGGGGTAGGTTTTTAATAGTTACATTATGTATAAGATACTCACCTATGGTCGGGTTAGTCATATGTAAATTAACATGCGGTATTGTGGTGGAAGGTGAGCAAAGAATTATGGAAGTGGTAGGGGTGTCTTCAAATTAGGGGAATGGAGGAATATTAGATGAGGTGGATGAGGGGATATGTTGTGGCCTCTCCACAACTAGCCCCAATATTTGGGAACCCACCTTTAAATTTTGCTATTCTGGGAATTTTTGTTTCGTTGTGGGGTAGTTTGGATAGTATTGTATGCCCTTCGTTGCTTTTGAGTAGTGTGTGTGAGATAGTTAAAACGTTGAAAAATTGTAATAATTTGAAATCATGTCTCAAGGGTTTGTTTAAATCATGTTTTAATAAAAAACTTTAAAATATAAAAAATAAAAAAAAGAAAGAAAAAATATATAGTATTATTATATTTCATATAATAATAATAATAATAATATATATATATATATATATATATATATATATATATATATATATATATATATATATATTTATAATAAAATATATATAGTTATATATAGTTGTGTTTGCTTTTGATCTTAGAATTTTAATTGTTTGTTTTAGAATGTGAGTGTTTAGTCTTAGTGTTAAAATGTTAATGTTTTAGAACATTGTTAAAGCCTTTACTTTTATATTGTTAATAAGTTTTCAAATTTAAAAAAAAGTGTTTATGTTGTGTTGTGTGCAGGTAATACAACAGGGCGTATGGTGACTTGGACATGAACGATTTGGTGGGGTCAACATGGGCCACTTGACATGGAGCCTCTGTGGATCCCGATGCCATTTGCCGATGTAGTAGACTATAGTAGTGGATTCTCGGAGGGAAGATTATGATGGGGCATGCAATGTCGGAGGTGTAGAAGCTAACCAGGCAACATATGATTTGTAGAAGCAGACATCAAATGATAGCCAACACACAGATTTTTTTGACCTTGAGCATCATGATATGGATTGCTAAATATGGTTGGACCCCATAGGCTACGAAGTGTATAGTGATGTGAAACAAATTTTCGACATGGACGGGCACGACAGTCGATGGTGATAAAACGAGAACTACCTTCGAATGCTTTTATTGAAACATGAACAACAAGGCCATAGCAAAATTAAATGGACCATCAATGGTGACAGAATCGATGATGATATAGCAGGTTTGGAAGAGGTATTAGAGTGGAATGAAACTCTATGTAGATGGCATCCAACTGGCGACATAGCTATGCACGTAGACAAACAGATCAGCGGCCATCAATACAAATTATCCATGAGGCTATTTTGTCTAAGTGGGATGGTATGGAAGGACAACATCATGGGCCAGCATAGCAAAAGGTGAGGATTAGGGATAGACTTGCCAGGGTAGAGACAAAAGTGACATTATACTATAGACTATGACAAGAATAGGGCATGTTACCCAGGCGTTCACAAAAAATGTACAAAAAATGGTGGTTATATTTGGCGAAACTATCCAAAACTACAAGAGGCGTTAAACAAAAGAAATATTCAAGGGTTACAAGGCGGAAGAAAGGAAGCATTTCCAGAGAGGGTGTTTTAAATAGACCAAAAAAATAGAAAACAAAGGTTGGAAATTTTTGGGAACAGAGTTGTAGTATGTAACTGAATCTTTTCTTTTTGAAGTTTTTCTACCACCTCGTTGGACGAAGTTGTATTCTGCAATTTTCGAAGCTTATTGAAAATCTTTTATTTTTTTTTGCAATACATTGATATACAGTAGGTTTATGCATTGCATATGGTTACTTGCATGATATGTTTAGTGTATTTTTTACCTTCCTTAGATCGCACCGCATTACCTTTATGGTTACATGAATACGATCCTTTTTTAATACCGGTTTTTCTACAGAAAGCTAACATTTGCAGGGTTTATGGGAAGCTCTAGATTGTAGCATTTATTTATTTCTGTCATTTTACTTTATTTTATTTCTCAAACTCTGTCTTTTCAATTTTATTTTAAAATCATCAAAATAAAATATAAAAAATCCAAAAACAATGACTTAAATTTAATGAATAAGCTTTAAAATTTGATTTAAAGCAATTTCTATTTTGTTTCCAAGCAAAGGCAGGTCTCCAGAATTATCTAAAGGGCATATTTTTTACTGGAGTTTTGTAGTTTATGATTTTACAGGTTTTCGTACTTAGAAGCAAGATGTAGATTTCAAGCCTTACATTTCTGTTTGCAAATCATAAATTAGTTTCCCTTAATGAAAATTACAATTTTATTTAAGGGGAACAATTTTATGAGGTATTTTAAAATATGTGTTCTTTACTGAATTTCCTACATGAAGATTACAGTTTCATGAAAGGGAGGTGATTTCATTGGCCATCATTTTAGAACGATAAATTGACCCAGCTTTATGAAAATCAATTTCATTAAAGAAGGTTATTTTATCCGACACATCAAAGGCTATTACAGCTACCAAGTTGGTCATCCACTATTACTCTCTTTTAATGGTTGAAGCAATATAAAAGGAATCATTTCATCATTTCAAACTCACATTTTAAATGCAAATTTTATATTTTATTTCATGTTTAAAGCAAGGTACAATAAAAAGATAAATTGGTTAAAACTTGCTTAACTAAAAAAAGATAAAATCCATCTAAAAATTTTCAAGCTAAAAGGAATTTCACTCCTACATCGTGGTCATATGAGGGCCAATCACATTTATTCTCCATTTAAATTCCATGAACAATGATAGCATAACATACTAAAGTAACCCCAATACAAGTCCCTTGTTAACAGTTGTTTTGCAGAGCACTAAGGTATTCCAAGCACTTTTGATACATTTATACAAACATACATGCACACATTAAAGTAAAAGGAACCTTGGAGAAGTTTATACTTCTTTGCAAGAGAGGGTTTTCAATAAAAATCCTAACGGTGAGTATGGTTTTGCACTTGGGCAAAATTACCACTCAACAAGATAGTGTATGGTAAAATATCTTGTGATGAGGATGAAGGGTTATTTGAGGTGTGGGGTGAGACATGGGGATCCTCTTATTGAGAGGTAAGAGTGGTAGAATTAGAGATAGGATTGGTGATGGGATTGGGGTGATGGTCTATGGTTGTGGGTGAGGGAAGAGATGTCTATATAGGGGTATGATCTTGGGATTGGGCCACTGTCAGTGCCAAGACATAGGAAATAGTGTGGGTTGTGGGTGAAGGGGTAGAGGTATTGGTATTAGGTGTAAGAGAAAAATGTGTAGTGGGGAGTGAAGGTTGTGAGGGATCGATGATCAAATTACAGTATTTAAATGGTTCATCATCTACCGGTATGCAATGGATAAGGCCATCATGCACAAACTTTAGATAATTATGTAGGGTAGATGGTGTAGATACAAAAACCTAGCCACTTATTGTCCATCCAGGTCTTCCCATAATTTTTACCCATTATTTACATATATTTATATATATTTGTTTAATATATATTAAAATATTAATATTTTATATTATATTTTTATATATATTTAATAAATGTGTATACATATGTGTAAATTAATCCTATCCATCCATATTAGTCTAATCCTAGCCATTCATCTGCCTTAATCCATGTCATCTACCCAGATTTAATCTCTATCCTCCATCACGTTTTAATCTTGACCACATAAATTGTGTTTTTGAAACCCTAATGTGCCCTAGGAGAGATTATAAATAGGATTCATTTCGATGACTCAACCCCTAAGTTTTTGAAGTCCCTGAATCCTCCAAGTAATTTGTGACCTGAGCTTTCAAAAGTCCTTAAATTTCTTTCATCCATCGTTGTCCTCGTCCTTGCACCCACCATCACATCCATCATCGTAGCCCTTGCTTGAAGTAGATCTGCTTCTATAGATCTTGCTTCAACTCTCGAATGCCCCTCTACTACTCTCGAGCGCCTATTTGCTATCTTTGAACACCCGCCTACTATTCTCGAGTTCCATTGGGCACTTTTCGTTGACCCCTAGCACCCACGACGTTCTTTGCTACCACCAAGCACCCGTGGGTATTTTAGACCAAAGGTCTGTAGCCCTACTAACCCTCAGGTGTCTCTAAGGCATCTGTGCACCATATTCCTACAACAATGATAATGACAGATCAAAAAATGTCAAGTTCACAAGGTAAATCTTCTATTATTGTATTAATTTTATTATTTGCATGCAGTTTATCATTTGGCATTTAGGATTTTTATTAATTTCTAAGGGTCTCACATAGTGGAGCCCTCAAAATTACTACTAATCCTCTTTTGTCATTTTTTGTATGTAGGTCAGGAGATATACATGCATTGAGTAGTTGTTTAAGTCCGATCAAAGGATATCTGAAGCCCATTCACTTTTGTTGGGATCAATCAAGGGTGAAGACACCACATTGATTTGTTGGCTAGGGTTTCGAAGAACCCTAGAATATTGAGATTATTGTATTGAGCAATAAAGCTTTGTAAAAACCTCAATATGGGGCATATTTGGTTGTAATATCAGAAATCCACTTGGGAATAAAAATTAAATTTATTTATGTGCAATCACATGTTTTTATCTTGCTTTAATTGTTCATTTATTTAAGTTTAGTTATTTTTTGTTGTTCGATTTGCATCTACAAATGGAACACATGCATCTCTTAAATCCATGATCGTCCCAAGAGGATGTTATATTGCAACTCTCTCTCAATGATGTATAGCAAGGTGTGGATGGTTTTGGGACCAACTTGGATGGGCAAAACAATGGTACATAGAGCTGGGCAAAAAGCATCATTAAAGGCACGAAGGGTGAAATCAGAACGAACTATATATTGTGAAGGAATATCAACGTGTTTAAGGGCCACTGATGTAATGATACTAATGGAATATCCTGTATCAACCAAGACCCTCTTAAATACTAGGTCATTAATATAAACAATAATATGCATAGGGGGATCAGGTGCTCCTGTAGGCATTTTCTTAATCTCACAGTCATAGAAAGCAATGGCTAGTTCAGTGTAGGTATGAATATGACCTATGAAATTTGTAAAGGCTTGTGGGTCTTGGGAAGGAACATCAATGTGATCAACATTTAGGGTTGAGAATTCTTCTCCCAAACATGAGCCTTCGTAAAGTCGAGAGTTATGCTTATCAATAGGGAATTTAACACACCCACCCCCTCACACACTAGCTCATGCCGTGGTTTAAAATTTTGAATCTTGTATATGTATAATTATGAAAGTTTTTTTTAATTTAGGGAAAAACCCTTGCGGGGCCATTTTGGTTTGAGAAACTACAACCAGGTGAATCTACATCATCAATATCACCATGGAGTTGCGCTCAACCCTGACCGCACCAGCATAATCAACTAGATTTTAGATACCCAATGTACGTTCGATAGGGTGAAGATTCGAACAAGAGACCTCCCTTGGAGGATTGCCATACCCTCTCCAACTCACCTATAGCACGTAGATATGTATAATTATAAAAGTGGATGTGTATAAGAAGTATTTACTCAATACAAAAAAAAAGTTGAATGTAAAGATAAAACATATTTCAATCCATTGGTCTGGTGGTTTATTGGAAAAAAGAGTGATTCTTCTCAGCACGATCTAATAAGAGAGTCTGTGTTGAGGTTGACCTCACACAATATCTCAGAGAACTTGTGGAAATTCAGGTTGGAACAGAGCGTTTTATGCAAAAAATTGTTTACTATAATTTGTTTAATACTTATTTTTGGTGTCAATCCACCATGCATCGTATCAAGGATTGTCCGCTGGTTGCTCGAAAACCTTTGATAGTTTCTCTTGCTCCTCAACTTGTGTATGTACCTTCCAAACCCTCTATTGAGGGTGATTAGATTATAGTTTTGTTGAGTGGTAATTTTACCCAATTGCAAAACCACACTCACCTTACGATTTTGGATCACAAAACCCTCTCTTGCAAAGAAGTTAAAACAAAACAACTTCTCTAAGGTCTTTGCTATATTAGCATTTGCACATGTGTATTAGAAATCTCCATGAAGATATATCAAATAAAAGCTAGGAACATCTTAGTGATTAAATGTTAGGAATACCTTAGTGATTGCAAATAACTATTAATAAGGGGCATGTGTTGGTTTATTTTACCATGCTATATCAATGATTGTTCATAAAAATTAAAGAAAAACAAATGTGAATTGGCCCTCATATGACCACATGAACATATTGGATCACAAAACCCTCTCTTGCAAAGAAATTAAAACAAAACAACTTCTCCAAGGTCTTCGCTATATTAGCATTTGCACATGTGTATTAGAAATATCCATGAAGATATATCAAATAAATGCTAGGAACACTTTAGTGATTGCAAGTAACTGTTAACAAGGGGCATGTGTTGGTTTATTTTACCATGTTATATCAATGATTGTTTAGGTAGATTTTATATTCCTTTATTAAGTAGATTTTAAACAAGTTTTATCTTGTATTAAATCCTACTTTAAGCATGAAATAAAAGATAAAATCTATCTATGAATATGAATTTAAAACGATGAAAAGATCCATTAAATGTAGCTTCTATCATGAACATAAAGAAAGCCTTTGATATAATTAATAAATTCTCCCTCCTTGATAAAATTAATTTTCATAAAGAGACCAATTTATTGCTTTAAAATAATGACCTCATAATGTCATTATGAATTATCCCTTTTTAATGAAATCAATTTTCATAAAAAAAAAATTAATGTTTTAAAACACTAGCCTTTGATGTAATGATAAATTACCTCTCTTTGATGAAATCAAAATTTACATAAAGAGATGTGCATTTATTGCTCAAAAAGTGATAGTTTATGAATGCCATAAAAAATTATCTCCCTTTAATGAAATTGAAATTTTCATAAAGGAAAGTTCATTTATGTTTGCAAATATGAATATAAAGCAGAAAATTTTGATTTGCCTTGAAAATGTAAAAAAAATAAAATTCCGAAATTATAAAAAACCCTTAAAACATCAGTTTTCAAAATGTTTATAAAATCGAATGGCCTCGGAATGAGTTCGAATTTGTTTCTGATGAAAGTTTGAAGCTCATTCTTCACACCCTTGTATTTATTTTTATCATTTTATTTTTTTGCGATTTTTATTTTAATGGCCGAAGTTTTAAAAAAATCTGCAAAATAAAAGTTAGAAAAATAAAAAATAAAATCTGAAATAAACTTAAAAATCTGCAAAATAAAAGTTAGAAAAATAAAAAATAAAATCTGAAATAAACTTGAATGTTGAAAACGTAAACATGCAAAGCCTTTTCAGTTTGATGGCACCCTGTCCTGCAAAACCGAAGATGTGAGAAACACTTGCATGCAACTTAATCTATTCCAACCTGCATTTGCACAATCAAAATAAACTAAGTGCTAGCTTCTAAGGACACTAAAAATAATTTTCAGACTTCAAACATTCATTGATGTAACCATAAAATTGCATTAAACATCATTTATAAATCTGAAATCTGACAAGGGAAAGATAAAAAGTTAAATCCAAGTATGCAAAACATTCTCCTCCTATTTTACTAATAAAGCCCAAATTTCTGAAAAAATACTTGCATTAAAAATGATGTTTCCATTTTTTACATTGATATTTCGGCAGCATTTCTGGTCTTGCAAAAAGAACCAGCCCCTTGGTTTTTGTTTTGATGACAGATTTAACGTTGCCCCAAAACCCCTTCGTTTCATTTTCCATGCCTCTGTTTGGCCTTTGTTTGGATTTCTAAATTTTTGGATTTTTTTTTCTGCTTGGTAACTGTTTTTCCATTTCTTCGAAGGCTTACCCATCTAGCTCAAATGACTTTGAAATGTTTTCCATAACGTATCCATTATTATGACTTTATTTACCTCCAAGAACACGACGTCCTCATGCCACTTTATATAATAAAGAATATATACAATATAGTCCACATTATAGAGTTTTGTTAATTGTGGCCCCATCTAAGGAGGACACCTTGTCAAAATATAAATTCAACTCATTACAACCTATCCTCTCCCTATCCTCTCGCACACTAATAGCGTTTATTCCGATGAATAACATCTTGGCCACCATTTCTAAGAATTTAAGTAACGCCTTCTTATATCGTCAGTCATCCATCATTTCTTTGCGACTCGTCGCAACGTTCGGGTTGATCGGTAGACCCCTATGAGCGATAGCCACCATGCTTCTTGCTGCGTGGATCTACGCCCGTCGCCGTATCCTCTCACTGCTACAAAATTTGCACTGTACGTAACAGCCACTACGTTGTTTACGTGTTCTTTCCACTCACACTAGACCTAAAAATCGTGTGGTCCACCCCCTCAAGATGCTCTATCATTTGCAACCCTGTATTCCATGTCTACGCAGGGCTATTCACCTAGAGTATAGTAATGTGGCCGCCATATTATCATTATCATCGTACGCTACTCAATCTCACACGGTCTGTCGTTGAAGAGGTTGAATCCCAACTGTTTAGACTATTGCGAATCCACTATTATGGCGGCTCCCACATTGGCATCCCTCGCATCATCGTCCTAGATTTCTGCTACCTTCGCCTAATGATGAAACCAAACCTATGTAGCGTACTCAGCTGCCTCATCCTCGGCTATGTTTATGAGCGATGTGTTGCGGTTTAATTGACTCAACATTTGCACTGGCGCATATTCTACATGTTGAGACCATCGCAGTTTCTACAATGGATGTAGTCTCTACCCCTCTACCCGATTATCCCTTTCTTAGACTAATAAATCGGAAGCATGATCTTCCTTATGACTCCCAGAGAAATGGGAGTTCCCTTCTCACTTTCTATCACTTTCTATATCACCAACTGTCGTTCGTGCTCTAAATAGTTGTTGTCACGCTGTGAATGGTCCACACCATATTCGAACCCCGACACTACCACAGTTCATCCACTGTGTGTGTCCTCGTCTACGATCGACTGTATTCTCCTACGTGGACTTGGATGCCCCATATCTTTGTTTCACCAAACGCCTATCTACTCATCCACGCTTTGTTCGTAAACCTTTGTTGACAACCAATAGTTCCACGTCATCATTTATGACTCGATGTGTTTTTTCCTCACAAGACCATTACCACTACTTTTGTCGTGTTCGATTTCGTCTGATTTGTCATTCCCATAATCAAACAGTATAATCTGCTCCTTGTTGCTCGACCAAGCGTCCCTCACTGATCTACCATCGTAGCCTATGTCCACTGCTACTCCATAATTAATCTCGATGATCTTCACGGAAGCTATCGGTGTTTCTTCTATCGAGGTATATCTCCTTCGTGCCAATTCGATATTGTCCATCTCATCCTGTCGGTGCCACGTCCGTGTTATTGCTCCACCTCATCAGTTTCGATGTCCACCTTTCATAATGGTTAAACTAACGTTACCTCAAAATCGATGCACGAATTCATGTTACGTACAGCCCTGGCGTCGGCTTGGCCATTCAAACCCATTTTCGCCTCTACACTGTCCACGTAGGTTCCTGTCTTTGTTGTGTGATCGGGTTTGAAAACCCCTATCCGTCGCTGGTTGAAAGTTGCTATTGAGGTTGAGTTAATGTCCACTCCACATCCATTTGTTGAGGTCGTTAATTGCATCCAGTGTCTTCTGCGCTTGTTCATCGGCAGCAATCTATTTCGCCCGTGTCAGTTTTAGTGGGGCCCATTGTGTGGTATAGTCAGTTGAAGACAAAAGACTATGAAAGCCATGTCCTCAATGCCTTGGACACCATGCCTTCATCGCCATGTTCACATATGGGAGTCGATCACTATCTTCCATTTTCATCACATCCGAGGTCTCCACTGCCAGGTCACCAGGTTTGTCCATGCAATCCATCTGACGCCTAGTCACCTACGCTGTCGTCGAGCTCACCTAAAACATATCCCTGCGCAAACCATAAAGTCAACTATTAGGCACCTTTTAAAACCAAAATGAATAATTATCCCAAACCAAGCAATCAACTATGCATATATAATAATACATGCATATCATTACATTTACTTTTATCTTTATTCACCGTATTGGACTTATTAAACCTTATTTTATATATTATATTATTATATATAATATATATTATATTTATTTATTTATTTATTTTTTGTTATTTTATTTTATACATACAAACGACAAAAAATACAAGAGTCTAACAATAACATTGCTAACAACAAAAATGATAATGAAAATCATCAGCAATAAAATGATGACAAAAATATCATTGACAACAAAATTGATGATAAAAAATCGTCGACAACAAATTGACGATAAAAATATCGTCGACAACAAATTGACGATAAAAATATCATCGACAACAAATTAACGATAAAAAATATCATCAACAACAAATTGACGATAAAAATATCATCGACAACTGCTAATAATCAATTAACAAAACTACAACCCAAAACCAAGCAACCTACCAGACACTTAAAACGACACAAAAACACCCAAACACAAAAAAAAGGTGGGTCCCAAATTTTGGGGTGAGTTGTGTGACAATCACAACAAATGACGACTCTGCTGGGAAATGCTCCTGAGCATTTTGGGTGAAGAACCCAATCTGAACCAAGAACACACAAGATCAGCGAAACATAAATTACTTAGCAATGTCCCAAGAAGGTGGGGGTAAGCAACTTCGAATAGAAACAATTAATCCATATGCCTTTGCTCAGTGTGTGAAAAAGTAATTTATTTTTGCATCTCTAAAAACCTTCCGAATTACATCATCTGATTCACATTTAGGCTATGAAGCACGACTCATAGGAGAAAGCTTTTATAGATAGAGCCCTACTGCTAGTCAAGCGTATATAACCTTGGTAGGGTTTATCTAAATCACCCTTGTATTTTTCTTAATACTTTGCAAAGTCTTTCTTATAATCGAGCTATGTCTAGACAGAGCCCTAGTGCCAGTCAGGCGTCCATAGCCCCAGTAGGGTTTATCTAGATTTTGTGACTGATTTGATCAAGCTTTTCAATGCTTGTTTTCTTTCTCTCTTTTTTTTTCTTTATTCTTTTTTCTTCTTCTTTTTTTATAGCTTTGCAAACATTTATGTATCACTAGGGTTAGGAAGCATAGAGATAGAGTGTGTTGAATTTTTGCCTTAATCTGCAAATCAAGACAACTTCATCCTTCACAATTTCCATAAATACCCTTTAATATGTGAGTTACTGTTGACAATTCTGTCACATTACACAAGGGGTAGAAAAAAATCAATTTTTTTTTTCCTTTTGTAAAGTGTTTCTTTTGTTGCTTCAAAAGCATTTGTAAGTGTTGCAGCAATTTTGGCTTTCAATGCCATCCACTTGTACACAGAATTAAAAAGGAAAAGCTTCGCTGCCAAACAGGCCAAAGAAAATAGCTCCGCCAAAGGAAAGAAAGGTTGTCGCGATATCGCGACATGAAAACGGTCGCGATATCGCGACATGTCGCGTTTTCGTGATCGCAGCAAAGAAGAAGGAGCAAGCAGGCAAAACTGTCACGATATCGCGACAAAACAACCGTCGCGATATCGCGACATAAAACAAGGAAAAGCGCAAGTAGAGATGAGCCAAAGGACAGAAGTTGTCGCGATATCGTGCATGTCGCATTTTCATGACTGGCAATGAAGAAAAGGCACAAGAACGAGAAAGCGTCGCGATATCACGCATGTCACGTTTTCGCGGTCGACAGCGAAGAGAAGCGCCAGGGCGAGAAAGTTGTCACGATATCGCGCATGTCGCGTTTTCGCGACCGACAACAAAGAGGAAGGGCAAAGGCCGGAAAGTGTCGCGATATCGCGACACGTCGCATTTTCGTGACTCCAAGCAACAAAAGAAGACAAAGGGCACACACTCCAAGCCGGGTATTTTCTCGAGACCATCAAAGTGCCTCGTAAATGCAATTTTGCTTGCTCGATAAACATGCTGCTCTTTTTGGGAATTGAAAGCGAAGTGTCAGTCCCTGAAGGAGAAGTTCGGCGAGCATGGCGGCCACTCGAACATTGCACCAGGGATGCTCAGGCGGTTCATTAATGCATTCTTTCGCGGTTGACCCGATCATAGTTGCCTTTTCGGGTAATGGATTAGAAAGCTCAGTCTCGAGGGCCGCGAGAAGCCGACTTCTCAGATCTCAAGAATATTTCACCATTCTGTGTAATTATGACTCAGAGGGTCGGGTCCTCTATAAAAACCCAGATTTTATAATGTAAAAGGGGGGGGAACTATCTGCTAGAAAGCTGCTGTAACTTGATGTCCTGCGATTAATACTAAGATACTTTGAGCTCATTTCTTCTCTTTTATGCTGCCTTCCGTGCTTGATTCTTCCATCTCTCTTTGTTTGTAGACTGAGATGCTGAACTCTGCGTCCGGGGTGCAATCAAGGACAGTGTCCTGAAACTCGTTTGGAAGGATACATAGGAGTAGATAAGTGTTGTGTTGATTTTCTTTTATGCTGCCTGCCTCACTTGATTCTTCCATCTCTCCTCGTTTGTAAACTGAGATGCTGAACTCTGCGTCCGGGGTGCGATCGGGGACAGTGTCCTGAAACTCGTTCGGGAGGATACATAGGAAGGTTGATACCACATTTCCTTCGTTTTACTCTTGGTGTTCTTTGCTGCTATTCAAGTTGCTAGTTGGTGATCGTGCTTCCGGTTCTCTCCCACCTCAAGTCATAACTCTCTCTTCCCTTAACCCATATTTATTTATTTTTCTAACCCTTATCCCTTTTATCTCTTTCCTACACTCTTGTCTTCAAACCCCAAAAGTAGTTTAGCATAGGAGTCGGCCTCTCTCCGGAGATCGGCATGAGGGGCATCTCTTCCCCTCGGCATTTCAATGTTGGTCATAGGTCCAGGGCGCACAAATCATCGAAAGTCCTTTCCTGTGCGGATCTGGTTACCAACAGTTTTGGCACGCCCGGTGGGACCCAACTGTATCTGTCCTGGATAAATCCATAACCAGTCAAGGTCCCAATTTTTTAACTCAATCCCATTTCACCGGGGCCACTAGTTCTAATCAGTTCCTGGTGTGACCCGGTCAGTCTCACCTGACTAGTGGTAGTGAGATCTGATGCTCTCATTATCGAAAGACTTATAGCATCTGGCGACTCTGTTCAACTCGAAAATCTCCAAGTCGTAAAGACCAGTTCCCAAATCTGTGCCTTAATGGCAAAAGTCCCCATGTTTTAAGGAAGCCCGAGTTGGTGAATCTCTGGCTTGCCTCCATCTGTTAAAATCACCTGGCGACTCTGACTAAGCTGAAGATCCAGATTTCTTGATCGTAGGCACCTTTCTAAGTTGAAAGAAGACATCCCGGAGGAATCAAGGTTCGGTGAGCAGCCTTGACCTCGCAAGCGGAGAAAAGTATGTTCACCTGGATAGCAAATGCAGCAGCAAATGCCACCCAGGACGTTCCCATCATGGGATTCGCTGTCACCACTAAATCTAGCGAGACAAGGGCAAGTGCCACCTGCTGCAATAAAGAACATCCCAACGTTCGACGAAACTGGGAAGACTGCTCTAGAACACATCAAGGACATAATCTCTCTGGCTGCAATCTACGACATCACAGAGGAACAAGTGATGGTAAAGCTTCTGGTCCTGTCCCTTAGAGGAAAGCTCCTCTACTGGTATAGATCTCTACCGCCCGATGCTATTACGGGATGGGACCAGCTAGCCGGGCAGCTGATGGGAGACTTCAATGAGTCCTCCGATCCTATCTCTCTTCTGCATCAGTTCACTTCAATACAGAGACATCCACAAGAGGAGATCATAGACTTCAACGTTAGGTTCGCTCGAACCTGGCAGAGGGTACCAGTTGGATTTCGGCCAACCGACGAAGCTGCAACGCTCTATTTCCTTCGGGCTTTCAACCCCGATATCGGTCTCATGATAAGATACTCTAACGTTGATACTTTTCTTGAGTTGTATGAGTTAGCTAAGAGAGCGGAGATGGATTTAATAGCTGTGGGCAAGCTCCCCCAAAGGATGCCGACGCCCATACTTCTCGAATTCTTACAACTCCAGTATGCAAGCGCAGCCGCTTCACAAATCTCCACCACCTCTGCACTCCCGATCTCACCTTGGAACCCGAATCCTATTGTGTCTCAAGTCTCCTCTCCACAAATTCATTTTCCCACATTTTCAACCCCACATCCCGCCCTGCCTCCAATACCGACCATGGCTTCATTGCCATTCATTCCAAAAGCCGATGACATACAAGCTAAGATTCTGCAAGAGTTGCAGTCTCTGAGCTCCACAGTTCAGATGTTGTCCAACGACATGACCATTGTAAAGAAGAAACAAGCGCAACAAGAGTTTCTACCAAGAGGGTCTTATCCTACGCCTGCGCTTACTAAAGACCAAGCAGTCCAGCAAGGGGAGGCTTCGACGAAAAATGCTGTGATTGATGAAGCTCCGAGCACTCCCGAGTGTGTATATCGGTGCTCCACATGCAACGATCCGCATGAAAAGAATACCTGCATGCTGCACCAACACTATGTACAAACGCTGGCAAGCAGTATTCATGGCGGTCAAGTCAATGTCATCGGGCAAATGAGTCAGAACCTGGCGATTGGCGAAGAGGAGCCGATTGAGGTGCTTTCTAGAGGAGGAAAGGAGGCAATTGAAGTGAATGCTACTCAGATGGCTCCCTTAAAAGTGCACGCTCGATCCGAGAAGGGACAACCATCTTCTTCAACCCCATCACCCCAACCAATATTTTTTGCTCTTGTCTATCCTGCACAGTATTCATCATGGCAGACCCTTCATACCGAGCAGATGCCTGAGTTGCACTCGTTTGTAGCTCAAGAGGCGAGTTCCATCCAAGCCCAACAATGGCAATATGCAAGCTTTGCTTCGGCAATAAGCAATATGGTTGCTTGCATGCCTCATCAAGAAGCTGAGCCCAAGGAGATCCTGGAAGCCGATTTATCACGGGAAAAGCCCTATCATCGCAGCAAGGAGTTGGAGGAGCTCATATTCAAGAGTCCGCAGCCGGTGGACTCTCTAAAATGGTGGTATCGGTTCCAGTCATCACCACAACCGGTACCCACAAAAGACCCCCATGCGGCGAACTTCTTCGATGCACCATTCATCACTAGTATGGGTACTGGCAAAGGTGATAACCTGCCACGTTGCACTCTGTTTGCAACATGGACAACTTCGGGCAGAGGCCAGTCGGACTTCAAGGATCAGCTGAAGTTCAATCAGATCTGGTCCGGGCACTGCAGGTTCATCGGATAAGCACCCGAAGCTGGTTTTATGGTAGCGGCATGCCAGCCATGTCGCAAAATTTTGTGTAAATACTGTAAATAGCTCGGCTAGTAAATAAGTGCCGAAAGCACTAAGTGTTACTTGGGAGCTTAGGCACAAGCAAAAATATGCTATCAGTGGATGGTCAGAGAAGGAGATAATGGGAATGACTCTGTTGCCCAATGGATAAAGGCCTAGGATCTCTGCATTTAGACTAGCAAAATGCCCCGCGAGCCGCCAAGAATGTTGACAATTCTGTCACATTACACAAGGGGTAGAAAAAAATCAATTTTTTTTTTCCTTTTGTAAAGTGTTTCTTTTGTTGCTTCAAAAGCATTTGTAAGTGTTGCAGCAATTTTGGCTTTCAATGCCATCCCCTTGTACACAGAATAAAGAAGGAAAAGCTTCGCTGCCAAACAGGCCAAAGAAAATTGCTCCGCCAAAGGAAAGAAAGGTTGTCACGATATTGCGACATGAAAATGGTCGCGATATCGTGACATGTCACGTTTTCGCGACCGCAACAAAGAAGAAGGATCAAGCAGGCAAAACTATCATGATATCGCGACAAAACAACCGTCGCGATATCGCGACATAAAACAAGGAAAAGCACAAGAAGTAGAGATGAGCCAAAGGACATAAGTTGTCGTGGTATCGTGCATGTTGCGTTTTCGCGACCGATAGTGAAGAAAAGGCACAAGAACGAGAAAGCGTCGCGATATCGCGCATGTCGCGTTTTTGCGGTCGATAGCGAAGAGAAGCTCTAGGGCGAGAAAGTGTTGGCAATTTTGGGTACCTTGAGTACATTGCCTTTGCCTAAGTTTAGTTGTTGTCATTGATGTCAAGGAGCTATTGGTAGATGTTGTTTTTGATGTCGAGAAACTATTGGAGCAATTTGTTTTTATGTCCAAGGATGTGTTTTTGTTGAAGGTTTCAGTTGGTCAGTAAGTCTCCAAGAAAATCAGAGTAGCCCAGTTGCCAAAAATCCAGAAAAGGATAAAGTAGAATAAGTTTGTAGGCTGCTGGAAAAACTGTCACGATTTCGCGACATGTTTGAGGAGAGAGAAAGTCACGATTTCGCGACATGCAGGAAGGCAGAGGCAAAGCGGGCAAAAGTGTCATGATTTCGCGACATGTTTGAGGAGAGAGAAAGTTTGGCCAAAACTGTCACGATTTCGCGACATGCAGGAAGGCAGAAGCACAACGGGCAAAAAGTGTCACGATTTCGCGACAAGTTTCGAAGAAGTTGTACGGATGCAGAAAGTGTCACGATTTCGCGACAAGTTGAGTTGGCAGTGTTGAGTTGCAGGAAGTGTCACGATTTCGCGACAAGTTTCGAAGAAGTTGTATGGATGCAGAAAGTGTCACGATTTCGCGACATGTTCCAGTTTCACGAGCAGTTGGCAAGAAAGATCCTAAGGCAGCGAAAGCGTCGCGATTTCGCGACATGTTTCATTTTCGCTAGTGCAAACCAAGAAAAGGATGAAGAAGCAAGAGGTGTCACGATTTCGCGATAGAGTTGCTGATGACGTCAGCAAAAGGCAAAGGTGTCACGATTTCATGACAGTTGCGGAGAAGAAGGCTTTGAGGTCCAGAGCGTCATGATTTCACGACCAAAATCATGATGACATCAGCAAGAGGCAAAGGTGTCACGATTTCATGACAGTAGCGGAGAAGAAGGCTTTGAAGTCCAGAGCATCACGATTTCACGACCAGAATCATGATGACATCAGCAAGAGGCAAAGGTGTCACGATTTCATGACAATAGTGGAGAAGAAGGCTTTGAAGTCTAGAGCATCGTGATTTCGCGACAAGATTTATGATGACGTCAGCAAAGGCTATAGTGTAGCGATTTCGCGACAACAAACCAAAGAAGGTGTACGGCAGACCAAGGCATAGCGATATCGTGACAAGATTTACGATGACGTCAGCAAAGGCTATAGTGTAGCGATTTCACGACAACAAACCAAAGAAGGTGTACGGCAGACCAAGGCATAGCGATATCGTGACAAGATTTACGATGACGTCAGCAAAGGCTGTAGTGTAGCGATTTCATGACAACAAACCAAAGAAGGTGTATGACAGACCAAGGCATAGCGATATCGCGACATGTTTGAGTTTCGCACGAGAAAAGCTACAGAACAGCAGAGGCGGTTGAAGCCGACGAAGTTAACCTTGGCCGACGAAGTATAAGGTTTTACAACCGACGTGTTAGAAGATTGATCAGCCGACTAAAGAACAAGATTTCATCTTGAGATTGTGAGTATTAAAGGAGGACTATTTGAGCATTTTTGTGTATCGATTGATGTGTGCTTTCGAAGCGTGGCGTTCGCAGAGTTAGTGCGACAAGCAAGGTTCGACAATCAAAAAAGCAAAGAGCGAAGTCCGATTGCAGCATCAAAGTGCATTTCGCTGAATCTTCTAAGTATAGAAGTCTGTGTTGTTGTATACACGAAGAATGTGCTACTGTTTATGAGAAGACTATGCGAAGAAGATTCTGTTGTGATTGTGACTGTGTTCGCACAGGTTGTGTAATAGAAAGAAAAGTGCACGTAGTAGATGCTGCTATAATTGCGAACGGTTGTGAAGAACAAACAGTGATCAAGTGTTGTTGTAAGTTGAGAAGAGAGTGCTGCGGTAATTTAAGAAGACTGTGCTGCTGTAGTTGTGCAGACAGTGAAGAATTGTTTTCCAAACCAAGTGCCAAAAAGAACAAAGAAAGAGGACAGAATTGTGCCAGACCGAAGGACTATGTTTTGGTGCGAAAAAGAGGACCAGCTTGTCGTGATAGAGTTGAGGACGAGAGATCTCCAGCCGGAGCAGGGAAGACAGGTGTCTTCTGTGGAAAGAGTTCCACTTGCTAAGGGCAAAAGAGATAGAGGTCTTCTAGAGGATCACTAGCAAAGCCGATTTAGGGGAAGGTGTCTCCTTTGGGCTGAGGCTCATAAACATTGTAATTGGGAAGGATTCCCGAGAGGTTTTGATATAACTTTTAGAAGAAAAGTTTTATCCGTGGAGTAGCCCACCTTGGGTGAACCACGTAAATTGTTGTGTCTTATTGTGGATTGCTTCTTATGCACTACTTTTACTCTGTTATTACTGCTATCTTATTCTGCATGTTAATGGTTTGAAAGCTGTATTGATAGATAAAGTTAAAAGAGGTCTTATACTGTTCACCCCCCCCTCTCAGTATAAGCTTGTGTTCTTCAATTGGTATCAGAGCCAGTGCCTTCGAAAAGTTTAACGACTTGAAGGAAAAGTTTACAAAGAACACAATGGACTACTCGAGTGGCAATGCAACACCTATTCTTGACGGATCAGATTTTGGTCTGTGGAGTGCAAGAATGAAAGTCTATCTAATGGCGCTCGGTAATGAGGTATGGGAAGTTGTTGAAGATGGGTATACCATTCCTGCAAATGGTCCTTACACTAAAGAAGACAGGCTCCTACATCACAGCAATTCAAAAGCCATGAATGCAATCCTGAAAGGTTTACAGAAGGCTGATCTTACCAAAGTTATTCACTGCAAAACAACTAGTGAAATGTGGAAACAATTGCAAGTTGTTCATACAGGTGATGCAAATGTCCGAAAGGCCAAATTGAGACATTTTAAAGGTATGTTTGAACAACTCAAGATGAATGATGATGAAAATATTAGTGACTACATGCTTCGGATGGATGAAATTGTGAACTCCATGAAAGACTTAGGTCTTGAACTTGCTGAAAATGATGTGTGTGATAAGATTTTAAGATCTCTTCCAAATAGATTTAGCGAAAAGATTTCTGCTATTGAGGAAGCCAAAGATTTAGATAAATTGAAAAAGGATGAGCTCCATAGTATTCTTGCAGCATTTGAATTGAGGACACAAGTGAAAGTTGATGTAAAGAAAGAGGCAGCTTTCAAAGCTATCAAGAAATCAAAGGGCAAACAGATTCAAGAAAGTGATGAGTCTTCTAGTGAGGAAGAGGCATATTACAACAGGAAAGGCAAGTTTTCCAGAAAGCACAAAAGCAAGAAAAATATAAGATGTTTCAACTACGGGAAATTTGGTCATTATGCTACTGACTGTACTATTTCTAAAGATGAAAGTGATGAAGATATACAGGATGTTAAAAGCAAGGATTCTGAAAAGCACAGGTATTACAGAAACAACAAAAATGAGTACAACAATCACCAGAAAAGCAAAGATGAGTACAACAATCATGGAAAGAGGCATTCTCACAAGAATAAGAAGAGCTTCTACTTGGACAAAGCAAGTAAGTGTTCTAGCAGTGAAAGTGACAGTTCTTCTAGTGATGATGAAAATGAGATGCTGTTCATTTCAAAAAAAGAGGAAGAACCGAAACACAAATTCATTATCATGAAATGTTTTAGATGTGGAAATTTTGGGCACCTTGAGGATGATTGCAGAAATGATGATTTGGCTGCTAGTATGTATGAGGATGTTTCAGAAAACCCCAATGAAGATGCATGTATGGTTTTTGAAAAAGGTAGCACCTCTAGTGATAAGAAATCTGAAAAAGGCTATGATGATTCAAAGCGCCATCAAATAGAGGATCTTGAATGCGAACTCAATAATGCTCTTAGTGTTTTGAAAAAGGAAAGAAAGAAGAATGATAGACTCAAGATTAAGGTAGATGAATGTTGTATGGAGATAGATGAACTTGTAGAAAATCTTGAAGTATCTATGGCTAAGACACAAGAACTCAAGAATGAGTTAGAATCTAAAATTCGGAGTATAGTGAGTTAGAACAGGAAATAGCTTCTTTGAAAGAAGAAAATAAAGAGTACAAGGATAAGCTCTACAGATTTCAGGATAGCTCCAAGAAGGTTAAATTTCTCATCGAAGGACAAAGAAAACCAACAGATAAAATAGGTCTCGATTTTGTTGAGCCGCACAAGGAACAGGTTGGGGAATCTAGCAAGAAATTTCAAAAGAAAGAGAGTCCTGTTGAAGAAAGTACTTCAGATCATGAGTCCGTAAGTGATGAATATGCAGAAACAAAAAATGATATTCAGACTGAGAAGAAGAAGTTTTCGGGACCCATGAAGTCGAATAAAAGAAAATTTCACGATAGATGTTATGCGTGTCACAGAATTGGTCATATGGCTGTACATTGCATGACTCAAATGAAGAGAGTAAATGACAGTTTCAGGAGACGCAATTTCTTTCAAGGGTATTGCTACGTTTGTCAACAATTCGGGCACAAAGCAATTTTTTGCAAGGCAAATAACAGGAACTGGGTTAGTCAGAACAGGCGAATTCAAAGAACAACCATGACTAATATAGCTACTTGCTATAAATGCAACAATGAAGGTCACCTAGCTAGACAGTGTAGAGCTGATCTTCTGAGATACAGGAACAGAAACAACAACATGAACAAGTCAAAGGATCAAGGCATGGATAAAAATAGGAATGATAACAAAAATAGGAAAAGTGATATGAACAGGTCCAAGAATCAAGGTATGGATAAGAACAAAAAAGATAATAGAAACAGGAACAGTAGTATTAACAAGTCCGAGGATCAGAACAGTGACAGGAACAGAAATTCAGGAAAAGAATTCAAGAGAAGGCCCGACAAAGAAATCTTGGACACTAATGATGATGAGTGTTTAATGGGAGTGTCACTCCCAACCCTATTTTAATCACCTCATCAGGAGATGGGGGAGGGACTAAGTTAAGAGGCTCATTCTTAGTCCCAAGCCCCAAAGGTGACCCTTTGCCATTGATGACAAAGGGGGAGAGATTTAAGTAAGGGGGAGAGCTTTCAAGAGAAGAGGAAAGCTTCAAATTAGGGGGAGCAAAACTTGGAGAGATTGATTTCAGTTTTGGCTCTTGAAAGATGTGTTTTAGTTAAGGGTTGCCATCAATGACAAAGGGGGAGATTGTTGGCAATTTTGGGTACCTTGAGTACATTGCCTTTGCCTAAGTTTAGTTGTTGTCATTGATGTCAAGGAGCTATTGGTAGATGTTGTTTTTGATGTCGAGAAACTATTGGAGCAATTTGTTTTTATGTCCAAGGATGTGTTTTTGTTGAAGGTTTCGAGTTGGTCGATAAGTCTCCAAGAAAATCGAGTAGCCCAGTTGCCAAAAATCCAAAAAAAGATAAAGTAGAATAAGTTTGCAGGCTGTTGGAAAAACTGTCACGATTTCGCGACATGTTTGAGGAGAGAGAAAGTCACGATTTCACGACATGCAAGAAGGCAGAGGCAAAGCGGGCAAAAGTGTCACGATTTCGTGACATGTTTGAGGAGAGAGAAAGTTTGGCCAAAACTGTCATGATTTCGTGACATGCAGGAAGGCAGAAGCACAACGGGCAAAAAGTGTCACGATTTCGTGACAAGTTTCGAAGAAGTTGTACGGATGCAGAAAGTGTCACGATTTCGTGACAAGTTGAGTTGGCAGTGTTGAGTTGCAGGAAGTGTCACGATTTCGTGACAAGTTTCGAAGAAGTTGTACGGATGCAGAAAGTGTCACGATTTCGTGACATGTTCCAGTTTTGCGAGTAGTTGGCAAGAAAGATCCTAAGGCAGCGAAAGCATCGTGATTTCGTGACATGTTTCATTTTCGCTAGTGCAAACCAAGAAAAGGATGAAGAAGCAAGAGGTGTCACGATTTCACGACAGAGTTGCTGATGACGTCAACAAAAGGCAAAGGTGTCGCGATTTCATGACAGTTGTGGAGAAGAAGGCTTTGAGGTCCAAAGCGTCATGATTTCATGACCAAAATCATGATGACGTCAGCAAGAGGCAAAGGTGTCACGATTTCGTGACAGTAGCGGAGAAGAAGGCTTTGAAGTCTAGAGCATCACGATTTCGTGACCAGAATCATGATGACGTCAGCAAGAGGCAAAGGTGTCACGATTTCGTGACAGCAGCGAAGAAGAAGACTTTGAAGTCTAGAGCGTCACGATTTCATGACAAGATTTATGATGACGTCAACAAAGGCTGTAGTGTAGCGATTTCACGACAACAAACCAAAGAAGGTGTATGACAGACCAAGGCATAGCGATATCGCGACAAGATTTACGATGACGTCAGCAAAGGCTATAGTGTAGCGATTTCGTGACAACAAACCAAAGAAGGTGTACGACAGACCAAGGCGTAGCGATATCGTGACATGTTTGAGTTTCGCACGAGAAAAGCTACGAAACGAGAGGCGGTTGAAGCCGACGAAGTTAACCTTGGCCGACGAAGTATAAGGTTTTACAACCGACGTGTTAGAAGATTGATCAGCCGACTAAAGAACAAGATTTCATCTTGAGATTGTGAGTATTAAAGGAGGACTGTTTGAGCATTTTTGTGTATCGATTGATGTGTGCTTTCGAAGCGTGGCGTTCGCAGAGTTAGTGCGACAAGCAAGGTTCGACAATCAAAAAAGCAGAGAGCGAAGTCCGACTGCAGCATCAAAGTGCATTTCGTTGAATCTTCTAAGTATAGAAGTCTGTGTTGTTGTATACACGAAGAATGTGCTATTGTTTATGAGAAGACTGTGCGAAGAAGATTCTGTTGTGATTGTGACTGTGTTCGCACAGGTTGTGTAATAGAAAGAAAAGTGTGCACAGTAGATGCTGCTATAATTGCGAACGGTTGTGAAGAACAAACAGTGATCAAGTGCTGCTGTAAGTTGAGAAGAGAGTGCTGTGGTAATTTAAGAAGACTGTGCTGTTGTAGTTGTGCAGACAGTGAAGAATTGTTTTCCAAACCAAGTGCCGAAAAGAACAAAGAAAGAGGACAAAATTGTGCCAGACCGAAGGACTGTGTTTTGGTGCGAGAAAAGAGGACCAGCTTGCTGTGACGGAGTTGAGGACGAGAGATCTCCGACCAGAGCAGGGAATACGAGTGTCTTCTATGGGAAGAGTTCCACTTGCTAAGGGCAAAAGAGATAGAGGTCTTCTAGAGGATCACTAGCAAAGCAGATTTAGGGGAAGGTGTCTCCTTTGGGCTGAGGCTCATAAACATTGTAATTGGGAAGGATTCCCGGAGGTTTTGATATAACTTTTAGAAGAAAAGTTTTATCCGTGGAGTAGCCCACCTTGGGTGAACCACGTAAATTGTTGTGTCTTATTGTGGATTGCTTCTTATGCACTGTTTTACTGTTGTTATTACTGCTATCTTATTCTGCATGTTAATGGTTTGAAAGCTGTATTGATAGATAAAGTTAAAAGAGGTCTTATACTGTTCACCCCCCCTCTCAGTATAAGCTTGTGTTCTTTAGAAAGTTGTCGCAATATCGCGCATGTCACGTTTTCGTGGCCAACAACAAGGAAAGAAGGCAAAGGCCGAAAAGTGTCACAATTTCGCGACACATCGCATTTTTGCGACTCCAAGCAACAAAAGAAGACAAAGGCATAGACATGTCATGATTTCATGACATGTCATATTTTCACGATGGGCACACACTCCAAGCCGGGTATTTTCTCGAGACCATCAAAGTGCCTCATAAATGCAATTTTGCTTGCCCGATAAACACGCTGCTCTTTTTGGGAATTGAAAGCGAAGTGTCAGTCCCTGAAGGAGAAGTTCGACGAGCATGGCGGCCACTCGAACATTGCACCAGGGATGCTCAGGCGGTTCATTAATGCATTCTTCCGCGGTTGACCCGGTCATAGTTGCCTGTTCGGGTAATGGATTAGAAAGCTCAGTCTCGAGGGCCGCGAGAAGCCGACTTCTCAGATCTCAAGAATATTTCACCATTCTATGTAATTATGACTCAGAGGGTCGGGTCCTCTATAAAAACCCAGATTTTATAATGTAAAAGGGGGGGAACTATCTGCTAGAAAGCTGCTGTAACTTGATGTCCTGCGATTAATACTAAGATACTTTGAGCTCATTTCTTCTCTTTTATGCTACCTTCCATGCTTGATTCTTCCATCTCTCTTTGTTTGTAGACTGAGATGCTGAACTCTGCGTCCGGGGTGCAATCAAGGACAGTGTCCTGAAACTCGTTTGGAAGGATACATAGGAGTAGATAAGTGTTGTGTTGAATTTATTTTATGCTGCTTGCATCACTTGATTCTTCCATCTCTCCTCATTTGTAAACTGAGATGCTGAACTCTGTGTCTGGGGTGCGATCAGGGACAGTGTCCTGAAACTCATTCGGGAGGATACATAGGAAGGTTGATACCACATTTCCTTCGTTTTACTCTTGGTGTTCTTTACTGCTATTCAAGTTGCTAGTTGGTGATTGTGCTTTCGGTTCTCTCCCACCTCAAATCACAACTCTCTCTTCCCTTAACCCATTTTTATTTATTTTTCTAACCCTTATCCCTTTTATCTCTTTCTTGCACTCTTGTCTTCAAACCCCAAAAGTAGTTTAGCATAGGAGCCGACCTCTCTCCGGAGATCGGCACGAGGGGCATCTCTTCCCCTCAGCCTTTCAATGTTGGTCGTAGGTCCAGGGCACACAAATCACCGAAAATCCTTTCCTGTGCGGATTTGGTTACCAACAGTTACATGTGGAGCTTTAGTGAAATATTTCATTGTTCCACTCTCCACCATCTTAGTCCCAAAATTTGAGCATGATCACAAAATAATTCATCCCCATTTTCTCAGGTTCACCTGCTTTCAGATTAGACATTCCAACCTACTAAGCAAAGAAACACAAAAATAGGCTAGAGACCATAAGTTAGTGACCATGAAACATAACCTCAAAACAAGAGAACAACCCAACACACCAAACTAAAAAACATAAACCAAAACTATATACAAATGTACAATATGGTACAAGATGGCGCAAAGCTTGAACTATGACTTCTATGGATCCCAAACATGATTAGCACACTTCAAAAGACATATAACATGACATGCAAATCAAGTTTTACAGACATCCAACGAAAACAAGATTAGTCCAAACAATGCCACAATATTCAACTTACGTCTCTCACCCCACCAAATTGATTTAGTTCCATTAGTGATCCCATAGGTGAGCTTTAAATCATTAAATATATTAGGTAAACTTTGATTTTCAATCCTTTCTTTTATATTCTTTACAACTTTGATTTCATAATCCGATTCATGATTTAGAATTAGGCTTTCTTTTTCAAACATGAGATTTTGCAAACAAGAGCCTATTTCTAAAAATTTCAAAGCCAATTCATTATTCATGTTTTTAGGCCAATCAAATTTATGCAACCACTTGCAAGCATCTAGGATATTTACTAAATGAGGATCATCATAAATTTCTATCCTAGATTCCATTATCAGTTGTTGATGAATTTGATTCAATAATTCAAGTGCATCAACTTATTTTTCATTCATCAAAGCATTCTTATTAGAGGTGTGAGTAGACATCAATTCAAGTTCTTCATTCACCTCCAATGGTATTTCATCATAAATAACATTTAAATCCAATGAGTGATTATACAAATCTTCACCTGAAGCTTGGATGCTTGGACACAAAAGGTTAGATTCTACCTTTTGTACATTTTAATTTACCAAAACTTGGTGATTCATTATGATTTCTTCATCTACCTCATGGTCTTTATCTTCTTCATTAATTACCTGTTCATCAAAAATACCAAATTTAGGCACCCAATTAAAAACACGTCCATCCTTTTCAAACTTTAAATATTGTTGTTTAAGGTGTGTGTCAAGTAAGCCATCTTCATGATCAATTGCTTTAATTGCTTCAAATAGATCAACCTATTTTTCATTTGGTTCCAATTCCTTGGTAACCATCCATGGTTTTTCTTCATTTGAACCTTCAAAACAATCATGCAAATTTATATCCAAATTTTCAATATCCCAAAATGAAAGAGAAGGTTTTACCTCTTCCTTATCCAAAATAGATGAGTCATAAGAAACATTTACCATTTCTTCCCTTTTTATTGTAACAAGATTTTCAATAAATTCATATTCATCATGATCCAATTTGGGAACCTTCTCTATTATTGAAAATGCAATATCTTCGTTTGAAATGGTAATTTTAGCATCCTGCATGTCAATAGAAATCTCATCGATAGGGATGTGAAAAATAGATGATTCTTAATATCTTCATCAACCATTGTAAAAATTATCATCCAAATTTGTGGGATGAAAATCTATTGTATCTGTGACATGATCTTTGGATTCATCTATCAATTCTTTTTCTTCTTTGTTCTTGGTAGTAGAATCATTATCGTTTTTCATAACTTGATGAGATTCCAATCCTTCTTCTAGAATATTATCAAATTGTACAGGATTTGTAATATCCTCATGCGAGAATGCAATTGTATTATCCTGTAGATCAATTGACACAAAAGTTTCATTAGAAAGTTGAGAGTGAGTGTATTCTTCCCATTTCTTCCAAGAATCATAATAATAATCTTCCAAAATCAAGTGGTGATGCTCAACTACTTCTTCAACATCTTCTAATTCATCAACGTGTTTCTCATCAAATTCACCTTCACCTTCCTTAGATGGTTCAATGATTTTCAAAAGTGGGCTACTTTTTGTATTCAAGTTTGCAAGACTATCACAATCCACACTTGTAACCCATGATTCAATTTCATCACAATTTGGAGGGTGAGGAATTTCTTGATCATCAGTTTCAAGCATCTCATCCAAAGTGTCTTTCGAGAACAAGTGGTGAAATTCTATTATGTCTTTGAATTCATTTGTTGATTTTCTTTCAATTTCACTTTCAACCACTTTATTCAATTCTATATTAGGTTCTATCCTATCACATATCTAAAAACTAATTAGATTTAGGACACCTTCATTATCTGAATACTCATGCATTTCTAGAAATGAACCCATATCTACACAATCCTCATTGGTGGATGTTGGCTTGGCAACTTGCACCTACTCTTGGACTATATCTAAGGTGGTTATAAAATTTGGACATTCAAATTTATCCCCTTGATCATTCACCTTAGGCATCATTAGAGTGGAAGGTGCTATATTAGATGGTTGGTGTAGGTTGGCATCAATAACTCTAGAAG
Organism: Wollemia nobilis; assembly: GCA_028583015.1. NCBI lineage: Eukaryota > Viridiplantae > Streptophyta > Pinopsida > Araucariales > Araucariaceae > Wollemia > Wollemia nobilis. Next base: position 4,885,957 of record JAQPPZ010003645.1, on the reverse strand, counting down.
GACAATCTCTCATGGGAACATGTTGTGCCTCTTCTTCCATTTCCAAAACACACCGTTGTTCTACCTTTACTAGGACCTCATAGATTGTATCTAAAGATGGGTCATCAAGATTTTTCCTTAAAGATATAGCCAGTACGGGGTGTATGGCTCCCATGTATACTTGAATAACTTCCTCTTCTGTTGTGTCAAAAGTTTCCCACATTTAAGAGTGCAAATCACAAAACCTCTCATTGAATTGACTCATGGATTTATTAGGCTCCTTACAAATAGAGGTAAACGGACTTTGCAACCTATCTAAGTCAACCTGATTACCAAAATGATAAAGATATGCTACTTCTAGTTGGACCCAAGAAGTCCTAACCTTTATGGATAATTGGCCATACTAACAAAATGATATATCATCAAAAATGTATGAAAATAACCTACAAGCAACATCCTCATGGTAAATTTACCATTGAAATAATATGCTCTTGTAGATATGCAAATTTTATAGGTATCCTAATATCTCATTTTTATTGAACTGTCGTAGAAACTCCAATAACATTTTAGGAATTTGATGGAGTATTCCATGCATATGTAGATACTCATAATAGTCTCCTACAATAGATATCATTCTTGCTCTTAAAGATACCATTTCAGCTCTTACATCAAATGTCACCATTAGTGAAACTCAAAGAATAACTTCAGAACCAAATTTGTTAGTCAACTAAAAATATCTTGCAAAGAAGCATAAAATGACTAAAAATTTTCAAATGAGTAAACCACAAATATCATCATGTTAGTATTGATAACAAGATATACCTCAATTAAACCATGACATGAAAGAACATTCTCAAATTGCATAAATATTAGCATTAGAGCATCATCAATTAGAGAACGTTGAAATCAAATGAAAGTGATCATATGTAAACAAAAGCTCGTTAGTCCAAACCAATGTCTTTGAATAAATATTTCAAGTAACATGAACAATCTAGCATCTAAATAGCAATAAAATAAATTAATTCAAGCTCTCCTAGCTCCCAAAGTGTTGAGTGCTAAAAGATTGCCAAAGATGCTAATCAAATGAACTTGAAATATTTAGCAATTCAGAACTCTCAAAGTTACACCAAATCACATCATTCATTGCATGAATAAGTCAAAACATTTAAACAACAATGAACAATTTAGCATAAATAAAAAAACACCAATTCATTCCCTCCTTCTAGCGCCAAAATGTTGAGTGGTAATTTTACCCAATTGCAAAACCACACTTACATTAGGACTCTGGATCACAAAACCCTCTATTGCAAAAAAGTTAAAACAAAACAACTTCTCCAAGGTCTCTACTATATTAGCATTTGCACAATTATATTAGAAATCTACATGAAGATATATCAAATAAATGCTAGGAACACCTTAGTGATTGCAAGTAACTGTTAACAAGGGGTATGTGTTGGTTTATTTTACCATGTTATATCAATGATTGTTCATAAAACTTAAAGAAAAGCAAATGTGAATTGGCCCTCATATGACCATGATGTAGCCTTAATTCCTTTTATCTTAAATGTTTTTAGGTAGATTTTATCTTCCTTTATTAAGTAGATTTTAAACAAGTTTTATCTTGTATTAAATCCTACTTTAAGCATGAAATAGAAGATAAAATCTATCTATGAATATGAATTTAAAATTATTAAAAGATCCATTAAATGTAGCTTCTATCATGAAGATAAAGAAAGCCTTTGATATAATTAATAAATTGTCCCTCTTTGATGAAATTAATTTTCATAAAGAGACACCAATTTATTGCTTTAAAATAATGGCCTCATAATGTCATTATGAATTATCCCTCTTTAATGAAATCAATTTTCATAAAGAAGAAATAATTTAATGTTTTAAAACACTAGCCTTTGATGTAATGATAAATTACCTCTCTTTGATGAAATCAAAATTTTCATAAAGAGAGGTGCATTTATTGCTCCGAAAATGATAGCTTATGAATGCCATAAAAATTTACCCCCCTTTAATTTCATTAAAGGGAAGTTCATTTTATGCTTGCAAATATGAATATAAAGCAAAAAAATATGACTTGCCTTGAAAATGTAAAAAAAAAAAAATTCCAAAATTATAAAAACCCTTAAAAAGAGTTGTTTTCAAAAATGTTTATAAAATCGAAATGGCCTCGGAATGAGTTTGAATTTGTTTCTGATTGAAGTTTGAAGCTCATTCTTCACACCCTTTATTTATTTTTGTGATTTTTATTTTAATGGCCAAAGTTTTTAAAAAAATCTGCAAAATAAAAGTTAGAAAAAAGAAAAACAAAATCTGAAATAAACTTGAATGCTGAAAACGTAAACATACAAAGCCTTTTTAGTTTGATGGCACCCTGTCCTGCAAAACCAAAGATGTGAGAAACACTTATATGCAACTTAATCTATTCCAACCTGCATTTGCACAATCAAAATAAACTAAGTGCTAGCTTCTAAGGACACAAAAAATAATTTCCAGACTTAAAAAATTCATTGATGTAACCATAAAAATGCATTAAACATCACTTATAAATCCGAAATCTAAAAAAAGAAAGATAAAAAGTTAAATCCAAGCATGCAAAAATCCTCCTATTTTGCTAATAAAGCCCAAATTTCTGAAAAATACTTGTATTAAAAATAATGTTTCTATTTTTACATTGATATTTCGGTAGCATTTCTGGTCTTGCAAAACAAACTAGTCCCTTGGTTTCTATTTTGATGGCAGATTTAATGTTGCCCCAAAACCCCTTTGTTTCATTTTCCCATGCCTCTATTTGGCCTTCGTTTGGATTTCTAACGTTTTGGATTTTTCTTTTTCTGCTTGGTAACTATTTTTACATTTCTTCGAAGGCTTACCCGTCTAGTTCAAATGACTTTAAAACGTTTTTCATAACGTCTCCATTATTATGACTTTATTTACCTCCAAGCACTCAGCGTCCTCATGCCACTTTATATAATAAAGAATATATACATTATAGTCCACATTATAGAGTTTTGTTAATTGTGGCCCCATCTAAGGAGGACACCCTATCAAAATATAAATTCAACTCATTACAACCTATGTCATGCTTCCTCTCACGCACTAATAGAATTTATTCCGATTAATAACAACCTGGCCATCATTTCAAATAATTTAAGTAACACCTTCATATACCGCTAACCATCCATCATTTCTCTATGACTCGCTACCATGTTCAGGTTGATCAGTAGACCCCTATGAGTGATAGCCACCATGCTTCTTCACCAAATGCCTATCTACTCGTCCATGCTTTGTCTGCAAACCTCTGTTGGCAACCAGTAGGTCCACATCATCATTTATGACTCGATGTGGTTTTTTGTTTCCTCACAGGGCCATTACCACTACTTTTGCCATGTTTTATTTCATTTAACTTATCATTTACATAATCAAACAGTATAATCTGCTCCCTGTTGCTCGACAAAGTGTCCCTCACTGATCTACTACCGTAGCCTATGTCCATCGCTACTCCATAATTAATCTCGTCGATCTCCATGGAAGCTATCGATGTTTCTTCTACCGGGGTATATCTCCTTCACACGAATTCAACATCGTCCATCTCGTCCCAATCGATGCCATGTCCGTGTTATTGCTCCACCTCATCAGTGTCGATGTCCACCTTTCATAATGGTTAAACTGATGCTACCTCGAAAACTGATGCACAAATCTATGTTACGTATACCCCTGGCATCGGCTTGGCCATTCAAACCCACTGTCGCCTGTACACTATCCACGTAGGTCCCCATCTTCGTTGTGTGATCGGGTTCAAAAAACCCTACCTATCGCTTACCAAAAGTTGCTGTTGAGGTGGAGTTAATGTCCACTCCACGTCCGTTTGTCGAGGTCATTAATTGCATCCAGTGTCTTCTGCGCTTGTTCGTCAGCAACAATCTATTTCGCCTATGTCAGTTTTTGTGGGGCCCACTGTGTGGTATAGTCAAATGAAGACAAACGACTATGAAAGCCATATCCTCAATGCCGTGGACACCATGCCTTCATCGCCACGTTCACGTCTGGGAGTCGATCACTGTATTCCATTTTTGTCACATATGAGGTCTCCAATGCCAGGTCACCATGTCCATGCGGTCCATCCAACGCCTAGTCACCTATGATGTCGTCGAGCTCACCTAAAACATATCCCTACGCAAACCATAAAGTCAACTATTAGGCACCCTTTTAAAACCAAAATGAATAATTATCCTAAACCAAGCAATCAACTATGCATATATAAGAATACATGCATATCATTACATTTTACTTTTATATTTATTCACCATATTGGACTTATTAAACCTTATTTTATATATTATATTATTATATATATATAATATTTATTTATTATTATTTTTATCTGTTTTTATATATATATATATATATTTATTTATTGTTTTGTTATTTTATTTTATACATACAAATGATAGAAAATACAAGAGTCTAACAATAACATTGCTAACAACAAAAATGACAATGAAAACCGTCAGCAATGAAATGACAATAAAAATATCATCGATAACAAAATTGAAAATAAAAAATTATCGACAACAAATTGACGATAAAAATATCGTCAACAAAAAATTGATGATAAAAATATCGTCGACAACAAATTAACGATAAAAAATATCATCGACAACAAATTAACGATAAAAATATCGTTGACAACTGCTAATAATCAATTAATAAAACTACAACCCAAAACCAAGCAACCTACCAGACACTTAAAACGAAAAAAACACCCAAACACAAAAAGAAAAGGTGGGTCCCCAATTTTGGGGCAAGTTGTGTGACAACCACAACAAGTTTCTAATAAGAAGGGGGCAACCAACCCTAAGTCAATGCTTTCTAATGGAGATAAGGTTGTGAAGCCACCATCTTAGCTCCTATTGTTCTTGTTTGTCTTGTTTTGGCTCCTCAGGCTCCACCTGTTGAGAAACCTCTTAAGCATAAATCAACCTCAGAAGAAGGGAATTCACTGACAATACCTCCACCCTCTATGCGTTCGTGTAGTCCATCTCAGGATGGCTTGCCATTGTCGAGGGGAAGCCTAAAGGCTAAGTGTCGTCTTTCGACTGTTGGTGACATATTTCAACCTTCTCAGACCTCTTTATTTAATAGGTTTTTAGTACTGGCCGATAGTGTGGGCAGTCCCTCGTTTGTTGGTGATTTACTTCAACCTTCTCAAACTTTTGCATTTAATAATTTTTCGATGTTGGATGATAGTGGGGGTAGTCCTATAGGATACGACTCCATGGATATTCCTCCTCCATGAATTTCCTTTCATGGAATGTGCGAGGACTTACAAAGTCCTCAAGAAAAAGTTTTGTTTGATCTGCTCTGCAAAGTATTGGCCATGTGGATGTTATTTTTTTACAAGAAGTTAAGATTTTTGGTTTTTTTTTAGATGTTTCTCTCAACTGTAGTGTAGGTTCTTTTATGCACTTCACTACTCACCATGAAGATGGTCGGGGTCTTGCTTCTATTTATATCTCCTCCAAGCTTAAGGATTGTCTTCTTGGATCTAGCGAGGATCCTTTTGATCACGTGGTCTAGATTTTGTTGAATATTACTGGGAACACCCTGGGCATTGCCAATATTTATGCATCTAATGATGGGCCTAGTCGCTCTGCCCTTTGGTGGTACCTGGCTAATCACCTACCGATAGCATATTGGATTTTTTGTGGTGATTTTAATATGGTTGAGCATACTGAAGATAAATTTGGTCGTCTCCCAATGCATTGGTGTGTTGGAGAGCATGAGGCTTGGTTTTTTCTTAAATACAAATGGGGTCTTTTTGATCCCCTTTTTTGTTAGCGTAATTGCACGCCTCCACCCTGGTTCACATGGTCCAATTTTCATGCGGGTAATGACATAGTTTACAAGCAACTTGACTGAGTTATGATGTTAGAGCAAAAATGTTATTTATTCTCCTCCATCAATAACAAGATTGTGAAAATTTGGGATCAATTCCTATTATCAGATCATTTTCCAATTTCCTTTCAGATTGAGTTGAGTGGTCATCAATTTATTTTTTTTGTGCAAGCAATTTTATTTAAATACTTATTTATTGCAACACCTTGGCACCATTACTATGATTGAGCAAATCTAGAATTTATTACCTCAGCCTCCTCACTCTGTCAGTTGGATTTCTTGGTGGAATGAAGCAATTGCTCGTACTACCTCTTTCATGCGATATTTTAGAAAATAGATGGCACATGTCAGAAAGTGTGCTCATTTGGCTATTACAAAGGAGTATCAATGAAATTTATGATTGCTAGAAAATGATCCGTATGATCGATAGTTGCAAACTAGGGTTGTTAGTATTCACCACTAGCTTATAGTCCATGAACGACATGAAGCCAGGGGGCTCAAATTTAGGCTCATCTGCACTGGCTAAGGTTTGGTGATCGCTCGTCCAAAGCCTTTTTTAAGTATCTTCATTCTAGGCAGGCCAGGATCTAGATCAAGGCTATTCAAGTCTATCATGGTAGGCTAACTTCTCTTCTTGATATTTCTTCAGCCTTTTTGGGTCATTATAAGCTTGTTTTTCAAGCTCAACATGATTCTATAGAACGTCAGATGGCACTCCAATAGTGTCTTGATGTTGTTCCTGCTAAGTTGTCTTCTTATGACAAACTTCTTTGTGAGGATCCTCTTTCACTTGATGAGCTTCATAATGCTCTTATGACCATGTCAAATGACAAGTCCCCTAGTCTTGATGGCTTTCCATGTGAATTTTATAAAGCCACTCAAAGGTTTATTGGGCCTGATATGCTCAATGTCTACAATGAAGCGTTAGCCAATAATTTTTTGGGTAATATTATCAATCATGGAAACATTAAATTTATTCCTAAAGCAAGTAATCCTGAGATTACTCTACTTAATGTCTCTTACAATATTTTGGCTAAAGCTTTAGCTCTTTGTATTCACAATATTCTCCTTGTGATTATCAAACTAGAGCAAACAGACTTCATTAAAGGGTGTTACATCTTGGATAATCTTATTGTTGTCTCAGAAGGCCTAGAATGGGCTCGTATATCTGTCCAAAAGCCCATTTTCCTTAAACTAGACTTTGAGAAAGCTTATGATCGTATTGAGTGGCCTTTCATTCTTGCCATGCTCTAAGCTCTCGGCTTTGACCCCTTTTTATCAGGGTTGTCAATATATTGTTTGTTTATGATTCAACTTATCTTACTATTAATGGACTTAGGTCATACGATTTTGGTTTGTTTTGTTCTATTGACCAGGGTTGTCCTTTGGCCCCCTCACTTTACATCCTTGCTGCTGAAGCTTTTGGATATATTCTTGCCAATCAAGTGTTTAAGGGGTTGATCAAAGGTATTCTTTTGCTTGATATGTCTAGCCAACTTATTAATGGGCACTTTGCAGATGATTCTTTTCTCACTATCAATGAGGATGAGGTTTAAGTTTCAACTACTTTGTTTTGTTTGGACACTTTTGTAAGGCCTCGGGATCCAACATCAAATGGTCTAAGTCCCTTTGTTTTTGCCTTGCTTCTTCTTCTATGCCTGCTTGGCTTAGACATTTTTCATGGCATTGGATTCAAATGGGTGAGCATTTTAAGTTCTTAGGAATCCCCTTTGCTTTTGAAAACTCACCCTATGAACTCTGGTAGTATGTCATTGATAGAATTGAAAAGAAGATTTCTTGTTGGGCCTCACATCCTCTCTCTCTTGCTGGCAAGTTTCAGCTTTACACAAAGATTCTTGCTACCACCCATGTTTATTACTCTTCCTTTTGGACCCCCTATAAGAATTCTTATAATAAGTTGGCTAGAATCCTTAGGGATTTTCTTTGGGCTAAGGGAAATAATTCATATGGTTTTCATCGAGTTGCTTGGGATATTTGTTATACGCCTACTGATAAGGGTGGAATGGGCATCATTGAAATTTACAGGCAAAGCATTTCTGTGTGCTAAGTGGGTGGTTGAAGCTATTGAAGGACCTGAAGCTTGGAAGGTTTTGATTCATCATTGTATTTCTTCAGGGCTACCTTATGGGCATAAAGCTTGGGCTAATATTGGCCTCCATAATCTCATAATTACTTCTGCTCCAGTTAATATTCAGGGTTGTTTGTTGTTAAAAGTATTTGGTGAGATTTTGAGGCGGTGAAACCTCATCTTCATTGGATTGGTGATGGTTTTTGTAATGGTCTTTCATTCAATTCTCAAAATATCTGGTGTTCTCCTATTCTATATAACTCTTCAATTCTTCTTGTTGATACGCCAGGGATTAAAGCATCTGCTATATTAATGATTTAGTGCACTCTCGAGACTAGATTCCTTGGCTTGATCTCAAACAGAAATTTAATCTTCAAAATTCAGATCTTCCTTCTATTCTTAAGATTCAAGAGCTCATACTTGATGTCATACTTCATAAGCTTGACCTTTAATCCCCAAGTGCCTCGTGGAGGGATTGGCACTGGAATGTGGATACTCCTTTCAAGAACTACTCTTCTTCCTTGATTTATTAGCTATAGTCTTGCTTCACCTAGTGTTGATAAACTTAATGAGATATGGCAGACTCATTCTACCTCATATACTTAAATTACTTGTTTGAACCATATTTGGTAGTCTAAACTTGAACCCAAGATCACCTTTTTTATTTGGTCTCTTGTTTATCAAGGGCTTCCTATGGGAGAGAGACTTAGTAGGGCTGGTCTTCCCAATCATAAGTGTCCAACTTGTGGTCGTTTTGAGACTTTCAAACATCTATTTTGGTTCTGCCCTTGTGCTCAGTCTGCTTGGTCCTAGATTCCTTGTTCAAGCCTTTTCATCCTGAATTTTTCAGATGGCAAATGATCTTTTTTGGAGATAACAGTTGTTGGCCTGCCTATATTGTTGCTCTATGGAATTTATTTTGTGCTATTATTTTGTTTCAACTTTGGAAAGCTAGGAATGCTGATGTCTATTATGGAGATTCAATTTCTAGTTAGTTTTCCTTGCATGAAAAGATTACAATATTTTCTATTGTTATTGTTCAACTCCATTTGCAGGATTCCAAGTTGACTCATGAGTTAATGCATTTGATAAATCTTGTCAGGTTCTGGTACGAGGCTCCATGCACTATCAACATGGCTTCACCTAACCTCCTTCCGTCTTAAGGCCCCTCTATTTCTTTGAGGCCTCGATGTAGCAGGTTGAGGAGGTGACATTTTATAGCATCAGGTTGTTCTATCAGTGCCTATAGTAGGGCTCGGTCTCCTCTTGGAGTGGCTCCCTTTATTTATTTATTTTGTTTATTCACCCTTTTAGGGGTTGGTTTTTTTTTGGCCTCAGTCATCTACGATGTTGATTGTTTGGGTGGCCTTGCACCCCAAGTTGTGATTTTTCTAGCTCCTTGCCTTGCGCCCTAAGATGTGATTTTTAGGGTGCTTGTAATTATTAAAACTAATTGAAAATTAAAAATTAAATTTTTAGGGTGCTTATAATTATTAAAACTTATTGAAAATTAAAATTTTATTAAAGCTGTGATTTTTAGGGTGCTTGTAATTATTAAAACTAATTGAAAATAAAAAATTAAATTTTTAGGGTGCTTATAATTATTAAAACTTATTGAAAATTAAAATTTTATTTATATTAATTTAAATTAATATTGTTTATGTTTAAATTGTAATTATAATTATATTTTTCTAATTCAAACTAATAAAAATAATAAAAAAATCAATAAATTTACATGGGTTTTTATGAAGGGGTTTCGTCCTCTCATATTAAGTGGAGTTTGAACCATGGACCTTTGAAAAAGGACCAAAGCCCTTACCACTATAATAATCTTGCAACTCAATAAATTTTATTTTATTTTTTTGGTTACATAGGAGAGTTGGTCGCAACCACACCATTTTTAGTAACTATCGCACGGTTAAAAACACAAGGGTTGCTCCCACCAAACCTATTCTACCTCATTATCCTTGAACCGACGTGAAGAGGATCATTGATTGCTCGAGATTCGAGCCATCATCATCGATCTAGTGTTCACTCAGAAGATTCAAATCAGACTACTAGAGGACCACCGATTGCTCGAGATTCGAGCCATCATCGTCGATCTAGCATACACTCAAAGGATTCAAATTAGGCTCAGGATTCGAGCCATCATCATCGGTCTAGCGTGCACTCGGAGGAATCAAATCAGACTACTACCTTTGCAAATAGATTTCCCTCAAGGTTTGAATCTGGGTGTCTTCTTAGTAAGTATTTGGCCAGACAAACACTTACCAATCCACCTAGCTCTCAGGAATAAACTTTTAGGATAAAGAAAATATCTTGAGAGCTGCTCTTAGGTGGCCAATAGTGTCGTTCCACCCTGGTATACCACTATCTAGAGGGAAGCCACAATAGATTTTTCTATATTCCCATTTGCATTGTAGAGGTTTTTGAACTGTAAACCTCTCGTTCAACTTTAACAATTATAATATAAACTTTATAATATATATATATATTGATTTGGTTAGAACAAGAAATATCTACGACCAACGCACAGGGCTGAGAAATCTCCTCCCAACCATGACCCCTTGTAAAGTCGAGAGCTATGCTTATTAATAAAGAATTTAACACACAACTACCACACACCCACCCTTTACACTCGCCTGTATCATAGTTTAACTTTATAAAAAATATAACTTTAACAATTATAATATAATTTTTTTTTTTTTTTATTAAAACTTATTCGAGAGGTGAGAGGTGTACTTTGTTACATGAATAAATCACTCCATAATATTTATGAATATAATGTTCTAGTGGAAGTCTTAAATCCACTCTATGACACTTTACCCAAAAATAAAAAATAAATAAAAGTAACTCCATTTTATACCCATTTTGTTTAAAAATAAATGTATATTTTTCTTGGTCTCAAGAGTTAGGTGGATTGGTAATTTTTTGTCTAGTCATGTACTTACCAAGAAGAGATCCAGGTTCAAACCTTGGGGGTATACATATTTGTTTGCAAAGGTAGTAGTCTGATCTAAATCCTCTAAGTGTGCACCAGATCGACAACGATGGTATGAATCTAAAGAGACCAGTGGTCCCCCCTCATGTCGGGTCAACAATAACGAGGTGGTATAGGCTTTTTGGGAGCATCCCCTGTGGTTTGAACCCTGCACTTGACAATTACTAAAAATAGTGTGGATGTAACCAAATCTGCATATATATATATATATATATATATATATATATATATATATATATATATATATATATATATATATATATATATATTTCCTTCAATCATGGTATTAGGTATAGAATAGGTCATGAAATTATAAATAATATAAGGTAAACCAACGAATAGTAAAGAATTATAGATAACATTTCAATTTCATAGAAAATTTGGGATTTTAGTATGAAAATTTAGGTTGAAATTTTATACAATTATATATGGTTCTGAAAATTATAGTTGAAAAAATGGCTTATCTTTCAAGAGTTATATATTTACATAGATTTGTTCAATTCAGATGATTTTTGTAACATTTTGTATTAAATTTGAAGAGATTTGAAATGAGTAATCATACTAAATAATCCAAGCAGTATTGAGGGAGATATGACTATATGAAGACAACCATTTGGAACTAGGGTAGTGTTAGGGCAAAGTTTCTAGAAAAAATATCTCATCTTTTATGAGTCATATCTTTATGAAAGGTTGTCCAATTCAAATTTGAATAGATTTAAATTGAGTGGTCATATGAAGAAATTTGAGTAGTATTAAGAGAAATACAATCATGTGAAGTTAGCCATCCAAAACAAGGGTAGTAACAACTTTTCAAGTCACGAGAAATGAAATTGCAAAAATTTGTCAACTAGAGTTCAAATGATGGGAGGAGCAATGTCGGGCTAAGGCATCAACGAGGCGAGATATTCTATCTAGGCATATAATATTTTAGCTAAGTTTCAACGAAATTTTCTTTTTATTTTCATTATTTTAAAAGTTTTGCATGCAAATTATTATAGGTTTATTTTCAAATAATATAATTGTTATAGGTTTTAATGGTAAATTTTAGTAGATATTGAGTTATAGTTTCCTTTCCATAGATCAATTTATAGCTAAATCCTTAGAATCATCCCTAGTAGTGGATGTTAGGGATGACATCACAAAGCAACAATCCTTGTTGCTCAAAGATAAGGTAGTCATTTGTAAATTTAATAGGTCTTAACCAGGGGCTTCGACTTTGAGAAAATAGATTGATAGGAGATGGAAGTATTCAAGAGTGATTTTTTCCTTTCTTATCAAAGGTTTATTCCTACACATTTTTTGTTTTAAGGAGGAAAGAGATAGAATACTAAAGGGGGGTCCTTGGTTTATGGGATAAGCAAGACTCTTCCTTACCTGCTTGTATGAAGGCTTTGCAATTGAAAATATAAATATATCCCTAGCATTAGTCTGGATCAGGATGTATGGGTTGCCCATTGAATTCTAAGAAATAGACACCTTCAAGGCCATAGGAAACACTCTAGGAGAATTCCTTGAGATTTTAGAAATTGCAAAAGATGGATTCTTGGCTACTTATGCTTGAATATTGTTCATGATTGATATCAATAAAACTTTACTAGAATTATTCTTAAGTATGGGTGTAATTCATGGACCCAAAAAATGGATTATGTAAACATATATTTTAGATATAGAATATATCATGATGTGGGACATATTTAGAGATCATGCCCTTAGAAGAGTCCATCAAAAATATATGTAGAAAACCATAAGAGAAGCCTTTTTTTTTAGATTTTGTTAGTGTTAGAAACCTCTACGATCGACGATCAGGTTGGGCATCCCCATCCCACCATGAACTCTCATAAGGGTGAGAGTTAAGCTTATCAATAGGGAATTTAACACACAACCACACACACACATGTTGTTTGAACTTTGGACCTCCCAAAGAAGAGCTAAAGCCTGAATCATTGTGTTGTCCCCCTTGAGACAAACTCTTGGGTAGAGAGAAATCTCCAAATCTGCTCTTAATTGGTTGACAATGTTGTCTTATCCGGGTATACCATTATCTAGAGGGAAACCACATGAGGTTTTTATGTGTCCACAAAGACAGTACAATGGTGGTTAAAATAATAAACCTCCCATTTATTAGTGTTGGGGTCATGTCTTGGAAACCAATTGTACTTCGACGAGGTACAGAGGGTGGTTAAAACACTCATTTATTAGTGTTAGGACCATGTATTGAAAACCAACTACGCTATAATGATAGAAAAAATATTTTTTTAGATTTTGTTAGTGAGAGAAACCCTACAATCGATGCTTAGGGCTAGGCATCCCCATCCCACCATAACCTCTCATAAGGGGAGATCTGAGCTTATGAATAAGGAATTTAACACACAACCACACACATACACATGCCACAGTTTGAACCTTGGATCTCCAAAAAAAGAGCCAAAGCCCAAACCATTACATTGTCCCCCTTGGGACAAAACCATAAGAGAAACTTACAAGTGGATATGAATGAGGATAATTTTCAACTTCTAAAAAAGAGGTCCAAATAGATAAAAATAAATAAACAATGGAGACCAATAAGTAAATACATTGAAACAAATTTCAATTCTTTTGAGGCTTTAGCCCATGAAGAAAAAGCAGATAAGAGCTTAGAGGACACAGTATAATAGGATCACAATATTAACAAGGAATCGTATACCTAGTATAATCCCAATTTAGGGATGAATATTCTCATTGGACCTAAGGAATTTGCCTCATCATATTTTCAATATACTCTTGAAGTACCATGCACCATTAAAGAGAAGGAAAGTGGAGAGAAAACAATGTTAGATGTAAATACCTTTATCATTAATAAGAAAATACCATTAAATGAGTAGGATAAGTCAAAAGCTTCCTTTGCAAAGCTAGGAGAGGATAAATATAAAGAAAAAAAAGTTATGAAAGAGTATTGAGAAATCTAATAATAAGACTTACTCCCAATACTGACAAGGCAAAAAGAGGAAAACCTTCAAATTATCAAGCGAGAGCCAGGGAAGCAAGAAAAAAAGAAAAAACATAAAAAAATGGAACACAATCTAAGTTGGTTGAAATTATCTTTACCAAACAACAAAATGATATTGGTAATTTTCAAGCAATGGATATAATGGGATCTCCATGGTGAATATGTATTTTGTAGCCTATCACCCCTAATGAGACATGATTGCCATATCATGGAATATAAGGGGTGCTATTGCCCCCTCAAAGCATAGGTGTATCAGGGACCTCTATTTAAGTAATATGTTTTATATTCTTTGTATCCAAGAAAATAAAATGACAAAATAAGAAGTATCAAAAACCATGAAAGCAATATGGATGATATAGTCGGTGAAATTCTAACATGTTGGAATCTAATTATAACCTCTTGTGAAACCATTCATAAAACTAGGTATTAGATAGCCTCATCAGTCACATGCTACTCTACATAAATTTATTTCATCCTTATTAATGTATATAGATGCACAAATTCATCAGGCACATTATAAGTATGGAGTGGGATTGAAGAATTTATGAGACATAAAATCCAAGAAATATGATTCATGATCATAGGGGATATTAATGTCATAACCAAGTTGGATGAAATGTTTAGGGGAATTAGGAAAATAACCCAAATTATGAGATATTTCTAAGTTTTTATTCAAAACAATAGGTTATGGGAGGTTGAGTTTGAAGAGGACAACTATACATGGACTAAAAACAAGACAAACCAAAACTTCATAGCAAAAAACTTAGACAAATGCATACTCTCAGAACATTGGCTAGATGAAGGGACTTATGCTAAAATTAATACCTTGATAAGGATTGATTTAGATCATTGGCCAATAAAAGTTAAAATAGTGGTAAGTGAATTAAAAAAGTGTTGGATATTGATGCTAACCAAGAAAAATATAAAATCAAAAGATCTCCCATGAATTTAAAGAAGCCCAAAAAGTTTCTATAGGCCTTGACGAGTCACTGTGATGGTTGGACTTCCCAAATATGAAATGAAGGGTTGTAACATCATTTTATCTTTTATAAATGTACAATAGTGTCAAATAGTTATAGAAGAATGTGGAGAAAGCATTGTAATACTTCTAATTTTTTTTGAAATAAAAAATAACATTCTATTCCATTAATTTTGTGAAATGCATGATTGTTGTCCCTGATTTTTTGAAACATGTAGTCAACTTGCAGAGCTTATAACATTTTTTTTTACAAATCCATTTTGTGCATGTAATACACCATTGGAAATTTTATTTCATATAGAATCTACTCACAAAGTTTCATCAAATTCTAAGCAGTTTTGGTCTCTCAAATTTTAACTATCCTGCTACTACAATTTCTGCTACAATTTTTTGTTGCTGCATTTTCTGTTGTGTTTTTGTTGCACTTTTTTGCTCCTGGTATCAAAGCTTGGATAGTTTTTAGATTTTAGTGAACTTGGTTTCGTGGTTCTTGGATAATTTCATTGAATAAAAATTCATTTGTTGTTGCTTGAGTCTAATGGCCAACTTCAACATCTCATTACCCATTCCAAAATTTAATGGAAAATATTATGATTATTGGAGCATAAAGATGAGGACATTATTAATTGAAAGAAGATATTTAGTAGGTAGTAGAGACTGGTTATTGAAGAGAAATAAAGATCCCCAATAAACTAGAACTTGAAAAGTAGTAATTACAGAATCAAAGGAAGAAGATAGCAAATTCACACATTACATAATAGTTATCCCGAAAACCCTCAACTAGGAAAAACAACACAATATTATCTTATTATTGCATTAACTTGACCGTCTCCAATACAATAATATTCTACTTTTGTATCTACTCAAACCCTAATGCAAATACAATATATATGACAAAGGCACATGCACAGATTTTATAATATTATGGGCAAAAAAGCAAGGATTCAAATATAGTAATCCTAAAAGCCCATATGGGTCTAAAAATAAATTAAAACACTAAAAATTTGGCTGGGGACTACCACCCCTAGACCCCTACTTTTTGGAGGGCTATCGCCCCTAAAACCCTATTTGGGGTTCAGTCCAACCCCGAATCTCAACGAGTATATCGTACACAACATCCAGTACCTTTTAGTGTTAACCTCGTATGAATAACATGATAAAATATTCAACATATTTATAACATTCTCCCACTTGTTGAATACTTTCCATAGGGACTAACAACTACCATTTTCAACTATCAAGGGCAACCATGCCCATGGACCTATACCAAGAAAATTTCTGAGTAGGTATAACTTTTGTTAATGAATCAACAATATTCTTATCTGTATCAACTTTCTCCACTATCACTCGGTTCTCTTCAACCATATATCTCACAAAATTGTACTTTATATCAATATGTTTTGACCGATCATGAAAACCAGGATTATTTGCCAAAAATATTGTACTCTGACTCTCACTATTAATTCTCATAGCCTTCTGTTTAATACCAATTTTTGAACACAACCTTTGTAGCCACACTACTTCTTTACTAGAATGAGTTACTACAATGTACTCTGCTTTTGTAGTGGATAAAGCAACAACTAATTGTTTTTTACTCATCCAACTTCTTGCCCCTCCAAACAGTCGAAACACATAAGCACCTGTGGATCTTCTCTTGTCAAGATATCTAGCCCAATCAACATCCACAAACCCTTGTAGATTTACAATATTATTACCTTAAAAATTTTCTCCATAACAGATAGCATAATCTGTAGTTCCATGCAAGTATCTTAAGATCCTCTTTACAACAGTCCAATGTTCCTTTCCTATATTTGACATATATCTGCTAACTACTTCCACTGCATGTGCAATATCAGGTCTAGTACAAACCATTGCATACATCAATCTTCCCACAACATTAGCATAAGGAACATGCATTTCTTCAATTTCCACATTTGTTTTGGGACACTGTTCAACAGATAACTTTTGACCAATCAAATATGGAGTACATACTAGTTTACAATCATGCATTCTAAACTTCTATAGTATCAAATAAAAATATTTCATTTGATTTAACCATAACTTTCTATTTGCATGATCCCTTATTATTTCCATATTCAAAATAAATTTTGCAGCACCTAAATCCTTCATGTCAAATTCAGAAGATAACTGATATTTGAGTAACTCTATCATATCCTTACTATTACCAATTAATAGCATGTCATCCACATACAATACAATGATAACAAAATTTTTGCCTTCATTTTTAAAATATACACATGGATTTGCTTTGCTTTTTCCAAGCCCAAGTGTCAAAACAAACCTGTCAAATTTTTGATTCCACATCCTTGGAGACTGCTTCAACCCATAAAGAGACTTCCTCAACTTGCATACGAAGTCCTCCTTACCTTTTAACTTAAAGCATTATGGTTGTGACATATGTCTATCTTCATCAAGGTCACCATGTATAAAAGTTGTCTTTACATCCATCTGTTCTATTTAAAAATCAAAAGCAATAGCAATAGCCAACATAAATATGATTGAAGTTAGTTTAGCCACAGGGGAAAAAATCTCACCAAAGTCAATTCCCTCAACCTGAGAAAATCCTTTTGCTACCAAGCGAGCCTTGTACTTCTCCAACTTTCCTTCTACATTGCACTTCTTCTTGAATAACCACTTACAACCAACAGGTTTTCTTCCAGGAGGTAATTTCACCAAGTCCCATGTCTTATTTTTATCCAAGGACTCCATTTCTTCTTCCATAGCTCTTTTCCAAGACTTATTCTCACTTGAATGAAGTAACTCCTTTATAGTCTTGGGTTCTTAATCAGTAACTGATAAATTAAATGTAAAATAAAAATTTGATGGACTATACCTATCTGGAAGTCTTCTCTCTCGATCTGATCTTCTCAAAATTGGAGTTCTAGGTTCTACATCTTCAGCTTCCACCTCACCTTCTTCCTCTGAATATTATTCTTTACTCTCTTTGAAATTCAGGTTCTACCACTGGTTCTTCCTCTTGTTCCAATTTTACCTACACTATTGCTGGTTCTTTTCTTGGTTGCATTTCCTATTTTAAAACCCCTTTTGTTTCTCTAAAGATCACATTACGATTGTAAAAAACCTTATGTGTTTCTAGGTTCCACAAATTATATCCTTTAACACTAGTACTATAACCCATAAATATGTATTTTTTAGATTTATAGTCTAGCTTAGTCCTTTTCTATTTTGGGACATACATATAAGCATCACAACAAAAAATCCTTAGATGTCTGAGAGAGGGTTTGTTACCAATCCATACTTCCTGTGGAGTCTTATCCACAAAATCTAAGGTAGGAGATCTATTGATGAGATAACAAGTTGTTAACACAAATTTTGCCTAGAACTTCTTTTCTAACCCTACACCACTTAGGATGCTTCTAGCCTTATCCATCAATATATCGTTCATCCGTTCTGCAACCCAATTCTATTGTGGGGTATACAAATTTTTTCTCTACCTTTCTATTCCACAGTCCTTGGAAAACTACTCAAATTCATTAGAGCAATACTCACCACCATTATCACTTCTCAAAACCTTTATATTTTTCTCTATTTGATTTTCTACAAGAGCCTTAAACTCTTTAAATTTATTAAAAACCTCATATTTATTTCGTAGAAAATATACCCATGTCTTTCTTGAGAATTCATCTATAAATGTAACAAAATAGATAGATTTACCTAATTATGGTACTTTTTTTTGTCCAAACACATTACTGTGAACTAGATGTAGAGTTCCTTCAGACCTTGTAGCACTACTTAGAAACTTGACTCTAGTTTGTTTCTCAAAAATATAGTGCTCACAAAATTCAAAAATTAATGGGCAATCAAAAAGTTCTTCAGCCATACCTTTCATTTTTAATGTTCTAAGTCCTTTATCACCAATATGCCCCATGCGTTGATACCACAACATTGTCTTTGCTATAATCGTATTATTTTCTTGTACAACTGAAGAGTTATTGCAATTAATACTTACAATGCTATCCTCAAGTCTAAAAAAAGTTCTCGTGCGAACTCCTCTTGCCAACACCAAGGATCCATGTACCATCTTGCAACTATCCTTATTGAATACCACATTCACACCTGCATCATTCATCTTACTCATAGATATTAGATTCCTTACCAAACCTGAAATATACAACACACCAAAAAGGGTTTTAATTCTTCCATATTTTAGCATCAGCTTGACTCTTCCTCGACCTATTATTTTATATGTCAAATTGTCTCCCAAGAAGACTTTACCTCCATCTATATTTTTATATTCAAAGAACCCCTCCGTATGAGGAGTCATATGAAAGAAACACCTGATTCAATCAACCATGAGTCATCACATTCACTTGAGAATGTTGTAGCTAAGAATAAGTCCCCTGAATATTCATTTGTGGTTTTCAATTTTTGTAGAAGTTCCTTCATCAGATGATCAATTATTATCAAACTTTTTAGAACTTTAGTCTCTTTTATAATGCCTTTCTTTACCACAATTCCAACATTTCCTCTTTTTTGGGGCAACAAATTTACCCTTAGAATTTGATTTTTTTTCTCCTGATTTATTTTTGCTTCTTTCTTGAGAACGACCTCTCATAAACAAGGCTTCCTTGTGATGATAATCCTCAAAATATTTTTATCTCATCTTATCAAACAACAAAGTTCCTACTATATCATCTACTTTCAATGTAGATGTAGTATTAGTGATAGCCATAACAAGGTTATCTCATGAATCAGGTAATAAACAAAGTAAATTAATATATTTTTCCTTTTCATCCATTTTTACTTCTAAAGAGGTTAATTGAATTACCACAATGTTGAAAGCATTCAAATGTTCAGCCACAGAGACACCACCATTCATTTGAAGTGAATACAACTTCTTTAGAAGAAAGAGTTTATTTACCAGTGACTTTGTCTGATACAATGTTTTTAGATTCTCCCATAACAACTTTACATGGTATTTGTAGATACATTCAACAATACTGAGTCAAATAAGCATAATCTGATAGAGCTCCTTGCATTACTATCAATTTTTAACCAATCCTCATCTGTCATCGATGTTGGTTTTGTTTCCAAGACCACAATCCATTGATCTCTATCAACCAACAGATCCTCCATCTTGAGTTTCCACAACTCAAAATTCTATCCATTAAATTTCTCAATCTCTATCAGTGTGCTTTCCATATTTCTCCTTTGCTTGGATCCTTTAACATACGACTCCCACTCAAGAATTAATTTATCATAGGGTTGAAACCCTTACTCCTCAAAAAAAGCTAAAACCTAGCTCTGATACCAAATTAAGAGAAATAAAGAGCCCCAATAAACTAAAACTAGAAAAGCAATAATTATAGAATCAAAGGAAGAAGATAGCATATTCACACATTACACAATATTTATCTTGGAAACCCTCAAACATAAAAACCAACATAGTATTATCTTATTATTGCATTAACTTGACCATCTCCAATACAATAATATTCTCATTCTATCTCTACGCAAACCTTAATGCAAGTGCGATATATATAACAAAGGCACATGCATAAATTTTACAATATCATGGGTGAAAATGCAAGGTTCATATATAGTAATCCTAAAATCTCATATCGGTCTAAAAATAACTTAAAACCCTAAAAATTTGGCCAGGGGCTGCTGCCCTCAGACCTCTACTTTTCGAAGGGCTACTACCCCAGAACCCTTGTTCGGGGCTTGACCTAGTTCCAAACCCCAACAAGTATATCATACACAACATCCAATACCTTTTAGTGTTAACCCCGCTTGAATAACATGGAAAATATTCAACATATTTCCAATGAAGAACCACTTGATTGGAACACATTACAAGGAAATGATACGATAACAAAAATGGAAACAAAGAAGAAGAATTGATTAGCCCTCTACCATATCCAGTTTGCTCTTGATAAGAGTTTATTTCCACGTATTATTGCTGCTACATCAGCCAAGGAGGCTTGAAATTCTCTTCAAGAGGCTTACCAAGGAAGTGAAAAAATGAGAATGGTAAAGTTGGAGACCATATAGAAATAGTTTAATAATCTACAAATGAAAGAGGCTAAAAGTATGGGTGATTATTGTGTCAGAGTGAAGGATGTGGTGAACAAGATGACCACCCTTGGAGAGACCTTCAAAAAGGAGATAGTTGTGAAGAAGGTATTGATATATCTTACCCCTAAATAGAACCATGTTGCAATATTATTTTTTAGGAGAGTAAATATTTGTCTACACTTGAATTTGATTGCCTAGTTGGTTCTCTTCTATCACATGAGGAAATACTAAGAGAATCCAGTAAAGAAAATGAGGAGAATGCTTTTAACTCTAAAGTGAAAAATTTTGAGAATGATGAAGTTGGTCTAAGCACAAGTAAACAAACATATGGAAGAGGAAAAAATCAAAATTACTCAGGTAGAGGAGGAAGAGGAAGTTGAGTTGTTAGTGTTGGAAGAGGATGAGGAAGAGTTGATAAAAAAGGAGTTGAATGCCAAAATTATCATAAAATGGGCCACATTGCATGATATTGTAGAGTGAAGACCAAAAATGGAGATATAAGAGCTCACTATATATGTGAGGATGAAGCTGCACAATGTAATTTGTTTTTGACTAGTGACATGGCTAAAATACTAGTCAAGAAATGTTGTGGCCATTGCACAACTTACCCTAAAATTAGGGACCCACCTTAAAATTTTGGTTTTTGGGGGTATTGTTTGTCTTTGTGTGGTAATTTTAGCAGGCAGTTCTTAGAAGCGTTACATTGGTAATGGCTAATGAAGACTCCATTGTGGAGGTCATGTTTGACAGTATCTTCGTCATCTATGGCAAGATCATAGGAGGAAAGTCTATCACATCGAAAGCAGACTATTTTTGCGGTTACAACCTAATGAAGTTTTCCATAGTCGATGATTGCATGTTTATTTTGCAAGCAATAAATTAACTTTCCTATATGAAAATTCTAATTTCATTAAAGGGGAGTGATTTACATGGCATTTCAAAGGCATTATTTTTAGAGCAATAAATTGACGTCTCTTTATGAAAATTAATTTCATCAAAGAGGGGTAATTTATTTATTATATCAAATGCTATTTTTTACTTTCATATTCAAAGCCACATTAAATGAATCCAATCATCATTAAAACTTTGGATCAGGGTTATGCATAAGTGTGAAATATCATAAATTGATTCTATTTAGGATTTTTAAAATATTGAAAAGGCTAATTTTGGATCATTTCACTAGGGCCCATTCGCCCAAAAATTATGGGGCGAAAGTTTTTTTGGGGTAAATTCGCCTGCCGTTGAAAATAATTAAAATATTTTTATTTTAATTCACCTCAAATTATAAATGAAATTGATTTTCCCGCCCAATTCACCTTCAAATTATAAATGATTTTATTTTTCCCACCCAAATTGCCTCATATACTACCCATATATACTATAGTGGGTACCGATAAACATACATCGCTCTGAAACAACGAAAAACTTGCCAAGGTTGAAGAGGAGTGTCAGTCGACATAATTTGATCGATTATAGAGGTGTGTCAATCAGTTGCAAAGATGTCGACCGATTGTAGAGGTGTCGATCGGTTGTAAAGGTGTCAATCAGTTGCAAATGTGTCTATTGGGTGTAGAGGTGTTGATCGGTTACAAAGGTGTTGATCAGTTGCAAAGGTGTCGACATGCATATAAACAGTCATAATTCATGCAGAAAATCATCATTCATGTAGCCAATCATCATACCTGTAGTCGATTGAGATGCCTACAACCGATCATCATGAATGTAGTTGATTGTCATACCTGCAGTCGATCGGCATACCTGCAACCAATCGTCATGAGTGTAGCTGATCAACATGTGTGTAGATGATCATCATGTCTACAATCGATCGATTTGCCTATAATCGATTAGTAAGCCTGCAACTGATCGACAAGCCCAAAACTGATCGACATGCCTACAACCAATCAACATGGCTACAATCGATAGACATACCTACAACCGATCGGTATGGCTACAACTAATCAACATATATGTAACCGATCAAGATTTTTATAACTAATTGACATGTATGCAACCAATTGACATGTTTGTAGTCGATCGATTTAGCTACAATTGATCAACATGTTTGCAGTCGATCAACATGGCTACAACCGATCAACATGTATGTAACCGATCGACATGTTTGTAGTCGATCGGTTTGGATGTAACCGATAAACATGGCTATAGTCGATCGACATGGCTACAGTTGATCGACATGGCTACAATCGATTGGTATATTTGCAACTGATTGACATGTATGCAATCGATCAGCATGGCTACAACCGATTGGTTTGGCTACAACCGATTGATATGTTTGCAGTCGATTGGCATGGCTACAACCGATCGATGTGGCTACAATCGATTGACATGTTTATAATCAATCGGTATATCTGCAATCGATCACCATGGCTACAACTGATCGATATGTTTGCAACTGATCAGTATGTCTACAAACGATAACCATGGCTATAACTAATCGCCATGTCTGCAACCAATCGCCATGTCTACAACCGATCGAATTTTACGTCTTAGATCGGTCATCATTAATCGTAAAGTCTAAAAGCCTTTCTTGTTGGCCTAAATCCTTTAATTTTTTTGTACATTTTTAGATTTTACAAAACCGATATTCATGGCCCCAAACACAGAAAAAATCACCACGGTTTGAAATTTTTTGGAGAAAAATAATTGCAATTCGCCACGGTTTGAAATTTTTTGGAGAAAAATAATTGGAATTCACCATGTATACTTCTCCATATTTCATCGGGATTCCAAGATAATTCACCTTCAATTTATAAATATATTTCAGGGCTGACCCCTTATGCATAATCTTGCTTTGCATTTCAAAAGATAGATTTTAGTCTTCTCTTTTATGCTCAAAGTAGGGTTTAATGCAAGATAAAACTTGTTTAAAATATACTTAACCAAATTAAGATAAAATATACATAAAATACACCAAGATAAAATGAACTAAGGCTCTACATCATGGTCATATGAGGGCCAATCATACTTTCTCTTTCTTTTAAGTTCCATGAACAATTAATAACATAACATAATAAAATAAACCAACATGGGCCCCTTGTTAACAGTCACTTACAAATCACTAAGGTATTCCTAGCACTTATTTGATACATATTCATATATTACAAGCACACATTAAGTAAAAAGAACCTTGGAGAATTTCATATCTTTGCAAGAGAGGGTTTTCTAATCAAAATCTTGACTATGATGGGGATTTTGTAATTGGAAAAAATTTCCACTTAACAAGAAGTACGGTATCTAGATTTTGGTTGTTCGTGTTAGCTTTTGAGGATGTATATTAAAGGAAATGCAACCACAAGATGTAAAATAAGTAAGTTATGATAAATATATGATAATGACACTATAATATTAAGGAAAACTAGATTATAAACTTCTGCAATAACTCAGTAATATGCCATTAATAAAAACTCACAAAAATAGTACAATAAAATATAATGGAGGACTTGAACACTCCAAATTTTTTAATGAAGAACTACATTGTACCTACTCACTATTCTCTACCTTGATATTATTCCTCTCTCACTCTTCTCTCTCTTCTACTCTATACTCTTAAAGGTCTATATATAGGAAGATATATTCATTGGCCTTTACTCTACCCATGACTCTTCATCTACCTATCCTATGACTCATGTACATGTGGACTACATGCACATTTACATCATTGCACGTTATAACACTTGTGCATTTATTACATTGCATGAAGTAACTACATAAACCTTAATCTAAGATAAACTCCTAATCTAGAAATGTACCCAAGGTGGTATATTTGGCATGTACCAAATAATGTAATATAATATAACACCCCTTGTATTAAATTATTTGGGTATTGGAGACTTTAGTCTTCAATATGGATCTTTATCTTTCAAATATTCTTTAGCTTGATCTGGTCCCTCTCTTTCATTTGGTTTGGTCTTCATGTTGTCTTTGTTTTTGTTATAGAATTCAAGTTCTTCTCTCATGTTTCCTTCATTGTCCTCTTTATCTGAATCTGGATGAGTATCTTCATATGGTTTCTTTAGCTTACCTTGATTTGTATTCAGCTTGAAATTATTTTATTTCATCATAATATTTTCCTTTTTGTTATGCTTCCTCTTTCACCTTTTTCTTCTTCATTTTTGCATTTTACTAGAGAAATGTATCCTTCATGATGAATTTGTATATCATCATAATAATATTGACTAGGATTGTTATTTTATTTCATGTTTTTAAAGAGTTTAAAACTAATTAATGATAGATATATCATCATTCTTTTAATGTGAATATAACTATATTTTGAGTATTCCACCAAGCTCTAAAAAGTACTTCATGAAGATAACCAATTAGAGTTGTAAAGTTTCCTTCTTTTGCTTCTTTTAGGAATAATGAGAATCTTTCTTTTTTGCTAGTGGATAAATACTTGTATCCTTCAAAAGTATCTATTAAATTTTGAGAGTAAAATTCCACTTCATGAAATAGTTCCTCATTATTGAATGTATTCCTCACTATTTCATCCATTATCCGTTGAGGTAGAATTCCTTATAGCTCCTTAGAGTTTTAAGAACGCCTTGAGAATATTAGTGCTCAATTAATGAAATTTAGTTTTCCCAGAATCACTAGGTAGAGTATCTTTCACTTCTCAAGTAATTAGAACAATTTTGATGGAAGTTTTGAATTTCAAAACCCTTGTAGTTGTTTGTCTTATGACTCCCTAGTTTTAAGTATATGCTCAACCTTGCTAAGAAATTTTCAATTTTACAAGTTTTGTAAAATGTATTCTATCTTGCAAGTGTTTGAATGCACTATGAGTCTTGATAGTATGCTTAGATTTCTTAGTTTGATTTGAATTCCTTTTGTCTCCCTAATGTTCAACTTCACTTTCTTGCCTTATTTCTCCCTAATAATTAGTAAGTAGAAAGCTAAAGATAAATGATGATGCACCTTCAAGTTTTAATAAGGTTATTTTACTTCAAGACCTTTTAGTTGGATTAATATCTCATAAATTAATGTAAGAGACTAATGTAAAATGCAATTTCTAACTTTCAAGCAATTAATGGTTTTGCTTCTTTAATCATTCTATTTTCAATGGTTTAATTTCTAAATTCCAAGAAACTAAAGTTTGATGCAATATTCCTTATATCTCCCTAATTTAGAAATTTAGAAAGTAGTAATATCTGCAAACTAATAATTCAATTTTACAATGTTAAAAACCTTATATCTCCTAGTTAATTATTTGCAAATTTTTTAATGTTTGAATCTCATGCAATTTGCACTATCTTTTAAGATATACTTCCTTTGCTTTAATTGTCTTCTAACTCTCTAAGTTTAGTTTTTGCTTAGTTATTCAATGTAGTAATAAATAAACTTCAACCTTATATTAAGCACTTTACAACTCCTTATACTTAAGGAAATCAAATATTAAATCAAGTAAATCTTTACCTTCCTTGCAATGTAAAATGTGTGGGCTGATTGGATTCTGGTCCGACTCTTCAATCCAAGCTTTGGAATTGTAATGCTAGTATTCTATGTATGACAAAGAGCATTTAATACTTAAATGCACTTTATGAGTCTTATTATCCTTCTTAAATGCACTTTGACGTCACTCTCAATGCGTAATATACGTGCTTGTAATCTCTGCGCTCTTCTTCAATTTGGGATTTTTATATCCTTCATCCATTCTTGGAACACTAGCCATTGGGCACATACGTTGCTCAAGTGTGTAGGTGGAAAATGGAGATTACGTTATTTATGAGCATTATTTGGTGAGCCTTAAATGCTCTTCCTTTGAATGATGTACAATAATTATGTACCTTTAACCTTTGAATGATGCCTTCAACGCTTCAAGATAAACGTTAATTTTATCCTAAGTGCTTTCTTCCTACGCATGTATTATATAGAATATGAGGCACCTTATTTTGGTGTGCCAAGTGGTACAAGATACCTTAGCTTGAGGTGGCAAGTGACACTCCTTTCCTTTGCATGTAATTGATCCTTTGACATTCTCTATTTCTCAATGCTTCTTGCCTACAATTTCTAGTTATGCTTCCTGTAGCACCCTAAAATTGGCGCAATAAAATTGGAATAATTACATTCACCTTAGCAAATAAATTTAAATTCAAATTTAACCTCCCAAACCGCCCGTTAACCACCGAGAAACCTATTTCCTCCTTTTCCGCGCCATTTTTAGCAGTTGTTTTGATCGTTTGACGATATCGTCTCCGATCAAACGATATCACCCCAGATTTGATGATTTCGTCTGGACTAGAACGTCCAGATGATTTCGTTGCAAAACTAAATTTGCATAGTTGGAATCCGTTCCAACGGGTCTCCAATTTGGGCAAAATCGTGTTTGCGCTGTTGGGACCCTTCCCCCGTTGGAGATCTCCCAAATTGGGATGATCTCCAACCTCCCAACAACTATCCTATGCCTATTTAACTCTAAGACTTTTCCCTCCCCAACCCCTGGCTGAATTTTTATGCAAATTGAACCCTTATGCTCTAAAACATTGTAATTCATATTTTGCATTAGTCCTATAGTCATTTCATTACAGGTACACCACTGGTTTTCAGTCGGAGCCAGCACCTATCGCAGCCGACGAACCTGTCAAGATCGGAGGCGATCTCGTCAAATTCGGGACGATCTCATACTGATGCGAGATGATTTCAACTGTAGCACACATCGAGGCAATCAGTTCCTGGAGTTTGCTCTTCTGTATCTTTTATCTGTCATTTTATGCTATAAATTAGATTGTTTATTCAGTTTTTATACTATATTGCATTTGGAGTTCACCCATTTTGTCTAGTTTGCATATTAAGATCATATTCTGCTATCTAAACACAGTTATTTGCATTTAATTTTGTTCTTGCATATTGTTCAAATAATCCTATTATTGTTTCATATAGTTTGCCCCTGTTTGCAAAATAGAATTTCTTGTATTTCACATATGTTTGCTGTTTTGCAGGTCTCTGATGAATTCGTCTGACGAATTTGTCAGATTTCATATGATCCTGTCAGTTTAGACGATTTTATCAAATTGAAGGCGATTCTGTTGAATTGCAGACGATCCAGACTACTTCAAGCTTCAGAAACTCCATCAGAATTTTGGATTAGGTAATCTTCATTGGCCTCCTGTAAATTCTCTGTTTCTGTTTTCCTTTTTGTTTGCTGTATGCATTTAAATTGCATTTTCATGTAGTTTAAGTTAGAATCATTCAGCCAAACCTAGGATGAATGTTTAAAAACAAAACAAACTCATCAAAACTCATTCCCAAAACCTAGGCGTGGAAACTGCCATCAAATGTTTCCTGGTGAACCCACCATCCGTCGAAAAATCACCAAAATGCACCTCCCTTGAGAGGCGGGACCTTCGCAAAGTCCTCTCGTCCGAGGTACCGCACCATCCTTTTCCCATCCTCCTTCCGGGCGTGGATCCAATAGCCTGAAGGTAGGGGTGCAAAAAATTTGGAGCGATACATTTTGGTGAACCCGACGTGAATGCATCACAACATTTTGAAAACAAAAACAAAAAAAAATATATGTATACAAGAAAAACAAAAACAAAATCATCATTTCATGTTTTAGATTCAATTCTAAATAGTAGGTGCTAAATATTACTTTTAGAAGCACTAAACAAACCATGATTTTTTACTCAAATCAATATGAGTCCATCAGTAATGTTGGAAGAATTCAGTTAAATACATTTGTTGATTATGATCAACCTTATCCCTATTCAACACCACCTCCATCACACTCTTCTTATTTTTCATCCATAACCCAACACAACAATCCCTTTGCCAATCCTCTTCATAATGATATTATCTATTCTCCCATATATCCATATTATGTCTATCAATCCACATATAATCCTCCGCCACCTTTTCAAAACTCTTCTTTCAATACAACACATCCATTTCAACAAGAAAATACTTATTCTTCCAATTCTACCGTGCACTCACCTCCTACAACCCAATATTCCCCGTCATCATTCTACCCATAATAAAGAAAGTAGAGGTGAGAAACCATTAGGTCCTTTTATGACAAAATTCCTAAGGCATTTATCAAAAACCTCTCAAAAACCTTCATCACGTAAATTTACTAGGCTTAATCAACCAATGGATATAATTCTCAAGTATTTACTTGACACAAATATTATTGAACTTCCTTCCATAAGACAACCTGATACCACATTAGATTGGTTTAAACCTGAGCTACATTGTGAATATCATAGAGTAGATGGACATATGACACAAAATTGTAAAGATTTAAGATGTGTAATTCAAGATTTGATTGATAAGGGTCTTTTTAATATAAAGGAATTACAATCTACAACTGACTATAAATCTTCAGTAAACAATCAAACCCCTACACAACAAATGCCAATAATCAATCAAGACATGGGGATATCCCAAGAACCCCTATTCAATTATCAACAACAAGAAACCAATCAAATATTGCATGTTAATGTGTGCCATCATGATGATATTATTAATATTGTAACAAAAAATACAAATGAGCAACCTCAAGTTCAATCAACTCAATCCGATATTCAAGATATGGATTCCTCATTTGACCAACTTTCAAAACTATCTTTGGCTCTAGAGAATGATACAAAATGTAATGTAAGCATAGAAAGTTCATCTTTAGAATCAAAATCTCAATCTGAAATCCACTTTGATAACCAACAACAAGTGATTAATCCTCAAGCAAAGATATCCCTTTTAGAAGTATTACAAATTGCTCATAAGGAAATTTTGTTCAAAATACCTAGCCAACAATTTTTTCCTCATCATATTTTCTCTAAGAACATAATTAATGGTATAAAACCTCTTGAGGTTAACCATATTTCATTCTATGATGAGGATATTCCTTCCTCTACTCCACAAGAAGACTCCTATCTTTACATTATCGGATCTCGTAAAGAAACACTTGTTAGAACTATCATGGTAGATAATGACTCTTCTCTTAATTTATGCACTTATCAATTATTTCAAAAACACAAATTAAAGGAAGAAGATAGTAATGAATCAAATGTTATTATAAAATCTTTTAACAATGAAATTCAAGAACCTCAAGGTACTATAATTATTCCCCTTAATATTGGATCCAAGATCCTGGATACTTTATTCTATGTAGGATATTGTCCTTCACCTTACAAACTACTTCTCCAGAGTCCTTGGATTCATACGATGAGGGTTGTCCCTTCCACTCTTCATCAATGTTTGAAGTTTGAAATTGCAAATAAAATTGTTACCATACATGGTGACCCAACACCATTTGAAGAATATTTAACGGTTGAAACATCAAGTTCTATACATTCTCTATTATCACAATTATCTTCTATCCATCACTTTTCTTCATCCATATATGATCATCCTTGTTTATCAAATAACATCCATGCATGTCTTTCACATATACTTTCTCCATCTTATCAAAACTTGGAATATAATAATAAGAATGAAGAACTTTCTTATATTTATGACATTTTATTGTGTAATATGATCAATTTTACACATATAAAAGTCAAATCTTTTGCTACATTATTTTACATTATAACAAAGCTTTTGTTATCACTATCTTTTACTCATCACCTTTTGTTCTTACCTTCAACACAACCAGATTATCCTTCAAAATCTCCTTTGATTTTGAAGCAACCTTAGACATGCTATACTCAAATAAACCTTGTATAGTGTATATAGATCATCTTGTATATACCACCAATTTCAATTCATAAATTAAAATCAAAATACAAAAAAAAAAAAAAATCAAAATCCTCAAAATCTTCAAAAAAATACAAATGCAACCAAAGAACTTAAAGGTAAATTTGAGCCCAACTGGCTCGGACCATACATCATTACTGCAAAATTTGAATCAGGAGCATATAAATTGTCTACCTTAGATGGTAAAGAACTTAAAGAACCCATGAATATTTTACATCTCAAACGTTATTATGCATAAATTTGATTATTTCATCCATGTATATATTTGTTCAAAATCATTATCTTGTATTTCTTTCAATTTATTCAAAAACCTCAAAAACATTCATAAAATCTTCAAAAATATTTATTGCATTTATTTTGTAAAGTTCCTTTTGCTTTAAAACAAAAATCAACATAAAAATCCAAAAACAGCTATATGCTTGACTCTTTCGAAACCAAAACAATATACGTAATAAAGAGAGAGTCAACATTCTCAAAAATTTCTCAAAATCATTATTTTCTTACAATTATTGCAATTATATGTTTCAACTTATTTTGGATAAAACTAGCATTTATTTGGCATCCCTCACTTGCACACTCACATAATAAATATCTTGATTTTATCTGGCATGATTACTAATCTCTCTTATATCAAAGTTCACAAAAATCAATTAAATAAAGTTTGAGCATAGAGAATTGATCTTGGTATTTACTTAAACCAAGCACATCTTTTCACAATAAAATGATTATATTTGTAATTTCCATGTTTTGCTACATAGTAGAACTGATTTCTTGGGTGAAAAGTTTCCCTTGCTATCCTATCATGCACATGGTCTAGAATATTTGAGAATTGGCAAAAGGACAAGCTCACCCCTACCCAGAATAAAAATCCCTTGCTCTACAGCTAATCTGAGCAAGTATCCCTAGAAAAAGAAAAAGAAAAAGCAAAGAAAAATTCAAGAAAAAGAGAAAAAAAAAATGTTCTTTTATATCATTACAACAATGTTACAAGCATTATCAAGCAAAAGAAAAATAAGCAAAGTTCAAAAGAAAGCAAGAAAAGCAATAAAATCCCTTTCCCTACCCTTTGAAAAGAAAAGAAGGGTGAATGAGCTTGAATCCCAGGAATTCTCAATTATTCGAAAAGCGTGAGGTAAGCCCCATAACAGTGGTTTGTGCCCAACCCGCTTGGCCTTGGGTAACTCCTAGCATGGCGATATGTCCGTCACATTAGTGACATTCTTTTGTACTAGACCTCTGTCCGCTTATGGATTAGCTAGCTCTCGATAATCCGATCTACATAGTAGCCTAGTATGGTTATATGCATCTACATCATGGTTAATGAACACTTAGTTGGTTTATTCAAATCACTTTTATCATAGTATATTGCTCAAAATCGGTAACTCGAACCATACAATTGCACACACATTTGTATTTGAGAGATTTTGTCTATCATTATGATAAATCAAGATTGGCAATGAATTCACTTATGCACATGGGATTCCTTATAAATCTAATTTTTGTCTTCAAAATACTTTGAAATATTATTTTGCAACTTGTTTGGAATAATCAAGTACAATTATTTAACAACATATCATATATATCTTATCGACTTTCGCAACGATGGTATAATTCCAAAACCAAAATTGGAATTTTATGCTTAGCGCAAGTCCTCATTTTCATCTTTTCTGTTCATTAAAAATCAATCATGTAATAAAACTATCCTTTCTTTGATCTTCGCGATGATGGTATAAGTCTATACCTACATATTCTATGCCTAGCGCAAACCATTGTAACAATATTTTTTTCCAATTTATCAAAATTCATAAAAACCATATGACTTCATTTTATTACACAAATTATGCTTTTCAAAAGCAAACACATTTTTATTATTTCATATCATTATGTCAACCTTTGCATTTTGCAATGATGGTATAATTCTTAAGGAATTATTCAACAATTTTTATCACACTTAGGAATTTATGCCTAGCAAAAATCATTTTACAATATTTCATGCATAATATTTTCATGGAAATCTGAAAACAAACCATCATCATCATCATCATTTGCATCATCACAACAAAGTCTTAAGACAGTCTCTTAAGCACTCTTTTCTTTTAACAATATTTCTATCCTGGGACTAGCTTGATGACCGAGTGAGTAGCGACTCCATGAAATGGTCTATAATAGCGACAATGTCCTTTGAAATTATTGTTAGAAATATCTTTTTATTTTTATCACATTTCATTACAACCAATCAATTTGTTACATCAGATTATTTCATTTAAAATATTTAAAGCATGACATCCAAGTTATAATTTTTTCCAAAATGACATAATTACATGACTCATCAATAAAATCATTACATCAATCAACTCAATCAATCAATCAAACATAAAAAGCATCATAAGCATCACATAAGACAAGTCATATGATCAAAAATATCTCATCTATATATATCAACAGAATATATACATCATCAAAACTAGATTGGTATGCCACAATCTGGACCTCGGCATACTCAATCCTCTATCAATACAAGTATAATACAATATCAGTGGCAGTATCCCGCCCTCTAGCCTCGAGAGCCTCTAGAGCTCTCGGCCTCATCTCCTCCCCCGCCCTACGGAGGACGAGGTGGTCCCATCGTAGTATGTGTGGTACTGCGAGTCCTTGTCATCGACCGGGATGAGCTCCTTGTCGACCCTATCCTGATAGGATCTGCTATGGCAGGTGGCAGCTGTACTCTCTGGCCCTCTGGCACCGCCTGGTAGTATAGCACCTGATAGAATGTGGTCTGAGAAACCGATCGTAGCAGCTCCTGAGTGCTTACCCCTCTGCCCCGTGCCCTGAGACGAGCATTCTCGTCTCGTAGCTGTGACACCTCAGCGTGGTGCTGTGCAACTGCATCCTATAATGTCTGCACCTGAGCTTGCAGATGATCTCTCTTTGCTCGAAGAGTAGCCATCTCGCTACTCTCTCCAATGTCCACACCCTTGCCCTTATCAGGCGATGGTGGCCTCTGTGGAGATGGGGGTCTCACCTCCCTCCTCTCCCTCTCCCTCTACCGCGGCCTCTCCTGTGCTTATGGCCTCATCTGCTCTCCTCTGCCGTGACCCTGGGCTACCTCTACCACCGCATGGTGCCGCCTCCCTATCCGATGCACAACTACGTGGATTGGTCCCTGAGCCCTTGTCATCCAAGGAGGGTGGATGCCTACGTACCAGGCATCGTAGCCATCGGCTACCCCTGCGTCATCCCCATCCACTGGCTGAATGGGGGCATCATCCGCGTCCTGACTCCAGAATCGCTGCATATCTGGAGCCCCGCTAACTGTGGTGTTATCCCGGATAGTCCAGGAAAACTCATAATCCCTGAGAGATGGGATCCCCTGCTGTAGACCGAACTATTGTAAAACCCAGTCATAGCGGTGGAGCTCCACCTCTCCCCTCTCCATCCATAGCCAGCAGACTCGCCCGATGCGAGCCAGCTCCTGTCCGTCCTCTGGCCACCCCCGGATGCTCTCTCCATGGCCTCCAAGTGATCTGGTCTAGGACCAAGTCATCCAAAGAGTCTCCGGGACACCGACGAGTCGATCCGTCACTGTGCCTCTCTTCGGAGCCACCAGTAGAAGACTCGGGGCCTCTCCCCATCAACCCCTGTCAGTGGAAGCCCTACCGGCCTCCGCACCGCAATGTGCTCCCAGCACCAAACCTGTAGGAGCGATGTCATGACCAGACATCGCTCGCCCTTGTACACGACCCCGTAAAGGATCCTGTACAGCCGGCATAGAACAAAGCTGCCCCAAGAAAATTTGTAGCCATGGTCGTGCATGTCGCAGATCACATCTGCCAGCATCCATGGTACCCTGCATCCGCTCTGGTGGCACAATAGAAGTCCACCAACCACCCCAGCCAAAACTCGTGTCAATGTAGATGCCCCAGGCATCTGGCGCAGTGCCTCGATGTTCACTCCGCCCTTCTCCAGGGCGAAGCTCGGGTCACCGCAGAGTCGTCCCATCACGTGGCCCTGATTGGCCGTAGGTGTGATCATCCTCCCTTGTATGGGGATTCTAAGAATCCTCCATACATCCTCTAGTGTGGGAGTCATATCCCCTGTTGGTAATCGAAAGCAAGAAGATCCCGGGACCACCTCTCTCGCTAGGGCCGTCGGTAGCCCCATGTCGAGAGAAACTTGTGGCATCTCCGCCACATGTAGTAAGCCGCCTCGTGCTAGCTGATCTCGCTCTGCCTGTGTTAGAGCGGCAAAGTCATCTCTTAATCCTCCATATTTCTATTCTCTACTCTTTAGTAATCCTCTCTGCAAGCATAAACAACCAAAACAACAAACAATCATTAATAACAATTTTAGCAATCAATAATGCAACTTAAAGATCAAAATTTTGCAATTGATGATATCGCCCACTATTGGCCGATATCGTCCAAAATTTGAGCAAAATCGTCTCCGATTTTGCGTGTCGAAATCGTCTCTAATTTGACGAAATCGTCCCTTTTTCGCCGATTTCGCCCTTGGGCGAAATTGATGAACTTGAGACGATTTCGTCGAACTAGGGATGATTTCGTCTGGACGACGTCGATGGCCAAAAATGGCCGCGATGCTCAAAATTCATCTTAAAATCTATCTACAAAGCATGTAAATTCAAATTAAATCAATCTAAACTAAGTTTAAACCCTTACCCGTAGACCGCGGCGGACCTCTGCAGATCTGTGCGCTGTCTCTACCATTTTTGCTCCAGAGCTCTAAAAACAGTAAAATGAACAGTAATAATGAATTAGGGTTTTACCCTATTTTTCTTAATTTTATTCAAAATAATTCAACAATAATTTTTGCTTTTTCGTGTTTTTACCGCAAACGTTCGATTTGGGTAAAAACACGGAGGGGGCACCATAGTAAGCTGTCGTACGATTCGACCAAGAATCGTCGCCTAAAAATGGGTATAATTTTTTGCTTTCTCGTAGATCGAGAAGAACTCATCTTTAACGCATTTTCTTCGGAAAATTCGCTAAAGAGGGGGCAAAATGTAGCACCCTAAAATTGGCACAGTAAAATTGGAATAATTACATTCACCTTAGTAAATAAATTTAAATTCAAATTTAACCTCCCAAATCGCCCGTTAACCGCCGAGAAACCCGTTTCCTCCTTTTCCGCACCATTTTTAGTAGTTGTTTTGACTGTTTGACGATATCGTCTCCGATCAAACGATATCGCCTGCATTTGACGATTTCGTCTGGACTAGAACGTCCAGACGATTTCGTTGCAAACCGAATTTGCATAGTTGGAATCCGTTCCAACGGGTCTCCAATTTGGGCGAAGCGTGTCTCGCGCCGTTGGGACCTCTTCCCCGTTGGAGATCTCCCAAATTGGGATGATCTCCAACCTCCCAACAACTATCCTATGCCTATTTAACTCTAAGACTTTTCTCTCCCCAACCCCTCGGCTGAATTTTTATGCAAATTGAACCCTTATGCTCTAAAACATCGTAATTCATATTTTGCATTAGTCCTATAGTCATTTCATTGCGGGTACACCACCGGTTTTCAGCCGGAGCCAGCACCTATCGCAGCTCGACGAACCTCGTCAAGATCGGAGGCGATCTCGTCAAATTCGGGATGATCTCGTATCGATGCGAGACGATTTCGATCGCAAGGACACATCGAGGCAATCAGTGCCTGGAGTTTTCTCTTCTGTCTCTTTTATCTGTCATTTTATGCTATAAATTAGATTGTTTATTCAGTTTTTATACTATATTGCATTTGGAGTTCACCCATTTTGTCTAGTTTGCATATTAAGATCATATTCTGCTATCTAAACACAGTTATTTGCATTTACTTTTGTTCTTGCATATTGTTCAAATACTCCTATTATTGTTTCATATAGTTTGCCCCTGTTTGCAAAATAGAATTTCTTGTATTTCGCATCTGTTTGCTGTTTTGCAGGTCTCTGATGAATTCGTCTGACGAATTCGTCAGATTTCAGATGATCCTGTCAGTTTAGACGATTTTATCAAATTGAAGGCGATTCTGTTGAATTGCAGATGATCCAGATCGCTTCAAGCTTCAGAAACTCCATCAGACTTCCAAATCAGGTAATCTTCATTGGCCTCCTACAAATTCTCTGTTTCTATTTTCCTTTCTATTTGTTGTATGCATTTAAATTGCATTTTCATGTAGTTTAAGTTAGAATCATTTGGCCAAACCTAGGATGAATGTTTAAAAACAAAACGAACTCATAAAAACTCATTCCCAAAACCTAGGCATGGAAACTGCCGTCAAATGTTTCTCGGTGAACCCACCATCCGTCGAAAAATCACCAAAATGCACCTCCCTTGAGAGGCGGGACCTTCGCAAAGTCCTCTCGTCCGAGGTACCGCACCATCCTTTTCCCATCCTCCTTTCGGGTGCGGATCCAATAGCCTGAAGGTAGGGGTGCAAAAAATTTGGAGCGATACACTTCGTTGCAATTCTAATGTAATTTTTCTAGCGAATGGTGGCGCTATTCTCCCATTAAGTTAGCTCCAACAATTGTGGTTCTAAAATTCTTGAACACTATCCTCTTAGCTGATGATTTGTCTCTAATTTCAATGGCTATAGAGTACTTCAAGCTATCCTCTTAGCTGGTGGTTCCTCCAAGCTATTGATTGGGTAATGCACTCTTTGTTTGCACCTTGATATTTTTTGTAATTTGTGTATGTTGTACCCTTGTAACTTGCACTTCATTATCCTTTGTTCTATGATATAAAAAAGAGAGGAAAATGTGAGTTGGTGAATTATGATCTATTTTATTAAGTTGATTTGGAACCTTCATGTTATGAAGATGCTTGCACTAATGATGTTTGGGTGCAAGCAATGAAATAAGAAATTCAGTCCATTGAAAAAATGACACTTGGGAAATTGTGGAATTGCTCAAGGATAAGAAGATTATTGGATCTAAGTGGGTCTAAAAAACAAAGTTTAACAGTAATATAACCATAGAAAGATACAAAGCAAGGCTGGTTGCAAAAGGATTCACTCAAATATATGGTGTGGATAATGAAGAAACATTTGCCCATGTTGCAAGACAAGAGATAATATGAATGGTTCTTTCATTGATAGCCCATAAACAGTGGAAATTTTATCACATGGATATGAAAAGTGTATTCTTGAATGGTTATCTATATGAGGAGGTTTATGTTTAGAAACCTCAAGGCTTTGAAGTGGAAGGAAAGTAAAACCATATTTACAAATAAAAGAAAGCATTGTATGGACTAAATCAAGCACATAGAGCATGGTACTCAAGAATTGATGGGTACTTCCAAGATTATGGTTTTAAGAAAAGCACGAATGACCCCACACTTTATTTCAAGAATAAAGCTGATGATATTCTTCTTGTGTGCCTATATGTTGATGATTTGATCTACATGGGAAGTAGTTCAAAGATGATGAATGATTTTAAGCATGCTATGATGAAGGAATTTGATATGAAAGATTTAGGATTGATGAAATACTTTCTTAGTATGAAAGTACATCAAGGTGATGGAAAAAAAATTATTTGTCAAAAAAAATATGCAAAGGATATGTTGAAGAAATATGGCGTGGAAAAGTATAAACCAATTTGGACACTTGTAGCACATGGAGAAGTGTTGTATAGATATGATGGAGAAGAGAAATTTGATGAAAAGTTGTTTATAAGCATTGTTAGGAGCTTAATGTTCCTTACTACAACAAGACCTGATCTTGATTTTGTAGTTTCACTTGTATCAAGGTATACGAGTGAACCTTCACAAAACCACATAAGAGTAGCCAAGAGTGAAGAACACAATATTATAATGAGAGGGGGGTGAACAATATAATATAAACTTTTACTTTTCTTTTCCAAAGCATCCAATATTATCAATTGTAATAATTCTCCAAATCTGTATTAACCAATATCATCAATAGTAATAACAAGGCAATGCATAAATCATCACACACATGAGAGACACATTTAACATGGTTCACCCAAAGTGGGTTACATCCATGAAGAAAATATTTCTTCTAAATTTTCTCAACAAATCTCTTGGGAACCAATTCCCTATTACAATGCTTATGGACCTCTGTCCAAAGGAGATCTCAATCCCCTATGCTCAGGTTCATGGAATACATGCATATATACATCATTGCACATTCTAAAATTGTGCATTTATTATATTACATGAAGTAACTACTTAAACCTTAATCTAAGATAAACTCCTAATATAGAAATGTACCCAAGGTGGTACATTGGCATGTCCCAAATAATATAATATACTCTAATAGTTCTAAACACATGATTGAAAAGAAAGAGTTGTTTGCTGATGTGAATGAGAATTTCAAGACCAAGATCATTCTTGGGAACAATAATGCTTTGGATGTGGTTGCAAAAGGCACCATGAAGGTTAGCACTAAACAAGGTACAAAGAAAATTCATGATATCTATTATGCTCCCAATTTGAATTATAATTTGTTTAGTGTTGGACAACTTGTAGAAAAGAACTATAAAGTTTTGTTTGATAATAATGAATGTATCATTTATTATAAGAATAATAGGAATCATGTGGTCACCAATGTTCCTATGTCAAGAACCAAATGTTTCCTTTGAATTTTATAGGGAGTATGAACATGACACACATGACACTTGAATATAAGGATTTTCTTTAGCATATCAGATTTGGATACTTGAATTTTAGAAGTCTAGAAAATTTGTCTTCACGAGACATGGTAAATGGACTATCTAAGGTTGGAGAGCACAAGGGTGTGTGTGAAGTATGTGTTATTGGAAAGAATGAAAGGGAGGGGTTTCCAAAAGGAAAACATGGAGGGCCTCATATCTAATACAACTTGTACATTATGATATTTGTGAACCTATGAAAACACAAAGTTTGGGCAAATCTTCTTATTTTCTCACATTCATTGATGATTTTACAAGGAAGTGTTGGGTGTATTTTTTGAAAAATAAGGATGAAGCTTTTTGTAGGTTCAAGAATTTCAAAGCATTGGTTGAGAATGAAAGTGGACATAAAATAAAGCGTTTGAGAACTGAACGAGGAGGAGAATTTTTTTCAAATGAGTTCAATAATTTTGCAAACAATATGGCATCAAGAGGAATCTCACCACAACCTATACACCACAACAAAATGAGGTAGCTGAGAGAAAAAATAAAACCATTGTAGAAATGGCAAGAAGCATGTTGAAAACAAAAGGTTTGAGCAATTCTTATTGGTCTTATGTAGTTTAAACAACAATATACATTCTCAATAGATGCTCCACAAGAGCACTACACAAGATGACCCCACATGAAGCATGGTATGGTATAAAACCCACTGTAAGTCATTTGAGAGTTTTTGGTTGTCTTTCATATGTACATGTGAATGATGAAGTGAGAAAGAAGTTAAACCCCAAGAGTGAGCCATGCATTCTTGTGGGATATTCTAAAATAAGTAAGGCATATAGACTATATAATCCAAAAAATCACAAGTTCTTAGTCTCTAGAGATGTAATATTTGATGAAGGGAGAGAGTATAGTCATAAAACATTTACAGGAAAAATATATGATGTTGAAGAAGATAATATAATTGGGGTACAACCTTCAAATGTTTCCTCTACTTATCCAATCCCACCTAGAAGTCCATTAAAAAGTTCAAAGGAGACTACACCAAGTTCAAGCACAAACAACTCATCTACAAGTCCCACCAATAATACAAATAAAGAAAATATAATACTCAAAGCACATCCAACCAGCCAAATGAGGTTAATAAGAATCCAATTGTAAGAGTTAGACCAAGTTATTTCAATATTGGAGAAGCTTCAAATGTATGGTGATTATGAAGAAGAACCAAAATGTGAGTTGGTGAATTATGCTCTAGTTTATTAAGTTTATTTGGAACCTTCATGTTATGAAGATGCTTGCACTAATGATGTTTGGGTGCAAGCAATGAAAGAAGAAATTCAGTCCATTGAAAAAAATGACACTTGGGAAATTGTGGAATTGCTCAAGGATAAGAAGATTATTGGATCTAAGTGGGTCTACAAAACAAAGTTTAACAATAATATAACCATATAAAGATACAAAGAAATGCTGGTTGCAAAAGGATTCACTCAAAGATATGGTGTGGGTAATGAAGAAAAATTTGCCCCTGTTGCAAGACATAATCTGGATGGTTATTTTATTGATAGCCCATAAACAATGGAAAGTTTATCACATGGACATGAAAAGTATATTCTTGAATGGTTATCTAGATGAGGAGGTTTATGTTCAGCAACCTAAAGGCTTTGAAGTGGAAGGAAAGTAAAACCATATTTACAAATAAAAGAAAGTATTGTATGGACTAAAGCAAGCACATAGAGCATGGTACTCAAGAATTGATGGGTACTTCCAAGATTATGTTTTTAAGAAAAGCACGAATGACCCCACACTCTATTTCAAGAATAAAGTTGATGATATTATTCTTGTGTGCCTATATTTTGATGATTTGATCTACATGGGAAGTATTTCAAAGATTATGAATTATTTTAAGAATGCTATGATGAAGGAATTTGATATGAAAGATTTAGGACTGATGCAATACTTTCTTAGTATGGAAGTACATCAAGGTGATGGAAAAATTTTCATTTGTAAAAAAAAATATGCAAAGGATATATTGAAGAAATATGGCATGGAAAATTACAAACCAATTTGGACACTTGTAACACATGGAGAAGTGTTGTATAGATATGATGGAGAAGAGAAATTTGATGAAAAGTTGTTTAGAAGCATTGTTAGGAGCTTAATGTTCCTTACTACAACAAGATCTTATATTGATTCTACAGTTTCACTTGTATCAAGGTATACAAGTGAACCTTCACAAAACCACATAAGAGTAGCCAAGAGTGAAGAACACAAGCTTATACTGAGAGGAGGGTGAACAATATAAGATAAACTTTTACTTTTCTTTCCCAAAGCATCCAATATTATCAATTGCAATAATTCTCCAAAGTAGTATTAACCAATATCATCAATAGTAGTAACAAGGCAATGCACAAATCATCACACACATGAGAGACACAGATTTAACATGGTTCACCCAATGTGGGTTACGTCCACGAAGAAAATATTTCTTCTAAATTTTCTCAACAAATCTCTTGGGAACCAATTCCCTATTACAATGTTTATGGACCTCTGTCCAAAGGAGATCTCAATCCCCTATGCTCAGGTTCGTGGACCTCTATCCATAGGAGAACTCTATCCCCTTAACTCTTGTTCATGGAACTCTATCCATAGGAGAACCCTATCCCCTTATTGATCTGGTTTGTGGAACTCTATCCACATCATAGAAATCTATCCATAGGAGACTCCTCTCCTTTGATCTAGTTCGTGGAACTCTATCCATAGGAGAAATCTATCCCCTTACTGGTCTGGTTCGTGGAACTCTATCCATAGGATAATCCTTTCCTTTTCTCTGGTTCATGGAACTCTATCCACAGGAGTCACTTCTCCTTTTCTCTGGTTTACCTCCAAATATGGTGCACACCTCTGCTCTAACTCTACTCCAAATTTGCACACGTTACATGTACAAATCTATCTCAACTCTATCCCAAATTTGCACACATTACATGCACAAATCTATCTCAACTCTATCCCAAATCTGCACACATTACATGCACAAATCTATCTCAACTCTATCCCAAATATGCACATATTACATGCACAAATCTGTCTCAACTCTATCCCAAATTTGCACACATTACATGCACAAATTTATCTCAACTCTATCCTAAATCTGCACACATTACATGCACAAATTTGTCTCAAATCTATCCCAAATTTACACATATTACATGCACAAATCTATCTCAAACCTACTTCAAGTATTCTCACAAGACTTGCTCAAATCTACTTACTATATCTGCACAAAACTACTCACAAACCTTCTCAAAAGGCCTGCTCAAATCAGCTCACAAACCTACTCTCAACTCTGCTCAAGACTCACTCACAACTCACAAATCTATTCTCAATTCTGCTCAAGACTACTCATCACTCATGCTTACAAAGCAATCTCAAAACAACTCATAGCACATGCTCAACCAATCCCAAATCTTGCACATAAATGAGGTTCAAAACAATGCTTATATCTCTTTCAGAAATATTTTCTCCAACTAGGCAATTCAGACATATTCTACCCAGAATTCTTTCTAGAACATATAGAGAATAATATGCAATATAATTTCACAATATGTTCTTTCCAATATCACTCAAGCCCAATGCACAAATTGCTTCACAAAACTGGTCTCTAACACTTGCCCACTCACA
Source organism: Wollemia nobilis (assembly GCA_028583015.1). Lineage (NCBI taxonomy): Eukaryota > Viridiplantae > Streptophyta > Pinopsida > Araucariales > Araucariaceae > Wollemia > Wollemia nobilis. The sequence goes on along the minus strand of JAQPPZ010003645.1, from coordinate 4,842,966 downwards.
TTCAATGTTACTCAAACCAATGCCCAAATGCTTCACACAATAATTCAACAATGCTGCACAATTTGTTCTCAAATCCTAACACAAATGTTTCCAATATCTTTCAACAATGAAGCACACTTTTGTTCTCAAACCCTAGCATATGTGTTTCCAATCTCATCCATCAATGGAGTTCAAACAATGAAGCATAACTTGTTTCACAAACCCTAGCTCAAATAATTCCAACAATGCACATATACAATCCTTATTTCTCCACCTTAAGATTCAGAAATATTTGCTCAACTAAACACCTCAAAGAAGGAATAATGTCACCATACCTCTTAGCTTGCTTTGATGAAGATGAGCCCTCAAAACCTGTCTCAAAATATTCTATCTATCTTATGCCACTTCAAGGGTTAGTTAGCATAACACTTTTCAACCATCCACATGAAAACCTTTCCTCAAAAAAATGTGCACAAAAATATTGCTTTACAACTCCTTTTAATTTCCTAAGACAAGGCTTTTAATCAATGAACAACATCCTTCAAACTTTCTTTCACCATGCAAAAATACACACAATAATTAAACCACAAAACACCTTATAACTCCTACTTGTAAAGGCCACAAGTAATTTTCAATATTATCAACCAAAACCCTAAGTTCATACAACAATTTTAATTCCACTTTCATACACCTTATACCTCCAATATTTCTAAAAATTATTTTATCTTTATAAAGCCACACACAGAAATCTGAAATGCACACAATATTTTTATTTCAAGAACTTCAACCTTATGTCTCCCTAGATCAAGCAATATGCACACCAAACAATGCAAAATTAAAACCTTATGCCTCCCTAGGTCAAGCGCTATGCATACCTTAATTAAAAAATTTGCCTTGCCTCAAGTGCTACCGTCATGACTTGAACCTCCACCTTTCACTAGCCTGCATCCTAGTGCAAGCTAGTTAACCACATGGGCTAGCTGCCCACTTGGAACAGATCATGCGTTACCTCCTTATTAGTTCACTGCTCCTTGAAATGTGTGCACTATGATTTTTCTTCTCTCCCTACCCATGCAAGCTTTCCCCGAATATGAATCTCGATTGGTGCATTCAACCTTAGCCTCACTACCTTCGATGAATGGTATAAATATTTTTACCTCTCTGCCTCCATGATTCGCATGCTCAAATGGATATCGAATGGTGCTATATCTCAACCTTAGGCCATGCAAATAATTTACCTTCTTATATACATTTTCTTGCCCTTTGGAACTTTGACATCGATGCTTGGAATATAATTATATTTTTAGATTTAAAACCTTTTGGCACCCAAATTTTAAACCTTTTAATTAATTATAATATTTTAAATCTTAAAATATTTAAATATTATAAATTAGAATTTTCACCTTTGGGCCTCTTTCTCACAAAATAAAGTCTTTTCTTTTTCTTTGCAAATGCCACCATGGAGAACTAATTAAACCTTTTCTTTTTCTTGCAAATGCAACCATGGAGAACTAATTAAACCTTTTCTTTTTCTTGCAAATGCAACCATGGAGAACTAATTAAACCTTTTCTTTTTCTTGCAAATGTAACCATGGATAACCTTATCTTTTTCTTGCTCACACAACCATGGAGAATGCTTTTGCCTTGATAATTATTGCCTCATGTACCCTTTGAAGATATTTTCCTTGCACTTTGATATTTCAACCTTGAAGGTATTTCTCAACTATTTCACCTTTGACATCAATGACAACCAATGTACTCAATATTTCCAACAATATCCCCCTTTGTCATTGATGGCAACCCTTTCTAAAAACTTTCTTTTACAACCACTGGATTCCAAATCTGCTCCCCCGACTAAATTCTCTCCCCCTTACTGAAATCTCCCCCTTTGACATCAATGGCAAAGGGACTCCTTTGGGGCTAAAAAATAAGACTCTTAGCTTAGCCCCCTCACCACCTCCTCTCCTTGAGGTGATTAATTTTGGGGTGGGAGTAAATCTACTCCCAACTTACAATGCTCTTCTTCCTTTTCAACCTTCTTTTTCAACACCTTTGTAATCATACCCTTTTGATCCTTTTGAGTGTCCTTGTTCTTGCTTGACTCTAGAAGTTCCAGAAACTCTGTTCTACACCACTTAGCCTTATGCCCAATATTATTGCAATTGTAACACCTGATGTTGTAGTTCTTGGAAGGTGTAAATGACTTGAAGTTCCTCTTGGTGAAGCCATAATCATCTCTGTCATGAACCCTATAGTGTATAGCTTTATGACCAAAGCGATTACATGAGTAGCAATGGCCTTGAAAGAAATATCCATCTTCGAATGAGTTGAAGTTCCTCTTAGTGAAGCCATACTCCTTTCCATGAACCCTGCAATGCATAGCTTTGTGACCAAAATGATTACATGAAAAACAATACCCTTGGAAGAAATATTCATCTTGTCTTGAAACATCTGGTCTCTTAGTCCTTTCTTTGCCTTCTCTGTGATGATCCTTGTTTCTTGTTTGTGCATTGTTTTCTTTCTTAGTGAAGCTTCCACTCTTCAACTTATCAACATAGGTCTTAGGTTCTTCTTCAATCTCTTCCTCTGAAACTTCCTTTTCTTTTGAGCTTGAATCCTCTTTTTGTACCTCTTGTCCTTCTTCAAAACCAAGTCTTATTTTGATAAATGAAGATCTTTGTGCATTGATAATGTTATCCAAAGCTTTTGAAATTTTTCCAAACTTGTGCAACTTATCCTTAGAATATTTCACTTCCATCCTTAGAGAAACCACTTCATGTTCTAATATTTCACATTCTAACTCTTTTACCTCTAAATTTTCAACCATGACCTCTTTAAATCTCCTTGCCTTAACTTTTGAGTTTTTGAGATCTTGTAGAAGCTTTTCCTTTATTTTCTCATCTTCTTGAACTTGAGCCTTCAGTCTTGAGTTCTGATTTCTAACTCTTTTCAACTCTCTAAGAGAAACAATAAGTTCCTCTTCTAGATCAACTATGCCTTCTTCTTCTTTTTCTGAATCTTCCTCTAGGTCTTCAATTATAGGAGCATCTTCTTTTTCTTCTACTTGGTATTCAATAGGAGTGTCCTCTTCCTCTTCTATTGCCAAAAATAGAATCTCTTCTTTTTCACTATCTGAGGATATTTTATCATTGTCACTTGAAGCACTGCTTGCTTCTTCAACATAGAAACTCTTCTTATGCCTTTGAAAAATCTTCTTTTCATGCTTGCCTTGACCATACCTATTTTTATTTTCATACCTAAACTTTCTTTCTTCCTTTTTCTTATAATCCTATTTCTCTTCATTGCTACTACTTCTAGCTTGTGGACAATTTGATGCATAGTGACCAAAGTCTCCACAATTAAAACATTTCACAGTATTTATATCTTTGTGTTTTCTTGAGTCCTTATTTCTTCTCACATAGTTAGCTTCTTCATTACTGCTTGACTCATCACTTGATTTTGGTTTCTTATCTTTTGTCTTCTTTGAAACTTTGAATGCTACCTCTTTCTTGGAATTTTGATATTTTTCTATCCTCATCTCATAAGCTATGAGAATTCCATGTAACTCATCCATAGTCAACTTATCAAGATCCTTCATCTCTTCTATAGCTGAAACCTTTGCATCATACCTCATAGGGAGTGATCTTAATACTTTCTGAGCAACACTGGAGTCCTCAATTTTGAATCCAAGTCCATGCATGGTATTAACAACTTCATCAACATGAAGTAAGTATTTAGCAATATCTTCCTCATCTTCCATCTTCAACTCTTCAAACCTTCTCCTGTGAGTTTGAAGTTTTGCCAACTTAACCTTGCTATCTCCTTCATATGTTTGCTTCAATTTATCCCATATTTCTTTTGCTAATTTACATTGCATAAATTTCATAAATTTTGATTCACGTAATCCACTTAAGATTCCATTCATAGCCTTGGCATTATTCACATATAATTTCTTGCCATCCTTATCTATGGGAGGAGTAGTTGTAGGTGTGAACCCATCCTCAATATATTGCCATGTTTCATATCCTTGTGCCATCAAATAAGTCTTCATCCTCATACTCTAGAAAGCATAATTGTTCCCATAAAATATTGGAGCCTTATTTGTTGAAGATCCATTCTGAGAAGCCATCTGTGTTCTTGTAAGATCTTCCTTCAAGTTGTTAGACTTTTTTTGAAGGAACCCACTCTGATACCAATTGAAGAACACAAGCTTATACTGAGAGGGGGGTGAACAGTATAAGATAAACTTTTACTTTTCTTTCCCAATCAATAGCATCCAATATTATCAATTGCAATAATTCTCCAAAGCAATATTAACCAATATCATCAATAGTAGTAACAAGGCAATGCATAAATCATCACACACATGAGAGACATAGATTTAACGTGGTTCATCCAAAGTGGGTTACATCCATGGAGAAAATATTTCTTCTAAATTTTCTCAAAAAATATCTTGGGAACCAATTCCCTATTACAATGTTTATGGACCTCTATCCAAAGGAGATATCAATCCCCTATGCTCAGGTTCGTGGACCTCTATCCATAGGAGAAATCTATCCCCTTAACTCTAGTTTGTGGATCTCTATCCACAGGAGAACTCTATCCCCTTGCTGGTCTAGTTCGTGGAACTCTATCCATAGGAGACTCCTCTCCTTTGCTCTGGTTCATGGAACTCTATCCATAGGAGAACTCATATCCTTTCCTCTGGTTCATGGAACTCTATCCATAGGAGAAATCTATCCCCTTACTGGTTTGGTTCATGGAACTCTATCCATAGGAGACTCCTCTCCTTTACTCTGGTTCATGGAACTCTATCCATAGGAGACACTTCTCCTTTGCTCTGGTTTACCTCCAAAGTTGGTGCACACCTCTACTCTAACTCTGCTTCAAATTTGCACACATTACATGCATAAATCTATCTCAACTCTATCCCAAATATGCACATATTACATGCACAAATCTGTCTCAACTCTATCCCAAATCTACACACATTACATGCACAAATTTATCTCAACTCTGTCCCAAATATGCACACATTACATGCACAAATCTGTCTCAACTCTATCCTAAATATTCACACATTACATGCACAAATCTATCTCAACTCTATTCCAAATTTGCACACATTACATGCACAAATCTGTCTCAACTCTATCCCAAATCTGCACACATTACATGCACAAATCTATCTCAAACCTGCTTCAAGTCTTCTCACAAGACTTTCTCAAATCTGCTTACTATATCTACACAAAACTACTCACAAACCTTCTCAAAAGGCCTGCTCAAATCAGCTCACAAACCTGCTCTCAACTTTGCTCAAGACTCACTCACAACTCACAAATCTGTTCTCAATTCTGCTCAATACTGCTCATCACTCATGCTCACAAAGCAAGCTCAAAACAACTCATAACACATGCTCAACCAATCCCAAATATTGCACATAAATGAGGTTCAAAACAATGCTTATATCTCTTTTAGAAATGTTTTTTTTTTTTGTAATTATTTTAGTAGATTAATAGTGGGTTTTTATAGAGGATCCCAAAACCTTATGTACAAAATCAGCCTTACCTCTAATGATGCATCATGCCTCCTGGCTGGATATATAAGCTTGATTGCAAGATAGCAAAAACTAGACTAATTGCCCGGAGGCTACAAAAAAGGCATTGTTGGCATTTTTGCCACATGGATTCTCATTGATTAATGCATTAGTGTATTGTTGGGGATCTGACCTTTGATTGATGCAGCTTGGGCGAAAAAAGGAGAAAATTTGAGCAAAAAATGGTTAAGTTTGAAAACTGCAGCGACGCGGCGACATGTTGCGAGAATCGCGGTCAACGCGATCCAACGCGAGCGGGGTTGGCGGAACCGTCGCGATATCGCGACGTGTTCCGAAATCGCGGGTCGGCGGGCAGAAAAAGCACTAAGTGGAAAACATGCAGCGATTCGCTGACATGTCAGCGAATCGCGACCCGGTGAGCGTCGAAGGCATGTAGTGCAAACTTGCAGCGCGTCGCTGACATGTCAGCGAATCGCGACCAAAAATGGCGTTTTGTACGGCGACGGAAACATGTAGCGAAATCGCGACATGTTCCGATTTCGCGGGGCAGAGCGCAGGGAGGAGCCAACGGCGGAAACATGTAGCGAAATCGCTACATGTTCCATTTTCGCGGGTCAACGGTGGTCAAAGCGTACTGAATGATAAGACGTCGCGATTTCGCGACCCGTCGCGATTTCGCGACCCGTCGCATTTTCGCGACCTGCGCAGTTTTCCCGCCAAGTGCAATATGAACGGCCGAAAGGGTTTTTTCGATTTTCGAGGATTTAATGATAACCCGAATTAAATATTTTGCGGATTTCCGATGCGGTTAAGGTCAAAGAGTGCCCAGGCCACCAAAATTAAAGGGTTTATTGGTTCAAAGTATTGGTTCGTGGATTATTTTAACGGCTTCATGCACATGTTTGAAAAAACGAATTTAATGAAGGGCCGCGAACGTTTAATGGTATTTAATTTTTATTTCCTCGAGGCCGCTATTAAGGGGTCGTGTTCCTGATTTTCAAGATATTATTGTAGATCACGAGGAAGTTGGTTTTACGTTTTTAATGCTGCAAAGAGGACGGACCTCTATAAAAACCAATGTAATTTTCATTTGGTGGTTGGAAAAACTTGCTGCTAGAAACTGGAATTGTATTTGCGGGAATACAAGGATCGACTTCTAATTTTTCAAGCGTCGCATGGATGAATTTGCTTTCTGTTTTCTGCATTTCTAATAGCATTCGTACTCCTGCATTGCTATTACATTTAAATTCTGCATACTTGGATTTAAATATCGCGGTCGAGGTACAATTCTCGGAATGTGGGTTTGGAGGGATTTGCGGCATGTGATTGTGCGAGGATGAAGCTGATTTCTTATGTTACTTGCTGTTGTTGTGTTTTTAGTTTCCTGCTGTTGTTCTTCTGATCCCATCACTTCGGCCTGTGGCCATATTTCCCATTTCTTTCTGCAACCTTTTAAATCTCTTTCCAGCAACCCTATCTTAAACCCATTTTTAGAGTAGTGAAGGGAACCAACCCACTCTGGAGATTGGTCTGGGAGCCATTTCTTGCTTCCAGCCTTTCAATGTTGGCCGGGTCTAGGGCGCAATTGTAAAAATCCTTTCTGTGGCGGATTCGTGACCAACGAGTTTTGGCACGCCGGTGGGACAGATCTGTTTCTGTCTCCAAGAATTCATAATCGGTGGGATACGCATAATTTTCCAAAGTGATAACCCCACCGGTGCCAACAGTTTTGGCACGTTTTAACACCCGGAGGTCTCAAGATTTGATGAGCTGTCTTGGCCTCATAGCGGAGATTTTTAAGTTCATCTGGCGACTTTGCTGAGTTGAAGATCTGTTCGTGGACGCCTATTGTTTTAAAAAAAAAAAAAAAAAAAAAAATTCAAAGAATGTTTTTTCTGGCGACTCTGACTTAATGGCGATGGCCGTGATTCCAGAGACCACTGCCACAAAGGTGAGGGTTTTTTCTATATGGGATGATCCTGGCCCTCTGAATCTGCAAGTTCGACATGAAATTCCTGAAGGTGCCCTGAAGAACCCGGCAAAATATGACGGTACCGAAGGCATGGCTCGACACATGTTGAAGATATTGCTATTACGTCCATGATCCATGTCATAGAACACGAAGATGTTATGATCCGACTTCTGGTTCAGTCTTTGGAAGGAAGAGCATTGCAATGGTACAGACTGCTCAAACGTCAAAGCATCAGCTCATGGGATGATCTCGCGGGAGCACTGATCAAAAGATTTGACGAAGATCCTTTCTACGAGTTCTTTGGATCTCTACCAATTTTTCATGTACATCAAGAGAGCACCTCAAGAAAGCATCACGGACTTCAATGTCCGATTCTTGAGAAGCTGGAAGAGAATTCCAGAGAAGATCCGTCCATCACCCACCCAGGCCCACCTCTTTTATGTTCGCGCTTTTAATTCTGACATAGGTCTCTTTTTGCTGCAGTCAGGTGAACAACGCTTCCCAAAAATCTTTGAGGAAGCAGTGCGAGCAGAACAGATGTTGCACTTATCAGGAAAGTTACCGTGGGGGGAAGCTCCATTACCTTCTCCGATGGTTGCTGCTCCTGTTTACCCTGCACATTCATGCCAGCTCCCTTATACTGTACAGAAACCTGAGATGTCGTTGTGTGGAGCTCAAGGGACAGATCTCATCCAAAGCCAAGGATTGGCAATGAACAATATGGTTGCTTGCAGTTTTCATAAGGAGATGGATCCAGAGGATATAAGCAAAGAAGAAGAACCTGAGCACCAAGAAGGCATAGCTGTGCATGACATGCAAGCATTTAGTCAGAACCTGTTAAATATGTCAGATCAACAGGTAGAGTCTGAAGAGATCCTGAAGAAGGAACTGTTGCTGGACAATTCCTGTGATCGGATCCAGGAGTTGGAGGAACCTGTTTTCAGTCCACAGTCAGAGAACTTTTCAAGATGGTGGGGTTTCTTTTCCGCATTATTTGTCAGTTGTGTAGGTCTTGGCATGTATGATAACTTGCCGATGATCGGCACCATGGAGAACTTCGGGGAAGGAGCCGGCCCAATTTCAAGGACCGACTTAAGTATGATCAGATCTGGTCAGGACATTGCAGATTTACCGGATAACATTCTGAGATTGGGTGTCTGGTGACGACATGCCAATCATGTCGTGACTTATTGTATATAGTATTTTGAAAAAACACAAAAAAAAATAGAAAAAGAAGAGAAAAAAAAAAAAAGAGTGGTATTGTTTTTATTTGTTCATCTCGGTTCTTGTTGCCTGCGAGCCGTAGATGCTTGTTTTTTTTCCTTTGTTTTTCTCCTCCCAACAGTTTGGTGGCTTTCTAGCACTTTCTTCTTTTCCCTTCCCCATTTCCTCTCTTTCCTTTCTTCATCTTCTTCATTCTGTTTCTTCTGCATTAAATCAAAATAAGCCACAGCTGTTGTTTCTTTTTCCTTTTCTGTTTTTTCCCGTCCCTTCTTATCCCTTTCCTCTAAGTTTAGTTTTTTACGCATTTTCTAACAGTCTAGTTCATTTCATTTCACAGCTTTCCTAGTTCCATTCCCACTCCATAACTTTGTTCATTTTCATATCACTCCATTGCAGTCACCGCTTGCGCAACCGCAAGAGCTCATTCCATTTCCATTCCATTAGTCATTTCATAATCAGTTATATGCAGGTTCTTCCAGTTCTAGTTTTCCGCAATGAGAAGAAGTTTGGCAGCGGTCCCCGACATGTTTTGCGGCGGCTTGTTTACGAGTTCCAATATGACTCGTGCCCAATGGACTAAGGCTTGGATTCTTGCATACAGCGAGCTGTATACCCCGCGAGCCGCCAAGAATGTTGGCATTTTTGCCACATGGATTCTCATTGATTAATGCATTAGTGTATTGTTGGGGATCTGACCTTTGATTGATGCAGCTTGGGCGAAAAAAGGAGAAAATTTGAGCAAAAAATGGTTAAGTTTGAAAAGCTAGCGACGACGCGACATGTTGCGAGAATCGCGGTCCAACGCGATCCAACGCGAGCGAGGTTGGCGGAACCGTCGCGATATCGCGACGTGTTCCGAAATCGCGGGTCGGCGGGCAGAAAAAGCACTAAGTTGAAAACATGCAGCGATTCGCTGACATGTCAGCGAATCGCGACCCGGTGAGCGTCGAAGGCATGTAGTGCAAACTTGCAGCGCGTCGCTGACATGTCAGCGAATCGCGACCAAAAATGGCGTTTTGTACGGCGACGGAAACATGTAGCGAAATCGCGACATGTTCCGATTTCGCGGGGCAGAGCGCAGGGAGGAGCCAACGACGGAAACATGTAGCGAAATCGCTACATGTTCCATTTTCGCGGGTCAACGGTGGTCAAAGCGTACTGAATGATAAGACGTCGCGATTTCGCGACCCGTCGCGATTTCGCGACCCGTCGCATTTTTCCCGCCAAGTGCAATATGAACGGCCGAAAGGGTTTTTTCGATTTTCGAGGATTTAATGATAACCCGAATTAAATATTTTGCGGATTTCCGATGCGGTTAAGGTCAAAGAGTGCCCGGGCCACCAAAATTAAAGGGTTTATTGGTTCAAAGTATTGGTTCGTGGATTATTTTAACGGCTTCATGCACATGTTTGAAAAAACGAATTTAATGAAGGGCCGCGAACGTTTAATGGTATTTAATTTTTATTTCCTCGAGGCCGCTATTAAGGGGTCGTGTTCCCGATTTTCAAGATATTATTGTAGATCACGAGGAAGTTGGTTTTACGTTTTTAATGCTGCAAAGAGGACGGACCTCTATAAAAACCAATGTAATTTTCATTTGGTGGTTGGAAAAACTTGCTGCTAGAAACTGGAATTGTATTTGCGGGAATACAAGGATCGACTTCTAATTTTTCAAGCGTCGCATGGATGAATTTGCTTTCCGTTTTCTGCATTTCTAATAGCATTCGTACTCCCGCATTGCTATTACATTTAAATTCTGCATACTGGATTTAAATACTGCGGTCAAGGTACAATTCCTGGAATGTGGGTTTGGAGGGATTTGCGGCATGTGATTGTGCGAGGATGAAGCTGATTTCTTATGTTACTTGCTTGTTGTTGTGTTTTTAGTTTCCTGCTGTTGTTCTTCTATCCCATCACTTCGGCTCGTGGCCATATTTCCCATTTCTTTCTGCAACCTTTTAAATCTCTTTCCAACAACCCTATCTTAAACCCATTTTTAGAGTAGTGAAGGGAACCAGCCCACTCTGGAGATTGGTCTGGGAGCCATTTCTTGCTTCCAGCCTTTCAATGTTGGCCGGGTCTAGGGCGCAATTGTAAAAATCCTTTCCTGTGGCAGATTCGTGACCAACAGGCATTTAAGCCTGATTAACCAGATAACAAACCAAAAATTAATCGGGATAACAAAAAGTAATAGTCGAAGAAACTGAAACATTAGAGAGCAGAAGCAAAATTTTTGAAATCTATGCAGGGAACACATCATGGAGGGATATCCACTCTAGCCAATCTTTCCACCTCGGATGGGAAGCGAGATCGCCACATGACTGGACATGTGGTCACAAGCCCTTTTTTGGCCATGTGGTCAGCCACGCGATTGCCTTCTCTAAGGATATGACCTGCTTTCCACCTGCCACATTGGGAAAGGAGCATTCTTACCTCAAGAATGATGTTAAAGAGCCTCCAGGATGGGTCTTTGGTGCCTAGAAGGTAGTTCACGATGTTGATAGAATCTCCTTCAATAATTAGAGGCCGAGGATCCTCGAAGAGGATCTGGATTCCTTTCAGAACGCCTCGGGCTTCGACATAGTGATTCATATGGGAGCCCAAATCTTCACAGTAGGCCACCACAAGATTCCCATCATGATCTCTAACAACACCACCTGATCCAGCGGGCCCAGGATTACCCTTTGCCGCTTCGTCAAAATTCAATTTAATCTACCCCATGGGGGGCTTGGTCCAAATAACACTTCTTCAATAGGGACCTGTAACAGCTTTCAGAGATGGGCAGAGATCCATCCTTTTGAAAATCGCTTCTTCGCTCAAAAGGTGGGGACAGGGACTAGGAATAGCTTTAGAGTTCTCAATGGCGTAGGATAAGGCCATTTGAGAGATACAAGGAGGCACTTTTGGGGCTCTGCCAAAGACTCTGGCATTCCTCTCTAACCAAATTTTCCAAATGGAGTGGTGGAAGGAGGCCTCAAGGAGGAAGCAGAGTTTAGGATTCTTGAAATGATTAGGCCATTGATGGAAAGCATCTCTGAGGGAGCGAGGAGAGCACCAGAGGATTTGGAAGGAGGATAGGACAATGTTGAGGACCAAGTGGGAAAAGGGGCAGTGCAGGAATAAATGATCCATCGTCTCGCACTCTGCTAAGCACATGTAGCACCTATTGGGGAAGGCAAAGCCCCTCTTGTGAAGGTTGTCAATGGTTAAGGCTTTGTTGTGAAAAGCAATCCATGCAAAGAAATTCACTTTAGGGATGACCCCTTTCCTCTAGACAACTTTCCACCGATAATCTAGGGCAGTCTCGCTAGTAAGAAATTCATAGGCAGATTTGACAGAGAAAAGACCATCCTCCGTGCCTCGCCAAATGATTCTATCAGTCCTCCTAACAGATGGGATTAAAACTGATTGGAGGATATTTGACAGAAAGGTTACCTCATTATTAAACCCGTCCATGACTGGAAGTTTCCACCGAGGGGAAAGGGTGCTCCGGTCTATGAAATCCACCACCTTGAGTTGGGAATTTGGGTCGGTCTGAGCTCTCAGGCCAGCAAGGTCCGCCCTCAAGCCAAGGGCTTCTTCAGAAGCCCATCTATCCTTCCAAAAGAGGATGAAGTTGCCATCACCCAAAATCCAACGGGCTCCCAAGCTGATCAAATGACGGGCTTGGAGCACAAATTTCCAAAAAGTCGACACTTCGAGGGGAGTCCTAACATCGAAGAAAAAATTGGAGCCTAGATATTTCCTTTTGACCAGCTTAACCCACTCCACCGGGTCATTTGTTAGGATCCTCCAAGCATGCTTAGCGATCAAAGCTATGTTCATAAGCCTTGATCTCCTCATCCCCAAGCCGCCTTGGTCTTTTCACGAGCAAACCTTATCCCAGGCAACGAGAGGGATTCTAAATTTTTCTTCATTGCCAGACCACAAAAAGGTCCTCTGGATCTTCTCAATTTTGGAGTGGATAGAAACTAGAAGCATGAACACAGACATAAAGTAGGTTGGGATCCCCTAAAGACAAGCTTTGGTAAGGGTGGCTTTCTCGGCTTGCGACAGGAGTTTGCCTTTCCATGTGCCTAGTTTCTTGTGAAGGCGTTCCAGGATCATGTTCCACATACTTCCACTGGCATGACCATTGCAAGACAGGGGCAACCCTAGATAAGACGTAGGTAGGGAGTCAATGGTGCATTCTAAAATTTTGGCAATCCGGAGTTGCCTTCACAGGGGAGTGTTAATAAAGTAGATTTTGCTCTTGATGTAATTGACCTTTTGCCCGGTAGCCTGCTCGTAACGGGAGAGGATCCGCTTGAGGGATTTGGCTTGGGAAACAGATGCCCTAGTGGAGATGAGGGTGTCATCCACAAATTGCTGATGAGTGGTAGGTTCAACTCTAGAAGTGGGCAGGATGCCAAAAATCTTGTTCTGACGAAGAGCCTCTTTCAAAGACCAGCTCAGAACCTCCGCCAGAAGGATGAAGAGGATGGGTGACAAAGGGTCGCCTTGTCTGAGGCCTCTGGCACTTTGGAAATACCCAGTAGGGGACCCATTGATCAGGATGGAAAATAAGGGAGTGGATATGCAGCTGCAGACAAGGTCAATCCAGTGAGGATGAAAGCCGAACTTGAGGAGGACTGCACACAAGAACCTTCTATCAACTCTGTCAAAGGCTTTGTTCATGTCTAGCTTTAGAAAGAGTGCAACATTCTTGGAGTGGTAAGTAGAGTGAAGATTTTCATGGACAATGATGAGACCTTCAAGAATTTTTTTGCCTTTAACAATGCTTCCTTAACAAGGATCAACCAGGAGAGGGAGAATGGGTCTCAGTCCGTTGGCTATAGACTTGGTGAAGATCTTGTAAAAAAAATTGCACAGGCTGATGGGCCAGTAGTCAGAGAAGCTTTTGCAGGCAGGAGAATTATGAATGAGAGCAAGAAAGGTGGAATTGAGTTTCAGGTGAATGGATTTAGAAGCTTGAATATCCCGAATAGCTTTGCACACATCCAAACCCACAACATCCCACATGACTTGGAAAAAATGGGGGGAAAACCATCGGGGCTAGGGGCCTTGTCTGGTTGCATGGAGAACAAATATTCTTTAATATCGGATGAGGAAAAAGGTTCCAAAAGCTTGATGCTTACCTCATGGGGGACTTTAGTCGAAAAGTTGGCAAGCAAAGATTTTTGGACCTGTATGTCGCTGTCAGGAGGAGCGCCAAGCAAGTCCTAGAAAAAGTCAACCGCTTCGCTCCTGATTTCCTCTATCTCCTTGGTTATGTGCCCATCCTTGCAAGACACTTCTATGATCTTGTTGGCCCCTCTGTGCCTCATGGTTGACACATGGAAGAACCTCGTGTTGGAGTCTCCACTCTTCAACCAAAGGTCTCTAGATTTATGGTGCTAGAAGGTTTCCTCCCTTGCAAGAATAGAATTGTAATCCACAAAGAGGCTCCGTTCTTCCTCCCTTAGGGCCTCGGTGTAACCTTCAAGCTCCATTCTCTCCTCCAAAATTTTTAGGTTCTCCGAGATGGACCTTTTGGACTCAAAAATGTTGCTAAAAACTGCTTTGTTCCATATTTTCAACTTCTTTTTGACCATCTTGAGTTTTATAGCCACTCTCTTAGAAGCGGTTCCTCCCACCTCCTGTTGCCACCACATTGAAACCAATCCTTTGAAGTATTTATGAGAAGTCCACATGGATTCAAATCTGAAGGGGGTCTTAAAAATAGGCCCGTCGTTCATCTCCAAAAAAATAGGGTTGTGATCAGACCCAATCCTTGGTAGGGACGAGAGAGTTGCACCACCAAGGATGGGAATAGCTTCTTGGGATATGAAAAATCTATCGAGCTTGACTTGAATAAGGCTGCTCCCAATCCTCCTGTTGCTCCATGTGAAGGAAGCCCCTTTGAGTTCGATGTCAAGCAAGCTGTTAGTAGAGACAAAATCTTTGAAGTCCTCCAAGTTGCGGCTGGAATGGTCGGAGCCTCCTTTCTTTTTAGATGGGTGAAGAGGACAGTTGAAATATCCCCCTAAGACCCAAGGAAAATTACTAAAATTTTCCCTCATCTGGGAAATAGCTTTCCACATTTTTGCTCTCTCTATGGCAGAATTCGAAGCATAAACATTGGATAGGATCCAGGAAAAATTGGTGGTTTTGGAGTGGAACAACACATTGATAATCCTATTGGAGGTTGATAGCAAGCTACCCTCGACACTCTCTGGATCCCAAAGAACCATGAGACCGTTCATTGTTCCCACTGCAGGACTGGACACAAATTTTTCCTTGGCCCAAATGGCTTTAGCAGCTTTATCAGAGGAGATAGCATCGGTCTTGGTCTCTTGCAAAATTAGGATGGAGGGGTTAGTCCTCTTTCGAAGATCAGCCACTAACCTCCATTTGGCTGCTCCATTAATTCCTCTCACATTCCATGAGAGAACTTTCATCTGGATAGTTTGAGGTTCTTCTTGCCTCCCTTTCCTTGTTGGGGGGAGGTTTTGGTACTTGCGTCTCATCCGTCTGAGTATCAGAGACATCCAGAACCAGCAGACGTTGGGTTCCATTCACGATGTCTTTCACCATCTCTTTGTCTTGTCTATCTTTGTTGGGAGGTCAGCCCTACTTCCTCTCACTACCAAAATCCACGCTTTGCTTTCAACTCCTTGTATTTCAAGGGCTAATATGACCGGACTGTTCACCCCTCCTACCTAGGAGGTAATCTTCTAGCAAAGTTTGGGAATGGTTGAAATTGGGGTGGCCCTGGTCTTGGAGCTTGGGTGAATCTGACTGAGTGGTATTTTTGGGGGGGGACCGATCCTTCTCCTCCTATGGATGGATCTCCTAGCGGGAGTTTGCTCCTTGCTGGGTGTTTGCTCCAAACTGCTCTGAGTTCGGTTGGTGGGTGATATCCTCTTCTAGCTGGGAGATTTCATGGCGGTCCCTGGAGGGGCCTGGAGAATCATGGGCCTTCGCATTTGGAATATTTGACTGCTTTGCCTAGCCTTCACCATGTTCCATGGGGTTACAGGTTTCTCGCTTCTTCTTACCCGATTTTTGAAGAGGACAATTGGACTAAAGGTGCCCTTAAGAGCAGCACTGGGGGTAGAAAGCTGGTCTATTATCATAGACAATAGATTGTTTATGGAGGACGGTGCCTCCAGAATGAAGGGTGATGGAGGATGGGAGGTCCGCCTCCATATTCGTCAAAACCCAGAAAAGATCTTGGACAAACCTTGTTCGAGCTCGGGTGGGAGGGTCAATGGTGACCAACTCCCCTATGGAGCGGGCAATGCCTCTTATTACATTTTTATGCCATCCAAATAAGGGAAGACTCGGGAGCCTAACCCATATTGGAGCAATGTTGATGTTCTAGGTGTTAGGATTGAAGTCCATGCCCCACTTCCTAAGTAACAGGCTTCTACGACCCAAAAACCATGGGACTCCAGCCAGGATTTTATAGTAGTCCTCCTTGTTGTTCATTCTAATAGTGAAAAATCCTTGGGTTAGGGATACCAAATCCATGTGCCCAGAGGTCATCCATTTTCTTGTCACCCACTTGCAAATGATCTCCATGTTGGGATGACCACCAATGAACTTACCAATGAGAGTATACTTCTCGTACTCCACGAATCTTGAGAGGACTTCCGTCGGGATGTCCAAATCGTCCCTAGTCAAAAATAGCTCATTGGTAAAATAATCGCTTAGGGTTTCTGAAGCCGTTGCCTAAGCATATGACTTCTAAGGCCCACCTCCCCATTTGTCTGGTGGATCCTTACCTTGACTGTCATCGTCATCAATCCGATCTCCTTCATTTGGCAAGGATGCCTCAGTACCCCCGGACCCCGGTTGCCCTCCGTCTGCTCCGTTGTGCCCTTGGTTCAAACCGTTGCCACTCCCGTGCTCTCCCATAGAGGACTTCCCACCCACTGTTATCTCACCTACTCCTGATCCTTTTAGAAATGTTTTCTCCAACTAGGCAATTCAGACATATTCTACCCAGAGTTCTTTCTATATCATATAGAGAATGATATGGAATATAATTTCACATTATGTTCTCTCCAATATCACTCAAACCCAATGCACAAATTGCTTCACAAAACTAGTCTCTAACACTTGCCCACTCACATTCAATGTTACTCAAACCAATGCCCAAATGCTTCACACAATAATTCAACAATGCTGCACACTTTGTTCTCAAATCCTAACACAAATGCTTCCAATATATTTTAGCAATGAAGCACACTTTTTTTCTCAAACCCTAGCATATGTGTTTCCAATCTCATCCATAAATGGAGTTCAAACAATGAAGCATAACTTATTTCACAAACCCTAGCTCAAATAATTCTAACAATGCACTTATATAATCCTTATTTCCCCACCTTAATATTTAAAAATATTTTCTCAACTAAACACCTCAAAGAAGGAATAATGTCACCATACCTCTCAGCTGGATTTGGTGAAGATGAGCTCTCAAAACCTGTCTCAAAATATTCCATCTATATTATGCCACTTCAAGGGTTAATTAGCATAACACTTTTTCAACCATCCACATAAAAACCTTTCCTCAAAAAAATGTGCACAAAAATATTGCTTTACAAATCCTTTTAATTTCCTAAGACAAGGCTTCTAACCAATGAATAACACCCTTCAAACTTTCTTTCACCATGCAAAAATACACACAATAATTAAACCACAAAACTTATAACTCCTACTTGTAAAGGCCACAAGTAATTTTCAATATTATCAACCAGAACCCTAAGTTCATACAAAAATTTTAATTCCTCTTTCATACACCTTATACCTCTAATATTTTTGAAAATTATTTTATCTTTATAAAGCCACACATAAAAATATGAAATGCACACAATATTTTGATTTCAATAACTTAAACCTTGTCTCCTTAGATCAAGCAATATGCACAACAAACAATGCAAAATTAAAACCTTATGCCTCCCTAGGTCAAGTGCTATGCATACCTTAATTAATTGTTTTTTGCCTTACCTCAAGTGCTACCGTCGTGACTCGAACCTCCACCTTTTTCTGGCCTACATCCTAGCACAAGGTAGTTAACCACATGGGCTAGCTGCCCACTTGGAACAAATTGTGTGCTACCTCCTTATTAGTTCACTACTCCTTGAAATATGTGCGCTATGATTTTTCTTCTCTCCCTACCCATGTAAGCTTTCCTTGAATACAAATATCGATTAGCATGTTCAACCTTAGCCTCACTCCCTTCAATGAATAACACAAACATTTCTACCTCTATCTACCTCCATGATTCACATGATCGAACAAATATCAAATGGTGCTCTATCTCAACCTTAGGCCATGCAAATAATTTACCTTCTTATATATGTTTTCTTACCCTTTGGAACTTTGACGTCGATGCTTGGAATATAATTATATTTTTAAATTTAAAACCTTTTGGTGCCCAACTTTTAAACCTTTTAATTAATTATAATATTTTAAATCTTAAAATATTTAAATATTATAAATTAGAATTTTCACCTTTGGGCCTCTTTCTCACAAAATAAAGTCTTGTCTTTTTCTTTGCAAATGCCACAATGGGGAAATAATTAAAACTTATATTTTTCTTGCAAATGCAACCATGGATAACTAATTAAACCTTTTATTTTTCTTGCAAATGCAACCATGAAGAACTAATTAAACATTTTATTTTTCTTGCAAATGTAACCGTGGATAACCTTGTTTTTTTCTTGCTCACACAACCATGGAGAATGCTTTTGCCTTGACAAATATTACCTCATGTACCCTTTGAAGACATTTGCCTTGCACTTTGATATTTCAACCTTGAAGGTATTTCTCAACTATTTCACCTTTGACATCAATGACAACCAATGTACTCAATATTTCCAACAAAGTTAATATTGAGGTATATCAAAGGAACCTTGAATTTTGGCATACATTATGATGCTAACAACAAAATGGAGCTTGTTGGATACAATGACTCAGATTGGGAAAGTTGCTTGGATGATAGAAAATCAACTTTTGGAAATTATTTTTCACTTGGTTCAGGAGTGATAACATGGAGCTCAAAGAAGTAAAGTATTGTTACTTTATCTTCTATAGAGGCAAAATATATTACAACTACTACAACAAGTACACAAGCATTTTAGTTGAAAAAGGTACTTAAAGAGATTGGTGAAGTTCAAAAAAATTCAACAATAATTTTTTTTGACAACACAAGTGCAATCAAGATTGTAAAAAATCCATTCCATCATAGTAAAATTAAAATTTTTAATTTGAAGATTCATTTCATAAGAGACATGGTAGAAAAAAGGTTGTAGATTTGAAATATTGCAACACCAAACAACAATTTGCAGACCTATTTACCAAAGGTGTCAATAAAGAATAATTTTTGAGATTGAGAGACAAAATTGTATCACCACTCATCATAAAGGGGGTGTATGTTGGATATTGATGCTGGCAAGGAAAAACATAAAATAAAAAATTCTCCCATAAATTTGAAGAAGTCCAAAAGTTTCTATAGGCCTTGAAGAGTCATTGTGACTGTTGGACTTTGAGAATGTGAAATGAAGGGTTGTAACATTATTTTATCTCTTTTAAATGTGCAATAATGTAAAATAGTCATAGAAGAACATGGAGAAAGTATTGTAATACTTTTGAGTTCATTTTTAATAAAAAATAACATTCTATTCCATTCATTTTATGAAATACATGCTTGTTGTCCCTGATTTTCTAAAACCTGCAGTCAACTTGTAGAGATTATAAATTTTTGTTTTATAAATCCATTTTGCATGTGTCATACACCATTGGAAAGATTATTTTTTAAATCTACTCACAAAATTTCATTAAATTTTGAGCAGTTTTGGTCCCTCAAATTTTTATTGTCCCGTTGTTGCAATTTATGTTGCAATTTTTTGTTGCATTTTCACTACACTTTTTTGCTCCTTGATTTTGGGTCAAATACTTCAAAAGTATAATATTTTAAATATAATTATATGTGGGAAAAACATCCTCAATTTTTTGATATGATAGCACAAATATGGAATTTTTCAAGAAACAATGGGTTGTATACACTTCCAAAACAAATTAAATCAATAGCATCTAGATTAAAAGAATATAACAAGAACACTTTTAAAAACATCTTTGAGAAGAAAGAATAAATAAAAGAGAAATTTTCAAAATTTTAAAAAGATGAACACAATAATCCAAGGTCAGAGGAAAGGGAGTTGCTTGCTTAGTGAATGTCATAATATTTTGAGTAAGGAAAAAAAATTGGAGATTAAAATCAAGATAGACTTGGTTAAAAGGAGATAAAAACACAAAGTTTTTCATAGGATGACAATAGTACATAGAAAAACATCTAGAATTAGTTTATTTAAATCAACAGAAGGGGTTTGGATTGAAGACTAAAGCAAAATAAAAAATAAGGTAAGCTTTTTTTAGTAGACTATTCTAGGATTGGAGGAGAGGAGGCAAGTTGTGTGATGATAAAACTAGAGGAGGTCTCGATTTAAGTTTTCCTAAAAATTCAAACTTAGCACTAAGAGGAAAATTATTTTGGAGATTATACAAAGAGATTCAAATACAATGGGAAAGAATTTTTTGAAGTATGTACATTAAGCCTAATAAACCAAGCTTAATATTTACTGCATTCTCATTACCAAATGGTTTTGCACTATGGAATGGTTTAAAAAAAATAATTTATCTACTGATTAAAGGTCTAATATGGGTGGTTGGAATTGGAAGAAAAAATTCTATTTAAATGGATACTTAGGTGATAAAAAACCACTCAATCTAGATCCAATTTTAAAACCATGGATGATATTACTTCAAGACAAATATGATGATAGGGTTTCAAATATTATGTACAAGGATTAAGAAGGAAGATACAAATGGGAAGGAGTTTTTTTTACAAACATATAGAAAATTGTTGCTAGGAGGCAGTTGAGCAAAAATATAACAACAATATTATTTAGAGGGGAGCTAAGGATAAGCTAATTTGGGAGTTGAATAACTCAAGAGAATCCACAAAAAGAAAAAAATATAATGTAAAGCATTGATAAAATAAGAATATTGTAAGAATATGGAGAGATATTTGGGATAGCCTAAACATTCCAAAAATCAAAATGCTTGTATAGCTCATAGGTCATAGGAAATTTTTATCCTAGGATAACTTAATAAAAATGGGTTTTCACAACCCCTCATAATGTGTTCAATAAAAAAAGGAGAAGAATATAAACCACTTTTTGGGACACTATTTAATAGTCTTGGAATAATGGCAATGGACTATTAATATGTTTGATAAATACATGGTGATGAATGGAAGAATTGAGGAATGGTTAAAGCAATGAAAATGCACTTTTAAAAGTGAGGCATTACAGACAACCCGAGATACATCAAATATACAATACTTTGAACTCTATGGTTGGAAAAAACAAAAGAATATTTAAAGGAAAGGAAAGAAATTTAAAGATAATAAAAAGGAAGATTTGCTTAACCATAGAGGAGTCTAAACCAACCCTATCAACTCACTCAATCCTTAATATTAAAGTAGAGAGCCTTTATAGATATAATCAAGTCATCAATTAAAATTATGATGGTGGGTACAAGAGAAATATAAGGCCAAAATTATGAAGAACCATCAAAAGTGGAGTATAATAATATCATGAGTTTACATTTTATCTTCCTTAGTAATTATATCCTTTACGTCCTTTGCTGCCACCTCTAGAAACTTGTTATCTCCAAGCTTGATCTTGGTCTTGAATTTATCATCCATAGAAGCAAACAACTCCTTGATACCTCTTGTGTGGTTGAAACTACTAGAATCAAGATACCAAGTATCTTTAATACTCTTTTTAGCCTTGTCATAGGATAAGAAAAAGTTGCTTGAAACATCCTCATTCTCTTTTGCATAACTTACTCATTTTTCTTTGTTTGCAACTTTTACTCTACATTATTTTTCAATATGTCCATACCTTTTATAGTAGTAGCATTGGACATTTCTCTTATCAAGTTTTCTTCTTCCTCTTCCTCCACTTCGTCTTGAAAAGAATTGATTCTACCCTATACCTCATCCTTGTCCTCGATTGCTTGCACTAGCACCATCACTATTTGAGAATTTTACCTTTGAGACAAAATACTTATCTTCACCTTCACCAAAGGTGTCTCTTAGTATTTCTTCATGTGACATAAGAGAACCAACAAGATGATAAAAATCCAATATTGTCAAATATTTGCTCTCTTAAATTATGATGACATTATGGTTCCATGTTGGTGTTAGAGTTCTTAACACCTTCTTCACAACAACTTCCATCTCTACTATTTCTCCAAGAGTGACCATTTTATTAAACACATATTTTACTCAAACACAATTTTCACTTGCACTTTTAGATTTTTTGCATCCTAAAGTTCTCAAAATCTCTCTTTAAGGTCTGTAACTTGACCACTTTCACTTGGTCACTACCTTGGTAAGCCTCTTGTAGAGCCTTCCAAGCATCCTTGGATGATATTGCATCTACAATCCTTGGAAACAAGCTCTTGTCTAGAGTTGAGTGAATGCGGTACAATACCAAATATTTCTTCTTCTTAGCCTCCTTTGCTTGTTTATCATTATGTGGGATAATAGTTCAATAAGTCGGTTCATCATAACTAGTTTCAAAAATATCCCAAGGATATTTCCTAGTAAAAAATTTCCTCATAATAATGCTCTAGTAGTCATAATATTGACCACTAAACTCTAGAATAGAAAGGGATTTCTTATTGGCCATGATCAATGGTTAGAAAGATCAGTAACACAAAAACACTCCAACCCAAAACTAGCTCATCTTGCTTTGATACCAATTATGAAAATTGTAAGGTATCTAGAAATTTTACACAAATAAAATAAACTATAATTTTACATAACAAAGAAAATACACTACAATTTTACACAACAAATAAAATACACTACAATATTACACAATAGAGAAATTACACTACAATTTTACAGAGTAAAGAAAACACATAAAACTAATCTTACCACACTCATTGCACTCATTAAAATAAACTGATTCTACTCTATAGTTACAATTATAAGTGGGATATGTACAATTATAGTTACAAGAATAGTTGGAAATATGCACAACTATAGTTACAAGCACAATTGAGAATATGCACAACTACAATTATAAGCACACATTTTATTTTAAGTAGTAGAATGGAATTTTTTTCCCAAATAAAATTTCCAATAGAAAGATAGGTATATTTATACTTGTTAGAAATAAATTTTCAAGCCCAATGAAACTATCCTCTTGAAGAAATATGGCAAGAATTTTAACAACCACATGAACAAAACTTTATTCATTTTAAGGGAGGTCATATGGGTGACCCAACTATGATCCATTTTGAAGATCAAATTAGAGTGCATTATCTACTAGAGATATTGCTTCATTTAAGATAAGTGAAGGTTTGTGTTTCATGGATAGTAGAGTGTGTTTGTAATGAAACAACTTCAATAATCATAGCAATAATAGCAAAAATTAAACAATATCTAATGATAACAATAATTTAGATCCAATTGTTAGGAAATCAAATGTGTAATAATTATATTCTAAATTCAAATCATTAGAAATACTTATCCACTTAGAGAAGGAAAAGTATCATATGTGTAACAAAGATGACTAATATTAGAATATGAAAGCTGACTTCAAACTACCAAATAGCTATTCTTATTTACAGATTAAATCAACATTAAAACTAACACTAATGTTCAAGAGTTGACTATCTAAACCTAGGGCTTGATATAATAAAAATAAAGATAACTAACATGACTATATTGGGGTTGCTACATAGATCTTACCCAGAAAGCTTTGTCCTCAAAGTTGGAAAAGACTAGAAAATGCACTTAGGCTACCACATAACATCTTCTTCTAAAAGGTCCTACCACTTGATGAGGAACTATTGAATCTATCAAGACCATAGAATATGAAATTTGGACTACAACATTGCTTTTGGTTGGAGAGTGACTTGATCTTCTTCATTGAGTACTAGAAGCTCTATCTAGAATTGCAACCTTCTAGCCAATAACCTATTTGATATAAGATACATGAAATATAAGATAGATGATAGAAGACAATGGAAACTCCAACTGATATACCATTTCAATATGATGAATCACCTTGTAAGGTCCATAAAATTGACTAGTCAACTTATGACTAGATTTGATCTTTAATGACAATTGCTTATAGGGATGTAGACACAAAAAGACCATATCCTCCATAATGATTTTTCATTCAAAATGATGTAAATCTTATTGTTACTTCATGAAATTCTTGGATTGGGTTAAAGTATATTTAAGAAGCTAAATCACAAGCTATCATTGTTATAATAAATCTACTTAGACCACCTTGGAGGATCCTAGAACATAGTCTACCATTGATCAAGGTTTTTGACCATACAAACAAGGATATCTGGAGGGAATAATGGTAAGAAGTATCATACCATCATTCAACTAATGAGAGCCAATGAATAAAGTGATACTACTTGTCTTCAGCAAAACAACAAAGGTAAGTATTAAAATATTTATTAACAATATCCATTTAGCCATCTGATTGAACGATAAGAAGAAGACATACTCAAATTAGTACCACTAAGATGAAATATTTCCTTTCAAAAGTTAGTAGTGATTATAGGATCATAATAACTAACAATGGACTTGGGCATACTATATAATTAAAAAAAATATTCAAATAATATATTTGACACCTTAGTTGTGTTGTTATGCTTGTACAACATGCCCAGGTATGCATGGATTGGGGACCCTCTTTTTCAATTTTGGTGAATTTACATAATAATCAATCATCCAAAAAAACAAATTCTTAGTTGAAAGTTTTTAATTGTAGATGCCTAATTTCTGTGTCTTGATATTATTAAGATGCGTATTGCTATTTTTGTGTATGGTAAACTCTTCAAAATGGCAAATAACCTTTCCCATTAGGTTAGGATCAAAATAAGACTTTTGACAAGTACCCTTATGCATATGTTCCTATAGTCTTAACACCCCAAACATTCCTAAATTCGTGCACTATAGACTTGGAAATTCCCTCGACAACATAGATGATGTCACTTTCAAAGCTTATATCTCCTCCAAATTTTAGTAAAAATTCCTAAAACCATCTCCATTAGATGTGATTCAAAAAGATATTTTCGACAAATATAAACTTGCCTATGTTCTAAGAAGAATTGACCTCCTAGATGGCCTATTTTCAACATGCTATCTGGTTGCCCTATTGACCATAATGCTTGTCTAGTCACACAACACTTGCTTTCGAATCCCATATCTCTTTCAATACTCAAAAATATTTTGTGAAACCACTTTTATTAGACGCTAATCTAAAAGAGTTTTCCAATGAATATTAATTTGCCTATGTTTCAAGGAAGTTTGAGGCCCAAAATACTTATTTTTGCAAGTTTCTTAAGCTACCATAACCTAGGTAAATATCGGTGTGGATCAAATAAAAATCTTGGTAACCAGACATCCATGAGGAAATTTAAAGGCCTATATAAGATCCATAGGGAAATTTAAAGGTCAACAAAATTAAGCCTATCTAGAAGTTTGATAAAGCATGAAAATAAAGATTAAATTGAAGCCAAACAAAGGGAATCTAAAAATATAACTAGCCATAGGGGAAATTGAATGATGATTCTCGTGAGTGTTGTCACCACCTACGGGGAAATAAAAAATCCAATAATACTAGACTTGTAAATTCTTTAATTTATCAAGTTTGAATTTTTTTTCTAAATTCCATGATTCTTTTTTGGACACATGATTCTAACAAATTCTTTTTCTAGAGGTCAAGGAAGAAATTTTGGACTTAAATTTACCTAAAATTCGCTTATCCTTTGAATTTGGAAGCTTTTATCTAGAATCAATTCATATTATTTGAATTCAGACTTGCAAAGTCTCAACAAGCTGAAGCTCTTTTGCAATGGCATCAACAAGAGCGCTTCAAAATCTCCAACAAGAAAAGAGTAAACAAAAGCCTAGAAGTTGGTAAGCTAGAGATTTTTGGCAATGACATTAGCAAGAGCGCTTCAAAATATTTGATCCAATAGGAAAAGAGTAAACAAAAGTTTGAAAGCTAACAAGTTATAGGTTTTTGACAATGATGTCAACAAGGAGCTTCAAAATATCTAGTTCGATGAGAGGCTTATTGGTGGAGAGTATCAATTTTGGAAGGTAGCAATATCGAAACCTCAACAATTGGAAGCTAGCAATGCTAGAACCTGATCATTTATGAAGAAATAAAGATTGAAGTGAAGCCAACCAAAGGGAACTTGAAAAATATAATTAGCCATAAGGGAAATAAAATAAAAAAGTTATTAAAGGTGTTTCCAACCATGCTGGAATTCAGGACATTTGCATAGAAATCTTGTACATTTGTGGGTAAACATAAAAACAAAGGAAATTAAAACCCTCAACAATTTGAAGCTAACAACACCAAAATTCAAAACATGTATGGGGAAATATAAAAGCAAATAAAATTAAAGCCTTGATTGAAAACCCAATGGGAAAAAATAAAAGAAATGAAATAAAAGCCCCGATTGGAAGCCTGAATATGTGCAGGGAAATACAAAAGCAAATGAAATTAAAGCCCCAACCGGAAACCTAAACATTTTTAGGAAAAAATAAAAGATAAATAAATTAAAACCCTGATAATTAGAAGCTAACCATGCTAGAAGTTCGAATATCTATAGGGTTACATAAAAGCAAACTAAATTAAAGCCCTGATAATTGGAAATTAGCACCAAAAGCCCGAATATTTGTAAGGAAGTATAGAAGTTAGAACCCGAAACTTGGAAATTAACACCACAACCTTAGAAAATGGGGAAAATGTAGAAACTAGGAAAGGGTAAACAAATTCCTAAAAAATGCAAGATATTGCCAAAAATGCAAAAATTACCAAAAAATATTAATTGTCAAAAATTTATAAAATTCACTAGAAACCGTAGAACTTTGTCAAAGAATAAAAAATTATAAAAAAATGCAAAAAATGTAGAAAGAGAGAGATACATAGAGGATGTATATATATAATAATATTTAAATTAAAAAAAAAAAAATTTAATAACAATAATAAATTCTAACACCTACAATTTTAACTCTACCTTCCAAGATATTTGACATGGTTGTTGTTAGAAATATTGAGGAACAATATTCTATTAGAAGAAATAGCTATGCAAACACATCAAAAGTATGGAGTGAAACTCAAAGACCAATTTATTATTCCATGGGATCAACTTTGTATAAATAACAAAGTTGATCAATGTGAGTCATTGGATTACAACAAGTCAACAAATCTGAACTAGTCTAAACTGAGAATTCACCTGACTCAATGGAAGAGTGGTAACTCAAGTAAGATTATCCTAGTAGAACTTAAGAGAAAAAATATTTATTCTAACACCCCCCTTAAGTGATACTAGGGGTGAATGTATCAACAGGATATGAGTCCCGACAATAAGGCCTGATGAGGTACTGAAGAACATGTGCTTATACTAAGAGGGAGGGTGAACAATATACAATAAAACTTTTTACTTTTTAATACAAATAATACCATAAAAAATATTAAAGCAATAAACATCACACAAAGCATCACACACATGAGAGACATAATTTTAGGTGGTTCACCTAATGCGGGCTACTCCACGGAGAAAATATTCCTTATAATTTTTTCTCAAATAAATTATTTTGGGAATACTTTCACTACAATGTTTATAGATCTCTATCCAAAGGAGATGCTGATCCCCTAAATCAATTTTGTGGATCTCTATCCACAGGAGAACTCCTTCTCCTCTGCTTTGGCTAGTGATCCTTTAGAAGAGTACTGCCTCCACTACACTGGCTTGTGGATCTCTCTCCACTGAAGACTCTTGTACCCACTCAGAATACATATCCTCACTACCCTAGCTAATGTATTTATATCCACTAGAGACTATTGTCCTCTCTACTCTATCACCTCCAAAGATCTATCTCAAATCTGCTCAAAAAGTCCACTCAGAACTTGGTCAAATCTGCTCAATAAGTCCACTCAAAACTTGCTCAAATTTGCTTAACAAGTTCACACAGAACTTGCTCAAATCTCCTCAACAAGTCCACTCAGAACTTTCTCAAATAGGCTCAACAAGTCCACTCAAAACTTGCTCAAATCTGCTCAACAAGTCCACATAGAACTTGTTCAAATCTACTCAAAAATTCCACATAGAACTTGCTAAAATTTGCTCAACAAGTCCACACAGAACTTGTCTAATATCATAGAAACATAAGGAGAATTGTTAGAGACTCAATATGTTTCAAATAAATGCTCAATTACTTTCTCAAATCAAATCAGAATATAAAATAGTTTGTTTTATGGAACTTGAACAATCACTTCACACATCCACTTGATTAGGCTCAATCAACTCTACTCAACCAATCACTCAATGAAACAACCCTTTCTCACAAACCCTAGTCCAAGAATATGAACACAAACTCAAAGTGTTTCCAACAATGCTCAATAAAAAATATCACATAACAATGATACTCATGTTCTTTTCAACTTCTAGTTCAAGTTCTTCACTCAACAACTCACTTCAACTACAATGCTCATAAAACAATCTTCACATAGCAATGATACTCAAACCCTAGTTCAAGTTCTTCACACAACCAATGGCTTCAA
The DNA here is from genome assembly GCA_028583015.1 of Wollemia nobilis. Taxonomy (NCBI): domain Eukaryota; kingdom Viridiplantae; phylum Streptophyta; class Pinopsida; order Araucariales; family Araucariaceae; genus Wollemia; species Wollemia nobilis. The sequence continues at coordinate 4,814,564 of JAQPPZ010003645.1, read as the reverse complement.
CAACAATGCTTATAAAAAAATCTTCACATATCAATGATACTCAAACCCTAGTTCAAGTTCTTCACACAACCAATGGCTTCAACAACAATGCTTATTAAACAAGATTTTAATCACAACTCTTTATTCCAGAAAACCAACCAATCAAATTAAACTTTGGAAAATGTGCTCATACCTTTTTCTTGATGATGAAGGAATTTTCTAAATATACCAAAAATCTCAAACACTTCTTTGCCAAGCTCAAAGAAATTATAAGGTGATTAACTTCTTCAAAATACAATGTAATCATCAAAACACACATACACCTTATCACTCCATATTTAATAAAACATTCATCAATATTTACAAAAAGTAAATTACCACTTACACCTTATAATATCCCAATAATATTCAATGCACTCTTATTTTTCAAAATAACCTAAAACAAGAAGCTCCCTCTATCCTTTTAATATTTCAATAAATCAATATGACAAAATACTTTATTAAAATAAACCTTAACACCTTATTCCTCCAAATTATCAAAAATAATTTTCAACTAACAATCCTTTCATGCACCCTTTTAGCTCCAAAATTTAGGCAACACACAAAAATTAAAATTAAAATTTATTACCTTGCCTTGGAGGGGATTCGAACACACAACGTAGCCTCAATCGGTGCCCTAGCCACAACTCCCAATGCCACACAATCTAGGCACTAGCTTGGGGACTAACGAGCACCATGTGCTCCAAAATATTCCCTGTTTGCCTAGCGCAAAAAATGCTCCTTTCCTTTGGTGCTCTCCAACACCAATGCAACTACTAAAACACTATCGCTGTGTTTCAAACACAGGTCTCCTTGCACCCAACACTCTAACGCTGTCCTCTTTTCCACTAGGCCACCTGCCCAATTGGCGCTTGGTATTTTGGTGCAATTCCCCTTAAACGTTATTCGCTGGTGCTCAAACAGAATGGTTGCTTCTCTTCTTCCTCATGAATTCAAACACAATTGCATGCATTCGATAATTGAGCAAAAGGATAAATTAAAATGCCTCTAAGGCATTAGTATATATATCAATTTCCCTCCTTCATGCATGATGTCGGCACTCGAATTTCCTTCAACGAATTTTAGACGTCGACGCTCGAATTTCCTTTGGAGCTTATTAATTTATAAAATATTTAAATTCATTTGAATTTAAATTTTATAAATTAATTCTTTAAAACCCTTTGGTTTTATTTAAACCATCTTTCACTTTGCACCTTGGTATAAATAATATTTATTTATAAAAAAATTATTTCATTTTGAATTTAAATATTTTATCAAATAAATATTAAACCTTCCTTTAGCTTTGCAATAAAATTTCTTGGGTTTTTATGAAAACCTTTTAACTTATGCTTCCACATAATATTTAATAATATTATGGAGCCCTTTTGCCTTTAACCTTTGCATTGTTCCTCTTGACCTTTGACATTATTAGAAGCTTCTTCCTGGATATCAATGACAACTTTGATAACTTGTTTCTTGACAAATTCCTTGACATTAATGATGACTTCATTCCTTGACATCAATGACAAATTTGACTTAAGGACTCAAAATGTCCAACAGGTACTAATTTACAAATAATTCTTATAGAAGAAGAAGAAGAAGAAGAAGAAGAGGCATGTCTTCGGATGGTGAATATTTTCCTCTATTAATACCAAAAAAAAAAGAAATGAGTCCCGACATATGGCCTTGTTGGGTACTCATGTACAATGTACTTATATATAGGAGAGATGGTGAAAAAACCACTTGGGAAAAAACCATCTTCCAAGAAGAAAAAAAACAATAAGAAGAAGAGAGAGGTGAAAACATCTTGTGCCCTTCTAATGCATTTGTTTAATCCCAAGTTTCTCTTGCAACTTAATGTAATGCGGAGAGGGAAAGGATTTGGTGAAAATATCTGCAATTTTATTTTTTGTGGGAATGTACTCCAAGTTTAGATCCCCTTGCTGAATATGCTATCGAATGAAGTGCATGTGAATCTCAATGTGCTTGGTGCGCTGATGTTCAACTAGATTGCGGGCAATATGAATTGTGCTCTAATTGTCACACCAAAGGGTAATAGGTTGGTTATGGAAAAAATCAAATTCCCTTAGTATCTGATGAAGCCAAAGAGCTTCCTGACTAGCTAAAACTGTTACCCTGTATTTTGCCTCTATGGATGATAAAGCTACTGCCTATTATTTTTTGCATGGCCAAGCAATAGGTGAAGAACCAAGACAAAAACAATAGCTAGAGGTGGAACATTTGTCTTCAACTGAACATACCCAATCAGAATTTGTGTAACCATTTATATCCAATGATCCTCCTTCATATAAGAGCCCAAAGTAAGTAATTCCTTGCAAGTAGCAGAGGATTCTCTTTGCTTCTTACCAATGGCTGAAATGAGGCTGATGTGAGAATATAGATATCAAGCCAACAACATATGAAATATCTGGTCGAGTATGAGTGAGGTATAATAGACTTCCTACAAGTTGTCTGTAGAGAGTAGCATCACATAGAGGGGATTTGTAGGAAGTACTTAGAGTGACTCCAAACTAAAAATGTGTTGAAGAAGGCTTGCAATCAGTCATATTAAACAACTGAAGAAGATCGAGAGTATATTTCTATTGACATAAATAAATTCCTACATCTGTTTGAGTTATCTGAAATCCAAGGAAGTAATGGGCTAAACCTAGATGAACCATCTCAAATATTTTGAAAAGGGAGTCTTTGATAGTTTTGATGTGAGAAATGGTAGTACCAGTGAGTAGTAGATCATCAACATAGATAAAACATATGGTGATGTATATTTCATCCTTCCAAATGTAGACTGTTGTATCAGACACATAATGAGAAAACCCTGAGGATAGAAGGAATGAGTCCATTTTTTCATACCAAGCTCTAGGAGATTGTTTGATACCATAGAGAGATTTCCTTAGTCTAAAAACAAGGGAGGAGTATTGAATAAATCTAGAAAATTTTTCCATTAAGATTTTCTCCTTTAAGTCACCATGTAAGAAAGCACTTTTAACATCCATTTGAAAAACTGGCCATTTTTGGGAAGCAACAAGTGCAAGAACCAACATAACAGAATCCATTTTTGCAACTGGTGCAAAGGTTTTATAATAATCAATGTCTTCAATTTGTGAAAAATCTTTAGCTATCAAGCGAGCTTTGTGTTTGTCAATTTCTCCATCAGGTCCATATTTAGTTTTGTAAATACATTTACAACGAACTAATTTCCTTTCTTTAGGTAGAGGAACTAGATCCCAAGTTTTATTTTTTATTAAGGAGAAAAATTCATTCTCCATGGCATCATACCATTCTTTTATACCGGTAGCTTACTTGAAGGATTGAGGATCTATGGATATGGACTGACAAACAAGGCCAGAACCCATGGAGTTACTTATTCTGGTGGATGGAAGATTTAGTATGTAAGGAGTGGCCTCTTGAACTGTGGTGTGAGCCCAGTTTAGCATTGTGGAAGGGGTAATGGGTGTTGCAGGACTTTGAGTTGGAGTTTGAACTATAGGGTCCTTATTTTCATCATTTATTTCAAGGATGGGATATTCATTATATTGAGGCTCAAATATTGGAGATGGCTCAAGAGAATTAATGCTGGAAGATGAAGATTGAGTATCTTTATGAGGGAATTTTTCATCAAATTGAACATTTCTATGAAAAATACCTCATGAGTTGTGGGATCAAGGAGCCTGTAGGCTTTCATTTCCTCACAATAACCAACAAAGATAAGTTTCTTGCTATTTTTTCTAGAGCCTTCCTCTTTTTATTTGGGATATGTGCCCAAGCAGTACATCCAAAAACCTTGAAAAAAGAGACATCAAGTTTTACACTAGTCCATGCTTCTTCAGGAGTCAAATGGCCAAGAGCTTTATGAGGTGTGTGGTTTTGAATATAATTTACAAAGTTAATATATTCAACCCAAAAAATTGTTGGAAGATCTCTTGAGTGGAGCATACAGTTTGCCATTTCTTTCAAATATTTGTTTTTCCTTTCTGTAATGCCATTTTGCTATGGATGATGAGAGACTGAATGTTGATGAATTATCCCATGAGTTGATAGAAATATGGAGAAATCATTACTAAAGTATTCCCCCCATTATCTGTACGAATTTTCTTTATTTTCAACTAAGGCCTTGAAGATTTTGAAGTGGGATAGCACATCACTTTTGTATTTTAAAAAAGTAGACCCATGTTCTTCTTGAAAAATCATCAATGAAGGTTAAGACATATTTTTATCCTTTGAAAGAAGGCTTTGGGAAGACCATCAAGTCACTATGGATTAACTCTATATGAGATGAGGCCTTTTGAGAACTAATTGGGTTAAAGGGATCTTGATTTTGTTTTCCAAGAGAACATCCAGGACATACTCCATCAATAGAAGAGACTTTTTGTAACCCTGTTAGCATTTCATGAGTATTCAAATCTTTTAGATAGTTATAGTTGAGATGACCAAACCTTTCATGCCAAATTTTTCTTTCAGGATCTCCTTGTGCAACAAAATAGGAGGCTCCATTTGAATTTTTGAATCCATTGAAGTGAAATAGGTGAGTGTTATGATCAATATCTCCTTTTGCTATGGGAGAGTGTGGTTCTTGAAATTATCTTATTTCAACTCTTGTTGGTGAAAATAGAACTATTTTGCCCTTTGAAGAAGTACAAATTTGATAGATGGATAGGATGCTTGCAGCTATATTTGGTACATATAGAAAATTATTGATATACCCACCATCATTGGATATGTCACCTTTTCCTTTGATAGGGATAAAGGATGAGTCACCAAATTCTATGCTACAAGTTGGTCTTGAGGAGATTGAAGTGAATGACTCATGTGAATAAGTCATAGGATGAGTTTCCCTAAATCTAGAACCCAATACTTTGATGAAGTTTTTATATTTTTACCTTGAACATTTAAGGCTTTTCCTATCTGCTTCTTGATGTATGTTTTATGATCCTTCATTGCTACATCTAGTTGTTATAGTCTCTTCCAACATTTGTTCACAGAGTGTCCATCCTTTTTGCAATGTGTACAAGTTATATGGCCTCTTTATTTTCTTTTTATTTTTTCTTTAGAGGAGGTGGATGCTACTAATTATTTTGAGGAAGAGGGAGAGATCTCATATTTTGCAATTTTTGTTTCCTCTCTAGTTAGCCTATCACAAAACTCCTCTAAATATGGCATTTTAAAACTTGTACCAAGTGCATATTTTGTAGATAAAAAAGTGGTTGAGAAAATTTGAAAAACTCCATTTAACTTAGAAAGAATGAGATAGATGCATTCTTCTTCTGTTTTATTCTTGCCACTGCATTTCAGTTGAGTTAGGAATTCTTTAAATCTAGTGATAAAGTCAACAATGTTGTTGAAGTCTTCAGGAGATAATGTTGTTAATTCTGCCTCTAGCTGCATTGACCTTATTTGATCCACTTTACCAAACAAGTTCTTTAGTTTTTGCCAACTTTAAAATGGGGTTTTACATTCTAAAATGTGAAACCATAAGCTTTCATTTACATTTGTGCTTATAATACCCATTGTTTCATACATATTCCCTTTATGAACAAATATCTCATATTCTTTTTCAAATTCAGGTTGTTTCTCTTCTAGAAAGTGTGTGAGCCCTTTTTGAGAAAGGATATTTAATATTTTTTTTTCCATGTATGATAGTTATGATGGGTGAGTGGGTCAATTGTATTAATTTTGAAAAAAGAATATTGCAGTGAACCAATTATTCCCCCCTTAATTGTAAGAATTTTTAGAGAAGACAATGATGCACCTCCCCTTAATTAGAGTATTTTGGAGCAAGAATTCTTGTAGAAACAAGGCAGTAGAAACCATACCTCTATACCAAACTTCTCAATTTACCCGCTCTTACGAGAGGGAAACTATAAGTAAATAAAAGAGAGTGATACGTGAAACATAGGTAAAGTGAAGCAAGAATAAACTTCCAGAAATTTATACCAAAACTCCTCAATTTACCTTCCCTTACGAGAGGGAAACTATAAGTAAATTAAGGAGAGCGATACATGGAACATAGGTATTTTTTGGATATTTGGGTCAAAAAATGGTGCCTCTTTTGATTTTTTTGTTTGATTGAGAGTGTATTATAACATATATGAAATGTTAAACATCAAACATCAAATTTTTAATAGAGTGGTTCCAATGCATCAATCTCTGTTAAGTATCACCTTCTAGGAGTAATCTACAATTGTAATGCATTAAAAGGAGCATCAGTGCGACAATAAGAAGTGCAACAGTAGTAGAGTCTCCAAATCATGAAATTTGACACATGAAGAAGCCCCCCCCTTTATTGTAATCCATTACGAGTAGGTGCAATATGCAACACTACCATAAAAAACCCCCTCAAAAATATTTTATTGATGATTTTTACAAGGAGTTTCTCACAGAGAATGCCTTTAACAATAGGCAGATAATAGTTTTTTTTTTTTTTGAATTTACTTGGTGGAATCGGTAGCCGCCACGAATATGGGCAGGCTGTCCAGTTTTTTATGGTCACCATAGTATTCTATGATGTCCACCCTAGAAGCCACCACACAGATCTTTGTGCATTCCGTCCCTATAACCACCATGCCACAATCATTTTAAACCTTTTACGCCGTTGAAAGCACCAGGAAAGGGACAATTGTTCAGTCCGACGAGGCCCAAGATTTGAACCTTGGACCTCCGTCCCCCTTATGGGGTTTGGATGAACCAATTGGTCTACACCTCGAACCTAATAGGCAGATAATAGTGAGAGGAAGTTTAAAAAAAAAACTTTTACAATGTTATTTTGAAAGATATACAAATGATATATATAAAGAAAACATTATAAGAGTTTTATATATTCCTTTAAAAATTAGATCATTGTTATCTGAGAGGGTGGTGGCCCTAACTTCATCCTTGCTCTTCAAAAGAGGTGAGAACAACAAGAAAAAAATTGCCCCAAGACTTAGGTAATGGGCCCCACGAAGGACACAAACTTCAGCTTTGCACGATGATGAAACTATCACTTTGAGGACCAGGAGTTGAATTACTGTGAGAAGCAACTAGCACTCCTTGAATGCAAGAATGCGCTCTAAGGAAGGTCAAATAGTTGGCCATAAAATTATATTGTGTAAGTTGTAGCTAAACACAGGTATGGACTGGCAGACCATTGATTTTGAGCTCCACACTGGAGAAACCACCACGAACACTGAATGACAATGGTATGCTCATCACCTCAATATAATAGCATAGGAAAAATACATGCAAACACACCTTTTGAGCTCCATGGAGGACACAAATTTAGTGTTGCACATTGGCATAAACACCACGAATGTTGAATAGTAATGGTAGTTCGTCACCTCAACAAAATAGCATAGGGAAAATCCATGCAAACACGCCTTCTACTTTGCTTCAAGAATGGCATTTTAGATTTTGGTAAACAAACTTGCATTAGTTTTACTTAGAAAAAATAACAAGCATCAAAATCTTTCCTCGAACTTCAACCTTCAGCACAAACAATGTTTCATCAGAGTAAGGTGAAAGAAATGCCAAAAATGGAGGAAATATATAGAAGTAACGTTATGAAATCAAACATTATAATCGATTGGAAAAGTGTCCAATATTACCCGTCGATTTGATAGCCATGAAATATCTTTAATGCTCAGTGAGAGTGAAACAAACTCTTCAAGTTTAATGAGTTGAAGAGGACAATCAGTCCACTATTACCACATCATAAGCCCAAAGTTCTCTCTTGTGATACGTCATGGTGTGTTGGAGAGAGCACCCATTGGTAAGTCCAATAGCCATTGAGAGCATTTTTGGAGATCGTGCGAGAAGCAAAGATGATATTGTTTATTTGGGGAGAGTTCAATGTCGAATCGAAGATGCAATGTGCATGGAAGAAAGCACCAAGACTACGAGGTCAAAATTTCAAACCAAGGAGTAGCAACGTCTAATGAAGGAGTAGCAGTATTTTGAGAAAATTGGAGCACTAAGGTTTCCAAGGAGAGTGGTTTCTTGATAGGTGCTAGATACCATGTACTACGTAGCACCCAACATGCACCACCGAAGCAGTACAACCTATAAAAAAATAGGTATATCTTGACGATCACGTTTTTTTTTTTAAAACACTGTCAATATTTCAAATATTGAGCTGAATATGGCATCATCAAAGGAAATAGCTTCAAAAATAAGAAGAAAATATCATTGCTTAATGGATAAAAAGGAATGACTACTAATTTTCAATCAAGTTGAGATTGCCACAAAACTATCAAAAAAGAGATGAACCAATGGAATTTTTTTTTGGCCAAGTGATGTCTAGAGCTAGAACAGGCGAGCAATAGGGCTTTCCAAATAGTATCCAAGAGAAACCACCAGAGAGACCAAAATTCCACTAATGCAATGAACCATATTTGAAAAAAATAGCCTAAAAAAAACTTGAATGTTTGCAAAAACTATCCTAGCTATGGTACCATGTTAGAAATATTGAGGAACAATATTCTATTATAATAAATAGCTATGCAAATACATCACAAGTATGGATTGAAGCTCAAATATTGATTGATTATTCCATGGGATCAACTTTGTATTAATAAAAAAGTTGATCATTGTGAGTCGTTGGATTACAACAACTCAACAAATATGAACTAGTATAAATTGAGAGTTCACATGACTCAATGGAAGAGTGGTAACTCAAGTAAGACTATCCTAGTAGAACTTAATAGAAAAAATATTTTTTCTAACAGTTGCTCAAGATTCAAAGATGAAAAAAATGGGAGTTTTAATGCTAACTAGGTAAATACAAAGTGTAGAGCTTCAACATGTAAAGCTAATAATCAATCCACTTGCGACCAAACAAGAAGAAATCAAATCACTTAGAGCCAAGCAACCCCAAATTTATAGAGTTAAAATTTAATGAGGTATGACAAAGGTATGGTCAAGAGCATTGCAGAGCATAAAGGTAGTAAAAAAACTAATGCACCATCCACTTATTGTGTATGAAAGAGCAAAATTCAAACCACTTGAGGTGAATCGAGTGAGTAAGCCTGAGATGGTGATAATTTTAAAATTTAATATGATATGGTCAAAGTGCAACAAAAGAAATCCTGAGAATCTCACATCACACATAGAAGGAAGAATAAAATCTCATATTTGATACACCCCATGAAAATGAATATAATAATGATTTAAAATTATAAAAGTAAGGCTACGAGAGGAGCTAGAAAATTGTATAAATACTAGCTCGCTTAACATAAGGGTTGGAAACCACCTATAGATGGATACTTAACTTCTTATTTGTTTACCTTTTCTATTTGTAGTTGGATGATTTTCCTAAACCAAGCCTAATATTGTTTTGAGATTTGTTCTTGTAATTCACTAAAGTGGATAAATTTGAATCAAATGTACTTTATGATTATCTTTGTAATGCAAGGCTTTGAAATTTTTGTGTTCAATCTATGTATGATGATGGTGATTGCACTTAGTATATTTTCATAATCTATTTACCCTTTAAATATTGCACCATATTAGACCTCAAGTTGTCTGAATATTGGTCAAGTCAGGGTTGGTTTCAAATTAGAATTATCACTTTACCAGATCAACATTGAATTCGGGGTAGTATAGGCTTGTTTCTTTTCTTTCTTTTCTCTTACCCTTAAATCTTTGATTTTTCTTTGAAGCTTGCTTAGATTAGGAGTAGAATAATTTTAGTTTAAAGCATTGAAGCTAGTTTTTTGCTATCCTAGTTTAGAATTACATTTATATTATAAGACAATCATTTGAGTGTGGCAGTAATAGTTTGCATAATCTAAAATCTACCTTTCTTTTGCTTAGTTTAAAATACAACATTCTTTTGCTCTTTAAATTAGTTTCCTATTTTGTAGATAATTAATCATTATCACTGCAATGGAATCATTTTCCAAATAGTTAAGCATTTAATGTTAAGAAAATGTACCTAGGAAATCTATCTCTTTGAGTCATACCAGCAAAGGCCTCTTGTAGGAACAACTATCAACAACCTCTGGGTTTTTCCACATCGGCCAAGACCTGGACATACTCGAACCTTGAGGAAAATAAACTCCCTTTCAAGAGGGAACATGCTCTATTCTAAGTAAGTTGGCTTGCCCTTGACACACCAACAATTGAATTCTACCTCTTTATACCCAATAAAATAATGAATGGGGGGTGAAGTTAAATTGTGTCATTTACATGCTCAATAGAAGTGGCACTAGAAGAAGGGCCTGTAGAATTTAAAAATTAAATTTTCCTTGGTATAGTATTTATATCACACATATTAACTATTAAATCTAAAACCAAAGGTCATAATCACTATATCCAAGTCATTTTTAGGTGGTATTGAATTTCTTAGCCTTTCCCCATACAGAAGACCCAAATATGACAAAGATAGATCCAATACTCCTCAGATTTCCAATAGTTTTCCCAAAGCTATTATCCATTTTTTTAATCATTTTATCATTCCCTAAGGTCCACCAATGACAACTCCTACTCCATGGTTAGTAAGAAGTAGTCCTTTTAACATACCAAGGCCTACACAGGATATGTATAAGAATATTGCAAGATATCTCCTTCGATATAGGCATGATGAAGCAAATTTAATTGAAGAACATATTCAAGCATACAAATATGCCTTAATCCATTTATAAATTGAGCATGAGGATGTTTCCCTACACATTGGATAAGTTTACATATGACTAGTATATCAACTTAACTTTAGGCTCTATTACCTCTTGGAATCGGTTACAGGTAACATTTATTAGCCACTTTAGACTACCCATTGACCTAGTTGTGGTATATCATAAATTTTTCTTTACCCATAGAGAACTTAATGATCTCCTGAGATTATTCAACACTAGGTTCCATAAATTATACACCATGTTGGTGGAACCTTACACCCTCACAAAGGAAACATGCATCCAAATGTACCATAGTGCTTTTAATCTATTAACTTCCATGTTTATGATGAGATCTCCTAAAATTACATCCTTTATATTGGTATATAATGAAGCTCTAGCAATTGAACAACAATTAATACCTCATTCATGGAGGTCCAAGGTTCAAATCTTGGGCCTCATTTGACTAAACGCTTGTCCCTTTCCTTGTGCTTGCAGTGGCGTAAAAGGTTTAAAATTATTGTGGCATGGTGGTTAAAGGGGCAGACTACGTGAAGATCTGTATGGTGGCTTTCGAGGTGGATAAAACATAATACTATGGCAGCCATAAAAATTGGACAACCTGCCCAGATTTGTGGCGGCTATCAATTCCACCATGTAAATTAAAAAAAAAAACAATTAATATAGCAAGGTTTTGGTTTGGGTCAATTACCTTCACTTGGATAACTAGGAGCTTATAATAAGATACCACCAATAAACTAAGCCCTTACACAACACCTTCCCATGTTATACACATTCCCAAGTACCATGTATCCCAACCAAAACCAACCCTTCAATATTGCACCCCTAAATTAAATGATGCCTAATGTGAGTAATCAACGGACCATTTCAACATATTTGGATAATCAAGTAACCACAAATGGAATTCTCAATCATACACCTCCAACAAACAATCAATAATATTTACCATCATTTTTGAACACCTCTGCACCTATGAATAGTACAACATGTCAATCGGGACCAAGTCAACCTTATGCCTCAAATCCTGAGTTAGATAACATATAAAGGATGGTTTAAAAAATAAGTAATGATATGCTTAAATTATAAAGGCAAGTTTCTTAAAACCCACTTGTAAATAAAACTTAGAACAAGAAATTTAACTTCCAAAGGACTAACCATTAATGGAATACTCATCCAAACAATGGAAGAGCCCCAAATCCTACAAGCAACCAAAACCAATCTAACAACCCAGACACTTCAGTAAATTTGGTTGATCTTGCTCTACCTAGTTGGTGTAGGGTCCATTCCACAACTCAACATGGTGAAACTAATTGTTCAAAGTTTTAAATTGCTCTAGATATTGTACAAAAAGAGATAAAAATTTAGAGTTAGTTCCCACTAGTGAGGATTGTAGAAATCAAGCTAATCAAAATGCAGATATAAACCTATTTTTAGAGGCATATGGACTTTCAAGAGTGAATAAAGAGGAACTCAAAGAATTCCTAGAAGAAGAGGTGTAGAATTATCGACAATTTCAAAGAGGTAACAATTATATTCTTGGGAGTAAAGAGAAAGCACTTCCACACCTCCCAAATAAACCTCTGTCCCAGTTGATGAGTAGGCCAGTAAAAACCTAGTCCCATCTAAGGGTCCCAAAATACCTATGCAACCAAAATTCAATACACCATTACCACAAATAGAGAATATCCTAGAACAAAACAAGTTTGAATATAATATTATTGAAGACCTTAAGAACCAAGGAAAATATTTCTCAGTCTGAGATAGCTAGGTTAACTGACTAGAAGGATTTTTTGCTTTAAACTCTCTCTAGCCAAAATAAATAAGAGATAAAAAAGGCTATTGATGCTTAGGTGGCCATATACAAAGAAAAGGTAGAATCCCCATATTTCCTTTTCACTATTAGAATTGATGGTAGAAATTTACATAATTATCTTGTGGATTCAAGTGCTTCTAGTAATGTGATGTCGCATATTATCAACCAAAAATTAGGACTAACCCCTCTTCCCATAAAGAAAAAGGTTGTTTAGCTAGATAAGACAAAGGTAAATATGGTCAAGGTGCTACATTAGATCCATATACAATTGGCTATTAAACCCATATTACAACAATAAATTGATATTTAGGTTGTGGATATCCCAAATGTATATGGAATGTTGCTCAACTGTGATTGGTCAAGAAAACTGAATGACTATATGGTAACTAATTTTTGTTATATGTGGTTTCCTTTGAATGGCATATCCAATGAGATCTAGATATAAAGAGAGCCAAGGCTAAAGGAGCTCATCACTGAGTACAACAATGTCAACGATATTCTATACACTATGGTGGTAGAAACTTGACATGGAGATAATAATTTTAATGTAGAGACCCCATAAATTAAACAAAATATAATTGAAGGCTAGTTGTGGACCCTCAAGTTTGATAGAGCTAAGTTTAAACATGGTAGTGGTGTTGGAATTGATCCCTAAGGAAAATCCTATATTGTTGTTGACTGGTTGGAAATTCCCTTGCACCTGCAATGTTGTCGAGTATAAAGCCTTCATCCATGGATTGCAGTTTTACATCAAGAAGGGAGTCAAGTATGCACATGTCTTGGAAGATTTTGATTTGGTGACCAAACAAGTACAAAACTAGTATGCTTGCCATGACAAGTGTCTCTCAAATTACCATAATCATGTTTGGGACTTAATCAAAGAGTTTGATGCTTTCAATAGCCAAACCATACTATAGATTCATTGGTTGTAGCAACAAGTACCCTATATCTGGTTTCTCATTACAAGATAAAGAGGTTTTCGATAGAGTTAGTTGATATCCCATCTATACTAGACAATTTCTAAAACTTTTAGGTATTTGAAAATGATAAACATATAGCTAATTTAATCAATAATTTAGGCATATTTGAAACACAAAAAATAAATAAAGAAGATAAAAATTATGTAGATCTATATGAAGAAGGTGAATTGAATTTGAAAACCAACACCATTCTCAAATATATTATTTATTTGGAACATTTATTTAATGTGGATTATAATGCTAAAAAACAATAGACTACACCATCTGAAAAGGGATCATACGAAGAATACAATCTAGGAAATGTTGATAATCCCCAAAATATCTTTCTAGGAAAGACCTACATTGATGAGGAGAAAAGGAGAATAATTTAGGCCTTAAAGGATTATAGAGATGTTATAGCATGGGGCTATGAAAATATGAAGGTCTATAATGCATACATAATTACCCACACCATTCCCTTAAAGATAGGAATGAAACCCTTCTAACAAAAGAAAATACCGATGAATCCATTACTAGTGTAACACCCTAAAATTGATGCAATTTAATTTACCCTAAGGTAATAATTCAAAAATCAACTATAAAACCACCTTTTAACCACCTGCCTCATTTTTTGTGCCAAATATAGAGGTAGTTATGGTAGTTGGATGATATCTTCATCGATTTGACGATATCGTCCCTATTTGGATGAGATTGTCTGGAATCGAACGTCCAGATGATTTCGTTTAAAAAACCAAAATTTCATAATTGGAAACAGTTCCAACTCCTGTTTTCAGCTTAGCATAAGCGTGTATGTGCCATTGGAGGATGTTCCATTGGAGATCTCCCATATTGGGATGAATCCCAACCTCCTAACTCCCCCCTCAATCCTATTTAAACCTTGATTTTCGTTAAACCCATCCTGGCTGATCAATTTCCTGCAACCCAAGCTCTATACCTTGTTAGAACATCTTGAAATTTGATTATTCACATAAGTTTTCTAGATCCATTTGCAGGTTTTCATTTTGCATCAGTCAGAGGAAGCTTGGATTGTCGCAGGCGATCCTGTTCAAATTAGAGACTATCTCGTTTCTATTGGAGATGATCCGGTACCATTTCAGGCGATCTTGACTGTACTCCTCTTGGGGAAATCAAGATCTGAGGTTTACATTTCATAGTGATTCAATTAATCAATTTACATTAGTTTAGATATTTATTCTGTATTGCATCTGGTGTTCACCTCATTCATAATGACATTTTGCATTTAGGATCAATTCCACTTAAAACATAAGGGCATTTCATTATTTCATATTTTATTGGATTTTCTAGGATCAATTAAGCATTTAGTTAATGTTTTTATACTTTTAAATAGTATTTTGCACTGTATTTTCCTTTGTTTTGGCATCTTTCTATTTTTTTGCAGGTTTTTGATGAACTCGGTTAGGCGAATTCATTTTATTTCATCCGATTTTGGATGAATCTGTGCAATTATAGGTGAACCTACAAAATTGTAGGTGATTCTATCCAATTGTAGACAATTTTTTAGAATTAGAGATGATCTGGACTGCTTCAAAAAGTTGAACCTTCATCAGACATCCGAAACCGGGTAAGATTTTTCATTTTCCTTTCAAACATTGCATTTAGAGTTTATTTCTATTTTCTATCTGCATATAAATCACAATTTGCATATAGAATAATTTAGATTTATTCTCCTATAGAAGACCTGCTTTCAGTTTCTGTCCTGATTTATTTCTATTTTCTATCTGCATATAAATCACAATTTGCATATAGAATAATTTAGATTTATTCTCCTATAGAAGACCTGCTTTCAGTTTTTGTCATGAAATCGTGACACTTCTGCTTTCGTCTGCTTTCTTTTCTGCCTGTCGCAAAATCGTGACACTTTTTACATTTGTACGCTGTCTTTGCAACCCGTCGTGAAATCGTGATGCTTTCAGCTTTCGTACGCTTTCTTTGTAACCCGTCGTGAAATTGCGACATGTCACGATATCATGACACTTTTCTAACTTGTTTTCTCTCTCCTGCTTAAGTCACGAAAATGCGACATGTCGCGATATCGTGACACTTTTCTAACTTGATTTCTCTCTCCTGCTTAAGTCACAAAAATGCGACATGTCACGATATCGTGACACTTTTCTAACTTACTTTCTCTCTCCTGCTTAAGTCGTAAAAATGTGACATGTCGCGATATCACGACACTTTTCTAACTTGCTTTCTCTCTCCTGCTTAAGTCGCAAAAATGCGACATGTCGCAATATCGTGACACTTTTCCTCCTTCGCTCTTTTCTGTTCGTTGGGTTGTGAAAACCCGACATGTTGTGATATCGCGACACTTTTTATCCTTAGCACCTCGAGCTCTTTCTCTCGAACCTATCAGCTTGGGGTTTGCAAAAGACCTTTGAAACTGTCATGCCGTAACCTTCAAAAAAAAAATTATTTGACATCAAATCAAATTCCTTCAAAAGCTTCTTGACATCAATGACAACTTATTCACTTGAGAAAATGCAATGTACCCAAAGTACCCAAAATTGCCAACAATCTCCCCCTTTGTCATTGATGGCAAACCTTTACTGAAAACACTTCTCAAGAGCCAAAACTGAAACCAACTGTGCTAAAAACTGACCAACTGTGCCCACTTACTAAAAATATTCCTTTGAAGTTTTGCTCCCCCTAACTTGAAGCTTTCCTCTTCACTTTGAAGCTCTCCCCCTTACTCATATCTCTCCCCATTTGTCATCAAATGCAAAGGGTCACCTTTGGGGCTCGAGACTAAGAATGAGCCTCTTAGCTTAGTCCCTCCCCCACCTCCTAATGAGGTGATTAATTTTGGGGTGGGAGTAAAACTCCCATTAGGAACTGATCATCATCAGTGTCTATAACTTCCTTGTCGAGCCTTCTCTTAAACTCTTTGCCCATATTCCTGTTCTTGTCACTGTTCTTGTTCTTGTTCTCATCCCTATTCTTGTTCATGCCTTGATCCTTGGACTTGATCATGCCACTGTTCCTGTTCCTGTAATTTGGAATTTCAGCTCTATACTGTCTGATTATGTGACCTTCATTGTTGCACTTGAAACACTTGATGATGTTGTTTCTCTGAGGTAAACCTGATCTTTGACTCCACCTATTTTGACCAAACCTGTTCTGGCCAAACTTGTTTTGACCAAACCTGTTCTTGTTATTTACCTTGCAATAGACTACCTTATGCCCAAACTGTTGACAAGAGTAGCAATACCCTTGAAAGAAACTAGCACTTCTGAAATTGTCTTTTACTTTCTTCACTTGAGCCATGCAATGTGATGCCATGTGACCAAACCTGTGACACGCAAAACATCTGCCTTGAAATTTTCCTTTATTTGACCTCTTGGGTCCTGAAAACTTCTTCTTCTCATTTTGAATTTTATTTTTTGTTTCTACGTATCCATAATTTAAGGACTCATGATCTGAAATACTTTCCTCATCATAACTCTCTTCCTTTTGGAGTCTCTTACTAGACTCTCCAACTTGTTCCTTGTGTGGCTTAATGAAACCAAGGCCTATTTTATCTGTTGTCTTTCTTTGACCTTTGATGAGTGACTTAACCTTTTTGGAGCTATCTTGAAACCTGTAAAGCTTATCCTTGTACTCTTTAGTTTCCTCTTACAAAGAAGCCATTTTCTGTTCTAACTCACTATACTCAAGAACCTTAGACTCTAACTCATCCTTGAGTTCTTGTGTCTTAGCTATAGAGAAATCAAGATTTTCTATAAGATCATCTCTCTCCATACAACATTCATCTAACTTATCCTTGAGTCTAGCATTCTTCTTTCTTTCCTTTTTCAAAGCACTAAGAGCACTAATAAGTTCACTTTCAAGATCCTTTATTTGCTTGCTTTCTGAATCATCAAAGCCTTTTTCAGATTTCTTATCACTAGAGGTTCTACCTTTTTCAAAAACCATACATGCATCTTCCTTATAGTTTTCTGAAGCATCCTCATACATACTGGAAACCAAATAATTATTTGTACAGTCATCCTCAAGGTGACAAAAATTTCCACATCTAAGACATTTCATGATAATGAATCTATGTTTCGGTTCTTCCTCTTTTTTGATATGAACAACATCTCATTTTCATTATCACTTGAAGAACTTTCACTATCACTACTAGAACACTTACTTGCTTTGTCTAGATAGAAACTCTTCTTGTGCTTGTGAGAATACCTCTTTCCTTGATTGTTGTGCTCATCTTTGTTCTTTTTGTGATGCTTATGCTTTTCAGAAACCTTGCTCATAGAATCCTATTTATCTTCATCACTTTCATTCTTGGGAACAAGTCAGTAGCATAATGACCAAAATTTCCACAATTGAAACATCTTATATTTTTCACACTTTTGTGCTTTCTAGAGAACTTGCCTTTCTGTCTGTAATATGCCTCTTCATCACTAGAAGACTCATCACTATCTTGAAGTCGTTTACCCTTGGATTTCTTGGTAGCCTTGAAAGCTGCCTCTTTCTTGACATCAACCTTCACTTGAGTTCTCAACTCAAATGTTGCAAGTATACTATGGAGGTCATCCTTTTTCAACTTATCCAAATCTTTAGCTTCCTCAATAGCAGAAATCTTTTCACTAAATATATTAGGAAGAGATCTTAAAATCTTATCACAAACATCATTTTCAGCAAGCTCAAGACCTAAGTCTTTCATGGAGTTAACAACCTCATCCATACGAAGCATGTAGTCACTAATATTTTCATCATCATTCATCTTGAGTTGTTCAAACATACCTTTGAAGTGTCTCAACTTGGCCTTTCTGACATTTGTATCACCTGTATGAACCACCTTCAATTGTTTCCACATTTCACTAGCTGTCTTGCAACGAATCACTTTGGTGAGATCTCGCTTCGTAAGCCTTTCGGGATTGCATTCATTACTTTTGAATTGCTGTGATGTAGGAGCCTGTCTTCTTTAGTATAAGGACCATGTACGAGAATAGTGTACTCATCTTCAATTACTTCCCATACCTCATTACCAAGTGCCATTAGATGAACCTTCATCCTTGCACTCCAAAGACCAAAATCTGACCCATCAAGAATAGGTGTTGCATTGCTACTTGAATGATCCATTGTGTTCTTTACTAGCTTTTCCTTCAAGCTGTTAAACTTTTTGAAGGCACCTGCTCTGATACCAATTGAAGAACACAAGCTTATACTGAGAGGGGGGTGAAAAGTATAAGACCTCTTTTTACTTTTTCCTTTATACTTCAAAATAGTAAAGCAATATACCCAAAGCAATATCAAAGAAATGCACAATATCATCCACAAAGTGACACCAATTTTAACGTGGTTCACCCAGAATGGCTGGGCTACATCCATAAAACTTTCTCTAAAAGTTATCTCAAATTTCTTTGGGAATCCTTCCCAATTACAATGTTTATGAGCCTTGGCCCAAAGGAGATACCTTCCCCCAATTAGAATTTATGAGCCTTTGCTCAAAGGAGATACCTTCCCCCAATCAAAATTTATGAGCCTCTACTCAAAGGAGATACCTTCCCCTCTGCTCTGGAAATGATCCCTCAAAAGATCAACTGCCTCTACCTCTTTCTAGCATGTGGAACTCCTTTCCACCAAAGACCTCATGTCCTCAATGCTTAGCCTAAGAGACCTCTACCTTTTATGATCACGTCCACAATAGCTCAACAACTTGTACTAAACATAGTCAGTAGGTCTAGTACAATTCTTCCTATGTCTGTCAGATCTATCCAATACTTGAGCAAATCAATCCTCTGCACACAAGCCTTCTCAAAGACTTGCCAAATCTGTCCTCAGGTTCTTCTCAAAGAACTAGTGCACTTCTGTCCTCATACAACAGCACTCTGCATTTGTCTTTGCCCTATGTTCTCACTTTTCCCTCTGCTCTCTCTGTGCAATCACAGCCACATTTGATCGAACTTCAACCTTTGCACTATCTGCATAATTACAACGACACTTAGAACAATTCACCATGACTCTTTACTCATTTTGCACACTTCGATCAAATTTCGCACTCTACTCTCGACGATCAAACTTCTCACTCTGTGCTCTATCTACAAACATCACAACTCACAAAATCACCAACTCTTCAAAACAACCTGCCTTTTATAATAACACTTTCAAGATCAAAACCTTAATCTTAGTCG
The DNA here is from genome assembly GCA_028583015.1 of Wollemia nobilis. Classification (NCBI taxonomy): domain Eukaryota; kingdom Viridiplantae; phylum Streptophyta; class Pinopsida; order Araucariales; family Araucariaceae; genus Wollemia; species Wollemia nobilis. The sequence continues at coordinate 4,794,979 of JAQPPZ010003645.1, read as the reverse complement.
GCTGTAACCCTAAACTTCATCAGCTACAAACCCTAATCTTTGTCGGCTTACATTTAACTTTGTCGGCTTCAACTGCCTCTATAACTCTTCTGTAGCTTTTGCCATGAAACTACAACATGTTGCGATATTGTGACACCTTTGCAATCGTACACTTTCTTTTGTCTTTTTTCATGATATCACGACACTTCAGCCTTTGTCGACTTCAACTAAGCTCTTGTTGCGATATCGCGACACTTCTGTCTTTGTCAGCATCAACTTTGCTTTTGTCGTGATATCGTGACACTTCTCCCTTCGTCGACCTCCTTTCTGCTTTTGTTGTGAAATCATGACACTTCTGCCTCTGCAAACTTCGTCTTCACTTCTGTCACGATATCGTGAAACTTCTGTCTTCATAGCCTTCCTCTCTACTTTTGTCACGAAATCGTGACACTTCTCCTATAGAAGACCTGCTTTCAGTTTCTGTCGTGAAATCGTGAAACTTCTGCTTTCATCTACTTTATTTTCTGCCTGTCATGAAATCGTGACACTTTCTGCATCCGTATGCATTCTTTGCAACTCGTCACAAAATCGTGATGCTTTCAGCTTTCGTACGCTTTCCTTGTAACCCTTCATGAAATCGTGACATGTCGCGATATCGTGACACTTTTCTAACTTGTTTTCTCTCTCCTGCTTAAGTCATGAAAATGTGACATGTCACGATAACGTGACACTTTTCTAACTTGATTTCTCTCTCCTGCTTAAGTCACGAAAATGCAACATGTCGCGATATCGTGACACTTTTCTAACTTGCTTTCTCTCTCCTGCTTAAGTTGCGAAAATGTGACATGTCGCGATATCGCGACACTTTTCTAACTTGCTTTCTCTCTCCTACTTAAGTCGCAAAAATGTGACATGTCGCGATATCGCGACACTTTTCCTCAGCTCTTTTCTGTTCGTCAGGTCACGAAAACCTGACATGTCGTGATATCATGACACTTTTTCTCCTTAGCACCTCGAGCTCTTTCTCTCGAACCTGTTAGCTTGGGGTTTGCAAAATACCTTTAAAACTGTCATGTCGTAACCTTCAACAAAACAAATTATTTGACATCAAATCAAATTCCTTCAAAAGCTTCTTGACATCAATGACAACTTATTCACTTGAGAAAATGCAATGTACCCAAAGTACCCAAAATTGCCAACACACAAATGACATCTGCAAGCAGCCATGGTACTTTGTATCTTCTCTAGTGGCATAGCAATAAGCCACCTACCACCCCATCCAAGACCTTAGTCAAGGTGGATACTTCATATGTATGTCTCAAAGTCTTGATGTTCACTTTGCCCTTCTCCAGGATGAAGCTAGCATTTCTAGTCAATATCAGCATCGCTCGACCACAACTGGTCGAAGTAGCAATTAATATGCCCTGGATGGGAATTCAAAAAATCCTCCATATATCCTCCAAAGTGGTAGTCATTTCCCCTATCGATAGCCGAAAGCAATATGAACTTGGATACCATCTCTCTGCTAGGGCTATAAATAGCCCCATATCTGTAGGCACCTGTGGCATATCTACCACATGTTGTAGTCCCACTGCCCCTAAATTATCCCTCTCTATTGGGGTCAGTGTGGCCAAATCATCTCTTAACCTGCCATATTTCCACTCCCAACTTTTTAGCAATTCCTTCTACAAAACAAACAACAAAAATCAATAATTAGTACATCATAAAACAATCAATAACATCAAAAAATTAAAAATCGCCTAACAATTTGTTGATATCGTCCATTATTGGATGATATCATTCCTAATTTCACGAGATCATCCTTGTTTCAATGAAATCATCTCACCCTTCGACCTTAACAGTCGAATCATCCCAAATTGGATGTAACCGTCTCGAATTCATCAAGATCGTTTGGTACGATCTTGCTAAAATTGGGACGATTTTGTCAAAATCGAGACGATCTCATCTCGAATTCATCAACACGGTGAAATACGGCCGCGGTGCCCTAAAATCCAACAAAAATTCAATCTAAACATAAAAATTTAAAGGCTAATTTTTTTTAGAAAATATTAGAAACCGTACCCGCATCCCTCGTCGCACTGCCATCGCTCGATGCTCGGTCTCCACTATTTCTCTAGCCTCAGAGCTCTAGAATGGTAACAATGAAAATAAAAATGAAACTAAATTTTACCTTATTTTCTAAAAATATATATTAAAATTGCACTTTTTTAACTCTTCTGCATTTTTACCAAACGTTCGATTTGGTTAAAAACCTAGAGGGGGCACCATAGTCATCAGTTGCACGATTCGACTTAGAATCGTCACTTAAAAATTAAATAAATTTTTTCTTTCTCGTAAAGTGTGCCAATCTCTTCTTTAACACATTTTCTACAAAAAATTTGCTAAAGAGGGGGCAAAATGTAACACCCTAAAATTGATGCAATTTAATTTACCCTAAGGTAATAATTCAAAAATCAATCGTAAAACCACCTTTTAACCACCTGCCTCATTTTTCGTGCCAAATATAGAGGCAATTATGGTAGTTGGACGATATCATATTTGATTTAATGATATTATCCCTAATTGTATGAGATCGTCTGGAACCGAACGTCTACATGATTTCGTTCAAAAAACAAAAAATTCATAATTGGAAACAGATCCAACTCTCATTCCCAACTTAGAAGAAGTGTGTCTTCACTGTTGGAGGACATTTCGCTAGAGATCTCCCAGATTGGGATGACTCCCAACCTCTTGACTCCCCCCTCAATCCTATTTAAACCTTGATTTCCATTAAACCCACCATGGCTGATCGATTTCCTACAATCTAAGCTCCATACCCTGTTAGAACATCTTGAAATTCAATTATTCACATAAGTTCTCCAGATCTATTTGCAGGTTTTCATTTTGCATCATTCATAAGAAGCTTGGATTGTCGCAAGCGATCCTGTTCAAATTAGAGATGATCTCATCTCTATTGGAGACGATCCGATACCATTTCAGGCGATCTTGATTGTACTCCTCTTGGGGGCAATCAAGATCCGAGGTTTGCATTTCCTAGTGATTCAATTAATCAATTTACATTAGTTTAGACTTTTATTCTATATTGCATCTAGTGTTCACCTCATTCTTAACGACATTTTACATTTAGGATCAATTCAACTTAAAACATAAGGGAATTTTGTTATTTCAGATTTTATTGGATTTTCTAGGATCAATTAAGCATCCAGTTAATTTTTTTATCCTTTTAAATAGTATTTTGCACTGTATTTTCCTTTGTTTTGGCATCTATTTGTTCTGTTGCAGGTTTATTATTAAATCAGTCAGTCGACTTCGTCTAATTTCAAATGATTTAATCTGATTTTGGATGAATCTATGCAATTATAGATGAACCTACAAAATTGCAAGCGATTCTGTCCAATTGTAGACGAATTTGCAAAACTAGAGACGATATGGATTGCTTCAAAAATTTGAACCTTCATCAGACATCTAGAACCGGGTAATATCTTTCATTTTCCTTTCAAACATTGCATGTAGAGTTTATTTCTATTTTCTATCTGCATATAAATCACAATTTGCATATAGAATAGTTTAGCTTCATTATGGCCAACCTAGGTATTTGAAGTGTTTTTAAAATAAAATGAATACATCCAATTCATTCCTAGCCTAGGCATGGAAGCTGCTCCAAAATGCTTCCTGGTGAACCCACCATCCGTTGACAAATCACCAAAGAGGGCACGATTCAAAGTGACTTTCCATCCGAGGTGTAGACCTATCCTTTTCCCATCCCCCTTTCGGGTGTGGATCCATCTGCCTAAAGGTAAGGGTGCAAAAATTTTAGACCTACAACTAGAGCCTCTCATTATTAAGAAGATACAAAAATTATTGGTAACCTGCATCATTTTCCCTGTAAGACATTCTACTTGAGTTGCAAATTTGGTACCAATCCATAAGAAGAATGGAGAAATATGCCTATGCATAGATTTCAAAAACCTTAATAGAGCATTGAAGAAGGATAATTATGTCATTCCTTCTCTATATGAAGTACTGCAAATGGTGAATGGCTCTTAGATGATGTCCTTCCTAGATGATTACTTAGGATACAATCAAGTAATGGTAGACCCTAAGAATAGGATCAAAACTACATTTACGGGAACATTTTCATATAGGATGATGTAATTTGGCTTGGTCAATGTTGGAACAATTTTCTAAAGAGCTATGGACAATGCATTTAAATGCCTCATTGGGAAATGCATCATGAATTACATGGATGACCTCACTATCTTTTCTAAAAAGTGTGTAGTACCACATGGAAGACTTAAAAAGGTTATTGGAAATATGTAGAGAACATGGAATTTTATTGAATCTTAAAAATGTATTTTTTAAGTCACAGAAGGAAAACTCCTTGGACATGTCATTTTGGAAGCTAGCATTTCCATTGACCTAGACAAAATTGAAGCAATTCAAAAAATTTCCCTTCTCAAAAGCAAAACAGAGCTAGAGTCCCTCTTCAAAAAAAATAATATTGTAAGAAAATTTATTTTTGATTTTGCAAAAATAGTCCAACCTTTGAATGTGATACTCAAGAAGGATGCCAAGATTACATGGATTGGGAAATAATAATCCATCTTCCAATAAATTAAAAGGATAATCATGAATGCTCCTATACTAATAAACCTTGATTACACTCAACCTTTTTACATTTACTCATTTGCATAAGAGAATTTGACTGTTGGTTTTTTAACTCAGAAGAAGAAAGCTAGAGATGAGAGACTAGTAGATTTCATAAAATCACCATTAAAGGATGCTCAACTTACATATTTAGTAATTGATAAACAATATTTTACTTTGCTCAAATTTGTGAAGGAATTTTGGCACTATATCCTACACAAAAAAGTGTGTGTAATAATACTAGATCTGGTTGTGAAAATAATGTTGATGTAGAATGAGCTAGGAGAATGAATATGGAAGTGGGTGTCTATCCTACAAGATTTTTATTTGAAAATACAACCTATAAAAACTGTTAGAGGATAGGTATTAAGCAAAACATTGGCCAAAATTGACTCTCAAATTTCTTTCTAGTAATTTTCCATGGAAGAAATTACCAATTATGAGTGGTATCAGGACATTCTTTATTATTTAATAAATAGAGTATGTCCTACTGACCAAGTTTGGGATATCGTATGCTTCGGTATGTGACAATAGCCTTGCTTTTTCTTCCTTACAATTTACTAAATGGGCTTATGATAAAGTAACTTTGAATTTTTCTTCTTATTACTATCCTCAGGGTAATGGAGTAGTAGAAATCAACTAACAAAAACCTTTTGGAAAATAATTAAGAAATTTTTAGATAAAAATTTTAGGGAATGGCATAATAAACTGGATTACACATTGTGGTTAGACAATATAAGGATTAATTATTTGTTAGGTATATCCCCCTATTGGTTTGTTTATGGTAAGGATCCTATATTTCCAATAAATCTCAAAATCCTTACCTTGTGATTCATGAAAAAAAATACTTAGAAACAGATGATAAAATTGAAGCCAAACTATTTAATTTAATGTCTCTAGATGAGAAAAAGAAAGATGCATTGCAACATTTTAGTAAACATTAGTAAATTATAAAGCCATGGTTTAATAAGTGAGCCAAAATAAAGGCTTTTAGGATTGTAGTTTTTTTGTATTGTGGGATAAGGCCCATGAAAATAAAGGTGACCATAGGAAATTTGACCCCCTTTGGCTAGGATCCTTCTAGATATTAAATATTAAAGGAGAGAATACCTTTAGGGTAAAAATATTAACTAGAGAGGACATCCCATTACCAGTGAATGGGCAATTCCCCAAACACTACTTTAGTGGTTGAGAGTATTCCAGTACCATTGTAGACAAGGAATTTTGACCCATGTCAAAATTACCTAGTCCTCTTAATGCATGTAATTTCATCCCTTACTAGCCCACCTTTTTTCTTGCATTGCCAAAAACCATAATTTGTAATTTTCTCCATTTTTAGTGAATTTGCGCCTGGAAAAATCCACCCATGGATTTGCTGAAAAGTAGAAAACGATTCAACCACCTAGATGCCATTGCGATTTAATCCTAATTTGGTCGAATACCACATCATTCATGAATATATGCCTAGGAATCCCACTTGTAGATTTTATTAGAATGTAAAATTGCTTAATATGCCTAATATATTGAAACTGCCCCCCCAAAGAGCATCTCCAGATTATATTGGAGTCTTTAAAAGCTTCATTCCACCTCCTAACTAATGTTAATGGTAATTTTGCATTATTGAAACTATATTTCTTGTAGGTTAAGGATTGATCTTGGAGCTTGAATCTACTTTGCAATCATTTCTACTTTAGCCATTAGTAGTCAAATCAACACAATCCCTACTATGAGCACATTGTTTTTACAATTATCTTTACATATATTTTTCTTTTACACTTGAATTTTACATTTAGCAATTTTTTCATGAATTCGTGCCACCTGCCATGAATTCATGTTACATATCTACATTGTCACAAGCTTGGGTGTAATTCATTGCTTCTTGATTCATCCTTGCATCTGGCATATTACATATTGATCACTTTGCACTTTGTAGCATTTTTATTTATGCATATTTTAGTTGCTTCATTTTGATTTGTATTTGTTTTCAATAAAGCTCATAATTTTCATCTTTTATGCATGGTTTATTAAAGGGACCAAGGGGATTTGATTGCTATGCTACTAATATTCATTACATGGTGGCTTAAGCAAATCCCCTAATGCAATCTGTAATTTTTAGTCTCTGTTTTTATTGACTACAAGTTTCTCACAAATCCAAACCACCTATCATAGATTCATACCATGAATTTGCTTCTAGTCGTGAAATTTCTTTGTTTAGCCATCCAATCTAGGTAGGCTTTCTATCTGATCAGTTTCCTTTCATTTTTTTGTTTTCTATTAGTTCAAATCTATTTCATTTATAGATTATTATAAAAAAACATAAGAAAATATAAAAAAGATAATGAAATTGCATTGTTCTATGTAGCACCCTAAAATTGACGCAGTAAAACCTTAATAATTACATTCACTTTAGTAAATAATTTAAATTCAAATTTTAACCTCCCAAACCACCCATTAACCGTCGGGTAATCTGTTTCCCCCTTTTTTGTGCCATTTTTAGAGGTTGTTTTGACCGTTTGACGATATCGTCGCCGATCGGATGATATCACCCTAGACCTGACAATTTCGTCTGAGCTAGGCCGTCCAGACGATCTTGTCTCAAAAATGATTTTGCATAATTAGCTTCTATTCCAACGGGTCTCTAATCCGGGTAGAAGCATGTCTGCGTCGTTAGAGACCCTCCCCCATTGGAGATCTCCAAAATAGGGATGATCTCCAACCTCCTAACCTCCCTCCTAAGACTATTTAATCCTAAGCCCTCCCCTTAGCACCCCCCTAGCTGATAATTCCTATAACCCGATTTCATACACGTTAAAACATCCCAAATTCATATTTGCAGTAGCTATATACCAATTTTGTTGTATGTACCTTAGTGTTTTTCAGCCGGAGCAAGCTTACATCATCGTCAACGAACCTATTCAGATCGGAGGCGATCCTGTCGAATCAGAGATGATTTCGTACCAATGCGAGATGATTTTGACTACAGTCAACATTGAGGAAATCAGTGCCTGAAGTTTGCATTTCTCCATATTTTCTCTATTGTTTTATTCTGCAAATTAGATAGCTTATTCAATATTTTATGCTATTCTGCATCGTGGAGTTCACCCATATAGCTTTAAATGCATAATTAAATCATAATTATTATCTAATTAGCATCATTCATTCCTATTTCTATTTTTAAGTTTCAATTTGATATTGTTGCTATCATTTTACATTGTTTCCCTCTATTAGGATAGTTGCATTTTCTGTATTTTGCACCTATTTCTCTGTTTGCAGGTCTCTGACGAATTTTTCTGACGAATTCGTCAGATCTCAGACAATCTTGTCTGATCTTAGACGATCCTGTCGAATTCTAGGAAATCTTGACTGCTTCAAGAATCAGAATCTTCATCAGACATCCGGATTAGGTATTTTCCTTTAACATTGCTTAATTTCTCTGTTTTTTTGTCCTATTCTGCTTTTTTGTATTCATTTAATCTGCATTTTCATATAGAATAGCTTAGACGCATTTTGGCCAAACCTAGGATATGAATGCTTAAGGCTAAAATGAACACATAAAACACATTCCAAACCTAGGCATGGAAACTGCCATTGAATGTTTCCTGGTGAACCCACCATCCGTCGAAAAATCACCAATATACACCTCCCTTGAGAGGTGGGACCTTCGAAAGTCCTCTCAGTCCGAGGTACCGCGACATCCTTTTCACATCCCCCTTCCGGGCACGGATCCTATAGCCTGAAGGTAAGGGTGTGAAAAATTTGGAGCGATACATTTTGGTGAACCCGACGTGAATGCATTTAAAACCTTTTGAAAACAAAAACAAAAATATATATATGTATACCAAAAAAAAAAAAGTAGCAAAATCATTATTTCAATTTTGTATGTTTTAGATTCAATTCTAAATAGTAAATCCTAAATATTACTTTTAGAAGTACTAAAGAAACCATGAGTTTTTACTCAAATCCATATGAGCCCATCAGTAATGTTGGAAGAATTCAACTAAATACATTTGTTGATTATGACCAACCCCATCCCTATTCAACACCACCTCCATCACACTTTTCTCATTTTTCATCCTTACCCCAACAGGACAATCCCTTTGCTAATCCTCTTCATAACGATATTATCTATTCTCCCATATATCCATATTATGTCTATCGTTCCACATACAATCCTCCACCACCCTTTCAATATTCTTCTTTCAATACAACACATCCATTTCAACAAGAAAATACTTATTCTTCCAAATCTACCATGTACTCACCTCATGCTTCGCAATCTTCCTATCATCATTCTACCCATAATAAAGAAAGTAGAGGTGAGAAACCATTAGGTCCTTTTATGACAAAATTCCTAAGGCATTTATCAAAAACCTCTCGAAAACCTTCATCACGTACATTTACAAAGCTCAATCAACCATGGATATAATTCTCAAGCATTTACTTGATACAAATAAGATTGAACTGCCTTCCATAAGACAACCTGATACCACAGCAGATTGGTTTAAACCTGTGCTACATTGTGAATATCATAGAGTGGATGGACATATGACACAAAATTGTAAAGATTTAAGATGTGCAATTCAAGATTTTATTGATAAAGATCTTTTTAATATGAAGGAATTACAATCTACAACTGATTATAAATCTCCAGTAAACTATCAAACTCCTACACAACAAATACCAATAATCAATCAAGACATGGGGATCTCCCAAGAATCCCTATTCAAATATCAACAACAGGAAACCAATCAAATATTACACGTTAATGTGTCCCATCATAATGATATTACTAATATTGTAACAAAAACTATAAATGAGCAACCTCAAGTTCAACCAACCCATCTGATATTCAAGATATGGATTCCTCATTTGACCAACCTTCAAAACTATCTTTGACTCTAGAGAATGATACAAAATGGAAGGTAAGCATAGAAAGCTCATCTTTAGAATCAAAATATCAATCTGAAATCCACTTTGATAACCAACAACAAGTGATTAATCCTCAAGCAAACATATCCCTTTTAGAAGTATTACAAAATTCTCATAAGGAAATTTTGTTCAAAATACCTAGCCAACAATTTGTTCGTCATCATATTTTCTCTAAGAACATAATTAATGGTGTAAACTCTCTTGAGGTTAACCATATTTCATTCTATGATGAGGATATTCCTTCCTCTACTCCACAAGAATACTACTATCTTTACATTACAAGATATAATAAAGAAATACTTGTTAAAACTATCATGGTAGATAATGGTGCCTCTCTTAATTTATGCACTCATCAAAAACTTAAATTAAAGGAAGAAGATCTTAATGAATCAAATGTTATTATAAAATATTTTAACAATGAAATTCAAGAAGCTCAAGGTACTATAATGTTTCCCCTCAATATTGGATCCAAGATCCTGGATACTCTATTTTATGTAGCATATTGCCATTCATATTACAACCTACTTCTCAGAAGTCCTTGGATTCATACGATGAGGGTTGTCCCTTCCACTCTTCACCAATGTTTGAAATTTGAAATTGCAAATAAAATTGTTACTATACATGGTGACCCAAAACTATTTGAAGAATATTTAATAGTTGAAACATCAAGTTCTATACATTATCTATTATCACAATTATCTTCTATCCATCACTTTTCTTCACCCATATATGATCATCCTTGTTTATCAAATAACATTCATGCATATCTCTCACATATACTTTCTCCATATTATCAAGACTTGGATTATAGTGATAAAAATGAAGAACCTTCTTATCTTTCTGATATTTTATTTTGTAACATGATCCATTTTACACATATAAAAGTCAAATCTTTTGCTACATTATTTTACATTATAACAAAGCTTTGGTTATTGCTACCTTTTATTCATCACCTTCTGTTCTTACCTTCATCACAACCAGATTATCCTTCAAAACCTCTTTTGATTTTGAAGCAACCTTAGACATGCTATACTCAAATAACCTTGTATAGTGTATATAGATCATCTTGTATATACCACCAATTTCAATTCATAAATTAAAATCAAAATACAAAAAAATCAAAATCCTCAAAATCTTCAAAAAAATACTAATGCAACTAAGGACCTTAAAGGTAAATTTGAGCCCAACTGGCTTGGACCATACATTATCACTGCTAAATTTGAATCAGGAGCATACAAATTATCTACCTTAGATGGTAAAGAACTTAAAGAACCCATGAATATTTTGCATCTTAAACGTTACTATGTATAAATTTGGTCATTTCATCCTTGTATATATTTGTTTAAAATAATTCAAAATCACTATTTTGTATTTCTTCCAATTTATAAATTCAAAAACACCAAAAACATTCATAATCATCAAAATATTCAAAACTATTTGTTGTATTTATTTATGGCACTTGTTAATTTTTTGTTCAAAAATAAAAAAATAATGAAAAAATATATATATATAAAAAATCAAAACAGCAATATTCTTGACTCTTTTGACACCAAAACAACATAAAGAAGAAAGAGAGAGTCAACATTCTCAAAACTTCTCAAAAAGTATTTATCTATATATTCTTACAAATATTGTAGTTATATGTTTCAAATTATTTTGGATAAATTAGCATTAATTTGGAATCCCTCACTTTCACACTCACAAAATAAATATCTTGATTTTATCTGGCATGATTACTAATCTCTCTTATATCAAAGTTCACAAATTTCAATTAAATAAAGTTTGAGCATAGAGAATTGATCTTGTTATTTACTTAAACCAAGCACATCTTTTCACAATAAAATGATTATATTTGTAATTTCCATGCTTTGCTACATAGTAGAAGTGGTTTTTTGAGCAAAAAGTTTCCCCTACTATCTTATCATGCACATGGTCTAGAATCTTTGAGAATTGGCAAAAGTACAAGCTCACCCCTACCCAGAATAAAAATCCCTTGCTCTACAGCTAATCCGAGCAAGTATCCCTAGTATAGAACAAAAAGAAAAAGCAAAGTTCAAGAAAAAGAGAAAAAAAAATGTTATTTTATATCATTATAGCAATATTTCAAGCACTATCTCAAAAATCAAGCAAAAATACAAAAAGAAAAAGAAAAGAAAAAGCAAAGAAAAAGAAAAGAAAGCAAAAGCAAAAGCAATAAAATCCCTTTCCCTACCCCTTTGAAAAGAAAATAAGGGTTGATGAGCTTGAATCCCTGGAATTCTCACTTATTCGAAAACTATGAGGTAAGCCCCATAACAGGTGGTTTGTGCCCAACCTGCTTGGCATTGGGTAACTCCTAGCGTGGCGATATGTCTGTCACATTATCGACCTTCTTCTGTACAGACCTATGTCTACTTATGGATTAGCTAGCTCTTGATAATCCGACCTACATAGTAGTCTAGTATGGTTATATGCATCTACATCATGGTTAATGAACACTTATTTGGTTTCTTCAAATCACTTGTATCATATTATCTTGCTCAAAACTAGTAAATGAACAATGCAATTGCACACACATTTGTATTTGAGAGATTTTGTGTATCATTATGATAAATCAAGATTGGAAATGAATTCACATATGCACATGGGATTCCTTATAAATCTAACTTTTGTCTTCAAAATACTTTGAAATATTTTTTGCAAACTTGTTTGGAATAATCCATTTTCTTCTTTCAAGTACAGTTATTTAGCATAAAGACAACTATATAATAGAAAAATCAAAATTTCTTTCAAAACTATACAATAAAAACATATATATCTGGTTGAATTTCGCGACGATGGTATAGTTCCAAAACCAAAATTGGAATTTTATGCCTAGCGCAAGTCCTCATCTTCATATTTTTTGTTTATTAAAAATCAACCATGCAATAAAACTATCTCTTTTTTGGATTTTCGCGATGATGGTATAAGTCTATACCTACATATTCTATGCCTAGCGCAAACCATTGTAACAATTTTTATTCCCCATTTATTTAAAAATCATGAAAACCATATGACTTAAATCATTTTGTTACACAAATTATGCTTTTAAGCATGCACATTATCATTATTTCATGTCATTATGTCAACCTTCAATTTTGCAATGATGGTATAATTCTTAAGGAATTATCCAAAAAATTTATCACACTTAGGAATTTATGCCTAGCAAAAATCATTTTAACATTATTTCATGCATACTATTTTTATGAAAATCTGAAAAACAAACCGTCATCATCATCATTTGCACCATTGCACCAAAGTCTTAAGACAGTCTCTTAAGCACCCTTTTACTTTTTAACAATATTTCTATACTGGGATTAGCTTGACGACCGAGTGAGCAACGACTCCATGAAATGGTCTATACTAGCGACAATGTCCTTTGAAATTATTGTTAGAAGTCTCTTTTTATTTTTTATCACATTTCATCACATACAACCAATTTGTTACATTAGATTATTTTATTTAAAATCTTAAAACATGATATCAAAATCATAATATTTCCAACGACATAATTACATGAATCATCAAATCAATCAATCCAAACATTAAAAGCATCATACAAGTACAAAATACACAAGTCATATGATCAAAAATATCTCATCTCATATATATATCAACAATATATACATCATCAAAACTGGATTGGTATGCCACAATCTGTACCTCGACATACTCAATATTTTATCAAAAATAATAAAACTACATATCAATATGTACAATGTAATGCAGTACTATAGCCTCGAGAACCTCTCAAGCTCTCAGCATCATCTCCTCCCTCGTCCTGAGGTGGACGAGGTGGCCCCATCGCAGTATGAGTAGTACTACGAGTCCTAGTCGTCGATCGAGACGAAGTCCTCGATGACCCGATCCTGATCGGCTCTACGATGCTAGCTGGCAGGGGTAGTCTATCCTCCTCTGGCACCAGCTGATAGTACAATGTCTGATAGAAAGTAATTTGTGCAATAGCCCGTGTCAGCTCCCCAATGCTCGCCCCTCTGCCTCATGCCCTGAGGCGTGCAATCTCATCTTGGAGCTATGTCACCTCAGCTCGGTGTCATGCAGCCTCCTCTTGTAGGGTCTGCACCTATGCCTGGAGATGGATTGTCTCTGCTTGAAGAGTATCTGTCTCGCTACTCTCCCCTGTGTCGACATCCTTGCCCTTATCAGGCAATGGTGGCCTCTCTCTCTGTGGGGAATGGGGTCTCTCCGCCCTCCTCTCTCGCTATCGTGGCCTCTCTTGTGCCTGTGGCCTCCTCTGATCTCTCCTACCATGACCCTGGGTCGCCTCCATAGCCACCTGGCATTTCCTCCCTATCCGATGCACAACTGCATGTATCGAACCCTGAGCCCTCATCATCCGAGGAGGGTGGATGCCTATGTACCAAGCATCATAGTCATCTGCAACCCCTGTGTCATCCCCATCCATTGGCTGAATGGGGGCATCGTCTAAGTCCTGACTCCAGAAGCGTTGCATGTCTGGAGCCCCACTCACTGTGGTGTTATCTTGGACAGTATGAGAAAACTCGTAATCCCTAAGAGATGGGATCCCCTGCTGTAGACCAAAATGTCACAAAACTCGGTCGTACCGGTGGAGCTCCACCTCTCCCCTCTCCATCCGCAACCAGCAAACTCGCCTGACATGAGCTAACTCCTGTCCATCCTCAGCCCACCCTGGGTGCTCTCACCATGGCCTCCATGTGACCTGGTCTGGGACAAGGTCATCCAGTAGTCTCCGAGACATCGGTATGTCGATCCGTCATTGTGACCCTCTTCGAAGCCACCAGTAGAAAACTCGGGGCCTCTCCCCGTCAATCCTTGTTAGAGGAAGCCCTACCGACATCCGCACTGCAATGTGCTCCCAGCACCAAACTTGTAGGAGCGATGTCATCACCAGACATCGACCACCCTTGTACACGACCCCATGCAGGATCCTGTATAGCCGACATAGCACAAAACTGCCCCAAGAGAACCTGTAGCCATGGTCTCGCATATCATAGATCACATTTGCTAGCATCCATGGTACCCTACACCCGCTCTGGTGGCATAGTAGAAGTCCACCAACCACTCCAGCTAAAACTCGTGTGAGTCTAGATGCCCCAAGCATCTGATGTAGTGCCTCGATGTTAACTCTGCCCTTCTCTAGGGTGAAGCTCGGGTCACCACACAACCATCCCATAGCATGGCCCTGATTGGTCGTAGGAGTGATCAACCGTCCTTGTATGGGGATCCTTAGAATCCTCCATACATCCTCTAGTGTGGGAGTCATCTCCCCTGTAGGTAGCCAAAAATAGGAAGAACCCGGATACCACCTCTCTGCTAGGGCTGTCAGTAGCCCCATGTTTGTAGACACTTGTGGCATTTTTACCACATGCTGTAATCCGTCCTGTGCCAGCTGATCCCGCTCTGCCTGTGTAAGAGCAGCCAAGTCATCTCTCAAACCTCCATATTTCCATTCCCTGCTCTTTAGCAATCCTCTCTGCAACATAAACAACAAAACAACAAACAATCATTAATAACAACTCAAGTGATTAAAAATGCAAGTAAAATAAGTTCAATTTAATCAAATGATGATATCGTCCACTATTGGACGATATCGTCCCAAATTTGAGCAGATTCGTCTCCGATTTCGCAAGTCGAAATCATCCCTAATTTGATGAAATCGTTCCCCTTTCGTCGATTTTTCCTCTAGACGAAATTAGCGAAATTGAGACGATTTCGTCGAAATCAGGATGATTTCGTCTCGATGACGTCGACGGCCCAAAAATGGCTGTGATCAAATCAAATTAAATCATTCTAAGTTAAGTCTATACTCTTACCCATAGTCCGCGCCGGACCTCTGTCGATCTGTGTGCCATCTCCACCATTTTTGCTTCCAGAGCTCTAAAACTAGAAAAATGAACTGTAAAAATGAATTAGGGTTTTACCCTATTTTTCTTAATTTTATTCAAAACACAATTAAAAACATTTTAAATTTTGCTTTTCCGTATTTTTACCTCAAACGTTCAATTTGGGTAAAAACACGGAGGGGGCACCATAGTAAGCTGTCATACGATTCAACCAAGAATCGTCGCCTAAAACTGGGAATAATTTTTGCTTTCTCATAAATCGAGAATAACTCATCTTTAACGCATTTTCTTCAAAAAATTTGCTAAAGAGGGGGCAAAATGTAGCACCCTAAAATTGGCGTAGTAAAACCTTAATAATTACATTCACTCTAGTAAATAATTTAAATTCAAATTTTAACCTCCCAAACCGCCCGTTAACCGTCGGGTAATCCGTTTCCCCCTTTTTCGTGCCATTTTTAGAGGTTGTTTTGACCGTTTGATGATATCGTCATTGATCAGACGATATCGCCCCAGATCTGACGATTTCATCTGGGCTAGGACGTCCAGACGATCTTGTATCAAAACTAATTTTGCACAATTAGCTTCTATTCCAACGGGTCTCTAATCCGGGCAGAAGCGTGTCTGCGCCATTAGAGACCCTCCCCCGTTGGAGATCTCCCAAATAGGGATGATCTCCAACCTCCTAACCTCCCTCCTAAGCCTATTTAATCCTAAGCCCTCCCCTTAGCACCCCCTGGCTGATAATTCTTGTAACCCGATTTCATACACATTAAAACATCCCAAATTCATATTTGCAGTAGCTATATACCAATTTTGTTGCAGGTACCTTAGTGTTTTTCAGTCGGAGCAAGCTTACATCGTCACCGACGAACCTGTTCAGATCAAAGGCGATCTTGTCGAATGCGAGAAGATTTTGTACCAATGCGAGACGATTTTGATTGCAGTCAACATTGAGGCAATCAGTGCCTGAAGTTTGCATTTCTCCATCTTTTCTCTGTTGTTTTATTCTGCAAATTAGATAGCTTATTCAGTATTTTATGCTATTCTGCATTTTGGAGTTCACCCATATAGCTTTTAATGCATAATTAAATCATAATTATTATCTAATTAGCATAATTCATTCCTATTTCTATTTTTAAGTTTCAATTTGATATTGTTGTTGTCATTTTACATTGTTTCCCTCTATTAGGATAGTTGCATTTTCTGTATTTTGCACCTATTTCTCTGTTTGCAGGTCTCTGACAAATTCATCATATCTCAGATGATCTTGTTTGATCTCAGACGATCCTGTCAAATTCCAGGCGATCCTAAGTACTTAAGAATCAGAATCTTCATCAGACATCCGGATCAGGTATTTTCCTTTAACATTGCTTAATTTCTCTATTTTTATGTCCTATTTTGCTTTTCTGTATTCATTTATTCTGCATTTTCATATAGAATAGCTTAGACGCATTTTGGCTAAACCTAGGATATGAATGCTTAAGGCTAAAACGAACACATAAAACACATTCCAAACCTAGGTGTGGAAACTGCCATTGAATGTTTCCTGGTGAACCCACCATCCATCGAAAAATCACCAATATACACCTCCCTTGAGAGGCGGGACCTTCGCAAGTCCTCTCAGTCCGAGGTACCGTGACATCCTTTTCACATCCCCCTTTTGGGCACGGATCCTATAGCCTGAAGGTAAGGGTGTGAAAATTTTGGAGCGATACATTCTTAATTTAGATCATTTGCTTGTTATGTGTTGTTTTTAAGGAAAGCAAAATCACATATAGTTTAGTATTTAGTTGCATTCGACCAAACATAGGTGTTTTTTAATCAAAAAATAATGCATTCAAACATTTCCCATTATCTAGACTTAGGAATAGTCTTTAAACATTCCTTGGTGAACCCCCAATATGTCAACCATCACCAAAGGAGGTACGTTACTAGGTACCCCTCAAATTGAGGTGTGGGCTTTTGAATTCCCATCCCCCTTATAGGTATGGATCCATTAGCCTAAGGTAAATAGGTGCAAATATTTTAGCATACATTCTTTGGTGAATGAGATGTGAAAGATCATGTATTAAGGGTTAAAATTTATCACACTTTTCTTCTTTTCATAATCTCTTTTCTTGTTTTCTCATTGGTGGTCCATACTGACATCGACCTAGTTCCATCCCACCCTTGGCATCAGGTGGTGTCAGGTTTTGGTGTGGGTTTGAGGGTGAACCCTCCAACTTGCTAAGTTGGGTATTAAGAGGTGTACCCCTCCTACTCCTGGGAAATCTAGGTGACTAAGATTAGACCACTCTAGGATAATCTAGATATAGGATTTTTCTTAGAAGGGACATATTTTTGGTTCATCACATATTTTTTATTTTTTAAAACAATCAAAGATCACATTAAAAGGTAGACTAGATGTAGAAACTCTTTTGTATGACTTCCTTTTGAGTGTTTTCTTTATTTTACAATTTAAACAAAAAAAAGCAAACAACGCAAAATAAAACACAAAAAAAAGGAGAGGGAAATGTATGTTCCTAATGGTGGAAAATTGCCTTAGTCAATCTGCATTAATAGACCTCAAAGGATTATTGCTAGAACATGAAATCACCTTATATTTTGAACAAAGACAAATATTATCTTGGGAAGAGTGGGACCAATTGTTGGAACACCTTGATATTATTAGGGAGATATCAAGAGTTGAGCAAAATTAAGAGGATCAATATAACTAAGGCCTTAGGTGCAAATTACCACTCACCTTACTTTGACCTCTTGAAAAGTTGTGAATGTTGGTTGGGGGATAGAAGGGCAAGTGTTAACTCAACAAATTATCCTTGGGAGCATTACTTTAAAGACTTCTTGGTTGTTCACAACTTCTTGGTAGATATAGAAAACAAAGAGGTGTGTTTGGAGTATAATAGAATATACCACAAAGCACCTAGGATTGTACTTTTTAGAGAATTGTGTCACGATTTACAATTTGAAAATCCTAGCACTATTCAAGGATAATTCTTTGTTATCCAATTGATTCATCTCTTGAAACAAGAATTTATATTTGAAGAACATTACATGACCCCATAGTAGTTAGAACCAATCAATGATATTTACAAACTGTTCAAAGAGGATTAAATGATGCACTCAAGATTTTTGCAAAGAATTAGGATATTTGAAAATTTAAGAGTTGATCTAAGAGGTTCAAAAGGAAGGGTTACAAAAAATAAAATTGTAAGGAAAATTAAGAAAAATATGGAGGAGGATCTAGTGAGAGTCTTGATATTATTGAAACAACTGAGGAATCGTCAAGAGATGACCATGAATTTAAGAAATGGTAAGGAAATTATAGGTCCTCCAGGGGATGAGCTTGACATTAAAAATCCTATAGAAGAAGAGAACAAGGAAGAATAAATTGAACAAATTGTACAAACTAGACGAATTCACTTGGAACCTTAGATAGGACCTAAGGGAGGTATTCACT
This sequence comes from Wollemia nobilis, assembly GCA_028583015.1. Classification (NCBI taxonomy): domain Eukaryota; kingdom Viridiplantae; phylum Streptophyta; class Pinopsida; order Araucariales; family Araucariaceae; genus Wollemia; species Wollemia nobilis. The sequence goes on along the minus strand of JAQPPZ010003645.1, from coordinate 4,776,079 downwards.
TTCAAACCATGGAGCATTTTTGGGGCTTCATGAAAGATAATCATACCACCCTCACTCAAGCCTTCGAAGAAGCAAGCCACATCAAAATGGGTGAGACTTCAGGTGAAGCATCTTTGGTTGAGACTTCTCAACAAAACCCTACTTTTTCTCAATATCTTCCTGAGATATCTTTATGTGAAAATTTGATTGACACCACTCAATCCACACAAGTTGTGGATGTTTATTCACAGATCCATGCTGAGAATGTGTTACGACACAATCCTATCTATACCACTACTACAACTGTCAATGTTTGGGAGATCCGTTGTGACTCCTTCACAATGACCCCAAAATTGGGGACCCACCTTAAATTTTGTGATTTCAAGGAATTTTTGTTTATCCAATTTTGCTCGCATCAAGGTCTTGGAAAATTTGCTTTCACTTTGGAATTGCTGACATATTTGCATTTTGAAGGTTTGAATGTAGTTGCAATGCTTCAAACTGAATATTTTGATTATTTGCATATTAATTGCATTATTTCAAATCAAATAATTTGATTAAAATCATTTTCAAAGGTTTAAATGATTAATTTTCATTTAAATAATCAAATTTTGTTTTAGGGTTAACCCTAAAATTAATGCAAAATTGAAATGGACATATCTTGAGCTAGACAACTCCATTTAATCTCATTCAAAACTTGGTAAAAATATATGGATTTTCTCTTTCTAATGCTACCAAAATTAGAGGATATCAGATGCCAATTTCACCCAAAATAGTAGTTTAATTTAGCAATTTGGAAACTTTAAAATATCATATCTCATAAACCATGATAAATATTTGGATGATCTCAATAATTTTGAGCACCCTTTTGGCATATTTAGATAAATGGAAATGTTCATTAAAATATGAGAACTTTGAAATAATTTTGGAAAAAATGAAAGTTATGGGAGAATGAATAATAAATAAAGTAAAGTTTGATTTTGTTTTAATATTATGATTATTATTTCATTATGCAGGTAATACAAGGGCAAGGGTTGAAGAAGATAGTTATAAAATACGTTCTCGAAATTGTGATGAAACGGAATAACTAAAATTTTCAAATTATAAATAATTCATTGAGATTCATGGAAAGGGTCGGATATTTTTGTAGAGGAGGAAGAAGAATCTGAAGGAGCAAAGGAGGAGAACAGAGTAAATGCTACAGAGGATTTGAGATATACAAAGATATCAGGAGCTTTTATTGTAAGATCATTTGATTATATTAAATTATTTTGGTTCAAATATGTGTAATTCTGTATTTGAATTTTGAATAAATGATTTAATATAGTTTATTTAAAATTAAATTCCATCAAATATTGCACCAATTTATTATTTTATTGTGTAAATTTTGGTAGACAATGAATTTGGTTTAAGGTCTCTGTGTTTTTTTCATGCTGTAGTAATTAGTCCGAGATTAGATTTAATTTCTTTACTCTAGAACCTTTATAATTTATTTTATATTAAAAATCATTGCATAAATTGGACTTAGTTCATTTATTATAAAGTATAACTTTATAACTAAGTCATGAATAAATTTATTATTCAAATATTAAATTAATTAATATTTGAATAGATAAATTTAATAAAGATAAATGATTATTCTGATTTCCAACTTTAATTTCATAAAGTTGAGAAATTAAAATTGATATATTTTCATTAATTAGTTTGGGTTATTATAATCTGGTTTCAATTTATTCAGATATCCGAAATTTACATTGGAAGATCATATTTGTTCTTAAAATATTTAATTTAATAAATATTTTAAGAAATAAGTATTAAGGAAAGATCTATTTTATGAACTTTATTTGTCATATTATAAAATCCAAAAGTTCATATATCAGTTTCACATTTAAACCCTGTGTTTCATAATTACTAAGGTTTCAAATCCTTGTAATTTGGGTTAGACATTATTATATTTGTTCATTTCTTCAAATATTTCAATTACAATTTCATATTTGAAAGGAACAAGTATTTTCATTAAATAAACCTTAAAGTTGGAATATTATAAAGTTTAGACTTTATATTTAAGGTTTACATTTAAATAATTTCATTTAAATTTCATAAACTTTGATTTTGTTAAAGTTAATTGAAATTTAATTAAGATGCTAGATTTTATTTCAAATTCATTTAAAGCATTTTAATTGAGATTGTTATGTTGAAGTTATAGAGTAAATTTGCACAATAGATCAAAATCAAAGGGCAAATTTATCTATCATTGTTTAGAGAAAGAATTTGTGTAAATGACACTTAATACATGATGAATTCAAAATTAATTACCTAATTCCCAAGCCCCTTGTTAACAGTATCTTGCAAACTATAGAGATTATTCAGGCACTTATTTATGCACATATGCATGACACATAAAATATTAAGTGAGAACCTTGGAGAAATGTACTTTCTTTGCAAGAGGGGATCTTGAATCCTAGTTGTCAAGTGGTTTTTGCGATCGGACAATCCATACAAGTTTCCACATCATAATTAAAATTTTCCTCTCAACAAAATTTCCAATCAGTCCCACCACAAACCTTCCAATTAATCCCCCCACAAACTTCCATTCCATCTCTATTGCAATCACAACCTCTTCAATCACTTCCACTCCAAAATTCATTTTCATCATTGGCACAATCACAACCATTCTTATATGTTCCTCATAATATGGCTCAGACACATCAACAAGTTCCTATTTCTTATGTAAATCCTCTTCACAACAATATCTCAGCTCCAAACATGAACCCTCACCACACATTGCAAAATAATTACAATCTTCCTCCTAGGAATATAGGGACTTTATATGGTAACAATCCACAAATACAACACCTTGAAGCCATAGTCAAGCAACTGGCAACTCGGTTGGATCACATGGATCCATACCACCCCACATACAATTATAGGGAAATGTGTAATTAGTCACTAGATCCTATCATTGCGACTAGGCCATATCCAAAACACTTCCCCATGACAATCCTTCCCATCCACAAGGAGACTAAATATCCTATTGAGCATCTTCGAATGTTTAGAAAAATGTGCCATGACATCACCTATGATGATATGTTGTTATTGAAGATGTTCCCTAAGAGTCTTGGGGGTATGGCCCTAGAATGGTACTACCAGCTGCCAACACATTCCCTAAGGAATTTTGAAGAAACAACAGAATTATTTGTGCATCAATTTGGAGCTTATATTGAAAGACATGTGACAATTAAGGATTTATACAATTTGAAACAAGGAAAAGAGGAGAGTTTTGCCAAATTCTTGGCACGATGGAGGAAAGTTGTAGGGAAATTACATTTCTCCCTACCTCCTAGGGAAATGCTCGAAATATTCATTGGGAATTTACAAGAGCAACTTTCCTATGAGCTGGAAACTGCCACTCTAACCTCCTTTGATCAAGCCATTGACTTGGAAAGAAGAGTGGAAGAGGCCCTTATCAGAAGAGGGTAATTAAAAATAAAATAAGAGGAAAAACCATCCAAAAACTAGTACAAGAACAAACACATGGTAGGAGATAGGGTCACGGATAATAGGCCTCCTATGAATGCAAATGTAGCCAATATTTTGTAAAATATGGTATTGAAGGCACCCCAAAAACCTCATCCATGTAACTTCACAAAATTAAACCAACCATTGTCCATGGTTCTACCACAATTTCTAGAAAGAGGCATGATAGAGTTACCCGAGATTTGACAACCAGACACCACCGCCAAGTGGTATGAGCCCAAAAAACACTATGACTTTCATAGAGTCGATGGACATGCAAAAAATGTATGTAAGAGGTTGAAGCACTTAGTGCAAGATCTAATTGATAGTGGTCGATTAGAGGTAGAGGGAATTCCCACAAATCCTAACCCTCCACCAACCACACAACCTCCTACACAGCAGACACATAATGCTAACCAAAATCTAGACATATTTCAAAATCCACTACCTAATCATGGTAAAGAGATGGTGAATCAAGTTGACTATCAGAATATGCCACCACCAACATGATATGTGGGTATGATTAGTAGTGTTCCAATATCATAATCTCCACCAAGTGCATATGTGCCTGATCAACCACCTATTACAAGTGAGAGTGATCAAGAAGGAAAATCTCAACCTTTGACTCTTGATTACTTTGAAAGTGAGTCAAACACTGATTTTGATATTAGTTCACTTCCCTCCAATAGCTCGGAGGAATAATCTAAGCCTATGGTGCCCATCATAGATCTATTAGATCTTGAGGGACCATATGTGGGTTTGGTACCAAATCACCCACCTATGCATCAATTGCTTCCCTTAGAGCAACCCAACCATCATAGAGTCCATCCCATCCAAAACATGCCACCTTTTCCCCCATTATCATCCAGCTTCTTCCATGACCTGATGACATAGTGGGCATGATCGGAGCCACAACTAGACAATAGGCTCAAGCCCAAGCTTCCCAACAATCCCAACCATCAACATCTCAGCCACAATCTTCTTCATCTCAATCAAGTGACCCTATTCAACCTCCTTTTATCTTGAGGGCACCTCAAAAGGGTAACAATGCAACTAAATCTCAACAAAAATTACCCTTTGATATCAAAGATCAACTGGCTCATACACTAGCTAAAATCTCTCTTTTGGAACTTCTTAGATCCTCCCCCATCCATAGGGAGGAGTTGATGAATTCCTTAAGTCATATGATGGTGCCCCAAGACATCAATCCAACTATTGTAATCAATGTTGTAGTATCTCATGGAGTGGATTACATAGACTTTCATGATGAGGACATCCCTCCTCAAAGCTTACAAAGTGATAATCCTCTCTATATAACAACATTGATTGGAGATGTTTGTGTTAAGAGAGTGTTGATAGATAATGGATCTTCACTCAACATTTGCACATATGATTTCTTCAAGAGGTTTGGATTTAAATATGAGGACTTGAGGAAAATAGATTTGATTATTAAAGCTTTTAATGATGAAACTCAAGAAGCATGTGGTATGATGTCCATCCCATTATAGGTCAGTCCTAAAATTCTAGATACATGTATTTATGTTGTACCCTATCCAACATCATACAATATTCTTCTAGGTCATCCATGGATTAATGCAATGAGGGTAGTCCCCTCTACATTACATCAATGTGTGAAATTTGAGTTTAAGAATCAGCTAGTCACCATCCATGGTGACCCTAGACCATTTGAACTATGTGCAATGGTTGAGCCTATTGATGTTCCTTTCTACCCTTCTTTATCATCATCATCACCTTCTACTCATCATCCCTCTTCATCTCATCAACCTTATTCATATCATTCTTCCACCACACCTCCATCTTCTCATACAAATGATCCATCTACATCATACCCTCTCACGGATAAACCTTCAGCTGATTTGTCCATTTCATCACTATCATCTAATCACAAGAATTTTTCCATACAAGATTCTCTCATCTTGTCTAAACTACCACCATCTCCTCAAACTATGGGATTACCCCATAAGAAAGGATATGTGTACCATGTTGGTAGTTGTACTTTCATCTTTATTGGATATGCTACAGATGAGATTATTGTTGGTAAAAATCTAATTCTTGAAGAAATTAATTTTACCCATTGCTACTTATCAGATGAGTTTTCAATTCCTAAGCAAATCATGTGTAGCATGGGCTACAAAGGCAAAGGTTTAGGTCACTTAGAAAATGGTATATGTGAGCCACTTGATGCTGACATTTGGTCGGCATGATGTGGCCTAGGCTACATCCCAACAAAGAATCAACCTTTACCTTTTGATGATGATGATCATTTAATCACTTATGTCAAGTATCTTGAAAGTCATCAAAGTTTAGAATGGATAGAAGAAGATGAGGGACCCCCTTCTCCCTCAAATATTTATTACAATATGCTTTCATTGGTTTATCCTGATTTAATTGCAAGTCCTAAAGAGTGTGTTGAAGAGGATGTCCTTTGTGACATAGCACATGATGATGTTGTACATAATGGTTTATTTTTTTATGGTTCTATCCCTTGTATAGTGAACATTGAAGCTTCTAGTTCACAAGATGAACATTCTAACTTCTCTCTTGAAGATCTAAGACAAATGGGTGTTTCACCCACTCCTCCTAATTTTGAGAGAGAATCTCAAATGGTGATTGAGGAAACTTTAAAGATTAATGTTGGTACTGAAACCAATCCTCACATGGTTAGAATAGGAGCTACATTGAGTGAAGAACAACAAGTTAAATTTATGAACTTTCTATTAGAATATCTAGATGTTTTTGCATGGTCTTACATGGATATGCCTAGCCTTGATCCATCTATAGTCATGCATCACTTAGTGGTTCATCTTGATGCAAAACCTGTAAAATAAAAGCTTAAGAAAATGCACCCTAAAGTTACTCTTTTGGTTAAATAAGAGCTTCAAAATCTCTTAGATGTTGATTTTATTCAAGCCATCGATTATTCTTATTGGATATCAAACATCGTTCCTATGGCAAAGAAGGAAGCTACAAAAATCAGGGTATGCATGGATTTTAGAGATATTAATGCAACATGTCCTAAAGATGACTTCCCTCTTCCTAATATGGATCAAATAGTTGATTTTATAGCTAGGAGTGGGATGTTATCCCTCATGGATGGCTTCTTTAGATACAATCAAATCCGCATTGCACTAGAAGATCAACCTAAAACTACTTTCATTACACCATGGGGTACTTTCTGTTGGAAGGTAATGCCTTTTGGTTTGAAAAATGTAGGTGCTACTTATCAAAGAGCCATGACATATGTTTCATGATATGATGCATGATATTATGCAAGACTATATGGATGATATTATTGGATATTCCATCAAGGAAGAAGATCACATTCCTGATCTAAGATGGATATTTGATAGACTTCATGAATATAAGGTCCATCTAAATCTTGACAAGTGTGTATTTGGAGTCAAATCTAGAAAATTGTTAGGATTTATTGTGTCAATATGGGGAATAGAAATAGATCCCACTAAGATCATGACCATTGTAGATATGCCACCACCCACTAACTTAACTGAACTTTGAAGCTTACAAGGCAAACTCTAGGCCATTCACTTCATTGCCCAACTCGTAGATAAATGCCAACCTTTTCTTAAGCTTCTTAAGAAAGGAACACCTTTTAAATGGGATGAAGAATGTCAAAAGGCTTTTGAATCTCTTAAGAAATATTTTCTTACACCACTTATGCTTGTCCCACCTAAGCCAGATGAACCTTTTATTTTGTACATATCTGCTATAGTGCATGCATTGGGGGTATTGCTCACCCAACATGATGATGAAAAGAAGGAGCGAGCAATCTACTACATTAGTAGAACTTTAGTGAGTTACAAAACTCGCTATACTCCCTTAGAGAAACTTTACCTTGCAGTAGTGTTCTCTATTTAGAAGCTCTACCATTATATGCTTAGTCAAAGCACATTCATCATTGCTCAATTTGATCCACTTCGTTATTTGATGAGTAAACCTTACTTATCTGGATGAGCTATGAAATGGGTTCTTGCCCTCAGTGAGTTTGATTTGACCTTCATCAACCAAAATTCCATTAAAGGATAAGTTATAGCTAACCAACTTATTGTTGCTCTGCTCCAATCCATCCACCCTCTTATGGTGGAATTTCTTGATGAATGTCTTAACCTAGAAGTTGATCATTCAGATTCTTGGTCTTTATTCTTTGATGGAGCTCATTGCATGAGTGGCATTGGTGTAGGCATCATATTGGTGTCACCTCAAAAGCAATTGATTCCTTTATCATTCAAATTACAATTTTCTTGCACCAATAATACAATAGAATATGAAGCTTTAATCCTTGGATTGCATGTAACCTTGGCATTATGAATTAAGGTCTTATCTATCTTTGGGGACTCTCAACTAGTGGTAAATTAGATTAATGAAGTGTACCAAAATCATGATGAAAATCTTCATCCCTATAAGGAGTATGTTCTAAAACTAATCTCCTTGTTTGAAAAAGTGACCATTGAGGCCATTCCATATTCTAGCAATCATTTTGTGGATGCTATGGTGGTAGTCACTTCGTTAATTCCCTTGGAGTTGGAGGATGATCATGCCACCATCATCATTCGACAACTTTGAGATATTTCTTCGCTAGAATCCAGTCTCACGTCCCTAGATGTCTTCATAATTGGAGATACACAATTAGAGCCATTGTATACAAATATCTAAAACGTTCTCCAAAATGGCTCAATGTCTGATGGTTTGGATCATAATCAATGTAGACTTTTACGTAAAAGAGCAGCTTGCTTTTTCATTTTGGGTAATACCCTATATCGGCACTCTTTTGAAGGGATTCTTTTAAGATGCTTAAACGTTGAAGAGACCAAGCTAACCCTTAGCAAGGTGCACGAAGGGTCTTGTGGAGGCCATTTTAGTGGAAATACCATTGCCAAGAAGTTCCTTCGAATGGGATATTATTTGCCTTCCATGGAAAATAATGCATGTGATTTTATCCGTAGATGTGATAAATGTTAGCGACATGCCAATCTTGTCCATGCTTCTTCCCAAGAACTTTGGGCCCTCTCTTCCCCTTGGCCCTTCTCTATGTGGGGCCTTGACATTATAGGGAAGGTCAATCCCATCTCTTCTAATGGTCACAAGTTCATTATCATAGCAACTGAGTATTTTACCAAGTGGGTTGAAGCTATGCCATTAGCTTCTTGTACAAGGGTTCAAGTTTCTAAATTCATATTTAATCAAATCATATGTAGATTTGGAATCCCTTCTACGATTGTTTTGGATAATGGAACTTGTTTCAAGAATAAGGATATACATAAGCTATGTACAAAGTATAAGATCCAACATAGATGGTCTACTCCTTACTATCCTCAAGGTAATGGCCAAGCAGAAGCATCTAATAAAATATTAATCAAAATCTTAAAGAGGTTGGTTAATAAATCTGGTCGAGACTAGCACATTCAATTGTATCCAACCTTATGGGCATATAGGACTAGTGTACGAACCCCTATGAGTGCTTCTCCTTTTGTCTTGGTTTATGGTGTAGAAGTAGTATTCCCCTTTGAGCTTGAAGTACCTTCTTTAGGAATTCTACTTCAAGATATGAAAGTAGGAGATGAATATCATGTTGGATGCTTAAGTCAATTAGAATTACTAGATGAAAAGTGCATCAATGCTTTAGAGCACCTTCATGCTTACCAAGAAAATCTTAAAAGGTCATATTCAAAGAAGATTCATAATCAATCTTTCAAGGTTGGTGATCTCGTTCTCAAAGAAAATCAGAAAAACACCAATGCTCGAACAGATCTTAAAGGAAAATTTCAACCAAATTGGTTAGGACCTTTCATTATAATTGCAAAGTTTGGATTAGGTGCATATCATTTGGCAACATTAGAAGGAAAAGAACTTAAAGAGCCAATGAATATAATGCACCTAAAGAAATATTATGCATGAGTCATCTTGCATATTGTACATAAAACATCTTGCATATAAATCATCATTTGATATTTTGCATAACTCATCTTGTACATAACCCATCATTTCTAGATTCATATTGCATTGCATAATCATCATCATACATCTTATAATTTGCATTAGGCATCCTACAATTTTAGTTTACACCTTGCATTTTGATTAGCCCAATTGCTTGTGTCATATAGTCATACTTATCCATCATTCTTTTCTAGACAAGTGTTGACACGTTCATAGTTTATCTTGATTTTCTCAAGTGATTAAGACTCCATCTTGAACCAATCACATGATTCATATTTTAATAAAATCTTGATCCTTGATATTGATTAAAAATATCTCTTGAACCAAAGCACATTTTTTCACTAAGGAAAATTTTGAGTTTTGGGACTTGACCATGCCACTTTTGAACCAAGCACTTATCACTTTTATTAATAAAATCTTGTATTTGGGAAGATGATGCCATGATTGGATTGAACCTTGAAGTGAAAAATTATTCTTGCTTGTCCCATTATGCACATAGTCCAAAAAATAAAAATATATATACATTCTTTACAAAAATTTTTACAAAAATAAAAAGAGTGGGTAGTAAGGATAGGGTAAAATTCTCATCAAGACTCGATTCGAGTGGTTGAGAATCCGATTCCCCAAAGCTCTAACTCTTTTCACAAAAACATATAATAATAAAATGGGTAGTAAGGATAGGGTAAAATTCTCATCAGGACTCGATTCGAGTGGTTGAGAATCCGATTCCCCAAAGCTCTAATAATATTTACAAACACATAATACTAATAAAACCTCCAAGTAGTAAGGATAGGGTAAAATTCTCATCAAGACTTGATTTGAGTGGTTGAGAATATGATTCCCCAAAGCTTGGAGACCCTAATATTGGACTATGATCATGCGTGGTGACACGTCTCTCTTGAAGAGACCTCTGAACGCACATAAGGACAAGCTAGCTTCTTGGTTCTCTCTATGACTGGTTTACTCCTACCTTGCTCAAGGTTGGTCAATGAATTCACTTGCACACACATTGGTTCTTAATTGGCTTGTGTCATTACCTTACTTAAAATTGGTAAATGAACTTCACAACCACACACATTGGTTCTTGAAAGATTTGCATCACATTCAAGATCAAGATAGGAAAAGAACTCACGAATCACACACACTGGTTCTTGATACAATCTGACCTCACTTCGAGAAACATCCAAGATTTTTGATGAGCTTGAATAGCCAATGTCATGATATATTCATGGGTATGTATGACCATTCTCATAAGTAATTGTCACCAAATCAATCATTAGTCTTGCATTTCATATCCATATCCATTGCATATAAGTATTTCCATGATTGCTTAGTCACATTGCACAATAGCTTGTTAGGGTTTAAACATTTTGCATACTTTGCATATCCATTGTTTGATCATATAGTTGCATAAGGACTTTGTGATGATGGCATGAGATAATACCTAGTTAGGTTTTTTCTCATATACACTTCATTTCATGCTAGGAGTCTCATGCCTAGCACAAGTCCCCTACATAAGACAAATTGCATTCTTCATGCTAAGTCATTCACATCATTCTTCACACCCTTAATTTTTAATCAAAATTAATTTTAAGGGTATACATTGTCCATCATCCACAATATCATATTGACCATCAAGTTCAATCATCTTTTGGGTCATATACCTGTGATGTCAACATAACAACACCCCTCACATAGGATTCGCTTCATGACCACAAGTGAGGAGCAACCTCCATTCAGGTCTTACACAAGCATACATCCTCGAGGGTTATTGCTAAAAGCTCATAGTCATAAGGATATGCCACCCAACGCATCATCCTTATAATATCCATTACAATTCATCAAATCACATTCCATTTCCATAGATCACATTTTGACAAGCATGATAGATGTGCATTAGAAATCATCAAACATAATTATAAGCATTAATATGCATTATCATTTAGGTCATTTACCATAATCATTCATAAAACATTAAAAACAACAAAAATATTTTGCATAAACACACATAAAAATACAAAATGTAGTATGGTATTAATCTCGAGAAAAATGAGTACATATGTAGAGATGGACTGGTATGCCACAATCAAAAATCTTAGCATACTCAATCATCAAGGGAGTATACCACAAAAAAAAAAATCTGAGATATTATCCCCTAGATCCTTAGCCCTCATCGGTATCCCTCGATGGCCTCAATGGAGGTATGTTCATGGATTGAGTCACTATCTATGAACTAGATCATGCACCACTTTGATTTTGACTCAAAGCCATATCCATTAGAAAAGGCACCCTCTATTCATTTGGAACTTTCTGGTAGTATAGACCCTAATAGAATACCTCTCACTGATAGGCTCTCGCTAGTTCATCTTACTAGTGATGCATCAGACTACTAATACTCAAATGTGTTGGTCTACTTGTAGAGGGTGCAATTATCACTTGTTATTGTAGATACACCTATGCCTGTGATAGCTAGGCCTCAATTGACTAGATGTGCCCTACCTGAGTAGCTATCTTCTACACCTGGATTACTACCTAAGCCCTTAGAGCTACTATCTCGGTCCTCTAAGAAACCACCTCTACCTCTAGCTCCACCATCCAATGATGATCCTTTCCACCTCCTCCACTACCTGCCTCACCCATATCAACATAAACCTCCACCTCTATCCCACCAACTGACTACTAAGGTACATCCTCCTAAATTGGTACCTCCTCCTATCAATGTGCCTCTTGTTGAGGTGTCTCCTCCTGCTTAGATGCCTCATATCGAGAAATCCTCCCTATCTTGATATGCCTCCCCTTGCTCTAGGCCTATGACCTCCCCACTACCTTAGCCTAATTGCATCACTCTGTTGTGGTCTATCTACCTATATTTGTTGAATCACCTACTGGATTGCTAGTTGCATCCTATGGTTTATGATTCACCACCATGGTTGCTCCAAGTGAGGAGTGAGTCTCTCAAGTCTTAGGTCTCGGTACCATCTCTGGTACTCATTTCTCACTCCTACATCATCATTCCTAGGACTCACCAACAGGGGGTCATCCCCACTTGACTCTCTAAACTATGTGATATTTGGATCACCTCCTACGTCAGGTGGATCCTTTATTACTTACCTAAACCAAATGTCTCCTAACTCTAGTATGTCCTATCGTAGCCCAAATAGATGCTACACCCAATAAAAATGGTACAACTCTACCTCACCCGTCTTTGATCATAGCCATTGGATCTAGTGCACTTGATCCAGCTCTATGCCATCCCCATTCCATTATGGATATATTTTCCACTATCTCCATATAATCTATCGAGAACATAGGTCATTTATCACCTGCCTCATGATGCTTAGCCCATTGTCTAACCCTCTCCCTCCCCACAAGGGTACCCACCAATATGTAGCCAGGTATTGTGAATCTATCTTCCTATGTAAAAACTCAAAGGTCCTCCTCACTACTATATGCTCCCAACTCCACACTTGGAGTAGGGTAGTGAGCATAATGTTGTTGTGTCACTTATGCATGATATTATATAATGTCTTATACAAGCAATAAAGTATACAAATGGACCCCATGCAAACCACATCTTGATCTCTCTCATCTCGACCACAACCCCTACTAGACCCCATGGTAGATGGAACCTGCTCATGTGGTAAGCAAGCAACCCAAAAACTACTCCACTCAGCACTACGGTCAGTGTGGAGATACCCTGTGTAGTTGTCATCCACTCCATATTGATCTCACTCTTGTCAACAAAAAACCTTGGGTTCTCGATCAACTACTCTAAGGCCTACTCTTGTGCTAGAGATTGATATACATGTCCCCTAATAGGAATGTGAAGGATCCTCAACACATCCTCCAAGGTCACTATCATCTCGCTCATAGGTAACCAAAATGTGGATGATTTTGAGTACCACCACTTTGCTAGTGCAGTCAATAGAGCAATGTCTACATCAATCCTGGGCATCTTTGCCACATCCAAAAGCCCAACTTGCCATAGAAAGTTTTTATCTACCCTAGCAAGAGCCCCCACATGATCTAAGAAATTTTTGTAACGCCACTCCCAACTATTGAGAGTACCATACTGCAAGCAAAAACATCAAACATTACACATCATTAGTCCATTATATTCATTAAAAGCATTAAAAAACTTCAAAAATTATAAAAAAATCAAGATTAATTGCAAAAAAAAAATAGTTTTTAGAAATTCATGGATTTTTTGTGAATTCATGGGATATTTATGGATCTATGGGATCTTTGTGGATCTACACCATAAGCCATAGATTCATGAATCCATGCTATAGAACACAAATTTACTAGGGTTTCACAAAACCCTAATGCAATGAATCTGTCGATGCGGATTCACTTCGACAGTTGCACAGAATGAAAATCAGAAGAAAAATATAGATAAATCCTAAAAATCAATTAAAAATCATGAAATTCAGGAAAAAAAGTAAAAATATTCATACGCGTATCCTCAGTTTTTCTTTGTCAATGCTCGTTCGCACATAATCTGCTCGATGCATCAAAAGCTCCATGTTCTCCAAAGCTCCAAATCAGGAAACTACATAGTAACAATGAATTAGGGTTTTACCTATCCCTTTTTAATTTTTGCATTTTGTCTTTTCTATCCATAATTTCAAGTTCCATGAAGAATATTGCATTCCTCATGAAACTCAAGGAGGTACCCTAACTAGAAAAAATAAAATTTTAATTTTTGTGCCTCGATTTGCATGCCATTAAAAAATAAATAATAATAATAAATTTCTAATGACATTTCCATGCTAACCTCTCATCTAAAATTACCCATCCTTTTTCACTTGCACCAATTTTTATCTTTTTTGCTCAAGTGTCTACATCTTTCTTTGATGCATTTATTGCTCATAAATGCATCCAAAGAAGGGGGTAAAATGTAGACAAGGAATTTTGACCCATGTCAAAATTCCCTAGTCCCCCTAATGCACATAATTTCACCCCTCACTAGCCCACATTTTTTTCCGCACCACTAAAAATCATAATTTGTAGTTTTTCCCATTTTTTGTGAATCCGTGGCTAGAAAAATCCACCCATAGATTTGTTGAAAAGCATCAAGCAGTTCAACCACTCGAATGTTGTTGTGATTCGGTCAAAATTTGGCTAAATCCTGCACTGTCCGTGAATTTGTGCCTGGAAATCCCACTCACAAATTGACTCAGAATAAAAAATTGCTTAATTTACCTAATAGATTAAAACTGCTCCCCCCAAAGTGCATCTCCTAGTTATTTTGGAGTCTTTAAAAGCTTCATTCCTCCTCCCAACTAAGGTTAATGGTCATTTTGCATTATTGAAACTATTTTTCTTGCAGGTTAAGGATTGATCTTAGGGCTTGAATCTAATTTGTAATCATTGTTACTTCAACCATTAGCAGTCAAATCAACACGATCCTCACTATGAGCACATTGTTTTTGCAATTATCTTTGCATATATTTTTATTTTACAGTTGCATTTTACATTTAGTAGTTTTTTCATGAATCCACACTGCCTATCACAGATTCATACCGTGGATCCGCACTATCATAAGCTTGGAAATAATTTCTTACTTCTTGATTCATCCCTGCATCTGGTATATTACATATTGATTACTTTTAGCACACAACCATCATGTAAATAAGCCTTGTATATAGTTTTTTTGTTTTGAGATTTTGGTGTGTTGGTCTTCTTTCATTTAATTTTTGTTTATCTTTAATTTACTTTATCTTGTGCTTTTCTCTCTTTGGCTTAGATCAATCAAGTGCAACCAACTTCTATTTACTCTAAGACAAAAGTGTTTTTTGACAATATTACATTATTTTATTATGTAAATAGTTTAGGGAATATTTAATATTTAAGGTGTGTTTAATATTTAGGTTTATAATGTGTGTCATGTGAGAATATGTAAAAGGTGTCATGTGTGGAAGTGAAGAGTCATGAGTGTGAGGTGTCAAGTAGGTAAGTGTGAGTTATGTAGGTTAGGTGTCATGAGCAATAATGAGATATTTTATCATTATGTAATATGTGAGAGAAGAGGAAATGTCAAGAGACATGCATATGAAGAGTCTCATGTAATTATATATTGAAGATAAAGCTCTATATCATGTATCGAAGTAGCAATGCATTTATGTATGCTATAGTAGATTTTATCAATAATGTTTTAGTGTTTTTATGTGTGTATTATTGTGTGAGAAATATTATGATCTTGTGGAATTTATCCTCTGAGTAGAGTGGTGATTTTATAACAATATTTTTGTATAGTTTGAAGATGAAATATCCACTCTAAAATCAATGAAGCCAATAGTGACTTAGTCATATTTTTGGTGTATATCATACCTTGGGGGAAAAAAATCAATTTAGAAGTAATACAAAAGGATGTTGCAACTTCACAATAAAATACTTTAAAGAGATTATATATTAGGAGGAATGAAACCATTGTGGTTTGGTTCTCATGTAAAAGCTATTTAAATGTTCACCCTCATGTTTCTGATAGTGATCCCCAACCTAAAAGCAGACCCTAGTGCTCATAAATTAAGCAAAATAAATATATGCTCTAAAAAATGAGGGGTTCAAATGCTTATGTAATTTAGACAACCTCTATTGGGGTTATTTTTGCCTAGCTGGCAATAGAGAAAGGTCTAGAGTGGGATCAAAGATACCTCTATTGGGACTATAAAAACTTGGTTTGTAGTGGAGCAATATTTGATAGTTGGTGACATGTCTACCTATGAGGCAAAGCTCATCATTAGTAGACCAATGTTCACTCAAGGGTGAACTAGCCTAATTTCCAAACTATAATGACAAATCATAATTGATTATAGAATAAGAATGAATTTATATGCACATAATTTTGTTGAGACAAAGGTGGAGTATTAATTTTAGGTTATTGGGTTAACCCTTCCCTTGGATAGATGCCAAATTATTTATTTTATTGTTCTTTTAGTTTTATTATTTTAGAAAGGGTTCGTTCTGTTCCCAAAACTCTTAGGAGGATTTCCCAGCAAAGTCACCATTTGTTGTTGTGCTTGCACAACACACCCTAGTCTTATTGGATTGGGGATTCACTTTTTCAATTTTTGTGAATTTTCATTTATTTTCTTAGGCTTATGCATAATAGTCAATCATCCAAAAACTTAGGTTGTTAGTTGAAATTTTTAATCATAGATGCCCAATTTTTGCATGCCTTGAGAATGTTATGATGCTTATTGCTATTGTTGTTATTTGTAGACTCTTCAAAATGGAAAATAACCTCTCCAATTAGGTAAGGTTTATAATAAGCTTTCCAACAAGTACCCATATGCATATATTCCCATAGTCTTAGCACCCAAAACTTGCCTAAATTTAGGCACTACAAACTTGGCAATTCCCTCGACAACATAGATGACATCACTTTCAAAGCTTATATATCCTTAAAATATAAATAAAAATTTATAAAACCATATCTATTATATGTGGTTTGAAAAGAGATTTTCAAAAAATATAAATTTACCTATGTTCTGAAAAGAATTGACCTCCCAAATGACATATTTTCAACATGTTATTTGGTTGTCCTATTTATCGTAATGCTTTCCTAATCACACAATACTTAATTATGGACCCTATAACTATTTCAATACTCAATAACATTCTATAAAACTACTTTCATCATGTGTTGCTCAAAAATACAATTTCAATGAATATCGATTTGCCTATGTTCAAGGAGGTTTGAGGCCTAAAATTGCTTGTTTTTTGCAAGTTATTTTAGCTACCATGACCAAGGAAAATATTGGTGTAGATTAAATAAAAACCCTAGTAACCAGAGATCCATGGAGAAATTTAAATACCAATAGAATTAAAGCCTAACTAGAATTTTGATAAGCACGAATTGGTAGAGTTTCAATAATGCACTTAGGAAAAATTAATCTGTCACCTACCCAAAATTAAAAATTAAGAGCATGGAAATAAAGATTAAAGTGAAGCCAACCAAAGGGAATCTAAAAATATAACTAGCCATAGGGGAAATTGAATGACAATTTTAATTACTGTTGTCACTGAATCATGAGGAAATAGAAAAGCCAACAATATCAGACTTATAAATTCTTTATTTTTTTAAGCTTGAAAAGCTTCTTCAAATTTCATGATTCTTTTTTTGGACCCATGATTCTATTAAATTATTTTTTCTAGAGCTCAAGGAAGCGATTCCAAACTTAAAATTGCTTAAAATTTGCTTATACTTTGAAGTTGAATGCTTTTATCCAGACTCGATTCAAACTCTTTGAAATTAGACTTGCAAAATCTTAGCAAGCCAGAGCTTTTTTGCAATGATATCAGTAAGAGCATTTCAAAATATCTAGAAAGAAAAGAGTAAAAAAAACCCAAAAGACAAAATCTAGTAAGCTAAAGCTTTTTGGTAATGACATTAGCAAGAGCTCTTCAAAATCTCTAGTCCAACAAGAAAAGTAAATAAAAGTTCGAAAGCTAGCAAGTCAAAGCTTCAAAATATTTGGTCCGAAAAGAGGTTTGTGGTGTAGAGACTATCCATTTTAGAAGGCAATAATCCTGTAACCCTAATAATTGGAATATAGCAATGCCAAAACCCCTGGACACTTATGGGAAAATAAAGAATGAAGTGAAGCCAACCAAAGGGAATCTAAAAATATAAGTAACCATAGGGGAAATATAATTTTATTATTATTAAAGGTGCTACCAACCATGATGGAAGCCCATACATCTATAAGAAAACATAGAAACAAATAAAATTAAAGCCTTGAAAGTTGGAAATTAGCACTAGAAACCCAAACATTTGTATTAGAATCCTAGACATTTGCAGTAAACATAAAAACCAAGGAAATTAAAACCTTGACAATAGAAAGCTAGCAATGTCAAAAGCCTGGACATGTGGAGGGAAATATAAAAGCAAATAAAATTTAAGCTTCAATCGGAAGCCCACACATTTGCAATGAAGCATACAAGAAAATAAAATTAAACCCTAACTAAAAGCCTAAACATGTGTGAGGAAATGTAAAAATAAATGAAATTAAAGCCCTAGTTAGAATTTTGGATATTTGTGAGGAAACATAAAATCTAAGAAAGGTAAAACCTTGATAATTGGAAGCTAACAATGTTGAAAGCCCAAACATCTATGGGAAAACATGGAAGCAAAGGAAATTAAATCCCAGATAATTGGAAATTAGCATCGAAAGCCCTAACATATACACTAGATTCCTAAACATTTGTAGGTAAACATAAAAACCAAGGAAATTAAAACCCCCAAAATTGAAAGCTAATAATGTTGAAAGCCCAAACATGTGCAGGGAAATATAGAAGAAAATAAAATTAAAGCTTTGAATAAAAGCCTAGATATTTGTGAGGAAGCATAGAAGAAAATAAAATTAAAGCCTCGACTAGAAGCCGAGACATGTGTGAGATAATGTAAAAGCAAATGAAATTAAATCTCCTTGGAAGCCTAAACGTTTGTGGGGAAACATAAAAGCCAAGGAAATTGAAACCCCAGAAATTGGAAGCTAACCATGTTGAAAGCCTAAAAATCTATTGGGAAACATAGAAGCAAAGGAAATGAAAGCTCTAACAGTTAGAAATTAGCACCAAAAGCCTAAACATTTGAGGAAGTATAGAATCCAGAACCTTGATAGTTGAAAATTACCATTGAAACCCTAAAAAGGGGGAAAATACACAAATTATCAGGAATGGGTAAAACAATTCTCGAAAAATGCAATATATTGCCAAAAATGCAAAAATTACCAAAAAAATCAATAAATTGTTGAAAATTTACAAAAATCACTAGAAACAATAGAACTGTGTCAGAGAAAAATTACTAAATGCAAAAGTTGTTGAAAAATGTAGAAAGAGAGGCATAGAGGAGAAATAAATAAATAAGTAAAATTATATATATATATATATATAAAGCGAAAAACCCCTTGCGGGGCCGCCTTGGTCTAAGACCATGAACAAGGGGTTCTACACCGTCAAAGTCACCAGGGGGTCGCACCCATCCCTGCCTCGCACCAACATTATCAATTGGATTTTGGGTACCCAATTCAACTTTTTGGTAGGGTGGAGATTTGAACCTGGGACCTCCCTTGGAAGATTGCCCTCTCCTCTCCAACTCACCTACAACACCTGGGTAATAAGTAAAATTATATAAAAAGTAAATAAATAAATAAAAATACTAGCGGGTCCTTGGTTCAATGTTTGGGACAATTAGTTTATGTAGCCCAGACCAAGGTTCAAATATCGGTGACACCAAATAGCTCAATGTGACTAAATCGATGTAAAAGGGAAAGGGTAACCCTTTCAAAACCCCACTTTAAATAATAATAATAATAATAATAATAATAATAATAATAAAATAATAAATAGTAAATTTAATTAATAATAATAATAAATGATAGATGTAAGTGAATGAGAAAAACTGCTCTACAGGGATGGCAGTAGTTTCTAGAGGAGGTCTAAACAATTGGAGGAATGTTTTGATGGTGTCGAGCTCATCACAAAGGGTGCATGCTAGTGACGTTTTTTCATCTAAAAATGATTGGAATGAACAAGATTTCCCATTGCATACTGGGAATTGCTTGTTAAATAAAAATGGATTTTTGGAATGATGTGACGCCAGGCCAATTTAGTGGTTCAACCAGACTTGGTGGTGGAAGATGTGGAGTATTTAACCAAACATGCGCTTATTGACAAATTTATTTTCTCTTCCATTTGTGGAGGCTTGGGTTAGGAAGACTTGGAACCCTGAAGGTGATGTGGAGGTGATGTTGAGTGCAAATAGCTATTTTATGGTGGTTTTACCTTGTCTTGTGGATCGTAACACAACATTTGAAGGGGGCCCTTATTTCTGTAACCAAGCGGGACTCTTTCTTAAACCCTAACATATGGGTTTCAACCCATCAGAGGAGTGGTCGTTGTAGGTTCTAGTGTGGGTTTAGCTTTCGTGGATCCTATTGGAATTTTGGAGAAATGACATCTTGCATATGATTGCCCTTCTTCTTGGGAACTTGATTGGACTGTTACAATAGATGATGGATAAAAGGTAATATTTGTTGCTCGTATCTGTGTTGAAATTAATTTAAACAATCCTATTCTAGATTTTTTTGAAATACAGTTTGGATCGACTACATGGGTTCAACAACTTGACTATGAAGCTCTTCCATTTTATTTCCAGATCTGCCATGAATATGGCTACCTGCAAAGAAAATGCCTTAAGTTTATCATGTTCGTGGATTCAGATCCTGGGTCCTCTTGGTCTGCATAAAATCTGGATAAAGGAAAAGCCCTGATAAAGGAAGGGGATCAGGATAAGGAAGAATTTGTTCTGGTAAAACCTTGAAATAGAGGAAGAAGGGCAACAATAGACCTTAAGGATAGCTAGCTAGATGCTCTACTCTACCATTTTGAAATACTAGATGATCTTGATCAGTGCATTGAGATACCTGAAATGTCGCTACTTGATGCAGACATAACAGGGCTGAATCAAATCTCTTCTTAAGGAAGAATGATAGGGATTAATATTTAATTCTTAATATTATCCTTATTCACATGGATTGCATTATACAAAATTTAATGCTCACACGGATTGGTGTATTAAATATCACTTTTGTAAATGTAGACATGCCTATAAAAATATTTTTGGTGTGAATGCAATCTTCAATTTTCATTGTGCAATTAGTGTGTTTTATCTCGAGTGTTAATTCCATATCAGTGGTATCAGAGTCAAATTTTGGATTGGTGAGTATCCTCCTCCCCTAGGCTAGGTTGGTTCAAAGGGGGAATGACAAAACCATCAACGGATCTTGGCTTGGAAGGATCACCCTTGCAAAGCTTTCAACCACTCCATTTTTGAAAACCTCAACTGAAGTCCTACTCATCACTGACTAACAGCTAGATGGGTCCCTATGACTCTAACCTTCAGCTATTAATCCATATCCGCTCATTAATAAATTGGTCGTAATTGTTTGTAGCCATTTTAGGCTCTATATCTGGTGTTAAGGTGAAGTTTTATAGTGGATTTGGGAACTTGATGAAGTTCAAAGGATATTCTGGATTCTCACAACCAGATCTGACGAGTTGATGCATATTTCTTTGCTAGCAATTGACTAAATCGTAGATGATGACTCCTTCCTATCACACATCACATACTTGAAGCAGAATTGCACTAATTTATTATCAAGACTCGACCTCATATTTATGCTCTCTCAACATCAAGGTAGAAATCATGAGTAGCCATAGATTCAATGTCTCAAACCCTGATCATATCAGCCCTCATGTAGTGATAGATCTCCTCTCACTCGATGAAGTCCTAAGTTTTCCAATGATTTAGTGGTTTCATTGTACCAAACCGGTGTTCTCTCGACTCTACGTGTACATTCAAATTGTGCAGATCATGACCTCTTCTAATAAAATCGTAGATCGTTGACCGTTGCACCTACCACCATCCACCGTCCACCTCTGCTCATGCTTCATAGTCACAACACCCATGATCTAGCTTCTTTCCATTGTAATCTACCTCTAACGATGTTTTAGACCATTGCCTACGTATTCCAACGACGTCCACGAGTTTTTGAGGACCAGTCATTTTTTCCAGCAACCAAATGATAAATTCGGTGCACTCCATCATCAAAAATGCGATCAAACAACACAATGGATCGATCCATCCATTAAACTCATCACTCAAAGTGTGTTTCCACCAGATCCATCTCAAATCGACATTCAAATAATATTTTTTTGTAGTCTACTACGTAACATAGCCAAATCACTGCATTTTTTTACAGTGTGGGAGTTTCTCGGTGAATAAAATTTTTATTTTCTAAGGTTTCCCACATAATTTTATTCATTCTAGAATTGGTTAAACTTTTTGATAGGTTATTTCATCGATGATGTGGGCAGGTTGTTTTATTTTTACAATCAATAGGGGTCTTTATTTCACATTCATGAACCATGGGTGTATCCTCCTATTTTTAATGGCGATAACACAAGTACATAGGTAGCCAGCTTATGTTGGCTATCTTTCCCTTCCCATTGGCCATGAAACACCTACATAATCCACCTTGTCCTCCATTTATTCAACCATATATCCCTATCGTTTGTCTTTCCATGCCCATCGCGTCGTCTGAATCGCATCATTCCATCGCATCGCCAATTGTCTTGGATTACCAGTTACTTAAGGTTGTGAATATGGGGTATGTTCTCATGTTATGGTGTTATGTTCTATCAAATGTATTGATCGAGGTGAGTGTGCCCATCAGTTAAATGAGTTCTTGACCATTGAATGAGATAAAATTGCCTTGTCCATTGGTTGCGATGAAGGTTTCTGTTGACCGTTAGAGTTCTATTGACCATTGGTCATATAATAGCTATCTCATTCATCGCATGTTGACCATTTGTAGAATAGTGCAGTAATTGCCACCTCATTAATTGCTTTGAAATCTAATCCTTGGCCAATTAGGGAGGAAAGGCCATTATAAGTTGACCAAATTCTTTGCCAAGAGATCATTTTACAATTTCAGCCTTTAAAAGGGGTCATTGTTGTTTGACTATACCCTTGCATATAGTCGTTAGGAATATCTTTTCAATATCTATCCATATACGCCACTTTCATTTCCATTTTCTTCCATTTGATACCATTATTTCTATCCTCAAGTTTTTGCTATTCCAAAGGTTTGCATTTATGGTTTTTCCTCCTCACTTCCCCTACTAGTAGACCAATGGTCGCAAGCATGGAAATCACTGAGAAATTGGTTGAAACAACTGCAGAACATAATGAATTTTTTTTTAAACTCACTGCAACCCAACATGAACTAGCAGTCATCATGCAATCACTCAAAACTTCTTCCTTGTCCTCACCACATCCTAATGTTTGATGTGATGTCAAAATATATGAAGGCTCTCAAGATCTCGATGTCTTAAACAATTGGATACTTGACATGAAGACTTGGTTTGAGTTTTTAAATACTCCTATCTAGCCAATCTAGCCAAGGTCCTATAATCCAACTACCAATAAGGCTAAAATCTAATTACAACATGGGAGGAGCTAGTCACAGCCTTAAAGTCTTCCTTCTATCCATCCAACTATAAGGATGATTTACTCAATAAATGACTAAGACTTCACCAAGGCAAAAGACAATCTATCTAATATTTTATTCATAACTTTAACCACCTTTGAGTGTTACTTGTAATTCTTGATCTTGATGCAGTATTGATTGCAAATTTCAAGAGTGGTCTACTGGCACATCTTTACAGGGAGATCAAATATTTTACTTGTCATACATTGGATGAAGCGTTCAATTTTCATAGCTTGTGGAGGAAAAGTTCACTACATAGTACACGAAAACTTATTTTTATGTATGAAGTGCAGCTATCAAAGTATCCACGAAGCAACAAGGCTGGAGAAGATATTCTCATACTTCTTTTGTTCACCCCACTTCTCATCAATATGTTTCTTCTAAAAATCCTTTCTCTTATTCTTCTTCTTATTATTCTTCTTCTTTCTATCAAACTGAGAAATTCTATAACTATTATAAAAACAAAGGACATGACAAAACTCAATGTCCTAACTTACAAAGAAAGAAGAATGTGTTTGTACATTCCGATGAGGGCTCAAGTGATAACCCCATCAAGGCTATTGGTAGTGAAGAAGTGTATGAAGAGTTGAGAGGATAATTTAACAATGTAACTCTCATGAATCAAAATTCTCAAGGTGGTGATCATGACCATTTGTTTATCACTAGAGCTCACCTTCTTCACAACTTTGTTGTCAATTGTATAATCGACAATGGCTCGCAAAATAATCTCATAGTGAAGTCCATTATTGATAATCTAAAGATTCCAATAACTAAACATCCTCACCCATACTCTATGGGGTGGAAGGATAACAAAAACACCTCATGAATCACATACACTTTCATAATTGGATTTGCATTTGGGCCCAAGTTTAAGGATAAGGTGACTTGTGATGTCACCCAAATGGATTATTGTGGATTGCTCCTAGGGAAACCATACCAATATGATAGATGGGCTACTTATGATGCATTTAAAAATACATATACATTACAAAAGAATCAAAATCATTATCTCATTGAAGCCACAAAGCAAATAAATAAAATATCTAATTTTTTTCTCACTTGTAGACAAGCTCAGAAAGCCACTAATATTGCTCAAACACTTGCACTAATATTCATCCGAGAACAAGGGCATGTAAAAGAACTAAGGCATAAAAACAACCCTAATTCTCAAATACAGAATTCATAGGTGAACAAAATATTACATAAATATGAAAATTTATTTCAAGAGCCCACTTCATTACCACCAGAAAGAGTAATTAATCATACAATTGAGATAATTCCAGTAGCACCTCTTCCAAATGTTCCAATGTACATGCAATCCATTTTATAGTATGATGAGATAAAGAAACAATTGTAAGAATTATTAGATAAGGGCTTCATCAAACCAAACACTTCACCTTGTGCTTCACCAGGTTTTTTTGTTCTAAAAAAAATGGTACTTGGAGATTCTGCATTGATTTTAGGGCACTAAATAAAATAACAATAAAAATAGGTATCCACTTTCTCAAATTTATGACATGTTGGATCAACTACAAAGGGATCAATTATTCAACAAACCTGATCTTAAGAGTGACTACCATCAAGTTAGAATACAAGCAAAATATATGTGGAAAACAATTTTCAAGACAAGGATGGGATTATTTTAATGGTTGGTTATGCCATATGGTCTCACCAATGCTGCAGCTACATTTATGAGGCTCATGAATGAAGTCTTATGTGAGTGTCTTGATCAATATGTAATCATTTAACTTGATGATATCTTGATATTTTCCAATTACAACATCTTGAGAATGTCCTTGCCATCCTTCAAAAGAACTAGTTGTTTTCCAGCTTGAAAAAGTGCTCATTTTCCCAAACATCCATTTCATACCTCGACTTCATCATCAATGTTGATGGTATCTAGGTTTATCCTGTCAAAGTAGAAGTTCTACTCAATTGGCCTTCTCCCACAAATATCATTGAACTCAAAAGTTTTCTTGGCCTTGCTAACTTCTATTGTAAATTCATTCTTATAGAAATACGTAATATGCACAAATGATGAAGCGATTATTCATTCCGATTGATATCAATATAAAGATTACAATGTGGTTACAATAAGTTGGTTTATCAAACCAACTTGGTGGTTATTAAACCAACTTAGAGAGCGCCTACGTGCGCTACCCTTTTGCTCAATAATGTAAGACATATATGCTAACATCCCCCCTTATTACATTATTGGCAAATTCCAATAGTATCTCGAAACTTTTCATATTTGATGCGCCCAAGTGCTTTGGTAAAGATATCTGCAACTTGCGCATCAGTAGGAATGTATTGAAGTTGTATATGGTGCTTTGGAACTTCATCTCGAATGAAATGACATCTGGTATCAACATGTTTGGTACGTTCATGAAAAATTGGATTTTTGACAAGATTCAAAACACCTTGATTGTCACAAAACAAATGAAGAGGAAGATTCTTTGGAAGACCCATGTTTGTAAGAATGCGACTTAACCACATTATCTCGTAGACTGCTTCACTGGTTGCACGATATTCTACTTCTGTAGAAGATAAAGCAACCACATGCTGCTTCTTACTATGCCATGAGACAGGTCCAGATCCTAGATGAAAAACATATCCAGAAGTGGATTTACGATCATCAATGGATCCAGCATAATCCGAGTCCGTGTATCCTAGTAAGAAAAACTTATTATTCTTTTTGTATTCTAGACCATAATTTGTACTACCACGAACATAATGAAGAACTCTTTTTGCTGCTTTCCAGTGACTCATCTTAGGCTCTTGCATGAACCTTGAAAGATAGCCCACAACAAAACTGAGATCTGGCCTGGTATTTGTCAGATATAGGAGACTCCCAATCAATTGGCGATAGAGAGTACCATCTACCTGAGGTGATTCATCATATCGTGATAACTTAAGTCCTTGCTCCATTGGAGTTGCTTTTGACTTACAGTTAGTCATCCGATATTTTTCTACTAAAGTCTTGGCATATTTCTTTTGTGTTACTCTAATATGAAATATTTTCTGAGTAACTTCTAAACCAAGACAATAGTGCAGAAGTCCTAGATCTGTCATTTCAAATGATTGCTTCAAATCATTTTTCACTAAGTCAATCATTCTTTCCGAGCTTCCTGTTATGATCAGATCATCTACATAAAGTACAAGAATCACTATATCAGAACCATTTTTCTTAATATAGAGATTTGCATCTGAAGGACTTCTTTTGAATCCATGTTGCACAAGGTGACTGTCTATCTTGATATACCAAGCTCGAGGAGCTTGTTTGAGCCCATACAAGGATTTGATCAACTTGCATACTTTTTGTTCTTGCCCCTCGACCACGAATCCTTCTGGTTGAGTCATGTATACTTCTTCCTGTAAGTCACCATTCAAGAAAGCACTTTTAACATCCATCTGATGCAACTTCCACCCAAACTGAGCTCCCATGGCACAAAGTACTCGAATGGTAGTCATTTTTGCAGTAGGGGCAAAAGTCTCTTCATAGTCTATGCCTTCTTTCTGAGCATAACCCTTCGCAACAAGTCAGGATTTATGCTTATCAATAGATCCATCTGCCTTATACTTCACTTTGAACACCCATTTGCAGCCTATGGGTTTCTTTCCTGTTGGCAGATCGACTAACTTCCAAGTATTATTTTTTATGAGAGACTTATGTTCTACATCCATGGCCTCTTTCCACTGTGGTTTATCAAGTGCATATTGAACCGTTGTGGGTTCATTTGCATTCAATGTAGACATATAAATCTTTTCTTCATCCTCATCTTCTTCTCTATCATTTTTTGTACCCATTGACAAATCATCAAAGTGTTGACAAAGTTCGTCAACCTCTGAAGTAGATTCCTCTGCTCTCATTTGTTGAGTCATACTACGAGTACATGGCCTATCTAGAGATAGATCTAGAAGGGAATTCAACTTAGCATCTCTCAAAGTGCTAGTATACCATTTTGGGACTTTCTGTTGTTGTTGTGGAAGTTGAACCTCCTTCTTAGGTTCTTCTTCATCTAGGTATACAATTGTAGATGTGTCTTTTGATGTGAAAGCTTCATCAAATACAACATCTCTACTTACGTGTGTCTTCTTGGTCTTAGGATCAATCAATCGATAACCTTTTGAATACTCATCATAGCCAAGAAAGATACACTAGCAAGGTTTTCTCATCCAACTTCCTCCTTTTCTGTTTTGGAATGTGCATGAATGCTTTACATCCAAACACCCTTAAATGAGAAATGGAAGGTTTCTTACCACTCCAAGCTCCTTGTGGTGTTTTCCCTTGTAGAGCTCTAGTGGGTGCTCTATTTAGGAGGTATGATGTTGTGTTTACTGCTTCGCCCAATATTGATCCTCAAGATGTGCTCCCTTTAGCATACATCGAACCATTTCCATAATGGAACGATTTCTCCTTTCTACAACTCCATTCTGTTGAGGTGTATAGGCTGTAGTCAGTTGTCTTTTGATCCCATGTTTCTTAAGAAAATCTAAAAACTCTTCAGAGGTGTATTCCCCCCTCGATCTGAGCGGAGGGTTTTTATGAAACAACCCGACTCCTTCTCGACAAGTTTCTTGAATTGTTGAAAGTAGAGAAATGCTTCTGATTTCAACTGAAGAAAGAAAACCCACATCTTCCATGAGTAATCATCAACAAATAGTTGAAAATACTTCTTTCCACCATAGTCTGGTTGGCATAGGACCACACAGATCGGTATGTACCAGCTCTAAAGGGTTTGTAGCTCGAGAGGAGCTAGTTTCAAAAGGTACTCTATGTTGCTTCCCTGCTAAGCAATCCGAGCACACTGGTAAGATAGATGAGAGTGGAGGAAGACCTTTCACCATCCCATATCTATGTAATTCAAGCAAATATCCTGAACTGAGGTGCCCATAACGTCTATGCCAGAGAGAGGTGGCCTCCTTTGTAGTTGCAGCCGGAGCAACATGAGGAGTTGAAAGAGCATCTAGAATGAACAAGCCATGTTTGTAGGATCCGGTTGCAACATGTTTACCACTGTGGGTGATAAAACATCTCTTCTTGCCTTTGACAACTCGAAACATGACATCCATGTTTCTATCCAACATTTGTGTGACTGAGAGCAGATTATTGGCTAATCCTGGAACATAGAGAACCTTCTCAATTTGACAATTACCATCAGGAAGGGACACAAAAACATCCCCTTCTCCCTTTACTTGATAGACTTGATTGTCAGCAATTGTGACTGGCTTACCCTCTTTCTCCACAAAAGTATCAAACCATGATTTGTCCCCGATCATGTGTTTGCTAGCTCCTGAATCAATATACCATACAACATCTATCTGGGAAGACGAAGTATGGGTCATGAGCACCTTGTGTGCTCTTTCAGAGTCAGAATTTGAATCGGACCCAGGAGAATCTGAGTCTGAGTTGGAGTCAGCATAAGCAACATGGCCTTTAGGTTGCTTATGTTTGTTGTATTTCTGTTTGTCTTTGCCCTTCTTCTTAGGACCTTGATCGTTTTGTTGCTTGTTTTTGAACCAACACCTGTTGGTGTCATGGTTATTCATATCACAAATCTTGCAATATTTTGTATCCTTCTGCTGATTTTGCTTCCCTTTTCCTTTGGAAGAAGGACCCCCTTTTTGAAACTGACCTTGTTTCTTACCACTTTGTTGTGTGGAAAGGGCATTATCTGGCACGTCATCTTTCTGAACCTGATTTGCCTCCTCAGTCTGAAGCAAATTTACCAGCTCCACAAATGATACTTGTCTACCAGAAACATTGAGAGAAGTGATCAACATCTTGTAGGAATCTGGCAATGCTCTCAAGATGACAGATTTCAAGATATCATCATCCACTGGTTTTCCCATGGCATTCAATTTGGCTTTCAAGTCAGCCACTCTACAAAGGAATATATCAACTGTTTCCCTAGAATTCATACTGAGAGTATGTAGTTGAGTTTGAAGGTTTAGAATAGTGGATTGATTCTTTCCTTCATATATTGTGATCAAGGCATCCCAAGCTATCTTACTAGTTTTTGCATCACAAATATGAGGTTGCACCTCATCTGTAGTAGCAAGCAAGATAAACATGAGACTCTTCTTGTCCTTCTTATCCCAAGCATCTTGATCTGTTCCTGTTGTCTGAGGGCGCTTTGCAATGCCAGTCACTACATCCCATAAATATTCCAACTGAAGAATGGCTTTCATCTTTGTTTTCCATGGAACAAAGTTAGGACCTTTCAACAACTGTGAATCTGAGAGATACTTATGAATTGTGGCCATTATGAAGGTTCCTTATATCACCAATTGGTCTCCCTTTCTTTATACCTGCCATATCTTTATATCGTAACCATTCAATATATACCCGCCCTTACGTGAGGGAGACTATAGGTATATATGAACAGTATACTACTCAATATGTACCCGCCCTTACGTGAGGGAGACTGTAAGTACATATGAGAAGCACAATATATTGAACATAGGTGATACTGAAAGAGCATCGTGTTGTTAATGACACCTACCATAGAAAGTTTTATTCCTCATGCATGGGGCGTAACTTCCCCTAAACACTTTGGAAAAAAAACTTTCGTCAGGATTTACGCCTAACAACAATCACGATGTGGGTATGAAATGGAAAAAAAAAAGATCTGGTTTGCCTTATTTCTCCTCGATGATTTATAGAGAACAAGCTCAGACGTCATTGTTGCAGCTATATTAGGCGACGAATACAGTAGTCCAAAGCACGACAACATTACCTGTAAGTGTGGACCAGAGGTATCTCAAATACCGAACGTTGTTGTGCAATAAATTGCACAAATAGGGTATAAATTTGGGGTCTTATTTTTTTTTGTAATTTATGATTGTTAATGCAAGAAAAAATAGAATATTTAAATGCAAAAGAAACAATCACAAATGCCCACAAATTTAAGCACCTATTACAAATCTAGCAATTATTCTTCCAAATGGTTTGATTTCCCCCCTTTATCTTACAATTTTGCAAATGAATCATGTGAAGACTGAGATTTCCCCCCTTCGTATTGCAAAATAGACAAGGAGAAAAAAAATTGTACCTGAACCCCCCAAAAAAATGTTTTGGAGTCTTCCAGGCATCAAAATTGACTGCACAGGTGTCAAATGACTCTCTCAGGGCATCAAATGACCTTATCAGGGCATCAACAGTGCACGCTGGCCATCATCGGGCACTCCTGGGCATCAAAAAACCTTTTTGGGCATCAACAGAGCACTTTTGGGCGTCAAAAACTGTCACCCGCCGTCACAGGCATGCGTAGGGCATCAAAAACTGTCACCCGCCATCACAGTCACGCGCGGGGCATCAACAAAAATTTGTAGAACGTCTAGGGTCCCCCCCAGATTCGAACCGGTGACCTCAACTAGAACACAGAGCGGACAAACCAGCCAAGCTGCAGAGCTGGCCGTGAATAAAAAAACATGAACGAAATGTTAAAGCGACATGAAGCAATGTTTTTTTTTTAAAAAAAATGTGGAATGATCCCACATGCATCACGTTGATGCATTGTTTCGATTTTTAAACCGAAACAAGTCACTATTATAGTGACTGCCTTCGGGCAGTCATCCCCCGCTGCCCTTTTGCCTCCCACTGGCGAATGAGAATCCACCACGGTGCATCCAAACCAGATTCCTCGCCCTCTCTCCTACGTCCACCTCAGCATCTTGGTCTATGTGTCGTCAGTCAGGGTCAGTTCGCTTTGGTCTGGTCTTACTCGGCCTGCGTCAAACTCAGCGTTAGCCGTTAGCCTTTGATATGCCTTTCGTCCGCCATGTTGTGCCCAGGGTTTGCCAAGAAAGGTGCAGTGGAACAATTATTGATCATAACCGCCTTCTCCAACCGCATTCGCCAAACCTCTCCAAGCTCCAAGCTCTGGTACCATATAGAAATACGTAATATGCACAAATGATGAAGCGATTATTCATTCCGATTGATATCAATATAAATATTACAATGTGGTTACAATAAGTTGGTTTATCAAACCAACTTGGTGGTTATTAAACCAACTTAGAGAGCGCCTACGTGCGCTACCCTTTTGCTCAATAATGTAAGACATATATGCTAACAATTCTATGATACTCAACCATTGCTACTCCATTGCATTCCCTAACTAAGGCCAAATCTATGTTTCATTGGACAAATACACACAACCAAGCTTTTACCACTCTCAAATACAAGCTTTTATCTACCCCTATCTTGGCCATTCCTAATCTTTGATAGCCATTTAAAATAGAAAATGATGCCTTTCAATTTGCTCTCGATGTTGTTCTCAAACAAAATGGTCGTCCAATCGCTTATCATTCTGATTCCTTTTCCACAAAAAAATATAATTACTCCACTTATGATAAGGAACTATATGTCTTAGTCCAAGCTATAAAATATTGGCATCACTACCTTCTTGGTAAAGAAACTATTGTCCACATAGATCATTTTACCTTGTAGTTTCTTCAATTCCAAACAAAAATCCAAGAAGCACGCCACATGAAATGGGCCTCCTATCTACAACAATTTCATTTAGTCATTAAATACAATAAGGGTAGTCAAAATTCTATTTTTGATTATCTCAGTCGTCCTCCATATGAAAAAGCCTTAACCATTGTCACTACTCTCATTTAGCCTTCCAATATTGGCCTATTGGGTATCCTAATGATCCTGACTTTGCCACACTTTATCACAATTTACAACATCCATCCTCCTCCAATTTAAGTCCCTTTCAAGATTTCCATCTCAAGGAGGGACTGATATCCCACTTGGCTGGTGATGTATGGTGGTAGACTCGAAGACTCTGGACAAGTGTACGATTGAATTGTGGCCATTATGAAGGTTACTTATATCACCAATTGGTCTCCCTTTCTTTATACCTTCCAGATCTTTATAACATAACCATTCAATATATACCCACCCTTACGTGAGGGAGACTATAGGTATATATGAATAGTATACTACTCAATATGTGTCCGCCCTTACGTGAGGGAGACTGTAAGTACATATGAGAAGCACAATATATTGAACATAGGCGATACTGAAAGAGCATCATGTTGTTAATGACACCTACCATAGAAAGTTTTATTCCTCATGCGTGGGGTGTAACTTCCCCTAAACACTTTGGAAAAAAAAATTTGGCAGGATTTACGCCAAACAACAATCACGATGTGGGTATGAAATGGAAAAAAATAGATCTGGTTTGCCTTATTTCTCCTCGATGATTAATAGAAAACAAGCTCAGATGTCGTTGTTGCAGCTATATTAGACAACGAATACAGTAGTCCAAAGCACGACAACATTACTTGTAAGTGTGGACCAGAGGTATCTCAAATACCGAATGTTGTTGTGCAATAAATTGCACAAATAGGGTATAAATTTGGGGTCTTATTTTTTTTTGTAATTTATGATTGTTAATGCAAGAAAAAATAAAATATTTAAATGCAAAATAAATAATCACAAATGCCCACAAATTTAAGCACCTATTACAAATCTAGCAATTATTCTTCCAAATGGTTTGATTTCCCCCTTTTATCTTACAATTTTGCAAATGAATCATGTGAAGACTGAGATTTCCCCCCTTCGTATTGCAAAATAGACAAGGAGAAAAAAAATTGTACCTGAAGCCCCCCAAAAAAATGTTTTGTAGTCTTTCAGGCGTCAAAATTGACTGCACATGTGTCAAATTACTATGACTCTCTCAGGGCATAAAATGACCTTATCAGGGCATCAACAGTGCATGCTGGCCATCATCGAGCATTCTTGGGCATCAAAAAACATTTATGGGCATCAACAGAGCACTTATGGGCATCAAAAATATCACTTGCCATCACAGGTGCACGTAGGGCATCAAAAAATGTCACCCGCCATCACAGTCGTGTGCGGGGTGTCAACAAAAATTTGTAGAACGTCTAGGGTCCCCCCCCAGATTCAAATCGATGACCTCAACTAGAACACAGAGTGGACAAACTAGCCAAGCTACAGAGCTAGCCATGAATAAAAAACATGAATGGAATGTTAAAGCGACAAGAAGCCATGTTTTTTTTTTTATAAATGTGGAATGATCCCACATGCATCACGTTGATGCATTATTTCAATTTTAAACCAAAAAAAGTCACTATTATAGTGACTGCCTTCGGGCAGTCATCCCTCGCTGCCCTTTTGCCTCCTGTTGGTGAATGAGAATCCGCCACGGTGCATCCAAACTAGATTCCTCACCCTCTCTCCTGCATCCACCTCAGCATCTTGGTCTATGTGCCATTAGTCAGGGTCAGTTTGCTTTTGTCTAGTCTTACTTAGCCTGCATCAAACTCAGTGTTAGTCGTTAGCCTTTGATATACCTTTTGTCTACCATGTTGTGCCCATGGTTTGCCAAGAAAGGTGCAATGGAACAATTATTGATCATAACCGCCTTCTCCAACCACATTTGCCAAACCTCTCCAAGCTCTAAGCTCTGGTACCATATAAAAATACGTAATATGCACAAATGACGAAGCGATTATTCATTCCGATTGATATCAATATAAATATTACAATGTGGTTACAATAAGTTGGTTTATCAAACCAACTTGGTGGTTATTAAACCAACTTAGAGGGTGCCTACGTGTGCTACCCTTTTCCTCAATAATGTAAGACATATATGCTAACAATTCTATGATACTCAACCATTGCTGCTCCATTGCATTCCCTAACTAAGGCCAAATCTGTGTTTCGTTGGACAAATACCCACAACCAAGCTTTTACCACTCTCAAATACAAGCTTTTATCTACCCCTATCTTGGCCATTCCTGATCTTTGATATCCATTTAAAATAGAAAATGATGCCTTTCAATTTGCTCTCGATGTTGTTCTCAAACAAAATGGTCGTACAATCGCTTATCATTCTAATTCCTTTTCCACAAAAAAATATAATTACTCCACTTATGATAAGGAACTATATGTCTTAGTCCAAGCTATAAAATATTGGCATCATTACCTTCTTAGTAAAGAAACTATTGTCCACATAGATCATTTTCCCTTGTAGTTTCTTCAATTCCAAACAAAAATCCAAGAAGCACTCCACATGAAATGGGCCTCCTATCTACACCAATTTCAATTAGTCATTAAATACAATAAGGGTAGTCAAAATTCTATTTTTGATTATCTCAGTCGTCCTCCATCTGCAAAAGCCTTAACCATTGTCACTACCTCTCATTTAGCCTTCCAATATTGGCCTACTGGGTATCCTAATGATCTTGACTTTGCCACACTTTATCACAATTTACAACATCCATCCTCCTCCAATTTAAGTCCCTTTCAGGATTTCCATCTCAAGGAGGGATTGATATCCCACTTGGCTGGTGACACATGGTGGTAGACTCGAAGACTCTAGACAAGTGTACGATTGAATTGTGGCCATTATGAAGGTTCCTTATATCACCAATTGGTCTCCCTTTCTTTATACCTGCCAGATCTTTATATCGTGACCATTTAATATATACCCGCCCTTACATGAGGGAGACTATAGGTATATATGAACAGTATACTACTCAATATGTACTTGCCCTTATGTTGGGGAGACTGTAAGTACATATGAGAAGCACAATATATTGAACATAGGCGATACTGAAAGAGCATCGTGTTGTTAATGACACCTACCATAGAAAGTTTTATTCCTCATGCGTGGGGCATAACTTCCCCTAAAAACTTTGGAAAAAAACTTTCGTCAGGATTTGCGCCTAACAACAATCACGATGTGGGTATGAAATGGAAAAAAATAGATCTAGTTTACCTTATTTCTCCCCGATGATTAATAGATAACAAGCTCATACATCGTTGTTGTAGCTATATTAGGTGGTGAATACAGTAGTCCAAAGCACGACAACATTACTTATAAGTGTGGACCAGAGGTATCTCAAATACCAAACATTGTTGTGCAATAAATTGCACAAATAGGATATAAATTTGGGGTCTTATTTTTTTTCTGTAATTTATGATTGTTAATGCAAGAAAAAATAGAATATTTAAATGCAAAAGAAACAATCACAAATGCCCACAAATTTAAGCACCTATTACAAATCTAGCAATTATTCTTCTAAATGGTTTGATTTCCCCCCTTTATCTTACAATTTTGCAAATGAATCATGTGAAGCCTGATATTTCCCCCCTTTGTATTGCAAAATAGACAAGGAGAAAAAAAAATTGTACCTGAACCCCCCCAAAAAAATGTTTTGGAGTCTTCCAGGCGTTAAAATTGACTACACAGGTGTCAAATGACTATGACTCTCTCATGGCATCAAATGACCTTATCAGGGCGTCAACAGTGCACGCTGGTTGTCATCGAGTATTCTTGGGCATCAAAAAACCTTTGTGGGCATCAACAGAGCACTTTTGGGCGTCAAAACTATCACCTGTCGTCACAAGTGCGCGCAAGGCATCAAAACCTGTCACCCGCCATCACAGTCACATGCGGGGCATCAACAAAAATTTATAGAACGTCTAGGGTCACCCCCCAAATTCAAACTGGTGACCTCAACTAGAACATAGAGCGGACAAACCAGCCAAGCTACAAAGCTATCCGTGAATAAAAAACATGAACGAAATGTTAAAGCGACATGAAGCAATGTTTTTTTTTTAAATGTGGAATGATCCCACATGCATCATGTTGATGCATTATTTTGATTTTTAAACCGAAACAAGTCACTATTACAGTGACTGCCTTTAGGCAGTCATCCCCCACTGCCCTTTTGCTTCCCACTGGTGAATGAGAATCTGCCATGGTGCATCCAAACTAGATTCCTTGCCCACTCTCCTGCATCCACCTTAGTATCTTGGTCTGTGTGTCGTCAGTCAGGGTCAGTTTGCTTCGGTCTGGTCTTACTCGGCCTGCATCAAACTTAGCGTTAGTCGTTAGCCTTTGATATGCCTTTCGTTCACCATGCTGTGCCCAAGGTTTGCCAAGAAAGGTGCAGTGGAATAATTATTGATCATAACCGCCTTCTCCAACCACATTCGCCAAACCTCTCCAAGCTCCAAGCTCTGGTACCATATAAAAATACGTAATATGCACAAATGACGAAGTAATTATTCATTTCGATTGATATCAATATAAAGATTACAATGTGGTTACAATAAGTTGGTTTATCAAACCAACTTGGTGGTTATTAAACCAACTTAGAGAGCGCCTATGTGTGCTACCCTTTTTCTCAATAATGTAAGACATATATTCTAAAAATTCTATGATACTCAACCATTGTTGCTCCATTGCATTC
This sequence comes from Wollemia nobilis, assembly GCA_028583015.1. Lineage (NCBI taxonomy): Eukaryota > Viridiplantae > Streptophyta > Pinopsida > Araucariales > Araucariaceae > Wollemia > Wollemia nobilis. Next base: position 4,739,306 of record JAQPPZ010003645.1, on the reverse strand, counting down.
CCTAACTAAGGCCAAATCTATGTTTCATTGGAAAAATACCCACAACCAAGATTTTACCACTCTCAAATACAAGATTTTATCTACCCCTATCTTGGCCATTCCTAATCTTTGATAGCCATTTAAAATAGAAAATGATGCCTTTCAATTTGCTCTCGATGTTGTTCTCAAATAAAATGGTCGTCCAATCGTTTATCATTTTGATTCCTTTTCCACAACAAAATATAATTACTCCACTTATGATAATGAACTATATGTCTTAGTCCAAGCTATAAAATATCGGCATCACTACCTTCTTGGTAAAGAAACTATTGTCCACATAGATCATTTTCCCTTGTAGTTTCTTCAATTCCAAACAAAAATACAAGAAGCACGCCACATGAAATGGGCCTCCTATCTACAACAATTTCATTTAGTCATTAAATACAATAAGGGTAGTCAAAATTCTACTTTTGATTATCTCAGTCATCCTGCATCTGCAAAAGCCTTAACCATTGTCACTACCTCTCATTTAGCCTTCCAATATTGGCCTACTGGGTATCCTAATGATCCTGACTTTGCCACACTTTATCACAATTTACAACATCCATCCTCCTCCAATTTAAGTCCCTTTCAAGATTTCCATCTCAAGGAGGGACTGATATCCCACTTGGCTGGTGACGCATGGTGGTAGACTCGAAGACTTTGGATAAGTGTACAATTGACAAATTCTATTTGACGATCAGACTAAATATGGAACACTATGGAAAAATTAAGGTACATACCTGATAGTTTTCACAAAGACCTCCAGAAATGACTAAAATGGGAATCACGATTAGACACAATACTTGTGGAAAGACAAAATGAGCACTAGATGACATCAAAGAATAATTTGGCTAAGTTTGCAATACAACTTGTTTTTCAACATAGAATGAACTTAGCCATCTTACTTAAATGGTCAACTATGATATTGATCATGCATATAATAGAGTCGTCCATACGCCCACAGGATATAATCCTTTTAAGGTTTATGTAAGGTTTCAACCTATCACTCCATATGAGTTACCCTTGGCTCTTCTATCTCCAGTCACAATCCACATGTAGAAAGAATAGGATAAAGCACAGTCATTCATCCAGCACCTATAACAGCTCCAATACAGGGTTGTACACATCTTGCAATAGACACAAAAGCAACAGAAACATGCAATGGATCACCACCATGTTACACATTCCTTTCAAATTGGTGATCAATTTTGGTTGTATATTGATCATAAGATATTTCTAGAGAAGACACATAGCAAGATCAAACCTCTCCGCTATGGGCCTTACACCATCATTCAATAGTTTTTTGAGAATACATTCATATTGGACCTTCCAACACACTTGGGTATTCATGATGTTGTCAATGTTGATCTACTCCATCCATATCATGAGTCCACACTAGAGAGCCCATAGACCATAAGTCATCCTTTTGATGTTGTTCTAGATTTCTAGCTTCCATTGGAGGAGGACCATCTGTTCAACATCAAGACTCGCCACACTCACCAAGGTTCATCCACTTCGTATCTGGTTGCACGCCATAGAGAGCTTCCTCACCAGGCTAAGTGGATCACTTCAGCACAACTGGCTCATGATTTCCCCTCTCTTTTGGATGCATTGAAGCCTAATTATTCTAGGATGGAGAGGAATGATAGGGATTAATATTTAATTCTTAATATTATCCCTATTCACACGGATCACATTATACAACATTTAATGCTCACACGGATTGATGCATTAAATGTTGCTTTTGTAAATACAGACATGCCTATAAAAATATTTTTGGTGTGAATGCAATCTTCAGTTTTCATCATGCAATTCTTGTGCTTTCTCTCGAGTGTTCATTCTATATCATGGAACCTAAGGAACCAGATCTAGGGTGTTTAAATGGAGAACATATTGCTTTGGTTTTGAGTATAGGTGATATGGTTGGCTTTAGCCCTAGAATGGAAAATTTTATGTAAAATGACACAGATTTGGGTATGCCCTCTCCTACTTAGGAACTGATGCAGTCATCCTTGGACTGTAAAACTCCTACGATGTTAGTATTACAGCAAAAAATAATTAAAAAAGGTGCTTCGGATAAGAATATGAAGGTGGGTCAAAATAAAGACCAAGATAAAATAAAGTTAATGGGAGAGACTTTGGTGTAGTCAGGCTTGGTGAGAATATTGGACTCCCATTTTTCTAACCCCAAAAAATTATTATCCTTTCATGGAATATAAGGGGTTGAACAACATCCCTAGATAAAAAGTTGTTTGTGATTTGGTTTGTGTTCATTATTTGAATGTGGTGTTTATTGAGGAGACTAAATTGGCTATTGATAGTATGTTCAATATTTCTCCCAAGTTGTGGAGAAGGGGTCAATACCATTGTATTGGTACATGTGGATATGTTGGTGGCATTGTTTGTTTATGAGATCCGGTTAAGATCTTTCCTCTTACTTGGATTTCTAGTAGATGGTCTATTTCGATGATCAAGCATGATAATGAATCTGGTGAAACCATCCTACTTACAAATATGTATGCTCCTATTGAATACAATGGTAAAGTGAATTTTTGGGAGCACATTGGCTTTATGATAAGTCTGGCTCCCCTGTACCCATGGATTTTGGTTGGATACTTCAACTCTATCACTTATCTGGAGGAGAAAAATGATGGGGTTGATCATATTGAGCCTATTTCTTCTATATTTGGTGCTCATATCCGGGCCTTGAACTTGGTTGACATCAAGCAAAATAATAGGATCTTTACTTGGCACAATATAATATGTGGTGAAGATTCCATCTCAGAGAGACTGGATAGGTTTTTGATATCTAGTTTTTAGATTGGTAATAACAGAAGTGCTAGTTTTGTGATTCTGGAGGGTAGGGAATCTAATCATTGGCCTATCAAACTCTCTACTATGGAGTTAGGGCTAAAGAATAATCCTTCCTTGAAGTTTCAAATTATGTTTCTTCATGATCCTAAGCTTCATTATCACATGCAAGGTTGGTGGACCAATGACAAACCTCCTCATGGCATCGCTATGTATTCCTTTATGAAGTGGCTACAATTTTTTAAGCATATATTGAAGAGATAGTAGTTTGCCACCTCTTTACCACCTTTAATTTGTTGATGATACTACTTTGCTGGGAGTTATCACTATCAGGGAAGCTGGCAACATTAGACAGTCTCTTGACATATATCTTGGTGCTTATGGATAATTTATTAATGAGGACAAGTCTTCTATTTTCTTCTTCAATACCCCTCCTCTTATTCAAGCTAGGATTGCTCGCATTCTAAGATTTCAGGTCGGGACTCCCCCCTTCATTTATCTTGGTATTCTAATTTCATCTCATCCTCTACCTAGATCTTCTTGGCAGTCTATGCTTGATAATTTTATAAGGAAGGTGAATCATTGAACCATCATATGGCTATAATCTATAGGTAGAGTGTTGCTTTTAAAATTTATTGTTCAAGCTTTACCTATTTACAGGTGTTTTGTGCAAATATCTCCCTCTCGTTTCATCAAGGATATGGATGCTTTGTCAAGACAATTTTTGTGGTCTAGAAAACTTGATCAATCTAAATAGATTTTGATTAGGTAGGATTCTATTTGCAGGTTAGTTCAAGAGGGAGGCCTTGGGTTGCGACAGGTGGCTCTTTCTAGGCAGGATTTCACTACGAAACTTTATTGTAGATGTTGTACCTCTCAAGATCATATTTGGGCTAAAATCTTATCTTGTAAATACTTGATAGGTATTTATAAGGCTGATATCACTAGAGTCAGCTTGGTCGAAAAAGGTTCAATTATCTAGGACACTCTAAAAAGAGGAGCTAATTTAATTAAGTAGGGTTTGTTCTAGATTTGCAATCGAGGATCAGATGCTCTTTTTTGGGAGGATTCTTGGGATGGCCACCCTTCTATTTTGACTCAATATCCTAGGTTACATTCCCTAAGAACTTATTTCTTGGAAGCAGGCTGGTCTCGTGTGGAGGACTATAAAAAAATCTAGTATTTTGTAAATCTAGAGATGTACAAGTGGAAATATCTATTGGAATGGACCTAGGGGGGATTGGTTGAGGACAGAAATGTGCTTTATTTTATTCTTATGGGGAGACCCTATTCTTTGTTGAGGGGTAAATACATTCTGGATTGGAACCCTGATTCCAAGGGAACCTACTCTATAGCCTATGGTTATCAGGTTCTTGATAAGCAAAAGTTCCTCTCAATCATATGGTGGAAAAATGAGTGGAACATATTTGCTTGGTCGAAATGTAACTTCTTTCTTTGGTTGGTAGCTTGTAATAAATGCCTTACTTAGGATAACGTGAAGAAGAGGGGATTTTAGGGTCCCTCTTTTGTGTCCTTTATAGTAAGAATGAGGATGAATCTTCTCATTTATTTTTCCAATTCTCCCTTAATAGAGATATTTGGCACCGTTGGTGGAGATTCTAGAACCATCCTTGTTTTCATGTGCTCTCCCTAGTGGAGTTTTGGAGTAGTTTGGGCAGACCTCCAACCAAGGCCCCCTTCCTCTGGGTGGCTTGGAATTTGGGTTTTTCTTGCATCATCTAGCATATTTGGCTCAAATGGAACCATCATATATTTTAGGGTAGTAATTTGGCTATTCAATAGATCTAGCAAAGGATCCTGTGTATGGTTCAGGAAACTATCCATAGCAAATGTGACATGGACCCTCTTTTGGACTCTAAGGAGGAGAAGGTACTATAGGCCCTTGGTCTCTTTGGTATTGGTGTGAACTATTCTAGCCTTAGTAGGGTTCCTAAACTTAGAAAAAATGTTAGGAGAGATGGTAGGTTGACGTCGCCCCTATAGGAGTTTTAAAAATTAATACTAATGGGTCGTCTAGGAAAAATCCTGGACATGCTGAAATTGGCAGTGTTGGAAAATATTTTGCTAGTGTGGTTAGTTTTTTATTTTCCATTTATAAAGGTGTTCACTCCAATAATTTTATGGAAGATCTTGCAATTCTCGAGGCCTTGAAGAGGGGATTTTCTCTTGGCTGGTACAAGATTATCTACAAGTCCGACTCTCAAATTTTGGTTAATATTTTAAATAGCAAAAGGGTGAAGGATGTAAATTGGTAGTTGGTCTTTGTGGTCATTTAGATTCTCAAAATGAGTGAATATTTCAAATTTATATCCTTTATGCACATTCCAAGGGAATGGAATGGGGTTGCTAATTACCTGGCCAAAAGGTCTTTTGATCTGTTGGATCCTTGGATTATCGATAACTGGGAGAGTCTCCTATCTGAGGACTCTCAACATCTCTAGGAGTTGATCCACAAGGATATTCAAACTTAATGTAGTTTTTTCTTTTTGTATTCTTTGGGTTTCGACCTTGTCTAGTGGTTTTAGCCTATTTTGTTGCTTATTTGAGTCATGGTTGGGAGCTCAGCTATACTATGTAATCTAGAATTTTTATCAATAAATTTTTACCCCTTTGTTTAAAATAATAGTTGTAAGCTTACTATAGTTGTAAGGTCTTTGGACTCTATTTAAAAGGTCCAAGGTTCAAACCCCATTTAGTATGCGAGGACCAAGACCCCTCGTAAAGACCTATGTAAACTCATTGAAAAAAATAGCTGCAAGCTTACTGTAGTGGTAAAGGCTTTGGCCTCTCTTTGAGAGCTCCAAGGTTCAAATCTTATTTAGTATGAGGGGATCACTACTACTCATAAAAACCTACGTAAAATCACTATAATAATAATAATAAATTCTAACATCTAAAGTTTTTTACTTTGCCTTACAAGATATATGACATGGTTGCTCGATATTCAAATACAACGGATGCAGGAGTTGTAATGTTGACAAGGCAAATGTAGAAGTATAGAGAAATGGCATACATTAAATTTAGTGATCAATCCACTTTCTATTGAAAAGCATAAATCAAATCATTATAGGTAAAAAAATATCCTCATGATAAATCCAAATAAACCAAGGCAACTTGTTGTTTTGCTTAAAATCTAGGGAAGGCAATTAGCTCAGAGTCATCTAAGTAGCACATATAAGGGAAACAAAAAGACTCAAATGTACTAAAGTCGAGTTGTTTTCCAAGAGTGGTCAAAAATATCTTGTGGTAGATCCAAGACTATATGAAGTAAGCATGATGCAATGCAAAGCTAAGATGGATAAATTTTGAAAGGCTTTGGTAGTGCAAAAACTTGGAGTCAATCAATTTTTAACCTTTGCAAGGAGTGACATCAGTAAAAATGCAATTGAGTTCAAAATCAAGCAGAAGGAGGTAGTGCAACTTTAGTCTTGCACAAAATCAAAGCAAAATTAAGTGGCACAATCTAATTATGCATAAACAAAACATGTAATAAATATGGACTTTACATCAATATGAGCCAGGCAGAGGCCCAAAAATATGCAAAATGAACAAAATTAAAAGTTTTAAATGGATGTCACATTCATAAAGTTGGAAGAACAAAAGTTGCTCAGATCTAGACCTTGACATGTGATGATGTTAGCCAGGTCTCTCAAAATCCCAAACATGCACAATGAGACCAAAGCTAGATATTTTCATGCAAAGAACCGTTAGAGCTTGAGATGCTCAAAAATGAGAGAAGTGCAAGTTCAAAGGTTTCAAACAATGATATCAGCCAAACCATTTCAAAATCTTAGATTTTGTTACCATAGGCCCCCAAAGCAATCAAAGAAATTTGGCATTGATGAAAGTCTCGACATTAATGCAAGAAGTACCTAGAGATGCACCCTCCATCCAGTTCACCTTCACCCAAGCTATAATTACCTCAATGCTTACCAACTGTTTAAACCAAAGCCATGAGAGCTCGAAAGCAACAACTCAGATATATAGTTGCAGTGGCCAAATGATTGTAGAAGGTAATAATTGTAGATCGATGGGTCTAAAAAATGAATACAAAAGTTGTAAAGAGATGAAGGATCTTAGATCCACCATGTCAGTAGAAAAATGTGAAAGTGATCCACTTATAGAAACATCCTAGCTAGGCAATTTCTATAAAAGACTTGTAACAACCATTGTAAATATTTTGCTGCAAGATTAAAAAAGTAACCTATAAATATCTCAATCTACTCCATAATGAAGGATCAATTATATAGAAATTTTCTTTGGTGCATTTTGTATAATATTTGCTGATTAATGGAAAAGTGAAAGGTGTTTGGCCTCCATTGCAATTGTGATTATAGATTTTTATGAATGAATGGTTATGTTTTAAGTCATTTTTGTTACACTTATGATTATTTTATTCTACTAAAGCAAATTTTGTTCTTTGGATCACTCTTGAATTACTTTGCATTAAGTCTTTGGAATGATTAAAATATATATTTGTAGCTGGATGAACTGTATTGTGCATTTGACAATGGCTGGTCTATTAGGCTTCATTGGAAATTAATTAGATTAGACTTTTGTATAGTGAGTGTCCAATGTTATTAAGCTATACCTCACCCATATTGTATCAATTTCTCTAAACTCTTATTCCTTTCTAACCCTCCCATTTCTTACTTTTATCTTAAACCCATATTTTGATTTTATAAGTTTTCAAAGAAGTTGACCTTCTCTAGAGGTTGAACTAAGAGAAATCTTAGTCATCCAACATTGGCTAAATTCTAGGGCACTCTTCATAGACTTAGGCAATTTTTACACCAATAGTTTATGGCTTACCTAGCGGGACCATTCTTTCTATTTGTTGCATGTACGCAAAGGACTCAAGATTTGGTGAGTAGTCTTGACCTCATAAGTGGAGAATGCATGTTCACCTAGAGAATCCAATGGTAAAAAAACCAAAGAGATCAATGTCTTTGTTGGTAACTTAACCAAGAGGAACCCAAAGGAAAATGTAGGATGCTATTATCATTAAGAGGTTCTCATTCAGTTAACCATGGTTAGACAAGCCTACTCTACTTGTAATAGTGTTAGTCTCCTCGATATCCGAGTCCTCCATGAAAAACCTAAGGATACGTTAAAATATTTGACCATTTATGATGGTAGTTAAAATACAACTTATGAACACTATCGATATGTATTCACATTATCCACCACATATAATATTTCTTTGAAGGTATAATGGCCATATTATTGGTTCAATCCTTTCAAGGCAAAGTATTAGTATGGTATCATTCTGAAGAATACAAAATCATTACAACCTGGGTGAAACTAGCTGAATCTTTCATATCTAATTTTGATGACCTCGAAGATCCATTTTTCCCACTCACCCAATTTTCCTTCATTCAAATAGCTCCCTATGAAAGCATACATTACTAACTTTAATATTTGGTTCAAGAGAACTTGGAAAAAATCCCCAAAGAAATATGCCCATATCATGCCCAAGAATATATTTACTATATCCATACCTTTGACCCTGAATTGAGTCTTCTAATTTAGTATTCCAACAATTTTTTTCCCATAGATTTTTCAAAAGAATATAGTGGCAGAAAATATGATTATCACAACCAAAAAACTTCCTCCTAGAACCACCATATGGAAAACCTTTCAAGATCATCTAAGTAACTCGCAAGTCCAATTTCCAAGAATATCCCATCCACTGCATAATGAGACATCAAAATCATATTCATCTTGTCCATCCATGAAAAAATGCACTCCTATTGTATCGATGTCACAATTTTGAACAACACAATAGTTGAAAGCCTTAATTCACCAATTGATTAGAGAACTTAATAGGGCGAAAAGGTGACATATTGAAGCAAAATTCCAAAGTAGGTATATATCATAAGATAAAAGAATGTGTAATAGTGACAGATGTAGACAAGAAGAATTTCATGTTTCAACTATGTGCAACTTTTCATTGTTCAGGAAAAGTTATAAATATGATAGTTGTCAACCTTATTTCCATTCAAAGATAACTCTAGCAATGGAAGATGTGGTAGTCCTTACAATAAATTTAGAGAATTTCTTACCAAGAGAAAGAATTCCAAAAAAATATTTAGAATATATGGATAAAGAGTTCAACATTATCCCAACATGAGCTCATGATTGAAACATCAAAAATTGGATAAATGAAGAACAAGACAAAGAAAAAGAGTTGGAACAGGTATCTTGTTCACAAAAAAATCAACAATAAAGTGGAATCCTAAAGCCACATTCTAAAACATCAATTCCAAGAACAAGGTAGTTAAATCAACAAAGGGTTAAAACCTACCAAAATTTATATGTTTTGACCATAAATCAGATACAAAGAGCGGGCATAGCTAAAAAATATCGAAGTTTGTTCATATTATCAATCCTAGAACCAAAATCATCAAATGAAGCAAGAAATTACCCCACAATAAAGGTAAAAGGTCTGAGGAAATATTTATTGGTGTCTAAGTGTGTGGATTTGGACAAAATAGCATTGAAAGGATAAGAAGAAAAAAATAACCCCTAAAATTTGACAAGTAAGCAATCATTGTTAAGCATGAAAAAATATCAGCTTCATTCTATTTATCTATTTGGTTGGAAGGTTGGATACTACATAATTGCATTATAGATCTGAAAGTTGACACCACAATTATGTCCCAAGAAATCTACAATAATATGGGATTATATTATACCCTATTAGATCCTAGGCCACTATATTTTAATGGAACATGAATCAAGGTAGTTGGTCTCATAAGAAAGGTCTCAATATTGTTACTTGGGTGTCTAGATCTTGCACCGCTTCAAGATGTGACCATTATACATATACCTCCCTTGTTTAGGATATGTTTATCTAAAGAATATTTGAAGCAATTAGGATGATACCTAGTCTCAAATCATAGCCACATAGTCATTCCTTACACACAAAAGTTAGTATGAATATCTAATGAAGAGCTCAAGCCTAACCATATAGAAAGATATGAGGAACAAAGGGAAATTCTTAAAAAAAAACCCAAAGACACATATATAGAGGTAGTTGATTGGCAAAAAGAAATATAGAACATGATGTGTCATAGATTTACATAGAATAACCATAATTTCAAAATAAAATTGTCAAGTCTAGAAGCACAACCAAATATAAAACTTGATCACGAGCCTTTACAAAGTTTGAAGAATCATGGGTTGTAGTAAATTGGTTGGAATATTAAGGTAATTCCTCAAGAAGCCAACATATGATAGAAGAATGTGATACGATAGATTCATAACTAATGATAGGTATGCTTCTCAAAACTCTACAAACGACTATTGTTGATTTGACACACAAGAAAATGAAGCCTTGTGATTTGTTTCATCCAAAATAATCATCTGTGTTAATTTCCAATATTCTATGCTAGTTAATCTTTAGAAATGGATGACCTCTTGAGCCAGATCAAAGTGAAGGTCTAGTTGATATAAGCTATGAGTTCCAAGAATATTATGAGAGAGTGAAGCTTAATTTCAACACTATATGGTCCGATCATTGTAGATTTTGTGAAGAAAGTTAAAATCTATTTTCAATAACATGAAGAAGCACACCATAATTTTGTGTAAAATAGCTAGCATGTAAATAAAAATCATAGCAAGTAGATATTTATAAGTAATAAGGTTTATTGGCCAAAGGAGGTATAACAACACTTCTAAAGTCATGCTTTGGAAAGAAACTGGGCAACTCACATGTAAGAGGGTTTTTGAAAATAAAATAGGATTATATGGGATGTTGAGTCAACTACATCAATAATACCTTCTACTAAAAATGGGTAAATGACAGGTCAAAGAAGAAAAATATAGATTTGATGATAGAACAATAAGTCCCTTCCAAGAGCTATATAAGGCAACCCTCACTCTTTGATAATTCAAGAAGTTGATGGGATGGATCTAAAAAAGTGACCTTAGTTTGATAAGAAATATTGTTTAACCAAATCTAAGGGTTGTTCATAATTACATGCTTCAAGGTGTACCCTCAAAGACATGTAACTATGAACACTCTTTAAACTTGACCAAATTGGAATTATTCTAAAACTATGGAATAGAGAAGGCTTCATTGTTCTTTCCTTATTTTTGTTTGAGCAGTTGTTACAAGCAAGACAAAGATTGAAACAATGACTAAATAACAATGAGGTAAGAAAATAGAGCTAAGAGTTGAAAATGAGCTTAAAATATGTTCATAAGGAAAAGGTCTCCATCCTAAGGTATCATTCCTTCCACACCCCTTTGTCATAATATCATGCTCCTAACCACCATATCATTTCTTCATACATATCATTCTATCTTCTAAATTACCCTAGGCACTCTATTTTCATCCACTGCCTATTCTTCCTTCTCTTTTGACTCTATAACCCAAAGGATAAGATAGATAGATTTGGAAAGTTTTAAAAGGTACTCTAATGCCAAATAAATACACACCAATAAAAGAGATGACACATAAAGTTTGTTGCATGATACTTCGAGTGCTTGATGATAAAGTAGACATAGGGCAACTAAACTAGAAGTATACAACTAGCAATAAACTATTGAATGATAAAAAAGATGTATTCAAGCAAACCTCCTGCACAAGCTCTAGAATTTTCAAAAATAGTTCCAGTTCAAAAGGTGGCATCTTGCAATTATTACAATGCTTAGCAGATATAGCTTTCTTCTCAGCTTTATATAAGCCTATGAAGGGACAAGCTAAAAAATAATTTTGAGTATACTGGTCCCAACACAACCATGTGCACCCTTGGAGCCTTGAGATGCTATGCAAGTTCTCATGGCATTGAGGAGAAATTTCTATGAAATTCTATGAAGAAAAAGAGAATGCAAAGCAATAAAAGACTCTAGCCCACAAGTGCTTAGAATATTTACCTAAGGCAGTTTGCCTAGGTCTAAAACAACTTTTAGCTATGATAGACTATGCTCATGGAAATATCATTTTCATAGGGGATACCGATATGTAGGTATCTTCAATTATTATTCATTCTTCTTTCCTTCCTATATTACCCTTTGTCCAACTTAATTATGTTATCTATTTGAATATCTCTCCATTACCTCTAGTTGGTACGTTTCCCAACATCTTTGCATTTCTTGCTTCTTGTATTCTTCTTACCCCAATTTCTTATTTAGTATTTCTTCTATCCATTAATATCACAAGCCATACAACTCCTTAAATACCCCATTTTGGTCATCTTATCTGCTAGCTTATTTTATTCCTTATAACTCTATACCCTAAGAATAAGGCCATCTAGGTTAATCCTTTTTTACAAATATAAAATCCTAGGTGGCACCAAGAATGTAGGTAAAAATAAATACCCTCATGATAAATCCTAATAAGCCAAGCTAGTTTTTTTTTGCTTAAAAACTTGCTATGGTAGTTAGCCTAGATTCATCTAAGTAGCACATACAAGGGAAACAAAAATATTTAGATGCATTAAAATCAAGTTGTAGGCCTTGTGGTAGAACCAAGGCCAGAATAAGTAATCAAGCATGATATAATTTAGATCTAAGATATATCAAATCTAAAAGGATTTGATAGTGCACAAACTTGGAGTCAATCTAACCTTCGTGAGGAGGGATATCAACAAAAGATACAATTGAGTCCAAAATCAAGCAAAAGGGGATAGTGCAACTTCAATATTATAAAAAACTAGAGCAAAATAAAGTGGCGTGACCTAATTATGCATAAATATAGACATGCAACTATGGACTTTACATCAAAAATAACGAGGTAAAGGCTCAAAAATATGCAACATAAAAAAAATAAAAAGTTCCAAAGGGATGCCACATGCATAAATTTAGAAGAACAAATGTTGCACATATTTAGACCTTAACAAGTGATGATGTTAGCTAGGTCTCTCAAAATTTTGAACATGCACACCAAAGCTGAAAATTTTCATGCAAAGGCCATTGGAGCCTAAGATGCTCAAAATCAATATAAGTACAAGTTCAAAAATTTTAAACAATTAGGCCAACCAAATCATTCCAAAAGCCTAAATTCGGTACCAAAGACCCCCAAAGTAATCAAAGAATTCTTGCATTGACTTGATATTAATGTAATATTTACCCATAGATGTGTGCTCTACCCAACATCCAAATCACCTTCATCAAATCTATAATCGCATTAGTGCTTGCTAGCTATTCAAACCAAAGTCGTGAGATCTCAAGAGCAACAACTCTAACAAGCAATTGCAGTGGCCAAATTATTGTAGAAGGTAATAATTACAAATCAATAGATCTAACAAAGGCATACAAAAGCTGGGATAAGATGAAGGATCTCAAACTTGCCTTGTCAATAGAAAAATATGAAAGTGATATCCACTGCTAAAAATATCCTAGATAGGTTGTTTCTATAATAGACCTATAACAACCATTGTAAATATTTTGCTGCAAGATTTAAAAATGTGCCTATAAATATCTCAGTCTACCCCAGAATGAAGGGTTAGTTTTGTAGAAATTTTCTTGGGTGCATGTTGTATAATCTTTGTTGATTAATGGAAAAGTGAAAGGTTTTTGACCTCCATTGCAATTGTGATTATAGGTTTTTATGCATGAATGGTTATGTTTTAAGTCATTTTTGTTACACTTATGATTATTCTATTATGTTAAAGTGAATTCTGCTCTTTGGATCACCGTTGGATTGTTTTTCATTAAGTCTTTGGAATGATTAAAATATGCGTAGGTGGATGAAATTTGTTGTGCATTTGACAATGGTTGGTCTATTAGGCTTCATTGGAAATTAATTAGATTAGAATTTTTTGTAGTGAGTGTCCAATGCTATTACGCTATACCTCATCGATATTTTATCAATTTCTCTAAACTATTATTCCTTTCTAACCCTTCTATTTCTCACTTTTATCTTAAACCCCTATTTTAATTTTATAAATTTTCAAAGGAGCTAGCCTTCTCTAGAGGTTGAACTAAGAGAAATTTTAGTCATCCAATGTTGGCTAAAGTCTAGGGTGCTCTTTGTTGGAGAATATTACATTATTTGGTACATGCCAATGAACCATATTGGTACAAAATTAGATTAGGTGTGTGTCTTATATTAGAGTGTGAGTTTATTTTTCATGTAATGTAATAATGTGCTAGAAATGCACAAGTGTCATGTAGTTAAGTGTGCAAGTATTGTGAGTGTGGATGTGCACAAGTGTCCATTATGTAAGAGTGCACATGTGTCCTTAGAATAGGAAAGTGAAGAGTTACAAAGAAGAGTGAAGGTCAAGAGTGCTTCATATGAATAGTCACATACTATTATATATTTGTGATAAAGCATTGTAATTGGTATAAAAAATGCATAGCACATAGCATGCATTAGTAGACCTTTATTCTATATCATTTTCAATATTTTTGTGAGCATTTTTATGTGATTATTCTATGAGTATTTATGAGTTATTCTAGTTTCATTATTATCTTTATTGAGTTCTTTATATTGCAACTTTATTTCAATCTTGTAATTACTTTCTTGTTATATTTACATTAAGTGTTAGGCCTCAAAAGCTATCAGTGGTATTGGAGCCATCACAAGTTTACTTGCACAAGTTTTTAAAAGTTGCAAATAGTCTAAGGATATTTCCACTGGCTAAGGAAAGACCAGTGAAGTTGAGGACATTACCACTAGATAAGAAAAACTAGTGAAGACAAGTATTTCCACTATGTTGAAGAAAAATGAGTGAAGGCAATAGTTAATAGCACTAGGTTGAAAGACAACCAGTGAATATTAAAGATTCAATATTGAAAAGTTTTAGATATATTTAATTTACGTATAACAATTTACAACATCCATCCTCCTCCAATTTAATTCCCTTTCAGGATTTCCATCTCAAGGAGGGACTGATATCCCACTTGGCTGGTGACACATGGTGGTAGACTCGAAGACTCTGGACAAGTGTACGATTGAATTGTGGCCATTATGAAGGTTCCTTATATCACCAAATGGTCTCCCTTTCTTTATACCTGCCGGATCTTTATATCGTAACCATTTAATATATACCCGCCCTTACATGAGGGATACTATAGGTATATATGAACAGTATACTACTCAATATGTACTTGCCCTTATGTGGGGGAGACTGTAAGTACATATGAGAAGCACAAGATATTGAACATAGGAGATACTGAAAGAGCATCGTGTTGTTAATGACACCTACCATAGAAAGTTTTATTCCTCATGCGTGGGGCATAACTTCCCCTAAAAACTTTGGAAAAAAACTTTCGTCAGGATTTGCGCCTAACAACAATCACGATGTGGGTATGAAATGGAAAAAAATAGATCTAGTTTACCTTATTTCTCCCCGATGATTAATAGAGAACAAGCTCATACATCGTTGTTGTAGCTATATTAGGTGGTGAATACAATAGTCCAAAGCACGACAACATTACTTGTAAGTGTGGACCAGAGGTATCTCAAATACCAAACATTGTTGTGCAATAAATTGCACAAATAGGATATAAATTTGGGGTCTTATTTTTTTCTGTAATTTATGATTGTTAATGCAAGAAAAAATAGAATATTTAAATGCAAAAGAAACAATCACAAATGCCCACAAATTTAAGCACCTATTACAAATCTAGCAATTATTCTTCTAAATGGTTTGATTTCCCCCCTTTATCTTACAATTTTGCAAATGAATCATGTGAAGCCTGATATTTCCCCCCTTTGTATTGCAAAATAGACAAGGAGAAAAAAAAATTGTACCTGAACCCCCCCAAAAAAATGTTTTGGAGTCTTCCAGGCGTTAAAATTGACTACACAGGTGTCAAATGACTATGACTCTCTCATGGCATCAAATGACCTTATCAGGGCATCAACAGTGCACGCTGGTTGTCATCGGGTATTCTTGGGCATCAAAAAACCTTTGTGGGCATCAATAGAGCACTTCTGGGCGTCAAAACTATCACCTGTCGTCACAAGTGCGCGCAAGGCATCAAAACCTGTCACCCGCCATCACAGTCACATGCGGGGCATCAACAAAAATTTATAGAATGTCTAGGGTCTCCCCCCAAATTCAAACTGGTGACCTCAACTAGAACATAGAGCGGACAAACCAGCCAAGCTACAAAGCTAGCCGTGAATAAAAAACATGAACGAAATGTTAAAGCGACATGAAGCAATGTTTTTTTTTTAAATGTGGAATGATCCCACATGCATCATGTTGATGCATTATTTTGATTTTTAAACCGAAACAAGTCACTATTACAGTGACTGCCTTCAGGCAGTCATCCCCCACTACCCTTTTGCTTCCCACTGGTGAATGATAATCCACCATGGTGCATCCAAACTAGATTCCTTGCCCACTCTCTTGCATCCACCTTAGTATCTTGGTCTGTGTGTCGTCAGTCAGGGTCAGTTTGCTTCGGTCTGGTCTTACTCGGCCTGCATCAAACTTAGCGTTAGTCGTTAGCCTTTGATATGCCTTTCGTTCGCCATGTTGTGCACAAGGTTTGCCAAGAAAGGTGCAGTGGAATAATTATTTATCATAACCGCCTTCTCCAACCACATTCGCCAAACCTCTCCAAGCTCCAAGCTCTGGTACCATATAAAAATACGTAATATGCACAAATGACGAAGTAATTATTAATTTCGATTGATATCAATATAAAGATTACAATGTGGTTACAATAAGTTGGTTTATCAAACCAACTTGGTGGTTATTAAACCAACTTAGAGAGCGCCTATGTGTGCTACCCTTTTTCTCAATAATGTAAGACATATATTCTAAAAATTCTATGATACTCAACCATTGTTGCTCCATTGCATTCTCTGACTAAGGCCAAATCTATGTTTCATTGGACAAATACCCACAACCAAGATTTTACCACTCTCAAATACAAGCTTTTATCTACCCCTATCTTGGCCATTCCTAATCTTTGATAGCCATTTAAAATAGAAAATGATGTCTTTCAATTTTCTCTCGATGTTGTTCTCAAATAAAATGGTCGTCCAATCGTTTATCATTTTGATTCCTTTTCCACAACAAAATATAATTACTCCACTTATGATAATGAACTATATGTCTTAGTCCAAGCTATAAAATATTGGCATCACTACCTTCTTGGTAAAGAAACTATTGTCCACATAGATCATTTTCCCTTGTAGTTTCTTCAATTCCAAACAAAAATCCAAGAAGCACGCCACATGAAATGGGCCTCCTATCTACAAAAATTTCATTTAGTCATTAAATACAATAAGGGTAGTCAAAATTCTACTTTTGATTATCTCAGTCATCCTGCATCTGCAAAAGCCTTAACCATTGTCACTACCTCTCATTTAGCCTTCCAATATTGGCCTACTGGGTATCCTAATGATCCTGACTTTGCCACACTTTATCACAATTTACAACATCCATCCTCCTCCAATTTAAGTCCCTTTCAAGATTTCCATCTCAAGGAGGGACTGATATCCCACTTGGCTGGTGACGCATTGTGGTAGACTCGAAGACTCTGGATAAGTGTACAATTGACAAATTCTATTTTATGATCAGACTAAGGATGGAACACTATGGAAAAATTAAGGTACATACCTGAGAGTTTTCACAAAGACCTCCAGAAATGACTAAAATGGGAATCACGATTAGACACAATACTTGTGGAAAGACAAAATGAGCACTAGATGACATCAAAGAATAATTTGGCTAAGTTTGCAATACAACTTGTTTTTCAACATAGAATGAACTTAGCCATCTTACTTAAATGGTCAACTATGATATTGATAATGCATATAATAGAGTCGTCCATACGCCCACAGGATATAATCCTTTTAAGGTTTATGTAAGGTTTCAACCTATCACTCCATATGAGTTACCCTTGGCTCTTATATCTCCAATCACAATCCACATGCAGAAAGAATAGGATAAAGCACAGTCATTCATCCAAAACCTATAACAGCTCCAATACAGGGTTGTACACATCTTGCAATAGACACAAAAGCAACAAAAACATGCAATGGATCACCACCATGTTACACATTCCTTTCAAATTGGTGATCAATTTTGGTTGTATATTGATCATAAGATATTTCTAGAGAAGACACATAGCAAGATCAAACCTCTCCGCTATGGGCCTTACACCATCATTCAATAGTTTTTTGAGAATACATTCATATTGGACCTTCCAACACACTTGGGTATTCATGATGTTGTCAATGTTGATCTACTCCGTTCGTATCATGAGTCCACACTAGAGAGCCCATAGACCATAAGTCATCCTTTTGATGTTGTTCTAGATTTCTAGCTTCCATTGGAGGAGGACCATCTGTTCAACATCAAGACTCGCCACACTCACCAAGGTTCATCCACTTCGTATCTGGTTGCACGCCATAGAGAGCTTCCTCACCAGGCTAAGTGGATCACTTCAGCATATCTGGCTCATGATTTCCCCTCTCTTTTGGATGCATTGAAGCCTAATTATTCTAGGATGGAGAGGAATGATAGGGATTAATATTTAATTCTTAATATTATCCCTATTCACACGGATCAAATTAT
Organism: Wollemia nobilis; assembly: GCA_028583015.1. Lineage (NCBI taxonomy): Eukaryota > Viridiplantae > Streptophyta > Pinopsida > Araucariales > Araucariaceae > Wollemia > Wollemia nobilis. The sequence continues at coordinate 4,720,959 of JAQPPZ010003645.1, read as the reverse complement.
ATAACATTTAATGCTCACATAGATTGATGCATTAAATGTTGCTTTTGTAAATACAGACATGCCTATAAAAATATTTTTGGTGTGAATGCAATCTTCAGTTTTCATCATGCAATTAGTGTGCTTTCTCTCGAGTGTTCATTCTATATCATGGAACCTAAGGAACCAGATCTAGGGTGTTTAAATGGAGAACATATTGCTTTGGTTTTGAGTATAGGTGATATGGTTGGCTTTAGCCCTAGAATGGAAACTTTTATGTAAAATGACACAGATTTGGGTATGCCCTCTCCTACTTAGGCATTGATGCAGTCATCCTTGGACTGTAAAACTCCTACGATGTTAGTATTATAGCAAAAAATAATTAAAAAAGGTGCTTCAGATAACAATATGAAGGTGGGTCAAAATAAAGACCAAGATAAAATAAAGTTAATGGGAGAGACTTTGGTGTAGTCAGGCTTGGTGAGAATATTGAACTCCCATTTTTCTAACCCCAAAAAATTATTATCCTTTCATGGAATATAAGGGGTTGAACAACATCCCTAGATAAAAAGTTGTTTGTGATTTGGTTTGTGTTCATTATTTGAATGTGGTGTTTATTGAAGAGACTAAATTGGCTATTGATAGTATGTTCAATATTTCTCCCAAGTTGTGGAGAAGGGGTCAATACCATTGTATTGGTACATGTGGATATGTTGGTGGCATTGTTTGTTTATGAGATCCGGTTAAGATCTTTCCTCTTACTTGGATTTCTAGTAGATGGTCTATTTCGATGATCAAGCATGATAATGAATCTGGTGAAACCATCCTACTTACAAATATGTATGCTCCTATTGAATACAATGGTAAAGTGAATTTTTGGGAGCACATTGGCTTTGTGATAAGTCTGGCTCCCCTGTACCCATGGATTTTGGTTGGATACTTCAACTCTATCACTTATCTGGAGGAGAAAAATGATGGCGTTGATCATATTGAGCCTATTTCTTCTATATTTAGTGCTCATATCCGGGCCTTGAACTTGGTTGACATCAAGCAAAATAATAGGATCTTTACTTGGCACAATATAATATGTGGTGAAGATTCCATCTCAGAGAGACTGGATAGGTTTTTGATATCTAGTTTTTAGATTGGTAATAACAGAAGTGCTAGTTTTGTGATTCTGGAGGGTAGGGAATCTAATCATTGGCCTATCAAACTCTCTACTATGGAGTTAGGGCTAAAGAATAATCCTTCCTTGAAGTTTCAAAATATGTTTCTTCATGATCCTAAGCTTCATTATCACATGCAAGGTTGGTGGACCAATGACAAACCTCCTCATGGCATCGCTATGTATTCCTTTATGAAGTGGCTACAATTTTTTAAGCATATATTGAAGAGATGGAATAGACTAAATTTTGGGAACCTTTCCTTGGCTAATTTTGCGACTCTTGGAAGGGTGGAAGAAGCTTCAATGAAGATTAGAGATCAAGGACTCACAAAGGAGCTTCCCATTGAGGAATCTGAAGCTGTGAAAGACCTTGCTGAATGGGAACTGAGGGAAGAATTTTTTTGGAAATAAAAACTCGAGTAGATTGGCTTCAGGAAGGGGATAGGAACACCATCTTATTTTATAACTTAGTTAAAGCTCATCGAAATGGTAACTTGATTACCTATATTGTGAATTCTTGGGGTGCCCTACTCTCTTATTTTAGGGATATTTCAGAAGAGACTAGGAGGTATTTTTCCTCTCTTCAAGGAGGATTCCCTCTCAGATGATGAGGATGAAAAGCTTATTCTCAACTGTATTCCCTCTATTATTTCTAGAGATATGAATGAGCACTTGATGGGTTTAATTTCCCTTGAGGAGTTGGAAAATGTTGTATTCAATATGAAAAAATGGAAAGCCCTGGGTCCGGATGGATTCTCGATTGAGTTTTATTAGGATTTTTTGGATTTAATCAAATTTGATCTTCTGGAGGTGGTCCATAAGTCCCAAAATAACAAACAGATGCTAAGGGCCCTAAATGATACCTTTGTGGTGCTTATTCCCAGAAAAGAGGGAGCAAATTCTCTAGATATTTTCAAGCCTATCACTCTTTGCAATGTTGTGTATAATATCATCACAAAAATTATTGTTGAGAGGCTGAAGATATGGTTGAGAAAAATCATCTCTAAGGAGCAAGGTGGGTTTTTTGTTGGTCGACAAATCCTAGATGGGTTTGTTATTGCTACAAAATCTATTCACTCAATGGAAACTTCTAAGGAGAAAACCATGTTCATTAAGTTGGACATGGACAAAGCCTATGATCGAGTCAGATGGTCCTTTCTTCAAAAAGTTCTTACTAATTTTGGCTTTGAGGAGGAATGGATTAGATAGATGATGAATTGTGTTTCTTCTTCCTCGTTCTTCATTCTTGTTAATAATGAGTCATCAAAGCTATTTGAGGCCTCAAGGGTTTTGAGGCAAGGAGATCCTTAATATCCTCATTGAAGAGTTGTACCCTAACTTACTCCAGAATAATAATGTAGAATTAAATAATTTAGAATAAAATAATAACTCACAAAATACATGCACATAGAACACAAGAGATTTATCCTGGTTCACTCGATATGGGCTACTCCAACAAACAAGAACCACACATCCTTTTCTATTATTGTTCACCTTCTACTTGTAATTGTACATTACAATCAATATAAAGTAAACTCTTACAACCCTAAACCACAATGTGGTATTAGAATACCATGGGCACAATACCATGGGCTAAAACCACCCATACCCACCAATCACGAGAATCTCAAAAATTACTTCGAAAAAGGAGGCCCAAAAAAATTTTTGAGGGCATTACCCTCGGACCCTCGTCTAGAGGGGGGCTCTGCCCCCTCGAACCCCCTAGCCCACTCACAAGTGAGCGGTACCATCGAGGTAGGGGCCTATTGTACTATACTTCCTTTGCAAAGGATGATACATCCAACACTTATTTTTTTATCATTATGGTGGAAGGGTTGGGAATATTGCTCAAGTCTCAGGTTAGGTAGGGTCTCATTCAAGGGTGGAAGTGGGATAGTAGTTTGCCACCTCTTTCCCACCTTTAATTTGTTGATGATACTACTTTGCTGGGAGTTATCACTATCAGGGAAGCTGGCAACATTAGACAGTCTCTTGACATATATCTTGGTGCTTATGGATAATTTATTAATGAGGACAAGTCTTCTATTTTCTTCTTCAATACTCCTCTTATTCAAGCTAGGATTGCTCGCATTCTAAGATTCCATGTCGGGACTCCCCCTTCATTTATCTTGGTATTCTAATTTCATCTCATCCCCTACCTAGATCTTCTTGGCAGTCTATGCTTGATAATTTTATAAGTAAGGTGAATCATTGAACCATCATATGGCTATAATCTATAGGTAGAGTGTTGCTTTTAAAATTTATTGTTCAAGCTTTACCTATTTACAGGTGTTTTGTCAAATATCTCCCTCTCGTTTCATCAAGGATATGGATGCTTTGTCAATACAGTTTTTGTGGTCTAGAAAACTTGATCAATCTAAATAGATTTTGATTAGGTAGGATTCTATTTGCAGGTTAGTTCAAGAGGGAGGCCTTGGGTTGCGACAGGTGGCTCTTTCTAGGCAGGATTTCACTACGAAACTTTATTGTAGATGTTGTACCTCTCAAGATCATATTTGGGCTAAAATCTTATCTTGTAAATACTTGAGAGGTATTTATAAGGCTGATATCACTAGAGTCAGCTTGGTCGGTAAAGGTTCAATTATCTAGGAAACTCTAAAAAGAGGAGCTAATTTAATTAAGTAGGGTTTGTTCTAGTTTTGCAATCGAGGATCAGATGCTCTTTTTTGGGAGGATTCTTGGGATGGCCACCCTTCTATTTTGACTCAATATCCTAGGTTACATTCCCTAAGAACTTATTTCTTGGAAGCAGGCTGGTCTCGTGTGGAGGACTATAAAAAAATCTAGTATTTTGTAAATCTAGAGATGTACAAGTGTAAATATCTATTGGAATGGACCTAGGGGGGATTGGTTGAGGACAGAGATGTGCTTTATATTATTCTTATGGGGAGACCCTATTCTTTGTTGAGGGGTAAATACATTCTGGATTGGAACCCTGATTCCAAGGGAACCTACTCTATAGCCTATGGTTATCAGGTTCTTGATAAGCAAAAGTTCCTCTCTATCATATGGTGGAAAAATGAGTGGAACATATTTGCTTGGTCGAAATGTAACTTCTTTCTTTGGTTGGTAGCTTGTAATAAATGCCTTACTTAGGATAACGTGAAGAAGAGGGGATTTTAGGGTCCCTCTTTTTGTGTCCTTTATAGTAAGAATGAGGATGAATCTTCTCATTTATTTTTCCAATTCTCCCTTAATAGAGATATTTGGCACCGTTGGTGGAGATTCCAGAACCATCCTTGTTTTCATGTGCTCTCCCTGGTGGAGTTTTGGAGTAGTTTGGGCAGACCTCCAACCAAGGCCCCCTTCCTCTGGGTGGCTTGGAATTTGGGTTTTTCTTGCATCATCTAGCATATTTGGCTCAAATGGAACCATCATATATTTTAGGGTAGTAATTTTGCTATTCAATAGATCTAGCAAAGGATCCTGTGTATGGTTCAGGAAACTATCCATAGCAAATGTGACATGGACCCTCTTTTGGACTCTAAGGAGGAGAAGGTACTATAGGCCCTTGGTCTCTTTGGTATTGGTGTGAACTATTCTAGCCTTAGTAGGGTTCCTAAACTTAGAAAGAATGTTAGGAGAGATGGTAGGTTGACGTCGCCCCTATAGGAGTTTTAAAAATTAATACTAATGGGTCGTCTAGGAAAAATCCTGGACATGCTGAAATTGGCAGTGTTGGAAAATATTTTGCTAGTGTGGTTAGTTTTTTATTTTCCATTTATAAAGGTGTTCACTCCAATAATTTTATGGAATATCTTGCAATTATCGAGGCCTTGAAGAGGGGATTTTCTCTTGGCTGGTACAAGATTATCTACAAGTCCGACTCTCAAATTTTGGTTAATCTTTTAAATAGCAAAAGGGTGAAGGATGTAAATTGGTAGTTGGTCTTTGTGGTCATTTAGATTCTCAAAATGAGTGAATATTTCAAATTTATATCCTTTATGCACATTCCAAGGGAATGGAATGGGGTTGCTAATTACCTGGCCAAAAGGTCTTTTGATCTGTTGGATCCTTGGATTATCGATAACTGGGAGAGTCTCCTATCTGAGGACTCTCAACATCTCTAGGAGTTGATCCACAAGGATATTCAAACTTAATGTAGTTTTTTCTTTTTGTATTCTTTGGGTTTCGACCTTGTCTAGTGGTTTTAGCCTATTTTGTTTCTTATTTGAGTCCTGGTTGGGAGCTCAGCTATACTATGTAATCTAGAATTTTTATCAATAAATTTTTACCCCTTTGTTTAAAATAATAGTTGTAAGCTTACTATAGTTGTAAGGTCTTTGGACTCTATTTAAAAGGTCCAAGGTTCAAACCCCATTTAGTATGCGAGGACCAAGACCCCTCGTAAAGACCTATGTAAACTCATTGAAAAAAATAGCTGCAAGCTTACTGTAGTGGTAAAGGCTTTGGCCTCTCTTTGAGAGCTCCAAGGTTCAAATCTCATTTAGTATGAGGGGATCACTACTGCTCATAAAAACCTACGTAAAATCACTATAATAATAATAATAAATTCTAACATCTAAAGTTTTTTAATTTGCCTTACAAGATATATGACATGGTTGCTTGATATTCAAATACAACGGATGCAGGAGTTGTAATGTTGACAAGGCAAATGTAGAAGTATAGAGAAATGGCATACATTAAATTTAGTGATCAATCCACTTTCTATTGAAAAGCATAAATCAAATCATTATAGGTAAAACAATATCCTCATGATAAATCCAAATAAACCAAGGCAACTTGTTGTTTTGCTTAAAATCTAGGGAAGGCAATTAGCTCAGAGTCATCTAAGTAGCACATATAAGGGAAACAAAAAGACTCAAATGTACTAAAGTCGAGTTGTTTTCCAAGAGTGGTCAAAAATATCTTGTGGTAGATCCAAGACTATATGAAGTAAGCATGATGCAATGCAAAGCTAAGATGGATAAATTTTGAAAGGCTTTGGTAGTGCAAAAACTTGGAGTCAATCAATTTTTAACCTTTGCAAGGAGTGACATCAGTAAAAAATGCAATTGAGTTCAAAATCAAGCAGAAGGAGGTAGTGCAACTTTAGTCTTGCACAAAATCAAAGCAAAATTAAGTGGCACAATCTAATTATGCATAAACCAAACATGTAATAAAGATGGACTTTACATCAATATGAGCCAGGCAGAGGCCCAAAAATATGCAAAATGAACAAAATTAAAAGTTTTAAATGGATGTCACATTCATAAAGTTGGAAGAACAAAAGTTGCTCAGATCTAGACCTTGACATGTGATGATGTTAGCCAGGTCTCTCAAAATCCCAAACATGCACAATGAGACCAAAGCTAGATATTTTCATGCAAAGAACCGTTAGAGCTTGAGATGCTCAAAAATGAGAGAAGTGCAAGTTCAAAGGTTTCAAACAATGATATCAGCCAAACCATTTCAAAATCTTAGATTTTGTTACCATAGGCCCCCAAAGCAATCAAAGAAATTTGGCATTGATGAAAGTCTCGACATTAATGCAAGAAGTACCTAGAGATGCACCCTCCATCCAGTTCACCTTCACCCAAGCTATAATTACCTCAATGCTTACCAACTGTTTAAACCAAAGCCATGAGAGCTCGAAAGCAACAACTCAGATATATAGTTGCAGTGGCCAAATGATTGTAGAAGGTAATAATTGTAGATCGATGGGTCTAAAAAAGGAATACAAAAGTTGTAAAGAGATGAAGGATCTTAGATCCACCATGTCAGTAGAAAAATGTGAAAGTGATCCACTTATAGAAACATCCTAGCTAGGCTATTTCTATAAAAGACTTGTAACAACCATTGTAAATATTCTGTTGTAAGATTAAAAAAGAAACCTATAAATATCTCAATGTACCCCATAATGAAGGATCAATTATATAGAAATTTTCTTTGGTGCATTTTGTATAATATTTGCTAATTAATGGAAAAGTGAAAGTTGTTTGGCCTCCATTGCAATTGTGATTATAGGTTTTTATGAATGAATGGTTATGTTTTAAGTCATTTTTGTTACACTTATGATTAGTTTATTCTGCTAAAGCAAATTTTGTTCTTTGGATCACTCTTGAATTACTTTGCATTAAGTCTTTGGAATGATTAAAATATATATTTGTAGCTGGATGAACTGTATTGTGCATTTGACAATGGCTGGTCTATTAGGCTTCATTGGAAATTAATTAGATTAGACTTTTGTATAGTGAGTGTCCAATGTTATTAAGCTATACATCACCCATATTGTATCAATTTCTCTAAACTCTTATTCCTTTCTAACCCTTCCATTTCTCACTTTTATCTTAAACCCCTATTTTGATTTTATAAGTTTTCCAAGGAGTTGACCTTCTCTAGAGGTTGAACTAAGAGAAATCTTAGTCATCCAACATTGGCTAAATTCTAGGGCACTCTTCATAGACTTAGGCAATTTTTACACCAATAGTTTATGGCTTACCTAGCGGGACCATTCTTTCTATTTGTTGCATGTACGCAAAGGACTCAAGATTTGGTGAGTAGTCTTGACCTCATAAGTGGAGAATGCATGTTCACCTAGAGAATCCAATGGTAAAAAAACCAAAGAGATCAATGTCTTTGTTGGTAACTTAACCAAGAGGAACCCAAAGGAAAATGTAGGATGCTATTATCATTAAGAGGTTCTCATTCAGTTAACCATGGTTAGACAAGCCTACTCTACTTGTAATAGTGTTAGTCTCCTCGATATCCGAGTCCTCCATGAAAAACCTAAGGATACGTTAAAATATTTGACCATTTATGATGGTAGTTAAAATACAACTTATGAACACTATCGATATGTAGTCACATTATCCACCACATATAATATTTCTTTGAAGGTATAATGGCCATATTATTGGTTCAATCCTTTCAAGGCAAAGTATTAGTATGGTATCATTTTGAAGAAGACAAAATCATTACAACCTGGGTGAAACTAGCTGAATCTTTCATATCTAATTTTGATGACCTCGAAGATCCATTTTTCCCACTCACCCAATTTTCCTTCATTCAAATAGCTCCCTATGAAAGCATACATTACTAACTTTAATATTTGGTTCAAGAGAACTTGGAAAAAATCCCCCAAGAAATATGCCCATATCATGCCCAAGAATATATTTACTATATCCATACCTTTGACCCTGAATTGAGTCTTCTAATTTAGTATTCCAACAATTTTTTTCCCATAGATTTTTCAAAAGAATATAGTGGCAGAAAATATGATTATCACAACCAAAAAACTTCCTCCTAGAACCACCATATGGAAAACCTTTCAAGATCATCTAAGTAACTCGCAAGTCCAATTTCCAAGAATATCCCATCCACTGCATAATGAGACATCAAAATCATATTCATCTTGTCCATCCATGAAAAAATGCACTCCTATTGTATCGATGTCACAATTTTGAACAACACAATAGTTGAAAGCCTTAATTCACCAATTGATTAGAGAACTTAATAGGGCTAAAAGGTGACATATTGAAGCAAAATTCCAAAGTAGGTATATATCATAAGATAAAAGAATGTGTAATAGTGACAGATGTAGACAAGAAGAATTTCATGTTTCAACTATGTGCAACTTTTCATTGTTCAGGAAAAGTTATAAATATGATAGTTGTCAACCTTATTTCCATTCAAAGATAACTCTAGCAATGGAAGATGTGGTAGTCCTTACAATAAATTTAGAGAATTTCTTACCAAGAGAAAGAATTCCAAAAAAATATTTAGAATATATGGATAAAGAGTTCAACATTATCCCAACATGAGCTCATGATTGAAACATCAAAAATTGGATAAATGAAGAACAAGACAAAGAAAAAGAGTTGGAACAGGTATCTTGTTCACAAAAAAATCAACAATAAAGTGGAATCCTAAAGCCACATTCTAAAACATCAATTCCAAGAACAAGGTAGTTAAATCAACAAAGGGTTAAAACCTACCAAAATTTATATTTTTTGACCATAAATCAGATACAAAGAGCGGGCATAGCTAAAAAATATCGAAGTTTGTTCATATTATCAATCCTAGAACCAAAATCATCAAATGAAGCAAGAAATTACCCCACAATAAAGGTAAAAGGTCTGAGGAAATATTTATTGGTGTCTAAGTGTGTGGATTTGGACAAAATAGCATTGAAAGGATAAGAAGAAAAAAATAACCCCTAAAATTTGACAAGTAAGCAATCATTGTTAAGCATGAAAAAATATCAGCTTCATTCTATTTATCTATTTGGTTGGAAGGTTGGATACTACATAATTGCATTATAGATCTGAAAGTTGACACCACAATTATGTCCCAAGAAATCTACAATAATATGGGATTATATTATACCCTATTAGATCCTAGGCCACTATATTTTAATGGAACATGAATCAAGGTAGTTGGTCTCATAAGAAAGGTCTCAATATTGTTACTTGGGTGTCTAGATCTTGCACCGCTTCAAGATGTGACCATTATACATATACCTCCCTTGTTTAGGATATATTTATCTAAAGAATATTTGAAGCAATTAGGATGATACCTAGTCTCAAATCATAGCCACATAGTCATTCCTTACACACAAAAGTTAGTATGAATATCTAATGAAGAGCTCAAGCCTAACCATATAGAAAGATATGAGGAACAAAGGGAAATTCTTAAAAAAAAACCCAAAGACACATATATAGAGGTATTTGATTGGCAAAAAGAAATATAGAACATGATGTGTCATAGATTTACATAGAATAACCATAATTTCAAAATAAAATTGTCAAGTCTAGAAGCACAACCAAATATAAAACTTGATCATGAGCCTTTACAAAGTTTGAAGAATCATGGGTTGTAGTAAATTGGTTGGAATATTAAGGTAATTCCTCAAGAAGCCAACATATGATAGAAGAATGTGATACGATAGATTCATAACTAATTATAGGTATGCTTCTCAAAACTCTACAAACGACTATTGTTGATTTGACACACAAGAAAATGAAGCCTTGTGATTTGTTTCATCCAAAATAATCATCTGTGTTAATTTCCAATATTCTATGCTAGTTAATCTTTAGAAATGGATGACCTCTTGAGCCAGATCAAAGTGAAGGTCTAGTTGATATAAGCTATGAGTTCCAAGAATATTATGAGAGAGTGAAGCTTAATTTCAACACTATATGGTCCGATCATTGTAGATTTTGTGAAGAAAGTTAAAATCTATTTTCAATAACATGAAGAAGCACACCATAATTTTGTGTAAAATAGCTAGCATGTAAATAAAAACCATAGCAAGTAGATATTTATAAGTAATAAGGTTGATTGGCCAAAGGAGGTATAACAACACTTCTAAAGTCATGCTTTGGAAAGAAACTGGGCAACTCACATGTAAGAGGGTTTTTGAAAATAAAATAGGATTATATGGGATGTTGAGTCAACTACATCAATAATACCTTCTACTAAAAATGGGTAAATGACAGGTCAAAGAAGAAAAATATAGATTTGATGATAGAACAATAAGTCCCTTCCAAGAGCTATATAAGGCAACCCTCACTCTTTGATAATTCAAGAAGTTGATGGGATGGATCTAAAAAAGTGACCTTAGTTTGATAAGAAATATTGTTTAACCAAATCTAAGGGTTGTTCATAATTACATGCTTCAAGGTGTACCCTCAAAGACATGTAACTATGAACACTCTTTAAACTTGACCAAATTGGAATTATTCTAAAACTATGGAATAGAGAAGGCTTCATTGTTCTTTCCTTATTTTTGTTTGAGCAGTTGTTACAAGCAAGACAAAGATTGAAACAAGGACTAAATAACAATGAGGTAAGAAAATAGAGCTAAGAGTTGAAAATGAGCTTAAAATATGTTCATAAGGAAAATGTCTCCATCCTAAGGTATCATTCCTTCCACACCCCTTTGTCATAATATCATGCTCCTAACCACCATATCATTTCTTCATACATATCATTCTATCTTCTAAATTACCCTAGGCACTCTATTTTCATCCACTGCCTATTCTTCCTTCTCTTTTGACTCTATAACCCAAAGGATAAGATAGATAGATTTGGAAAGTTTTAAAAGGTACTCTAATGCCAAATAAATACACACCAATAAAAGAGATGACACATAAAGTTTGTTGCATGATACTTCGAGTGCTTGATGATAAAGTAGACATAGGGCAACTAAACTAGAAGTATACAACTAGCAATAAACTATTGAATGATAAAAAAGATGTATTCAAGCAAACCTCCTGCACAAGCTCTAGAATTTTCAAAAATAGTTCCAGTTCAAAAGGTGGCATCTTGCAATTATTACAATGCTTAGCAGATATAGCTTTCTTCTCAGCTTTATATAAGCCTATGAAGGGACAAGCTAAAAAATAATTTTGAGTATACTGGTCCCAACACAACCATGTGCACCCTTGGAGCCTTGAGATGCTATGCAAGTTCTCATGGCATTGAGGAGAAATTTCTATGAAATTCTATGAAGAAAAAGAGAATGCAAAGCAATAAAAGACTCTAGCCCACAAGTGCTTGGAATATTTACCTAAGGCAGTTTGCCTAGGTCTAAAACAACTTTTAGCTATGATAGACTATGCTCATGGAAATATCATTTTCATAGGGGATACCGATATGTAGGTATCTTCAATTCTTATTCATTCTTCTTTCCTTCCTATATTACCCTTTGTCCAACTTAATTATGTTATCTATTTGAATATCTCTCCATTACCTCTAGTTGGTACGTTTCCCAACATCTTTGCATTTCTTGCTTCTTGTATTCTTCTTACCCCAATTTCTTATTTAGTATTTCTTCTATCCATTAATATCACAAGCCATACAACTCCTTAAATACCCCATTTTGGTCATCTTATCTGCTAGCTCATTTTATTCCTTATAACTCTATACCCTAAGAATAAGGCCATCTAGGTTAATCCTTTTTTACAAATATAAAATCCTAGGTGGCACCAAGAATGTAGGTAAAAATAAATACCCTCATGATAAATCCTAATAAGCCAAGCTAGCTTTTTTTTGCTTAAAAACTTGCTATGGTAGTTAGCCTAGAGTCATCTAAGTAGCACATACAAGGGAAACAAAAATATTTAGATGCATTAAAATCAAGTTGTAGGCCTTGTGGTAGAACCAAGGCCAGAATAAGTAATCAAGCATGATATAATTTAGATCTAAGATATATCAAATCTAAAAGGATTTGATAGTGCACAAACTTGGAGTCAATCTAACCTTCGTGAGGAGGGATATCAACAAAAGATACAATTGAGTCCAAAATCAAGCAAAAGGGGATAGTGCAACTTCAATATTATAAAAAACTAGAGCAAAATAAAGTGGCGTGACCTAATTATGCATAAATATAGACATGCAACTATGGACTTTACATCAAAAATAACGAGGTAAAGGCTCAAAAATATGCAACATAAAAAAAATAAAAAGTTCCAAAGGGATGCCACATGCATAAATTTAGAAGAACAAATGTTGCACATATTTAGAACTTAACAAGTGATGATGTTAGCTAGGTCTCTCAAAATTTTGAACATGCACACCAAAGCTGAAAATTTTCATGCAAAGGCCATTGGAGCCTAAGATGCTCAAAATCAATATAAGTACAAGTTCAAAAATTTTAAACAATTAGGCCAACCAAATCATTCCAAAAGCCTAAATTTGGTACCAAAGACCCCCAAAGTAATCAAATAATTCTTGCATTGACTTGATATTAATGTAATATTTACCCATAGATGTGTGCTCTACCCAACATCCAAATAACCTTCATCAAATCTATAATCGCATTAGTGCTTGCTAGCTATTCAAACCAAAGTCGTGAGATCTCAAGAGCAACAACTCTAACAAGCAATTGCAGTGGCCAAATTATTGTAGAAGGTAATAATTACAAATCAATAGATCTAACAAAGGCATACAAAATCTGGGATAAGATGAAGGATCTCAAACTTGCCTTGTCAATAGAAAAATATGAAAGTGATATCCACTGCTAAAAATATCCTAGATAGGTTGTTTCTATAATAGACCTATAACAACCATTGTAAATATTTTGCTGCAAGATTTAAAAATGTGCCTATAAATATCTCAGTCTACCCCAGAATGAAGGGTCAGTTTTGTAGAAATTTTCTTGGGTGCATGTTGTATAATCTTTGTTGATTAATGGAAAAGTGAAAGGTTTTTGACCTCCATTGCAATTGTGATTATAGGTTTTTATGCATGAATGGTTATGTTTTAAGTCATTTTTGTTACACTTATTATTAGTCTATTATGTTAAAGTGAATTCTGCTCTTTGGATCACCATTGGATTGTTTTTCATTAATTCTTTGGAATGATTAAAATATGCGTAGGTGGATGAAATTTGTTGTGCATTTGACAATGGTTGGTCTATTAGGCTTCATTGGAAATTAATTAGATTAGAATTTTTTGTAGTGAGTGTCCAATGCTATTACGCTATACCTCATCGATATTTTATCAATTTCTCTAAACTATTATTCCTTTCTAACCCTTCTATTTCTCACTTTTATCTTAAACCCCTATTTTAATTTTATAAATTTTCAAAGGAGCTAGCCTTCTCTAGAGGTTGAACTAAGAGAAATTTTAGTCATCCAATGTTGGCTAAAGTCTAGGGTGCTCTTTGTTGGAATATATTACATTATTTGGTACATGTCAATGAACCATATTGGTACAAAATTAGATTAGGTGTGTGTCTTATATTAGAGTGTGAGTTTATTTTTCATGTAATGTAATAATGTGCTAGAAATGCACAAGTGTCATGTAATTAAGTGTGCAAGTATTGTGAGTATGGATTTGCACAAGTGTACATTATGTAAGAGTGCACATGTGTCCTTAGAATAGGAAAGTGAAGAGTTTCAAAGAAGAGTGAAGGTCAAGAGTGCTTCATATGAAGAGTCACATACTATTATATATTTGTGATAAAGCATTGTAATTGGTATAAAAAATGCATAGCACATAGCATGCATTAGTAGACCTTTATTCTATATCATTTTTAGTATTTTTGTGAGTATTTTTCATGTGATTATTCTATGAGTATTTATGAGTTATTCTAGTTTCATTATTATCTTTATTGATTTCTTTATATTGCAACTTTATTTCAATCTTGTAATTACTTTCTTGTTATATTTACATTAAGTGTTAGGCCTCAAAAGCTATCAGTGGTATTGGAGCCATCACAAGTTTACTTGCACAATTTTTTAAGATTTGAAAATAGTATAAGGATATTTCCACTGTCTAAGGAAAGACCAGTGAAGTTGAGTACATTACCACTAGATAAGAAAAACTAGTGAAGACAAGTATTTCCACTATGTTGAAGAAAAATGAGTGAAGGCAATAGTTAATAGCACTAGGTTGAAAGACAACCAGTGAATATTAAAGATTCAATATTAAAAAGTTTTAGATAGATTGAATTTACGTATTCCAAGAATAAATTCAAAATAGAAGGCAATCTATAGCAATAGTTTTAGGTCTTGAAGATAGACCTTGATATTGATAAGAGTTTAGAGACTCTAGAAGAGAAGTCCCATTGAAGGTAGATTCAGAGACCCAAGAAGAAGGTCCTACTAAATATTAAAGATAGAAGAAATAAGACTTCAATACAATAGAGAGTCTTGAGGATAGTCCTAGCTAAAGGAAAACACATAGCACATCAAAGACAACATACTAGTAGTCCACATTGGATAACAAAGAAACCAAAGAATTTAGGACAACAAAAGAGCAAGGTAGTATTTGGAAATAAAAGAGTGAAGACCACAAGAGCAATATTGAAAGTGAGTGAATGCCACAAAGGCAATATTGAATGTGTTTTAATGTCATAAGGACAACATTGAAGAAAAATAGTATTTGAAATCCATAAGGGATGCATTAAAGGAAAGAAACAACAAGCATAGAAGCAAATACCACAAGTTTAGAAGTAAAGAAACAGGGACAACAAGTTTATATAATGCAAGACAATTTTCATAGTATTTCCACAAGAGAGTGAAGCATCACAATAGCATCACAACAAGAAGAATAAAATCTATAAAAGGCAGCATATTTAGTCAAGAAAAATATTAAAATCTAGAACATTGAATATAGAGAAATAGATAGAGAAGAATTTCAAGATACAAAAAGGAGTTTTACAAGATATGGGACAATCGTTGCTATTTGATGACAAGCCCATAAGGTACTATTGAAACTTATTTAAGAAGATTCTAGTAAAATCATATGGATGGAAAGTATCTTGCCAAAGTTGAAGCATAGAGATCAAAGAACAAAGAGTTTTAAGGTAGAGTTGAAGGTTGATAGAGATCACCTTTGGATAGTAAAAGAGAAAGTAGTAATTCAAGATAAAAGATAACATACATAGCAATGCTAATCTATCATGACCTACCTTAGCAACTAATAGACTATGTATTGATGAATGACTATTTGATGCCTAGTTGTGATGCATTTGGATGGTTATGCAATGTTTATATTGATTTATCTTTGAGGAATATGGTATTGCTGATGTATTTTCGATGTGCAAGACCAGGTACACTCATGGGTGAAAGAGGTAGAATTGACCACTAAGAATGTGGTACTTGAAAATGGAGATGATGATTAATGCAACTCAGGGTAACATGAATGACTACCCTCATATAAGCATGCATTCTTTCTTTTGAGGTGATTATCGATGATCCAACCATCTAGAGCTGAAGTTGGTAACCTAGAAGTTACTATAAGTCCTTGGCTAGGATAGGTGATTGGGTTTACGATAAATCACCCACCTTGTTTGATGCATTTAATTGCTTGCTTTTGTTTACTTGTGTGTTTTTGTGTAAGTGGGCTTGGGGTAGAATCCCCTTTGGAAGGGATTAATAGACATAGAGGCTCTATTCACCCTAGGCCACTTGAATACCATACTAATGTTTAATATTAGTATAGGTATTTTATTTAAACTAATCAAAATAAGAAATGATTAATGACTTTTATGGTTTGAATTAAATTGAATTCAATATTATAAATATTAATGCTTTAAAATTCTATTTAATTCTCTTTTACCTTTTTGAATAGATAAAGAAACGAATAGCTTTATCCTTTTATAAATTGAATAAAGAAATGAATAACTTTATCCTCTATAAATTTGAGAAATAAAATAAAGAAAACAAATGGATTTTCATTTAAGGCAAGATATTTGGAAAAAGGGAAAGAACCATTTTAAATTCAAATATCTCCTTTGTGGTTTCCTTGGGTAAGCATAGCATAACTTCTGGTAGATGGTATTTATGTCAAAAATGGGACTTTGGGGCTGGGGTAGATGATTTCCCCATGTTAAGAGGGTGAAGAAAAATATGAAGGGGGATTATTTTTCCTCTTGGAGACTGGAAGTGATGAAGAAAGAACAAAGGAAGGAGCCTACACTTGAAGGAGATATTTGTTGCAAAAAGGATCCAAATTTGGGGAAATATTCTTGACCAACTTTATATTCTTGTATGATGCTTTTGATTTGTGTCGACCTTTATTTTTGCAAGAGAAAAACTTTATATTATTGTATTATGTTGTTGGTTTGTGTTAGCCTTAGACTTGCTAAATAAAGCTTTACGATCTTTTATTTGTTATGCTTTTGGCCTAATTTTTTTGGCCTATGATGTTGACATATATCTCCTTACTTCAAACCCATCATAAACCCCCTATTACCATGCTCTTCATGTCGATTTGAATGGTATTTGATGCTTAAAAATATGTCTAACATGTGATTGTCCCTCCCCTAAACCTCTCATCCTCCAATGATGTAAACCTAGTTGCTTTCCTGGTTGAGCTAGTTCATCATCATCTAACCATGAAGGGTGATTTATCCATTTGCATTAAGTTGATCTTGGGTTCCTTTAAGCACCCTACCATGGTTTGTAGGTCAGGTTTTACAACACTCTATCATAGGGAAGGTTGGTAGTAAATCCATCATTGTCACTTAATTTGATTTTTCCCTTAAGGTTTAACCTTAGGGAGGTGAATTTAAAATAAGCCTCTCATTGTCCTCACACTATCGCAAAGTGGAAACTCTATGTATGGAATGGTGTGAGTGAGGGAAGGCCATTTTAGCCTTTCCTGTACATTATCCCACATGGGATATGCCCTGGTTCTCTAGGTGCTTAAGGGGAGCTAGCTTACCCTATTGAATCAACCACATGAATGTGGTCGAGAAGGCCATTCCATGTGGTGGGACACCCTATGCCATTTGGGGGCACAAATGTGGCCTTCACCTTTGTGATACATGGATTGTTTCTTATGGTTGACCATTGACTTTGTTGTTATTTATGCTGAGTCAATTGTCGTGCGGTCACCTATGTATCACCTAATTGATGGGTTGTAAAAACATTTTGTAATGCTATTTAATTTGGTTTATATCCCATATTCTATATGTGGGTGTGCCTAGGTACCACTTATAGGGGGATCCATCCTTGTTGGATGACCACTAAGCAATGGTCATGAAGGCCACCACTTGGCAAGGGTTTTTACGCTAGTAGTCGACATAGTTAGTCGATCTACCACTGATGTGTAAGAGTTGTTTGTAGTTTTACTACTATCTTCTATGGTTAGGGTTGTTTGTTGACTCATGAACTACCTGATCCACCTATGTTTGATCATTGATCGATCGAGTGGATTGGAAAAAAAATTAGTGAAACCCCCTTTTATTTTGTGGAACTTTTATTAATTAAATTGGAGGGAGGTTTCTTGATATAAGTCTAATGCTCCAAATTGAAAGAAATATATCTTCTTTAATAAGTACTTAATTGGTTAAAAGTATGGGCTTTTAACTAATTAGAGGAAATGGGTTGATGTTGAGTTTACTTTAAATTGGAAGAATGACATTCCATTTTGAATGGTTTTTTTTAATAAGTACTCTAATTGGTTAAAAGTATGGGCTTCTAACTAATTAGAGGAAATGGTTTTTATGTTTAGTTTATTTAGAAATGGAAGAATGATATTTCATGTAGAATGGTATTATAAGTATTTAATTAATTAAGGGTATGGGACCTTAATTGATTAAATAAATGGTTTTTGTGAAATTATTTAATTAGTTAA
Source organism: Wollemia nobilis (assembly GCA_028583015.1). Classification (NCBI taxonomy): domain Eukaryota; kingdom Viridiplantae; phylum Streptophyta; class Pinopsida; order Araucariales; family Araucariaceae; genus Wollemia; species Wollemia nobilis. The sequence continues at coordinate 4,702,763 of JAQPPZ010003645.1, read as the reverse complement.
GAGTTATGGGACCTTAATTGATTAAAGAAATATTTTTTGTATAAGTATTTAATTGGTTAAGGTTATGGGACCTTAATTGATTAAAGAAATAGTTTTTGTGTAAGTATTTAATTAGTTAAGGGTTATGGGACCTTAATTGATTAAAGAAATGGGTTTGTATGGATATTTAAGAGTATGGGCTCTTAATTGGTTAAAGGAAATGGTTTGTGCATTAAAATTATGGACATTTGATTACTTTAAGGAAGGTTTATTGAATTTCTCCATGCTTGATAAATGATAAATGACCTTCATTCCTAAAGGATAAAATGAATCTCCTTTTATGATGAGATAAAGAATGGATGTGGGAAATTATGGGGTTTACTTCTAATGTTTTGAGTGAATGATTTATGAATAAATGCATTGAGTAGTTTGTATAGTTGCAATTTGGCATCCAAGTTATAAATGCACCTATTTCTTAAGTCATTTAGTAGATGCATGCTTCATAAGATCCATGAGTTGTCATGATCCCTTACCACCATCAATTGAGCAATGGAGAAATGAGAAGGACCAAAGAGAACACTAGATCCGAGACTTTGGCCTTTGACATATTATAGTGAGGAATTTGTATGGAAACTTATCAAGGAGTAATATCCTAGTTGGATAATGTTGTAAATACCTTATTCTTTTAAAGTATAGAAGTACTTTTGCCATACTTGAGTTATGTAATGATTTAATATATAAATGAAATATGTATCTCTTGCTTGTATTTATAAAGAATCTATGATGTAGTAGTTTCATAAACTATTCTATTTATTTATTATTAGTTAGAATCTTGATATATTATTTAAGTACCTTCTTTGATGTTATCATAGATGTTATCCAATGCCTATTTAAGTAGATAGACTTAATCATATTCTTCTAAAGAAAGAAATATTAGAAGATCTTAATTATTTAATGTAGTTAGATGATTAGAATTGATATCTAAATATGATTATGCTTATGTATTAGAAGTAGAGAAATAAACGTAAGGGATCCCTTATGAAGAAAATTCAGATAACCTTGATTAAATATTTCTTCTAAAACCTAAACTAGATAGATTTGCAAAGCATCAAGTAGATTTAAACAAACTTGGTTATCACTAGGAGTGGTGAAAGGAGTAAGTTAGCTCATCATTGGGATGAGACTAATAGCTTACTTTGTATTATGCTTAGTACACCTACATAGACAAGCTTATGTATGGTGTAGTGATGGGCATACCCTTTTGATAGACAAAAAGGGATAAGTTAGCTCATTTGTAGGATGAGACTAATAGCTTATTCACAATACACTTAGTATACCTACACAAACAGGCTTATGTATGGTATAGGGATGGGTGTATCCTTTGGTAGATTAAGGAAGGGGATAAGTTATCTCATCTATAGGATGAGATTGATCACTTATTCGTAATACATGTATACCTACACAAAAAAGCTTATATATGGTATAAAGATGGATGTATCCTTTGGCAGATTAAGGAAGGCGATAAGTTGGCTCATCATGAATATGAGATGAATATATTAGAACATTATATTAGGTTAGATAAATTCGTAGTGACATGCACTAGTTAGGGATATGTAAATCCCTCTCGAGTATATATTTGTATAAAAAAATATTTTCTAGTTAGTTAGTTAGATTTCCAGGTCGTTACATTTGGTATCTAAGCTCTAGGTACGATGGACTAGATGCTTCCATGTAATGTGCTAAGGATTCAAGTATATTCCTATTTAGGCCTATGCTTAGTTCTTAATCTAAAGCCAGGAAAACCTAGTATTGCTAAAATTACAGAGTTGATTCTAGGAAGGGTAGCTCATTTCAATACGATACCTTGCATATAGTAAGTATGGCCATTATTAATGGACTTAGATGATAGTTTTTAAAGTAACACTCTATGTAGAGTGAGGGTGGTCTTAGTATAAAAAATTTGTGATTAGCTTATATGGATGACACATTTATCTAGTAGTTATTATTATGATTTATGAAAGGAACTATAACCTAACGTATTATTCTTTATTCTATGTGACCAGGATAATGACAAAAAAGACAAGAGGGAAGTCTATTCCACCAAATAGACAAACCTATCAATATAATGTTGAGGGAAGAGCCTAGGATGAAGCTTTATGAAATTCTAGAAGAAATGTGGAGAACCTCACTACGGTTGTCACACCATTGTAGGAAAAAATAGATCAACAAAAACAATTACTAAAGACCCTAGCGAACCAGGATTCACAAGCCAGGAATTTAGAAGTTAGACAAGCTAGTGAAAAAATTGTTGAAGAGTGAGATGCAAGAGCTCTACTAGAGATAGAACTGGCCAAATACATAAATAATGTTCATACCCCAAAATTCAATGGAGAGGGAGAAGGTGATGCAGTCAAAGCCTGGCTAAGGGAACTAGAAATATACTTCATAATGAAGAACTACTCTTTTGGGACTTGAATATTTTTGGGTAACACTACATCTACAAGGGGTTGGATTAGAATGGTGGGAAAACTTCCAAGAAGAGTGAAAAATCAAAGCAATTGATTTAAAGTGGAAGGATTTTGTTACAATCTTCAAAAAGAGATTCCTTATAAAATATTTCTATGCATCAATGATTGAGGAATATACTAACCTTTAGCAAGGGACCAAATCCGTTGAGGTATACTACAAGAAGTTAGGTTGTTGAAATATGTGTCCACTTATGATAAAAAGATGAATATTCACAAATTTATCTTAGGAGCAGAACCTAAGATTAAACATGAAGTAAACATGCATGAACCAAAAACACTACAAAAATCCAGTGTAACCGGGTTCTCACACCCACTTAGTTGGGTTCGCGAACCCGCACCTGCACCCACACCAGGTTCGCGGGTTCACGGGTTCACGATCGGGTATAGATGGGTCGAATCCTATCCAAAACCTATTAGTCAGGGTTCATATTTGACCAAAACCTGTCAGTCAGGGTTCAGCGAAGCCGAACCTTGTGGTCAGTCAGGGTTCACCCAGTCGAACCCAACCCGGTTTGGGCATTAACATAGGAAAAAATGTTATTATTATTATTATTAAGGTGGGCTCAACCACATCCAGCCCATATGAGCTTAAAAAAATTATTAAAAAAAATTAGAAAACATTTTAATTTTTAAAAAAGTTTAAACTTTAAAGTATTATAAATTATAATTTTAAATTTATTATAAAGTTTTTAATTTAATAAAGGCGTATACTATTAAAAAAAACAGATATACGAGAGATATACGATATACAAGAGGTATAATAAAGTTTTTAATTTAATAAAGGGGTATACAGATTTTGAATGTCTAGGAGAGATATACGAGGGTATAGATTCCATATGTGAGAAGATTAAATCCATTACCGATTTTAAAGATGTTAACTTGTACCCTCAATTACAGATAATATTTCATTGGATGTGGAATGCCCTCAACTCACTTCACATGGGAGCTTATGCTTTTAACCCGAAGTGGTATGATGTAGAAAAAATAAGGAAGAGGGCACCAAATTAGGATCTAGAGGTGACTGCAAGGTTTCTACAGGCAGTTAAGGACATATATGGCATTGGATAGGAGGCAGCAGAGTTAGAGAGTAGTTTTCATAATTTTTTTGTGCATGAGGTGCATTCCAGTCTATTGAGGCCTTATATGACAGCAGTTTGAAGAACCCAATATTTTGGTGGGCATTGCACTGACATGGGATGCCATAGTTGCAGCGACTAGCATGTCATTTGTTGTCTCAGGTGGCTAGTTCCTCAGCTTGTGAGATAAATTGGAGTACATATAGATTTATCCATTTAGTTAGGAGAGGTCGATTAGAGGCGAGTAGGGCAGATAACCTCATGTATGTCCATGGTACTCTTTGACTCATGTCTCATAGGGACAAGGGTTATATAGAGGGTCCTTTTGCACATTGGGATGTAGTTCCTGATGACACCAGAGATGATAGTAGTTGTGATGGCTTTTTAGATATACCACCATTAGATCCACAGGAGGAGGGCCTAGAAGATGATGATGAGGAATATGACGAATGAGAGTCAAATATCAGATATTTGATGTTATCTTTGTACATGTCCACTACTATATAGTATATTGTTATCTCTTGACTCTTTATGACTTGACATCGTGTCATTTGTTTACATGAATATGAAATATCATATATCAATATGTTTTTATGATGTCATATTTAAATATTTATTATTTTGTAGTGTGTATGAATGATTTATTTTATTTCACAATGTGTATGATTTATTATTTATTTAAATATTTCACGATGTGCATATTTATTTTATTTTTAAATTTTTTTGATAAATATATATATATATATATAAATTAAAAACTAGCCACACCCGCACTCGGCGAACCCTATTTTTGATAGGGACTGCACCCGCGATTCCCGCCACACCCGCACCCCCGCACCTAGTAACCTTGCAAAAAGCTTATGAATTGGCTTAGAAAGCATAATATCATCTCCAATTTAACCATGCAGTTTTATCTGAGCAATATTGACAATTGCTTAGAAAGAGAAATAGTGTTGGTTTCATGAAGTGGGAAGGAGAAAAAAACCAAAAGAGTAAAATCTTTCCAAAACCTAAAAGAAGGAATGATAGGAAGCAAGAAAAGTTTAGAAAGAATTTCCAAAGGATGAACAACAAAAACAACAATAACAAACCTCAACCTTAGAAGCAACCAAATTTTATAGCAGTGGATAAAACTAAGGAAAAAAGTAAGGAGTACACCTAGGAACCAATTGGGTACTACAATTGCGGAGTTTTGCACTATGCTAGTCATTGTCCACATCAACCAGGATCGAGTACATCTATTGCAAAAGGAAAAGAACCTACCCATAGGATTTACGCTATGACCAGAATCCAATACTTGGAAGGGCAAGCCACCCCATTACTTTTAAGGGGTAATATTTTTAATAAAGAAGAAAATATTTTAATTTATAGTGAAGCTACAAATAGCTTTATTTCTTCTAGTATAGTTAAGGATATACCAGAAATACCAAGATATTTGGCACAAGGGTGGAAGGTTGAGTATGGTTTTGGATAAACCTACTTAGTGGATCAATGTTTTCCTATAGAAAAAATTACCCTAACCAATGATTCTATCGTAGGATACCTTTATGTAGTGTTGTTACATGCCTTCGATATCATTTTGGAAATGGGCTATTTGCAGGCTCACAAAAACATAATCAATTTCTAGGATAGGTGGATAGATTATTCTAAAAAATACAAGGGAATATTAAGGATCCATAGTGACCAAGGATATTTTAAACCCCGGTTTCTTTCCACTATGTAACTAAAGAAAACCATTAAGAAAGGGAGGATGGTTTAAGTGGTAAAATTCAATAAAGTCGAGAAGGATCAGAAGGAAGAAGTATTTAGAAAAAACACCCAATTTTACAAGAATTTAAGAATGTATTTCCCAAATACCTACCTGGACTTCCTCCTGTACGTGAGTTCAATTTTAATATCAAGCTAACACTAGGAGCAAAATCTATCCATAGAGCTCCTTACAGGATGAATCCTATAGAGATGCAAGAGTTAAAGGTACAACTACAATGGTTGTTAGAAAAGGGACTAATAATGCCTAGTGTGTCACCACGTGGTGCATTGATGCTCTTAATTAAAAGTAAATATAGTTAATTATGGTTATATATTGACTAAAGAATGCTCAACAAAGCAACCATCAAGAATAAGTATCATTTACCTAAGATTGAGAACTTGTTCGATCAATTGAATGATACCATGATATTTATAAATATTGATCTAAGATCATAGTATCATTAATTAAGGATACGAGATAACACTCATAAAATGAAATTAAAAACTAGATATAGGTATTATGAATTTACAGTCTTGCCCTTTGGGCTGACTAATGCCCTAGCCATATTCATGAACTTAATGAATAGTGTATTCAGGAGATATCTGGACCAGTTTGTCCTCATATTTTTAGATAAAATTATAATATATTCCTAGGATAGAAAAGAATACGATGGGCACCTTAGAATTGTATTGGAGTTGTTAAGAAATAATCAACTTTTTGGGAATCTATCGAAAAGTAACTTTTATGTCTCTAAGGTATGATATCTAGAACATATAATATCTATCGAAGGAATTGTAGTGGATCCAAAAAAGATTGAGATCATTTTAAATTGACTACCACTAACCAATGTGTCTGAAGTATGAAGCTTCATGGGTATGATGGGCTATTATATATGACATGTGAAGGTTTAATCCAAAATAGTCGCTACCATAACCAATCTCCAAAAGAAAGAAAAGGAATTTAAGTGGACGTCTAAGTGTGAATCTACTTTTGCATTGCTTAAACAAAAACTCACCATGACACCAATCTTGAATATTCTAAATCCTCAAGAAAACTTCTCAGTATGCATTGATGCATCACTAGAAGGGTTAGGAGGAGTGCTTTCACAAGATGAATTAGTCGTAGCATATGCATCAAGGAAACTTAAGAAACATGAAGTTAACTATGCTATGCATGATCTAGAGTTGGTAGCAGGTATGCATGCTCTAAATATTTGGTGTCATTACTTGGTTGGAAGACCCTTTGAGTTAAGAACTAACCATTAAATCTTGAGATACATATTTACTTAACCTATTCTCAACGCAAGGTAGAGAAGATGGGTTGATTTTTTAGCTAAATATGACTTTGATATTGAATATATCAAAGTAAAATAAAATAAAGTGGTTGATGTCTTAATCAAAGAAGGCACATAATAGCTTTGACCTGGAGCCATGTAAATTTATTAGACCAAGTCAGGAAGATGCAATTTGAGGATGAATATTGCAAAGAAATTCAAGTCAAAATAGGGATAAATCCTAAATAAAATAAGGATTTTGACATGAAAGATGGTCTTTTATGCTATAAATATAGGATCATACCAAAAATGGGTGATCTAAGAAAACTGATCATGCAAGAAGCACATACATCCCCTTACTCTTCTCATCCTAGAGGGTCCAAGATGAGGGAGAATATGAAAAAGACCTCCTTTTGGATAGGAATGAAGAAGGATATCACTAATTTTATCGCTCAATGCCTAGAATGCTAGAAGGTTAAGGTTGAACGTAGACATCCTACAAGTCAATTATATCTACATGATGTATATCTACAAAAATGGAAGGTTATATCCATGGATTTCATAGTAGATTTACCCGAGACAAGGTATCAACATGACACAATCTTTGTAGTAGTCGATAGATTGACTAAAGTTGTGCATTTTATACTATGAAACATCAAATACGATGCTTAAGTTGTGGCTAGTAGATTTACCAAAGAGATATCCAGGTTGCATGGGTTTCCTAAAATGATCATTTTATATAGGGATTCTAGATTCACTTCTAAATTTTGGAAAGCCCTACATCATGTAGTAGGTACAAAACTGAATATAAGCTCTACATATCACCCTAATATTGATGGTCAAATTGAGAGGGTGAATCAAGTCCTAGAAGATATGCTTTGCATGTACTACAGGGATTAGAAGTATTTATGGTAATAATATCTATATATTGTAGGATTTGCTTATAATAACAGGTATCACTCTTATTTGTGGATGGCCCCATTTGATGTTTTTTATGGCAATAGGTGTATAAAATTGTTGTCTTGGGATAATTTGGAGGATCGGGTCATCATAAAACTAGACATGGTTAAGGAAATAGAAGGTTAGCTTAGGCAAAGCCTCAAGGAAACCACTGATCATTATAAAAGCTATGTTGACCTGAAAATATCACCAAGGGAATACTCTATGGGAGATAGAATGTTCTTAAGGGTTAGGCCAATAGAAAGCACCATCAAATCAATGAAGTTGAATCCTCATTTTGTTGGGCCTTTTGAGATCATTGGAAATATTAGTCTAGTTTCTTACAGGCTTACCTTGTCATCCAACCTATCAAATATCTATGACACTTCCACATATTCTTGCTTAGAAGGTACATTGTTGACCTTGATCATGTGTGGGATTTTTCTAAATTGCATATGGAAAACCTCGAGGTAATTAAAGTAATGTCAATGAAGATTCTAGATTTTCATTCTAAATAAATGAGAAAATATACTCTAGAACAATGTAGGTTCATTGGGACTATTATTCTAAAATAAGTACCACTTTGGAAAAAGTGGATGATATGAAGAAACATTTTCCATTTGAAAATATAATGTAATAACATTTTGAAGGCAAGAAAAACACATGGGATTGTGTTTAGTCCAAGGGGGGTAGTATGTCATGACCCACCTTGGCAGGACTTTTTACCTAATAGACTATGTATTGATGAATGACTATTTGATGCCTAGTTGTGATGCATTTGGATGGTTATGCAATGTTTATATTGATTTATCTTTGAGGAATATGGTATTATTGATGTATTAACGATGTGCAGGACCACACTCATGGATGGAAGAGGTAGAATCAATAATCAAGAATAGGGTACTTGAAAAGGGATATGATGATTAAGGCAACTTAGGGTAACATGAATGACTACCCTCATATAGGTATGCATTCTTGCTTTTGAGGTGATTATCAATGATCCAACCATCTAGAGCCAAAGTTGGTAACCTAGAAGTTACCATAAGTCCTTGACTAGGATAGGTGATTGGGTTTACGATAAATCACCCACCTTGTTTGACCCGTTTAATTGCTTGATTTTGTTTACTTGTGTGTTTTTGTGTAAGTGGGCTTAGGGTAGAATCCCCTTCAAAAGGTATTAATAGACTAAGAGACTCTATTCACCCTGGGTCACCTGAATACCATGCTAATGTTTAATATTAGTATAGGTATTTTTATTTAAACTAATCAAAATAAGAAATCATTGATAATATTTAAGGTTTGAATTAAATTGAATTCAATATTATAAATATTAATGCTTTAAAATTCTATTTAATTCTCTCTTTTACCTTTTTGAATAGATAAAGAAATGAATAGCTTTATCCTTTTATAAATTTAATAAAGAAATGAATAACTTTATCCTCTATAAATTTGAGAAAGAAAATAATGGTTTTATAAATAAAATAAAGAAGACAATGAAAAAGGGAAAGAACCATTTTAGATTCAAATATCTCCTTTGTGGCCACCTTGGTTAAGCATAGCATAACTTTTGGTAGATGGTATTTATGTCAAAAATGGGACTTTGGGGCTAGGGTAAATTATTTTCCCCTATGAAGAGAGTGAACAAAAATATGAATGGGGGATTCTTTTTCCTCTTGGAGTTTGGAATTTATGAAAAATAACAAAGGAAGGAGCCTACACTCGAAGGATATATTCATCATAAAAACGATCTAGGTTGGGAAAAATCATCTCGAACAACTTTATATTCTTGTATAATGCTTTAGGATTGTCTCAAACTTCATTTTTGCAAGAGAAAAACTTTATATTATTGTATTATGTTTTTGTTTTGTGTCAGCCTTAGACTTGCAAAAGAAATATTTACATTCTTTTATTTGTTATGTTGTTGGCTTGAGTTTTTCAGCCTATGATGTTGACCTGTATATCCTTACTTTAAACTAGTCATAAACCCCTTTGTTCCCGTGCTCTTCATGTTGAGTTGAATGGTATTTGATGCTTGAAATTATGTATAATAGGTTAGTATCCCTCCCTTGAATATCTCATCCTCCAATGATGTAAACCTAGTTGCTCACCTGGTTGAGCTAGTTTGTCATCGCCTAACTACAAGGGGTGATTTATCCTTTTGCTTTAAATTGATCTCGGGTTCCTTTAAGTGTCCTACCATGGTTTATAGGTTGGTTTTCACAACACCCTTTCATAGGGAATGTTGGTAACAAATCCATTGCCATCACCTAATTTGATCATTCCCCTAAGATTTAACCTTAGGGGGGTCAGTTTAAAATAAGACTCTCACTTCCCTCATGTTATCGTAAAGTGGCAACTCTATGCATAGAGTGACACGAGTGAGGGAAGACCATTTTGGCCTTCCCTAGGCATTATCCCACATCGGATATGCCCTAGTGATCTAGGCGCTTAAGGGGATCTAGCCTCCTCTATTGATTCAACCATGTGAGCATGGTCAAGGAGGTTTTTCTATGTGGTGGGCCATACTACACCAATTTGGGGTGTGAATGTGGCCTTCACCTCTGTGACACATGGCTTGTTTCCTATGGTTTACCATTGACTTCATTGTTGTTTGGGTTGAGTCACTTGTTGCAGGGTCTCCTATGTATCGCCTGATTGATGGGCTATAAAACCTTTTCTAATGATGTTTGATTTGGTTTATATCCCACATTCTATATGTGATATTGCTTTAGCACCACTTATAGGGGGAGCTAATCCTATTGGATGACCACCAAGAAATGGTCATGAAGGCCACTACTTAGTGGGGGTTGTTACACCAGTAGTCGACGTAATTAGTCAACCTACTATTGATGTGTAAGGGTTGTTTGCATTTTTGTTACTATCTTTTGTATTTAAGATTTTTTGCTGACTCATAAACTTCCTGATCCACCTATGTTTGATCATTGACCAGTTGAGTGGATTGGCAAAAAACTAGTGAAACCTCCTTTTATTTTCTGGGACTTTTATTAATTAAATTGGAGGGAGGTTTCTTGATATAAGTTTAATGCTCCAAATTGAAAGAAATATATCTTCTTTTATAAGTACTCTAATTGGTTAAAAGTATGGGCTTTTAACTAATTAGAGGAAATGGGTTGATGTTGAGTTTACTTTAAATTGGAAGAATGACATTCCATTTTGAATGGTTTTTTTAATATGTACTCTAATTGGTTAAAATTATGTGTTTCAAACTAATTAGAGGAAATGCTTTTTATGTTTAGTTTATTTAGAAATGGAAGAATGATATTTCATGTAGAATGGTATTATAAGTATTTAATTAATTAAGGGTATGGGACCTTAATTGATTAAAGAAATGGTTTTTGTGTAAGTATTTAATTGGTTAAGGGTATGGGACCTTAATTGATTAAATAAATGGTTTTTGTATAAGTATTTAATTGGTTAAGGTTATGGGACCTTAATTGATTAAAAAAATGGTTTTTGTGTAAGTATTTAATTAGTTAAGGGTTATGGGACGGTAACTCAATATAGAAATGGGTTTGTATGGATATTTAAGAGTATGGGCTTTTAATTGGTTAAAGGAAATGGCTTGTGCATTAAAAGTATAGATCTTTGATTGCTTTAAGGATGGTTTATTGAGTTTCTCCTACTTGATAAATGATAAATGATCTTCATACCTAAAGGATATAATGAATCTCCTTTTATGATGATATAAAGAATGAATGTGGAAAATTATGGGGTTTACTTTTGATGTTATGAGTGAATGATTTATGAATAAATGCATTGAGTAGTTTGTATAGTTACAATTTGGCATCCAAGTTATAAATGCACCTGTTTCATAAGTCATTTAGTAGATGCATTTAGATGCATGCTTCATAAGATCCATGATTTGTCCTGATTCCTTACCACCATCAATTGAGCAATGGAGAAATGAGAAGGACCAAAGAGAACACTAGATTCGAGACTTTGGCCTCTAACATATTATAGTGAGGAATTTGTATGGAAACTTATTGAGTAATATCCTAGTTGGATAATGTTGTAAATACCTTATTCTTTTAAAGTATGGAAGTACTTTTTCCATACTTGAGTTATGTAATGATTTAATATATAAATGAAAGATGTATCTCTTACTTGTATTTATAAAGAATCTATGATGTAGTAGTTTCATAAACTATTCTATTTTGTTATTGTTTAGTTAGAATATTGACATCTTATTTAAGTACCTTTTGTGATGTTATCCAATGCCTATTCAAGTAGATAGACTTAATCATATTCTTCTAAAGAAAGAAAGATTAGAAGATCTTAATGATTTAATGTAGTTAGATGATTAGAATTGATATCTAAATATGATTATGCTTATGTATTAGAAGTAGAGAAAGAAACCTAAGGTATTATGGGATCCCTTAGGAAGAAACTTTGGATAACCTTGATTTAAATATTTCTTCTAAAACCTAAACTAGATAGATTTGCAAAGCATCAAGTAGATTTAAATGAACTTGGTTGTTACTAGGAGTGGTGAAAGGAGTAAGTTAGCTCATCATTGGGATGATACTGATAGCTTACTTTGCATTACACTTAGTGCACCTACATAGATAGGCTTATGTATGGTGTAGTGATAGGCATACCCTTTTGATAGGAAAAAATAGATAAGTTAGCTCATCTGTAGGATGATACCGATAGCTTATTCACAACACACTTAGTATACTTACACAGATAATATTATGTATGGTATAGGGATGGGTTTATCCTTTGGAAAATTAAGGAAGGTGATAATTTATCTCATCCATAGGATGAGACTGATAGCTTATTCGCAATACACTTAATATACCTACACATAAAAGCGTATGTATGGTATAGGGATGGGTGTATCCTTTGGAATATTAAGGAAGGGGATAAGTTGGCTCATCGTGAATATGAGATGAAATTAAAAAATTAGATTAGATTAGATAACTTTGTATGATGACATGCGCTTGTTAGAGATATGTAAATCCCTCTCAAGTATATGTTTGTATAAAAAAATATTTTCTAGTTAGTTGGTTATATTTTTGGGTCATTACATAATCAAGGAAGAAGACAACGTTAAAAGAGCATGAGTTTGGTAGCATTTCAAGACTTCAAGAAGATTGCATTAAATGGAATATTGGACAAACAAAGAACATTGCATAATCACATTATTCACATATAAGGATTTTTAATGTTTGAAGCTTGTAAGAATTTTCTATGGTGAAGTCTTAACTTCTTGCACCTACAATATTAAAGGAAAATATTAGAGCAAAAATATAAAAAAAATAGGTCTGAGGTGTAGACTAATTGGTTCCCCCAAACCCCGTAATGTGGGCGGAGGTCCAAGGTTCAAATCTTGGGCCTCGTCGAGTTGAACACTTGTCTCTTTCTTGGTGCTTTCAACAACATAAAAGGTTTAAAATGATCGTGGCATGGTGGTTATATGAGTAGACTGCATAGAGATCTGTGTGGTGGCTTTCGGGGTGGATAGTGCAAAATATTATGGCAGCCATTAAAAAATCCAGATAGCCTGCCCAGATTCATGGTGGCTACTGATTCCACCATGTAAAAAAATAATATAAAAAAGTAGCAAACTTAAGAATTAAATATCGTGCATTCAGAAGCTACAAGTTTAATTGTTAAAGGCAAAAACACAACTATTAATAGGCACAACATAGACTTTGAGTTTTATCTTTGAGCACCTTTCATAAGTGTAACTTGTGTCAAAGGGACAAAGGAGATTAGAAAGAAGATAACAACAAGATAGTAATAGTTAGGAATCACCAACATCGAAGATAAAACACGAGATAATATTAAAATAATAAAATAAGACACAAAGGATCATCAAAGTGGATATAGCAAACCGAGCCAAGAAAAACCACAATGTAAAACCGAATGGAGTAGAAAGATAATTTGAGAGCAACAAGATTAAAAGCAACAAAGATAATTATTAGATAAGTAAAGTATTAGAACACAGTCTTTTTAAGGATACTTCGTAGGAGTTTTTAATGCACTTTGTAAGCATATTGCACTAGATAATAGAATCACCACCTGTACCTACACTTGCATAAAGAAGGAAAAGAATATTAGTATTAAAGCATAACACAAGTAGCAACTAATTACACAGAAGCACATGTTATGTAATCTAAGAACGAAGACCTAGAATCATAGTTGACAAATGTCTAAGCATTGTAGATACATTTGAGGAGATGTAAAGAGAGGTAAAATGTCTTGCTTAAGAAGATGTAGTAAGAGAAAGCAAGAACGTTGGCATTAGCAAGAAGGCAAACATTAGCAAGGACACAACTATTAGAAGCATTAGCAAGAAGATAAACATTAACAAGGACATAACTATTAGAAAGGATATATCCAATCTAAGCCATTAACAATGCACAACCATAATAGTGCAATATAGGACAGGTTTTGGGTGTGTATTTTTGCGTCTCTAGTATTACCTAAACCTGCAACAAAAGCCATGACAATATAGAAGGTAGAAATCCATGTGAAAAAATAGAAGGGAGTGCAATAGAACTCGTTATAATTAGCGTGCAATAAGACAAGCTCTATCAAAGTGTTAAGCATTATTTAGGTAACGAGTGCTCACTATATGACCAACACTATAGTGAAACACAATACCAACTAGATAATTTTTTTCATAGGGTATAGTGCCATCTAGGAAACCAACATAGAAATATTTGAACAACAACATATTGTTGTTAGGAACATGGAAAAAAAGGTGACACAGTGCCATCTAAGCAATGTGGTGCTATAGAGAAGTACTATCATTATAGAGCATTGCAAACAACATAGGAAGATCAAGAGACAGACCAAGATAAGACAAAACTTTTACATCATTCACAGTGAAGGAGAAGATTCATGAAAGTCTAACATCAAGCACTGAAGAAAGGGCAATGAAAGAGTTTTTGAGTGCATTCATCATGTAGTATAAGGGTAGTGGAGTGTTATTTTTATCCAAGCTTTAGAGCATTAGAAGCTAACTAAAGTGTCAATTCTCTTTGCATGAGTTATGCCATGTGACACGAAGGAAGCGAACGAGTAGAGGTTGAAATGTTTTTAGAGAAGTCTTTAATAGTGTTTCATTTAAATAATCCTGACACACCAAAGCCTCGCATGATTGTAGCCAAGAAATTATTCTTTCAAAGACAAGGGGAGCACAGTAACGTAGTGCCAAAAATAATTTACCAAGCTACATGCCTTTAAGGAGGTAAATTAGGGTTTCTAAATATTATTAAATTTTTCTAAATTTAAAAGGAGAAATAAGGAGTGCATAGTTTTAGATATTATTTCTTTGCTAAGGTTAAATAAGTCTAATGGAGAAATAAGTAGTTTAATAGAGAAATCAATGCCTTAATTGCTTTTTGGAGTGATAAGTAGGCTTTATTATTTTTGAAGTCTTGTTTTTCAAAGGGTTAAATAATACTTGAAAGCTTATTTCTTGAAATTCTAAAACCATAGAATATTTACAATAATTTAATTATGGAGAGACAAGGAATTCTACTTAAAATTTAGGAATTTATAAGTTTGCAAACATTCTAGTTTCTATTCAATTAGGGAGACATAAGGTATTCAACTATAAAGGGTCTTGTCAAACTTGGAAATGTGAAATTTGTTATTCAAAAACTAGGGAGTCAAAAGGATGTCTACATTCAAGAAGTCAATGGATAATGATATGGAAAACATAATTAGAAAAGAAAGAGAAAATGTCATAAAAATTGGAATAAAAAAATTGCTTACAAAATCTGAAGGAAGCATAGATCTAGCTACAAAATTGATCTATAGTGAAGCAATAGGAGAAATATTTGAAACTTTGGAATATTATCTACATGCTAGGATTATTGAAACAATTGATAATGAAAAATATAATATTCTAATTCCTTTAGATATTGGTAGCATATTATATATGGCTTTGTTGACACTCAAATATTACAAAGAAGAAAGCATGAAACAAAAATAATTGATTGAATATATTAAGAGGAAAGCAAAAATAGATAAATCCTTTTTAGAAAAAATATTTCATTCTTCATGCAATATTGATACATCTAATTCTGGATCTTATCATGATTCTTTAAGTGAATGTTCAGAAGACACTATACCAAAGAAGACATGTGATATAAAGAACAAAGGCAAAAGAAAAATTATTTTAGAAGAATTCAATGATAATAATATAGTTCAAGAAAACACAAAAACTGAAGAACATGAAGTTGAAACTAAAGATGAAGACAAGCAAGAAGAAAAGGAACCTAATCAATATGAAGGAGACATACAATGCAAAGTAATTTGAAATATGAAGACTATGTTGAAGACTAAAGTCTTCAATAACAAAATAATGTAATATAGGGGATGTTGGAGAATATTATATTATTTGGTACATGCCAATGTACCACCTTGGTACAAAATTAGATTAGGTGTGTGTCTTAGATTAGAGTGTGAGTTTATATTTCATGTAATGTAATAATGTGCAGGAAATGCACAAGTGTCATGTAATTAAGTGTGCAAGTGTTGTGAGTGTGGATGTGCACAAGTGTCCATTATGTAAGAGTGCACATGTGTCCTTAGAATAGGAAAGTGAAGAGTTTCAAAGAAGAGTGAAGGTCAAGAGTGCTTCATATGAAGAGTCACATACTATTATATATTTGTGATAAAGCATTGTAATTGGTATCAAAAATGCATAACACATAGCATGCATTAGTAGACCTTTATTCTATATCATTTTCAGTATTTTTGTGAGCATTTTCATGTGATTATTATGTGAGTATTTATGAGTTATTCTAGTTTCATTATTATCTTTATTGAGTTCTTTATATTTCAACTTTATTTCAATCCTATAATTACTTTCTTGTTAGATTTACATTAAGTGTTAGGCCTCAAAAACTATCACTCTTCATAGAATTAGAAAAATTGCATGCCACCAATTTTTGGCTTGCCTAGTGGGACCATTTTGTCTATTTATCCCATGTACCCAGAGGAATCAAGATTTGGTGAATAGTCGGCCTCATAAGTGGAGAATACATGTTCACCTGGAGACTCCAATGCTAAAAGAACAAAAGAGATCATTGACTTTGCTGGTAACTCTGCCAAGAACAACCCAAAGGAAAACATTGGATGCTCTTATCATCAAGAGGTTCTCATTCAGTTAACCATGGTCAAACAAGCCTCGCTATTTTGGAATAGTATTTATCCCCTCAATATCCCAGTCCTCCATGAAATCCCTAAAGACACTTTAAAATATTTACCCATTTACAATGGTAGTGAAAAATAACTTATGAACACTATCAAGACGTAGCCACATTAGCCACCACATATAATATTATCTTCAAATATGTAATGGTCATATTACTAGTTCAATCCTTTTGAGGTAAAGTATTAATATGACATCATTATTTAGAATGCAAAAGCATTAGGACTTGGGTGAAACTAGTTGAATCTTTCATATCTAAGTTCGATGACTCTAGAGATCCATTTTTGCTACTCACTCAATTTTCCTTCATTCAAAGAGATCCCCATGAAAGCATTATTGAATTTAATATTTGATTCAAGAGAAATTGAAAAAATAACTCCCCAAGAAATATTCTCATCTCATGCCCAAGCATATATTTACTATAATCGTACCTTCGACCATAACTTGAGTCTTCTAAGTCCAACAAAAAAACAATTCCACAAAATTTTCAAAAGACTATAGTGACTAAAAAATGCTTATCATAGCCAAAAAACTTTCTTCTAGAACAACCAAATAGAAAACCTTTCATGATCATCTACGTAACTCATAAGTCCAATTTCCAAGCATATCCCATCCATCGCACAATGATACATAAGAATCATATTCATATTTTACATCCATGATAGAATGCACTCCTATTGTATCGATGTCACAATCCCAAACAATGTAGGAGTTGAAAGCCTTAATTCACCAATTGACTAGAGAACTTAATAGGGTGGAAAGGTGACATGTTGAAGCAGAACCCCAAAGTAGGTATATCTCATAATATTAAAGAATATGTACTAATGAAACCTATAGATAAGAAGAATTTCATGTTTTGGTTGTGTAACTCTTCACTATTCTACAAAAGTTATAAATATGATAGTTGTCAACCTTATTTCCATTCAAAGATAACTCCAACAATGGAAGATGTGGTAGCTCTTACAATAATTTCAAATAAATTCTTCCCAAAAGAAATAATTTCAATAATTTATTGGTAAATATAGGTAATAGTTCAACACAATCCCTATGTCAGCTCATGATCGAAAAACCAAAAATTAGGAAAATGAAGAACAAGATAAAGAAAATAAGTTGGAGCAAGCATCATGTTCACAAAAAAGTCAACAAGAAAAGGGAATCATATAGCCACATGTTCAAACATCAAGCCCAGGAACATGGTAGTTAAATCAAAAAAGGATCAAAACCTACCAAAAGTTGTATTTTTTTACCATAAATCATACACAAAGAGTAAACATAGCTGAACAATATCAAAGTTAGTCCAAATAATTAGTCCCATAACCAAAATCATCAAATAAAGCAAGAAATGACCCCACAAGAAAGGTAAAATTCCTAAGGAGAGATTTTTTGGTGTCTAAGCAGGTGGATTTGATTGAGCTATCATTGAAAGGATTAGAAGAAACAAATTACCCCCAAAATATGACAACTAAGTAATCATTGTTAAGCATAAAAAATGACAACTTCCTCCTTTCTATTTCTATTTGGTTGGAAGGTTGGATCCTACATAATTGCATTATAGATTTAAAAGCTAACATCACAGTTATACCCCAAGAAATCTATAATATGGGATTAGATTACACCCTATTAGAGCCTATGCCACTATATTTTAATGGAATACGAATTGGGGCAGTTGATGTCATAAAAAGGTCTTGATATTATTACATGGATGTCTAGATCTTACACTGCTTCAAGATGTGGCAATTATAGATATACCTACCTTGTTTGGGATGTGTTTGTCTAAGGAATATTTGAAGCAAATAGGACGATACTTAGTCCCAAATCATAGCCACATAGTCATTCCTTGCACCCAAAAGTTGTTACGAATATTTAACAAAGAGCTCAAGCCTTACCATATAAAAAGATACGAGGAACAAAGGGAAATTCTAGAAAAAATCCCAAATACACATATATGGCCAAAAGAAAGATAGAACATGATGTGGCATAGATTTACATAGAATAACCATGATTTGAAAATAAAATTGTGAAGTCTAGAAGAATAGCCAAATCCAAAATATGGTTGCAAGCCTTTCCAAAGTTAGGATAATCATGGGTTGTAACAGACTTGGTTGGAAGATCAAGGGAAACCCTTACGAAAAAATATATGATAGAAGAACGTGATACAAAAAAGTCAAAATTGGTGATAGGAATGCTTCTAGAAACTCTACAAATGACTATTGTTGATCTGACACACAAGAAACTGAAGCCTTGTGATTTGTTTCATCCAAAATAATCACTCGTGTTAATTTCCAATAATCTATGCTAGTTAATCTTTAGAAATGAATGACCTCTTGAGCCAAATCAAAGTTAAGGCCTAGTTGATATGAGCTATGAGTTCCAAGAATTTTATAAAATAGTGAAGCTTAAGTTTGACACTATATGGTATTGTAGATTTCGATGAAGAAAGAAAAACCTATTTTCAATTATGTGAAGAAGCATGCCACAATTTTGTGTAAAATAGCCAACATGTAAATAAAACCTATAGCAGGTAGATATTGATAAAGAATAAGGTTGATTGGACAAAGGAGGTATAACAATGCTGCTAAATTCATGTTTGGGAAAGAAACCAGACAACTCACATGTGAGAGGGTTTTTGAAAATAAAATCGAATTATATGGGATGTTGAGTCAGCTACATCAATAATCCCTTCTACTAAAAATAGGTGAATGACAGGTCAAAGAAGAAAAATATGGACTTGAAGATATAACAATAGGTCCAAGGAAGCCCTCGCTCTTTGACAATTCAATAAGCTGATGGGATAGATCTAAAAAAGTGACCTTAGTTTGAGAAAGAATCTTGTTTGACCAAATGTAAGGGTTGGCCATAGTTACATGCTTCAAGGCGTACCCTCAAATATGTGTAACTGTGAACACTCTTCAAACTTGATCAAATTGGAATTCTTCTAAAACTATGGAATATAGAAGGCTTCATTGTTATTTCCTTATTTTTTTTTGAGCCCTTGTTACAAGTAAGACATAGATTAAAACAAGGTCCAAATAATAATGAGGTAAGAAAATAGAGCTAAGAGTTGAAAATGCTTGACATATGAACATAAGGAAAAGACTACCATTCTCAAGTATCATTCCTTCCACACCCCTTTATTGGCATATGATGCTCATGAGAATCATATCATTTCTTCATACTTCTCATTCTATCTTCTTAATTACCCTTGGTACTCTCTTCTCATCCACCGCCTATTCTCCATTTCCTTTTGAATTTGTAGCCCAATGGATAAGACATGTAGAGCTAGAAAGCAGTCAAAGGTATTCTGATGCCATGAATAAATACACACCAATAAAAGAGATAGCATATAAATCATGCTACATGACATTTCAATTGCTGATGATAAAAGTGGACACAAGGCAACTAAACTAGAATCATCCAACTAGCAATAAACTATTAAATGATCAAAACTATGCATGTAATTAAACCTCCCACACAAGCTCTAAATTTCTCAGTGCTAGTTCAGAAGGTGATATCCCCCAACTATTGTGATGCTTAGCTGATATAGCTATTTTCTTATATCTATATAATCTTACGAAGGGAAAATCTAGAAAATAAGTTTGAGTATAGTACACCCATCACAACCATGTGCATCCTTTAAGCCCTGAGATTCTATGAAAGTGCTCATGACATTGAGGAGAATTTTTTGTACAATTTTATGAAGAAAAAGAGAATTCAAAGCAATAAAAGGCTCTGGCCCATGAGTTCCTAGAATATTTACCTAAGGTAGTGTGCCTAGGTCTAAAACAACTTTTAGTTGTGGTAGACTATGCTCATGGTAGTATCATTTTTGCAAGAGATACTGATATGTAGGTATCTCTAATTCTTATCAATTCTTCTTTCCTTCCCATATTTCCTTTTGTCCCACTTATCTGTACTTTGTCTATTTGAATATCTCTCCATTACCTCCAACCGGTATGTTTCCCAACACCTCTACCTTTCTTGCTTCTTGTAGTCTTCTTACTCCAGTTCCTTATGTGATATTTCTTCTATCCATTAATATCACAAGCCACAAAACTCCTTAAATACCCCATTTTGGTCATCTTATCTACTAGCTTATTTTCATCCTTACTACTCTATACCCTAATAATAATGCCATCTAGGTTTGTCCTTTTTTGCAAATAGAAAACCCAAGAGGTGCCAAGAATGTAGGTCAAAAAACCCTCATGATAAATCCTAATAAAACAAGCTAGCTTTTCAATTTGCTAAAAAATTGCTAAGGTAGTTAGCCTAGAGTCATCTAAGTAGCACATACAAGGGAAACAAAAAGACTCAGATGCATTAAATTCAAGTTGTGTTTCAAGAGTGGTCAAAAAGACCTTGTTGTAGAGCTAATACTAGAAGAATTAAACAAGCATGATGCAATTCAGAGCTAGGATGGGTCAAGTATAAAAGGCTTCGACAATACACAAACCTAGAGTCAATCAATTTTGGACTTTCACGAGGAGTGATGTCAGCAAAAGATACAAGTGAGTCCAAATTCAAGCAAAAGGGGGTAGTGCAACTTTAGTCTTGCACAAAACCAGAGCAAAATAAAGTGGCATGATCTAATTATGCATAAAACTAGACATGCAATAAAAATAGACTCTACATCAATTTGAGGTAGGTAGTGACCCAAAAATGTGCAATTTGAACAAAATCAAAAGTTTTAAAGGGATGCCACATGCATAAATCTGAAAGAACAAATGTTATGCAGATTCAGACCTTGACAAGTGATGGTGTTAGCTAGGTCTCTCAAAATTCTAAACATACACAATGAGACCAAAGCCAAATATTTTCATGCAAAGTGTTGTTGGAGCCTGAGATGCTTAAAATCAGGATATGTGCAAGTTCAAAAGTTTCAAACAATGACGTCAACCAAACCATTTTAAAAGCCCAAATTTGGTACCAAAGGCCTCTAAAGAAATCAAAGAAATATTGCACTAATGTAAGTCCTGGCATTAATGCAATATTTGCCCATAGATGCACCCTCCACCTAGTTCACCTTCATCTAAGCTATAATCGCCTCAGTGCTTGCCAACTATTCAAACCAAAGTCATGAGAGCTCGAAAGCAATGACTCTAACATGTAGTTGTAGTGGCCAAATGATTACAAAAGGAAATAATTATAGATCAATGTATCTAACAAAGGTATACAAAAGTTGGGACAAGACGAAGGATCTCAAACTTACCATGTCAACAAAAAAATATGAAAGTGACATCCATTTCTAGAAACATCCTAGCCAAGTTGTTTATAACAGACCTGTAACAACCATTGTAAATATTTTACTGCAAGATTCAAAAAGTAGCCTATAAATATCTCAATATACCCCATAATGAAGGGTCGAATCTGTAGCAATTTTCCTAGGTGCATGCTATATAATATATGTTGATTAATATAAAAGTGAAAGTTGTTTGGCCTCCATTGCAATTGTGATTATAGTTTTTTTTTAATGAATGGTTATATTTTAAGTTATTTTTGTTACACTTATGATTAGTCTATTTTGTTAAAGTGAATTATGCTCTTTGTATAGTTGTTGGATTGCTTTTCATTAAGTCTTTGGAATGATTAAAATATATAATTGTAGTTGGATAATTTTTTTTGTGCATTTGACAATGATTGATCTTTTAGGCTTCATTCGAAATTAATTAGATTGGACTTTTGTGTAATGAGTATCCAATGCTATTATGTTATACCTTGTCCACCTTTTATCAATTTCAATCAACTCTTATTTCTTTCTAACCCTTCCATTTCTCACTTTTATCTTAAACCCTTGTTTTGATTGTATAAGTTTTCAAAGGAGCCAACCTTCTATGGTGGTTTAACTAAGAGAAATCTCAATCATCCAACGTTGGTTAAAGTCAGGGTGCTCTTTATAGACATAGGCAAATTTTATGCCAACATTTTGTGTTCAATCTGTGTACGATGATGGTGTTTGCACTTAGTATATTTTTATAGTCTATTTTTCCATTGAAGATTGCACTATCTTGAACCTCAAGCTGTGTGAATACTAGTTAGGTCAGGGTTGGTTTCAAACCAAAATTGTTGCTTTACTAGATCAGAATCACATTCACGGTGGTATAGGCTTGTTTATTTTCTCTCTTTTCTCTTACCCTTAAACCTTTCATTTTTCCTTGGAGCCTATTTTGATTAGGAGTAAATAAATTTTAGTTTAAATAATTGAAGTTGATTTTCTACTATGTTAGTTTAAAATTCCATTTATGTTGCAAGCTGATCATTTGAGTGTAATAAATAATATAATTTGGGTGTTTGCATAGTTTAAAGTTTACCTTTCTTTTTCCCAATTTGAATGCAATAGTCTTTTGCTATTTAAGCCAATATCTTGTTTTACAAAGAATTAACCATTAGCTTTTTTATGTTGCATTATCACTGCAATATAATCATTTTACAAAAAATCAAGCATTTAATGTTAAGACAATGTACCTATGAAATCTATCTCTTTATGTTATACCAACAAAGGCCTCTTGAAGGAACAACTACCAATGACGTCTGGGTTTATCCAAGCTAGCCAAGACCTATCCATATCTAAATCTTGGGGGAAACAAATTCCCTTTTAAAAGGAAAAAAAACTCTATTCCAGTTAATTTGGCTTGCCTTTGACACACCAATAATTAGCTTTTGCCTCTTCATATCCAACAATATAGAAACTGACGTACAAAATTAGCATATGTCATTTGCATGCTCAACAAATTGTTAAATAAGAATGTTGCAATATACATAAATGAGCATACTTAAAAAAACAATCTAATACCATAAAGATTATAGTTTTACCCTTATATTTTAAAAAGGCCCTCAAAAGAAATCTATGGATAGGAACGAGGCTTAGTTATCAAATTCGTCGAATTTTCTATATGAAATTCGAAAATCGTCGAATTTAAAACCCTATCGAATAAATTCGACGAACAAACCCTAAATTCGGCCAAAAAAAATTGGGTGAAAAACAAGCATTAAAAACCCTAAAATCAATTTTTAGCTTAAAAAAATACAAAGGAAGCACTTGAACAAACCCTCCTGCAATCTCCCTCCTACAATGTGCAATTTGGAAGCTTGAAATTTTCTTGCAATCTCCCTCCTACAATGTACAATTTGGAAGCTTGAAATTTTTTGCAGATAATATCCGAAGCAACCATTTTCAATCTATTGGGATGTTGTTTTCTTTATTTCTTTATCATCATTTGAGAGAATGGATAGCTCTCAAAGTGTAGTTGACAAACAAATCTCTTATTTGGAGGCTTCATTATTTCTACACCTGCTATTTAAAATGCTCCTTGTCTCAAATAATCTGCAAGTTCTTCAAAATAAAAGAAAAAAAAAACATTGCTCTTTAACCCTAAAATAAAAAAAAAAAAAACATTGCTCTTTAACCCTAAAATAATTATAAAAAAAAAACATTGCTCTTTAACCCTAAAATAAAAGAAAAATAGCGTTACAATAAAAAAAAAAAAACACTACTCTTTAAAAAAAAGCATTGCTCCTTAACCCTAAAATAAATGAAAAAAAACATTGCTCTTTAAAAAAACATTGCTCCTTGACCCTAAAATAAAAGAAAAAAATAATAATTTTTTTTAACCCCAGCTTCTAATGAAACCTAAAATTAAACTTTTATACTTTTTTAACTTAAATAATATAAAATATATTAAGTTCTTTCTTTTATGCATGATCTAGCAATTTTTTATTTTTTATGATTTTTTATTATAATTGATAGAAAACTTATAATTTTTTTTATATTTCAAAAAAAAATTATTGATTTAACTTTTAAAAATCTTCTTATGCTAAAAAATTATTATATTTATCGATCTTTTAGCTCAACTTTATCCCAGTTTTGCTAAAGGATTGACCCCATTTTTCACCCTAAATTGGTCGGAATATTCAGATTTTTTGACTTTTCGTGGAGGACTCAATCCGGTAACGGGGGGTCTGTGGCTGACCGATACTGCGCATCATCATTTGGCTATTGCAATTCTTTTTCTGATTGTTGGTCATATGTATAGGACCTTTTAAAAGGAGCATTGGCCATAGCCTCAAGGAAATTTTGGAAGCTCATATCATAAAGGTCCATTTACAGGAGAGGGTCATAAAGGTCTTTACGAGATCTTAACTACCTCATGGCATGCCTAATTAGCTCTTAACCTAGTTATGTTAGGATATTTAACTATTGTCGTAGCTCACCACATCTTAAAGCTACGTAATAGGGAGGGAGATTAGAGATGCTCGGAGATCGGAATATGCAACGCTTGGCTTAATATAAATTATAATATATATATATATATATATATAGGATCTTTAACTATTGTCGTAGCTCACCACATCTTAAAGCTACGTAATAGGGAGGGAGATTAGAGATGCTCGGAGATCGGAATATGCAACGCTTGGCTTAATATAAATTATAATATATATATTTTATATATATATATATATATATATATATATATATATATATATATATATATATTCTTTCGAACTACTATCTCGAATACGAATTCGAACTTGATAATAAAGGGACAAGTAATAATCTAATAGATTAAACTATTTCTGCCTCTAATCTGTCCATGCAGAGGAGTTGGAAAGTAAGTGGATAGTTAAAATTCTTCAAGTTGAAAAAGCCCAGGTTCAAATCTCTCCCCTCATATACTATGTAATAAATTCAAAAAAAAATACTATTTCCCTTTGTTCAGTCCACATAGTACAAGAACAACAAATGGGAATAGACCATACTAATATGTACAAGGCTCTCCCCTCATATACTATGTAATAAATTCAAAAAAAACTATTTCCCTTTGTTCAGTCCACATAGTACAAGAACAACAAATGGAAATAGACCATACTAATATGTACAAGGGCAACAGATGGAACTATATTAGATGTGACCTTACTACTTTAATAAGGCCCTCTGCAAATTTAATGGGAGTCATATACTTCATGGTTTAGCTATGCAAATTCAATGGTGAACATACCTCGTGGGTTGTCAAAAGGTCATCAACCCTATGCCGTGGAGAAGGAAAACACAAAGCAATCGTAGAAGCGTTTAAGATTTCATTTAAGCTTCTGCATAACTTTCCTTCCAAAATTTGTGGTAAGTTTTCTAAAGGTAGGCCGGATTGTTTTTGCACAAACAAAATACAACTCTCTTCTTTCGTTTCAAACTGATTTTTTTCTTCTCATTTGTGCTTTTGGAGGGCCTGTAGCGGTTTCAGTTTTGGGCAAGCAATCCTCTGCTTTAGTTGACATCCGCAGTAGGTTTGAACTCCGTCTTACCACTGATAATACAATAATACAATAAGTGAATTGGGTCTATAATACAATAAGTGAAGTTTTACTACTTAAGCAAAGTGACATCTTTACCGATAGACTATATATATTTACGAATAATTGTAAGATTTTTAATGCTCTAAGTTCCAAGTTCCAACCTGTTGATGGTGTACGGTGCTTTTAGAATATGGTGATGAGACAGAGAGTAATTTTAGTGAAGGCGTGAGTGAATATGGTGAAACAACCCTTCAAATGAAAATATGGTGAAGGCCATGACGTCACAGGAGGTGGAGTTAAAATGTTTTTTTTATATATATATATAAAGGAATTGGTTACATTAATAATTTATTTTTATTTTTTTAAAGTTAGATTATATTATATCATTAACCATTAATCGGAACATTATAATATTGGTGTTAATACTGTCCACCAATTAAAAAACAAAATGAGGTGAATCAGGAGTAAAGCATCCATAACTGAATATACATAAGAATATAAGCTAATATTAACAAAAAAAACCTATAGCTATATCTTGCTGCAATACACCATATATCAGCATTCATCTGTGGGAGGGTCTGTTATATGAAAAAATTCTAGGCATGTCTTCCGTGTTATCTTCTGCAGTCTTGAGAGAAGAAAAAGAAGTAATCAAACCTTGAACCTGCTTATCATTGTTAATTGTCTTCTTCTTAGCTTCCTGTTGGACTTTTTGAAAATCTTGAATCATATGAGAAAGTTGATGAAGTCTGTCAATAACATCTCGAGGTGTGTTGGAAGGACCATAGACTTGGGAATGAATGTGTCCCACATGTAGCAAAAGATCAAATGTTAAGTCTGCCAAAACTATATTCCATGGAAGAGCAGATCCAGTAAACACCTTTTTGCATCTGTACTTCCAAATGTGCTTGAGAAGGATGAGTCTACAAACATCCCGGAGTTTGGGGCATTGATCCAGCTGAGAAAAACCAAGTAGAGAAAGCTTCTAAGATCTAGCAAAAGAGGGAAAAAGAAAAGAGTAGAAGATATCCCAAAACTGTTTAGCCATGCCACAAAACCAAAACAAGTGAATAAGAGTTTCTAAAACATTACAAAAATTGCATTGAGGGGGAATGTGTAAAATCATAGCCAAACTTTCAGCTATTGGCAATTTTTGATGCAAAATCCGCCAACCAAGAAGTTGTGTTTTTGATTCAATAGGAGCTTTCCAAATTTGAGTAGCAAGAAACTGCCATTGGGCATTGGTAAAATTTACCTGCCACTTGACATTGAGCTAAGAGTCTAAAGAAGCTGGACACAGAAGATTTTTGTATAACCAACTAGAAGTAATAGAAGAGATTCTATGACCATTAAGCCATCTCCAATCATTCCAAATATTATGGGCAGTTCTTCCCAACTTCATAAGGACCTCACAAGGGATGGAAGCCAAAATTAAACCATAAGACTCTTTGAACCTAGAGGGAAATGAGAAATTATTGTAGATTTGGTTCCAGGTAAGAATTGAGCAGCTACCCGGATCCCAGATATCTCTAATTCTATTAATTCCTTTCTTCAAAAAAACTAGCCCATGAATAGCATTACATAAAGCTAAAGGTTTATCATTATGGAGAATAAGTTTATTCCACCAAAGACTGTTAAGACCGATGCTCAGACCATGTCTCAAGGAGTCAGAAGTCCAAGC
The DNA here is from genome assembly GCA_028583015.1 of Wollemia nobilis. Lineage (NCBI taxonomy): Eukaryota > Viridiplantae > Streptophyta > Pinopsida > Araucariales > Araucariaceae > Wollemia > Wollemia nobilis. The sequence continues at coordinate 4,675,059 of JAQPPZ010003645.1, read as the reverse complement.
CAATAAATGAGAAATTGATTGCCAAGCTTTCCAGTTTTGGGTAATTGAAATAGAACCTTAACTGTAAAATAAGGTGCATTAAGAACCTTATCCTCTGTGTCGGGACCCATTCTTCTTTTTGTGTTGTACTCTATTAGAAGGACCACATGAACCATCAGATGAAAAATAAATGACCCGTGGGCCTTTGTGCTTCTAAGATCCCTTCCATAGGTAAAAAAGAGCATTGATCGTTGATCGAAGATCTAAAGGTTGACATAATTTCAAGCTTATTTATATTTCCTTATACTGTTAGAGGTAACACTTGCCATTTCGACTACAAGATAATCACTCCTTTCGACCTCCCTTTTTACTTGTCTTGTTTCCTCAGGTCTGAAAACTTAAGTCAACTATGGTCCTAATATTGCTAGGTGCTCATAGAGGTTCACCTACCCATGGCCCCCACTACTATATACCACATATTAGTTTAGCCTTAATGGGTGATGAAAGCTTCAAAATATTCTTGTAGTGGCCCTTAAAATCCTTTGTGTGATGGGATTTGCAAGGATTCCTTCCCTGTTCTATGGCCTTTAACATCACCTTGCTCGATCCTCTTGGTGTAGTGGAGATATGATGCATACTATAGTAGGGGGCACAAGACCAAGTAGACTCAGATAGTATTTAGTTTTGCAAGCCCTCCTACAAGGAAGTCAGATTGACATATAGCCTTTGTCTTGATCATACCTCCATGAGCAAAAAGGTCTCTTTAGTTATTAGTGGAAATGATTTATAGCTTTTGATGCTAGTGGGATTCAACTTAGATATCATTGAGAGGATGGTCATATATAATATAGGCCATTGTCTACTTGAAATATACAATTGGCATGGACATATGATCCAAGGCTTTTCACAACTACTTCAAACCTCCATCGGATAATCTCTTCGATCAACCTTCTGGGCAACCTTATGATGTTAGTCATGGGATGCAGTGTGTAGTGAATCTTTACTACAACTTTGGTGACTCATAGGGGATGCCTTGCTTATGGGGAATGAGGGACCTATAAGATGGTAGCCTTATCTTTTGGTTGTTAGCTTTTGAAGCTAAATACTTAAGATAAAATTCACCAAAAGATCTAAAATAAAGTTGCAATGCAATATATATGATAATGACAATATTCTAAAAGTATAAAACTCAAAAATAACTTTTTTTTTTTTTAAGCAAAAAACTCTTGCGGGGCCGCCTTGGTCTGAGAGACCACGAACAGGGGGTTCTACACTATCAAAGTCACCCGGGAGTCACACCCGACCCTGTCCACACCAACATTATCAATTGGATTTTGGATACCCAATTCAGCTTTTTGGTAGGGTGGAGATTTGAACCTGGGACCTCTCTTGGAGGATTTCCCTCTCCTCTCCAACTCACCTACAACACCTGGGTAACTCAAAACTAACTTTAACAATCACTCATAGAATTACCATTAACAAATGCTCATGAAAATTGTATCTCCATTGAATCAAGAACTTAAGTGCCCATACTTACAAACTCTCTCAAACTACAAATCATGTCTTGTCATGTCCCTTGCTCACACATACAAGGATACATATATAATATGATGTGACTTTTCATATGGAGCACTCTTGGCCTTCACTCTTCTAGAGAATATTCATCTTCCTATTCTATGAATCATGTGCACATGGACTATTATGCATATTTACAAAACCAAAATACTTTGCACACTTTAATAATACTTGTGCATTTATTACATTGCATACAGTAAATACTCAACTTCTAAACTAGGACACTCTTTCCTAATCTAAAGATGTACCAAAGGTGGTACATTAGCATGTACCAAATAATGTAATATATTCCAACACCCCCTTGTATTACATTATTTGGTTATTGAAGACTTTAGTCTTCAATATGGTCTTCATCCTTTTGCTAGAACTTGTGCTCTTCTTCGTTTATTTCTTCATTATGCTCCTTGTTTGTATTTTAATCAAGCAAATGATTATTATTTTCATAGAATACTACTTTTACTAAAAGTGCTTTAGCTTCATGTTCTTTTGTAGTCTCTTCTAATTCTTACATTTCTTGTATCTCTTGAACTAAGTATCCCTTTTGATTTCCTTCCCTATATTGTAGTTGAGGTGGATTGTACTGACACTAAAATTATTGTTGATGTGGTCTATATTGATTTTGATATTGTCTTGGTTGAAATAACCTATTTTATTGGCTTCCTAAATTTGTTTGGTTTCCTTGGTACTGATTCCTTGGATTGAATCTACAATAATTTGTACTATGACCTCTTTTTCTACAAACTTGACAATATCTATCATTCCATTTCATTTTATTTCTTGAAAATGAAGCAACATTCCCTTGTGGATTATCTTTTGAGACTAAAGCATTGTTAGTCATTTCATATTTGATTGAATTCTCTACTTCATATTCTTGTAGTATATTGACCAACTCATCAAATGATGTATCTTTACTCAAAATTTGTAAATATGTAACTAGATGCTTGTAACTTTCAGGAAGTGCTCTTAGAATTACTTGAACAAGAAACTTATATTCTACCTTCTTCCCTAAGGTTAATAACTTTCCTTTTATATCTATCACTTTTCTTAAAAATAATTCTATACTTTCACCACTGTTAACTTTTAGAGAATGCAATTGAGTCTGAAGATTCAAAATGGTGGCTTTATTCTTTCTTTAAAATATTTTAGATAGAGTATTCCAAGCTTCTGTAGAAGTTAATGTTGAACTAATGTATGTATATCATTTGTAATTGCAAAAGTTATTATCATGAGTGCTTTTGCTTCATATTATTCATATTTTTAAATCTCCCTAGCATCTTCAGTAGGTTTAGTTTTTGCTCCTTTAACTATCTCCCAAAGCTTTTCTACTATCAATATCGATCTCACTTTATTTTTCCATGAGGTATAATTAGGACCTTTAAGTAGTTGAGATTCTGAAAGAAAGAATTTATGTGTTGTCATGATTAACCTTTGTAGACTTCCTTATATCTCCCTAATGCAATTTTCAAAACTTTAAAACTTTTGAGATTGACTCCCTAATCTCAAGAATATAATTTTTTTAATTCTAAATTTATCAATCCTATGTTGGTGTTGAATTCCTTATAACTCCAAACTTAGAAATTTAGAAATTTCATAAAAGAATATTTGCAAATTTTATAAATTTAATTTGATGTAAAAAACCTTATTACTCCAATCTAATAAAATTGCAAATAATTCAAATTGTTTTTAAATTCAAATAATTAAATTACAAAACTTCAAAACGTGTTCCTTTAATCCTTCAAACCAAATTTCAAATCTTCATAAAATTCTTTAATAGCAATAATCTAATTTCTAAGGTTTCAAATATTAATTCTTATCTCTCCAAAATAAATATTTTCACTTTAACCTTAGAAAATAATAACTTTATGTAACCTTATGTCTCCTATATTTGAGCATATAAATAAATTTAAATTGAATGAATTACCTTTAAGCTTGAATGTGATTATTCTCTTGATCAATAGTATTTGACTATCTTCTACTTGGTGCTCCTCCTATTCTACACGTAGATCTGCCTTGGAAAAAAAAAAATTTCCTCCTTGATTGGTCAAAATGACTTTCAACCTTGTAAAGCTCTTTAATATATTATCCCTACTACTATAATGGAAGTAATGCAGCCTCATCTTCAGTTTGACTCTTCAACCCACTTGCATGTGTCAAATGGAGTATTCTTCCTTACTTGCTCTTACACTTCTTACACAATCCTATTTTTAGCGTTATCTGAAATCTTTCTTGCACTATGCTATCTTTGGCACCTTGAAATAAGTTCTCTTCCTTGTTGTGAATATTTGAACTCCTTCAAACCTTTTGACATTCCACTTCACATGTGCCACATGGCACTCAAACTCTTTTAGCACTCCAAATTCACTCCCTTGTTCTCCTCAAGCACCTATAACGTAATTCTACAAAGTATGATGAAGTTATGACACTCCTGAGCATTACTTTACAAGTGTATTCACCTCCAACTAAAAATTTAACATCTCCTTTGGCCTGGGTGCAATTTTCATACCCAAAATTCTCTTTGACTTGTCTTTTCCAACGCTTTGTCTTGTTCACATTTGTCCCTTTTGCATGTAATTTTTCCTCCAATTCTTAACACTTGAAGTTTACCCTAATTTTAAACCTTCTATTTTCTCTACATGGCTCTTTTACTTTCTTTTGCAGAAAAGTATTCGTTTGGGCTCCTTGGATGAAATTATGGTATTGGATCTTCACCTTTGATAGCTTTGCTCTACGTTTCTGGTGGTGGCTCTTCCTTAGATGGTGGTGGCTCTCCCTTGAATGATGGTGGCTCTTCCTTGAGCAATAGTGGTGCTTCCTTGGACTATGGTGGCTTTTCCTTGAATGGTGGTGGCTCTTCCTTGAGCTATGGTGGCGCTTCACTACTCCAAACTAATGCCTTCACTTCTCCTTTGCACGATGGCTTCTTAGTATATTTAGACACTTAAAAACATGCTCTACTTTTGAACCCTTGGTCGCACTTTTTATGAGCTAAAAAACAACATCCAATATCAATGTTATTTCCTTCTTATTCCTCCTTTTCAAGTAATCTTTAACTTAGATATTTGTTGTTTTAATCTTGTAGATTTTAAGATGCAAATGCTATCAACTCCTTTTGCTTGAAGACTCTTTTTGTAATGCCATTCCTCATATTTAATAAAAGTAATATGGTGCTCACAAATACTTAATGTAGACTGATTTTAATAGTCCAATAATAAACTTATGTAGCACCAAAAATGCATACCTTTTTTATCTCCTTTTTCAGCTAGTTTCCTTGGTGATTTGATTCACCCTTTTGCAATATTGATCTTGTAAGTTTTTCACCTTTACTTTCCTTCGCTTTACTACTTCAAAACTTATCAATTTTGCAACTCTAATTGCTGCTCAAATACCAAATTTTTCACTGCCCAAAAACTCTCTCAAATTTTGCTTTGAAGTTCTCCAAAAACCTAGCTCTTTTCCTTCTTCTAATGCTATCCAAAAAATATAATTTTTTTTGCTTCAAATATCCTCCAATATGTTCCTTCGAATTCTAAAACTTGCAACTATTAGTGCTACCCAAATCCTGTAAAAAAAATTGCAACTTTCCAGTCAATTCCTCCTTTGATTTGTTGTTCAAAATTGCAACAAAAATCTCCAAAATGCTACCTTCTTTCTCTACCATGACCTCCTTCAATCTCCTATTTAAAGGAAATTCAAAATATGCCCAAATATTTTCTAAATCGTATCTCTATACTTCCTTCAGTTTACTATCATGCAACCCTTCAATTTCTTCCTCAAAAATCAGCAACCTTCTCCTTTCAAATCAGCCTTCAAAAATATTATGGCTATCCTTAAGCTTCCCAAACTATGGCCTCTTAAATATTTCCTTATCCTTCAATCTTCTTATTGAATTCTAACTCCAAATTTTATATCCTTCACTATCTTCTTCCTCAAGAATCTTAATGTCTTGAGGTCTTTGAAGAACACAGGCTTATACTGAGAGGGGGGGTGAACAGTATAAGACCAACTTTTACTTTTCTTTCCCAAACAATATTATCCAATATTATCAATGGCAATATCAATAGCAGTAATCAAAGCAATGCACAAATCATCACACACAAGAGAGACACCAATTTAACGTGGTTCACCCAATGTGGGCTACTCCACGGAGAAAATATTTCTACTAAATTTTCTCAACAAATATTCTTGGGAATCAATTCCCTATTACAATGTTTATGGACCTCTATCCAAAGGAGACACCAATCCCCTATGCTCTGATTTGTGGATCTCTCTCCATAGGAGAACTCTTTCCCCTTTTCTCTGGTTCATGGAACTTGATCCAGGAGAACTCTATCTCCTCAACTGGTTTGTGGATCTCTCTCCATAGAAGAACTCTATCTTCCCAGCTGGTTCATGGATCACTCTCCATAGGAGAACTCTTTCCCCTTGCTCTGGTTCATGGATCTCTATCCATAGGAGAACTCTATCCCCTCTGCTCTGGATGGATGATATTCTAGAAGACTTCTACCCCCATTGCTCTGGCTTGTGGATCTCTCTCCATAGGAGACCTTTATCCCCACTACACTGGATAATGGATCTCTATCCACTAGAGACTATTATCCTCTTTACTCTATCACCTCCAAAGCTTACTCTCAACTCTATCTCAAATCTACACCAAAATCTATCCCAAGTCTAGTACAAATCTTCTCTAACTTTACTCATAAATCTGCTCATAAATCTGCACTAATCTCTATCTCAAATCTATCCTCAAGCCTTAACACAAAGCTTGATCAAATCACCAATCAACTTTTCTTAGATCTACCCCAAGCCTTAACACAAAGCTTGAAAAAATCATCAATCAACTCTGCTTAGATCTACCCCAAGCCTTAACACAAAGCTTGAACAAATCATCAATCAACTCTACTTAGATCTTCCCCAAGCCTTAACACAAAGCTTGAACAAATCAACAATCAACTCTTAATGTTGTTTCAAGTCTTCACAAGACTTGCTCAAATCTACCTTCAAGTCTTCACAAATACTTGCTCAAATCTACCTTCAAGCCCTCTCAAGAACTTGCTCAATTCTGCTCTCAAGCCTTCACAAAGACTTGCTCAAATCTACCTTCAATCCTTCTCAAAAACTTGCTCAAATCTACCTTCAAGTCTTCACAAAGACTTGCTCAAATCTTCTCTAGCACATGCTCAAACCTGCTCTAACACATGCTCAAAATAGCTCACAAGATATGCTCAATCAATCTCAAATCTTGCACACAATGCTATCAAATGCTTTGTCTAATATTCAAAGTAATTCCTTTAACTTGAAGCATTTTAGACATATTCTATCCAAAATTTATTTAACCTCTGGAACATATAGAGAATGATGTACTCTATCAAAAACTCAATATGTTCTACTCAATCATTAAGTCTGTCACTTCCACATGTCTTACTTTTATTGCTCTTTTAAAGATAGATCTAGTCTAGCACATGACACCTATCTTCCTTATTTGCACATTCACTTTCAATATCACTCAAAACCAATGCTCAAGAGTTTCACACAATCATTCAACCAATGAAGCACAACTTGCTCACAAACCCTAAACAAGTGTTTTCACACTTCTTCCAACAAAGAGCACAATGTAGGTCTCAAACCCTAACTCAAATAATTCATAATCTCTATCTCAAATGTTCTCAAAACATTCAACAATGAAGCACATAAAACTCACTCAAATATTTCCAACAATGCTTATCAAACAATCCTTTTCACTCCACCTTATGTTTCACAACATTCAATCCAACAAACACTTCAAACAAAGGATGATGTGCCCATACCTCTTTTCTTTGATGGAGATATATCTTCAAAACTTGTCTCACTCACAACCAATTCCTTTTGTGCCACTTCAAGGTTAGATAACAATAATCTATCTCAAAACCTCCACATGAATATTCCCTCAACAAGATGCTCAATGAATTCTGAAAATAATATTCTAGGACTCTTCTTTAGTTCTCATGGACAATGCATTAAAGCTCACAAAACTCTCTCAACAATTTCCCTTTTTATAAAGCAAGAATTACAATCAAATAAAATACCTTTTACACATTTTATCTCCACTCTTTCAAAATAATTTTCACTCCACTTTAATTTCCAAGAACAAAGAATTACATTCATAAATAAACCATTTACAAGCTTATCACTCCAAGCTTAGAAAATTAAATAAATGATATTTAAAACCTTTAAATATAATGCAAAAATATTTCTCCTTATATCTCCTATGTTTCAAACTATAGGTCAAATATCATCCACCAAATATCACTATAGCCAACAATTCAACAATATAGCGCATACCTCACAAATTAATCATGGTGCATACCTTATATAAAAAATATTTATCTTGCTTTGTCATGGATGGGAATTGACCCTCCGACCTCAACCCTCCAAGTGCAGCGCTCGACCGCTTGCACTAGCCAAGCGGTTGAGACTAAACCTTTAGCCTCAACACTTTAACCTTGCTACATCTGATGCAATAAAAAATAAAACTCTTCAATCGATGCTAGGGGGAATCGAACCCCGAACCTTCCCTCTACCAATAACTTACGTAGGACCCACCTGCCACTTGGGCTACCAGCCCTTGCTGAACCAAGGCATTCGCCACCTTATTCTTATTCCCTTTTGCTCGCTTTGGCAAATGAAATTTCAACATGTTTCACTTATCTGCCTCTCATGATCGAATCTCTCACATGCGCATCCACTTTGATGATTCAAAATTTTAATTTTAATTATTTTCTTCCTCCTTTTATATGCTTCCAAGGTGATTTCATGATGTCGATAGAAAATATAAGTGCCTCCATTTAAATTTGATTTTTGGCACCTTTTGCCAATTTCAAATTTAATTATTTATTTAATATAATATTTAAATTTAGGTTAAATATTATATTATTTAATTTTAGTATTAAATAATACTTTTGCATGGGGGTCTTCATCAATTCTTTTTTTCTCTTTTTAATAAGCCCTTTTGGCTTAATTATTATAATATTAAAATATTATAATATCTTCTTTTCTCTTTAAAACCATGGGTGTAATCTTTTGTCTTCAACCTTTTAGCCAACCTTTTGGCTTATAATATAAAATATTATAACCAATTCTTTTACCACTTTGCTTGTACCAAAATGGACTTTGCCTTGCACCAAACACTTGACATCAATGACAACCTTATTACTCAAAATTTCCAACAATCTCCCCCTTTGTCATTGATGGCAACCCCTTTTTTTTAAACATCCCTTTTTCTTTTTTCCAATTCTGCTCCCCTTGAGAAACTGCTCCCCCTGATTGAATGCTCTCCCCCTTACTCAAATCTCTCCCCCTTTGACATCAATGGCAAAGGGACTCCTTTGGGGCTAAATATAAGACTCTTAGCTCAGCCCCCTCCCCACCTCCTCTCCTTGAGGTGGTTAATTTTGGGGTGGGAGTATTTCTACTCCTAACATACAATGCTCTTTTCCTTTGTCAACCTTCTTTCTCAACATACCCTTTTGATTCTTTTGAGTGTCCCTATTCTTGCTTGTCTCTGGAAACTCTGTTCTACACCACTTGGCCTTATGCCCAACATTATTGCACTTATAACACTTAATGTTGTGGTTCCTAGAAGGTGCAAATATCTTGAAGTTCCTCCTGGTGAAGCCATACCTATTTCTATCATGAACCCTATAGTGAATTGCTTTATGACCAAATTGATTACAAGAGTAGCAATACCCTTGAAAGAAATATCCATATTTGAAGTTCCTCTTAGTAATACCATACTCCTTCTTTCCATGAGTCCTGCAATGCATAGCCTTGTGACCAAACCTGTTACATGAGAAGCAACATCCTTTGAAGAAATATTGCCTTGGACCCATTGGTCTCTTAGTCCTTTCTTCTCTGTGATGATCCTTGTTCCTTGTTTGTGCATTGTTTCCTTTCTTGGTGAAGTTTTTATTTTTCAACTTATTCTCATAAGTCTCAATTTCTCCTTCACTCTCTTCCTCTGAAACATCTTCCTCTTTTGAGCTTGAACTTGACCCTTCTTCTTGTTGCCCTTGTCCTTCTTCAAAACCAAGTCCTGTTTTGATAGATGAAGGTCTTTGTGCATTGATAATCTTATCCAAAGTCTTTGAAATTTTCCCAAACTTGTGTAGCTTGTCCTTAGACTCTTCCATTTCCTTCCTTAGAGAAACTACCTCTTGTTCTAATATCTCACATTCTAAGACTTTTACCTCTAGATTTTCTTTAAATCTCCTTGTCTTAGCTATTGAGTTTGTCGAGATCTTGTATAAGCTTTCCTTTCTCTTCATCACATTCTTGAAATTGAGCCTTGAATCTTGAATTCTGCTTTCTAACCTTTTTCAATTCTTTGAGAGCAACAATAAGTTCTGCTTCTAGATCTACTACACCTTCCTCTTCATTCTCTGAATATTTCTCTACTTCTTGGTCTTCTAGAGCATCTTCATACTTTTCATATTTATCTTCAATAGGAGCACTTCCTTCCTCTTCTATTTCCAAAAAGAGAATTTCTTCTTCTTCACTATCTGAGGATCTTTCATCACTATCACTTGAAACCTTGCCTATCTTGTCCGCATAGAAACTCTTCTTATACCTTTGAAAAACTTATTTTCATGCTTGCTTTGTCCATACCTATTTTTCTTTTCATACCTAGATTTTCCTGCTTCCTTTTTCTTATGATCTTGTTTCTCTTCATTGCTACTACTTCCAGCTTCTGGATAGTTAGATGCATAGTGACCATATTTACCACAATTGAAACACTTTACTATTTTTGTACCTTTTTGCTTTCTTGAATCCTTCTTGTTTCTTCTGCCATAGTTAGCTTCTTCATCACTACTTGACACATCACTTGATTCTGGTTTCTTATCTTTTGTCTTCTTTGCCACTTTGAAGGCTACCTCTTTCTTGGGAATAGGATCCTTTACTATTCTCATCTCATAAGTTATGAGAGTTCCATGTAACTCATCCATAGTCAAATTTTCAATATCTCTTGTTTCTTCTATGGTTGAAACCTTTCCATCATACCTCATAGGAAGTGACCTTAAAACCTTTTTAGCAACATCGAAGTCTTCAATTTTAAATCCAAGTCCTCGCATGGTGTTAACAACCTCATCCACATGAAGTAAGTATGCAACAATATCTTCCTCTTCTTTCATCTTCAAGTCTTCAAATGTCTTCTTGTGATTTTGTAATTTTGCCATCTTGACCTTTTTATCTCCCTCATATGTTTGCTTCAGTTTTTCCCAAATCTCTTTTGTTGATTTACAATGCATAACTTTTACAAACTCTGCTTCATGTAAACCACTTAATATTGCATTCATAGCCTTGGAATTATTCACATGCAAGAGCTTACCATATTTATCTATGGGAGGATTAGTTGTAGGTGTGAATCCATCCTCAATTGCTTGCCATGTCTCATATCCTTGTGCCATCAAGTAAGTCTTCATTCTTATGCTCTAGAAAGCATAATTGTTCCCATCAAACAATGGTGCCTTATTTTTTGAAGATCCACTCTGATATGCCATCTGTGTTCCTGTACACTCTTCCTTCAAGTTGTTAGACTCTTTCGAAGGAACCCACTCTGATACCAATTGAAGAACATAGGCTTATATTGAGAGGGAGGTGAATAGTATAAGATCAACTTTTACTTTTCTTTCCCAAAAATATTATCCAATATTATCAATGGAAATATCAATAGTAGTAATCAAATTAATGCACAAATCATCACACACAAGAGAGACACCAATTTAATGTGGTTCACCCAATGTGGGCTACTCCACGGAGAAAATATTTCTACTAAATTTTCTCAACAAATATTCTTGGGAATCAATTCCCTATTACAATGTTTATGGACCTCTATCCAAAGGAGACACCAATCCCCTATGCTCTGATTTGTGGATCTCTCTCCATAGGAGAACTCTTTCCCCTTTTCTCTGGTTCATGGAACTTGATCTAGGAGAACTCTATCTCCTCAATTGGTTTATGGATCTCTCTCCATAGAAGAACTCTATCTTCCCAACTGGTTCATGGATCACTCTCCATAGGAGAACTCTTTCCCCTTGCTCTAGTTCATGGATCTCTATCCATAGGAGAACTCTATCCCCTCTGCTCTGGTTGGTGATATTCTAGAAGACTTCTACCCCCACTACTCTGGCTTGTGGATCTCTCTCCATAGGAGACCTCTGTCCCCACTACACTGGCTAATGGATCTCTATCCACTGGAGACTATTTTCCTCTTTACTCTATCACCTCCAAATATTACTCTCAAATCTATCTCAAATCTGCACCAAACTCTATCCCAAGTCTAGTACAAATCTGCTCTAACTCTACTCATAAATCTGCACTAACATCTATCTCAAATCTATCCCCAAGCCTTAACACAAAGCTTGATCAAATCACCAATAAACTCTGCTTAGATCTACCCCAAGCCTTAACACAAAGCTTGAACAAATCATCAATAAACTCTGCTTAGATCTACCCCAAGCCTTAACACAAAGCTTGAACAAATCAATCAATCAACTTTGCTTAGATCTGCCCCAAGCCTTAACATAAAGCTTGAACAAATAAACCTACTCTTAATGTTGTTTCAAGTCTTCACAAGACTTGCTCAAATCTACCTTCAAGTCTTCACAAAGACTTGCTCAAATATACCTTCAAGTCTTCTCAAGAACTTGCTCAATTTTGCTCTCAAGCCTTCATAAAGACTTGCTCAAATCTACCTTCAAGTCTTCTCAAGAACTTGCTCAATTCTTCCTTCAAGTCTTCACAAAGACTTGCTCAAATATTCTCTAGCACATGCTCAAACCTGCTCTAACACATGCTCAAAATAATCTCACAAGATATGCTCAATCAATCTCAAATCTTGCACACAATGCTATCAAATGCTTTGTCTAATCTTCAAAGTAATTCCTTTAACTTGAAGTAGTTTAGACATATTCTATCTAGAATTTGTTTAACCTCTGGAACATATAGAGAATGATGTACTCTATCAAAAACTCAATATGTTCTACTCAATCATTAAGTCTGTCACTTCCACATGTCTTACTTTTATTGCTCTTTTAAATATAGATCTAGTCTAGCACATGACACCTATCTTCCTGATTTGCACATTCACTTTCAATATCACTCAAAACCAATGCTCAAGAGTTTCACACAATCATTCAACCAATGAAGCACAACTTGCTCACAAACCCTAAACAAGTGTTTTCACACTTCTTCCAACAAAGAGCACAATGTAGGTCTCAAACCCTAACTCAAATAATTCATAATCTCTATCTCAAATATTCTCAAAACATTCAATAATGAAGCACATAAAACTCACTCAAATATTTCCAACAATGCTTATCAAACAATCCTTTTCACTCCACCTTATGTTTCACAACATTCAATCCAACAAACACTTCAAACAAAGGATGATGTGCCCATACCTCTTTGCTTTGATGGAGATATGTCTTCAAAACCTGTCTCACTCACAACCAATTCCTTTTGTGCCACTTCAAGGTTAGATAACAATAGTCTATCTCAAAACCTCCACATGAATATTCCCTTCAACAAGATGCTCAATGAATTCTGAAAATAATATTCTAGGACTCTTCTTTAGTTCTCATGGACAATGCATTAAAGCTCACAAAACTCTCTCAACAATTTCCCTTTTTATAAAGCAAGAATTACAATCAAATAAAATACCTTTTACACCTTTTATCTCCACTCTTTCAAAATAATTTTTCACTCCACTTTAATTTCCAAGAACAAAGAATTACATTCATAAATAAACCATTTACAAGCTTATCACTCCAATCTTAGCAAATTAAATAAATGATATTTAAAACCTTTAAATATAATGCCAAAAATATTTCTCCTTATATCTCCTATGTTTCAAACTATAGGTCAAATATCATCCGCCAAATATCACTATAGCCAACAATTCAACAATATAGCGCATACCTCACAAATTTATCATGGTGCATACCTTATATAAAAAATATTTATCTTGCTTTGTCACGGATGGGAATCGACCCTCCGACCTCAGCCCTCCAAGCGCAACGCTCGACCGCTTGCGCTAGCCAAGCGGTTGAGACTAAACCTTTAGCCTCAACACTTTAACCTTGCTGCATCCGATGCAATCAAAAATAAAACTCTTCAATCGATGCTAGGGGGAATCAAACCCTAAACCTTCCCTCTACCAACAACTTACGTAGGACCCACCTACCACTTGGGCTACCAACCCTTGCTGAACCAAGGCATCCACCACCTTATTCTTATTCCCTTTCGCTTGCTTTGGCAAATGAAATTTCAACACGTTTCGCTTATCTACCTCGTTCGAATCTCTCGCATGCGCATTCACTTTGATCATTCGAATTTCAATTTAAATTGTTTGCTTCCTCCTTTTATATGCTTCCAAGGTAATTGCATGACGTCGACGGAAAATATAAGTGCCTCCATTTAAATTTGATTTTTGGCACCTTTTGCCAAATTCAAATTTAATTATTTATTTAATATAATATTTAACTTTAGGTTAAATATTATATTATTTAATTTAGTATTAAATAATACTTTTGCATGGGGGTCTTCATCAATTCTTTTTTCTCTCTTTTTAATAAGCCCTTTTGGCTTAATTATTATAATATTAAAATATTATAATATCTTCTCTTTTCTCTTTAAAACCATGGGTGAAACCTTTTGTCTTCCACCTTTTAACCAACCTCTTTGGCTTATAATATAAAATATTATAACCAATTCTTTTACCACTTTGCTTGTACCAAAATGGACTTTGCCTTGCACCAAACACTTGACATCAATGACAACCTTATTACTCAAAATTTCCAACAATCTTCAAAAACCTTCTCCAAAATTTGGCAATATTCTTGCCAAAAACTTCTCCTTTTTTGGATGGCAACAATTGTCCCAAATCCTTCTTATCAAAAACTTCTCCTTGCTTACAATCTCCTTCCTCTAGCTTTCTTCACAACTCCTCCAATGGCCACTCCTTCAATTCTATAATGAGGCTTTCTCTAGCCTTCTTCTCCTTCTCCAAATTCTCTTGAGATCTCTTCTCTTGGGTCTTCTAATTCAGCAACTACTCAACTCATCTTCTCAAAAATTCAATAAGACCTTACCTTGGTCTCTTCAATCTTTCGACTATGGAAATTCTATAATAATATCTCTTTCTTGGATCTCCAAAATCTACTGCTTCACAATTCTGCAATAGGACCTTTTCTTAGTCCTCCTCTATCTCCAATATTTAGTCTCCAATATTTCAAATTTGAAAGTTTTTCAATGTGACCTCTTGGGTCCCTTAAAATTATTCAATCTACAACATTCAATCTCTAGTCTTCAATTGAGGCCTCCTTATTGGATCTCCTTAATATTCAATGTCTATGTTTTTTCTACAATTCAAAAACTAATCCCTGTACGAGGAAAGCACATAAAAATTCAGAAATCGAAGGTGAAATTATTCTTTTTCTATTGTATGAAGCTTCTCAAATTCTAAGAACTAATGTTTTGCAATAAAACCTTAGACAGTAGCAACCAAACACATTAACATTTCTAGAATTCGTTATTCTCAAAACTAGTGGAAATAATTATATGTTGAGTCCTAGTATTCACGAGTTCTCCTTCAACCCTATGGAAAGACTCTATCCAAATAGCAATATGAAATATCCTTCAATATATAAAACTCTCCAATAGGACCTCCTTATTGGGTCTCTCAATTTCCTCAACGTCGAGGTCTATCTTCAGGACTTGTAATCTCCTATTCCGAATTTGCTCTTGGAATAGGTAAATCTTCAAACTTCCCTGGTTTACCTTTCTAGAGGTAATTTCTTTAACTTCAATAGTGTATTCTTAACCAGTGGAAATATCCTTTGCAAATTTAAAACATGTGCAAGTCGCAACCTTACTATAGCTTTGATACCATTGTTAGCTTTTGAAGCTAAATACTTAAGATAAAATTCACCAAAAGATCTAAAATAAAGTTGCAATGCAATATATATGATAATGGCAATATTATAAAAGTATAAAACTCAAAAATAACTTTAACAATCACTCATAGAATTTCCATTAACAAATGCTCACAAAAATTGTATCTACATTGAATCAAGAACTTAAGTGCCTATACTTACAAACTCTCTCAAACTACAAATTATGTCATATCATGTCCTGTCATGTCCCTTGCTCACACATACAAGGATATGTATATATAATATGATGTGACTCTTCATATGGAGCACTCTTGGCCTTCACTCTTCTATATCCTCTTCATATTCCTTTTCTATGGACTCATGTACACATGGACTATTATGCACATTTACAATACCAAAATACTTTGCACACTTTAATAATAGTTGTGCATTTATTTCATCACATAAAGTAAATACTCAACTTCTAAACTAGAATACTATTTCCTAACCTAAATATGTACCAAGGTGGTACATTAGCATGTACCAAATAATATAATATATTCCAAAATTATGTTATAGAGAAACCCCAACAGACTTAAAAAGAAGGAGAAGAGCATTACAAACTTAACTTAATAGTTTCTAGCTTGTTGGCATTTATGCAAGCAAGTAAATTTTATATAGGATTTCCTCTTTTATTGGTACCATCCACCTACATTGATTTCATGTTACACGCATTTATGTGCCCTTCTTTCCCTTGATCCCTCATGTTTAATTACAAATTCTAAGCTTATTGCTATGATGCCAACAAATCACCACCTCCCTTCCTTTAGCTAGATTCACTTCATATGACATTACTCTTTGCATGAGTTAAGCTAGAAGAGAGTAGTTGTCTACCACTTACACCTTATGCTTTTCTTAGGTGGATCACTGCCATTCCATACTTGGCTTGACACAATGATATTGAGAATACATCTCTTTGTAAAAGTACATGTGTGCTTTAATGGCTTGGTTGGCACCATTTGAGAAGATTATCCACTTGTGCGACTGTAGTTTATTTTCTTTGTGTTATTTGGTTGGCTCTCATTGGCTTAGGATCCCTAATGGGTATCCCTTATTCTACTATAGGTCAAGAATCTTTGATCTATTCATGACTTCTAACTATCTAAGGCTCTAAGCATTCCTTTCTAGTTGTTTATTTCCTACAACATAATAATGCTTTTCAATAGAAAATATAGCACACAAGTATTTTTTTATATAGGGATTCCCATTTAGGTAGATCTCATTTATAGGAATGGGCAACTCCTTGCCATCCATTGTTGATAGTTCAAATGCATTTTTGACCTTACAATTAGTAATGATATAAAGACCACTCCATATAGCATTGAACTTGGTATGGTGGCCAAATTTAGTCCTCTCTTCATCCCATTTGAGCACGTAGTTTCTCAACTTAAAATTTTGGAGGATCATATTTTTATTAAACCATGCTTTAGTCACCTCCTAATGTTAGAGCAGTCATTCTTGAGCCAAATATTTTTGCTTTTCTTCCCTAAGCAATTCTCCTATCCTTAATGTTAATGTGTCATTCTCTTGGAGTTCTAGTTGGTGGAGTAATTTCAAAGTCGATAATTCTACAAAATGAAATTCAAAATGAGCAAAATGAAATGAAAGGAGAAAGAGAAATTTTCAAGAAACAAAATGAAGACTATGAAAAAGGAATAAAATTACTCAAGAAGGAGAAAGAGGAAAATATTAAGGATGATAGTGAGAAGAATGAAACCATATATTTGGATTTAAAAAAAAAAGAAGGATCAAAAGGGTTTAAATCATCTAAAAGTTGTATTTTGCAGGTTCATGGAAGCACTCAAAAGAAATAGGTTATTATTTCCATTAACCCTAGTAGCAAATATAATTTCATTAATATGGCTTTGGCTAAGAGGTTGTAGGTTCAAGCAAAAAAAATATAGGACATACATCTTAAGAGTGAAAATGTTTAAATTTTTGAAGATTTGAAGATTAATATGGATAAATATGTTTTACATTTAGATTTTCATGTTATTGATATGGATGATGTGGATATTGTTCTTGGTTATCCTTGGTTGGATTCTTTGGGTACTATTAACATTAATGTTCAATTTTTTTTTATGAAGTTATGGTACAATAAAAATAAGATAACACTATAGGATATATCTCACCATAAGGAGAAAGGATCTAAGGAAAAACAAGAAGTGATTACAAAAAAACAAATTGAATAATCTAAAATAGACTCAAAGAAGGTAGTAGAAACAACAGAGTCCATGGAAGAAGCGGTGGCAACCAAGTCCATGGAAATAATAGTATCAAAGTCTAAGAAAGCTTTGATAGAAGAGCATAAGGACACACCAAACAAAAGCAAAATGAAAGAACAACGTGTAAAAGAATTTAAGATAGTGGAGCAAAATGTTGAGGAGTTAAAAAAGGTAGAATATCAAGTTAAGGTTACAACATATCACCATCCACACCACCATGAGTAGCAATAATCTTGGAGGTATGGATAAAGGCAACAATGTAATATTTCTACATGGAATCAAAATGGTACCAAGTATGGTAGTTTTTGGAAAATAAATCATAGTGATCCTATTTTTTAGAGTGGTGCAACAACATCAAGGAATAAGTGGACCCATCATTCAAATTATCAAAATAAAGCAATACAAACATGGAGCCAACAAAGTGGATTTGGATATTCAAGTGGAAAAATGACATACCAACATCAAAAATTACCACCACTAATCAATGTTTCACTAGGATAGATGGATGATCGAGATTGGTATCAATCGCTAACATTTATTAGCAAATCATATTATCTTGTTTCTTCATATGTTTTGAGGATGAAAAATTTGTAAGGAGGGTGAAATAATAGGGTTTTAGGAATATATATATGGGGATATGATATTATATTGTATAATGGTTGGCATGGGCCACACATAACCCAAGTTTGATTATATTATATTATAATATAATATTATATTAGTAGTCGGCTCTCCAAAGTAGAATTAGAAGATGGATATATAAAGAAGGGATATTTGTCATTGTAATCATCATGGAGATCAATCATATGTAATCATATTTTCCCACAAAGTGGCTTATGGGACTTTACCCTCTCTAAGTGGTGCTCTCATTTTGGGAGATCTTGTGGAGTTATTATTTCCTTAAGAAGTATTTTGATGTTGCCCTACCTTAAGGGTATTATCTATCTATGTCTCATTGTGTGGATTGTTATTGTGGATAATTATTTATGCATGAAATATTTGCTATTTTTGTATATTGGTGAATGATTTTTTTTAATGAGAATAAAGTATTGTAACATCATCTAATCGAGAAAGAGGTGAAAGGAAGAGCTCACAAGACCAAATATTAGTCACAAGCATGTATCTTCCAATACCTTTACAATACTATTTATAGGCCTATTTATAGGTTGGTATGAGGGCTCTTTACTTCTAAAACACTACATAGAAGGTCTACATGTTCTTCTCAACTCTATAGCCAAAATCCTTTTGCACTTGTTGCTACTTCCATCATCTCTCATGGATCAAGAGGTGGTTGTAACATTAATTTTCATCAGGTTTGAGGCTTTGAACACCATAATTTTCTTGGGTCTTTATCTTCTTTTTGGGATGCCTTGCCTATTGACATTGCTAGTATGACCTCTTTGACTGTAGTACACTAGCAAGTAGGATTATCTATGTGGTGGGCAACTGTTGTAACTGTCATACATATGAGTATGATATGTTGGGCCATGAAAGTCAACTTTTATGGCCAATGGTGGGTACTCCTTTGACTGCTCTTTGGTTTGTGTCTTTTGTATTTATGAACAACCACGACATGTCCTAGATGAGGTGGGTTTCCATTTGTACAATGGTGGGTTTTCTTAGATCGTGCCCCAACACTTTCTTCCTTTTGCTTCTGATCAATTGCCACATGTTCAACCTTAGCTATGATGAGGCATTTTTTCCTCTTTATGCCTTTTTTTATCAAAAGTATCGGCACGAGTCGTTAGATGAGAAATCAATGGTCTGTGGTCCTTGGCATCCCCAAACCACCTATTTTAGGTGGAGAAAGTGTGTCGATTGTCGATGAGAGATATAATAGTCAACATGGATTGAAAAAATTATCTCTTCTTGTGCTACAAATTTGGCTCCCACCCTTCTCATTGAAGACAAATGACAACTTTTGACTCCCTTTTTTGTTGATCTCGCTTCTAGATAGAACGTTTCTTTAAGTGAAGTGGGGACATAGAGAAAAATTCCCTACAGGTTCTTAGAAATATAGTGTTGTATTATATAGTTGGAATAAGCCATAAGTAATCCAATTAGATTATGTAATTAACATGGTCTAAAATATAACCTATGGTCTATTTTTAGAAAATATTATTATAATAATAGGTTTTCTAGGGGTAGGGTTATAGCTTTCCCAAAATAGCACTAGATGACAATTATGTAAATAAGGAAGTTGTTTATTTAAAATCATTCAAGTAATTATTGTTTTAGTTGCCTTTGCTTATAGAGTGGCTCTCACTTAGGAATATATTATGGAGTGATTCCTTCTATAGGAAGTAATATTGATGCTCTACCTAAAGGTTATTATCAATATTGTCCTTTGCATGAATTATTTATGGAATGATATATTTAATATTTTTGTACATTAGATATTAATTTATGTTTACAAGAAGTAAAGGTTCTTAAAAAAAGGTTCAACAAGAACTTCAAAACGATGTAACCATAAAAAAAATTAAAGACATTCTCTATGAACCAAGGAAAAATCAAAGGAATGTATTTGAAACGTAAAAGCAAACTTTGATAACTACTCTAGTGTTGAATATTTGGACTAGAGTAAACCTTTTAAGATTTATACAAATGCTTCCACTAATACACTTAATATTACCATGAGTCAATAAGATAAATATAGAAATGACCATTGACCTCCTTAAGTAGTAGACAAATGAGTAATACTAAGAGAAGTTAGACAACAATAAAAATAAAATCTTTAAACATCATTTTTTTTATTCTACACGGTGGAATTGGTAGCCGCCACGATGATCCAGGTACATTTTCTGTCTTTTATGGCCGCTATAGTATTCTACATTGTCCACCTGAAAGCTGCCACATAGTACTCTGTATAGTCCGCCCCTATAACCACCATGTCACAATCATTTTAAACCTTTTATGCCACTGAAAGCACCAGGAAAGGGATAAGAATTCAGTTTGACGAGGCCTAATATCTGAACCTTTAACCATAATTTTTGCAGTTAAAACTTTTTTAAGTTATTTATTAGGGTAGGACTTTATATTGTCATTAGTCATGCTTCCTTTAAGTATATTAGAAATAATTCAAATCCATCTAGGAGGATTGTAAGATTGATATTATTCACGAGAATAAAAATTTGATCTTGTAGATTGGTCAAGAAATTTTTTTATCATTGTATATATTCACTCTTGGACTTATAAAGGTATAAGTTTCAGATATGAGGGTGATGGGTTCCTTGATGCAACATTGTTATTGATGAAATTCATTTCAAATGTGTATGTAGATTTTTGGAATACTTGATTAAGGTCAAGTTTTTTAAAGGTGTTACACCAAAGGTTAAGAGGAAGATAACTCAAAATGGTCATCCTTAATCAATTATACATGTGTCTTGTATCCAATCACACCATATGAGAATGTCAAAGTTGGTTGAAAAAGAACTAGTTAAAGAGTTTTATAATGTTTTTTTTAATAAGTTATTGTTAGCGTATGTTAGCGTATATTACATTATAGGGCATATTTGTTAGACTAGCGTTAGTTGTTATTTCATTGTTGCAACAACTATCTATTGTTGCCTTGTTAGCTCCGTAGTCTTCGGGCTATTCTAAGGCCTACTATGTATTATTTATTTGTTGATTGATTAATCTATTGCTACTGTTCATTCCTACATGGTATCAGAGCTATAGAGCTCTGGGCTCATTCGTAGCCAAGAGCAGGACCTGGGCGTTTCGAGGAGACCCGTAGGAGTTGATCGACATGCTTTTCAAGGTGGTCCGCAGGCTGACTGGCATGTTTCCCGAGGAGCACCTGACCTGTGAGCACCTCGGCACATTTCTCGAGGTGACTCAGACTGGACGCAGTTTGACCCGGGCTAATTCCCATTTTTCTAGGCTACTGGACTGGACCGAAATGGATCGGGCATGGATCCCGAGACGCGGTTGACTGGATCGGACTGAACCATCGGGCACGGATCTCGAGGCCAACTCGACTGGACTCGACTGGACCTCGAGCACGGAACCCGAGGCCGATGACACGACGACACGTGGCAAACTGGCCACGCGCCACCTAGATCGACGAGCGGGGGACACGTGGCGGACTGGCCACATGCCACCCGGACGCGACGTGTGGCGGACTGGCCACGCGCCACTCGGCGCAGCAAAATGGCCTGCTGATTGCCCGTAGGCAATCGTTGTTAAAAGGGGTTTGTTTTCTTTTTAAACAAAGAAAACGCAGCATCACGCTGCGTGTGGGATAATTCCCACAGATTTAAAAAAAAAAAACGAAGGGATTGTGCTTTAGTAGCACAAAGCTCCCCTTGGCTGACGGATCAGCCAAGGTAGCCCGACTGGCAACGAAGCCAGTCTTAGGGCCAACTCTCACGGGGTCGCGGGATCAATCCCCAGCGGGGACCAAATTTTTTGTTTTGGTCTTATTCACCGCAGAAGGGATTAAAGGGAAGGATTTCCCTTCCCTTCCCGTTGGGTGGCGTAGCCCGACTGGCAGGAGCGCCAGTCGGAGCGTTTACAGCCGTGGGGTCGGGAGTTCGACTCCCGACGGCGTCAACTACATTCCTTTTACAAGGCGCGGCCGACTCCCCCAAACAACGGTAAAAAAAAAATTTAAAGTTATTTTTTAATATTTTTTTTCTAAAAGTTAAAATTAAAATTTTTAAATTATTTCTTTTATATAGTTTTAAAATTATTTAAAAAAAAAAAAAAGATAATTTTTTTGCTATAAAGAATAATTATTTTTTTTTTAACTTTAGAATATAAAATGTTTTAAAATGCTTTATAAAGGAAAATTTTAAAGGGGGGAGTTATTTTCAAGGGGGGATAGATTTTTTTTCTCTCCACCATCAAAGCAATTAAAGAGGCATCAAATCATCAAACCTCAAACTCTGTTTTTTAGGCTTCATAAATAGCAACTTGTTTGTTTGAAGTACTTCACACAGGGGGGATTTTTTTTTGGTGATATTTTGTGCTAATCTGCCTACGAGGCAAGCTTTGTAATTTTTTTACAAACCAGTAAAAAAAGCCTTCTGGAGCACCCATTTTTGCGCTTCCAGAAATTTTTGCCCCTTGGAACCCCGTATAGGGGAGATATAATTTTGCAAAACTAAGGGGGAAGACTTATAAGGGTGCATTTTCGGCAGTGACCGACACCTTAGTCAAATTATTTTGCAAAATTTTATTGTAAAAGGTGCATTTTCGGCAGAGACCGACACCTTAAGAATGGGTAGATCAAAGAAGAAAACTATCCCAAAACAAACTGATGATGTTGTTAAATCAGTTAAAGGCCCATACTTTTCCCCACACCTGGAAGGGATAGATTATTATGAAGATGGCACATTTCTTACACTAAGGAGTGGTGTAAATGCCATAATCAATGATTCTGCATCTTGTGGAGACATGCAAAAAAATGGTGTTCTAATCCCTATTGGTGCTATAATGGGCATATTCATGTCATTTTATGCTCTTGACAAAGCACAACAAAAAAGGGACTTTAGTGAGGAAACAGAGGTCAAACCCCTAATGGTCGATGCTTGTAGTGACACAAGTGACCTTCAGCCCATGGTGGCGAATGCTTGTTGTGATACATGTGACCTTGAGCCCATGATGGCCAATGCTTGTTTTGATACAAGCGACCTCATGCCTATGATGGCAGATATCAGTTGTAGCACAGGTGATCTCATCACAGTAGTAGATTTTGCTTGTGACACTAGTGACTTAAAAACTGAACCTCCTAAAAATGAACTCCATAATCTCATCAATAGCGACAAATGCAATATTGTTAAAAGCATTGATGAAGATGATGAAATTGGGTGTTTTGAAAAACACACCAAAGGATTTGGTTCCAAAATGATGAAGAAAATGGGATTCAATGGTGAGAGATTAGGTAAACAGGAACAAGGCATTAAATCTCCAATAATGCTAAGTGTCAGGGCAAAGCATGAAGGCCTTGGCTATACTGGACATGCAAGTACCAATAATTCTATGTTTGTAAAACCTAAATCTCCTACAACTCCTAAAAAGCATTGTTGCAGTCACTGTGGAAAGGCAGGACATGTTGTAGCTAAGTGTTGGAGATTACATCCTTGTGATTCATGTGGATGTACGAATCATTCTTCTTCACAATGTTGGTACAAAGTGAAAATGGCCAACAAGGTTCATATAGATTGTGGATGGACAGATTTCACACAATGGACCATGATGAAAGAAATGTTGTATGGCTTCTACCGAAAAGGTAAAACCTATGGTAGACCCCGAGGCAAATCCAGTGACAGACCTAGTGGCAGTCCCAGAGATAATGACCCAGAGACGGACCTAAAGACAGACCCAGAGACAAAGTTCTAGAGGCAGATCTATAGGCAGATCCAGAGGCAATAATCCAGAGGCAGATTCATAGGCAGATCCCGAGATAGACCCAGAGGTACAATTCTAGAGGTATGCTTAGCGCCAGAGCCAGAGCCATGAGCCAGAGCCAGAGCCAAAGACAAAGCACGAGCCATCATTCTTTCATTTCTCTTCTTCTTCTTTCACTGTATTGGGGCAGTTATATACTTTACCCAAATATTGTTGTATGGGAGGATAGTGTAGCTAGTAGTTATATTATTACCCAAATAATGTAATAAGGGGGGATGTTAGCGTATATTACATTATAGGGCATATTTGTTAGACTAGCGTTAGTTGTTATTTCATTGTTGCAACAACTATCTATTGTTGCCTTGTTAGCTCCGTAGTCTCCGGGCTATTCTAAGGCCTACTATGTATTATTTATTTGTTGATTGATTAATCTATTGCTACTGTTCATTCCTACAGTTATGTGTTTCTTCTATCGAGGGTCACTTCCATTAAAATGACATCATTATATTATTATTTCTTTTAAACATGGTGGAATCGATAAGCTACCATGATGACACCTCTCCATTTTTGGGTTTGAGCCATGTTGTCCACCCCTATAACCACTAAGCCACATATTTTTAAACCTTTTACACTGCTAAAAGCACCAAGAATATGAACAAGCATCTAGTTCAGTGAGATCTAAGGTTTGAACCTAGGATGTCCATCCCCCTTACGAGGTTTCACCGCACCAATTGGTCTACATATCGAACCTAAATCATTACATTATTTTCATTACATTGCTATCAGGTTAATTAAACCATATCCAATTTACCTTTTTATGAAATATATTCTTCATTTGCCTTACCTTTATATCAAAGATATTTATCATCCTCCTCAAAATGCTATGTTTTTGCAATCAACCTCTTGATATTGTTTTTATTAAGAGATATAATCTCACTCTTCTAATTACCTTCTAAAATTTAAATTTTACCAAAGACGAAAATCAACACCATGAATGGCTAACATATTTGTGACTCGGTTTCCATAGATATAAATATGATGTCTATAACAACCTGTCAATTCCCTAATGCCTCTTTTTTTAGGGGCCTTATTCATACCTCTAAAGTTATAACTATCATTTTTATCATCACTTTTTATTTGTGGGCTTAGCCCCACTTCTTGCTAACACTTGTCATATTTGCTTTTGTTTGCCATATCAATATCCCTTTGAGTTTTTGTTTCTCTTTATTATTTTTTCTTTGATCTTCCTCTCTTTTTCTATTTCCACCAACACTTTCATATTCATCAATTTCTTCAAATTTTTACACTCCTCATAATGAGACTTATCATCTATAGGTTTGTCTTTCTCTAGAGGATTCAAAGTGCAAGGAATGACTTCAAAGCACTTTCTTCCTTGTGTTGGTATAGAACCCTATAGTGTAAGGATACTCCTCCATAGCAATTACCTTATTATGATATCCTAAAAATCTTAAATTGCTATAGATTTCCTCCATCCTAATTCCCTTATTATGTTGCTTATAAAATCCTAAAGTGCAAGGGATAACCTCTACACTACTTTTATTTCTATTTCTAGGAGAGGTTTCTATACTACTTAACAAAACTGAGGACAATTTACCTAGAATAAACTTGACCTCTTATATTATCTTTAATTTAAAATTTTCCTCCATATATTCCTTTCACCCTTTAATTCCTTTTGAATTTGAACTTGCACATTGTACTTTCTCATCCCTTGTATCCTTCTTTATTTCTTCTTTCTTTGCCTCTTCATTTGGAGTGGAATATACTTGATCTAATCCAACTTCTATTACAATATGATTTTCTTATTCATCTTAAAGTTATTCTCATGACCAATTTTTTCTCTTTCTTCTGCACTTTCACTTTATAATCTCTTGCTATATGTCCAGTCTCATAACAAATGTGGCATTAGAATATGATATTTTCATAATCCACTTATTAATCCCATGCTCTTGATTTAGTGTTAATATTAATGGATCATGGGAAAGGATTTGAAATATCCATGACAACACATATCTGGGTATATATAGCATGCTTTCACTCTTTAATAATTGGTCCTTTCTTGATGAATTCTCCTAAGGTATTTCAAATATTCTTCAAAACATAATTATTGATAAATTGATATGGAAGTCCAAAAAGCCTAACCTACACTATAAACTTTTTAATAGTTTTTGTCTTGACAAAATAGTTCTCACTATATCATCTTAAATAAAGGGCATCTCTTTCCCTATAACATGGGCCACCACCCATTATTTTATCCTTGATTTTCAAACTAGAAAAGATGATGAGGAAAAAACCCTTTGAAAGAAAAGTCAGAGTAATTTGGATTCAATACCTACTTTCACTTGATCCAATTTTGAATCTCCAAAAAACTTGACCAATATCCATGGAACTTACATATTAACCCTCTACTTTTAAAAACCATTATATCATGCTTGACCATATCATCCTTTATTTTTAGTGATATAAAGGGTTTTAAAGGGTCCTTGAACCTATTACGAGAAGGGTTTTAAAAGGCACCCTCAAACCTTGGATCTAGCAATAAAACATCAAGAAATATTGAGCTAGATTCCATGAATCAAACCCTAAAATCCAATGAAGCAACCTCCTAGCAAATAAGCCACATATTTTTATCAAGTAAATACAAGAGATTACCCCATGGTCAAACCACCGTGTGCTCAGGAATCTAAAGCACCAAAGAAAAATAGTAGAATAATGAAAATATAATCGGTTAAAATATATTTACAAATAAATATCATCCAAACCGAAGCATTTTCCACCTCACAAGAAAGGAGAACATGGGAATCATGTCATCACAATCAACAAATCCATCCAAAAAAGCATGTAATAGGAAAACGCCTCATAACAACAACTAGTTTAAGAAAACAACACTAGAAAATATTGGCCAACAAAATCCACAACATATTAAAAACTAAGCCCATAGGGCTCCCTCATCTAGCTAGTGGAAGATCCACCAGACAGGAAACATCATAAATACTCACCAAGAAATCTACATAGCCCATTGGAGAAAACCACTCTCAGGGCATTTAGAAAGAAAAATAGAAAATACCCAGCATAGCACTTGAGAGAGAAAAAGGGAGGATCCTGGATAAAAATGTGAGCGTTGGAACCGTGTGATCTAACTCGTCCACCATCCTACCTTAGTTGAAAAAACATACCAGAATAAATTTTCCCGAACCGAAGCACACCATGGAGACAAAATAAAACTAGTTGGAAGAGGATATCTGTAGTAGAGTGCCCCGACGATAGAAAAACGCTCCAACATGAAAAACTAAGAAGGAAAAATCCCCAAAGATCTCGTTGGAGTCTAGACATAGACTGGTCTAGCCAAACAATCCAGCATGCTACTGATTGAGAAAAATTAACGAATAAACCAGCCCAATATTTAGCATACCACAAAACCAGGAGCAAATCACTTATCCCAATGAAGGATTTGAAATTTCTCTCTTGCAACGGTTCAGAAGAGAAAGAAAAAACCATAAACCACTTAAATCAAAGCAAAATCTGCAAGACAAGAATAACTCTCAGGTACAAGAAAAAAGAGATAGCAACGTTCAACACCACATCTGAGAGGGAGAAGGGTAAGATCCAAAAACAAAAACATTAATACTCGAGGATCCCACCATTGTTGGAACTAGAGAAGGAAATCTCTATAGACTACCAAAGCTAAGGAACCCAACAGAGACATGGGGCAAAAAGCTGAAATCCATCGCAACATAACAAACCATTTTCATCCCAATTTGTTTGGGACAATATTGGCCCTGAATCCCCGAAACATCTAGATACAACAAGAAATTGTTGAACCTAGAAGAAAACGACACCAACCAACCATGGACCCACAGCTGGTAGAGAACCCTAGCAACGAGACCAAACAAGCACAGAGCAACTGCACCCATGGAATCGAAGGCAACCAAGGAAAAATCATCAGGATCCACAACGAAACACTATACCTTTGTATGCATTTTTTGCAAGCTCACCCCCATGGGTTTGGGTTGGTAGATGGTCTTTTTCCCTCCCTGGAAAACTAGAAAAACATGAAACTACCAAACCCATAAAAAGTGCTGCACCATCCAACTAAGTCCCTGAAATTGGCAAACGATCCAAGAAACACAACCACCCTACACACCCACCAACCAGAGCGAAGGCCTGCTAGGGGGTCAACAACTAGAATCTTCCACTACGATAAAATACCCCAGAATCACCCCGACTAGTTTGAGACAACATTCGACCCTCTGCCCCAGATAAGAGTGATAATACCAAACCCATAAAGGAGCAAAAACAACCCAATAAGACCCCCAACAAGCAGAACATCTTGATCACAGACCACATCAAAAAACCTAAGCATGACTAGCAACCTGATCCAAAATGGTAGAACAGGAGGCCTCCCGCTCAAAGGGTTTTAGAGAGCTAGAGTTGGAGCGGAAGGCCTCTCTCCCATAAAAAAATATGACAATTTGGTTGACCATCTCATCATTAATAATCACTTTCTGTGTTAATTATTTCCTAGATTAAACTTGCCATATATTTTCTCTTCCTCTTATCTCTAACTTGGGCATCCATGCTTCCAACTAGGGCATCTTGACTACCTATTAGGGATTTTAAATATAACTTTCCTTCCATGCTACCTAAAAGGGCTCACTCCTAAATTAAGAATTTTATGAGGAGTTATGCAAAGAATAATTTTTAAAATAACTCACACTTAAAAGAATTTTGGACTCAAATTATGAATAATACATGATATTCAAAGAGTATACGAGTTATTGCAAGACATATAATGTGTGTCAATCCTTTAGTAATCATAGGACAATGTGAGTAACTTTATTTTCTATTTTTGATATGTGATCTTTTGAGAAATGAGGAACATAAATTATTATTATTTTTAAGCGAAAAACCCCTTGCGGGGCCGCCTTGGTCTGAGAGACCATGAACAGGGGGTTCTACACCGTCAAAGTCACTCGGGAGTCGCACCCGACCTTGCCCGCACCAACATTATCAACTGGATTTTGGATGCCCAATTCAGCTTTTTGGTAGGGTGGAGATTTGAATCTGAGACCTCCCTTGGAGGATTGCCCTCTCCTCTCCAACTCACCTACAACACCTGGGTATGGGGAACATAATGGATCTTACATTAACAAGAAATAAATATGTAGTAGTTGCCATTGACTATTTGAAAAGGGGTGGTTGAGGGTCAACATCTAAAATGAGAAACACAAAAGCTAGCACATTTCATTCATCAACATATTACAAATAAATTTGGATATCTATTGGAGATAGTTTTATGTCATGATAGCTACTTAGTCAATGAAGTGTTAGAAAACTTTACTAGAAAGTTTATTATTGAACAAGAAGATAATTGCTTACAAACTAAGCAACAATGAACAAGTAAAGCTAACCAACCATGTATGGTGCCTTATTACAACAAATAATATAACTTTATTACAACAAATAATATAACGTTACAATTACACATGGAATAAAAATTCATTAATAATTATAGTCTAAAAAGAATATGATTAGTATAAAAATATTATATTCTTCTTATTGTTTCTTCCTATAAAATACAATATCTGGACTATACAAACGATGATAAAGTAATAAGGACACTAAGTTCGATCTTATTAAAAAACAATATAACTTTGTCCGATAGGAAAAAATATTACAATACCCAAAAAAAAATCACCTATTTATGTTTAAATTTTTTTACCTACTATATGAAAATATCAAAATATAAATAAACAAATATACATAAAATATTAAATAAATATAAAAAACAAAAATTATTATCATGGTAATCTAAGTAAAAACCCAAACAAATCCTACAACCTGATTTGACTTTAAAAACCTATAAATCATCCTCATCTTTATGTGTTATTTTAAACCTTAATTTACGCGAAGTCATTGTCCACCACTATAATCCACCAAAATAGTAAGTACAACTTATATTCCAACAATCAAATAATAATAGAATAAAAGTTTGGACACAGGTTTGTTCAAACCAAGGTTGTAGAATTATGTTGGTATTATAAATGGGCCCAAGGAGTCCAAAAGGGTCAAGGGTCCCACAGAGATATGGAAAGTACAACCCCTTCTAGGAGGATGGTATACATTTGATTTCGTTGATCTGACAGGTATTTTTGGGATATATATTTGTTTTTGATATGACAGGTATTTTGAGAATTGGGAAAGATATTATTCTTTCCAAGAGCTTTCCATTGAAGGCATAAGCACAAATTGAATTCCAAATAGGGAGGCATGATTTCCGTGCACTAATTTTCAAAACCCGGATTTGGTAGGTATTTGGATGCCGTCCTCGACCTCTCTGCAGTGGCCAAAACATCATCACTCCCTTTTTGAAGGTGGGTTTATCCGATAGAAAGGGCTTGCCTCAACTCAACATGACCGTTTCACGGTTGAAATTTAATGTACCCTCAATGCTGCTATAAGAGACTTCTTGTGGGTCTTTTTTTCAACCGTTTTGCAGCCCTTGTTCTTGCTACCCACTTGATTTTTGCTTAGGTTTACCCCTTGACTATTGAGGAAATCTCATTCTCAGAGAGTTTGGAGAGCACCCATTTAGTTTTTTAGTCGATTTTACTGCCTTTGGTATTGTGGGTCATGAGGATGGAACAGAAGGTTGATGATGAGTATGATTACTTGTTCAAGATTGTTCTGATAGGAGATTCAGGAGTGGGGAAGTCTAATCTCTTGTCCAGGTTTACAAGGAATGAATTCTGCCTAGATTCCAAATCTACCATTGGTGTGGAGTTTGCAACAAGGACCATCCAGGTAACATGATAAATTTATAGTGCAAGTTTTCTTGTGAAATGGAGTCTTGATTGTAAATTTGATTCAATTCTGTACTTATTTGATGACGAGGATGATGTAATTTGAGATTGACATTGAGTGCATTTATTTACATTCATAGGTGATTTCTGGCGTTTTCTTGCGTAGTGGTTGTTGTTGAATGCGTTCCATAGACGGAATGCATGAATGATTTCATGTGTAAAGGTGTTCCACTTTTATTCTTTACAATGTTTGGGGACATTCTTTTGTTATTTGAGGAGTTGATCTGAAACTTTTTACCATCTTTTGTAGAAATCCCATGAACAAATTCTTGTCAACTTTTGAAGTTCATTTTATTTGCACCCATTACCATCTTTTGTAGAAATCCCATGAACAAATTCTTGTCAACTTTTGAAGTATATTTTATTTGCACCCATTACCATCTTTTGTAGAAATCCCATGAACAAATTCTTGTCAACTTTTGAAGTATATTTTATTTGCATCATAGGTGTTAGTTAATATGCTTTTTGTAGTTTGTATATTTTCAGAAAAAATAGTTGGTTTTTTTCGTCAGAAATTGTAACTGCCGTCTTCACTTTGTAATTTGTTTCCCTTCTTTCCTCTAAATTCGAACACTTAGCTCAAACTTCTTTTAATGCATGGCAATGTATCATCAAGCCTAGAACACTATTAGGTTTAAAAGCCACTTCCAAGGGGTTTCTATTCTATCGAATTCACCTGGAACTTGTCTGAGGTTTTAATATGGGTATCCTGCCCAGAAAGGCCTGAACCCAGGTCATTTTCATAGCAATTAGTCCAAGGCTTGCTGGACTGTAATATGAGTTTATGTTTTATTTATAATTTGTGGAAAAGTTCACGATGATTCTTGATTCAGAAATTTTGAATCAAGTTTTTTTTCATTTATGGGTCTTTAGGTATAGGGTCCTTAATACGTCATACTGTTGGAAATTACAAGCTTTTTAGGAATGGTGATACACTTGACTAGTTCAGCTTTGCATTTGAACTATTCTCACAGCCTTCTAGATTGAGGATTTCCCTTATGTTTGCTAGAAAATAATAGGTATACACATGAAATCATTCACAATATTGAACTCCTTCTTGTCTTTTCTTATTTGTTAATACTCCTAGGTTGTGGCCATGATTTTATTAATTATGGATATTTGTGACAGTTTAGATCATGTCTTAAATCTTTATGTGAAATAAGTGCATTGTTTCTTATTTTGCATTAAAAGTTTTGAGGGTAAAATTTTTAATCATTTAATACATTTTTTATGTATCTTTGCATTTTGAACTTTACTTTGGAACTTATGCACTCCCATGTAATTTATGGCTAGATAATTTTGTACTTGATCTTGTTTCTAATCACTCCATGATCTGTGACCTGATCAAATGTGTTGGGATAGGTTCTCAATTTTTCTTTAAATTTGCCTTTCCTTTGGTAAACTAATTTTTAGTGCAATTATATAATAATATGAAGCACAGGAGGTTCCTGTGCTACAAAAGCAAGAAACAGAAACAATAACAAAATTTGAAAAATGCACTGTGTATTGTATGTTGCATTAAAAATTTGAAAAATATTAAATTTGCAAAATTTGAACAGTATATGTGTATGTGCATACTAGTGATCAATGTCTGGGTCCATGTTGATGTCTTCTATTTGCATTGTTGCCTCATCTTCTTGTGCTCATTGCATGGAGTTGAATTTGACTCATTTGGCCATTAAGCATAATCTTAATATTCTTCTGCAAACTATCCATTGCAAGCCACCAAACCCACATTCTACTGGGAAAAAAATGGTACTCTGGCTTATGTCAAGATAAAAAGACATCATATAGGGAAAAAGAATCCCATATCTTTTGTGTTGTGTTACGTAAGGCAACTCTTCATGGAGTGGGTGAATGCATATGAAACTTCCCTTCAAATACATGTTGATGAAGCGATTGATTGCAAATTAAGACTCAAGTCTTGTTCTGCTTTAAATATTATAATAAAAAAGCTTGAAATAGGAATCTATAGAAATCAAATTTTAAAACTTTAACTTTGAGAATCATTTTGAGCTTCATAACGAAGAAAAAATGGGTAGCTTACTGATAAAGCTAGGGAGTTCTAGCTCCACTTGCCACCAGATGTCTTTGGGTCCACCTTGAATTCTGTTATATGCATGATCCACATCTGTGATTTGGTATGACCTCTACATATTGTGTTTTCTATGGAACCATTTTGGATCAAGTAGAAATGCCACAGTATGAATAGGAGTTTGAAGCATCTTCCAACTCCATAATCTAATGTCCGACACATTATCCCTAGTATCTGGATCATTTCTTGAATGCTTATCAAACAGGAGCTCCTAATGCCTCTTCTTCACTTGGTCCACTTGCACATTCCTTAAGCACTTTCTGACCATTTTCCTAGTTGGTTATATGGGATTGAAATGTGCTCCACTCATATTACATGATGACCATGTTACCAGGATATTTCAGCAAACCACTTAGTGGTATTTGGCAGTTATGTATAAATTGGGTGTTGAGATTTGAACCTGGGTATTCGCCTTGAAAGTTCACATTGTTAACTACTTGAGCTCATGCCATTTGATAAGCACTTTCTGACCATTAATAGTATATGGTAGAAGGATTTTAAACCATTTACGTAATCATCTTGATGACACTATCTCTGACGATGTTCACTACGTTTTCCTTCCTTACGTCCTCAATCACCTCTTTGAAGTGCCAATACAGTGTATTGGCACTATTTGGGACAATGTTCACCAAATTTCTCTCTAACTTCTCGGTGACCTCTTTAAAGTAGTCCATGCACCGCCTTTTACTTACCAAATAGCATTATGACTTTCAAAAACCTTGCCCCATTTGAGCTAAAAATTTGTATATTCACAAGGACATCCCTCTGAGACAATGAAGACTACAAAATCCTTCCACCCATTTCTAATATCATTCAGTCCTGCATCAGGCCTTGTCATCGGCCAACACAACCGTCTTTATTTTCTTGCAATGAGGGGTATGTGTTGTTTTGGGATATTGTGCTAAATTGCTATCTCCATCCACTAAGGAATGCGACACACATTGCTATGTCATTTACAAATAAAATCTACTCAATTCATGCATCCATTTTGGGTGTGCCCCTTACATCCAAGATTGTAAGATAGCAATGCAGCATCTCGAGCCACAAGTCAGAGATAGTTTCATGTTGTTACGAAGGGTCTTTCTGAGTTTTGTTAGAATATTTTATTAATGTTTTTTTCAATTGGTTATATGGGATAGAAATGGGCCCCACCCATATTACATCATTACCACAAAGTGGTATTACAATAACTTGGCTATTATACATGTATTGCTTGGCAAGATTTGAACCTGGAATATTTTAACAATGTTGCTGTGTCTTTCATTTGGATATTTCATTAATGTTGCTCTATCTTTCATTTATTAATTTTATTACAGGCTTTGATTTGTTCTTTCTTTCAAGGCTCACGAAATTGCCACTGTATTTGTCTTGTTACATTATGAATAAAACCAAACCCTTTTTCCAACTCTTCCAGTAGAAGAATGAGTGCATTTTACAGCTTTGAATGACATTTTGGATTATAAGAGTATTTTAGTTTAGTTTCTTTTAGTACGCTAGGTACAAGAAAAGAAATATCATATTGCAAGCCGCAAACCTGCAGAACTGTCTCTAGTTTGTTCGTGACTCATCCAATGCATTATCTAAGTGATCTTACAACTCAAAGAATGCTTCATTAATGTTTGAAATTTGGCCTTGAATTGTCCAAAACAGAATAGCAGGCTCAAATCATCCAAGTTATGAGTAGTAATCATATATGGTGTCTGTTTTTAATGATTATTTTTGGTTGGAATTTCTTTTCTTGAAGTCTTATCTGGTTTAGACCTTGGAATGTTGTGTTGTATGTTTGTGACATTGGTCCTGTTCTTCTCATTGCATATGTAGACCTTCTTAATGCTAGCTAATGTATAATTATTCAATTTATGTTGCACTTCACATATATTCAAAGTTGTCCTCTTTGATGATGCAACAATATTCTACCACTACTTTATCTTTGGGATTGTTTTCTGTTGATAGCCATGTATCCTTTTGGTTTTTGTGTAGTACGTTCTAAGTTTTACCTTTCTGCCATTTGAATTGTAAGGGTTCTATGCTGAAGCTATTCATGCTGGTCAGAAACAAATTCTTTATAATTTGAATCTTTTTAAAATGTCATATACTTAAACGGAGTGGGTCAATTCAGACTGGAAGAATTTTCAAGCTTGCAGCCTGGTGCTCAACAGTTCTCACAATGCCCCTTTATCATGTTTGTTCCAGATTCCTCAAGCACAATGAACAGCAAAGTTGTTTCCATTGATGTTAAAAAAGTTATAGCTAATCATTTAGTATGATTATTATAATGAATCAGGCAATTTAGAAAACTGCTAGGATGTTAAATCTTGGATGAGGAAGGTTAAAAGTGAGATGCTGACTTTTTGAGAGTACTGAGTTATGCTGTTATCTAATACCCAAGATTGAAGTTACATTATTCTAGAGGGAGGGAATTGAGGGTTGCAAGTAAAGACATTTGGTTCATCTGTAGAAAAGAGCTTTTTCTTTAAGAGCTAGTTGTTGTCTCTTTTGGCTTATAGGTAGGAATGACTCTAATATTATCTAAAGTCTCAAGTTGGAACAGGGGGTTAAGGGTTGGTCTGGGATGGTTGAGTGTGCAGTTTGGAAGTGCAACAATTGTGTACAAAGGAAAATGGGAATTGTAAAGGGGTATCAGGAGAATGCAGACCTGTCCAACAGATTAACTACATGCATCAAACCCTCAAGTTTATTGAGCCGTTGGAATGGGAGAGATTTGCTATGCAAGGTCTGAGGCCATGGTTTGAAAATGCTAAAGTTGCCAGCAAATGATAGCAGTGACAAATTCCACATGCACTTAAAGATATAATAACTTTTCAGTATCAGTTTAAATTGAGAAAATGTTTTGAAGATGATGATTGCTGCACTGCTTATTCGGAAGGTTGTATTTGCAGATGTGCAAATTAGATTTGACACTAAAATTGCTATTTCCTGATCATTGTGGAGAGTGAAGGTTAGAAAAACGACAAACCATTAAATGCAAAAAACAGAGGAAGGGTTTTATGTTTTCCAGCTTTTGCAATATATCAAGATATGGAGATATGGTATTATTTATTAAGCTCAGTGAGCATTTTAATACTAAAGATAAAATAAGATAATTCGTTAAATATATAGGTCTCAAAATCCAGAGGTTCTTCCATGCTGTCTTGAACATGGAATAAAAAATTATTTTTCTATCCACAGGTATTTCCTAAGCAAGATTTTCAAGTCATGCTATCTGACAAACTTTCCTATACATCACTTTAGTTGCTTGGAAGCTTCTTTAAACATGCACTTCAAAGGGGTGCATTATGCATGTGGACTTCATTTCAGCATCAGATGCCAATTGTGGGTGGTGCCCTGGGACGTGCAACCCTTCTCATCCCTTCCTTTCATTTCATTCGACAGAGGCAGATTGCAAATGGAGTAGAAACCTGTTAGGTAGCAGGCAACATGAGACTCTGCTAAACTCACAAGAAGACCATGTCCTTTTGACTACAAATAAAAACTTAGGTTTCTATTATTATGAAGTGTTCCACCTGAATAAGAAAATGTTTCTTGTTGTTAGAAACTTATTATTATGGGGATACTAAGTTACTAACAACAAGAAACATTTTATAGAATATGAAGTGCTATTCTTAGAGAATCAGTTCATTATGAATTCAAGATTGTTAGGCTTTTATTTGAGTTGTTTAACTCTTAACACTCATCGCTGCTATGTAATATCCAGCATTTTGATATCTACATTAAAACCAATGTGCATTGTACTAATTCCATTACGTAAAAATGTGATATGTTTCTTATCTTCCTGGCATATTGTTCTGAAATATTTTGAGCCTTAAGTATTAATATAAATTTCAGATATGCAAAATTTGTCCAGTTCTTATTAACTTGTGGATTATCTTTCTTGGATTACAGATAGATGGGAAGACAATTAAGGCACAGATATGGGATACAGCTGGCCAAGAGAGATATCGAGCGATAACAAGTGCTTACTATCGAGGAGCTTTGGGAGCCTTGCTGGTTTATGACATAACAAAGAATAATAGTTTTGATAATATACGTCGATGGCTACGTGAATTGAGAGATCATGCTGATTCAAACATTGTTGTCTTGATGGCTGGCAATAAATCTGACTTAAATCATCTACGAGATGTGTCAGCAGATGATGCATTAGTATTTGCTGAAAAGGAGGGCCTTTCCTTCATTGAAACATCTGCACTGGAGTCTACAAATGTTGAGAAAGCTTTTCAATCAGTCCTCTCAGAAGTATACCATATAGTAAGCAGGAAGTCTCTTGCAGCAGATGAGATGGTTTCTGCAGCGCCTGGTCAAGGAACCCCCATAAATATTGGTGGTGCTGGAGCAAGCATGAAAAAGAAAAGTTGTTGCTTTTGAGGGATTCATTCTTTGTTTTCTTCATTTCCAAAATTTATAAAATCATCACATGCAACGCTTTAGGCAGGCCACTGTAATCTAGATATGCAGTTCTAATGCAGTCTTTCCAAATTTTACATTTTTTAGTCGAAGATTTATTGGTAGAGGATCTGGGTTCTTTGTGGCTTAGGTTATTCTGTTGCTATTTTTAATGCTTTGGAGATGGAATCTTATTTTTTAGTGTTAGAGGATACATTATCTGTTGCTGACACTTGACTAGTCTAGCGTATCGAGTGCTTGGGTAATTTTGTCACGAGCTAATTGACAGCCAAAAGTTGGCTTAGGCTTACTTGTTATAAAGCTAGGTGCTTTGAGGTCATATATAATGGTAACAAACTTATCTGTTGGTGTTTGAGAATAATAAACCAAGTATTGGAAAGGGTTTTTGTTGGGCTTGAAACTATATCTTACATGATTTTGTACCTTCTGTTTTCAACCTTGCCTTTTTGCTTGTCTGATTTACAAAAAATAGAGGTCATGGTCCTATTCCATTTCAATCAGTTTGTAGCTATTGAAATTGTTTGTCTATTTTTATACCAACTAAATGCTGCAAATCATATCTCATGCAATATACTTTCCGATGATAGATTAAACAAGGATGGTTAGTCCCTGTTGTGGAGTATTTTTGACAAATAGTTTAGTTTCTTGATTTGCATCTTTTATAGATATTTGGTAGTCGAAATATTTTAGATTTGTGTGGCATACAATTTGAGAAGACATGAATCTTATAATATTCATTATAATTTACTTCGCTGATATTGTTAATTTTTTTATGCAATTATGCTGAATTTGGTTGTTATTTTCAATGAAATTAATAATGATGTTATTGTAGAATAGTTATGATGATCATCTACCGTTACTGAGTGGTCCTCAGTAGGCTACATCGAAGATCCAAATTGAAGTTGTACTTTGAAGTAAGGGCTTACTCAAATATGTGAATGAGGAGCCTCATGATACTAATTTTGAAGAAATGAAGCCAACTCTGTAGGGATAAGAAGGATGAGGCTTATGGTGTCATTGCCCTTCATGTTGACAATGCATATGACACTCGTGTTAACATTACCATAGATCTTAAAGTGTTACTTGATAAATTTTAAGGGTTGTGCGATTGAATTGATTCCACATAAATAAGTAGATTGGAGGCTAATATGGAAACCTTATCCATGGAATCATTTGATACTATTGATAAGTATATCATTCGGTTCAAGAAACTGCAAGAGGACATCCAAATTGCAAGAGGACTACCCAAGGAGAGAAGAGAAGGACAAGAAGCATTGGAAAAGGAAAGGAACACTAAACTGCTCAATATTATCTTTAATAATATGTCTAAAATATATGAGATAGTTGTTGTCTTTGAGATGCTTCATATGTACTTTCCATATTCTCCTGCATCATCCATTGATAAGTTATTTAAGTACTTTTTGTACCATCAGCTAGGAGAAATAGGCGGAAGGGAGATTCTATTTTTAATCAGTCTCACCCAAAAGAATTTGTTGCTTAAGTTTAAAATGCCAAATAACCCAAACAATATGAGAAGCCTAATAAGCCTTTCAAGAAGCCTACTTGTGAGTTTTATAAAAATGAAGGGCACAACACAAAATTTTGCATAATTTGGATCAAGAAACTTGAGGAAGCAACAAGAAAGGGGTGTTGATGTTGCTCTCCTATATGCACTAGGCAAGGATAATTTTGATGGAGAAACCTCACAGACTCATGTAGTTGTTCATTTCACATATTGAATATCCAATTCTTTGAATGAGTGGATAGTAGATTCATGGGCAACTAGGTATGTGATGAAGCATAAACATCTCCTTGAAGGCTACAATAAAACACATTGAGGGGAACTTGTGATTGGAGATGATTCTTCATTGTAGGTTGTAGGGAAAGGAGACATCAACATTAGGTCTTTGTCATTTGATAAGGTATTTCATGTTCCTAATGTTTTCCCTAACCTTTTGTCTATTTATTGTATTACTCATACAAATAAGAAGATAGAGTTTTGGATTGATAAATGGGTAATTAAGGATATAGACAATGGATTCAAAACTATTGCTTCTAGTTATTGTGATAAGATTGACTACATGTAAAAGTTATCAAAAAGACCTACCTCTTCCACCCCTTATTTTAGGAAGAATTGTTTTGTTTCTATGGTTGCTAATGCAGAAAAGAAGTAATATCATAGGCTTAGACATATTAGGTATGGTTCTTTAAGGTACATGAGTCATCATTAGATGCCTTTTGGGCTTCCATGCATATCTCCTCCAAGTGGTGCATCTAAAAGTTGTATTTTGGGGAAGTATGATAGGGAGACCTTTACAAAAGGGGTTGCAAGAGAAGCTTCTCATCTCTTGAAGATTATATATAGTGACATTTTTGGACCACAATGGGTACACCATCTCTCTTTGGGAATATGTATTCCCTTCTTTTTATTGATGATTTCTCTAGATATGTGTGGTTGTACACCATTTTCACTAAAGGATGAGGTTTTTAAGAGGTTTAAGACCTTCAAAGCCCTTATTAAAAACCAACTAGATAGAAGAATCAAATGTCTAAGGACATGTTGGGGTGGTGAACATGTAAGCTATCCTTTTCATGATTCTCCAACTTCTCATGTGATTGCATATAAAGAAAATATTCACTATACTCCTAAATAGAATGGTATGGTTGAGAGGAAACACAAGGTTATCATGGAGATGACACAATGTATGATTTATGTCAAAAGGATGGATCTTAAGTTCTAGGGTGGGGCTATCACTTGTGCAACATACATCATCAACAAATTTCCCACTAGGGTAATCCAAGGCATGCCAAATTTTGAGAAATTGACATGGGATAAGTCTAATGTGTCCCAGTTTTGTATCTTTGGGTCTTCAACATCAACTCACATACCAAAGGATAATTGGAAGGAGGCACCAAAGAGTCATAAGTGCATTTTTTTGAGGTATTATGATACCTCAAAGGCATATCATATTTATGATACTCAAATTGATCTAGAGAGATCCATATTTAATGAGGTTCTTTTAGGTACTCATTCTGTCCCACCACCTAAGCTTTTGGCCACTAATTTTTCTAACCCTTTGACTATCTATGATTTGGTTGGTTCTTTTGAGATTTTTGTTGCTTTATTCCTATTAGAGCATCTTCTTCATCTTTCTCAAGTGGTTGTTCTTTACCTATCATTTTGACTCCTTCACGGGTAGCACCACAGGCAACACTCTCTTCTCTAGGAGCAGGGCAAGATGAGTAGGACACATTAGTTTGAAATGCTTCAATCTTGCATGATGAGGTGAGTGGTGATAAGTTGGATTCTTCAATTTCATCTTTTGATGATGGGTTATCACAAGATGCACATGATTATTTGGTTCATCCAACACCCAAGTGGGTTAAGATGCTTCTAAAGGACGCACAACCTATTCTATCTCTTGAGTATCATTGAAAGGACCCTTCCTGAGTATTTCTTTCAAAGGTAGAACATTCTTAGGATCCTAAGGGAAATCCAGAATGGGAAGATGCTATGTTGATGGAGTTTGAGACACTAATGAAGAATAAAACTTTAGAGCTAGTCCCTCTTTTAGAAGGGAAGAATGTTATTGGATACAAATTCATCTATGGGATCAAATACATATCAGATGGTCAGGTAGAGATGCATAAGGTATGCCTTGTTACTAAAAGATTTTCTCAACAGAAGGGAGTGGACTATTTTGATACTTTTGCACTGATGGATAGGATGGACTCAATTAAGATGTTTTTCTCCATTGTTGCCTTCTATGGATGAAAGGTACATTAGATGGACATGAGGAGTTCCTTTCTACATGGGGAGATTTAGGAGGAAATCTACATGCAATAGCCACCTAGTTTCAAGCTTGAGGGACCCACTCCATTGGTTTATCATTTGACTCGGTTCTTGTATGGACTTAAGTAGGATCCTCATCCATGGTATGAGAAGATCCATTTTTTTTTCCTCAGTTGTGGATTTCAATGATGTGAGCTAAACATGATGTTTATATCAAATATCAAGATGAGAAAAAATTGATGATTATGTTGCATGTTGATGATATTCTCATCACTAGCAACTCCTCTACTATGATCTAGGATATAAAATCATGACTTTTTTCTAGCTTTGAGATGAAATATTTGGGGCTTTTGCATGAAATTTTTGGGCTTTAGAGTGATCAAATAGAGTATAGCAATCACCATTTCTTAATACAAGTATGCTTTAGATCTTCAACATTTTAGAATGAAGAAGTGTAAGCTCACTTAGACTCCTTTTGCCTCAAGCCTAAAAATTTGGGTTGATTACATCACTCCTTTAGTTGATGCCACATTGTATCAATTTCTTGTGGGAGAAATTCTCTATCTTACTCATATAAACTTTGTTGTTGGCTATTATTCCATATACATGCAGCACCCCAAAAGAGTCACTAGACAGTAGCTAAGAGGATTCTCAGATACATTAGAGGGGCTTATAAGATGGGTATACACTACTCCATTGGTTGTCATCTAATTTTGATAGGTTTTTTAGATGTTGATTGGGTAGGTGACTTAGATAAGTTGCGGTCCACCACAACCGTTGTGTTCTATTTAGGATTTGATCCATTTTCATGGTGATGTTGATCCACTATTTTTTAGTCATCCATAGAAGCTAAATATGATGATCCTAATAAGGAAAATAAGGATCACATATGGATGCTCATGATTTTGGAGGAGATTGGAATTTCTTAGATCTTTTCGATCACCCTTTGTTGTGATAATAAGAGCACTATCTAGCTTGTCTGCAGTCTAATGTTCCATCAACAAATAAAGCACACAGAGATATGGATGCACTTTGTGATATGGCTTCATGCTCATGGGATGTTAGATCTAGTGTTTGTTCCTTCATAAGAGTAGATAATGGATATCTTGACCAAGGTCATGCCTACATGTTGGAGCTTTTTGGCATTGAAGAGTGTCCCTTAAGAGGGGATGCAAAGTAAGGGTCTCTCTTTATGTCCTCCATTTAACTTAAGAGGGGACATTGGAATATATGGTGGTTAAGCTTCTCTTGAGGCCATAACCAACTATTTATACTTGTATTTGTTATATTTTCCCTTTGGGCCCATGTAAACATTAAAATGGTTCTTTTGTAATTTTTGGTAATAGTTAATTCCCGAGGGTCAGTCTCACAATATTGACCTAAAGTCATCATGTTTTTTGATATAAATACCCCTTCATACCAACCTTTTTGGCTATTGGTTGGAGTGTAATTTCATTTCCTTTTAGTGAAGATTATTTGGTGTCACCCCATCATATTCTACTTTATTTTTTACTATGTATTCCTTTTGCCAAAGCAATACTAGGTAATTTTTGATTCCATTCATTTCTAAAAATTGCTCTAATATCCAACACCGGGAAACTAATGGAGGTGGTGCTTTTAGAAGTAGTAAAGGAAAACTTATCCTCATCTAATAAAAATCGTATGGAACTTTAACAAATAACTGTCCAAAGGCTAGGACCCTTTTATGGGGATCAAGAGTACCATTGAAAAAAAATGGATATATATATTTATATTGATAAGGATTGATAGATTATTATTAATATTGTCAATAAAAATAAACATGGAGATTGGATCAACAAATTTATTATTGTCATTGTCCATTGTTTATTGATGGAGGTAATATATTGGAAATACTAACACACCTATAGAGAAGGAAGTAGGGTGGAAAATAATTTAGCAAATCATAGTGTTGAATTTTATCTTGAAAACTTTTGAAAGTTAGAATTTAAGTAGTCAAGGAAGATTCTATCTCTTAATAAAGTTGATTTCAAGGATTTGATAGAGAAAAAGTAGTAGTTTGCTTAATAAAAAGGCAAGTTAGATATGGTGCAATTGAATTATAATAGATGTAATATTTTGATATTTTTATGGGAGTGGCCCATGAGTTCCCCAATAGAATCCATGTATAGCTTATTTCTAGACAATAATGTACAAAATTTCAAGACCTAGAACTCTACTAAGGTTTGAACTAATTGGATGTACACAAGTTCATGATTTCATTTATAAGACTTGGTGCATTATTTCACATGTTGTAAAAAAAATAATAATATATTTTTTAAAACATAGTGTTCTAT
This sequence comes from Wollemia nobilis, assembly GCA_028583015.1. NCBI lineage: Eukaryota > Viridiplantae > Streptophyta > Pinopsida > Araucariales > Araucariaceae > Wollemia > Wollemia nobilis. The sequence continues at coordinate 4,631,453 of JAQPPZ010003645.1, read as the reverse complement.
TAATGTTTGAAGTGATTGAACTCCTTCAAGTTTAGGGTTTCACTTTAAAGACCCACTATTGCACTAAATTCTAAAGTAATTGTATTGTGTGGGTGGAAATAACAATAATGACAAAATCTGAGTAGATTAATTAATAATATATTAATTAAAATATCTATAAAATTTGTGCATATCTCTTTACCTCTCCTATTTCTAGTATTTTCTACTTTTCAACTAAAGTTTTTAGTTTTTTTTTGTCCCACAAGTATATGTATATCTTGAGATTAATTTTAGTACTTTAAAAATTATTATAACATATGAGGACGTCCTATGAAAATCCCAACGGATCCATAAGGTCTAAAATCCTCGCAGGGTGTCCTCACCTCAACTGTTGTGTTTTGGTTTGAGGGGTTCACTAGGAATGTTTTAAGGACTCACTCCAAATCCTTTTGGTTTGATGTGTATTTTGAAAAACATTTAAGTTTGTTATAGATTAAAAATTTAAACATGAAAATATTATAATATGAAAGAAAAATGAATAAGACAAGTAATGCGAAATACAAGAGATATCCCTAAAAATGAATTCTTCTTTTGAATGAACACAATTCCTAAAGTACAAAAGAAAGTAAAATCATTTTCTTTTAAGGTAAGGGTCCAAGAAAAATGCACATCCAAATCTAACCTAATGCAAGTCTACATGCAATTTATGTTTCTAATGCCTAAGGTTTAAGAAGATATGAATAGATCAAAGGAAGATCTATATTCTTTGATTACATCTTATTTAATGAACTAAAACTTAAAATAAACTAAAAGGTTCTTTTTATCCCTTTCACTTTTTGTGCAATCTACAGAGAAAAAAGAGCAAAGAGTAGCAACAAACAATATTTTCAAGGAAATGCTATTGGAAACAACTAAGGAAATTACCTCAATCAATGGTTTCCACGATTTTGTGCTATGTAGCTCTTGACTACAAATTTGATATCGCATCCTAGAAAGACTGACTATGAATCTACAAAATCTACAAAAATGATAAACTAAAAAGGGGATGATCAGTGTTTGGAGGTTTGCTATAGCCAAAGGGGAGACAAGGCTCACATATTTGGTAGTCAAACCTCCTAGGTCCTTTTAGATGATCAAAATAAAAATATGGAAAATAGTGACCTTGGTTTGTAAGGTGAATTCCCACTATGTAAACAAAGAGCACAAAATCACATAGAAGAAAAAATGAATGAAGAACATATTATTAGTGTTAGATGAAGAGGTTGATGGTGAAAACGATTTCGCAGCCCAAAAGGACCAACCATGAAATTGCAACAAATGGAATATGGACAGAGAAAAAAGGTTAGATCCTGCATTTTTAAGCAAATAAAAAAGTTTTAACAAGGCACTAACTAGATAATAGGCTTGAAAGAATGACTATAGAATGTAGGCTACCAGAAGATATCTCAGAGTGAATTCATGGCCGATAAAAGTAGACCACAAAATTGTTCTACTAAATTTTAGATAAGAACAAGGGGTAACAACAGGTGCTAGAGTAGGGTCAAATAGATGATTGAGAGAAAGGATAGTAAGAGAATTTTAGAGGAGGGACCAAGACTTACAGAGGCAATGCAAAACTTATCCCCAACTTTATCAAGAGAAAGTTCATGCTTGATAAGTGTGGACTACAAAATAGCTTTGCTAAGACCTAGGGGTAAAGAAGAGAATAATACAAAGGATTAAGATAAACTTGACCAACAATAGAGGAAAAGAGTAGTTATTAAAGGGCTATGAGTGAGTCATAAGTTGCGAGGCCACAAAAATTACCCCTAATTTTACCTAAAATGAATTCGTGCTTGATAAGGGCTGGCTGCAAAATTGCTTTGCTAAGACTTTGGGCAAAGACATAGAGTAGAAAGGGAGTTAGAATGAGTTTTAGTCAGTGATGGAAATAAAAAGCAACACAAATAAAACCAAAGGAGGCTAAGGGAATTGGATAACAACATGAAACTTGTTGCCAACCTTTGTTTAATAACAAATTCACAATCAATATAGACTACGAAATCACTTTGTGTACAAGGCTAAGGTAGAGTTCTGCCAAAAGAAGAGATCTTAAGGATTCCAAAAGCGATAAGAGGCCAATCTATGCTTGGCCTAAAATTGCACAATGACTAGAATGAAAGGTTAAGGTAATAAATGTAAATATTAAAGCTTAAAAGAAATATTTATAACTAGAATGATGTTCTAAAGATTAAAATCCAAAATAAGAGCATAGAAAGAGAAGGATACAACCAAAAGAGGAGCTATTCCTCTTGAACTTGACCAAGTAGATCTCCTCCAAAGGCTTCACAAATCAAATGCACTTGTCAACTTAGCACTTTGAGTCATCACTTTGATAGAGTTTTGTTACTATGAGAGAGCATTGTGTGAATGAAGGCCCAATACCTCAATTTATAGAATTTTAGGGCATGGAGGGAGAGAGAGGGCATTTATGGTGAGAAGGTGGGTGAATTTGAAATTCACCAAATCTAAGAGAGAGGCACCTAGGAATCAACAACAAGATAGGGATATCTAAGGGATGGTGCCATAAATGGCCCAAAATACCTATGTGGGCAAAGAATCAAGATTTGAGATTTTGCCTCAAGAAAGTAATTTTGTGGTCTATCTTGGATGACTATGAATTTTTTGATATGACCATTGGAGATCATATAAAAAAATCCAAGTGGTGCTAGGCATATTTTTGAAAACTAGGTGAGAAACAGTTAAAATGTGATTTCGTGGTTCGTTAAGGAGTGTGAAATCGTCGAAAAATGAGAAATCTCAAAATTAGGGGTTTAGGAGGGACAAAATTGTATTTTGGAAATTTTGAGGGATTACTTGGGTTTCTAAGGAAAAATTGACCTATTTGTTTGTGTCAATTTTTGGTGTCTATATTTTGCCCCCTCTTTGATGCATTTATGGCATAATAAATGTATAAAAAAAGTTGTAGATACCTTCAAATTTGAAAAGAAGGGTACTAAAATGGGTAGGAGGTTTAGGTATAAGGGATGGTGCAAAGATAGTGTGATTTTGAGAACTTTGTAAATTTTGCATGCTTTACGAGGCATTGATGACATCAATGCCCCCAAGCTAGGGTGCCCCCTTGAGTTTTAGAGGGAATGTAACAACCCACTATCTCAAACCCCCAGAGAGCTAAGTTATTTTTATTTTTCTACAAGAATGTTATTAACTCTCGAAGAAGACCCAATATTTTCATCATTATTAAGACATAACCATCTCGAGTTCATTGTTGCTACAGATGACACTCAAGTGGACAAGAGTGGCCAACTTCCTATAATTTCTTGGGGTTCACTCTCCTAATATCACCATTAGAAAAGATACCATTCCCTCCATTTACCTTATACTACCCTCTAAGAGATAACTTGACCACAACATCAGGTTTACTCTTTAAAACCTATAATACTTAAAGGTGATGTCTATTTCCTAACTCTACATAGCTCCATCTATGTAGGATTACTATGGCATGCCTTAGTGATAAGTTAGTTTTATATACCCATGAACTAACTAAGACCATTACCATTCACTTGGTAATGATCATGGTCATGCTTGCCTACCCATAAGGTACCACCACTATACTTACCCTATGAATGATCTAGTGGATTATCCCATACCAATCCACCGTTAAGATTCCCAAGCCTCATCACTAGGAATCATCCAAGCCTCATTGCTAGGACTCGTCCAAGCCTCACCACTAGGACCACCCAAGCCTCACCGCTAGGGTATATCATTCATAATTACCTAGTTGAATTGTCTACCCACAACTCAACTAGGATTGGGTACAACTCAACTCTAGGGATTACTAATATGGCGCTAACAATCATGCCCATAGAAACCCCCTCTTAAACCAAGGGTCCTAAATAAATATTTTTTCTAACTCACACAAAAGAAAAGAGTGCTATAATAAATCATATCAAAAAATTCAATACTAATATCCATTTATCATATTGATAAGACTAAAGTATTTAGGTACTTAGAAAAAGGTATTTCCTTTAATTACATAAAAGGAAGTATTCAACATCTAGAAAATCATAACCATATTTCATCAATTAAATTCCATCATCCTCTTCAATAAACATAATTTATCCATCTTGCTATCAATAATTTATTTCCAAAGAAAATTTAACATAGAAGGAAAGCATTAATTTATCTTTCATATTTTAAACAAATTCATGACAATGCATCAAAGATGTTTACAATTTATCCAATCCTTCACTAAATTCATTACATAACATAATATTCTACACACAATATCTCTTAAGCATTTCTCATTTCCAAATACAATATTACATTTCAAAACATCAATACCCAAAGGTCACTAGTCTCATCTTCTATTTTCAAAATCTTCTTGATAAGTCTTTTCTCCATCAACTTTTGAATTTTCAATAAAGGGATCAAGACAAATATTGTAAAAAATTATTCAAGTCTAACATGCATCATACAATAAATTCATACAAGAACAATACAATATCAAGAGAAGCCCATACTTCCCTCACTCAAATATGGAACTTTTGCTACACAAGCCATATCCATATTTTTGAGTAAATCTTACTATTCAACCATTCAATAGTAAATCTTATTTTTAAATAATAATTTTTAAGACATTAATTTCCATAATTCATTCTTACCATTTCCTTTTGCCATGGGTTTATTACTTCTTAATTAAACCTAACTATAGTCCCTTCATCTTTTCATAATAAGTCATTATTAATTACTAAACATAGGTATTACTTAAAACAATAATACTAAGGCAATTATCTTCTATTTTATATTAACCTTAGTTAATATTATATTTAATATTATCTTTACCATATTTTAAAAATCAAGGTTTCAACCAAAAAGTTGCTTGATCTTTAAAATAATTAAAGAAGTCAGCAAACCCCAAGTTAAAATATTAACACCATTAATACTTTGAAATTTATGTCCCTACAAGCTCTAAAAGAATATGCATTAAGAAATAGAGGTTCATGTTACATTACACTAGCCTAGCCACACACATAAATTATCTAAAATATTACAAGACCAGTCAGATGGACCCAAATTTGATGTCAACAAAAAACTAACAAGGCAACTTACAAAGCAATAGCAACTTGGATAATTAAAAATGTGTAGAGAGAGAAGTATGGCATAGTGGCGTAGAATATTTTCCAAAAAATTGACCCAATGGTCTGGATTAACCCACTGCCTAGCTGCACCACAAAGATAAACACTATTCGAATCTCATTCCATATTCTCACCAAAACTAACACAAAACTCTTTCCACTATCCAAAAAAAAAAAGAATGACTACTATCGACAATACACATGACAATTCATATAATGTTGCACTCAATAAATAAACTGGTATAACACTAACATGAATTTATCAGTAAGAGAAATGAGAAATGCATACATGGATTATCTAGGATAAGAATATTAGTTTTTTTTATAAAACAATAAAACCAAGGTTATATATTTTCCTCCACAAGCAACAAATTAAAGGAATCCACCTTTGGCTAAACATCTGATGGACAATTCACATAAGAACACCATTCAATGAAATTTCCAATTAGTTTTAAACCTAAACAACCCTCTCCTTTTAGATTTGGTATCCAAATAGGGGTACGCACAAAACGAAAGTTGGAAAATGAATGGTGAAAATTGGCAACAAGAAAATATAATTTTTACATTAAAAAAGAAAAACTAGAAGGAAAATATCTCCACAATGACAATCTAAAGTACTCTTCCTCATTTTCTCCACTCTTTCACGCCTTACAAAAAATATTTCCAACCAAAAAATTCTCCCCAAAAACCCTGCAGTTTAAGCATTCAAATAACATTTTGAAAAGGAGAGAAAAAATAAGAAAAAGAGAAGGTGTTGCCCAAGAGTCGAGTAACTCTTTCTTGCTTCTTCATGCAATGTTTCAAAAAGATTTATTTTCCAATTGCCATGTTTTCTAAAAATATTAACTTTCCAAATTACTAATTAAAATGTGCACTTTACAATAATAATATTAATTGTGCCCCTTTTTATAAGTATGAACTTAATAAAGTAAATATTAAGTTACTAATACTTATTTTTTTTAAGATATTAGTAATTAATTATTTGTTCGCTTCATAGCATTAAAGCAATTAGTACTATTACTAATTTTTCCTTGACTAATGCTAATGTTAATTATTTAGCATTTAATATTTTAAGTATTAATAATACCAACATTATTATTAATACCTTACTTGTTAAATAATTAACCAAGTATTAATGCATTCTAATGATAAATTAAAATCCTAAGCAACATAAAGGCTCTTGCTAAAAGTTGTCCTTGCCCAAACTAGAATGCAATCATCAAAAGCAAGAATATGCATAAACAAAACTATTCCCTCAGCAGTAGGTATTATGGTAACTATAAGGTTATCAACCACCTATGAAGGACCCCTAAGCACATGGGTAAGGGCTCTTTTGCCTTTGTAGCAATCTCCTTGCCCTATGATACATTACTCACACATAAACACATGCAAATGCTTCTACATGATTGTTTTATCCCTATGGGCTATCAACTGAAAAAAAATCTATCATTGCTCATTTCTCATTTCTCTCAATTCTAGTGGTTGTCCCATACCAATCCATCCGTAAGAGTACCTGGACCTAAAACCACAAAATTCATCAACAATACCATATTTTAAAAATAACATAATCCAACTTGAGAAAGTATAAAGTACAACTATAAACTCATATCGATAGAATAAAATAAGATCATGCATTAACTATCAACACATTACTATATCAATCAAACAACAAGGGAAAGGCCTACCAAGATGGGCCATTACAGGGAAGACGATATTCCTAAAGAAACTTGAAATGGTAAAGAAAGAAGGTTAAAAAGAATTAAAGGGAAATAGGGGAGAGAGAAAAAAGAGAAGGGTGGGGGTATAAAGGAAGTGGGTAAAAATAAAAATTATTTTTATTGCACGAGGAAAGAAGAAATGATCTTTGGAGAGAAGATGACATGTCCATCACACCATTCATCTATGAGGGGTGATGTGGGAGGGTCAGATGCCAGGGCTCGGGTAAGCATTGAATCTTTCCTGTTAGACTAAGATTAGAATTAGATTTAGCTTTGAATGTTTTTGGCAATTTTTTAGATTTTTGTTGGAAAATTATTGCGAATCATGAAACAAATTCATGGGACCTCCCATGAAATCACTAGGGTTTGCGAATTCATGGAGGGGTCCATAAAATCATGTGGTTGACAATAAGCAAATTTGTGGCCCTTAAATACAGAGCACGAATTCATGATTTCATGCTTGATAAAGTCAAGATGCGAAGTCATGAAAGAAGAAAAAAGGTGAAGAAAAGAAATAGAAATAGGTAAAAAGAAAGAAAAAATGGAAAAATGATTGTTGTTAATGTTGTATGAGGTTAGAAAATGATTTTTGGTGTTGATGAATATGATCGTTTTGAATTTGATGATATTTAAAATTGATGAAAAATTTATTTTATGTTTTTACAGTTAGATGTCTTGGAGTCCAGAGAGTGGAGGCCATGGTCATTAGAGACATCATTGAGAGAGTTGAAAATCGTAGATAGGGGGTCTTGGATGTAGTGGAACCACTACATGTTGCAGAGATGCCCAAGGTGGAGTTTGATAGGAATTTGGTGACTGCTCTTATTGAGCGATGGTATCCTAAGTCTTCTAGTTTTAGGTTATTGATAGGGGAGGTTACTGTCACACTAGAGGATGTGTGGTAGATCTTAAGAATTATGATAAGAGGTTGTTGGAAATTTGAGGTATTTTATGTTGTCATTGATGTTACATGGATCACATTGAGTTTTTGTGGCCAAAGTATTTCATAAATAAGCATTTATGATATTTTGGAAAGCATGGATATATACAAGGTTTTTGTGAAAACCAAGGCAGGTAAAATAAAAGGTTTTATTTAAAACTATGAATGGCAGATTTTAAATGGGTTTTTCTTAAAAACTAGGTTGGCTTTTTGTTTCATCGAAAAAGATGGAGATATTTAATTTTAAATATTTAGTTTAAATTTTAATTATTTAAAATTTAAATTTAAATTTTAAAATTAAAACTAAAGTCATCGCCAACGTCATAAAAACCATGCGCCATAAAAAGGAAATTAATAATTAAAGGTGCCGACGTATGTGAAATTAAAGGAAGGTTGCATATATATATGCAAAGGCTTTTTATTCAAAATTCTAAGTATCAAACGAAGAGAACAAAAAGTGGAAGCCCCGAAATCCTTCAATGTGATAGCGTGGTCCAACGGTGAGCTTGGGAAGCATGGAGTTTTTGGTTGCGATAGGGCATGCGTTTGATTCCCACTGGGTTCAATTTTCGTAGAGTGTGGAAGAAGAGCATTTGGCGCACATTTTTGGCATGAGCAAGGGCAACAAAATATAGGGAGCATTTTTGCTCTCTGTACTATGTGAGCAGATAGCTCACGTGGTCTTTGACACCACGGTTGTGGTGTTGAGTGGGCAGTGACAAGGGTTCGATTCTCTCTAAGAGGCAAGTAAAAATTTTATTGAATATTTTTTATTATTGCCTAATGTTGGAGGACTAAGGTGATGCTAAGGGAATAATGTTTGATTAAATTTTTATTTACTTGGAAGGCAAGATATAAGGGTTGAAATGCACTTTTAGAAAAAGAGAAATTTTTGGTGTTTTCCTCTTTTAGAAGTATACCATATTATATATCGTTGGAAAGCTTATTTCGAGGACTATTTGATTAACTTGATTAGATGGAGAAATAAGGTGTATGTAAAGAGATATTTCTATTTTTGTAAAGGGGTTCAAAGTGAAGGTTGTTTTGTTCTTTTTCAAAATGTGTTGAGTGTGGCAGATTTCCAAAGGGGTTTCTTCATCTTCATAAAAGGTATGGGCACATTATCCTATTGATTGATTATGGTGGTTGATTTCTAAAATATCATTGGAAAGAAAAGGATTGATTGTGGTTTCGTTTTCGAAAATGGCTGGTTGAATGCTTCAAGGTTTTCTAGTTTGAGAGTTGTGGTTAAACCTTGTTTTATAAGCATAGTTGTTAAAGCCCATTGGTTATGCAAAGAACTTGAAAAGAACATGAGTGTCATTGTTATGTGAAGAATATTTTATTAGCATTGTTGTTGAAGTCCATTGGTTATGCAAAGAAATTGAACTTGAGAAGAACATGAGTATCATTGTTATGTGAGATTTGTGGTTGAGCATTATTGGAAACATTTGAGTTGGTTGATACATGCTTGGACTAGGGTTTGTAAGAAAGAGTTGTTCCTTGTGGTAGTTGGTTGAGAAGAGTTATTTGAGCCTAGTCAAGTGATTGTGTGAAGTGGTTGTTCAAGTTCCATGAAACAAACTATTCTATATTCTGGATTTGAGTTGAGATTGAGATTTGAGGATAGAACATATTGAGTCTCTAATAATTCTCTTTATGCTTCTATGATATTGCCTTGAGTTGAGAAAGATATTGGATTTGAGTATAGAACATATTGAGTCTATAACATTTCTCTTTATGCTTCTATGAGATTGATTTGAGTTGAGATCATTGTGGATCATAGTTGTCATCCTTTGAAGAGTGTATTACCATTCATTGTTGCCTTCATAAGATTTGTAGATGAGATTTGAATGCTACTTGAGCATGATTTATTGAGCCTTTGAGAAGGTATTTGGGATATATTTTTGGACAGATTTGGACAAGTTCTGTGTGAGCTTCTTGAGCAAATTTGGACAAGTTTTGTGTGAGCTTGTTGAGCAGATTTGGACGAGTTCTGTGTGAACTTGTTGAGCAGATTTGGACAAGTTTCGTGTGAGCTTGTTGAGTAGATTTGGACAAGTTCTATGTGAGCTTGTTGACCAGATTAGGAAAAGTTCTGTGTGAGCTTGTTGAGCAGATTTGGATGATTTTTGTGTGAACTTGTTGAGCATATTTGGACAAGTTTTGTGTGAGCTTATTGAGCAGATTTGGACAAGTTCTGTGTGAGCTTGTTGAGAAAATTTGGACAAGTTATGTGTGAGCTTGTTGAGAAGATTTGGAAAAGTTCTATGTGAGCTTGTTGAGAATATGTGGACAAGTTATATGTGAGCTTGTTGATCAGATTAGTGGTTTGCCTACCTGAGTAGATTAGTGTGTTGCCTAGCTGAGCAGATCAATGGATTGCCTACCTGAGCAGATTAGTGTGTTGCCTAGCTGAGCATATTAGTGGATTGCCTACCTGAGCAGATCAGTGTGTTGCTAACCTAAGCATATTAGTGTGTTTCCTAGATGAGTATATCAGTGGATTGCCTACTTGATCAGATCAGTGTGTTGCCTAGCTGAGTAGATCAGTGGATTGCCTAGCTGAGCATATCAGTGTGTTGCCTAGCTGAGTAGATCAGTGGATTGCCTATCTGAGCAGATCAGTGTATTGCCTAGATTTGAGAAGATAAAAGCAATCATTATATTGGATAAGGATCCTTATTTTTGTGTGAAATATTATAAGGATATTATCTTGTGGAGTACCCCATTTTGGGGGAACCACGTTAAATCTTGTGTCTCAATTGTGTGCGATGACTTGTGCTCTTGCTTACTATTGCGATCTGAGTTATTAATGCACACTGCTATATTTGGTTATTGTAATTAAGGACATTAATTGATATTGGTTTGGAAAGAAAGTAAAAAGTGGATGAAATCCTTGTTGGCATGATGCTCCTATGCCATGTGCATTGGAAGGAGTGGTTGCAGATATGCAAGACCACCAAACATGATTTGCCTAAGGACCATTAGTCTTAGCTTGATTATACAAGACATTATATAATGTCATCTATAAGGGGGGTCATGGTTTTGCATGCACAATATTATTGTAGGTATGGTCCTAGGAGCACATAGCCATGAGGTGGTCATAGGGGCTACTAGGTGCAACGTTGAGTCAGGAGAGATTGACAACACAACAATGGGATCACCATTTTAAGCATGTGTAACAAGATTTTATAGGCTCATTAGCATTGGCTAGGAGGGTGATAGATGAGCTAAAGATCGATAAGAAGATTTAGTGACCATGGTGTCTATAACCAAGATGGGTAGAGGATGGGGTGAGGTTAGTGTAGGTCCGATGGTTTTTTGGGTGAGCATAGACCAGGATGAACGAGAGCTGCATCACTTTTATTGTATACAAAGATATTTTGGGTTGGTATAATAGATACCAAAAAAGGAATATTTGGTACCAAAGGGTAACTAAAGATTTATCAGTAGTAGGTGGGTGACCCAATCCCACTAGTTTTATTGAGGAGGATGTCAATGACCCATAGTTCATTGAGCTAGGTTTGGATGACATCAAAATGGCCTTGGGATATCAATGTTGGTATAGGAGCATCATGCCAACAAGGATTTCACCAGAAGTGCTAATCTAGAGGTGGAAGGTGATGGAGTGGGGGATGTTGTAGGCATACCAAGAGGCCACATGATAGATAGTGGAGAGGTGATAGAGAGGAGTAGTGCAACTAAGGTAGACTTAGGTAGAGGTGAAGGTTGTGATCCTTACTACTATTAGATTAGAGGTGATGGTGGCTGGTGCAACGGATGAAGAGGAGGCAATAAGAATTACCCCTAGGGCTATATAGGTAGGTACTAACATGATAGTGAGTTAGCAGGACCTAATGATAGAGAGAGATGTTTTATGTGTAGAGGTAGCTCATTTATAGGTAGAGGTCTAGACCATGAGGATAGAGATGAAATAAATTCATAAGGATAGATATTGAGGGGAATGGAAAACCAGATCACTATAGAGTGGTATCAGGTGATAGGAGATAGGGATCAATTGGTCATGGAGTGAGAGAAAATTGTTTCTGAATGAGACATGATGAGAATAAAGGTGGAGATATTGAGAGGTGAGGTGACCTATGGGTCAAGAGAGGAAACAATAATTGGTGGAGGACATGGCCATCATCATAGGTGGCCAACATGATTAGGAGATCAGGTTGCTACAAGAGAAGCTTCAATGGGAGAGAGAGGATATACATGCATCTAATCAGAGGATAATGTATTATTGGATAATTTATAATTAGGTAGTTTCTACAGAGTGAAGGTAACCTTTGCCACCTTCACATCATTTCCAAAGTAGGGTGTAGTCATAGACATAGATCATCTCGTATTTTGTGAACATGCCACCACTAAGGCCACCACCAGCTGAAGGAGTGGGCAAGTCAAGCTCATAGGCTTTTAGGGATAGGAGGGATGACATGTCAATTTTAATTATGGTATGCTTCCCATGGGTAGAGGATAGTATATGGTCTAGTGTGCCAAATTTTCTTATTGTAACACACCGACACATCGGGCAGGATATACTCTATTTTGTTGAGATTTTATGACATCTTACTACTATTTTATGATTTCTAAATGTGTGTGAAATATATTAATGAGTTATGATTTGTTTATTATATTTTATGCCTTATTGCATGATTATTAGATTTTTATATTTAAGGAGAATGATGGAAGAAAGGTGATAGAAAGAAAGATGATGAAAAACACAAAAGATGAAGAAAATTGAAGAAGCTATACAACAACTCAAGAGGGATATGAAGATGTACCTACGTAACATAATCATGATTAGTGTAGATCATCATGATATCAGTGTGAATAAGATTTAGGTAAGCCTAAGCGATATATATAGTGGTCTTAAAGCATATGTATAGCTATGTACAATGGTTTGTGGCTAGTTAAGGCCTAAGATGGCCAGTGGCCAATGAAGGCCTAAAAAGAGCAAAGTGTTGATTAGTTAAGGTCTATGTATATGTATACAATATAGTAGCTATGTACAATGGATAACAACCAATTAAGTTCTAGGATGGTCAATGGCCAGTGAAGGCCTAAAATGAGTAAAGTGTCAACCAGTTAAGGTCTATGTATATGTATACAATATAGTAGCTATGTACAATTGACAATGACTAGTTAAGGTCTAAGATGGTCAACGACCAATGAAGGCCTAAAATGAGAAAAGTATCGATCAATTAATGTCTATGTATATGTATACAATATAGTAGCTATGTACAATGGACAATGACCAGTTAATGTATAAGATGGTTAGCATCCAATGAAGGCCTAAATGAACAAAGTGTCGACTAGTTAAGGTCTATGTATATGTATACAATATAGTAGCTATGTACAATGGACAATGACTAGTTAAGGTATAAGATGGTTAGCATTCAATGAAGGCCTAAATGAACGAAGTGTCGACTAGTTAAGGTCTATGTATATGTATACAATATAGTAGCTATGTACAATGGACAATGACCATTTAAGGTCTAAGATGGTCAATGACCAATGAAGACCTAAAATGAGAAAATTGTCAACCAGTTAAGTTCTAATATGGTCAACGACCAGTGAAGGCCTAAAATGAACAAAGTGTCAACTAGTTAAGGTCTATGTATATGTATACAATATAGTAGCTATGTACAATAGATAACGACCAATTAAGGTCTAAGATGGTTGTGACTAGTGAAGTTCTAAAATGAGAAAAGTTTTGACCAAATAAATTATATGTATATGTATATAATATAGTAGCTATGTATAATGAACAATAACTAGTTAAAGTCTAAGATGGTCATTGGCCAATGAAGGCCTAAAATGAGCAAAGTGTTGACCAATTAAGGTCTAAAATGAGCAAAGAGATGACCAATTAAGGTCTAAAATGAGCAAAGAGATAACCAATTAAGGTCTATGTACCTATGCTATGAAAAAATATATGTATATATATACAATATATGTACAAGATAAAGTGATAAACTAAAAATCTAAAATGATCAAGACTAAATAGATGTAATGCTAGCAGGGATCTAGTAGTAGGAAACCACCAAATTCACTAGATAGATATGCATATGAATGTAAATCAATCATGGAGGTAGCATATTCAATTGATATAAATGCATGGGGAAAGGATAAATTATGCAAAAGGTAAAAAAGAGATGCTAACAAGATAACCAATAGTCTAGGATTAATGTAGGGAGTCATAGTGCTAAAAGATGAGTATATCCTATCCTCAATCCCTTATTAGCAAGAAGAATGAGTGAGAATAAGGTGAGACATAAGATGTATTCAAGAAAAAGGACAAACAAGGAATGAAGGCAAGATAGCCTACAAACTAACATTATGCAATGTGAGGTGAATGTTGGAAGGGTAAGCATATCTTGCTCCCATGCTCTTGTTGGAATGAGAATATGAATGGGAAGAAGTTTTCCTAGCTAAAAATTTGATAGTCAAGAGACACTCACAAAATAACTATTGGTCGTATGAAAACCATATAATGATATTCATAAGGTATCTAGCCTATCCTACGAGTACCCATCGAAAACAAAAAGGTTAATGAGGGTGAAAAAAAAGGAAGAGGGATCATCCCACTATATGCTATCGTAATATACCCATTGTTTTATTGATTGTGTAGTCAGTGTTTTAATCAATAAAAGCATAGGTAATTATGATAGATTTTGGGAGATAAAGAGAAATGTGAAAAGAAGAAAAAGGATAGTTATGTAGAAGGAATAATTAAGGAAGAGTGGGAACAAATAGTTATGTAAAAAAGGTTTTTTTTTTTCTATCGTTGTGTGCTCTTGTTTTATTGATTGAGTTAGTGAATATAATGCTTAATTAATAAAATATTAGTGAACTATGATAGATTTTTGAAGAGTGATCATAAAATGGGATGATGAAAATAATAAAGAAAATAAAGAAGGAAGTCCTAATCATCTCACAAATAAGTAGGAAGGGATGCCATATAACGGCTAAGGACAAGCACAATATGGATAAGATGTATGCTAATCCACAAATGTCATATGATGCCTACCCTAATTATCTAGGAGCTATTCAAGAGGAAGAAGGAAGAAGAAAAGTGTATATCCCTTGACTTGGTGAAATTAAAATGTATGTATACTTTCAAGGTCAAGGGATATACAAAAAGAGGCAAGAGGAAAAGAAGATTGAGATTACATGAAGAATCAGGTAATGAATCATAGCATCATCATCCTATGATAGATATAAATGCGTCAGATGAGCATATACATAAACCAAATAACAATGAGCCATGATCCACCACATGATATATTTTAGCAAGAAAAATATATGAGAGGAACAAGGATATGTATTTGTAAAGTCAAGGGAGAAGGAATCTTAGATCCACTAGCCATTAGAAATATAGTGTTATAAAGATGAAAAATGTATATCTTAACTAGGATCACCATTTGACATCATTGCAGAATCTAAGATTCAAAATAATTTAGAAGGAAAAAGGAATGAAGGTTGGTTTAAGTAGAAAGAGAGTGAAGAGAACCACGAGTGATTTGTGCCAACTGATGCAATCAGATGCAAATTCATGAATGTAAGGAAATAAATCCCACTAGCATAGAATTACCCTTGTATGTGCATAACAAGGGTAATCATAGCATCTCGATGGGTAAAATCAAAGAAACATACCCTAGGATTGGGATTCACTAAGAATTAGTGATCTAGTGCAAGTGCAATGCATATGATCTAACTTGATTAGTTTTCATCATTGCCTCATTGTGAAATCCTTGAAAATCTACATGAGCAAGCAATCATATGTGCAAATATGGATGTCAAGTAGAAATATACTATATGTGAAGCATAGATGCAAATAATGAAATGCCAATCATTCTATGACATATATGACAAGTAGGCATGTAGTATGATCAAGAAAACAAATGCAAGTTGGTACAAAAGAGGTCTTGGGGAATCTAGTAGAAGACGTAGAGGAATTGAGATAAGATGATCAAGAGAGAGTGAAGGAGAGATTTAAGTCCTTTATGAGAGAGAAATTTCTATGATTGGTGACTGCTAGTAAATATCTTATTGTCAAGACCTCTACCTCTTCTCTAGATTCTAAAATATCTAGAGAAAATTATGATGTAAGGAAGAATATACACAGTCATCCATAGTATCTTTTCAGATGTGTAATATTCATGGGTTCTTTGATATCTTTGTCATCTAGGGTTGCTAGATGATAGGATATTGAGCCAAATTTAGCTATGATGAAAAAGGGGCCCAACCATTTAGACTCAAAATTACCTTTCATATTAGTTTGAGTATTGGTATTATTTAAGGACAAGATCCCTTAATTCAAAGTAATATTTGTAGACCTTATTAGTTTAGGACTACTTAAGCCTATTTTTATAGGCTCAAATATGCTCTAAGACATGAATGTGCTTTTCATTGAGCAAATCCAATTGGTTTAAATGGGTAAGGTGATATTCATAGATAATAAAAGCATCTTGTAACAAGATACACAGAGAAGGGAACTCTAGCTTAAAAGGAAAAATGACTTTGGTCCCATAGACCAAGACATAAGGGGTTACCCCTATGGGTGTATGTACACTGGTACGATAAGCCCACAAGGTGAGATAAAGTTAAAGATGCCAATAACGACCAATATTATTGATCGATTTCTTAAGGATCTTGATTAAATATTTATTAGAGGTGTTAGAGTATATTACATAATTTGGGTCATGTATATGTACCACCTTTGGTACATTACTAGAGTAGGAGTTTACTTTAGAGTAAAGTTAGTTAATTACTTCAAGTAATGTAATAAATGCACAAGTGTCAAATGTGCAAGTTGTAAATGTACAAGGAGTCCACTCGTACATCAATTAGATAGGTAGAGTAAAGGGCAAGGAATCTATCATCCTATATAAAGGCCTCATAGTGAGTGTTTCTTAGAGGAGCATATGTAGTAGTAGTATAGAGAGTGTGTGGTATAATGTAGTCCTTCATATCCTCTCATGGAGTGTTCATGTCCTCCATTATATAGCATTGTACTATTTTCATCACTTTCATTAATGGCATATTTATGAGTTATTTGTAGATATTCATCTTATTATTTTCTTGCATATTATTATGCCATTAGTTTATAGTTATCTCAAAATAGTTGTTTTTTGGTAGATAAGATACTATAGCATTAATACCGGGTTTTGCAGGTTGACCCAAAACCTTTTACAAAAATCAGCCCAGGGCTGTTGATGAACATGTCCTTACTAAGGATCCTATATATGTAAAATCTACATACCTCCAAAGCCATTACATCCGGTAAGGCACATAGCCTATTATAAAAAAGAAACTCCCCATTCAAAATTTTGGGTATACCTTGAGAAAACACACCTGCATCATAATTACAAAAAAAGAAATAGACACGGATCCCTTCCTTGAAATAGTGGAGAAACAAAAAGTTGTAGACACACATAGCAGAGTACTGAAAAAACTCCCACAAGCTCTGTATTGATAGTTACTCTTAATAATTCTTTGGTAATTACTTTCTTCTATATATGACATGCTTTGGTACCACATCCCATCTTGGCCAATCAACCTTGGAGAAGTGAACCTGCTAGCTAGATTTATGGCGGTGGCTATCTAGTGGTCCATGTGGCTTTGGTTTGAAGTATTATATTGTCGTTTCTTTCTTGCCCTATGATTATCAACCAACCTCAAATTACTAAGACGACTAGGAGCCATGTTATCTGACATATGACTGTCCCCATTAGTCTTTGTGGTATTTCCAAGAAGCATCCACCAAGACTGATAGCTCTAATAATTTTTATTATGAGTCCATTTCAAAAAAGAGACTGGAATACTCATAGCCTTTGAACTTACAGTGCCTTCCCTGTTGGTAAATTCGACTATCATTCTTGGCATTCTTGTTGAATAAGCTACTCTACTTCACTCGAGACACCGTGTTCCTATTTGAAAAGTCCATCACCATCGACACCCAAATTTTCTAGCTTATCAACAACTTTGTTAGCTTTTTGAAAGACATGTTGGGATTTTTTTTCCTGTCTTCCCTGGAAAAGGATCCTAGCCTCTTCAACAATTGTTTTAATCCTCCAAGGAGGTGTTTTCCAATTATTGAGGAGATTTATAACATGCATAGAGTCTCATTCTACGATCAAATTACCTTCGAAGTCTTGAGTCATTTGAAGGCCTCTCCACATAGCTCTAGATTCAACTTCATTGTTCGTCCTTATTCCCAAATATTTGGAAAATGTAAGCATCATACTCCCATTATGATCTTGCACAATGCCACCAACGCCTACTCTGCCAGAATTGTCCTTAGCCACTCCATCAAAATTAAGCTTAAACCAACCCGTAGGATGTTGGGACCACTTAACATTGGCTCTGGGGTTGACTACCCTAGGCACAAACTCATATAACAAGGTTAAGCTTAAATATTGAGCAATTGTGGTCTCCTGTAGATGAGGTTTACGACTATCAAAAGGGATAAGGTTCATATTTTCATTGGAAAAGGATAATATCCTAGCAATGATAGTTTGGTGATCATGGATAGACTCATTAAGGACTTTATGGTTCCTTTCTAACCACACCTACCAAAGATAGTGATTGAGACAAATTTTCCACATGTATCTAAGTATTTGGATTGAAAAGGGGCAAGGCAACTGGATGAACAAATCAAGTATGGTGGCTGGTTTAACCCAGGAAATATTGAAGGCTTGAAAAACCCCACTTAGGATAGTCAAGGAAAAAGGACACTCAAGGAAAATGTGATAAATGGTCTCCTAATTAGCCTTGCATAGATAAAAATGATTAGTGATACAAATACCTTTACACATCATATTATCAATGGTTAGAATTCTTCCTTGGATAACTAGCCATGAAAAGATTGTAATTTTTGGAATTAATTTTTTTATCCAAACTAAGTCCTTTTGGAGGATAAAATCCTCGTCATCAAGCAGAAGCTTGTAAGCTGATTTAACACTGAACTGCCCATTTTTTATAGGAGCCCAGATCACTTGATATTCCTTAGATATCATGGGGATAAATTGTTGCCCGAGAATGTTACAAAGATCATTTGATTTCGCTTGAAATCCCTGAATCCTTATTTTTTTCCACTTTATTCTGCCTCTCTCCTCAACCATATAATCAAAGACTTTTCTGCCAATGAGTTATTTCATGATATCTCTGATTCAGGCTAAGTTAGGATATTGCATAAGTGGTTCGTCCTTAGCCCACCTATCATTCTAGCAATTTATCCTCTCACCATTGCCTGAAACCCATCATAAACCTTTTTGATGATTTCCTTACAATTGAGAATTGCTTTCCAAAAAGCAGAACCTCTGATTGAAATTGAGTCACTTAGAAATTCCATATTTTGAAGATAATTTCATTTGATGATAGCTGTCCATTCATTTTCTTCACCAAAAATGAGGTGCCATGCCTACTTAGCTAGTAAAGCTAAATTCATATGAGTAATTCTCCTCAGACCTAAGCCTACATTTTTGATGTGTAGTCGTTATACCATCATTAATTCTCAATGAATTTGTCAATCTAGGGCTGTGTACAAGGCTATCTACGGAAGAAGGGGCAAACAGGGCTATAACTTAGGTCAATCTAGAGCAATAGGTTTTATTGGTGAAACCGATTGTGTGGGGGGTTTTAGGACATTCCTATCTCTAAATTGCATGAATTAAACCTTAATCTAAGTTGCAGAATTGAAAACTAATCATTAACTGTATAAATGAAGTGCTAATTACAATTGCAGAATGAGACCTAATTATGTTGCAGAAATAACAGTTGCAAAATTGAAAGTCTGATTCTAATTGTAGAAATGAAATCTATTTACTTTTGTAGCAATGGAAATCTAATTATAGCATGGAAAATAAAACCCTGTCAAGACACTGTAATAGAAGGTTGTCAATCTTCTATGCAGGGGTTGACAGCAAAACACAAAATGCAAGAAATTGCAAAAAACAACAAATTCTAGAAATAATAGTCTGAAATAAAATGGAAGCTTTGCTGAAAGTAAATATTACAGCTAAAACATTAAGCACAAGATTAATCTAAGCATAAATAAACTAAGACTGCAAATATTGTCAGCTATTTACAAGCAATTGAAATAACAAGTTCTACAACTCATTCTACTGCAGCAAAATCAGAATAAAAACCTGCTTGTTAGTCCTCCTCCTAGGTTTGGAAGTGGCCAGCCTCCTTATACAAAATAAGGTATGAGTCTCTCTCTCTCTAGATGTTAATCACACTCATTTACAAGCAATATGAAATAGAACTAGTGCACTTTATTGATTAAAGAACATGATTACAATAATTCTGCTGAAAACCTGTTATAGGACTATAACAGTCAAATTCTACTTATTTTCTCTACTTTCTGCTTTCTCCTAGCTTCCTTACTCTTTTCTCACTACCTACTTCACTCAACCCAAATGGGAGAAATATTTATAGATGTCCTATGATCTAATTACAAACTGTGGATATCTCAAAAGATCTAATCCTACTATGCTGCAACAAATTTTGGGTTTATTCTTTGATCTTTCCATTAATGATGGCTTTGGTCGGCAATGACGGAAAAGACAGATGGAAGATATTTTCCTTTACTTTTTCCAAATTTTATTTCCCTTTTTCCAGCTTCAAAAATCGATCAATAAGTCAAAAAGCATATTCTGTTTTCATTTCGGAGATAAGTGGCTTCATTCCGAAGACAATGCAATTCTCATTCCGAAGATACTGCAATTCTCATTCCGAAGATACTGCAATTCTCATTCCGAAGATCCACTCATTCCGAAGATAATGCATTCTTCATTCTGAAGATCCGCTCATTCCGAAGACGCTGTGTTCTCTCATTTCGAAGATATCTGTTCATTCCGAAGATACTTCGAAATGAACAAATGTGTGCTTTTCTAGTGATTTCTTCTGCATCTCTCAGGTGGGTTATATCCTAAGATCAAATTCCAATGGTCTTCATCTCTTTCCACATGTGAATTCCATGCCTTGCTATTTATGGACAGTTGGCTAGAATTTACATGGGAAAGACTCGATTTCGTTGCACAACAATAGTTTGCTTGCATTGTTGCGGATTTAGGTGAAATAAATGCTTGAGACAAATCAAAACATGATTAGTGAAATGCTGCTATTATTCTAAGCATATCCCATTTTAGCAAGTCATAGCAAAAAAAACACAAAACTATGCAAAAAGCAGCATATAATATTCCAAATACATTGATCATGCAAAATGGTTAATATACATCATATTGAATCAACTTAACTAACATATCAGATAAAACATAAGAGTTTATAGGCAATTTTAGTGTTCAAAACATGTTATGATTAAGGCATTTCCAGGCCTCATCATTTTCCCCCCAACTTATATTAATGCATGCCCTCATGCATTCTGTTGGGCTATGGAATCCAATATGTCCATGTTTAAATTCCATGACCTGTAGAACAACTTTTTGCCTATATAAAATCCCCTATTCTTCTGAAGGTCCTTGAGCCATTATTCAAATTGTTCATCAGGTTGGGCATCATCTTCAAAGTAGAATGGGACTAGAGTGGTGATGATTGGAGGCCTAAATCTGAGACCTATCCAATTATGTTGCATGAGTTCAATCAACTATATTACCCCTTATGCCCTTCTTCTGGACCATTCTAAATTGATGGGGGAAATGGGTTCTCTTTTCTACAAAGACATGGGAAGTTCAACCCATCTATTTCTACAAACTGATAATTCTGGAAAGAAATTGTCATTACAAAAATTGTGGAATCTGTTCACACAGTCCCTTAAGTTTATCAAGTACATTCTCTTCACATCATCCCTGTTCATCATGGTGAAGTGCTATCTTGTGATAGTACTGGTATTGCTGACTCCACTATGGTTGGTTTTGCATCCAATGTGGATTAGTATGATTTTGATTCTAGGCTGGATTGTTTTGATTCCAATATGGGTTGTTTTGATTCTATGAGGGGTTGTTTTGATTCCGATTCTAGGCTGGGTTACTCCAATTTGTTTGTGGCCATTCTTGGGAATTTTTCCATTGAGGATAATTCCAAGGACGTTGGGGTGGTTCTGATTGTCCCCAAGGCATAGTACTAGGATTATGCCCCCAATTTGTAGGAAAACGAGGGGGATTTTGGTTTTGAGAGAAATTTTCCCCTTGTTTTGGTCCAATATAGTTGAGTTCCTTAGTCTGATTTTCTAACATTGTTTTGAGTTGTGGTAGTAGGTGGCATTTATCAGTTGAATGCATCTTTGAATAGATACTACAAATGGCTGGGATAGATGTTTTATTCAAAGGACATTCCTGCAAAGCATGTTTATTTCTACATCTTGGGCAATAAATTGCCAAAGGTTCTGTGGTTTTTGCTTTTGCAGACATTTCCCCCAAAGTAGTGTTTAAGTGCACTAGAATATCAGTTTTGAAATTTGCAAGTTCCTCTATCAGGTCCTTCACATCTGTGCCATTTGTACGGATTTCTCTTCTTCTCTGCTTAGTGTGAGAGTAATTCCTACAGAGATCCACAATTTCATCATTACTAAGAGTGGTTACATCCCCTTTTCCCATCAAATCTAGAACTTCTCTGGATTCATCTTGCAATCCTCTCAAAAAAATGGTTTTACATAATTCTGGTTCTACAAGTCCACATATCCTTTGAACAAAGGAGAACCTATCAAGATAATCTTCCAATGTTTCATCATCTTCTTGCTTAATTCTGAATAACTCATCTTTTCTATTCCTTACACGACAATACTCCTGATATTTATCTAAAAACACAGTTTCCATTTGATCCCGGGTTCTTATGGAATTTGGCTGTAAGCTCATGAACCGATGTAATGTCTGAATCCTTGAGTGTTGAGGGAAAAAACTTAAGTTTCCGATTGTCATTTATATAATCATAGGTCGACACACTACCTTGAATTCAAACAAAAATCGATCGGGATCTTCGAGATACAACACCTTGGAAGGTTGGAAGTACCGAAGGTGAAATGGTTTTCATGGGAGAGTTTTGTGTTGGATTCGAGATGGATAGGATATTCAAATGTTCCGGAAGGTTGGGGCATATCCCGATCATCTCCTTCATTATGGACATAGCCATGTTGGCCATCTATATTGCCTCCTTCTGCCATAGTTTCCTGTTTCCTAGGAGAAGTTAAAGCTTTCCAAATTTTTCTCTCAAGAGGTCCAAGATTCTCTGTTGATGATGATTCTGATGAATTTTATTCCTTAGGATATTCTGATGATGATAAAATTGATGATTTTCCTTTCTCAAAATATTCTAATGATGGTGATACTGGTGATTTTTCTATCAATCTTTCTATAGTTCAAACATAGGTGATTCACCCCTTAGGCGTGAAGATCTCCTTAATGGAACAAGCCAGGGATCCTTTGGGGTAGTTCTAACTTTTTCATCCCTAGACCTACTCATTCATATTTACTCTTGAATGACATAAATTAAGTCAATAGTTGTTACCTTCCTCAGCTGTTGTATTTAGATTTTAACCTGAATTTTCATAGCTTAGTCTGATTACAGCTATTGGACTATTTGTTTTCTTTTGGAAACACTATTACCTAGAAATGACACCAAAATGATGCATAGTCATTATACCATCATTAATTCTCAATGAATTTGTCAATCCAGGGTAGTGTACAAGACTATCTACGGAAGAAGGGGCAAACAGGGCTATAACTTAGGTCAATCTAGAGCAATAGGTTTTATTGGTGAAACTGATTGTGTGGGGAGTTTTAGGACATTCCTATTTCTAAATTGCATGAATTAAACCTTAATCTAAGTTGCAGAATTGAAAACTAATCATTAACTACAGAAATGAAGTCCTAATTACAATTACGAGATGAGACCTAATTATGTTGCGAAATAACGATTGCGAAATTGAAAGTCTGATTCTAATTACAGAAAGGAAATCTATTTACTTTTGCAACAATGGAAATCTAATTATAGCATGGAAAATAAAACCCTGTCAAGACTCTGTAACAGAAGGTTGTCAATCTTCTGTGTAGGGGTTGACAACAAAACACAAAATGCAGGAAATTGTAGAAAACAACAAATTCTGGAAATAATAGTCTAAAATAAAATGGAAGCTTTGCTGAAAGTAAAGATTATAGCTAAAACATTAAGCATAAGATTAATCTAAGCATAAATAAACTAAGACTGCAGATATTGTTAGTTGTTTACAAGCAATTGAAATAACAAGTTCTACAACTCATTCTGCTGCAGCAAAATCAGAATAAAAACCTATTGTTAGTCCTCCTCCTAGGTCTGGAAGTGGCCAACCTCCTTGTCCAGAAGAAGGTATGAGTCTCTCTCTCTATAGATCTTAATCACACTCATTTACAAGCAATATGAAATAGAATTGGTGCACTTTATTGATTAAAGAACATGATTACAATAATTATGTTCTTTAATGAGATGACATCCTATCCGTCGATTGCTCTAGGTATAATTCGCTCCTCTAAGTTTTACATCCATAAACATATTGGAGTTCGCAAATTCATTGAACTCATCCATGCTCTTGATAGGTGGTCCATTTCCACCCATTTTTTTGAAGGGTAAAGAGGAGTGTTAAAATCCCCATCCAGAATCCAAGGGACATTATGGTAGATTTCACTCAGATTGCCTAAGTACTCCCACAGTAGAGATCTCCCTTGAATTGAAATCAAGGCATAAATATTTGAAAGGATCCATGACTTGTTGCTATTTATTTCCTTAAATAAAAAACTAAGAACCCTGTCATATTTTTGAATAATGGTGCCTTCTACTATCCAGGGATCCCACAAAGTCATAAGGCCTCTAGATGCTCCTCTGGCTGATTTGCAAACCATATCCCCTTGATTCTAGATTTTTTTTGCTACTTTTTTTGATTGAATCTCATCAGTTTTTGTTTCTTGCAACATGATAATAGTTGGATTCACTTGATTTCTTATGCACTGACTTCCTTGTGTTTGGGCAGGCCATTGAGGCCTCACATTTAATGAGAAGAACTTTATTTAGATTGTTTAGGATTTCTTCCTTTCCCTCTCCATTGAGGGGGTTTTCCTAATTTGTTGTCTTCAGAACCTGAAATAACCTGTTGAAACAAGGTTCTCTATTTTCCATTGGCAATGTCATTATCAATTTTAATTTTTTGATGCTCAGCATTTGATATTCTCCCTCTTATTTTTTCACTGCCAAAATCTATAGGAGACTTCACAGTGCTCCTGGTTTTTTTAGGACTAAACTAGGGGGAGGCAATTTGTTGTAGAATTGGACTGCCATATTCCTCAGTCTAAAGAGTTTCACATATCTCCACCCCTACATCCAAATCTTCTCCTTTTTTCCTATATTCCCCTGGTCTGCGGGATGACCCCTCAGTAGGATTCACCTGGCTCCTAGTGATGATGTTAGAGAGATAAGATTTTTTATTTTACAATACCTCAAATTTCTCCCTAAGTTCTTTAGCATTAGGGTTTGGCTTTGGGATGCCCACTGGGCTTGAAGTATTTTTAGCATTGGGGTTTAAGGATCCCGACTTGGATGGGGATTCTAGAGATAAAAAATTAGGGTTTGAATTTGTGATGACCACGAGGCTTAAAGTAATTTTAGCATTAGGGTTTGAGGATCCTGACTTGGATGGGGATTCTAGAGAGTTAAAAATGTTAGCCTAAAGGTTATGGGCTTCCATGTATTCCGATAATCCTCCTACTCCCATATTGGATAGAATTGAAAATTTATTTGAAACTAGAGGATTGGAACTTACCTAAGTATTTTGGTTGCCAATAACCTGTTGTTTTCATTTGTCTTGTTGGGACCCTGCACCCTCTCTTTTCATTTTTTGGTAGACATAGTTTGCCTGATTAAAATCGCCTTTGCCAGGGAAACTTCTCAAATTTCCTCTGTCTAGCATTCCCTGCTTCCACTTTTCTCTATTCATTGCCAGGTTAGGACACTGATTGCATAGATGTCCTTGATTTTTACATTCTACATAGAATGTTGGTCTATTATCATATTCTACCGATTGTTTTTGATAGTATTCTCCATACTCTAGCTCCACAAACCTTGGCAATTCATTATCCAAATTAGCATTTACACAAATTCATGCATGAGTCATCCTTGTCTTGGCCAAGATCACATGGTCAATGGAGATCAGGTCCCCTATAGTTCTGGCTATGCCCTATAGCCAATATTCATTGAAGAACTAGGTAGGTAGACTTGGGAGACGAACCCAAATAGGGTTAATGTTAATATTTTACTTTTTAGGGTCAAAATCTTCACCCCATTGTCTAAGAAAAAGGCTCCTTTTGACCAAAAACCAAGGACATCTTGTTAAAATATGGTTAGCATCCTCCATATTATTAAAACATATAATGAAGAACCCTCGAGTTAGAGCTACCAACTCCAATCTACCTACCGGTCACCATTTACCCGTCACCCAAGCCCTGATAGTCTCCATGTCCGGCCTACCTCCCAAAAACTTGCCTACTAGGGATAATTATTCCATTAAAAGAAAAGGGCTCATGGAACTTGTCGGGGCTAAAATTTTATTATTTACTGGAACTAGGGGTGGAAGAGAGAGAACCTCCTTTATTTTTCCTCTAAGAGTCTTAGCAAAAGATAGCCACTTCTTGGGCCCCGCATTGTCCTTCGTATATTTTTTGTCGAGGTCTTTTTGAGGAGGGTTGGGCCCCCGCATGATGCTCGCATCCAAATCTGCCATAACCTGACCACCTTCCTTTGGATTCTTGCTTGATCCATGCTCAAGGTTCCCACCTGCCCCTTTCATACCTGCTCTACCTCTACCACCTTGGCTGAGATTCCTGCCCAAAAAATTCAAACCCTCACTCCCGTCGCACCCGCTAAACCTCAGCTCACTCATTCCTGATGATGCAATATTAATTCATGGGTGTTATCTCAAAATAATTATCTTGCATCTTGTGGTTGCATTCCCTACACTACCGTATCATCAAAAGATAACAAGAGGCTTCAACTTGACCATTTTCCTAGGGATAGTAAGGAGTTGACCATTTATGTTGGATTTTATATTTAGCACATATCTTATGAACATATTTATTCTTAAAGAGAGTTCCATTATTTGAAATAATAATAGAAGGGATTCCATATCAAAAAAAAATTGATTAAGGATGAATCTAGAAACTTGAACTCCAGTAATGGTCGATAGTGACATGACTTCTATCCACTTAGTGAAGTATTCAGTGGATGCGATGATAAATTTATGAACATCAAATAAAATAGGATTGATTTTCCCAATTATTTCTAGCATATAGAGAAGGACCAAGTGGAAGAAAATGCTTGAAGGTTTTTCAAAAATGCATGAATAAGGTTATCATGATGTTGACTCTTGTCACCATGTCAAACACAGTCATATGCATCCATTTCCATGGAAGGCTAATAATACCCTATTTGAAGGAGCTTTGTGGTAGTTGCATTACCATTAAAATGTCCTCCATAGGATCCTTCATGGGCTTTCTCTACACCAAAAAGGGTCTTTAAGGGTGGTTTTTAACCACCCTTAAAGACCTTTAAGGGTGGTTATTCAACCACTATCTATGAGGGCATCATAAAAATTTCATGTCATACAATGGTGGTTAAAAACCACCCTCTTAGGGGTCTAAGAGGGTGGTTAAACCACCCTCTTAGGTCAAACCTAAGAGGGTAGTTTAAAACTACCCTCTTAGATTAAGAGGATGATTTAAAACTGTCTCTTAGGTCTAAGAGGGCGGTGACCTAAGAGGACGGTTTAAAACCACCCTCTTAGGTATAAGAGGGCAGTTTTAAACCGACCTCTTCTTCTTACTTTATGTTATATATATATATATATATATATATATATATATATATATATATATATAAGGAGATCATATCTTTATTTTTTATGAGTTGTCGGCCATTCAACACCAGAGCACCTAAACTATTTATATTACATCAATCATGTGACACCATACTATTAGTATCTTGTAATTACAATAATCATAGTAGACATGGTAGTTCGCTACATCCAAATTGCAGTCAACCTAGTTTAGATCCTATAAAACAATGGAGCCCAATGGCCGGCCACTTGCCTTTGATTAAGTTGAACAGCTATAACATTTGACTGTATCAGAGTTTAACGTATTACATATCGACTACTCTTTTATTTTATTCATCATACAAATGTTGTAGTCTAGAATTTCTACTAACATTCATAGTTCTAATAAGAAAACTATGCTAGCCTAGGAATTGGAAACATCGGACCCACTATTGCTTACATTTAAAGTTTCATTCTTTGAATGAAAAATATGATTTTACACCATTAGCATCGTCTCAATTTCAATATCATAGAAAACTTCACATTTTCTTTTGTATTGGAAATAAAAAAAAGAGAGTAAGAGACAATCCAATATAACAAATAGCATGTAATTAAGATCAACATTTAAAAAACAAAAAAGTTAACTACAATACAGTAGCTAGCAAACCAAGAAACAAGACACAATGTCTAAATGAAAGGTCCCTTCATGAATAAATAAACCATCAAAGCTCATGATCAAAGAAATTATGTTAGAATGATGGAATTTTCATATTACTTATTCAAATGGTACATTAATGATATTTCATTCATGAGCATTTGATAAAGAATCCATCCATGCTCATCATCAAAAAATTTATGTTAAAATGATGGAAATTTCATATTACTTATTCAAGTGGTACATTAATGATATTCCAATCATGACCATATGAAAAATTTATTGTAATTACAATGATTTTGATGAAAAACCAATAAAATTAATTAAGAACCTTCTTAGTATAAACTCAAAGTCAAAAATAGATTTGTTGGACCTCTATAAAATGCCATGCCAATGTTTAGCAGACACTTCAAAACAAGAATGAAGAATTCCCCTGCCATTCCATAATACTAACATAAAAAAAATTGGGTGATAAACACTGGCTTCACTTTATGAGAATATAAAATTGAAGTGTTTGATGCACTCTTCCATCTTCGACTGTTTCTTTCTTGGAGATGACTATGGTAGAGTTCTAGCACTTTGAACATCATCCTTCAAGTAGTATATTTTCTTTAAACAACTTAAATAGTTTTCTATGCCGATTTTATGCATCATCACTTTAGGTGCCTAAAGGCAGAACTCCCATGCAACATGCAACCACACCGTTTGGTGCTCCAGATCCACTTCAAGTATAAAAGTTAAAACCCAATACTTACAAATTTCCATCTCTGTCATTGTAGCTTCAAGTGATGATGTCAAACTAAATTCCACAAGAAAAACACTGCAACCCCAACAAAAAAATGCGAGGCCTGCAAGCCTATGAAAGCATTTAACTCCTCTTGACCTTAAAATGACATAAAATCATTCCTCATGATAATTGCTATAGCCATAATTTTATAGACATACGATAAAAACAAAGAGGGTATGCATGGGGGGAGGAGGGAGGGAAAAGTGGAAAAGAGATGCATGGGTGGGGGAGAGAAATAGGGGGACACGTGGGTGGTGGAGGGGAATGGGGGGACACATGGAAGGCCTTGTATTCACTAGAATTGTTGATTAAATGCATAAATTAGAAGGCAAACCCCCTTTCCCATGATTTTTAGTCTGCTTTACCTCTACCTTAGAATCCCTTAACCGCTTCTCCTATTGTAGTACACGGAAAAAATTTAGGAATAAAATTTTATTGAACTTATTAGCCTTTTAAGTAACATATACATATGCATGCAACTCTAATTAGCCATGATTGGAATAAAAGTTTATTGAAATTATTAGCCTTTTAATTATCATATACATATGCATGCAACTCTAATTAGCCATGATTATATTGCCTAATTTTATCCATCCATCTTGTCTTTGTATGTATGATTTTATACATGGAAGTTTATGTCTACCCACATATTAAAGTTGAGATATATTTTTAGTGAATAACTTCCTAAATAGACTATTTACTGGAATAAAAAGGAAAAAAAAACTATACCCCTCAATGAGCTCAATATATCTCCATATTTAAGGAGTCATTAATTGGGCTTCTTCTTAACCATGTTGCTTTAATTATGTGGAAAACAACTCGAAAATTATTTCACAACAAGGTTTGAAGTATGTGGTAATATTTATTTGCGTTTCAAGTATCACACGAACATAAAATTTGCGTTCCAAGTATCATCAAAAACTAAAACACAATAAAACTACTTCCTATAATTTAAATTTAATTTGAACTTAGATTTTATTTATGAAAAGCGAAAACATACCAACTCATATTTATTTCTTTCTAAACCAAAATGAGGGATATAAAAATTTATTGCATAGCTCTCCCCTGCTATATAAAAGTCACGGGATTTAAACTCTGGAAATCTCTGGAACCATCTTACAAGGAATTCGTATGAGTCCTCCGCTGCATGGTCAACATCATTCTTTAATAAGAAATCCCGAACGGAATAATTATATCACAAATTAAAATTCTAAGTTGTGTGCTATGATATTAACTTACCGGCAAATGTGTCATCGATGCTAAGGAAATCGGAGGAAGTATTTGTGTATGAAAACCCGACCCCTACCGGAGATTCCAAAAAAAGCAGATTCGCTTCTGTATTGCGGGTCAATAATATTCCATTCATTAGAAAAGAATGGATGAATTTCAAATAGCAAGAAATAGAGTGCAGTGTTGTAGTGATAGGTACCCTTGTTCCAGGAAAATTTGTTCAAGTAGAGACCGGTGCCGTCTTTTTTAACATGGAAAGGGCCCAATTCGATCGATGCTCCATAACCAATGGATGAACATCCAGGCCCTGCAATGCCTCACACCAAAACATCACATGACATAATATGTGGTATTTTTTTAATTAATCGGAATAAGGCATGATGAATGATATAAATAAATACCTCCATTGAGCCAGAGGACGAGGGGTTTTTTGGAGGGCTCATCCTGTGCTTGGAAAAACCAGTAGAAAAGAGCTCTGCCATGGGATTCGTTCACGGTTACGTAGCCCGCATAGTGAGCAAAACTTACATTCGGTTGCCCCGGCAAATTATACACTCTTTGGTAAGATTTATTTTCATTCCAAGTATTGCACGATACCGACAGATGTAATCCCTAGTAGAACATCATTTATTGTCTACGTTTATCCAATGGAATAAGAAAGAAAATATGAAATCTAAAGCAGGGACAAATAATTTTAGGCACAAGCTAAGAATATAGGTGAATCTAAGCCTGTAGACTGCAAAAAAGACAAAAATTATCCCGTGAATCTAAAAAATCAGAAACCTTGCTCGAATCTAAAAAATAAAAAATCCTGCCTCATCCAAATCCTTCATTATGTTTTTTAGGGTGATTGTTGAGGTCTAAGAGAGCGGTTTTAAACTGCGTTCTTAGGGTGGGTCGTCTAAGAGGGCGGTTTAAAACCACCCTCTTATCCCTAAGAGGGTGGTTTAAAACTACCCTCTTAGGGTGACCCTAAGATGGTGGTTACCCTAAGAGGGTGGTTTTAAACCATCCTCTTAGGGTCTATGAGGGCGGTTTTTTACCACTGTAAAAAACCACCTTACTTCAGCAATCATTAAAGGCCTTTTTTGGTGTAATGTTTATAAAGGGATTGCTTAGATTCATTAGGAGTGAGGCATCATAGAAGGATACCATCAAAAGAGCACTAATATAAGATATTGTTGATGATTATAAATTTGCATGCTATTTGTGTAATAGCTTTTACTTATTACAATATAAGCCCTCAGGCATCATTCCATCCTTTAAGAAGGTAAATATATCCTTGTACTAAGGCTTAGAAGTAGAAGTTTTGATGTTCAATACATCTAAAGGGAGTTGACTCAAATTATAGGTTGTAGGTTATCGAAGTTGATGGATTACAATTGTAGTATGATCATCCTCTAACTCCAAAGGGATAAGGGATGCGAATACAACCATTGCATCCACATTGTGATTGGAAGATATAGGAATGGATTCTATGGTAATATTTACAAATATTGATATAAAATTTGTATCAATGTCCTTGTATGGCTTCAAATTTTCATCTTTAGTATGATATACATCATTGAATTGATTGACTACAAGTTGAGAGTCACCAAAGATGGAAAGGTTTTTGAATCTTAAGTCTAATAAAACTCAAATACCTAAGATTAATACTTCATATTTTGTGGTATTGTTAGTGTAGGAGAAGCACAAACTAAAGGAAAGAGGGATTAATTAATTTTATAAGGTGACCAAGATGATTATGGCTCCTGCACCCTTAAAACAATGAGCTCCATTAATATACAGGGTCTAGAAATGGACTCATCAAGAAATTCTACTACTAAGGGATAGGCTAATTCCAAGGGAGTTGTAGCTAGCTGGTTAGCAATAACCTAACCTTTTATAGATTTTTGAATAATGAAGGTTAGATCAAACTCACTATGGGTAATGATCCATTTAGTAGCTCAACCTGAAAGGTGGGGCTTCAACATTAAGTAGCAAATAGGATCAACCCTTGCAACTACTAGTGTTTTATGATTAAGCATATATTGTCATAATTTTTGAGAAGTGAACACTAAAACAGGGCAAATATTTTCTAAATAGGTATACTGGGTTTCATAACTAACAAGAGTTATACTAATGTAACAAATCACATTTTCCTTATTTTGATCATCATGTTGTGCTAGCATAACCCCTAAAAATTGGGTTGTAGTAGCTATGTAGAGCAATAAGTGTTTGGCCATATTAGGTGCTATGAGGATAGGAGGAGATGTGAGATATCTTTTGCATTTGTCAAAAGCTCATTGATAGACATCATCCCACTTATATTCCATATTTTTACGAAGGAGCTTAAACAAGGGTTGACATTTATCTGCTAATTGAGATATGAAATACCTAATGGATTGAAGTTACAAACTATGCAACTTAGTTAGATTAAATGGGGGAGGCATATAAGTAATGATTGATATCTTGGCAAGATATACCTCAATACCTCTTCTAGACACAATGAAACCTAAAATTTACTAGATGTGACTCCAAAGACACACTTATAGGGCTTAAGGTAAACTTTATATTCAATTCCATCTACTAAATCAGAGAAAATATAATTCATATCCCTTTGGTACATGGTACCCACATTATTTAATCCAAAAGGTATAATTTGATAGCAAAAGGTGCTCCAAGGAGTGATGAAAGTAGTTTTAGCTTGGCCTTCAGGAGCAATTTTGATTTTATTGCATCCTGAAAAACCATCCATCAAGGATAACATTCCATATCCAACTATGAAATCTACAATAATGTCTATATTAGGTAAGGAAAAATCATCCTTATGATGTGTGTATCGCCCAAATTTTTTGCACCCTTACCTTCAGGCTAAAGGATCCATGCCCGAAAGGGGGATGCGAGAAGGATGGGACAATACCTCGGACGGAGAGGCCCTTTGAAGGTCGCGCCTCTCGGGGGAGGGGTATAAGGGTGAATTTTTGATGGATGGTGGGGTTCACCAGGGAAACTTTGAGTGGCAGTTTCCACGCCTAGGTCGAGAATGGGTTTGATGTGTTCATTTTATGTTCAATCATTCAGATTCCTAGGTTGGCCAAAATGAATCTAAGCTATTCTATATGAAATTTTTGGTTTATATGAAGACAACAAACATAAATGAATCCTAAATACGAGAGAATATCTAAAGTGGAGAAGAGTGCACCTGATTTCGATGTCCGATGAAGATTCTGAAGCTTGTAGGAGTCCGAGATCGTCCCGGATATGACAGGATCATACGTAATTGTACAGAATCATCCAGATCACATGAGATCATCTGAGATCAGTCAAGATCATCAGCGACATGACGAATTCGTCAAAAACCTACAATCATGAAAACAGACACCAAAAACCAAAAATACAATTGCAAGAATGATACAAAATGATAGAAATAAGAGTATAAATGCTTAAATGATAAATCCAGATATCTAATCAAATGGGATGCAATGTTTTAATAATTAATTTTGAATTTTATCATGCAAATATGCTAAATGGGGTGAACTCCAAGATGCAGAACATAAGTAAATTAATATAATGCACAATTTAAATAAGAAAAGGGATAGAGAATGCAAACTCAGGGCTCTGATTGCCCCCAATCTGAACTGTAGTCAAAATCATCTGCAATCGTACGAGATCATCGCCGATCTCGTCAGGATCATCCAAAATTGTGGTTGAATCACCTGCGACGATCCGAGCTTCCTCCAGCTGAAACACAGTGAGATCCTGCAATAAAACTTGAAAACACAAATGCAAATGATGGGGAATAGGATGTTCTAACACAACAAAAACTAAGATTGTAGGGAAATGATCAGCCAGGGAGCCAGGCAGGGGGATAAACTGAGAAAATCTCAGTTTATATAGGATTAGGGGAAGGTTAGGAGGTTGGGGATCATCCCAATCTGGGAGATCTCCAACGTAGGAATCTCCAACCGCGTAGACACACTTCTCCCGAGTTGGAGAGGTTGTTGAAACATAAGCTAATTATGAAAATTTGGTTTTGGGACGAAATCGTTTGGACGTTCTGTTCTAGACGAATTCATCCGATTTGGGACGATATCGTCGGATCGACGATATCGTCCAATGGTCAAAACAAATTCTAAAAATGGCATGAAAAATGAGGTGAGCGGTTAACGGGCGGTTTCGGGGTTAAAATTCAAATTTTTATCTTTTATTGAGGGTTTAACTGTGCCAATTTTAGGGTGCTACATTTTGCCCCCTCTTTAGCAATTTTTTGAAGAAAATGCGTTAAAGACGAGTTCTTCACGCTTTACGAGAAAGCAAAAATTTATTCCATTTTTTAGACGACGATTCTAGGTCGAATCGTACAACTGTTTGCTATGGTGCCCCCTCCGAGTTTTTACCCAAATCGAACGTTTGAGGTAAAAGCATGGAAAAGCAAAAATTAAAAAAATGTTTGTTTTTAAATAAAAATAGGAAAAATAGGGTAAAACCCTAATTCATTTTTACTGTTCACTTTCGTTGTTTCAGAGCTCTATAGGCGAAATGGTGGAAACGACACACAGATCGACAAAGGTCCGACGCGGGTTGCGGGTAAGGATCTAAACCTAGTGTATTATGTTTTTAGCTTGATTTGTTTAATTTTTTAGTTGAATTTTAATTGTTTTTGGGCGTCACGGCCGTTTTTAGGCCGTCGACGATGTCGGGATGAAATCGTCCCAATTTTATCAAAATCGTCCCTAGATCACCGATTTCGTCTGAGGACGAAATCGGAGAAATAGGGGCGATCCCGTCCAATAAGGGGCGATTCCCAAATTGACGAATCGGAGACGATTTCATCCTATTAAGGACGATTTTGCTAAATTTGGTACGATATCGTCCAATAATGGGCGATATCATTTTTTTATGAGATGAAATTGATTTTAATTGATTTTAATGATTATGTACTAATGATTTTTGTTGTTTTATTATTTATTTTGTAGAGAGGATTGCTAAAGAGTCGAGAGTGGAAATACGAGGGTCTAAGGGATGACTTAGCCATGCTCGATCAGGCCGAGCGAGACAGGCTAGCAGAGGTCGGACTGCAGCATGTGGCAGAAATGCCACAGATTCCTACGGACATGGGGCTACTGACGGCCCTAGCAGAGAGATGGTATCCGGGGTCGTCCTGCTTTCGGCTATCGATAGGGGAGATGACTCCCACTCTAGAGGATGTATGGAGGATCTTGAGGATCCCCATACATGGGCGGTTCATGACTCCTTCGGCCAATCAGGGCCATGCTATGATGAGACTATGCGTGGACCCGAGCTTCGCCCTGGAGAAGGGCGGAGTGAACATCGAGTCTTTGAGGCAGATGCTTGGGGCATCTCGGTTGACCCAAGTTTTGGCAGGGGTGGTGGGTGGCCTTCTTCTATGCCACCAGAGCGGATGCGAGGTTACCGTGGCTCCTCTCAGATGTGGTCTACGACATGAGAGACCACGGGTACGAGGTTTGCTTGGGGTAGCTTTGTACTATGCCGCTTGTATAGGATCCTCTACGGGGTCGTATACAAGGGAGGTCGATGTCTGGTGCTGACATCGCTACTACAGGTTTGGTGCTGGG
Organism: Wollemia nobilis; assembly: GCA_028583015.1. Taxonomy (NCBI): domain Eukaryota; kingdom Viridiplantae; phylum Streptophyta; class Pinopsida; order Araucariales; family Araucariaceae; genus Wollemia; species Wollemia nobilis. The sequence goes on along the minus strand of JAQPPZ010003645.1, from coordinate 4,595,623 downwards.
AGCACATTGCGGTGCGAAGGCTGGTAGGGCTTCCACTGATAGGAGTTGATCGGGAGAGACCCCAGGTTTTCTATTGGTGGCTCCAGAGAGGGTCATAGTGGCGGATAGATCTACCGATGTCCCAGAGGTTGCTAGATGACCTCACCCTAGATCAGATCACCTGGAGACCATGGAGAGAGCATCCAGGGTGGGCAGAGGATGGACAGGAGTTGGCTCGCATCAGGCGAGTCATCTGGTTGAGGACAGAGTGGGGAGAGGTAGAGCTCCACCGCTATGACCAAGTTTTGAGGCAGTTCGGTCTACAGTAGGGGATCCCTTCTCTCAGGGATTATGAGTACTCTCAGACTATTCGGGATAGTACCACATTGAGCGGGGCTCTAGACATGCAGTGGTTCTGGAGTCAGGATGATGATGCCCCCATTCAGCTAGTGGATGGGGACGATGCAGGGGTAGTAGATGGGTATGATGCCTGGTATGCAGGCATCCACCCTCCTCGGATGATGAGGGCACAGGGTTCGATGCACGCTGTAGTGCAATGGATGGAGAGGCGGTGCCAGGCTACCATCGATGCAGCGAGGGGTCATGGAGGGAGGGATCAGTGATGGCCTCCTCAGGAGAGACGTCGAAGAGTACCACAGGCTTCGGAGAGATAGCAGCAGTCGGAGAGGAGGGAGAGACTCCCTTCTCAGTAGAGGGATAGGCCACCATCGCTCGATAAGGGCAAGGGTGTCGAGGTGGGGGAGAGCAATGAGATGGCGGCTCTCCGGGTGGAGAATGCCCACCTACGAGCTCAGGTGCAGACTCTCCAGGATGAGGCTACATGGCTCAGGGCTCAGAGTGGAGGGGCGAGCATTCTGGAGCTGGCATGGGCTGTTGCGTAGACCACGTTCTACCAAGGGTTGTACTACCATGTGGTTCCAGAGGGGCAGAGGATACCGCTGCCAGCCAGCATTGCGGAGCCGATCAGGATGGGGTCATCGAGGACATCATCACGATCGACGTCGAGGACCCGTGATACAGCATGGACCTCGATGGGACCACCTCCTCCACCTCAGGGTGGGAGAGGAGATGAGGCTGAGAGCTCGAGGGCTTCTCGAGACTAGCTGCTCATTGTACATAGACCATATATTTTTGAGAGGATTGAGTATGCCAGGGTATAGATTGTGGCATACCAATCCGTTTTGATATGATGTATATACTTTTTGATATATATATATATATATATATATATATATTCTTTTTGTGATATGACTTGTGCATATGTTTTATGATGCTTTAATATTTGAATTGTTGATTGATTATTCATGTAATTATGTCGTTGAAAATATTATAATTTTATGTCATGCTATAAAATTAAATGAAATAATCTGATGTAAACAAATTGGTTGTGGTGGTGTGATTTGATGAAAAATAAAGGGACTTCTAACAATAATTTCAAAGGACATTGTCGTTGTTACATGACCATTTCATGGAGTCGCCGCTCGCTAGGTCATTAAGCTAATCCCGTTATGAGAGAAATATTGCTAAAAGTAAAAGGGTGCTTAAGAGACTTTCTTAAGACTTTGTGTTGTGATGATGAAAATTGATGATGGTGATGATTTGTTTTCAGATTTCCATGAAAATATTATGCATGAAATATTAAAAATATGATTTTTTCTAGGCATAAAATTCCTAAGTGTGATAGAAATTTGAACAATTGCCTAGGAATTATACCATCGTCGCAAAACTGAATGTTGACATAATGAAATGAAAAATAGAAAAGTTTTCGTTCTTTTTAAAGCACAATTGTGTAACATAATGATTTAAGCCATATGCTTTTATGGATTAAATAAATGGGAAATAAAATTAGAACGATGGCTTGCGCTAGGCATAGAATTTTAGGTATAGACTTATACCATCATCGCGAAATCCAAAGAAGAAATTGATGTAATAGTTTTATTGCATAGTTGATTTTTGATTTTGAGATAAACAGAAAGTAAATGAGGACTTGCACTAGGCGTAAAATTCCAATTTTAGGTTTAGGAACTATACCATCGTTGCAAAGTCGAAGATATATAAATGTGACTTTATTGCTAGATTTTTGAACATGTTTTGAAAGAAAATTTTTGGATTTTTGAAAAAATGTATTTAATTGTTTTTACGCTAAGCCAATATTCTCAAGTAAGAAAATCAAATTATTCTAGAAGATTTGCATAAATATTTTAAATTATCTCAAAGACAAAATTTAGATTTATAAGGAACCCCATGTGCATATGTGAGTTCATTGCCGATCTTGATCTATCATAATGATACAAAATCTCTCAAACACAAATGTGTGTGCAATTGTATTGTTCATTTACCAATTTTGAGCAAGATAATTTGATACAAGTAATTTGAATTAACCAAATGAGTGTTCGTTGACCATGATTTATATGCATGTAACCGTACCAGACTACTATGTAAGTCGGGTCATCAAGAGCTAGCTGATCCATGAGCGGACATAGGTCTGTACAAAAGAAGGTCGCTAATGTGACAGACATATCACCACGCTAGGAGTTACCCAAGGCCAAGCGGGTTGGGCACAAACCACATGTTATGGGGCTTACCTCACAGTTTTTGAATAATTGAGAATTCCAGGGATTCAAGCTCATTCACCCTTCTTTTCTTTCAAAGGGTAGGGGAAGGGATTTATTGCTTTTTGCTTTTTCTTTTCTTTTCTCTTTTTTTTTTTGTATTTTTGCTTGACACTGAGATAATGCTGAAATATTGTTGAGATGGTACAAGATGATAATGCTTTTGAATAATTTTCTCTTTTTCTCATGATTTTTCTTGATTTTCTTTTTCTTTTTCTTGCTATACTAGGGATACTTGCTCGGATTGGTCTGTAGAGCAAGGGATTTTTATTCCAGGCAAGGGTGAGCTTGTCCTTTTGTCAATTCTCAAAGATTCTAGACCATGTGCATGATAGGATAGCAGGGGAAACTTTTCGCTCAAAAGACCACTTCTACTATGTAGCATCATTTTGAATTTGCAATGAAATCATTTTAATGTGAAAAGGTGTACTTGGTTCAAGTAAATAACAAGATCAGTTCTCTATGCTCAAAACTTTATTTAATTCAACTGTGGACTTCGATATAAGAGAGATTAATAATCATACCAAATAAGATCAAGATATTTATTCATGTGAGTGTGAAAGTGAGGGATTCCAAATAAATGCTAATTTATCCAAAATAACTGAAAATATAAATGCAATACTTCAAGAATTGACAGGTGCAAAAATAGAAGATGTTTTTGAGGATTTTGATGATTTTGATTTTTATATTTTGATTTTAATTTATGAATTGAGATAATACATAATATTACTATTTTTTGAAATTTTTATATGAATTACTAAAATAAGACAATATGTATAATATATACAGTGACAAAATTACCAGATTTATGCATAATAGCGCTTAAGATGCATAATGTTCATTGGTTCTTTAAGATCTTTACCATCTAAGGTAGCTAATCTGTATGCTCTCGATCCAAATTTAGTAGTGATAATATATGGCCCAAGCTAGTTAGGCTCAAATTTACCTTTAAGGTCTTTAGTTGCATTAGTATTTTTTGATTTTCTTTTAAGACGAGGTCGTCGATCTCAAAGGATCGGTGATGAACTTTCTTGAGATATGCTCGTTTGAGCTTGTTATGGTAGGCACGAAGATGCTCCAAAGCATTAATGCGCTTCTCATCTAGGAGTTCCAGTTGACTAAATCTGCCAGCACGATATTCATCTCCTACTTCAGTATCTTGAAGTAGCAGAGCCAAAGAAGGAACTTCTAATTCAAAGGGAAAAATAGCTTCAGCGCCATAAACCAAAACAAAAGGTGAAGTGCCCGTGGGAGTACGAATGCTAGTTCGATAAGCCCACAAAGCGAGGATATAATTGAATGTGCCAATCACGGCCAGATTTATTGACCAGTATTTTGAGGATTTTAATTAATGTTTTATTAGATGCTTCTACTTGGCCATTACCCTGAGGATAATAGGGAGTGGACCAACGATGTTGAATTTTATATTTGTGACATAGTTTCTTTACATATTTATTTTTGAAACAAGTTCCATTATCCGAGATGAGATTTGCAGGAATTCCGAACCTACAAATAATTTGATTAAAAATAAATTTGGAAACTTGAGTTCCAGTGCAAGAAGCTAAGGGCATAGCTTCAACCCACTTCGTAAAATACTCGGTGGCGGTTATGATGAATTTGTGTCCATCAGATGACACAGGATTGATTTTTTGATGATGTCTAAGCCCCATTTTGAAAAGGGCCAAGGAGATGAAATAGCCTGTAGTTCTTGTGCAGGCGCATGGACAAGGTCGGCATGTTTCTGGCACTTGTCGCAATGGCGCACGTAATCATGTGCATCATTCTCCATGGTAGGCCAAAAATATCCTATCCTAAGGAGCTTCTTAGCAATGGCGCTACCACTAAAGTGTCCCCCACAAGATCCATCGTGGGCTTCACTCAAAGTTGATCTAGACTCTTCTAGATTCAAACATCTCAGTAGGATACCTTCAAAAGATCTCCTATATAAGGTATTGCCAATTATGATGAAGCGACTTGCTCGTCTACGTAATAACCGATTTGGTTTCTATTAAAACCTTTAGGGAAGGTCCCATTTTGAAGAAAATTGAGGATATCAGTGTACCAAAGTTTAGGAGTAGTTTCGTTGATTAGAAACATGTCCAAAGGTTCCAAGCATGATTTAATTGAAGCGGGTTCCTGGAGTCGATGAATAATGATGGTAGCATATTCGTCATCTAACTCCAAGGGTAAAAGAGATGCAGCTACGGCCATAGCGTCAGCCACACGATTGCTAGTTCTAGGAATAGCTTCCAAGGTAACTTGATCAAATAAAGATATTAATTGTAATACATATGCTTTATATGGGCGCAATTTATCATCTCTGGTCTGATAAACATCATTAATTTGATTTATAACAAGTTGAGAATCATCGAAAACTAATAGATTTTTAATTTTTAGTGCCATGGCTGCTCGTAATCCAAGGATGAGAGCCTCATATTCAGCAGTGTTATTAGTACAGGCAAACGTTAATTTAAAGGATAGAGGTATGAGATGTTTCTGTGGAGATATCAAAATAATACCTGCACCAGCCCCACTCATGCATCGGGCTCCATCAAAGTATAAGGACCATTGCTCTGAATGATCTGCCTCTAGTTTAAGGCATTCGTCAGGAAACTCAATGACGAGGGGATGGGTGGACTCTAAGGGTGCAGCAGCTAATTGATCTGCTATGATTTGACCCTTAACAGACTTCTGTCCTATAAACGTGAGTTCAAACTCACTTAGCGCAAGAACCCACTTTGTTGTGCGACCAGATAAATAAGGTCGACTCATGAGATACCGCAAGGGATCGGATTTAGCAATAACGTATGTTTTCTGACTGAGCATATAATGGCATAGTTTCTGTGTAGAAAATATGATTGCTAGACATAACTTCTCTAATGTTGTGTAGCGGGTTTCATAACTAATTAATGTTCTGCTAATGTAATAATTAGCACGCTCTCTTTTCTCATCATCAAGTTGAGCTAACATAGCTCCTAAAGCAAAATCTGAAGCAAAAATATACAAGATAAATGGGCGATCAGGTTTAGGTGGTGAAAGTATAGGTGGGTTAAGAAGATATTGTTTGAGGAGTTCAAATGCTTCCTGGCATTCGTCGTCCCAATGGAAAGAGACATCCTTCTTAAGAAGCTTAAGAAAGGGTCCAGTTTTATCCGCCGACTTATCGATGAAGCGACGGATAGCTTGAAGCTTACCTTGTAGACTCCATAATTCAGATATATTTGTAGGTGCGGGCATATCAGTGATAGCCGTAATCTTGAGAGGGTCAATTTTGATGCCACGTAAAGAAACTATAACCCCTAATAATTTACCTGACTTAACTCGAATATACATTTGGTTGGATTCAATCGGATAAGATATTCCCTTAACCGATCAAATACTTTCCTCAAGTCATCTAAATGGTCATCTTCTTCATTAGAACGGGCTATAATGTCATCTACATAATCATGTAGTATATCATGCATCATATCATGAAAGATATAAGTCATGGCTCGTTGATAGGTTGCACCTGCATTCTTCAACCCGAATGGCATCACTTTCCAATGGAAAGTCCCCCAAGGGGTAATAAAGGTTGTTTTATCCTGATCCGATTATAACCAGAAAATCCATCCATTAAGGATATCATTCCACTCCCAATGGTAAAATCAATGATCTGATCCATATTGGGAAGGGGAAAATCATCTTTAGGGCATGCAACATTAATATCTCTAAAGTCTGTACAAACCCTAACCTTAGTAGCTTCTTTCTTAGTTATTGGAACTACATTCGAGATCCATTCAGCATAATCAATAGCTTGTATAAAAATAACATTCAGGAGTTTTTCTAACTCCCCTTTGACTAGTAAGGCCACTTTAGGATGCATTTTTCTAAGTTTCTGTTTAACGGGTTTAGCATCCGGGTGTACTACTAGGTGATGCATAACTACGGAAGGGTCTAATCCTGGCATATCTTCATATGTCCAAGCAAAGACATCTTCATATTCTTTAAGAAATGCAATGTATTTATCCTATTTTTCTTGACTCAATTCTGATCCAATGTTGATTATGTGGGGGTTATCCTCGGTTCCAATGTTAATTTTTATGACATTTTCTACTTCCATGTGTAGATCTCTCTCAAAATTAGGTGGGGCGGGTGAAACACCCAATTCTTGTAATTCTTCCAAGGTTAACTTGGATAATTCATCTTGAGGAGTCATGGCCTCAAGCTGGGCTATACTAGGTATAGAGCCATCAAAATAAAATCCATTATGTAATAATTCCTCAATGGAGACATCATGAAAGATATCTCCCTCCAACTCATCGTCGGATTCAGCGATCATCTCAGGATAAGCTATAGATAGCATATTACATGTGAATGTCTTATTTATTAAACGCAAGGCATCGCGTTCATCTAAATAATCTTGGTAACATATAAGTTGGTCATCATCCTCAAATGGGAATGGCTGACCCTTACTAGGAAATAGGCCCACACCACATCGGGCGGGCCATGCTTCTACCTCAAAAGGTTCTTTCATACCATACTGGAAAGGTCCCAAACCTTTCCCTTTATATCCCAATTTCAGCATTATAGGTTTGGCTTTAATATACTCATTAGTAAAATAACATCGAGCATATCCATCATAATGAGTTCTGATGTTTCTGGGTATTCTACCCCAGTCATATCCCTTATAAATAAAGGCACAGCTCCCGACTTGGTAAATACTTCCCATAGGTTGTGGGAGGCCCAAGGTACGAGGAGATGGTGGCAAATTATTTAAAATAAGGGAATCTTGCATAGAAGCATTCGTTTCTTCTGATATAAGGATTTTAGATAGATCGGGTAAGAGTTCGTCAGTAAGAGCATAAGAGGTAGAAGGAACATTCCCTACGTCTTCTGATGTGGAAAATATGACTTTGGTGGATGTAGACGGTGTAGAGGTGTCGATAGATGGGTCTATTATAGGTATGGAAGTTATAGGAGTAGAACAAGAGACATTGGTTGTGGGATTAGGATCTTTCTTAGGTCCTAATGCGGTTTGTTCAGAAGATGGTTGAGCTATATGTAAAGGTGCAAGTGATGGAGAAGAAGTAGATGACTTTGTGGGTGCAAGTTTCACACGTTTAGATGGGTAATGAGAATTAGGATGTGTGGATGACAAAGCAGGGCAAAATTGAACTCCAATAGGTTCTGCCAACGCACACATATCAAAGGGTCTTGGATCACCATGAATGGTAACCAACTGATTCTTAAATTCGAACTTAACACATTGATGTAAGGTTGAGGGAACAACTCGCATTGCGTTGATCCAAGGATGACCCAAGAGTATATTGTACGATGCAGGGCAATGTACAATAAACACAGTCGTATCCAAGGTTCTCGGACCAACCTGCAATGGAATGGTAATAACTCCACACGTTTCTTGTGTTTCGTCATTGAAAGCTTTTATGATCATATCAGTTCTTTTCATTTCCTCACTTCTAAACCCAAATATTTGGTAGAAGTCAAAAGTGCAGATATTTAAAGATGAACCATTATCAATCAAAACTCGTTTGATTGCTACATCTCCAATTAAAGCAGTAATATACAAGGGGTTATCTTTATGTAAACTATGTTGAGGTATGTCTCTATCCTAGAAGTCAATACAATCAACTTCATGAGTTATTATAGTATTGGCCATGGCTTCGGGTTGAATGTCTTGTGGTACCATCATCTGGCTTAATGTGAGCATTAATTCATCTCTATGTGTAGGAGAAGATCTTAAAAGGTCCAAGAGGGAAATTCTAGCTGTAATATTTGATAATTGTTCATTAATATTATAAGGAGGTTTAGGTTGAACATTAGGTGCATGGTTCCCTTTATTAGGAACCTTCAAAACAAATGGAGTTGATCCACCATTCTGAATTTGATCTTGTTGAGAATTTTGAGCTTGTTGTCTAGTAACAACTCCGATGGTACCCACAATATTATTCTGCGGATGATGAATGGGTCTTGGTCTAGCATTTATAGCTAGCTCATTAGAAAGTAATCGGTGAGACGATGGTCTAGTAGTGACTCTTCTTGGAAATGGTTCTTCCGGAACCATATGACTTGTGATAGGGTGAATAGTATCTGATTCATCTTCAGAACTATTCGATTGATTTGATGTGATTTCCATATCACTCTCGGTCTCGTATTCTGTATCACTAAGATCAGGTATCTGAATATTATATAGAGGCCTGGTTGTAACCATGGATAAAGTTGTGTCAAAGGTTTCCAGATCATGAGCAGGTAAATGCCCACTAATAGTTCCTACATATCGGGCAGGAGGAGGGACATTATGATGTTCAATTTGATTAGCCACCTCCTTACCATGTTTTGGTAAGGGATGTTGAAATATGTCTAATGACTGATTGGCATTCTGATTCTAGTTTTGTGTGGTGTTCTATTGAACATTATTAGGAGGATTTTGCTTAGGTTGAAAGGCTTGCACCTCCATCTCATTGTTATCAATCAAGTCCTGTATTTTATGTTTTAATATTTTACAAGAGTTGGTAGTGTGTCCAGGTCCTCTATGGAAGTCACAATGTAAATCTGCTCTGTATCCGGGTATAGTTGGATCAGGTTCTCGGATATTTGGTAATTGAATCAAGCCTCGTTCTAATAATTGTGGTAGAATAGTTGATAAAGGTTGATTTAACCTAGTAAATTCTCGAGGAGGTCTATCAGGAGGTTTCAGTACAAACTTCTCTGTTGTCTTTGCAGCATTAACATTAGCAATATTTCTGCTATCGGTGACTCCATCACCCACAACTTGTTTATTCTTATATTGATTTTTGGATGTTTTCTCATCGTCTTTCTTTTTAAGCTGGCCTCTCCTAATGAGAGCATCTTCCACTCTTCGGGCTAAGTCTATAGCTTGATCGAAGGTGGTCAAGGTAGCAGTTGATAATTCGTAAGATAGTTGCTCTTGCAAATTATTAATAAAGATGTCCAACATCTCCCTATAAGGTAACACAAAGTGCAATTTTCCTATCAACTGTCTCCACCTAGCTAGGAAATCAGCAAAGCATTCATCTTTGTCTTGTTTTAAGTTATACAAATCTTTAATGGTCACATGTCTTTCGATGTAGGCACTAAATTGATGGACAAAAGACTCGGCAGTTTCTTCGAAATTCCTCAAAGAATTAGTGGGTAATTGATAATACCACTCTAATGCCATTCCTCCCAAGATTTTCGGGAACATTTTTAGTAATAACAAGTCATCATGTGATATATCATGACATGCTATCCTAAACATACGAAGATGCTCTATGGGATCTTCGGTTCCTTTATATATGGGAAGAACAGGCATAGGAAAATGTTTAGGATACGGCTGTGCTACGACTATAGGATCTAAAGGCTGACTACACATCTCTCGATAGTTGTACGAGGGACGGTAGGGATCTATCTGGTCCATGCGGGAAACTAGTTGTTTCACCATGGTTTCAAGATTACTAGTTTGTCCACCATATTGGTTCGGTGGGACATAGGTATGGGATCTATGAGTGTATGATGGTGTAACATAAGGATTAGATGCTATATTGCTATTATGCAAAGTGTTGGTAGGAAGAGTATTATGAAGAGGATTTGTAATAGTATTATGTTGTACCCCAGATTGTTGGTAATTGGTGTTTGGTTTTGTTTTGGGTTTTTGTTGATTTGAGGTATGTTGATCAAGAGCTTGGCGAAATAGAGCAGTAAATGAGGGTTTCTTTTGTGCGGGAATGACCCTAGGCTTGTTAACAGGCACTTTAGGTGGTTGGGTAACTTGTTGTTGTTGCATGTTCCGGATCGCAGCTACTATATCCAAATTGGATGGTCCAGCTTGATCACTCTCTTGTTCAATAAAGGACAAGGGATTAGTGCGTGTGTGAAATACGTCTTCTAGAGTTGCTTGAGTGTCACTAATTCGATCCTTGTCCATATGGACTGCTCTATTAAAAACACCAATATTTGTGTTAATGAACTTCCAAAATTGTTCCATGTTTTCAAAAGTGATAGCTCCTCCCGGAGACATTTTAGGGGATGAGGATCCTTCCTCTCTATTAGTTTCTTCTTGTTCATTTGCTACAACAAGCTCTTCTTCTTGTTGGTCTAGGATTTCTTCTTCCTGAACTTGGTCCTCGGGAGGGACATTTTGGTCAATTAATGGTCTTCCTAACCAATCTTCATCTTCTTCGGTTTGTTTTCCATTCCTAAGTCTAGGCATTGTGCTAAACTTTAGGTTTTAGCGAATATATATACTTATATATATATATATATATGCGGTAGGGTTGAGAGGTATATATTTTAACTATATACCTACTATAATACTTTTAAAAGGAAAATGTTTTGTTTTTATTTGTTTTTACTTTGTTTTTTGTTTGATTATTTTGTGTGATTATTTTATTATTGTGCGAGAATAAAAATAACAAACAACATGCTAGTTGCAAGAAATAACAATAGTAAAAAGAATGACTTAGTTTTCTATGAATAGTTTATGGATATCATTGATAGGGTCAAGTTCATCGGGAGTCATGAAATGCTCCTCTTCAAATTGGAAGTGGTTTTTCAAGAATTTGACAAAGTGTGCTATGGTAATATGATCTACTTCAGACTCTGACTTGTAAAAATAAAGTTCATGGCAATACTCTCGATACAACACAGCTCTAGGAACTCTATTCCATATTTTTCTATCCGTAAGAATGACTTCTTGATCCTCTATACGAGATAGAAACTTATGTACTACAACTACGTTCTCAAGGTATTCCTCAAAGGTGTACAATTTTGAAGACACAAGTGCTCTTTTATCTGCTAACCACCTATGGCAAGCTCTCTGAAGTTCATGATACAAGGTTACCTGATCGGGATCCAGGATTCTATCTAGGACAAACCTCTTAATTTTCCTAAGTTCTACAGATCTGGATTCGATAATACCTAATCTCCTATCAAGTTCGTCCCACAAAGGTTGGGCTCTATTTGTTTGAGGTACTCTAAGTACAGAAGTAATCTCTATGGCCGTTAATTGATTTTCAACATTTATGGCGACAACTCGTCTTCTATTATAATCTACCATCTAAATATGATATGCAAATTTAACTGTTTGTCTAATGATTCTAGATGTTCTTAATAATGTGTTTTTTTTGTTTTTGTTTGTTTTCAAAAGGTGTTTTAGTTTCACGTCGGGTTCACCAAAAATGTATCGCCCAAATTTTTTGCACCCTTACCTTCAGGCTAAAGGATCCGTGCCCGGAAGGGGGATGCGAGAAGGATGGGACAATACCTCGGACGGAGAGGCCCTTTGAAGGTCGCGCCTCTCGGGGGAGGGGTATAAGGGTGAATTTTTGACGGATGGTGGGGTTCACCAGGAAACTTTGAGTGGCGGTTTCCACGCCTAGGTCGAGAATGGGTTTGATGTGTTCATTTTATGTTCAATCATTCAGATTCCTAGGTTGGCCAAAATGAATCTAAGCTATTCTATATGAAATTTATGGTTTATATGCAGACAACAAACATAAATGAATCCTAAATACAGAGAATATCTAAAGTGGAGAAGAGTGCACCTGATTTCTGATGTCTGATGAAGATTCTGAAGCTTGTAGGAGTCCAGATCATCCCGGATATGACAGGATCATTTGTAATTGTACAGAATCATCCAGATCACATGAGATCATCTGAGATCAGTCAAGATCATCAGCGACCTGACGAATTCGTCAAAAACCTACAATCATGAAAACAGACACCAAAAACCAAAAATACAATTGCAAGAATGATACAAAATGATAGAAATAAGAGTATAAATGCTTAAATGATAAATCCAGATATCTAATCAAATGGGATGCAATGTTTTAATAATTAATTTTGAATTTTATCATGCAAATATGCTAAATGGGGTGAACTCCAAGATGCAAAACAGAAGTAAATTAATATAATGCACAATTAAATAAGAAAAGGGATAGAGAATGCAAACTCGGGGCTCTGATTGCCCCCAATCTGAACTGCAGTCAAAATCATCTGCAATCGTACGAGATCATCGTCGATCTCGTCAGGATCATCCAAAATTGTGGTTGAATCGCCTGCGACGATCCGAGCTTCCTCCGGTTGAAACACAGTGAGATCCTGCAATAAAACTTGAAAACACAAATGCAAATGATGGGGAATAGGACGTTCTAACACAGCAAAAACTAAGATTGCAGGGAAATGATCAGCCAGGGAGCCAGGCAGGGGGATAAACTAAGAAAATCCCAGTTTATATAGGATTAGGGGAAGGTTAGGAGGTTGGGGATCATCCCAATCTGGGAGATCTCCAACGTAGGAATCTCCAACCGCATAGACACGCTTCTACCCGAGTTGGAGAGGTTGTTGAAACAGAAGCTAATTATGAAAATTTGGTTTTGGGACGAAATCGTCCGGACGTTCTGTTCCAGACGAATTCGTCCGATTTGGGACGATATCGTCAGATCGGCGACGATATCGTCCAACGGTCAAAACAAATTCTAAAAATGGCACAAAAAATGAGGTGAGCGGTTAACGGGCGGTTTCGGGGTTAAAATTCAAATTTTTATCTTTTACTGAGGGTTTAACTACGCCAATTTTAGGGTGCTACAATGTGCTAAGTTGATATCTCAAAAATTAGTATGTATTCTAATTGTTCCTTCTTTCTTGGGAATGGAGATGATATTTGATATCCAATCAAAATAGTCGATGGCTTTGATAAAACCAACATCAAGAAGATTTTGTAGCTCTTATTTGACTAATAATGCAATTTTAGGGTGCATTTTTCTCAATTTCTATTTAACAGGTTTGGCATTTGGTCAAAACACTAAGTGGTGCATGACCAAGGAAGGATCTAGCCTAGGCATATCAATGTATGACTAAGCAGATATATCTTGAAATTTTCGTAGTAAAGTGCTTAATTGTTCTTGTTCTTCAATAGAGAGGGCTTTCCCTAACTTGAGAATCTTAGGTATGTTTGAAGTTCCAATGTTAACATCTATGGTTTCTTCAATGAGGATATTGGGTTCATCCTCATACTAAATTAGGGTAAGGATAATTCCTAATTTCTCAAGGTCTTTAGGATATAAAGAAATTATATCCTCTTGTTCATTGCCAATGGATTCAACATGAGTGATGCATGGGACTAATCCATAAAAAAAATCTATTTTTGAGAATATCTTCATGATTCATATCACAAAATGTATCTCCTTCGACGTACTCACCTTGGGTTGTGATAGTTTAAGATGGACAATTATGATTAAACTACAAAATACAATTAAATATGGGGAAGAATGTTCTTCATCTTGATCACTCCAATCTAATACATTATGGTTTAAAATTTTTACAAACGTTATAGTTTGGTCATCTTCCAAATTTATGGGCAAAGGTTAATTTTTATTATGGATATAACCAATGCCACATATTGTAGGTCAAATTTCAACTTTTAAAGGCTCTTTAATCCCTTGTTTTTGAGGCCCTAATCCTTTGAATTGGTATCCCATATTGGTTGAAATTTGTTTAGGTAGAGGATAATCCTTGGATAGATAACATGTTACAATTTTTTTTCAATGGGAGATGGGTTGCTACCACTAATATTTTCTTCATGGGATGTCCCCACATAAGTAAATGTGCACATGCCGATGTGCACTACTTCATATTTATTATAAGGTAATCATAATGTTCTTGGTGAAGGTGGTAGTATGGCAAGATCTATGAGGGGATATTGGATAGTTTGATTTTTTTGATTATTAGAAGGAGGGATTATTTGAGGTTCATAATTAATTTTTAAGCTCTTAAGTTTTATTTTTTATTTGTGGAGGAGGAACAAAATAAGAAGGAAATTCATTTAGAGATATGAATGAATAAAAACTTGTCTTTGCTTGGTCTGCCTCAACCATTGTACAATATTGAAATGAATGAGGATCGCCAGGGATATTGACAAGTTGATTTTGAAATTCATAATTGAGACAATGATGAATGGTTGATGGTATAACCTTTATGGCATGGATCCAAGGTCATCCGAGAAGAATATTGAAATAAGTGGGACAAGATACTACTCAAAAAAGAGTGTTAATATTTTTTAGTCCAACTTTAAGGGGTAATGTGGTGATCCCACAAGATTTTTGGGATTCATTATTAAATGCTCTTATGACTATATAAAAATTTTCAAGATCTTCTTCTCCCAATCCAAATTTTTGGATAAATTGAGAGCTACATATATTTAGGTATGATCTATTGTCTACGAAAATTATTTTGATAAATTTATTACTATGTAGCCTTCGATGTAAAGAGGATAATCCCCTTGTAATGTTGGAAGAGGAATATCATCTTAATAAAAATATATATTATTTACCCTATGAGATCCAACAACATGAGAAAGATTATTTGGTGGAATTTCTTGAGGGACTACTTGTTGACTAAGCATTTTTATTAGAGATTCTCTATGGATAGAAGAATTGGAGAAGGTCTAGGAGAGAGATTTTAGCAGGTGTATTAGCAAGTTTTTTAAGATCAAAAGAGGTTTTTGATTGATGTTTAAGAACTAAAGGTGACCTATCAACATTAGTGGTTTTTTTATTATTATTTATTGGAATCAATGGTGGTATAGAAGGTTGATTAGAAGTTGATTTTTCTTGAGTCTGATGTTGTTGAGATGGTTGAGATTGAGATTGTTGTTTTTTTGTAACATATATCATTTCAACCATATTATCGTAGGGAGGTGGAAAAACATGATAAGAAACTTGATTGGTTGCTTATTTATCATGATTAGGTAGGGGATTTTAAAATATCCCTATATCTTGATTGGTGGGATTAGGTCTAGAATCACCTAAAACAAGGTAAAATTCATCCAACAAATCTTGGAGAACATGTTTAAGTCTTTTGCAATGATTTTTAAGATGATCGTCTACTCTATGATAGTCACAATGTTGATTAGTATTATACCAATTAGCAGTTGTGTCAGGTTACCTTATGTTTGGAAGCTCATTCATCTTAGAATCTAAAATTTGTTTAAGAATTGATGATAAAGGTTGATTGAGTTTGGTGAAGTTTCTTTGTGGTTTTTTAGGTTTATTGAGAACCAATTTTTTCAAGGTTGTAATATTAATGTTATTACTTTATCAATTATCAGTGATGCCATAACCTACTATATGCTTATTTTATTATTGAAATTTAGTAGATTTTTCTTCTTATTTATTTTATTTTTATTATCCTATTTTTATGAGATCTTTCTCGACTCTTCTTTTCAAATCAATTACTTGTTCAAAATATGTGTTAGTTATGGTTTCTAATTCATACGATAGTTGATATTATAAATTGTTAATAAATATTTAGAACATGTTTATAGGTAGTGGAGTGTATTACAATATTCCCACCAATCCTCTCCATTGGGATAGGAAATATGTGAAAATCTCATATTTGGTTTTTTTAATTAGATATAAGTTTGCAATTCTCTCTGTGGAGGAAGAGGAAGAAACCTTGGAAGAGAAACAAGAGACTCAGGTTACAAATGTAGAAATCCTAGAATCAGAGTTTGATGAAGTTATAGAAGAAACACCAATTAGGAATGAAAAAACACATGAAGGAAATGCAAAAGAGGAAATAGTGGAAACACAAGAAGTGGAAATCACAATCCCAAGAGGTAATATGGTTGGAAAAAGGATAATACACAAGAACAAAATCTTGAGGAAGAGGTAGAAGGAAGTAGCACTCCAACCACAAGGTCTATGAAAAAAGGAAGAAAAGTAAATCCATAAATCAAAACGAAACAAGCAAAAAAGGATAAACCTCAGAAAACCTTAGAGGACTTTGCTAAGGTAAAAAAGACAAGGAAAAAATTAAGTACATATTTTGGAATGGAAGGATATTGGGTAGTCCCCTAAAGAAAAAGTATCTAAAATCTTTAATAGAGCAACAAAATCCAATAATAGTATGTATTAAGGAATAAAAAATATCAAAGAGTATTGCCAATGGGAAATGGAATAAGATCTGGTACCATTCAGATCTAGTAGCAATAAATGCATTATGAGCTTTGGAGGACTCATTCTTGCTTGGGAATCCCAAGCCTTGACCTATAGAAGTGAGACAAAAATAATAATTGGATAGCAGTTAAATTTACTATACCAATAGGTTTGGAGCAGGGTTATGCACAATGACGAATATTCACAAATTGGGTAAATATTAGGATTTCCAAAATTAGAAATTGACGAATATGAGGATCCTCGACGTTGGCCCATTCGCCTAAAATTTTTGAGACCATTTTTTTCTTAGGGTTAATTCACCATAATATATATCCAAACATAGACATATTTGTACTCATTGGAAATCTCTTTTCGAGCCTAATATAATTGTGGTGTTTTTATAAAGTTATAAGGTGATTTAATAGGTAAAATTTTTCCCCAAAGGTGACCTTACTTTTTAGGGCTTCAAATGCCCCAAATTTTGGTGTGAAGATGATTGATTTGATTTACTTAGGATTCGCCTTGATTCACCTTGATTTCAATTAGGATTCACCATTTTTTTACAAGTACATTTCAAGTCCAACCCCTTATGCATAACCTTGGTTTGGAGTTAACCATAGTAAATTTCTATGGAAAAAATCATTTAGAAAAGAAAAAAATGCATAAAGATAACTACAACAATGGATTAGATTGGAAGGCATAAAAATTTAATAATAGGAAGAGATTTGAATGTAACCTTAGATCAATGGGAGAAATGGAGAGGATACAAAATAAGATATCCAACCAAGGAGATATTGGACCATATTATGGTAGAGGTACATATCCAAGACATCATTCCTAAACAAGGCAAATTTATCTAGACTAACAGAAGAGTAGGTATCCAATTTATTGCTGAGAGATTAGATGGATTTCTAGTCAATGAGGATATATTATCAAGGTATCCCCTCATCTCTAGCCAAATAATCCAAATTTCAATATTAGATCACAAGACTATCATTTTGGACAGCGGAGAAAATAATATTAGTAAAAGGAAGATTCCTTTTAAATATAATCCAGTATAGGTAGAGTAGGAATATTTTAGGACACTAGTGGAAGAAATCTAGAATCAGAGTATCCCCTCAACCAGCCCATAGGTGGTTTGGAAAAAATTTCAACCTCAAGCAAGCCATAAGGAAATGGATATCAAATAAAAAATCAACAATAACAAAAAAGGAGGAACTCATGCTACAAATGGAGAAGTTAGAAACTAAAATTAGAGAGTAGCATCCTATGAATCTTCAAGAAGAACAAATAAGACAATTATATCAAGAGCTAGAGAAAGTACATCAGACATAAGAAGCACACTGACATATTTGATCTAGAATGACCTGGCTATAGAAAGGAAACAAAAATACAAAATACTTCCACCTCAAGACAATGCACCACTATCAAAGTAACACAATTCAGGAAATTCAACATGGAGTCAATTACACTCATTAGGACCATATCAAGGAGATAGCATTTGGGTATTTTTCTAAACTTCTCACTAGAGTCTCAGGGGATGGAGAAGCTCAAGAAATACTCCATTAAAATATTCCTACTATTCTTAAAAATAAGGATAGAACAAAATTAACTAAGGAGATTAAGATGAAGGAGCTGGAAGAAGTCATCCATGTTGGACATTTTGAGTCCCTAAGTCAAAGTTGTCATTGATGTCACCAGATGAGGTCATCAGTAATTTCAGTAGGAAATAAAGGCGACAAAGATGGTTATTTGATATCCAACAAGAAGGCAAAATATCGAGGGAAACAGTGCAAAAGACAAAAGTTAAAAAGGAGTTATAATATTTATTTTATAAATTATTTAAATTCAGCATGAATTTAAATTTTATAAATAAATATTAAAGGTACTTTATCGAAGGATTAATATTATAATGGTGGTTATTATAATATTAAAATTGCCATGGTGAAAACCCAAATAAAATAATTATAATCCTTATTATAATATTTTATAAGGCAAGGGGTTTTATAAAGTCCAAAAGTAATTTTTATTAAAACCCAAGGTTGGGTTTACTAAGGCTTTCGAAGCCTTAAAGCGTCGATGTAATGCATTTCAATAAAAGCATCGACGTCTAGACAAAGGAGGAAGGGCAATATAAATACATGCCCAAAGTTGTTTATTATCTATCCTTGCTCGATTGATTATTGAGTTGCACATGCAAAAAATGAGCTCGTGGTTAAAACGTTTGGAAAGGAGAGTACAGGATAACGTGGAGAGAGACCACCCCCAATTCGCATTGGGCAGTGTGGCCTAGTGGTAGCTTGGAAAGCATGAAGGCATTGGTAGCATGGAGGTCATGCGTTCGATTCTTGCGAAGAAGTTTTTGGTGGAGTTTTTGTGGAAGCGCCAAGGCACACATTTTTAAACGTGGGCAAGGAAAGTGCAAAGAGGAAGCACGTGGTGCTTCCCCCTTTGCGAACGAGCGTGTAGCTCGTGTGGCAACCTTAGCCATGGCTAAGGCACTCGCGATGAGGGCAAGATGTGGGGTCAAATCCCCTTGAGGCAAGTACATTTTTTGTGTTAATTAATTTTATGGTTATGCCCTAAGGTTGGAGTGATAAGGATGTTATAAGGTTTATTAATGTTTTAATAAACTTTGTTAATTAGAGGTTGTTGTGATTATTTCTGAAGGTGAAGTGTTGATAATTATTTGAGCTTTATTATTTGGAAAGTATTATTTTGAGAGTTATATTTTAGGAGGTATAAGGAGTTATGGTAAAGTGTTAATTGAGATTTATTTTGAGACTTGTTGATTATTATTTTTGATAAGGGTTTTCTTCTAAAAGGACTTTGGTGGATGTGAAAATTAAGTTGGAGTAAAAAGGTGTATTTAAAGTTATATTTTGCATTGTGATTTTAATTGAAGTCCTCTAACCCTTATGTGAGTTTGGAAAAGAGTTTTTGTGAAGTGTGGCAGATTTTGTGGACAACTTCTTGGCAACAAAAAGGTATGGGAAAAATTCTTCTCTATTGAGTTGGTTGATTGGCTTGATTGAAAATTAAGTTTGGAGTGAAAAGGAATTGATTAGGGTTTCCTTTTCGAAAGTGGTTGAGTTAATGCTTCAAGGTTTTCTGAATTGAGAGTTGTGATTAAGCCTTGTTTTATTAGCATTGTTGTTGAAGCCAATTGGTTATGCAAAGAACTTGAACTTGAGTTAGAAAAGAACATGAGTATCATTGTTATGTGAGATTTGTTGTTGAGCATTGTTGGAAATATTTTGAGTTGGTTGATATATGCTTGGACTAGGGTTTGTGAGAAAGGGTTGTTCCTTGAGGTGATTGGTTGAGTAGAGTTGGTTGAGCCTAGTCAAGTGGATGTGAAGTGGTTGTTCAAGTTCCATGAAACAAACTATTCTATATTCTGATTTGAGTTGAGATTGAGCATTGAGTATAGAACATATTGAGTCTCTAACAATTCTCTTTATGCTTCTATGAGATTGATTTGAGTTAGTGATTGAGCATTGAGTATAGAACATATTGAGTCTCTAAAAATTCTCTTTATGCTTCTATGATATTGAGTTGAGAAAGTGATTGAGCATTGAGTATAGAACATATTGAGTCTCTAACAATTCTCTTTATGATTCTATGAGATTGGACAAGTTCTGTGTGGACTTGTTAAGCTGATTTGAGGTAAGTCTTTGAGAAGGCTTGTGGACTGATTTTGTGTGAGATTTTGTGGAAGCTTGCAATGCAGATTTGAGCAAGTCCTAGAGAGGACTTATTGAGTAGATTTGGACAAGTTCTGTGTGAGCTTGTTGAGAATATTTGGATAAGTTATGTGTGGACTTGTTGAGTAGATTTGGACAAGTTCTATGTGAGCTTGTTGAGCATATTTGGACAAGTTCTGTGTGAGCTTGTTGAGTAGATTTGGACAAGTTTTGTGTGAGCTTGTTGAGAATATTTGGATAGGTTCTGTGTGGACCTATTGAGCAGATTTGATCAAGTTCTGTGTGGAGCTTGTTGAGAAGATTTGGATAGGTTCTATGTGGACCTATTGAGAATATTTGATCAGGTTTTATGTGGACCTATTGAGTATATTTGGATAGGTTCTGTGTGGACTTGTTGAGCAGATTTGATTAGGTTCTGTGTGGACCTATTGAGCATATTTGGATGGGTTCTATGTGGACCTATTGAGCAGATTTGAGCAAGTTCTGAGTGGAACTATTGAGTAGAGTTGTGCAAGTTTTGAGTGAACCTATTGAGTAGATTTGTGCTAGACCGAATGTACTATGTTTAGTGTAAGATATTGAGTAGAGTTATGCTAGATCGATTGGACTATGTTTAGTATAGTATTGAGATAGAGCTTTGGAGGTGATAGAGCAGAGAGGACAGAGTCTCTAGTGGATAGAGATCCATCAGCCAGGACATTGAGGATAGGTCTTCTGAGTGAGGACAAGAGTCTTCAAGTGGAGAGAGATCCACAGTCAGTGCATTGGAGGTAGAGTCTTCTAGAGGATCACTAGCTAGAGTAGAGGAGAAGGAGTTCTCTTGTGGATAGAGATCCACAAACCAGATTTAGGGGATCAACATCTCCTTTGGATAGAGGTCCATAAACATTGTAATTGGGAAGGATTCCCAAGATATTATTTGAGAAATATTTAGAAGAAATATTTTCTCTATGGAGGTAGCCCACATTGGGTGAACCACGTTAAAATATGTGTCTCTATTGTGTATGGTGTTTTGTGCATTGCTTTGATTACTTCTATTGATATTACTATCTATACACTGCATAATATTGATTTGAAAAGAAAAAGTAAAAAGTGGTCTTATATTGTTCACCCCCCTCTCAGTATAAGCTTGTGTTCTTCAATTGGTATCAGAGCGGGTTCCTTCAAAGAGTTTGACAGCTTGAAGGAAAAGTGGTCTAAGAACACAATGGATCAAAAGGATCAAAGGGATGGGTCCATCAATAATGCAGTACCAGTATTTGATGGAAGTGACTTCTTGTATTGGTGTATGCTAATGAGATTTCACCTGATGGCACTTGGCAATGAAGTTTGGGATGCAGTGGAACTTGGATATGATTCATAAGTCAATCCTCCTATAGATAAGGAAGGTAAGCTTCTAATGCATGCAAATTCAAGAGCTATGAATGCAATTATAAAAGGGTTGCATAGATCAGAATCTATGAAGGTTATGGAGTGTACAACAACAAAAGATATGTGGGAACTATTGCATACCATATATGAAGGAGATAAAAGTGTTAGGAAAGCTAAGATCAAAAATCTCAAAGGAGAATTTGAGAATCTAAGAATGCGGGATGATGAAAATATTCATGACTATCTCAGCAAGGTTGATGAACTTATACATGAGATGAAAGGTCTTGGAATGAAGGTTGATGAATCTGATGCTTGTGATAAGATCTTGAGAACTCTTCCAAAGAGGTATAGTGAAAAGGTTTCTGCTATAGAAACATCAATTGATAGTGATTCTCTGACAAGGAATTATTTTCTTGGCATGCTTATGACTTTTGAGATAAGAACAAAAGATCCTATCCCTCCAAAAGAGGCTGCATTCAAAGTGAACAAGAAGATGAAGGGTAAGAAGTCAGAATCAAGCAGTGAGTCATCTAGTGATGAAGAAGCTAACTATGGTAGAAGAGATAAAGGTTCCAGAAGACCCATAGATCTAAGATCTGTTAAGTGTTTCAATTGTGGAAAGTATGGACATTTTGCAACAGATTGTAAAGAGCCAAAGAACAACAATGATGAAGAAAAATAGGATCACAGGTACAAGGAATCTGAAAGATACAGGTACCAGAAGAAAAGCAAGGATGGACAAAACAGACAAGGAAAGAAGTTCTTCCAAAGGCAAAAGAGAAGCTACTATGCGGATAATGCAAGTAAGTACTCAAATGATAGTGATGCTAGTTTTTCAGACAATGATAGAGATGAAGTCCTATTTATGATTGAAGAAAAAGAACCAGTTAAGAAAAGGACTCCAGTTATTCTCAAGTGTTTTAGATGTGGTAAATTTGGACATCTTGAAGATGATTGCACAAGGGATGGTTATAGTTTCAATGATGAT
Source organism: Wollemia nobilis (assembly GCA_028583015.1). NCBI lineage: Eukaryota > Viridiplantae > Streptophyta > Pinopsida > Araucariales > Araucariaceae > Wollemia > Wollemia nobilis. Next base: position 4,573,014 of record JAQPPZ010003645.1, on the reverse strand, counting down.
GATTTTGAAGATGCACTTGAAAGACCAGATGAAAATATTCTAATGGCATTAGAAGAAGAAGTGAGTGATCCTATAGAAGACAAGCCAAAAGAAAGTAATGATATGGACAAAGGCAAACAAATAGAGGATTATTCAACAGAAAATGGTTATGATCTCAAGGGAGAACTTATCTATGCCCTTGACATAATAAAGAAGGTAAGAAAGCAACACTCTAAGCTTGAAAGTCAGTTTCAAGAATGTGATGAAGAAATATTATTGCTCATAGAGGATCTAGAAAAATCAAAGGCTAAGGCAAGCAAGTTCAAAGATAAGTTAGAAGCAAAGATCTTGGAATGTGAGAAGTTAGCACAAGAAGTGGCTCTACTAAAGGAAGATGTAGAAGACTCCAAGAATAAGCTATACAAGTATGTAAACAGTGCAAAGAGTGTGGATAAAATAGTCAAGATACAAAGAGGAGCAACAAACAAGACAGGTCTTGGTTCTAAACAGGTTCAAAAGAAAAAGGAAGAAGAGTCTACTTCAAGTCTTGAAGAAGAAGAAACTTCAGAAGAAGATACATCAAAAGAAGATAGTGTAAGTGGGAGTGAGACATCATAGGATGAGTTGGACAACAAAGAGTTCAACAAAGATAGGAACAATGCACAGAGAAGATACATATGGAACAACAATCAGAACAAGAGACCAATGAGGTCAAGACAAGGAAGCTTCAATGGAAGATGTTTTTCATGTCACAAGTTTGGGCACATGGCTTCACAGTGCAGGACACATGAAAGATAGGAATATGGGAAAGGACAACTTTTCCAAGGGTATTGCTACTCATGTAATGAGTTTGGTCACAAGGCAATGAATTGCAAGATTCATGATAGAAGAAGATATGGCTTCACTAGGAGAAATCCTAAGATATTTGCACCTCCAAGGAATAATAACATTAAGTGTTATAAGTGCAATAATGATGGTCACACAACAAGATGGTGTAGAGAAAATATTCCAGAAATATGTATGAACAAAATATGAATATGAATAGGAACATGAATATGAACAGGAACAAGAACATGAATAGGAACAGGAGCATGGATGAGAATAGGAACAAGAACAAGAATAGGAACATGGATGAGAATAGAAATATGAATAGGAATATGAATGATGATAGGAACATGGATGATCACTTGGAAAGAAATAGTCAGAGGATTCAAAAAACTCAGAAAAGAAGAGAAAAATATAAAGGTAAAGAATAGTGCTTTCGAGGAGTAGAAATACTCCCACCCCAGAATTAACCACCTCATATGGAGGTGGGGGAGGGGCTAAGCTAAGAGGCTCTTTCTTAGCCCCGAGCCCCAAAGGTGACCCTTTGCCATTGATGTCAAAGGGGGAGAGATTTGTGTGATTTGTGTATTGGGGAGAGATTGGATATGGGGAGAGATTTGATATTTGAGAGAGCATTGTCCCAGGGGGAGCAATGTCCCAGGGGGAGCAGAAGAAAAATAAAGGTCAGGTTTCAGTAAAAAGGATATGGGTTGCCATCAATGACAAAGGGGGAGATTGTTGGACATTTTGAGTCCCTAAGTCAAAGTTGTCATTGATGTCACCAGATGAGGTCATCAGTAATTTTAGCAGGAAATAAAGGCGACAAAGATGGTTATTTGATATCCAACAAGAAGGCAAAATATCGAGGGAAACAATGCAAAAGATAGAAGTTAAAAAGGAGTTATAATATTTATTTTATAAATTATTTAAATTCAGCATGAATTTAAATTTTATAAATAAATATTAAAGGTACTTTATCGAAGGATTAATATTATAATGGTGGTTATTATAATATTAAAATTGCCATGGTGAAAACCCAAATAAAATAATTATAATCCTTATTATAATATTTTATAAGGCAAGGGGTTTTATAAAGTCCAAAAGTAATTTTTATTAAAACCCAAGGTTGGGTTTACTAAGGCTTTCGAAGCCTTAAAGCACCGACGTAATGCATTTCAATAAAAGCATCGATGTCTAGACAAAGGAGGAAGGGCAATATAAATACATGCCCAAAGTTGTTTATTATCTATCCTTGCTCGATTGATTATTGAGTTGCACATGCAAAAAATGAGCTCATGGTTAAAATGTTTGGAAAGGAGAGTACAGGATAACACGGAGAGAGACCACCCCCAATTTGCATTGGGTAGTGTGGCCTAGTGGTAGCTTGGAAAGTGTGAAGGCATTGGTAGCATGGAGGTCATGCGTTCGATTCTTGTAAAGAAGTTTTTGGTGGAGTTTTTGTGGAAGCGCCAAGGCACACATTTTTAAACGTGGGCAAGGAAAGTGCAAAGAGGAAGCACGTGGTGCTTCCCCCTTTGTGAACGAGCATGTAGCTCATGTGGCAACCTTAGCCATGGCTAAGGCGCTCACGGTGAGGGCAAGATGCGGGGTCAAATCCCCTTGAGGCAAGTACATTTTTTGTGTTAATTAATTTTATGGTTATGCCCTAAGGTTGGAGTGATAAGGATGTTATAAGGTTTATTAATTTTTTAATAAACTTTGTTAATTAGAGGTTGTTGTGATTATTTCTGAAGGTGAAGTGTTGATAATTATTTGAGCTTTATTATTTGGAAAGTATTATTTTGAGAGTTATATTTTAGGAGGTATAAGGAGTTATGGTAAAGTGTTAATTGAGATTTATTTTGAGACTTGTTGATTATTATTTTTGATAAGGGTTTTCTTCTAAAAGGACTTTGGTGGATGTGAAAATTAAGTTGGAGTAAAAAGGTGTATTTAAAGTTATATTTTGCATTGTGATTTTAATTGAAGTCCTCTAACCCTTATGTGAGTTTGGAAAAGAGTTTTTGTGAAGTGTGGCAGATTTTGTGGACAACTTCTTGGCAACAAAAAGGTATGGGAAAAATTCTTCTCTATTGAGTTGGTTGATTGGCTTGATTGAAAATTAAGTTTGGAGTGAAAAGGAATTGATTAGGGTTTCCTTTTCAAAAGTGGTTGAGTTAATGCTTCAAGGTTTTATGAATTGAGAGTTGTGATTAAGCCTTGTTTTATTAGCATTGTTGTTGAAGCCAATTGGTTATGCAAAGAACTTGAACTTGAGTTAGAAAAGAACATGAGTATCATTGTTATGTGAGATTTGTTGTTGAGCATTGTTGGAAATATTTTGAGTTGGTTGATATATGCTTGGACTAGGGTTTGTGAGAAAGGGTTGTTCCTTGAGGTGATTGGTTGAGTAGAGTTGGTTGAGCCTAGTCAAGTGGATGTGAAGTGGTTGTTCAAGTTCCATGAAATAAACTATTCTATATTCTGATTTGAGTTGAGATTGAGCATTGAGTATAGAACATATTGAGTCTCTAACAATTCTCTTTATGCTTCTATGAGATTGATTTGAGTTGTGATTGAGCATTGAGTATAGAAAATATTGAGTCTCTAAAAATTATCTTTATGCTTCTATGATATTGAGTTGAGAAAGTGATTGAGCATTGAGTATAGAACATATTGAGTCTCTAACAATTCTCTTTATGATTCTATGAGATTGGACAAGTTCTGTGTGGACTTGTTAAGCTGATTTGAGGTAAGTCTTTGAGAAGGCTTGTGGACTGATTTTGTGTGAGCTTTTGTGGAAGCTTGCAATGCATATTTGAGAAAGTCCTAGAGAGGACTTATTGAGCATATTTGGACAAGTTCTGTGTGAGCTTGTTGAGCATATTTGGACAAGTTTTGTGTGGACTTGTTGAGTAGATTTGGACAAGTTCTGTGTGAGATTGTTGAGCAGATTTGGACAAGTTCTGTGTGAGCTTGTTGAGAATATTTGGACAGGTTCTGTGTGAGCTTGAGCAGATTTGATAGGTTTTGTGTGGACCTATTGAGTAGATTTTATCAGGTTCTATGTGGACCTATTGAGCATATTTGGATAGGTTCTGTGTGGACCTATTGAGAAGATTTGATCAGGTTCTGTGTGGACCTATTGAGCATATTTGGGTAGGTTCTATGTGGACTTGTTGAGCAGATTTGAGCAGGTTCTGTGTGGACCTATTGAGCAGATTTGGATAGGTTCTGAGTGGACCTATTGAGCAGATTTGAGTAGGTTCTGAGTGGACCTATTGAGTAGATTTGTGCTAGGTTCTGAGTGAACCTAGTTGAGAAGATTTGTGCTAGACCGAATGTACTGTGTTTAGTGCAAGAGATTGAGTAGAGCTGTGCTAGACCGACTGGACTATGTTTAGTATAGTATTGAGATAGAGCTTTGGAGGTGACAGAGCAGAGAGGACAGAGTCTCCAGTGGATAGAGATCCATCAGCCAGGACATTGAGGATAGGTCTTCTGAGTGAGGACAAGAGTCTTCAAGTGGAGAGAGATCCACAGTCAGTGCGTTGGAGGTAGAGTCTTCTAGAGGATCACCAACCAGAGCAGAGGAGAAGGAGTTCTCCTGTGGATAGAGATCCACATCCAGATTTAGGGGATCAACATCTCCTTTGGATAGAGGTCCATAAAAATTGTAATTGGGAAGGATTCCCAAGAGATTATTTGAGAAATATTTAGAAGAAATATTTTCTCTATGGAGGTAGCCCACATTGGGTGAACCACGTTAAAATTTGTGTCTCTATTGTGTATGGTGTTTTGTGCATTGCTTTGATTACTGCTATTGATACTGCTATCTATACACTGCATAATATTGATTTGAAAAGAAAAAGTAAAAAGTGGTCTTATACTGTTCACCCCCCCCTCTCAGTATAAGCTTGTGTTCTTCAATCCACTATTTAGTGAAAGATAAAGCTCTAGGTCCAAATGGATTTACTAACAATTTCCTTAACATAATAGGAGCAAACCTTCTCAGGATGACAGAGAAACCCAGAACTCAAGGTAAACTCTCTGGTGCTATAAACTCTTACTTCATAGCACTAATTTCTAAAGAAAAAAATGCTAATTCCTTTGCTATATTTTGACCAATTTCTCTTTGCAACTCTTAATACAAAATCATGACTAAAATCATAGAAAACAGAATCAAGAGGAAGATCAACACTATTACAGCTTAGGGGTAGGGGGTTTCATACCAGGGAAGCAACTATATGATAATATTATCATGGTTCATGAAGCTCTAAAGTCTTGTGCAAGGAAAAATAAGAAAATATGGGTCATTAAACTAGACATTTCCAATGCTTTTGATAGAGTAGACATCTAATTTTTATAAAAGGTTCTTATCAAATTTGGATTTCCTATACAATTGATAAATTGGATATTGGCCTATGTTAACAACCCCTGGGTAGCTCCCATAGTTAATGGAGAATTGACAACCTTATTTAAATCCTCTAGATGTTCGAGATAAGGTTACCCTCTTTCACCATTTCTATATATCATATTAGCTAAAGCATTAGAGAGATTAATCAATAGGAGGATGGAAAAAAGGATTAGTGACATTAAAGTAGCAAGTGGACTCAAATCAGTCACCCATAACCAATTCATAGATGACACCATCCTAATGGGAGAAGCTTCGATATTAAACATAATACACTTCAAATAATGTTCAAACTATTTTACCTCAGCAATAGGGACATAAATTAATGAAACCAAGAGTAGGTTTTATACAATTAACACTTCTCCCTCAGAGAATCAAATTTTTAGTCCAATATTGGGGTTCAAACTTGGTTATGAGCCCGAATTCAAATATTTAGGTGTTCCAATGAGATATAAGGTTACAAGCAATTGTTGGAACACAACTATTTAGAAAATGGTAAAATACATTCAGGCCTACAGTAATGGGTGGCTCAGCCTGGCAAGAAAAATAATACTTATAAAATTAGTTTTAACAAGTCTACCAATCTATCAAAATTTGGTCTACCATACTCCAAATTATGTTATTAATAAGTTTTATGACTCATTAATATTTTTCTATAGTAGGGAGAAAAACAAAACGATAAGAAGAAATTCCATCTTGTTAATTGGGAAGCTATCTTGCAATCTAAAGAGCTAGGGTCTAGGAATAAGGAAAATTGAAGAAGTTAGCAAAGCTTTAGGGGTTAAGATGTTATCACACCTAGTCAATCCACCTTCCTCCCCTTGGAAGGAAATACGAAAGGTTAAATACACTAACAAATATAAAGGTCTACATTTGATTAAAACATAGCAAAAAAGTTTGGTTCTTCCTCAATCTAGAAGCACATTGTTGAGGCAAAAAATATAATCCTAGACAAAGTGTCATGGATACCTAGAAATGGTTAGCTTGTCAACCTTTGAGAGGGTCTAGTAATGGGAAGACCCCTCTCAATACTAGCTGCTATAAAAATCTTCAAGAAGATTTACAGAATCTAGGAGTTCATAAACTAGCTATTATAATGGAATGGGTGGGGGGACATTGTAACTGGAGAGACCCCGTGCCTTGTCATATACAAGAATAGTGGATAAATCTCAAAGGTCAAATTGCCATATATAAAACTTACTTCCAAAACCCAGACAAACTGATTTGTGGGGAGGTAAGCAAGACAGAAAAGTATCAAAGTCAAAATGGGAGTTAAATCCGAATAGGCAGGAAAGGAAAAAAAAGTTAGTAGCAAAATGGAAACATCAGATTCCCCCTAGAATTCAACTATTTTATTGGCTAGTGCATCAAAATAAAATTCTCACTAGAGAAAATTTGTAGAAGAGAAACATAATGGGAACTCATATATGTCCAAGATATTTCAAAATTGAGGAAACCACCAAATATCTTCTCTTTGAATGCCCAAAAACCCTACATATTTGGATAGGAGTTGCTTCTAAATTTGGCTCAACAATTACATATAATATAAATATAGAGAATTGATTAAAACAATGGAGCCAAATGTATATATGTTGTCTCAAAAGAAAACATTTAATTAAGTATTTATGGGAATCCATCCCTTTCTACATAACATGGACAATATGGAAAGACAAAAATGAATTAATTTTTGAAGGAAAAGACAACAAAATTGGAGTACTAGTAAGCATAATTATTTGGGGGATAATTTCAAATACAAAAGCAAACTACAAAAAACAAAACCCTAAAAATTTGACTGGTTCAAAACTTCTCATACTGCAAAGAATGGATCTCCAAGCTCTGTTGAGCACGAGCAACATCCCTAAAGTATGTATACCCATGATCTAGTACCAAAATATAGGAATGGAAACAATAGGGGGAATCATTTTCCAAGACAAGATAATATTTCTTCTCAATTATAATATTTTTTTAGGAAAGCTTCCAATGATGTAGTTGAAGCGATTAACTATGAATTTTATCATAAACTGGCAACCAAAAAATGGTATCCAAAAACCACATGTTTACGAGGACTCTAAATTGATAACCTCTATTCTTTACAATCAAATAGCTCTATCATCACTGCAACTAAGGATCATCTATGCATGCATCAAGGATTTGGAATCCAAATTCACTCAAGCAATTTACTCCCACATTAAGATGGAGTTCAAAAAATAAGTGAATGCTCTAGCTAATGTAGCTATGTACTCAACACACATGAAGCTTTATATCACTCATCCTAGAGAGGATGAAACACACAAAAAAAAATACAAAAAATGATAGACAAGGTCTACAAAAATAGGTTTGTTGAGAATAGTGAATTCAATGAAATGAGAGGTGAGACTCTAATGATAACGATGAATTTGAGCATTCAGTATGAGATTTAGACTGAGGAATTCAATGTTGTAATTATGATTAGATATTGATTAGGTAAGGATGATAGTAGCAAGACTAGTAAATCTGATCTTTTTTGTAACTGATCCTAGCTAGTCTGTTCATATAGAAATCCTTTTCTTTGTTCTCAACTAGTTTTTCTTAATTAATACATATGTTTACTTAAAAAAAAGTAGATACGAGTCTTGGAGGCTAACTCTCTTTTCCACATAAGCATCAAAATGGTGGACATACATTTCAATGGTTTCCTCAAAAATTCTAAGATAATGGTGGGGTAGTTGATAATACCATTCTAGTTGAGGCTCTTAGGGAATGTTTTCAATAGAAGCATATCATCATAAGCAATATCACGGGAAGTAGTTCAGAACATCCTTATGTTATCAATTGAATCCTCTATACCCTTATATATTGGAAGTTGGGGCACTAAAAAATTCTTTGGGTATGGTTGGCAAGCTACCATAGGATCCAAAGGCTGGTTACAAAAATAGTTGAGAAAATCGATATCGGGAGTCAATCGGCTGGGCAATAATACGGGATTTTTTCAAAAATAAAAAAAAAATTAACAAAAAAAAAATCGAAGAAAACATTTTTTTTTCATGCATATTACAATGAATTAACATTGTGCAAATCAGATATTGCAATAAAAACAACAATTCAAGTCAAGACATCATACAAGGCTCAAGATTTAAGTACACATGAAAGTGACAAAACACATCCTGTATTTCTTATAATATGAAAAGGTACAAATTTACAAGTAACAATTCATTTTTTATATGCCTGCACATGGAAACAAGTAAGAACAAAGTTACAATAACTTGAAAAAAGGGAAAAAAACCTAAACCCTAAACCAAAAGGCTAGGTTTTAGGGTTTAAAATTGAAACATTAACAACTGAGAAATGGGCTTGCATACATAGTTATCAAGCACCGATATTTACTTAAAAAAGAGGAGGAAAAAAACCCTAAACCCTAAACCCTAAGGCCTAGACTAGGGTTTAGGGTTCAAAATTCAAGTTCAAACACCAACAACTGAAAAATGGACTTGCATACATCGTTAACAGGCAGCAATATTTACTTATTTACTTAAAAAAGGAGGAAAAAAACCCTAAGGCCTAACCTAGGGTTTAGGGTTTAAATTTCATAGTTTCAAACATTAACAGTTGAAAAATGGGTTTGCATACATAGTTATTAGGCAACAATATTTACTTAAAAAAAGAAAAAAAGAAAAAAACCCAAAACCCTAAACTAGGGTTTCAGATTTAGGGTTTCAACTTTAAACTTCAAAGTTCAAACAATAACATCTGAAAAATGGTCTTGCATAAAAAAACCCTAAATTGGCCACAACTTGAAAAAAAAATCCAAAAAAAAATTATTATTAAAAAAAAAAAATTTAATTTTTATTTTTGGCAGATTTTTTGCCAATTTTTTCAAAAAATCACCAAAAAATCAGCAAAAAATTGCCTGCATCGCGATAAGATACCGATTTGATTGACCCGACATTGAGACCATTTTTTGGCGATTTTCTCAATTATGGTTATAAATTTCTCTATACGAATAGGTAAGGTTAGTGCTTGAATAGTATCTATGCATTGAGCAAGTTTCTTGACTAAGGTTGTTAGGTTTTGAATATCGAGATTATTATTTTGCAAAGTCAAAGGTTGAGTTGTAGGTATATTCATCCCAAAGTTGCTAAGGGGTGGATTATAGTTATTAGCCATAGGGTTTTAAAATGGAATTTGGTTTACATTTGAATTGTTCACACTATTATGATAAGTATTAGAATATTAATGATATTGTGTGTTATCTTGTGGAGGAATGTTATTAAAATTTTGAGGAATAGAAAAATAATTATTAATATTAGGAGGAAGTGAAGAAAAAATTATTAATATTAGGTGGGATAGAGGAAAAATTGTGGACATTTGAATTAATAAAAGAAAAGTTATTATTAGGAGGAATAAAAGAAAATAGATTATTGTTGGAGGGAATATTATTATTTAGGGGTGGTTGAGAAAATTCCTCTACATTAGTTGTGATAGTTGTGGCATGAGTTGGATGAGGAGCAAATGGATTGACATTCTAATTCATGGGAAGTTGACTAGACAATAGGTTATTAGTTGTTTTGTGAAGTGACATTGAACTTGAATTAGGAATTTGATTATTATATGGACCTACTTCATTAAAATGAATATATTTTTCTATAATTTTGGCCATAATATGTCTATTTTTGAAGAACACAAGCTTATACTGAGAGGGGGGGTGAACAGTATAATACCACTTTTTACTTTTCTTTCCCAATCAATATTATGCAATGTAAAGATAACAATATCAATAGCAGTTATTAAAGCAATGCATAAATCACCACAGACAATAGAGACACCAAATTTACATGGTTCACCCAATGTGGGCTACTCTATGGAGAAAATATTTTACTAAAACTTTCTCAATCAATCTCTTGGGAATCCTTTCCCTATTACAATGTTTATGGACCTCTGTCCAAAGGAGACACCAATCCCCTAATCAAGTTCATGGATATCTATCCACAGGAGACACCAATATCCTAACTCTACTCTGGCTGGTGATCCTCTAGAAGACCTCTGCCTCCACTACCCTTAGCAAATGGGACTCTATCCATAGAAGACACCTGTCCTCCCTGCTCTAGATGGATATATCTATCCTCAACTCTGTCACCTACAAAGATTTGTGTCAAATCTGTACTAAACATAGTCCTTCGGTCTAGCACAAATCTATCCTTAATATCTATCTCAGGTATGGCACAAACCTGTCCTCAAATATGTACCAAAATCTATCCTCGAATTTGTACTAAACACAGTCCTTCGGTCTAGCACAAATCTATCCTCAATCTCTGTCCTCAAACCTTAACTTAAAGCTTGAATCAATCTCAAATCAACTCTGCTAGATCTGTCCCAAACCTTAACTCAAGGTTTGAACAAATCAATCAATCAACTCTGCTCTCAAGTCTTTTCAAAGACTTATCTCAAATCTGCTTTGTAATATTCCACAAAATCTCACATCAATATGTCTTCAAGTCCTATCTAGAAATTTTCCAATCTGATCAATAAGTTCTCACAAGAATTTATCCAAATCTGCTCTCAATTTGTATTGTAAGCTTCCACAAAAGCTTACCCAAATCTGTCCACAAGTCTTCTCAAAGACTTGCCTCAAATCTGCTCAATAAGTCCACACTAGAACTTGTCCAATCTCATAGAAACATAAAGAGATTTTTTAGAGACTCAATATGCTCTATACTTATCATAATGATTAATCACTCTTTTAGAAACATACAGAGAATTATTAGAGATTCAATATGCTTCACATTCACCTCAATACTTAATCAATTTCAATCACTCTTTCAAAAACATATAGAGAATTGTTAGAGACTCAATATGCTTCAAATTCAACTCAATACTCAATCACTTTCTCAAATCAATTCAGAATATAGAATAGTTTGTTTTATAGAACTTGAAAAATCACTTCACACATCCACTTGACTAGGCTTAACCAACTCTACTCAACCAATCACTCAATGAAACAATCCTTGCTTACAAACCCTAGTCCAAGCATATGGTCCTTCACTCAAAATGTTTCCAACAATGCTTATCAACCAATTTCACATAACAATGATACTCATGTTCTTTTCAAACCCTAGTTCAAGTTCTTCACTCAACAACTCACTTCAACAACAATGATTATAATACAATCTTTACATAACAATGATACTCATGTTCTTTTCAAACCCTAGTTCAAGTTTGTCACTCAACCAATGGCTTCAAAAACAATGCTTATAAAACAAGGTTTTAACAACAACTCTTTATTCCAAAAAACCTTGAAGCATTAACTCAACACACTCAATAAGGAAACCCTAATCAAGTCATTTTCACTCCAAACTTATTTTCTAGAAAACCAACCAATCAACTCAACTATGGAAGAATGTGCTCATACCTTTTTCTTGATGATGAAGGAACCTCAAACATCTGCCACAACCACAAACACTTCTTTGCCAAGCTCAAAGGAATTAGAAGATACTAAACTCTCTCAAAGATACAATGCAAATATCAAAACACACATACACCTTATCACTCCATCTTAAAGAAAGCATCCATCAACATATACAAAAATGAATTGACCATTTACACCTTATGATCTCCCAATTAAAAATAATATTTACCACTAAAAATAATGTCAACAATGTCACCTTCAAATAATAAGTCCTCTCAAATTTTATCACTCTTCAATTCACCTTTTGATAAATAAAAAATGTCACAATAAATTTATTTAAAATAAATTTTAACACCTTATAACTTCATTTAGTCAAAAATTAATAATTATAATAAGCACCTTTTCATAACCCTTTATAGCTCCCTAAACCTTATGTTTACACCTTAGGAAATTAAAATTAATGTAAAATTTATTACCTTCGCCTAGGTGAGACTCGAACCCTCGACATCGCCTCCTCGTGCTTCCTAGCCACGGCATTGGCTACCGTGAGTGCTAGGTGCTCGTTTGAAAACCAAAGAGCACCATGTGCTCTATATCCTCTTTTTTGGTGCCCAATCAAAATAAACACATACATCCTTCCTCGATGCTTCAAAATTAACTCTGCCAAAATGCTCTTGCCATGAATCAAACACGAACCATTTTGCACTCAAGCGCCTTAACTCATAACCACTTACCACTAGGCCACACTGCCTGGTTGGTTATTGAATTTTGGCCCTCAATAAATTTTATCCCTTTTTCACTGGCACTTAAGACAAGAAGCTTGTCTTCTTCTTCGTACAAATTATCACAACACAACACTTGCCTATTTTATTTGTTCAAACTAAGGATGATTTAAATTCCATTAAGGCATATAGTTTATATACCAATTACCTCCTTTAAACTTGAACGTCGACGCCTTCAAAATTTGAATAATTAATTTATAAATTATTTAAATTCTTTAGAATTTAAATATTATAAATTAACTTTTAAATCCTTTTGGCTTTATTAAATCCTTCTTTGATTTACCACTTTGTATAAATAATATTTATTTATAAAATTTAAATTTAAATATTTTATAAAAATAAATATTAAAACTTCCTTGTGCTTTTATGAAAAACCTTTTATTTTTGCTCACCCATGGTTTTAATAAAAACCCTCCTACTTATGCTTCCACATAATAGTAAAAATATTATGAAGCTCTTTTTCTATTAACCTTTGCATTGTTCCTTTTGACCTTTTTACATCAACAATAGCTTATTCCTTGACATCAATGACAACTTCGTTCCTTGACATCAATGACAACTTTGACTCAAAATGTCCAATAAGTTTATCTTAGGAAATTCATAATATAGTTATGAGATTTAAAGTTAAGTTGACCATGAGGGCCCTCTATAGGATGAAAGGATCCTATGCTTGAAGTGTCATCATATTCTTCATCTATGTGTGGATTTTCTCTATCAACTTATTCATTATCATCCCACAAGGAATTTTCATTAGGGTCTATGATTCTATTTCTACTACGAAGGTTGGGAGCTATGGTTTAGGAATAGATAGGGGAGATTAAATTTTAATGTAATTGCTCTTGATTAAAAAAAAGGTAGAAAAGCTATGAATATTGATTTCATCTGGTTTATATACCTCAAGAAGATCTCTCAATATACCTGAAATTGCTCGATATACCTGCCCCCTTGATATACCCATTGGAACTAAAAGTGACTTGGTTCCCTCAATATATGTGACTGTACGTGAGGGAAAAAATTGAGGTACTAGACTAGGAATGATACGAGGATCAATATTTCTTGGATACATGATTTAGTACCACTATTACCATGATGATTTGAGGCACCAATTGTTAAATCTTGATTAGTGATCTAATCTACACAAATACAAATTTTGTGGTATTGCTTAGGTTTAAATAAATTTTTTAATATTTTAATTTAAATGAAGGGTTTCAAGAAGGTTATAAATGAGGTTTTCATGTTGGGTTTACCAAAATGTGAGGAGGTCATGCAAAAATCCCAATGAATCCACAAAGGCTAAAATCCTCGTGGGGTGTCCTCTCCTCAGCTATTGTGTTTTGGATTTGAGGGATTCACTAGAAATATTTTAAGGATTCACTCCAAATCCTTTTGGTTTGATGTGAGGGGTGAAAACACCTAAGTTCTTTATAGACTAAAAATTAAAATATGAAATGATTACAATATAAAAAAATTGCATAAGACAAGTAATGAAAAATACAAGAGCTATCCCTAAAAATGAATTCTTCCTTTGAATGGAGACTTTTCCTAAAGTACAAAAGAAAGTAAAATCCTTTTCCTTTAAAGTAAGGGTCCAAGGAAAATGTGCATACAAATTTAACCTAATGTAAGTCTATATGCAATTTATATTTCAAATACCTAAGGTTTAAGAAGAGATAAATAGATAATTAGGAAGACTATATTATTTGATTACCTCTTATTTAGTGAACTAAAACTTAAAATAAACTATAAGGTTTTTAATCCCTTTTACTTTCTATGCAATATACAAATAACAAAGAGCAAAGAGCAACAACAAACAATATTTTTAAGGAAATACTATTGGAAATAGCTAAGGAAATTACCTCAACCAATGGTTGCCATGATTTCACTCTCTGTTGCTCCTAATTTTGAATTCAATTCCATATCTTGGAAAGACCAACCACGAATCCACAAAATCTGCAAAAATGATAAACTCAAAATAGGATGATTAGTGTTTGGGGGTCAATTATAGCTAGAGGGGAGACAAGGCTTGTGGATTTGGTAGTCAAACATCCTAGGTCCTTTTATATGACCGAAATAAAAGAATGGAAAATAGTGACCTTGGTCTGCAGGGTGAATTCATGCTTTGTAAACAAAGAGTGCAAAATCGCACAAAAGATAGAATGAATGAAGAATAAATTATTAGTGTCAGATGAAGAGGTTGATGGTGACAATGATTTTGCAGCCCAAAAGGACCATCTACAAAATTATAGTATATGGAATATGGATAGATAAAATAGATTAGATCCTGTATTTTTAAGCAAAGAGAAAGGTTTTAACAAGGTATTAACTAGATAACATGCTTGAAAGAGGTTTTAAAAAGGTATTTGTTGGAAATATTGAGTATATTGAGTTGTCATTGATATCAAAGGGTGCATATTATTCAAGGCAAAAATATTCTTCAAGGGTGTGAAGTTGACAAGGTTGGACAATATAACAATGGATAATTATTTAAGGTAAGGTTTTAAATAAAGGATTATAATATTTAAATATCATATTTAAATATTATACAGAGAAGAACAAAGGTTAAAAGTGGCTTGGGACAAAAATATTAAATATTGCAAGAAAAGGACAAGGTTTAAAAGATAATATTATAATTGCTTGGAAAAATATTTAAAGACCACAAGAGGAGGCAAAGGTTTAAAGACAAAGATTTAATATCTCAAGGGCCAAAAGTTTAGAGGAGGCAAAGGTTTAAAGACAAAGATTTAATATTTCAAGGGCCAAAGGTTTAAAATATTATAATATTTTTATAAGGAAAGGTGCCAATGTTTGGAGAGAAAAATAAAAAATATGCATGCGCCAATGTTCATGGGTATTGAAGAAAAACCATATAAATAAGGGCACAAAAATTCATTTGGAAGAAGGCAAGAAACTATAGCATAATTCAAAAATTCTCTCCATGCAAAAATTGAAGCAGGTCACATGAAATAGAGGAGAGCGTGGTTGAAGACGAGCAAAAAGGATAATATATTCATCATGCCATGATTTAGTTTTCATCTAGGTGGCTAGTCCAATTGGTTGCCTAGATGGTGCTAAGGTGCTGCCGGAAAGAAGGTTGCGGGTTCAAAAATTGTAGGTAGCATTTTTATTGAGGAAATAGTTTTGGTTTGAAGAGCATTAATGAAGAGCATTTTATTTATGCCGTGCTACATGGATAGTTCTACCCACTAAGGTAGCCCAGCTAGTTGCCTAGCTAGCATGAGGGAGCCGTGGAGTAGGAGGTCGCAGGGTCAAAACCTCCAAGAACTGTTTTATAAGGCAAAGGAAGGAAATCATGCGCTTGGCTTATGGTTGAAGGTATGGATAAAATTTTTGGTTAAATTTAATTTGAAAGAAAGAATTCATTTGCCAGGCTTGCTAATTAAAAAGGGGGCAAAATATTTTGTTTTAAAAATAATTTAGAAAGGGAGTTATAAGGTGTATTAATTTTTATTTGAAAATTGTAAATTTTGCATATTAGAAAAGGAGTTATAAGGTGTATTAAAGTTTATTTAGAAATTGTAAATTCTGCATGTTAGAAAAGGAGAAATAAGGTGTATTATGGTTTAATTTTTAATTGTATTTTTGCATGATAGAAAAGGTAAATTTGAGGGTTTTAGTCAACATTAAAAGATTTATTTTGTGAGACTAAAAAGGAGTTATAGAGTATTATTTTTCAAGCTTTATTGTGCACATTTTTTTGGGAAGGTTTTTGTGGATGATTTTCTATCTATGCAAGAAATAGAAAATTACTAACCAAATTTTGGAAGGATCAAAAAGGAAATTATTTTACCAAGATAGGTTTGAGAAGCTCATCATCATCAAGGCAGTTTTAGAGGTATGGTGATTTAATACCTTACTCAAGGTTTTTTTTGGATGAAGACTTTTTTTTGATGTCATATGGTTGGATATATAAGGATTGAGTTGATGAGAATTAGTGTTGAATGAAATTGGGATTAAATGTGCAAATATTATAGGTAAATTTTGTGAGTAGAGTTGTGCACTGCTTTGAATGAATTTGGAAATAAAAGTGTAAGGGTTTGAGAACAAAGTTGTGCATTGCTTTGAATGAATTTGGGAATAAAAGTGCAAGGGTTTGAGAACAAAGTTGTGCATTGCTTTGAATGAATTTGGGAATAATAGAGCAAGGGTTTGAGAATAAAGTTGTGCATTGCTTTGATTGAAATTGGGAATATTGTGAAGCAAATTTGTGCATAGGATTTTGATTGATTTTGTGCATAGGGTTTTGAATGATTTTGTGCAATAAATATAAGACATATGAAAGCGATAGACTTAATTAATATGAAAGAACATATTGAGTATTTTTAATGCATATCATTCTTTATATGTTCATGAATAAAAAGAATTCTGGGTAGAATATATCTAAATTACTTAAGCCAAAGAAAGCACTTTTGGGAAAGATATAGACATTGTTTGTATGCAATATTTGGAAATATTTGAGCAGGTTATGTAAGTAGGATTGAGGAATATTTGACCAGGTTTTATGAGCAGATTTGAGCAGAGTTGAATAGGTTTTATGAGCAGATTTGAGCAGAATTATGAGCAGGTTTTAGATCATATTTGAGTAGATGTGAGCATATTTGAGTAGGTTCTGGTGAGCAGATTTGAGCAAGCCTTATGTGTAGGCTTGGATCAAATTTGAGTAGGTTTTTGTGAGTAGATTTGAGTAAGCCTTGTATGTAGGCTTGGAGTAAATTTGAGTGTTTGGAGCAGATTTGAGCAGATGTGAGCAGATTTGAGTAGGTTTTGATGAACAAGTTTGAGCAAGCCTTGTGTGTAGTCTTGGAGTAGATTTGAGCAAGCCTTGTGTGTAGGCTTGGAGTATATTTGAGAAAGTTTTGGTGAGTATATTTGAGAAAGCCTTGTGTGTAGGCTTGGAGCAAATTTAAGCAGGTTTTGGTGAGCAAATTTGAGCAAGTCTTGTGTGTAGGCATGGAGAAAATTTGAGCAGAGTTGATAGCAATTTTTGGAGAAGATTTGAACAAGCCTTATAATATTAGAGTAGAGGGGATTGAGGTCTCCTATGGATAGAGGTTCTTGAATCAGAGTAGAGGGAATTAAGGTCTCATATGGATAGAGGTCCACAAATCATATTAGAGGGGATTGAGATCTCCTATGGATAAAGGTCCACAAATAAAAATATAGGGGATTGAGGTCTCCTGTAGATAGATGTCCACACACTAGAGTAAAGGGGATTAAGGTCTCCTGTGGATAGAAGTCCATGAACCAGAGTAGAGGGGATTGGTGTCTCCTGTGGATTGGGATCCATGAAATTGTGAGAGGGGACATGTGTCTCCTATGGATAGAGTTCCACAAACATTGTAATAGGGAATGAGTTACCAAGAATTTTGTTGAGAAATTTATAAAAAATATTTTTCCATAGATGTAGCCCACATTGTGTGAACAACGTTAAGTTTGTGTCTCTCATGTGTGTGATGATTTTTGCATTATTTCATTATTGCAATTGATAATATTGGATGATATTACTTTGGAAAGAAAAGTAAAAGTTTGATCTTATACTGTTCACCCCCCCTCTTAGTATAAGCTTGTATTATTTAGTATTAACTAGATAACAGGCTTGAAATAATGACAATATCGAATGCAAGCTATCAAAAGATATCTCAAAGTGAGTTTATGATCGATAAAGGCATATCACAAAATAATTTTGCTAAAGTTTAGAGAAGAACATGGGGTAACAATAGGTGTTAGAGCAGGATAAAACAAATGATAGAGGGAAAGGAGAATGAAAAAAGTATAGATAAGGGACCAATACTCACAGAGGTAATGCAAAATTTACCCCTAACTTTATCAAGAGAAAATTCATGCCCTATAAGTGTGGACAACAAAATCACTCCGCTAAGACCTAGGGGTAAAGTAGAAAATAATACAAGGGGTTAATATAAAATTGACCAGCAATAGAGGATAAGATTAACACTTAAAGGGTTAAGAGGGAGTTATAAGTCATAGGACAACACAAAAATTACCCCCAATTTTTGCTAAAGTAAATTTACACTTTATAAGGGAAGGCCACAAAATCACTCTGCTAAGACTGAGGGCAATGATAGAGAGTAGAAAGAGTGTTAGAATAGATTTTATTCAGTGATGGAAACAATAGAAACATAGATAAAACCAAAGGATGCTAAGGGAAGTGGATAGCAACGCAAAATTTTTCTCCAACCTTGTTTAATAGCGAATTCATGATCGATAATGATGGACTATGAAATTGCTCTATGTACAAGGCCAAGGCAAATTTATTCCAAAAGAAGAGCTCCTAAGGATTCCAAAAATGATAAGATGTCAATCTACATCTAGCCTACAAATACAAAATGGTTGGAAGAAAAGGTTAAATCAAGAAATGCAAAGATTAAATCTTAAAGAAATATTATAACTAGAATGTGTTCTAGAGATTAAAATCTAAAAGAAGAGCATAGAAGGAGAAGGCTACAACAAAAATATTCTTCTTGATATTGAACAAATAGATCCCCTTCAAAGGCTCCCCAAAGTAAATACACTTGTCAAATTAACACTTTGAGTCACCAATTTGCCATACTTTTGTTACTATGAGAGAGCATTGTGTGAATGAAGGCCCAATGCCTAAATTTATAGAATTTTGGGACATGGAGGGAGAGAGAGGGTATTAATGGCAAGGAGGATAAGGTGTATGAATTTGAAATTTACTAAATCCAAGAGAGAGGTACCTAGGAATTGGAATCAGGGCAAGGAGATCTAGGGGATGGCACTATAAATGGCCCAAAATCCCTAGGCGAGCAAAGAATCCAAGACTTGGGATTTTACCTTAGGAAAACGATTTAGAAGTCAGTATTGAATGACCATAAATTCATTGATATGACTATTGGAGGTCATGTCGAGCAAAACCAGCTAGATTTATGAAAATTGGGTAGGAAATGATTATAACACAATTTCACGATTTGTCAAGGAGGAACGCGAAATCGTTAAAAATGAGAAAATATCAAAATTAAGGGTTTAGGAGGGATAAAATTGTATTTTAGAAAATTTGAGGGATTACTTAGGTTTCTAAGAAAAAATTGACCTATTTGGATGGGTCAATTTTCAGTGTCTACACAACCTTTTATCATTGATTATGATTAACAATGTTCTATTTGTGTATAGTTCTTATCATTAGGAGTTTTAAAATGAAATTAAAACTTAAAATATTTATTATTATTTGTGTACAACTTAAGTCTATAAAGTGAGAAAGGAAAGAAAGAATGAAAAAACTAGAAGACCATTAGAATTAGAAGAAACAAAGAAGACCAATAAAAGAAGAGATATCATAAGAAAATCCTAATTTATATGAAAAAATGTATAATAGTTGAGAGTTGAAGCAATTCAATTCCCCAATTAATCAAGAAATAATTTCAATGGCAGTTATAAAATTATCCATCCCACTTCCTCTAGATTTGGAGCCAATATGTGAAGTGCCAAGTGATAAGAATAAACAAGTGTAGGTGAGTCTCCTGATGAAATATGCTATCTTTACATTTTAGCATTAAATAATATTATAATTAATACCACAAGTCTATCTATCTATGTACATTTGTACCACTAGTGTTGGTGACATATCAAGATTAGTACGAAAGAGGTCATGGTACCATAAATTGTGTTGATGCCATGAGGAAGTGTGATACCACAATAAGGAATGAAATTCACCCATATGGTGAGAATATAAATGGATGCTAAGGCCTACAAATTAAAGGTGTTATGATGCTGTGACGTTGGAACCTTGAGTAATCCTTATTTTTCTCAAATTAGAAGTGGAGACTGTTAGCTTAATTATTTTTATAAAAATGGCTATAAATACTAATTTTATTTTTATTTTTATACAATAATTAATGAAATATTATACATTTTTAGTTTTATTATTGTTTGTAATGCTTTACAACTTAATTAATATTTATATTTTTATTTTTGAATGTACGTTCAATTTTATAGAATTATATTGAAGAAAATAAAAGGTGCTGAAATAATAATTTTGAAACATTTAATTGAGAAGAGTTAGAGCTCTACTAAGATACTAAGTATAGTAAGAATTCTTGCATGAATAATGCTTTGAAGTTCGAATCAAGTTTTGGAATGGATTTCACTACATAATTTTAAGTAGATCTAAAAATGATGAAGGTTAGGGGTATTTTGTTCCCCAAACTAATATTTCAAGAATTATTTGATAGGAGAAAACTGATGAATGAACAGTGAGAACATATACATGGGGATTGGAGCAATATAGGGTTTTTCTTAGTGGCGAATTTCGCAATTTAGCACGAATATTCGGATTTCCAAAATGTCAATTTTGCGAATTTTGGGACCATAGAGGTCGGCCCGTTCGCCCAAAAATTTTGGGATCTAATTTTTTTAGGGTAAATTCACCCCATTGTCATAAGGTTTACCACCCAATTTTTGCCCTAAATTTATTAAAAATAAGAAATATCCCACCCAAATCGCCCCTTGTACCCCATTATATATAGCTAACCCTGACAACGACTCCCATACAATTACAACATTTTTTTTGGATAGCGAGCGATACAAAGCAGAGTACTGACAAAACCAGAAGGCGAATGACATAAGGTGATTGGCTGAAGGCAACTGACCGAAGGTGACTGGCAGAAGATGACTGGCAGAAGGCAACTGGCATAAGGTGACTAGCTGAAGGTGACAAGCAGAAGGTGACTAGAAGAAGACAACTGGCAGAAGGCGACTAGCTGAAGGCGACTGGTATAAGGCAAATGGAATAAGGCAACTGGTAGAAGGTGACTAGCAGAAGGTGACATGCATAAGGCGACTGAAATAAGGTGACTGGCATAAGGCGACTGGCTTAAGGCGATAGGTAGAAGGCGACTGGCAGAAGATGATTGGCATAAGGCGACTGGCATAAGGTGACTCAATTTATCGGTATGCTTCTTTTACCATTAAATTTCATTTAACATTTTATTAATGGACACTCAATAAGGAGGTTTATTCTGCCTACGAATGATATTCATGGGACAGATTCTGTTGTCTCTAGCAGTAGTTCTCTTTTATACTAGTTATTTTCATATTTAAAAATGATGTTCTTTGTTCATGTTATTCTTCTGTTCATACAGGTAAAATGTCAACTACAGGTAGTGGAAAGAAGGGAGGCTAGTCTTCCAATAAAAGGAGTATCCTCAAATACTTTCATAATATTTCAAAACCCAGTCAACCATCAACATCTGCACAAACTGAAGGTATGAACAACTTTACTCCCCAGTTAATTTTTTTACTTTGTTAATTTTAAATATAATGTCTTCATTCATAAAGAAGTGTGTTTTTTGGTTGATGGCTTTGTCCACTTTTATCTGTAGAAAACACTAGTATGCTTTTAAATGCCATAGTGATAATGAATCTACTATTGACACTAGTATTATCTCTACAGAAAACACTGTTAACCCTGGTATTCCTCCACTTCCACATATCCACGTTAATGAATAGTCCACAGATGAAGATAATCTCAATCAAATCGAACAACAACATGAAGAGATTCCTGAATCTAACATGCCAAGTAGAAAAGAAACTGATAGTTCTTATGCAGTCCCTACTTCTAGAGAATCTTCATCTAAAAAAATAAACGTGCAAGGTTATCTAGGTGGACAATTAACAGATCATTTCAGCCTGATTGGATATCAAAATTTCCATTTATTGAGCCAGTGCTTCCAGAGAATAGTAGTGATGATATAACATAATTAAGATGCGTAATTTGCAGTTGGAAACATGAAAAGGAGCATAGATTGCAACTTAAGAAAGATATAGTAGAAAAACATTGTGGAAAGGTTTATATCAAAACAAAAGAAGGTGATCGAGCAACACAAAAAACTTATAGGTGGAAGGATGCATCAAAGTGCGCACATATGAGATATGCGCAAGAATATGATAAAGAAATGAAACAAAAGCAAACATTGGTTGAGAAAGGTGCAACAATTCAAGCCCAATTTCAAAAAATGAATAAGTTAACTTTAGCTTCAAAAAGTTTGCAGTTTGCTATTGTATTTTCTATTCTTAAGAAGGGTAGACCTATGTCTGATTTCATGGATTATAAATCTCTATTTCGACTAGCTGATGTGCAGAACTTACCCAACGCTCATTGGTCAGATCGAAGTGGTTGGGAAATGGCAAAATGTCTGTCATTGGTTGAGCAGGATGACCTCAGAGAGAAAGTAAAAAAGGCAAAATTCATTTCACTTTCAATTGATGAGGTGACTGCAGTTGACAATACATCTTGGATTTGCATGCATGTTTACACATTGGAAAATCATTCAAGGCAACCTCATTTACTTGGAATACGCAAAATGGTGGAAAATTGTAATGCAGAAAACATTTACAATGTTGTTGTAACTAGTTTAAAAGAAGAAGCAGGAATGAATGAAATTGAAATAGCCACTAAGTTAATATGTGTAGGAGCTGATGGTGCTGCTACAATGCAAGGACACAGGAATGGTCTTTGTGTTAGACTACAAACATCGGTTGCCCCATATTTGATCCCTATTCATTGCATGGCTCATAGAATGAATCTTGCATACAAAATTGTGGATACATTTACAAATGTTGCGAGAGTGGAAGAGCTTGTCCGTGAAATTCATGAATATTTTTCACGTAGTCCAAAAATATTTTTAGAGTTTCAACAGTTTGCACTAGGAGTTACCGAAGGTAAAAAATTGTTGAAAGATGTGGATACTAGGTGGATTTCGATGTATCTACCGACATTAAGAGTTTTCAAAGAATATCAATCCTTGATAGGGTTTATGTATGCAAATCGTAGGGCGGTTGATAAGGCTAAATATTTACTTTTTCGAATGAGTGACTTTGAAACTCTTCTCACATTGTGTGGAATTCTTCCAATGTTGGAAAAAATGAATACTTTGATCAAAATTGCACAAGAAAGATCGATTTATATTGTGGATTTCATCAGGGCGAGAATACAAATTTGCATGCATATTGATATGATGTATGCATCTGGTCAAAATTTTATGGATCCCTTGTTTGAGAGTTGGAGAGCATTAACAAATGTGAATGGTCCTCAGAGCTTTCTGAAGTTCAATATAAATGATCATCTGTGTATTAATGTCCATGGAAATGAAATACCTTTATATTGTTATGGTGTGCGACTGGATATAGCTACAAATGAAGTTGAGCAAATGCCCATAACCTACAACAGATTTCATGTAGTTGTAGATGATACAAAACTTAAACTAAAACAAATAGCAGAATCATTGACAAAAGAAATAAGAGACCATTTTCAAAGAGATGAATTGCTAGAGGCTATGGGTGTGGTAAATCCGATGTTTTGGGATCCTTGTAATGAATACCAGATTATAAATTCTTTGTTTCTCAAATACATGGGCAGCCTTGCTGGCCATTTTAGTAAAAGTGTTGTAGTCAATGGCATTGAAATCAATGGCATTCTCAACAGAGATCTTTTGACAAAACAATCAAACTATTTTGGAACAACAATGTCTGCTCAAGTTTCACAACTCTCTAACCGTCATGAAGCAGGTTCTATTTCACGTTTGTGGAGAATATTACAACCAAGTACTGTCTTACAACATACTATGAGTGAATATTTTCATTTATATGAATTATGTCAAACGATGATTTTGGGATCCGTGGAAGATGAAAGGGTGTTCAGTGCACTATCATATATAAAATCTAAAGTTCGAAATAGGTTGGACAAAAATTTGGAGAATTGTTTGAGAGTATATGTGTCGGCCTATGAGGTGGAGGAGTTTCCTTACGAAAGAGCATTGTCACATTGGAATTCTTTGGCAGAGAGAAGAGGTGTAACGAATATTGATAATGATGAGGATGATGGTAACATTGGTCAAATTGTGACGACAAAAATTTTGGGAATGAGTGCAGAACATTTTGTACAATCTGAAAAGAGTTTGTTCCAGCTTCCAACATTATGATGCAAGGATGCATTCATTTGATTTTATTTCACATATTATCATTTGATTTGATTTCACATATCAAAATGAGAGGATGCTATCATTTGATTTGATTTCACATATCAGAATGAAAGGATGTTTTCATTTGATTTAATTTGAGTTCACATGTTATTATTTGATTTGATTTCACATATTATCATTTGATTTGATTTCACATATCAGAATGAAAGGATGCTATCATTTGATTTGATTTCACATATCAGAATGAAAGGATGCTATCATTTGTTTTGATTTCACATATCATAATGAAAGGATATTTTCATTTGATTTGATTTGAGTTCACATATTATTATTTGATTTGATTTCACATATTATCATTTGATTTGATTTCACATATCAGAATGAAAGGATGCCATTGGATACTCTATATAGCATAGCCCTCTGATTTAATTATGTATTATTTGATTACACATGTGTTACACATATTCTTTGATTACACATGATTTGTTTATTGGATTATAGAAATGTGTTACTGGATATTTTGTTTGGATGTAAAAGATATTTTGTATATCATTTTTCATTAGCCTTGTTATTGAACTATTAGTTAAAAGTTTATGTTTTTCTTGTAGTATTTGTTATTCATGAAAGTAATTGTCTATGCTGCATTTTCTGACATTTCAAATTAATTCATATAACATAAAAGACATACTTCAATATTACTTAATATATCAACACAAACAATCAAAACATAACAACATTCAAAACAAAGTTTTCAAGAGATAACACATATCAAACATTATTTCTTCCACTTCAAATAAAGAACAACAAACTTTTACATCATCATAAATAATCAAAACATAGTCTCTTTCATTGAATTCAATATTTAAAGAAGATACCATTCATTCACAATTTACAATACATATCAAACATTATTTCTTCCACTTCAAATTACTTAATACATCAACACATAATCATAACATAACAACATTCAAAACAAAATTTCCAATAGATAACACATTTTTTGGAAATAGTCTCATTCATTGTTTCAATTCTCAAAAAGGATACCATTCATTTGCAATTTACAAAACATATCAAACATTATGTTTTTCAGTTCAAATTACTTAATACATCAACACATATAATCCTAACATAACAACATTCAAAACAAAATTTTCAATAGATAACACATTTTTCGAAAATAGTCTCATTCATTGTTTCAATTCTCAAAAAGGATACCATTCATTTGCAATTTACAAAACATATCAAACATTATTTCTTCCACTTCAAATTACTTAATACATCAACACATATAATCCTAACATAACAACATTGAAAACAAAATTTTCAATAGATAACACATTTTTCGAAAATAGTCTCATTCATTGATTTCAATTCTCAAAAAGGATATCAAACATATCAAACAAAACATATCAAACATTATTTATTCCACTTCAAATTAAAACATAACAATAATTAAAAACAAAATTTCAAAATGATAATATGAATTTTTCAGAAATTGCCTCTATCATTGATTTCAATTTTCAAAAAAATACCAGTCTTAAATAATTTATAAAAATATAAAGATATATTGAGTTTTTGTTTCACTTCAAATCCAACACAACAAAGTTCTATTCTTTTTCAATGTTTCCTGAAGGTCCACCCACATCTACCTCAATATCCTTTTCTTCTAATGCCCCAACCCTAACCAAACTTTCTGCTGTAGTGTTGATCCCCGATAACAAGGCACTCTCTTCCTTCATTGGATCTTCTTTGAAAGGTGCATTCAACTCCTCATTTTCTTTCAGTTTAGCCTCGACATCCAGGCCCCCATCTCTGATAATCTTCTTCAGGAAATTATTTTCTCTAACCGTCTGTTGTAACCTCTTCTTCAATTCAATAGCATTATTAATGCTAATTTTGGCAGTCTTGATCAAAAATTTCATGGCACTGACTTGTTGCTTTAGGTGCTGGAAATTAGACTACAAAATAGAAATAAAAAAAGGTAAATATTTATAAACAAAACATATTTAACAAAAAAATATTTTTTAGTTAGATGTAGAACTTACATCAGCTGTAAGTCGTGTTGTTTCTGCAACCGCTACTTTGTTCTGATCAAGTGCCCATTCATTGAAATATGCTTGGGCTTCTGCATTGAGGTTTTCCAAATGATTCAAAACAATGGCCAAAATTTCATCTCTGTATGTAGACTCGGCCTCCATAGTGCCATATTCAGCTTTATGTAGCAAGGCATCGAGCTTTTGGGGCTCATTCTCCATCTTGAAAAACAACTCTTTTCTTTTTGAAAAATTCTTATATCGGCCATTGATGGCTTTAATCAAAACCTTGGCCCGATATTCCCATTCTTTCAATTTATCAATATCCGAAAGAAGAGTATTATGAACTACAACTTTACATGCATCGGCTAATAACACATTTTCAAAAAAGTTTAGGATATCATCTTCTGTAACAGTACGAGCGATGACTTGCTGTGTGGCGGAGGGGGAAACTTCGATGACATCTACATTGACATCCTCTTCTCCATCAATGCCCTCTTCATCCTCAAGAATATCACTT
Source organism: Wollemia nobilis (assembly GCA_028583015.1). Taxonomy (NCBI): domain Eukaryota; kingdom Viridiplantae; phylum Streptophyta; class Pinopsida; order Araucariales; family Araucariaceae; genus Wollemia; species Wollemia nobilis. Next base: position 4,546,107 of record JAQPPZ010003645.1, on the reverse strand, counting down.
GCCTTTAAAGGGTAATTTTTAGGATTCATACCCTGATAAAGAAAGTCACAATCTAGAGTTCCCGAGGGCATTTGAGATGCACTCTCAACATTTGAAAAATTCTCCAAGGTTAATATCGGTACAACAAAAATATTAGATGATGACACATTTTGTGTCTCTGTAGCACTTCTTGCATGATGATGTGGCGGTGTGAGGAACATTTTACCATGCATGCGTGATTGGTTCCTCATAGGTGGAACCTGATGTGGATGGACCGAAACTTGCTTTGAGTGGACAGACAGTGGAACCTGCTGTGGTTGTGGTTGTGGTCGTGGTTGGTCAGATGGTGGAGCCATATTTTTTTCAGCCTTTTGAATCTAGCAGGTCCCTCTGTTAAATTTCACACAAAAACATAAAATAAATCTTTTGTAAATAACAATAGCATTAAAAAATATTTATTTAAAATATACATACCTGACTCAGACTCTGCAGCCATTGATGTTTCAACCATTTGCCCTTTGTCTGAAAAATACGTAAAACACATTAAAAAAACATAATTTTACGTCAAAAAAATAAATCATTTAAAAAAGCATTTTTGAACAATGAAGAGTAAGGTTACCTTGTGGGTTGGAGGTAACCTCTTCTACGTCGACTGTAATTGTTTCTCCAGTAAAAGGTGTCGCAGGTGTATGCTGAATCCGACCATCATGAGACCTCACACGTTTGTTGGGAGTTATTGGTGATGACTGCGATTGCGTGTCAGAATCAATAGATACTTCCTGAATCCTAAATGCGGCATCCCTCTTACTTGAATACTGAGATGCTCTTTTCTATTTTCAAAACAAAATTAGAGAATAAAAAGATAGAATAAAAAAAGAAAACAATGATATTTCAACAAATATTTTTACTTGTATCTCACTATCAGACATGCCAATAGACAACAAACTGGGGTGCAATGCAGTGGGAGGACTGCTCTGTTGAAGGTTGAAATAAGCTTCCTGAAATAAACAAAGAATAAAATTGTTGGTAGTCATTGTGTAAGCAGAAGATTGAATTTTTTGGGCACTCAAAAGGTCGTGCTTCAGGCGGTTGGAAATGTGCGTGCACCAGTCAAATTTACCGCCATCAATACAATGAAGCAATAAAGAAAGTGCCCAAAAAGGCATTTCTGTAGGTCGCCCCTGTAGAATAAGCCTTGCCTGAAAAAATTCAATGCAAGCATATAGAAATTTGTCTCCAACATTCGAAATGTTTAAGCCCCTTTTGGACTTAGAAGAATTAACTGAAAAAAAGAGAACATTATTAGAAAACAAAAAATAAAACAAGGAGAACATTTTTAGAGAAATGAAAGTACAACAGAACAATATTTAATGTTAAATAAAAAATAAATTTTCAAATAATACCTTTCAGATTGTCAGGATGAACAGAGTAAAGGGTTCCCAGGGTCGATTTATCATCGTCGGTTAAGGCGTACTAGTTGTTCACCAGTACAACATCCAAAAATGGCAGCCCTGTTAGTCATTGCACATCGGAGGGTTTAACCAAAAAAACAATTTCCTTGTTATCCACATGCATCAAAATAGTGGACACGTCATGGTTGTAACAAGAAATGATCCATTGCATCAACTGAACGTTAATGTTCAACTGAGGCATCTTCAACACACCAGCAAGTCCAACGATGTAAATCCATTGGGAATCTCTATCAGGAGTGTTGAAAATGCTCTTGAGATTGGGGTAGAAGATGTACTTGAAATGCACTTTTGATGGAAGAGGAGAGGAACAACTAGCCATCTCTAAAAAGAAGCAGGAAAATACTGGCAAAACCTTCTAAAAATGCTTCTAAAATGCTGCCAAAACCCTCTAAAAATACTGCCAAAATGCTCTCAAAATGCTGCCAAAATGCTCTAAAAATACTGCCAAAATGCTCTGAAATTGCTTGGAAACCGCTGTGGAAAATGCCCTAAAAATGCTGGAAAAAGGTTTAAAATTGCTCTAGAAAATGTTGCAAATGACCCTGCAATTGAATTTATAGATTTTCGCATGGTAGGAGTTAACGCATGAATGACACGTGGTAGAAGGGAGGACACATGGCATCATCTTATTGATGGGTTATGGCGGTCACCTTTTGCCACTCGCCATCTATCGGTCGCCTTGTGCCACTCGCCATCTATCAGTCGCCTTGTGCCACTCGCCTTCTACCAATCACCTTTTGCCAGTCGCTTGATGCCAGTCGCCTGATGCCAGTCACCTTCTGTCAGTCGCCTTCTACTAGTCGCCTTCTACCAATCGCCTTCTGCTACTCGCCTTGTGATAATTTTGTTGATAATTTTAGTGGGAAAAAAAGAAAAAATCGCCATGTTTTGAAAAATTTTCTTCAAAATTTTGAAAAATTCGCCCCAAAGTTTATACAGTTTTCACGTTGATTCACCCCGATTTGATAAATACTTTTTTGGTACTACCCCTTATGCATAACCATGGAGCAATATGAAATAAAAAAAAATTTCTAAGAATTTTACAAGAAAATCCTGTTTGGTTGTAATTTAAAGAAGACCAATTTTAAAACTAGATCATCAAAAATTAAAAGAGAATTAATATGGAAATAAATTTCTTATTTTTGGGTTTTTAGGAATTCAACCATTTTAAATTTTTAAATGATTAGGCTTCTTGAAGATTGAATACAAATGAAATGTACAAGATTAAAACTTGTAGTACGATTAAATAAAAAAAGAAGCATAAAGATCTTTAGAAACCAAAAAGAAAGATATCTAGTGAAGTTCTTCAAAAATATAAAGAATTAATTCAAGATTAGGAAGAAATAATATTAAAAATATTTGAAAACTAAAAAAGAAATGTTATAAGATGTAAAAATATTATAAATTAATATATCTTAAACAAGGATAAAGATAAATTACTATATACATAACTAAACAATTGAACTAATCAACAATATGCAATGAAACACACAATAGAGACAAAAGACCAAAGAAAGAACAAATAACATGAGTTCAAATTATTAATATAAAAAATTCAATCACACCTTTTAAATTGATTATACGATGTTGAAATATTCTTATCCATGATACATCGATTTTAATACATGTACACAAATTACATCATAAATCATATTAATGCTTTTATTAGAATAATTACTGCATAATTCTTTAAATTAATATGGTTACAAATTTACTTGTTATCTTTATTTTGTATATATTTATTTTATATATGAAAATTACAATAATAAATAATAATAATTTTTTTATTTTTTATTTATATATATTTATTTTATATATAAAATTACAATAATAAATAACAATACATTTTTTTATTTTTTATTTTTTTATTAAAACCAACAATTATATTAAATAAATAAAAGATGTTACAATTAAAAAAATGAGTTGGAGAGATCACAACTTGGGGTCTCAAGGCCACCCACACGATCAAAACAAAAAACAGTCAGAAAAACCAGAATACAAATATAAAACTAGCCCTTAAACTGGGAACAAGCAAAATAGCAATAATCTTTAAATAAACTAAATAAAAAATAAAATAAATAATTTATTTATTTTAATATTACGGAAATTTTTAAAATAAGTTTTAACATGGAACAAAATTGCATCATAAAAATATGCCACTGAAAATAAATAACGCACCAAAAATAAAAATACAATAACATAGAACAAAATTCCAATCATAAAATAAAAAAAATAAATTTTTAGTTTTTGGTATACTATAATAAACTTTTAAGCTATAAAGTTATATCTACACCAACCTAGAATGCATATTTTGAAATAACTATTAATTAAAACAAACAATTTTTTATAACCCTCTATCATTATCGTTAACCATATTTTATTTGGTTTGATTATTTTCATTACGATATTCTCACGTGAAAGCTAAATTTTATCTTATCCTTCACTTGACAAGTTCTGATAAGAGAGCTTACTAATTTATTATTAAAACATTATTAATTTTTTTAATGAAAAAATAAGTTTATATTAATTTAAGATAACATTTTTTACAATAAAAAAAGTGGGTGGGTTAACACACCTTATGGGGAATTAAACTAATCCTCATTGACAAGTGTTAGTAAACAAAGCTGCCAACAAAATACAAGTTTACTAAAAATGAGCATTTATGATCATTACATTAAATAAAACATATCATATGGAGTAATGTGCCCTGGCGTGTTGTCCTCCACAAACAGATAGTGATTATGGGATGGGAATCCACCCCTCTACATCACGATTAAGGCCTTCAGTACCCGCATCGCTCCAACCAACAATTGGCCCTAGGAAAAAATTGGTTGAACATCATACCACCCCCTATCCTGGCGAGACGAACACGCAATGTCAACAATGCAATGCTTCATGACTAGTGAGGGCTGGGACTAGTGCCTGTTTGCAAGAGCACTTCTTGCATATGACGTAGGCCGACAGTGAGAGCAGGATTGAAAATACTCCTGAGAAGAGCACTCAATAGGGATCCAATTGCATTTACATGGAGCATTGGCCCAGTGTGCTAGAATAACATGTAGATAATCGAAATCCATAGCAACTTTGTTGGCTTGAGTACATATCTGTAGCCACATGTCATTAAAAATTCTAATTTGTCAGCATGAGTAAATGTGACAAAAATGTGTACACTATTTAAAAACAATTCTGTTACGAGCCTTCTTTCTATTACGGGCCTTCCAAATATGAAAGAGTAGGCTAATCCTGAAAACCTGCCACACTTTAAAAAGTGGGAGAGACAAAGTAAAAGAGTCCCCAAGAAGAGCTTGGGGCCAAGAAACTCTTGCAGCTGTAAATGGGAAAAAAGAAAAAACTCATTCCCAAGATTGCCTAGATCTTTTGCAATTCCAAAAAATGTGAATACAAGACTCGGGAACACCACAAAAAGGATATTTAGGATTAGGAATTCCAAGGTACTTCAAATGTTCCCCCAAGGCAAGACCTTGACACAACAAGCTCCATGCAAAAAAATATTGCTTAGGCTCAACATAAGTAGCCCAAACATTCTAAAATCTAGAATTCCATCTAGTCCTTGTAGAAAATAAGTCCCAACGCTGATTCAGCTTAGGCACCAAAGGAAGATGAGGAGATAACCATTTATACCCCCAAACGAGCCTTATAATTAAGCAAAGGAGTGTCAACATGCCATATCCAGTCTGACCACCAAGGACACTGTGAGCACACCAATCTTATGCAACATAGAAAAGGGGTGAAAGCAATAACAACATCATATGCATCTTTGTCCGCACCATTTAACCTAAAGGTGCATTTGAAATCATTCCGTGGGATCTAATTTTGGTATGGCAAGAAATCAAATTATAGTTTTCTTTTTATTTAATAGTTTGTTATGTTTCTTTAGATATTAGTATTTTTTAAATGAGTTTACATAGGTTTTTATAAGGGGTCTTGGTTCTCTCATACTGAGTGAGGTTTGAACCTTAAACTTCTAAAAAAAACAATCAAAGCCCTTGTCACTGCAATAAGTTTGCAACTAAAAAAATTAGTATTATTTGTAATGTTTTATAATTTAATTAAATATTTGTATTTTTTTTTGTTGATATGTTAATTGTTTTATAGTTGTTTCAGGTTTTTTTTTTTTTGTATTTGAGCTAATGTTATACATAGGCTTTTGGGGTGCGTTTCCATACCACCCATTTTTTAAAGTGGTGTATTATTTTTTTAATAAAAACAAGTTACTTTCAAAAAAAAATTGTTAAATTAAATTAATGTGAATTTTGTTTATATTATAATAATATTATCTTATTTCAATAAAACAAATAATATTATTACAATAAATTGATTTATCACAACATTACTAGTAGTTTAACAAAATTTGAATCTAAATATATGTTTTTTTGGTGCATAAGGAACCTCTATAATCGCTAGCTCATTGGGTAAAGATGAATTCAACGAGATCCCGATCCTCTAGGGAATCTAATTGGGGTGGGTCAATTGATTGGTAAGCACTCGACTACTACCAACTGGCCTATCTCTTTGTGGGCCAATCTAAGTATTTACCTTAAGAATCCATATATATATATATATAATTACTAGTAGTTTAACAAAATTTGAATGTAAATATATGTTTTTTTGGTGCATAAGGAACCTCTATAATCGCTAGCTCATTGGGTAAAGATGAATTCAACGAGATCCCGATCCTCTAGGGAATCTAATTGGGGTGGGGCAATTGATTGGTAAGCACTCGACTACTACCAACTGGCCTATCTCTTTGTGGGCCAATCTAAGTATTTACCTTAAGAATCCATATATATATATATATATATATATATATATATATATATATATATATATATATATATATATATATATATATATATATATATATATATATGGCTTCTATTGGAGGCCACTTCCATCAAATACCAAAATATTTTTGAATAGGTTGAAAAGTTGGGGCACACTAGGGGCCATCCTCCCCATGAATTGAACTTAGGTCTCTACTAGGAGAGCCAAATACTTTTTTCATTGTGGTGTCTTTTCCAGGACTATAAAAAAATATTAACTTCTTTTTTATTAGGGTAAAAAGGGGTTTTAAGGTCCTCAAACTTGAGCTATGTAAGATAGTACAATATGCTACAACAACCTTACAAAATACTATCATCCACTTACTACTACAACTGAACCTCCACTTACTACTACAAATGAACCTTAGAATATCATATATCGATAAAACAACTTTCAAAACATGATAGATTAGTAGAACACTTCCAAAATAGAAACTTAAGTAAATAAAAAAATTGTAGTTACCACCCAATCATAACAAAAACAATAGTCCATAACCATTGGGGTTGTTACGGAGTTTGTAGCCGATGGGTCTTTTGATTGTTTTTCTTCTATAGCATAGGTTCTTCCTTCTTTAGAGTGGAAAGATCTAAGAATGCATTTTTACACTTCAAGCTCCTAAGGTAATATCTAGTTGTAACACATTTTGTATGATCTTCATTTTTAGAAAACTAACTATTATCGATTGTTCTTTAAGAATACTATCTAAGGTGCTAATATTTTCCATGGAGCTGACTAGACAGTCTTTGGTTACCATTTGTATTTTATCAATGATCTAATTTGAATTCTCCTTTCAGGGTTGAGTCTTCTATTGCTCACTTGATTCTTGTTGGAAAATTGGTGCAGCTAGAGGATGAGCTTCTTCCTTGTGAACTAGGATGTTTGAAGGTTTAGGATCATTCATGTGCAGGGCCTTCTCCTTGGAGTGATCCCCTTCTATAAATCAGTAAAATTAAATAAACTAGCCACTTAAGGAGGGCAGATCCCCACCACGAATGGGCAAATGATAATGCGAATACACAAATGAAAGTATTGATGATAAGATAATAAAAACTACACACTTGGATAGCTAAATAATAAAATCTACACACTTGGATAATATTGTGGAACATAGCCGAAGACTATGTTATTTGGTATGTAACATGGCTCCCTCTCTCAAAAGCTTTGTCCTCAAAGCTGGAAAAAACTGGAAAATACCTGTTGTATCCCAAGTAGTAGCTTCATCTAGAAGGCCTTTCTACTTAATTAAGAAATCTTGAATTTGATGGAAGCAAATATGGCGTACTATGGATGGCAATATTGTTGGAATTAGTCGACCTTCTTCATAACTATCCATAATATGGGGTATAAACTGGACGTGAATGACTTTCTATTGCGTTCTTATGCTGAGTACTCACAACTTATGGATGTGATGTGTTTTCTGACTAGCGCTCTTCAAGAGAATTCACTTTTGAAAGCTGTATGAACTTAGGCACCAAAACTTCTTCAAGAGAATTCACCAGTAATTTGAAAATGATGCTAGCAGCTAGAATAACTTACATTGATTTGAAGGACACAGAATTTATTATCAACATGTGCTTATCACGACACGATAGACGATAGATGGATTTTGGATTGGACTTACCACAGATGCTACTAAGATCGACCATAAGACTTGGCGCCTAATTGAAAACAAATGCAATATGGGAACATGGCAGTTATAGCGAAGATTAATGACACTACCGGGCAAGACCCGGTGACTTGGAAGACACAAAGTGACACAACTACAACTCAAGACTGTAGACAAGACTGACTCCACTGCACGAGACAATACTGACACACTGAACTAGACTGAACCAAAGACCACAACGATGTGAAAGAAAGTAGCAATTTGCGAAAGAAGGATCACGAAAGGACGAATGGGATCACGATTAGAAAAGATTCAAATTTTCACCTACACAACTGGGAAGTGAGATATGAAATAAAATAATTAAAATATATATTCTATTTTCAAAGCATGCGACCAATGGTTTTGATACGCGGGCAATTATAGTAGAAGGATACGTGGATGAATTTTGAACACTACACGACACTTGGACTACTAACAATACGCTAGCTACTAACAATGAAACCATATGGACAAGAAAGACTTGGCTAGCCGGAATGTGGGGGTTGACGGTATGATGGAAAGACAAAAATTTGACACGCGTTTGTGGGATAAATGTGTTAATCCTTCAACGACTATAAATTGATGAACCGAAACTTGACTGCCCACTAACCGTTATTCTCAGGACACGACTATGACTCAGCGGGAAACAATGGTGATAAGACACCTAATAGTTATGACTCGACAAAAGGGAGACTAACATGAAAAATAATAAATGAAGTCACAAAAAATAATAAATGAAGATGTACCAATGGTTTGCAGATATGATGTGTCACAGATCAATTTAGGGTTTACTGGAAAAAGAATTGCGGGTACCTGAAACGATTGCACCTGATTGGACACCGAACGGTTATCACAGTGATTCTTGATTTTAAACCTTCAATGCATCCACAATTTCTTGCGTACAACTGCATCTTTATGATATTTTTACGTCCTTGATTCTTGCGCATAAGCCTTCCTTGCACCATCAAATTCTATGTTTTCTAGCTTGATTGGTGAAAGCAACAACAAATTAATTGTGAATTATTATTATTTTTTTATTATAACTGAACTGTTTACTGCTTCCTCCAAATGTAACATAGAATTTATCATAAAAATTTGTTTACCTTCACACTTGTAATGACGTTTAATCGATAACTGTAATCTTATCTATTTTTTCTTTTTTTCTGTGCCTAATTTTTAACACCGTAGAATTCTTTTTTGTGAAATACTTTGTGACTCAAATGCGAGGATGTAACCGCCACAGAAGGAACTACGTGTAACATAGACGTTAAAAAACACTAACAATTGGTTGAAAAAACTATAGATTTTATTAAATATTTGTTGGATGACGACAGTAATTCGGAAGCGAAACTTTCACAACTGGTGGTATAATTTGACACAACCTTCGATATATACTTGACACAACAATATAAACGAATCAAATATGATAGCGCAGCTTTTAATTATTTTGCACTACTATTGGGATATCTATTAGCTTGGAAAATGTGTAAAATTACCGTGATATGATTGGTTGTTATAAATATAGTTAGGAAACGGTAAAATTGCTATGTTTTCGCCAATTTGTTCATGATCTTCTTGCATGCCTTTGTAAAAACCCTTATTTTTGTAAACTTTTGAGTGTCAACGTAATCTTTCTTATCCTCTAAAGTGATTTGATGCTATCTGATTGATTAACGCTGCTTTAAATTAATCATGCTTGCTTTGGAATTTTCCTTGGATTATGACCCAAATATTTTATTGAGTTTTGTCCTCCGTGCACGAAATGAATTTGTGAATGATTTGATTTCTTTCAAATATGACTTTTCCACATTTTTGAAATTCCTTCTGCTTGTTGACTAATAGAGGTATAATTTATTGATTTAAGTATCTTCACTATATCTGACGACTGAGGAATTATTCAGCTGACCTTCTTTTAATATGAGAGGTGCATATACTAAGTTATTTAATTCATTTTAATTTTTTTTAGGTCAGCTATCTTGCTTCTGAGGTTTTAACCCTAAAATATGTGGAGAAAAGCGAAGGATTTTGCAAACTCTTCGAAGCTTATGACACCAACTAATCTGTGCGTGTGTTTTTTCCTGCTATTTTTCTTTACATCTTCGCACACAGAAACCACCCAGATGTATTGGTAATTGGGGATAAAATTAAACTGCGAGTGTGATTTATTTCAAAGTATAACACCTACTTTACTTGTTCACACTTCAACACTGATCTCCACCTGCTTTAACACTGATACCTGAACCTGGTCCTTTGGAAAACCACCATGACTGTTGATAAACCAATATTCTACCGTAAACGGATGACGCTACCCCTATTGCGCTTTAATTTCGCTTGTAACCGATATTCCACTCCTCGAACTATTGCAGGTTTTTCTGATGATGCTACCTCTGCTTGTAATCGAGATTCCTCACATGAACTCTTGCTAGCTACTATTGAGTACTATCAACTATTTTGAAGACCCAGATTAAAGCTGATTAGTCATTGTTTATTCAAATATTTACAAGTAATATTATCTCCAATATCACCTTTATATTTTATGCATTGTGTTTTAAGGCTTATCACGACGCTTCCACAGTATAAACTTCTATACTATGCCTTGTGAAATTTTTGCACGATGTTGTCGCAGGTATAAAGACTGCACAGGAACCAGATTTTCTTGTAAAGTGCAACTGCCAGGCGATTCTAATATATTAAGATGTCTGGGTTGAATTAAATCTTCCCAAAAGTGAGACTCTACTGCAATGTTCCAGAATGCAATATAGCATGAATAAGAAATAAAAAAAATTGCCTTGATCTGGAATGCGTTAGTGATGATCTTCTTGCAAAATTTCTTTACTCCACAGTGCCAAAATTATTGCTCTAATACCACTTGGAGTGATCCCTTTTTATAATTCAATAAAATTAAATAAACTAGCCACTTAAGGAGGGCAGATCCCTGTCACAAATGGGCAAATGATAATGCGAATACGCAAATGAAAATATTGATGATAAGATAATAAAAACTACACACTTGGATAGCTAAATAATAAAATCTACACACTTGGTGTTAAGATCCTGCTATAAAATAAACTCAAATAACACACTCTCACACAATTGCTTGGAAATAACTCACATAAACATCACATTAATATAACAAAAATTTGCATAAAGAACAATCTCACAATAGGACTGAATCGCAGGCCTCTTCGAGGGGGCAACCTCCTTCAATACTTCATTAATTTTGCAAAAGATGGTTACATTGGTGCCCTTTCGGGTATTTAAGGAGTTTCCTTCCAAGGTTGGCTTACATGCAAAATGCCACCTGGATTACATGCATAATGCCACCCGAATTACATGCATAGTGCCACTTTGAATTACATGCACAATGCCACTCGAATTACATGCACAAGGCCACTCGAATTACATGCATAATGCCACACGAATTACATGCACAATGCCACCTATCTACCATGTGTTACATAAAAAGGGTGCCATTTGTCATGGGCACTACCTAAGCTAAAACTTAGAACATTACAAAATATTAATCATGGGTACTACCCACGTTCACTAGGAATTATTACATCATGGAAGTTATTACATTAAGGGTTAGGATGAGATCCTAACATGCCCTTCTCCTTGAAGAAGCTTTGTCCTCAAAGCTGAAAATGAGGAAGCTGATTCTTGAAGTTGATGGAGAGACTCCCATGTAGCATCCTCGGGTTGAAGTCCATGCCACTCGAACCAGGACCTCTCGTGATGGTACGGTTGCGAGTTCGACGATACAGCAGCTGCTTTGGTGCAAGTAAGATGGAGCCCTTCTTCATCCAATTCGGGAAGTGTTGATGGAACCTGTACCTTGGAGCTGCCCGAAATGTAGGAGGGAGGCGTGAGTGGAGGGTGCCCGTAAACTACCTCTGGTGGTGGTATGATAGGAAGTGTTGTACCACCATTCGGCCAAAGAAAGCCATTTTGCCCAATGAGTAGGATGATCGGAGGCAAGCAACGAAGGTAGGTTTCCAAGCAGTTATTAACAACCTTCGTTTGACCATCCGTTTGCGGATGGTAGGCTAAACTCATTGTGAGCCGAGTCCCCCCGCAACTTAAACAACTCTTGCCAAAAATTTCTAGTAAGGCTGGGATCACGATCAGATACAATGGAGGTTGGCATGCCATGAAGGCGAAATATGGAGTCAAGAAAAAATTGGGCAATAGTGAATGCTGTGTAAGGATGGGTTAGGGCACAAAAGTGAGCATACTTTGAAAGGCGGTCCACTACCACAAAAATAACAGACTTGTCTCCAGATTTAGGTAGCCCTTCTATGAAATCCATAGAGATGTCAGTCCACACCTGATCCGGTATCGGCAAGGGGGGAAGAGTGCCCGAAGAGTGCACTGTTTCTCTTTTCATCCTTTGACTTGTGTCGTAGTCTGCCACAAAAGAGCGAATGTCCTGTTTCCTACCTTTCCAAAATAAGGTGCGCTTGAGTCGCTCATAAGGTGGTCTGATATTGGGAGGTGTACTATCCGACAATAATGGAATGGCATGGTCGTGAGAGCGATGCGGTGGTAGTGTGATGGGTTCTTAAAAGATGGCCTCATGTTTGTGGAGAATCCGTTGCATGTCTTGTGGGATTTCACCCATTGGAGATGTGGATGGTCGGATGGAGAATAGTTGTGCAATGACCCCACGTGATGATTTCTTTAACAATTTCTCCATGCCGTTTGAACTGATAATTTGAGGTGTTCCCTGTCGGGGAGCCCTTGATGATGTGTGTTTGTCCATTCTGGAAGAACTGCATCCAAAGTTTAGCAAAGTTCCAACTGATAGTGCCCAACGTACTCAACCATTGGCATCCCAAAACAATATCACATCCACCCAAATGGAGGGCAAACATGTCCTGCTTGAGTTCATAGTCCCCTATCTTGATTTTAACATTGTGACACTTTCCTTGACAAGATAAGGTTCCCCCATTGGCTACCATGACCTCAAAGGAACTACAATTGTGGATATAACAATTTGCCCGTTGAGCAACTCTAGGGTCAATGAAGTTGTGCGTGCTTCCCGAATCCAAAAGGATGGAAAGACGTTGGCCCTTGAAACATCCTGTAACCTTCATGGTTTGAGGAGTAGTAATGCCTGCAAGGGCATGGATTGTAATTGATGTCTCAGGTTCCTGTTTCCCTTCTTCTTATGGAGGAGGTGTTTCTGGAGGGTCCTCATCCTCATCACTCTCGTCAGCGGTATCAGGTTCTCCAACATCTATCAAGAACAATTTTTTGTGTGCACACTTATGCCCCTTGAAAAACTTTTCATCACAATTGTAGCATAATCCTTGGGCACGACGTGCATCCATATCTTCAGTGGTGAGGCACTTGGGTGCAGCAGGTTTATTATCATCTGGGTGTTGGGATCTATGGGGAAATGAAGGTCTATTTTGAGGAAACTTTGATGGGCGTCTTTGGGCAGAGAGTTTAGATTCGGCCAGACGGGCCAAACTGATAGCTTCCATCATAGTTCGTGGTTTCAACATTTTTACTTCTGCTTGGAGTTCCATATTCAACCCACTGATATAACAACTCTGGAAGAACCCTTCACTCAATCCTCTTGTCCTATTGGCCAATTTTTCAAATTGAGCTTGGTACTCTCGGACTGACCCTGTTTGTTGTAGTTTGGTTAAGGCTCCTGTAAAGTCCTCAAACTCACTAGGACCAAATCGAGTGAGTAGTTGGGATTCAAAATCCTCCCAAGAGAGATTTGGGTAGGCAAGATGCAACCATTGAAACCAGTGTAGAGCCTCAGATTCCAAGTTAAAGGAAGCCATCTGGACTCGATGAAATATGGGTACATTATGAAGTCGAAAGAATTGGTCAACCCGACATAGCCACCCATCAACATCCTTCCCACTGAATTTGGGAAAGTCCAATTTGGGCATTCTAAAGGGTGGATCATGGTCACGATTCCTTGTAGAACTCTCAGCTTGGTATTCCGATTTGGGTGGTTCTCTTCTCAGTTTGTTGTCTACTTCTATCAATGCTTCTTCCAAGCAATTGCTAGTGGCCTCATGCTCTAGGCGAAGACCTTGGACTTCTTCCCTTATGGAGTGAAAAGCCGAGTTCAAGTTCTCAATGGCTTTTGTTAGGGACTCCAAGTGTTCTAGTTCTTTCTGGTGTCCACGGGTACCCTGGGCCATTTTTTGACCTTTTGTGACCAGTTACTAAAAATAGAATTGAATTTTTAGGACTTACTATTTTTAGTAAGTGCCCAAAAAAGTGCTTGGGTGCTATATATCAAAATGATCAGCATAAGGAGGTGGTCACAATGAGCTATATATCTCAACACTACTTTTTGGCACCCCGCACTTTTTTTTTTTTTTTTCTCTCGTTTCTGCTGAGTCTAACGGTGTTTACAGATTCTGATTCTGAGCTACTGAGCAAAAGTTGGCTACTGGAGCACTATCTATAACTGGCCGTGTTTCACACTCAAGATTCTCTGTATTTTGTAGGTGACTGATATGACAGTTCTGTTCTGACCTTGAAGACTATGAATTCTGCCCTGACTGTGCTGACCTCTCTGACTCGATTGACTCGACTGTGATCGCCATCGTAAATTTTACTGTTATTCTCCAGACTTTCAACTTAAGTTTCACCCTCATGGCTTATCCCGAATGCATGTCCCTTATGTTATTTTTTTAGTAGAGGACTCCTTTCTCATATGCTCACTTTTGAAATGCAAGTTTACGAACATGGATGTTTGGATTTTTATTTTTATTTTTACGTTTTTTACAGGTTGAAGTTTTAACAAAACCAGGGAATGCTAAGTATAGGAGTATGTACCACCCATAGGCCATCTAATATACCGACAGTGATGAACAATAGTGCTCGAACCAATATTTCAGGCCACTACTCAAGGAGGATTCCACACATACCCTTGAGCACACTACATGCCTCTCTGACAATACGGGAGGGTAATCGTCCAGGATGCTATCCCATAGATTATGAGTAATACAAGGCCGAAGAGCTTCCTAATGGATAAAATTTTGTTTAATCCTAGATGGTCTCCCGATATACCAGAAGATACGTGGGAGCTCAAGTCCGTACGCGAGTTCTATCTGAGGCCTGGGTATTGGAGCCTGATCGCCCCTCACTTCACTAGACGCTTTATGGGCTATCTAGCTTAGCCAATAACGACAGATCCTTCACGATATTTTAAAACCCTCGGTACAGGGTTTCTACCTACTCAACTAATAATATATTTTTTTGTTTTTGGTCTGGAGAAAAAAAAAAAAAACACTGTATTTTTTTGGATTTTTTTTAATAAGGAAAAACAGAATGGAAAAAACACACGGAATTTATACCTAACAGGCGGATTGGATGGCAAGAATCGTTGCAGTTGCAGCAGAACTTGGCCCTGGAAAGCGCTCTGATACCACTTGTTAAGATCCTGCTATAAAATAAACTCAAATAACACACTCTCACACAATTGCTTGGAAATAACTCACATAAACATCACATTAATATAACAGAAATTTGCATAAAGAACAATCTCACAATAGGACTGAATCGCAGGCCTCTTCGAGGGGGCAACCTCCTTCAATACTTCATTAATTTTGCAAAAGATGGTTACATTGGTGCCCTTTCGGGTATTTAAGGAGTTTCATTCCAAGGTTGGCTTACATGCAAAATGCCACCTGGATTACATGCATAATGCCACCCAAATTACATGCATAGTGCCACTTTGAATTACATGCACAATGTCGCTCGAATTACATGCATAATGCCACACGAATTACATGCACAATGCCACCTATCTACCATGTGTTACATAAAAAGGGTGCCATTTGTCATGGGCACTACCTAAGCTAAAACTTAGAACATTACAAAATATTAATCATGGGTACTACCCACGTTCACTAGGAATTATTACATCATGGAAGTTATTACATTAAGGGTTAGGATGAGATCCTAACACTTGGATAATATTGTGGAACATAGCTGATGATTATGTCATTTGGTAGGTAACACACCTCCACCAAAGAGGAATCAGAGCATGATTAGATGATTGAGCATCTCTTCTTCAGGTGGCCATATTGCTGACAATCATAACATCTCAGGGAGAGGTTTTTATATTTAATATTTTGGATCTATTCTCCTTTGCTTGAGGATATAGTCATGGATTGAGGCCAAGGAACTAAAACATCCATCCAAACAACAAATCTTACTTTACTCATATTAATTTTATTGGAAAAAAATTCCTCTATTTGGGCATCCATAAACTGGAATGCACCAATGGTGTTACCAATTTTGATAAATATCTTCTCTCCCCAAAACTCCATAGGGAGAGCATATAGATTCACCTAGACTGGGAAGCCATCAACTTCTTCTGTAAGGGGGTTGAAACTGGGAGTCCAAGGTCATATATAGACACCCCTTTTTCCAAAAAACCAATTGTATCTATAATAGATTACCCTATATCTATCCGCTAAATCAGAAAAGAAAACATAGAAGAAATTTTTTGGGTAGCAAAGTTACTTGGAATTTATTGGACCACCAAAGTTTAATGTATCCTTTGAGCTCCTCCAGGTCGATTCTTTTTCCCTTGAGTTTGTAAATAACTATTTGGGCTTCATGATCAATCAAATCCAACCTAAATTCATCCTCCAAATATTTTATAGAGGGCAAAGGTTCATTAAAAAATCTCCACCCACGAACCCAAATATCCTTGAGAGATATTTTTGTTGATCGAAGAGGCTTCTCATAGACTAAAGAGCAACTAATATCCTCTTGAGTACAATGAGTGAGTTGTGAACAACCCTCTTTCTACAATGCTTCACCTGGGGTTTGCACCCCTTTCACTCCATTCCATCCTTATGTCCTCTTGAGTACAACAAACCAGTTGCAAACAACCCTCTTCCTGCAATGTTTGACTGCATCTAAGGTTTACACCCCTTTTGCTTTGTTCCATCCTCATGTCCTCATGAGTACAACAAGATACATCTAAGGTTTGCATCCCTTTCACTCCGTTCCATTATCATGTCAATGAGCGGGCTGTAAACAACCCTCTTCTTGCAACACTTGAATACACCTAGGATTTGCACCCATCAAATACCAAAATATTACATTTGCTATAGCATACCTTGTATCACAATTCTTTCATTTCTTTTTTCTCTTAAATATATTCTTCAAGTTCCTTGTAGTGATATCTTTCCACAATCATCTCCTTGACATCATTTTGATTAAGAGATAAAATCTCACTTGGCTAGTTGCATTTTAAAATTTGAATTTCAACAGGACACGGTTATGTATAGTGGCGAAGCTTCGCCATTGGGGTGAAAAAAGCATTTTCAAAATTCAAATTTGCAAATTTTTTGGGACCCAGACGTCAGCCATTTTACCAAAAATTTCAAGAAAAAATAAATTTTAGGTGTCGGTTAGCCATCCTTTGATGAGAGTATCATGAATATTTTGAAAATTTTGCAAGTAATACTGCCTAAATAAAGTTCTCTTTTCGCCTAAAATTTTAAAATTTATAAATTATCCTGCCAAATTCGCCAAGTATACCTCTATATATAATTAACACCCTAGGTATACATTTTCATTTTTAGACCATGTTCTATACCCGATAAATATATTTTTATTTTTTATGACCAACCGTATCCAATTCTGCAATCGAAAAGACAACTTTAACATCCAGATCCTGTTCTACAACCGTCTGGAGCAATTTTTGCAAGAGGAACCTTGTCTGCATTTGGACGGAACCACATCTACAACCAAAACTTGTTCTACAACCGGCCCAAACCACTTGTACAAACGAAACCTATCGTGCACCTAGATAGAACCACATTTCAACTGAAACCTATCGTGCACCCGAATGGTACCACCTTTCATCCAAAACTTATCGTGCACCCGGATGGAACAAGCTCTACAATCGAAACATTTTTAACCCGTAAACTCAAATCTCAAATATTATTTTTAGTCGATTATTTTAGGAGTTATTTCAACTAATATCATCAAATGATGGTCAATTTTGTGAGACATGTTTAGATAGCATGAATTAAGGTTACATGTTTTCCTTTCTAAATAAGTGCCCATCATCTATGATCTATGTTTATGTAGATAGCATGAATTAAGGTTATATCTCTTCAACCGATCATATCTAATTATACAATCAGACACAACAACTTCTGCAGCAGGAACCTCCTCTACAGTTAGACAAAACCACTTCTATAGCTGATACTTGTCATTCAATCAGACAGAACCAGTTCTACAATCGAAACATTTTTAATCGGATCCTGGACCGCAGCAGACCTCTTTTCACATCAGGTTCTGTCACTGCTTTGCTTGCCATGTTTTTATTTATTTTACCATGTTCTGCATGTTTTTTTTATTTGTGGAAAACATCCCAAAAGGGATGCCACTTTCGGGTAAGACCCAAGGAGGCAGGGGTATCCATTCCACCAAAAATGCCCAGGACTCGGACCTGGCCTACCACCTTTGACATACTCAAGGAGCAAACAAACACACAAAACCAATTTAAAAATAAGTAAATAACAACAAAAATAATAAAATAAAATAAAAAACATGCTCCTTGAGTGTGTCAAAAACAAAAGCACAACCAAACACGCACAATAAGATAAAAGAAACCACAACACAAACCACATAGAAAAACACAAGAACCACATAACAAAACACAAACAAGACAAAAACAACAGAACACTACAAAGACATAACCCAAAAAAAAACAAGAAAAATAAACACAACCAAAACCTAAAAAATTAAAAAATAAAATAAAAATAAAAATAAAAAACAACCAACAACAGACAATAAACAAAAACAAAAAACATAGAAAACACTCACCCATAAAAACACGAAATAACACAAACAAAGAGAAACCCAAGAACAAGAACGAAAAAAAACACAAGAACAATAACAAAAAACATAAAAAAAAAAAAAAAACAACAAAAACACAAGAACAACAAAAAACAACACAAAGAACACAAAAACAAAACAAAATAAAAAAACCCACCCACCTTAAAAAACTAAACAAAAAAAACAAAAAAGAAAAAATAAATAAAAAATGAACAAAACAAAGACCTATCTAGACCAGAGGACTATTAAGGCAAGAATCAACAGAGGAAACAAAATAAAGAATAGAATGAGCTAGGGAACTAAAAAAAATTGAATGAACCAAAGAGAAGCAAAAAAAAAAACAAGAAGAAACTAGGTACCTTCAGAACTGGAGCCATCCAAAGAAATGATAGAAAGAAGAGCTTCCCTAATTTGAGAAGCCCACCATATAGGAGGGTGGCCATAACAAGTAAGATCACCTTTGTCCAAAGCCCAATTAGCTAAAGCATCAACACTCTTGTTTTGATCTCTCACCACATGATTGTAATCAACTTTCAAAAATCCCATCTGGATTAACTGAATCTTCTCAATAATTCTTTTTATTCTCCAATCCACCTTATGATTCTTAGAAGGATTCTTCAAGAGATTAATCATAAGTTGAGAGTCGAACTCAACTAACACCTTTTCCCATCCAACCTTAGTAGCCTCCTGAAGACCTCTCGAGGATACCATACCCCTCAACAAGGTTATTGGAAAGAATACCCAAATTCTCAACAAAAGTAAAAACCAGGGAGCCATCTCGAAAGTCTACCAATTCCTCCCACACCGGCTTTTCCAGGGTTCCCTCTAGAGGCTCCATCAGTATTGACTTTTCCAAAATCCTTAGGAGGAGGTTGCCAATTTCTATTCCTATCCATCTTACTAATACTCACATTCCCTTTAAGTTGGTTGCCCTTAGAAGGTTTAATCTTCAATCTTTGCATCACTTGATCCCATATTTGGTGGGAGTTTTGGGGGTGATTAAGGAGATGATGGACTCGATTCAACTAAGTTGGCTATGGTCTTTTGCCAAATATAGTGAATATCCTTCCTATCTTGATTAAAAATTTGGTTGTTCCTTTCATTCCAAATATTCCAAAGAAGAATGGTAGAACCCATCCAAACTAACTGCCTAATAAAATGATCAACACCCTCTTGATTAGGCCAATCCCTCCAAAGCTGTTCAAAAGTAAAAAAATTGGACCACCTGTAAGCCAAGTAAAGTGGCCATTCTCCTCCACAGCTCAGAGGCTAAAGTACACTCAATAAAAATATGGTTGATATTTTCTACATTCTCTTCACACATTTCACATCTAAAAGGGCCATGAAAACCACGCTTCATAAGTTGCTCACAAGTAAGCACCCTACGATGCAATAAAAGCCAATTAAAGAACCTCACCTTAGGCCAGAGCTTTTGAGCCCACAATTGAGAAAATATGTCAGAAGAATGGTTGGGATTATTATGGCATAAGGTCAAATAACCTTGAGCAACTGAATACTCACCCTTAGTAGTGTTGTTCCATCCAAAACAATCTTTTTCATGGGACCAAGAGAGGGATCTCATATGAAGGATGCCTTGGATATCTTGTCTTTGCCTTTCTAGGATTTGAATAGGCCAGTCCTCAATAGGGATCCAATATCTACCAACCTTTGAATTACCAGTGTGGTACCGACAGTAATTAGCCACCTTTATCCAATTAGCTCGGTGAAGCTCCTCCATCCAAGGCCTCCAATCGGGAAACCGAGTTATCAAAGGCTTGTGACCATCCCAAGAATCTGTCCAAAAATTTGCATGTTGACCATTATGAATGATCCAAAATAATTTTTTCTTTATCAAATCCTCACCAGTCTTAAGAACTCGCTAAAATGGGAGAACCTTTGGTAGGAAGTTGATAGCGAACAAGGTCTTCAGGACTTTTGTTCTCAGCATATTTAGCACGGAGATTATTGGCCCAAAGAGCATTGGGGTTATGCAACATCCTCCAATATAATTTAGCAGCTAAAGCTTTGTTGTTATTAATTGAAGACCGTAATCCTAACCCCCCTTCACTCTTAGGAAGACATAAAGTATCCCATTTCACCAAGGCCCATTTTCTTTTCTCCTTAGTACCACTCCAAAGGAAACGATGACTGATTTGATCCAATTCTCGAAGAACAACCTTTGGGATATTCAAAATGAAAGAAACATAAATAGGAATAGCTTGAAGGACTGATTTTACCAAGGTGATTCTACCCCCAGAAGAAAGCCACTTGTTGGTCCACTTTCCAATTTTCTTCTTGACTTTGTCCAACAACCAATTCCAATATTTATTTTTTTGCCTTTGAATATTTATGGGAATACCTAAATAAGTGATTGGAAGAGAGGTCTTCTTATATCTTAGCTTATCCAAGACCATGGATTCCTGTCTAGCAGAGCAGTGAAAGAAAATAACTTTAGATTTGTCTTCATTGATCAACTGCCCAGTAGCCTTAGAAAAACAGCTAATGATTTGCTTAATATTAGAAGCTTCCTTAACTCGTAGCTTTACCTAAAAGAGTAGAGTCATCCACAAATTGAAGATGAGAGATAGGTCTAGCTCCATGAGCAATGGTAACTCCCTCAAGGGTTTTGTTTTCCCTCTTTTTGGTTATAGTCCTACCCAAGCATTCAACAAGAATGATGAATAAATAAGGGGATAGCGGGTCACCTTGCCTAATACCTCTGGAAGCTGGGAAAGACCGAGAAGGCCTGCCATTGATAAGAACTAAGTAGGAAACTGAAGAGATACATCCCATAATCCAATCCATCCAATCCTTAGAGAAACCAAATTGCCTCAAAACTTTGATAAGGAAGTGCCAATCCACTCTGTCATAAGCTTTGGATAAGTCTAACCGAATGAACATGGAAGGAGAATTTTGCATATCCATGGAATGGATGGCTTCCTGAGCAAGAACTATCTCATCTACTATTTGACGTCCTTCCACATAACCCCCTTGCTCTGGGGAAATAATCTTATGCAAAAGAGGCTTCAACCTTTCCGCCATGATTTTAGTAATGATTTTGAGAAGAACATTACATAAAGCAATAGGTCTAAAAGCTGAGATATGATCAACCTCTTGAGCTTTTGGAACAAGAGTAATATAAGTTTTATTGATAACCTTCAAAATTTCTTTGGCTTTCCTGGCTTCTTCCACCACCTCTAATAAATCAACATGAAGGATATCCCCGAACTCTTGGTAGAACTCAATAGGAAAACCATCAGGACCTGGGGTTTTCCCTTTTGCATTTTAAAAACTACTTGTTGAAGCTCATTGATAGTAACAGGAGCAGTCAAAATAGAGTTCTCCTCAAAAGTGATAAGAGAAGGGATTGCTTGAAGAACATTATATTGTGAAGCTGAGTCAAGGGGAGTAGCAAAAAAAATATTGGAAAAGTAATCAACAACAATAGAGTTCATGCCATCCCAAGTATAAACAACATCTCCAGAATCTGATTTTAAGGAAGAAATAAAGTTGTGAGATCTTCGAGCTAGAAGATATTTGTGGAAGAAATTTGTGTTTCGATCTCCTTCTTTGAGCCATTGAATTCTAGATTTTTGCTTCCATAAGATTTCTTCTCTTTTTTCCCATTCCTCTAACTGAGTTGTGAGTTTAATTTCATCTGCACTTCTCTTCTCTGTGAGGCCATCTAAACGGATTTTCTTATTCAAATTTTCAAGATGAGCAATAACTTCATGTTTTTTTTATGAACATCCCCAAACTCTTTCCAGTTCCAAGTCTTGATTTTGGATTTAATGTATTGCAGTATTTTGGCAAAACAGAACATCTTAGTCCCATGCCTAGGTTTACCTTCCTTCCACCATTGTTGCACATGAGGTCTGAAGGAAATGTCTCTAAGCCACATTAATTGAAAACGAAAAGGAGAGAAACTCACATTGGTTTTCCACATTTCCACCATGACTGGCCAATGATCCGAACCAACATTATTAAGAGTCTTCACTTTAGGAATGTGACCATGGATTAAGAAATTTTCAGAGAGCAAAAACCTATCCAATCTCTCCATTATACAAGCTAAGCCTTGCCTTCTGTTAGACCAAGTCATAAGGCCATTATCTCATTGGATATACAAAAGATGGAGGTTTGCAATATATTCGCTCATGAGGTCGGTGCTTTTGTCCAAATTTCTATTTCCCCCCTTTTCTCATCCAGAGAGAGGATGGTATTGAAATCTCCTCCGATCAAGATCCAAGCTTTAGGAAAATGAGAGATAATATGAGTAATATCCTTCCACTGTCTTCTTTTTTCCTCCAAAGAAGTTGGAGCATAAACAGTAATGCAGAGCATAATCTGGTTGGAATGTCTACTTTGAATAGCTATAGCCAACAAACCCCAACTACCAACCATATGGTGAATAACTACCTCTTTTGGATCCCAAAGACAAGCAATGCCACCCGAAGTCCCTTGGGAACTGAGGGAAACCACTTTTCCAGTTGGCCAAATTTTATTGGCAATTAAGTCCATATCCTCCATTGACATCTTTGTTTCTTGAAGGAAAACAAGATGTGGATGATTTACCCGAATCATTCTTCTAATTTCATTTTGTTTTGAAAGACTCCCTTTGAGTCCTCTAATATTCCAAGTGATGATCTTCATTAATACCAGGGCTAAAAAATTTGGGAAGGGCATTAATCTTACCTTCCTCTACAAGCTTTTCACCTTCTTTTACCATATGATATTGATTGGTCTTGCGACCTACTTTTTTGATTAGAATCCATCTTCAATTTTTTTTTCCCTATTTCTTGACTTATTCCAATTGAATCTGAGATGGCTTCTAACCTTGAAGAATGCTCGTACACAGCCAAAATTTTACTAGATGGTTCAACGGAGTCTATATTGGGACCTGCATTATTTGAAGTTTTGACATTTGAAATATTGTTTTTCTTGTGTAAATTTTCTCCTTTTTTTTCTGTTGAAAACCTTTGATTTGTTGGTTTGTCTCTCGAGTTCTTCCCTTCATATTTAAATTGTGTTTCTAAGATTTTAGTTTCCATTATTTCCTCTTCCTCACTTGGGACATCATTTGTGGAAAGGATTTCAAACATATTAGCAGATGACTTTGATTGATCCTTCATAACTGGTTTTTTTTTAGTGTTCTTCTTCTTAGGTATTTGGAAACCTGCTCGAGTTTATATCTTCTTTCTTTTGATCAAGAATTTTATTTGGGCAAGCACTAGCCAAATGACCATATTCATGGCAAATTCTACAATGAAAAGGAATGTTCTCATAGTCCACTACTTGCTCCCAAGTGTCTTCCCCAAATTGTAATGTGATATTTTTAGGTAGGGGTTTGTCAAAATCCATTAAAACACAAATCCGAGCATAAATAATATGTTCAAAATTTTGAGTACAATCAGAAATCATCATAAAAGTTCCTAAAGAGTTTCCAATTGAAGAAAAAATAGTAGGATTCCAAAATTCAATAGGGAGGCCAAAGAGTCTAACCCACACGGGAGCTATAGAAGGCATCTCTTCTTCGGATTTAAATTTAGTATGCCAGGGCTTCATGAAAAGCCCCGCCCTTCCAAAAAACCAAGGACCCCCTTGAAAAGTTTTCTCTCTATCTTCATTATTAGCAAATAAAACAAGAAAATAACCATTTGGATAAATAGAGATTTGTAACTCACCTTTAGTTTTCCAGCTTTTTGCAGCCCATAACTTTGAAAGCAGATAGACTCGGATGAAAACCCACGAACCGACAAATTAGTCCTCTTTTTTCCAAATCTTCAATGCCAGTCTGAATGTTACCCATATCAAGCTTAACAATAGGAGTTCCATCAGCCGCTTTAAGACATCCTGACTCTATTTTCCTGGGATCAATCTTAGGCATTCTTAGAGGTTTATGGGAAGCCCTAATATTGATATTAGCATTGGGCTGAGGCTGTCCACCATGAAGGGCATCCCTAAAATTCATTTTTGGGACCGAGTCTTCGAAATTCTTACCCTTGATAGGGGTTTTCATAGTAGAATTATTTTGTGGGTGCACCTTAGCACCAGATTCACTTGAGATATGAGCCATTTTTTGATCAACTACTTGAAACTTGTTTCGTGATCTCTTTAATCCTTGCCCTAGACATCGTGGAAAGGTATGGTTTTCACTTTTCTTTTGTGCAGCAAATTGGAAGCCGTTGTTCACTCAAGTTCACAGTATGATCTGTTGAAAGACAAATTTCTAACCCATATTGTATCCCCTACAACATTTCCTACTAAAATATTGAGCATAAACCACAAAAATATTGGCCGCTAGGGCCCGAAGGCCCTAAAAACCAACCTCTGGAGCTGCTTGCACTCAACCCGAGATGAAACCCTCGCATAGCCGCTTGCCAAATATGTCGTTCACACATAGGGATGTGCTAGGATCTGTGTTGCTCCAAATGATATGAAAATTGGTGGAGACGTTCTAGGGTTTTTTAGGCATCTACCCTCAAAATTTCAGCTCAATCCGAGTCCGGATGAGTGAGATATGGCCGAAACGAGTTCGGGAGTTTGGGCAGTCCTGCGAAAAATGTCTCATCTATATTTTCTTCCTCATACCTCCTTGTGGTCATGTTCTGCATGTTATTTTACTAGGTTATGCATGTTTTTATTTATTTAATTATTTTTGAATCTTGTCGACACTAATATCGAAGCCCTCTTCTGCATATGGAATGTCATTGCTCTGTTCCCATGTTTTTCTCTATTTTGTCATTTTCTAAATATTTTAAAACTCTTTGATTCTTAGTTTCAATTTAGATATTTTTTTCTTGCTAATATTATAAATGAGTAAATGCTTTGGTTCTCTAAAGACATATTGATGCTCTTTTTCCCAGTTAAAGTGCTTTCACCAGAAAACAAACCAGTGGCATAAATTGATAAAATCACAATAAATAATGGTAAGAAGAAAATATGTATAATCTACCACCCAAAAAATTGTTTATTCTATTTACAATATTATCTTAAGGCCTCCAAAAAGTACACCCTCTCTAACATTTTATTTTTCATAACAAGTAAAATGTCACCCAATGATGGAAAGAAGGGCACCAAATCTTCTACTAAAAAGAGTATCCTCAAATATTTTAGCCAGGCTTCGAAATGCAACGAGCCAATGAAATCTGTGCAAATTCAAGGTAAAAATGATTTTTGTCTTCCTAGTATGTGCTTGATTGACGATTTGAATATTTTTTTGTAAATTTTTATCCAAGAATGATAAAAAATATTATGGTATGCTACTATGCAGAATACCCTATTGATCCTGATATGCCTCCACTTGAAGATATTCCCCAACAAGAGATGTCTTTTATTGAAAATCCCCTTGAAAATGACACCCAACAAACACTTGAAGACAACATGCAAAATGATACCTCAATTGAAAATGAAAGTGATAAATCAAAATCATTACAAGCTTCAATTGAATCTTCAACAAAAAATTCCAAAAAAAGAAAAGCATCTCTCTGGATACTTGGAAGGGGATTTATGAAAGAATGGGTAGAAATATTTCCCTAGATAGATTCTATCATGAATGAGACTAACCAAATTGATGAAAAAGAATGTAGATGCAAAATTTGCAGTTGGATACTTGGTAAGGATCATAGGCTTCAAAACAAGATTTATACAATTGAAAAACATGTTGACAAATATTATGTAAAAGTTATAAAAAGTAATGGTGAAGTTAGTAAAGAAGTTAAACGGAAGGATGCATCAGAATGTATGCATTTAACATATGCTATAGAATATGACAATCACTTAAAGCAACAACAATATCTTGTTGAGTAAGGTGGAACAATTGGAGCCCAATTTCATAAAATACATAAGACTATTTTAGCTTCAAAAAGTATGCAGTTTGTTGTTGTTTTACAATATTCTCAAGAAAGGTAGACCAATGTCTGATTTTGTTGATTATAAGCAACTATTATGCCTTTTTAATGTGCAAAACCTTCATATTTATCATTGGTCAGACCGAAGTGGTTGGGAAATGGTAAAATGTTTATCTTTGGTTGAGAAAGAAGACCTAAGGGAGCAAGTAAAACTTGCCAAATTCATTTCACTTTCTATTGATGAGGTAACCATTGTGGATAACACATATTGGATTTGTATGCATGTGTACACATTTCAAAATCATATAAGAAGGCCTATTTTGTTGGGATTACATAAGATGTTGGAAAGTTCAAATGCAAAAAACATTTATAATGTTGTGAAAAGTTTAAAGAATATTACGGGAATGAATTATATAGACATAGCAACAAAGTTAATTTGCATTGGAGCTGATGGAGTTGCTATTATGCAATGTCACAGGTCTGGTCTTTGTGTTCGACTCCAAACTATAGGTGCCCCATATATGATCCCCATTCACTGTATGGCTCATAGAGTTAATATTGCATATAAAATTGTGAGCACATTTTCAAATGTTGCTAAAGTAGAAAACCTTATTCATGATATTCATTTTTATTTCTCATTAAGTGCCAAAATATTTGCAGAGTTTTGGTAGTTTGCACTAGGAGTTACAAAAGGCAAAAAATTGTTAAAAGATGTGGATACAAGATGGATTTCAGTGTATCAACCTGCTCAGAGAGTTTTGGCAGAATATCAATCATTGACTAGGTTTATGCATGCAAATAATAGAATAATTGATAAGGCAAAATATATGCTGTTTCGTTTGACTGACTTGGAACCACTTTTGACATTATGTGGTATTATTCCAATGTTAAAAGAAATGGATAGATTAATTAATATTGCACAAGAGAGATCCATCTATATCATTGATTTTATGAGGATGAGAAAATAAATCTGTGTGCTTCTTGATACATTATATTTGTCTAATGCTGATTTTACAGAACTTGTATCTGATAGTTGGAATATATTGATAAACATGAACAATACAAAAAGCTTATTGAAGTTTGACATCAATGATCATATTTGTATTAATGTTCATGAAAATATGATACCTATTTATTATTTTGAAAGACAATCAAGTATAGTTGTGGAATATTTTGAAGAAGTTCTTGTAACACACAATAGATTTCATGTTGTAATACAAAAAACAAAGAGTAATTTGTCAAATATAGCAAAATATTTGATAGGTGAGATAAGAGAACAGTTTCAGAGAGATGAGTTGCTCGAGTCCATGGGTGTGGTTAACCCCATGTTTTGGGGACCTTGTACTGAATACAATTCTACAAATGAGTTGTTTATTAAATATATAGGTAACCTCATTGACCATTTCAGTAAGAGTGTGGAAGTCAATGGTGTTGAAATTAAAGGTATACTCAACAATGATCTTTTGAAAGAACAGTCATTGCATTTTGAAATAAAAATGGTAGTGCAAACATCACTTATGACAAATGTCCATGAGATTGATTCCATTGCATGTTTGTGGCAAAAATTGTATCCAAGAACAGTCTTGAAAGATACAATAAGTGAATACTCTAGTTTATATGAATTATGTGAAACAATGATTTTGGGGTCAGTCAAAGATGAAAGAGCTTTTAGTGCACTTTATTTTGTTAAATCTAAACTCCGCAACAGACTCGACAAGAATTTAGAAAATTGTTTAAGAATTTATGTGTCTTCATATTGTTTAACAATTTGCAGGCAAACTCAAATATTACATAACATTTTCAAACAAAAAATTTCATATTAACTAGTTCAAAAATAAATATATTACATCGTTCAAACATTTTTAAACCCCAATATTACATAACATTTTCAAACAAAAATTACATTACATTTTCAAACAAAAAATTTCATAGTAACTAGTTAAAAAAGACATATTACATCGTTCAAACATTTTTAAACCCAAATATTATATAACATTTTCAAACTCAAATATTACATAACATTTTCAAACCCAAATTAGATATTGCAGTCTTTTACTAGTTCAAACTCAAATATTACATAACATTTTCAAACCCAAATTAGATATTGCAGTCTTTTACTAGTTCAAACTCAAATATTACATAACATTTTCAAACTCAAATATTACATAGCATTTTCAAACAGAAATTACATAACATTTTCAAACAGAAAATTTCATATTAACTAGTTCAAAAAGAAATATATTACATTGTTCAAACATTTTTAAACCCCAATATTACACAACATTTTCAAACAAAAATTACATAACATTTTCAAACAAAAAAATCCATATTAACTAGTTCAAAAAGAAATATATTAAATTGTTCAAACATTTTTAAACCTAAATATTACATATCAAATATTACATAACATTTTCAAACCCAAATTAGATATTGCAGTCTTTTACTAGTTCAAACTCAAATATTACATAACATTTTCAAACTCAAATATTACATAACATTTTCAAATATAAATTACATAACATTTTCAAATAGAAAATTTCATATTAACTAGTTCAAAAAGAAATATATTACATCGTTCAAACATTTTTAAACCCAAATATCACATAACATTTTCAAATAGAAATTAAATATTGCAGTATTTTAAAAATATTTTCCAACTCAAGTCTCAAATATTACATACCAATTTCAAACAAAAATTACATATTGCAGTATTTTAAAAACATTTTCAACATTTTCAATCATTTTATTGGTGCTTGGATGCTTCACTAGTGGTTGGAGTTGCCATTTATTTTTCTTTATCAGCTTCTTTTCATTTATTAGCTTATGTGACACTCTCTTCTGGTAGTGCTTCAACTCTAACAAGGTTGTCACGTACTTTCACAATACTTGAGGCACCTGCTGCTTCTTCTTTGTTTGGATCTTCAAGTATTTTTGGAAGTGATTCTTTCATTTTATCAAGCACCTTATCCGAATCTTCTTGCAGCTTCTATTTGATGCATTTTTTAAACGATTATTTTCTGAAACCTTTGCCTGCATTTTTTTTTTCTTTTCCATTGATTTCATCAAACATGTTTTTGTTGTATGAATATTGACATCCATGCTCTCAACCTGTGTTTTCAAATTTTCAAAATTTGACTTCAAAGAAAAATTGAAAACTTAATTCGAAAGGGATATATTGAAATTATTACAAATTTTCTAGAAATATAAAAATTTAATTGCAATAGAAAATTGAAATACATATAACTTTTTTACCTCAACCAATTCTCTTGCAGTCTCAACAACCGCAACCCTATCCTTATTAGAAGCCCATTGTTTGTAAAATGCTTGGGCTTCAACATTAACATTCTCCAATATACCAACAACAACATTTAACACATCATCATCATAAGTAAAATCAGATTTAACTATTCCTGATGTAGCCTATTTTAGTAGGCCATCAAGCTATTCAGGTTCATATTTGACCAAAGAATAAATAGATTTCCTTTTTTCATAATTTTATATTAGGCATTAATTTACCTAATAAGGACCTTTTCCTGATATTCCCATTCTTTAAACTCCTGCAAATATTTCAACACAAACTCCTTAATTTTTAACTCAGTACTTTTAGCCAATGAAATATTTTCATTAAAATTGACATCATCCTTAGTTTGAGGACCTTGAGGATGAGGGTTGTCTCCTTGAGCGGGTGGTACTGATGTCTTCTTAGTTGTAGGGGCTTCTTATTCTTGTGCTATATATTTAAGCACATCTATTGCCTTGAAGCCTACAATGTTGCCCTACAAAAAGAAATTCTCATTAAGTGGAATATCATCCAATCCCTGTCCAGAACATTCTGGTGCCTGTGAATTTGTAGAAAATGTAAATTGAGACCATCCATGCCCAGAACTTATTGCTGGAATGTGTGATCTCTATGGATGTGAAAACCCACGCCCAGAACTTTGTGTAGTGCCCTATGATCTTTATGAAAACAATCATTTTCCAACATTAACTTGTACTCGCATAGGCATTGTCGGAGGTTGTGGCGGTTCCTGTTGCTAATTTGGTGGAAGTGATGGTTGTGGTGAAACTGGTGAGTGTGATGCATGTGGAGGTGGTGGTGGTATATGCCCTCTAACTTGTGATGTTACTAGTTGAACATGAGAATCACTTGAAAATAGTCAAAAATATTTTGTTAGAATTTTTCTTAAAATAAAAAAGATCTTAATTTAAATTAACTACACATTGATTTACTTGAATATGATGAAATGCATTGCAATTATCTTGCATTGGGGGAGGGGTTGGCTACACTAGATTTGACTTGTATATTTTGTGCATACCTAGGTGTACGAGAAACCCCAAGAGTAGCTACTTTCTTGGAACATTTGTGTGACTCTACATAGGACCAGGTGTTGCTTTCAAGCTCGTGTCTTTAGAATCACCTGTTTGTTTTGGCCTATGACCCCTAGTGGCAGCAATCTATTTACTCTTTGTATTGTGTGCCTTCTCCTGCATATAGATGAAAAGAAAACTTAAAAAAAAGAATGTGGTAAAATATAAAATAGTATGTCAAGGACAATGATGTAGTTATTACCTTCAATTACTCTACTGACATGGTAATAGACTATAGTGTTGCATGCACTTCAGTTGGTACAGGAGTAGTAAAAAAATTATGAAAACACTCAAAGTATAAAGCTAAAAAAAAATTTATAGTGCCCACAATGGGCTGAGTCTTGTTGGTTTCCAATTGGACCGTGTGTAACTTGGACCTAATTCGATACAAAATATAAGTGCACCAATCGAACTTTTGATTTTTCTCAAAATAACAATATAATCAAGTTTCCAAAATGGAATTTCCATTCTTTCGATTAGAATAATTCTGGCCTAGAAAAATTCAATAATGGCCTTCAAAGTTTGATGGTTCACATCGTTTATTGATAAACCTCTTTTTGATTTGGCGGCAGAAGCTGCATAAAAAAATTAGATGTCAATTTACAAATTTGAAACATTGAAAATTAATAAAATATAATTAACAAGATTTTTACCTACCAAATCTTTCGATGAAATACCGTACTTGATTTCGAGTGTGCTTTGTCATCTAGAGAAAGTTGCGACCTCGTCGACACTTGAGTAAAACCAATGAATGGAAGATTTGTCAATCTGTGAATATCTCCAGGGGTGATGTTGATTACCAGATTTCTATTTCATACTTTAAGGTTCACTATAGCCGTGTTGTGGTCATAACCATATATAATATGTTGTAGGAGAACTTTATCTGTTCTAAATTGTGGCATGGAAATGAGGTTTGATAAACCTGTGTTATTGATCCACTGAAAGTTCATCCTTGGAGTTGTTATCAGATCTGAAATCAAAGTGCATGAAAAATTCTTAAATTTTTGTACGATTGTGGAAGAGGTATCCATCACAAGAAGTTAGAAGTTGAAGAAAAAGGATTGGGAATAAAACATAAAGGTTGATCAAAAAGGTTAGCTCTGGTTGTAGTAGATGTAGAAAGGAATGAGAAAAAGTGATAGTTGATGCTCTTTTATAGATTGAGAAATAGGGTTGACACGTGGCAACATCATATTGGACATGCGGTGTTGTTGATTGGACGTGTAACACATGGTAGACAAACCTTTTTGCATCTGATACAATGTAGTACCATATTCTATTCTTCATTCAATAGATACCCAGATCATATTGTGCACTCGATTTGAGATCGGGTCAAATTATGCACCTAGTTGGTGATCAAATCTGAGTATGTATCCGATCTAAAATTGAAGCAAATTATACATCCGATCGAAGATCAGATCATAATATGTATCCAATCGATAGCCGAATCATTTTATGCTATCGATCAGCATCTAGATTATTGTATGCATCAGGTAGGTGGCTAGACCAGACTATGCATCCAGTCGTGACTGGATAGTATGATGCATTCGGTCCGTAACTAGATGCATAATATGTTCTAGTTTGATATTGGATGTATAATATGATTTGATTATAGATAGGATGCATAATATGATTTGGTTACATACCGTATTATATTATGCATCCGATTATAGACCGAATTATCAGATCATATTATGCATCTGGTCTGTAACCAGACGTATAATATGATTCAATCCATAAACAGATCATATTATGCATTCGATACAAGCTCGGATTAAGATTTGGAAAGTGTCTTATGTCACCAAACTCCTTTCTCACCTGGTCCAATCAAAAATTTAAAAATTGCCATTTTTTACCATTTGTTTTTGAAAATTTGAGGTAATTCACCATGCCATCATACATGCATTTTGCCAAGATTTGCCAGGTTTTCACAATAGATTAGCCATTTTTTTACAAGTACCTTTCGAGTCCTACCTCTTATGCATAACCCTACACCAGGATGAATATCAACACCACAATTTGCTAATATATCTACTACCCAATTTCCTTCTCTATAAATATGCTTACACTTCAAAGAGCTTACCTCTAGTTATAGATGATGAACATCAACAATAATATTATTTTATATACAGTCTCCACATCCATTTTTTAATAGCATTCATGATAATTTGTAAGTCCCTCTCAATTAAAATATGTTTCCATCCTTTTTCTACTGCAATTTTAATCCTTGTAATAAGTTCCCTTGCCTTTGCATAGTTGTTAGTTGAAGCTCCATATGATTATGAATTAGTGAGGATATTTTTTCCTTCACTATTTATAAAAACACCACCTCCACTAGTGTTTCCTAGATTTCTTTTATAAGCACCATCAAAATTAATATTGATAAACCTAATTTATAGATATTTCCATTTTGTCATAGATCAAAGTAGATCATTTGTTTTAATTTCATTTTTGTAGATGACTCTTCCATGTATGTTCAAATATTGTAGTCAAGTTATTAGCACCCCTTTTTCTGTAATTGTTTTTTTTCTAAGTTGATTGTATTTACAAAAAGAGTTTTGTAAGGGACCCAACACCTTCTTACATAACAACCTTAGTGGCTATGCAACAACGAAAAAAGATATAGAAACCCAAAATTCCCTTATTACCAAAGGAGGGATCCCACCCCCACTTTATACTCATACACCTTGACTTGCAAGGGAAACCACCCGCACTAGTGTCTCCAAGCCGAACTGGACCATCGACCGCACACTGAGACTTCCTAACAAAAAATTTATTAGTCCACAAAAACATAGAGCTAAATGTGCTCCAAAAAACCACCCCAACCAACCGAGGTCCTTGTCTATCAATTTTTGCCTTCATGCTTCCTATAGACCATGGCCTTCCCCAAAATATGGAAAGCTTCCTGCATCTGCTTCACTACTATGTTGATGATAGATTGAAGAACACAAGCTTATACCGAGAGGGGGGGTGAATAGTATAAGACCTCTTTTTACTTTTTCCTTTATACTTCAAAACAGTAAAGCAATATACCCAAAGCAATATCAAAACAATGCACAAAATCATCCACAAAGTGACACCAATTTTAACATGGTTCACCCAGAATGCCTGGGCTACGTCCACAAAACTTTTCTCTAAAAGTTATCTCAAAGTTCTTTGGGAAACCTTCCCAATTACAATGTTTATGAGCCTCGGCCCAAAGGAGACACCTTCCCCCAATCTGAATTTATGAGCCTCTGCTCAAAGGAGATATCTTCCCCCAATCAAAATTTATGAGCCTTTGCTCAAAGGAGATACCTTCCCCCAATCAGAATTTATGAGCCTTTTCTCAAAGGAGATACCTTCCCATCTGCTTTGGAAATGATCCCTCAGAAGATCAACTGCCTCTACCTCTTGCCAGCACATGGAACTCCTTTCCACCAAAGACCTCCTGTCCTCAATGCTTAGTCTAAGAGACCTCTACCTTCTATGATCACCTCCACAGCAGCTCAGCTACCTGTACCAAACACAATCAGTCGTTCTAGTACAAGTCTTCCTCTGTCTGTCAGATCTATCCAACTCTATGAACAAATCAATCCTCTGCACACAAGCCTTCTCAAAGACTTGCCAAATCTGTCCTCAAGTTCTTCTCAAAGAACCAATGCACCTCTGTCCTCAAGTTCTCTGATAGAACTCTATAAAACTTAGCTCACAAGTCCTCTACTAGGACCTGTCCAAATCTGCTCACAAGTCCCCACCAAAACTTGTCTAAAACCTACTCACAAGTCCCCACTGGAACCTGTCTAAAACTTGTCCAAAACCTCAGCAAACTCACCAAGAAAAACTTGCTTAGCATGAACTCACAAAGAGAATTGTTAGAGACCCAATGTGATTCATAAAACTCATAGAAGCATAAAGAGAATTGTTAGAGACTCAATATGTTCTATACTTAACTCCCAATCTCAATTTCAAATCTCATAGAAACATAAAGAGAATTGTTAGAGACCCAATATGTTCTATACTTAACTCCCAATATCAATCTCAACTCAATCTCAACTCAAACTCAATCTCAAAAGAATAAGATAGATGTAGTATGCTTTTCTCAAGAATATGAAACACAACCCAACAATTGCCAACTATGCAATATCTCATATAACAATGATGCTTATTTTCTTTTCACCAACAACTAGGGTTTCATCATCTCAATGTAAGTAGCAAGACTTATTAACATAAACCCTAGTGTAAAAATGCTTCTTCTTACTCAACCAGAATTATGCATTCACCCAAACATTCAACAATAACTTTAATGCATAAACAATCTTCAATATCTAGAAAATAAGATTTACAACAACAATACCTAGTAGACAACCTTTTCACTCCAAACTCAATTTCAAAAAATATACCATAAACAACATACATGGAAGAAGTTGCCCATACCTTTACTTTGATGAAGAAGGAGAACTCAAAATATTTCACAACACTAACTCTCAATTTGCCACCAATTAGAGTTAGCAACTATACAATAATACACAATAATAAAGATCCAAATATAACACCTTATTTCTCCAACTTAGTAAAAACCACCAAAGTACAATAACATACAAAGTAAAACCTCTTTACACCTTATTACTCCACATAAACATTAAACAACAATAAACCAATGTCAAAACAAAAATGATACCTTAACCTTATACCTCCCGCGCATTTACAGCCACCATTCTTTGCACATCGTGACCAAAAGTTAATTCCCAACGAAGAGAATCGAACTCGGCACCTCTGCCATCTAGCGCTTTTGCTTAAATGCCACCGCCGTTGGGTCACAAGTGCCCAACAAAATAAAATGCCACTGCCCTCTCTTTTATCTTCCTTTGACACCAAGAACCTAGAAAACGTAAACGTCTTCCACAAACCGCATGCAAACAAACCACTGCCATCAAGCCAAAAGGTAAGGATGTAGCCCAAGCTCAAAAACTGAGTTTGCCAAGAACAGTATCCAAGACGCAGAACATGCACGATCTCAAAGACGTCAATCAAAGATCGAAAACATAGAGCAAGCTCAAACGAAGACACCAAGTGCTTTTCGAAGGATATAGAGCAATGCAAGTCACAGACACCAAGCGCAAATCGAACGAAATGGTGCAAATGCAAATCGTAGATGCCAAGCGCAAATCGAACGAAACAGTGCAAATGCAAATTGTAGATGCCAAGCACAAAACAAAAAATACAGAGAACCACAAATCACAGATATCAATGTCAAATCGGAGGTACTCACTTTTGAGAAACATCCCCACTCAAATAGCCATTTTTCCTTCACTGTTTGATGTCGGCGCTCCTCCTCGCTTAAGGGTTGAAAGACCCCTTAATAATAATTAAAATAATAATAATTATTATTTTATTAATAATAAATTAAACTTGGACCTTTGACAAAGGTTTGAGTTAATTTAATTATTAATAATACACATGGACCTTTGCATTAAGTTAAGCTTGGTTTTAATAAAAACCCTTAATGAGTCCAAATGGTTTTAAGAAAAACCTTTAGCCTTGTCACCATGGTTTTAATAAAAACCCTTTAACATAATGAAGCTTCTCAAGATATTCTTGACATCACACTCTTTTGAAATCAACACAAAAATGCCTTTTGACATCAATGACAACTTATACATTTGAGCAAAGGCAATGTACCCAAAGTACCCAAAATTGCCAGCATAGATACCACTAACTACAACACCAATTGGGATTTGGAGTCTTCCTTGTTGCTTTTGGAATCTAATGCTGTCTGGGTTGAGGAGGAGGAAGCCTCCATCTTGGGCTTCTTCAGCCTGGCAGAGGATCTACCACCAAGGGGAGTTTGAGCTGAAGCCCCCCTCATCTTCTGATCACTACACTTGGAAATATTGGTTGAAGTTGGCTTGGGATTCCCACCAGCCTGGTTGGGCTCACCAGAGAACTTGTGGTGGAGGGAAGGAGGATTGTCAATAGAAGGATGGGCAGCCATAGGTTGGATGTTCTACACCGAAGGCTGGTGGGCTAAAGCATGCTTATACAGAATTACGAGGAGCCCTTGGTGCTTGGGATGCCCACCCAATTTTTGATACTTCTCTAGGGTAAGATTGAGGGAGTACATGAGGTATTATGGGATGCAAACAGGTCTCCCATCGTGGAGGTGATTGAAAAAGGCCAAATGAAAGCTGCATAGGGGTTTAGAAGGGTCATCACAGGTAATGTACTGCATGACAGGGACTATGGCATGGTTCCACGGGGCTGGGAGGGCAGTCGCATGCAACGAGGTTTTGTCCCATCCCAAGATTTTCTCCTTGTTGGGGAATTGATCAAGTTCCTCTTCCCAGTTATGCTTATCACACCTAATAAGGCATCCCAATAGGGGAATACCAGATACAGACACTAGCATGTCAACAATATCCAAAAAATGCAGCCCTTGGACAATGACCTCACCTTGGTTCCATGAAGCCATGAAGTTTTTGGTGATAGGGTCTTTGGCTCTAGTGAACTTCTCCAAGAAAGGGATATTTTTTTTGGCATCCATGAAGGTTTTTACATTGGTATGCAATTGCAGTAGGGCTGGATTGACATAAGTCATGTTGGATGCTATAATTAAGATGTAGGAAACCTTGGAAGGGAAATTATACAACTGGGTAGATGACAAAACAAGCAAGTCAAGGGCAATAGAAATGACTAGCATATGGACCCAGGACTTGGGCTTAAGAAGGGAATTGCGTGTGAAGAGGAATCTAGATGGATCAACCTTGGAGTGGTTGAAAAAATGGCTCGATACCAGCTATATGGGCTTGTGCGAAGGGTGGCCAAAGGCCCAATTGGAAATGATGGAAGCGAGCGGTTTGCCAATGTTGTGCTTATTTTTGGTCACTACGAGGCACTCTCGATTCTTCAAAATACTTCTCAAAATTATATGAAGGAAACCTGGAAGATGAGAGGGAGGGGTGTGAAGCGTCTGAGATGGACACTGAGGTAAGTGCCACATGCTAGGGGTCATAGCTAGCCAAACCACCTTGGCCCAACAAGTTTCCATGTCATGTGGATAGATTTTGAAAATGATGATGTGGATCCCCACTTCGTGATTGGTGCACATATCAAGATCATTATTCTAAGAAAGCCACTATGGCTTGTTGCTACTTGGATACTAGGCCAAATATCTTGATTTGCAATTCATATGCCTATGGTTTCTGTCTAACATGATCCACCATGAAGAGAAAAAATTATGAAGGAGAGCTTATGGAATCCCTAGACCCTTGGTGAACATTCCTAGGGTGATCTAACAAAATATGAGGCCCTCGAAGTTTGATAGGTTGACTTGGATGCATTAAAAATTACTTGGAGATAATCCTCCCTCCATACCCTAAGACCGCTGCCCGAAGTAGCCAGATTGACCACAAGGTCTGTGACTTGATTGGCCTCCCTGAAGATGTGGTGAATGGTTGTTCTCAGGAAACTATGAAGAATCCTCCTGGATTATAGGATGGAATTATGGATCTTACAAAATGGAGTCTTCTCATTGGACATGTATTTTATGATAATCTGAGAGTCTCCTTTGATGATCACTTCCCTGAGATCCTATTTTAGTAGCAACAACCCCTTCTCAAGATCCAAGGCTTCTACATAATTATTTGTTTGATGCCCTAGGAACTTTGCATAGGCTAGGATGATGATGCCTAGGTGGTCTCTAATGACCCCTCCTACCCCTGCCTTGCCAAGATTTCCTTTAGAAGCCCCATAAAAATTCAACTTGATCCAGCCTTCAAGAGGTGGACTCCATATGGCTTTGACTCTGGGATTCACATTAGGCAACATCACAAAATTCTTTAGTAAGGCTCCAAGGGATCAAAGGATGGAAAAGTTAGTGGCTAACGGGGGAGGCCTAGGGTAGGAGATAAGATGAGATTTCTCACTAGTGAAGGCTAAGGCCTTGGATACCACCGATAGGGGATCCCTGGGCTGCCCCAAAAAGGCCCTCCTGTTCCTCTCTAACCATATCTGCCACACAAGGTGGGGGAGACAAAGGAACCATAGGGATCTAAGCTTGGGACTGAAGAAAGGATTAGGCCACTGAGAAAAGAGGTTGAAAATGGTTTGGGGTGGGGCCCACTGAATGTGGACACTGTTGAGGATATGACCAAAAAATTCAGAGGAGAATCTGCAGGAACATAAAATATGATCAGTGCTTTCCCAGTTGGATAGGCATAGATAGCAACGATTGGGGATCATGAATCCTCTCTTGGAAAGGTTTTTGATCATGAGGATATTATTTTGGATGGCTTTCCAAACAAAGAAACTAATATTGGGAATAAGCTTAGGGTGCCAAACCAGGTTAAAGGGGATACTCAGCACTGGGGATGGACCGAGGATAGAGTATGCCAACTTGACTGTGAAGGTTCCGCTATCGGTATCCTTCTATATAGGCCTCTCCTTGGATTCTTATGAGGGGATGGTGGTATCTTTAAGAAGGTTGGATAGGGTGGTTAATTGCTCAGGAAAAGCCTCCACTTCAATGGTCCTCCATCTCGGCCACTCTACTTCATGGCTTATAAAGCCCCCCACTTTGCTTCCCAGGGAGTTTGTGGTGTATGGCTCCAGGCCCGCCAACTCTCTATTTTGCCTCAATGGATTCTCTTGGATCCACCAGTCTTGCTAGAAGTCAATAGTGTTCCCATTCCCTAGGATCCATCCAGTCCCTTTCTGGATGAGGTTTCTGGTCTGGATGATGGCTTTCCAGAATGTCAAACCATTCTGGGGTCCTTGGTTGTCCAAGAAGCTATGACTTTGCAAATACTTCACCTTGACGATCTCGATCCAATCAGAGCTGCAGTTGGAAAAAATCTTCCATGCATGCTTGGCCAGGAGGGCCAAATTCATGAGATCCACTTTTTTGAGCCCAATACCACCATTGGCTTTACTATGGCACACCTTGTCCCAAGCCACCATGGGATCCTCTTTTTGTCTTTGCTTCCCAACCATAGGAATCATTTTTGGATCTATTCAATCTTGGAGCTGACCATCGTTGGGATCCTGAAGACAGACATAAAGTATACAAGTATACTTTGAAGGTACATCGAATTCAGGGTGGCTTTTGCTGCCTAGGAGAGAATATGGCCTTTCTAGGAGGCTAATTTTTTGTTGATTCTATCTATGACATTGTTCCACATTGGGGTAGTGGTTCTTCCAAAAAATAGAGGGAGCCCCAGGTAAGTTGTGGGTAGCAACTCAGAGGGGTAACCTAGGATCCTAGTGATCTTGACCTGGTGGGATAGGGGAGTAAAGAGGAAATAGATTTTTCTTTTGATGAAATTGATCTTCTACCCGATTGCTTCTTCATAGAGGTGCAAGATGTGCTTGATGGTTCTTGCTTGAGGAACTGAGGCTGAGGTCGCAAGGATGGTGTCATCAACAAACTATTGGTGGGTGATAGGAGGGAGCCTAGAAGTAGTCTTGATCCCCGAAATGAGCCCTCTTTTGGTAGCATATTTGATGGATCTTCCCAATGCTTCGGCCAGAATAATGAACAAGATGGGGGATAGGGGGTCTCCTTGCCAAAGTCCTCTAGAGCTAGGGAAAAAACCTACGGGGGAGCCATTGACTAGGATGGAGAACCAAGCTGAAGAAATACACTTGTGAACCAGCTCAACCCAGGTTGGATGGAAACCAAACTTGAGGAGGATGTCTGAAAGGAACTCCCAGTGGACTCTATCAAAGGCTTTGTTCATGTCCAACTTGAGGAGGAGAGTAGGCTTCTTGGCTAGGGTGGTGGAGTGAATGGCTTCGTGGATAGTAATAACCCCATCCGTGATGATCCTCCCCTTGACTAAAATCCCTTGGCATGGGTCAATGATGAGGGGAAGGATTTATTTGAGCCTATTAGCCATGGCTTTGGTCAGTATTTTGTAGAGGACATTGCAGAGGCTAATGGGATGGTAGTCGAACAATGACTTACAGGCCAGGGTTTTGGGCACTAGAGCTATGAAAGTTGAGTTAATACCCTGAGGGATTGATTTGGATCTCTGGAGGTCCCTAACTGCTGCACACACTTCATTTCCAATAAGGTCCTAGAAATCTTGGTAGAATCGGGGAGGGAACCCATCTGATCTAGGGGCCTTATCCGATTGCATGGAGAATAGGGTTGCTTTGATTTCTTCAGCTGAGAGAGGGCTTATAAGAATTTCATTGGTGGCATCAGAAATGGAGTGGGGAATGTTGTCTAGGAGGGCTCCTACAGCCTAGGGGGCCTCTAGGGAGGAATTTCCTAAGAGGGATTGGAAGAAATTGATAACTTCATCTCTAATGCCTAAAATTTCATTGATGACCCTACCATCAAAAGTAGTGAGCTCCAAAATTTTGTTGGAGCTTCTATTTCTTAGAGTGGAAGTATGGAAATACTTGGTATTTGAATCCCCATATTTGAGCCATAGGGCTTGAGATTTTTGTCTCCAGTAAGTTTCCTCCCTAGCTAGGATATTGTGGTATTCAGTTAGGAGTTGCCTTTTCTCCATCCTAGTGTTACTATCTTGCTGCCCTTCCTAAAGTTGATGCTCGATAACATCCAACTTTCCTTTGATGGCCCTTTTCCTCTCAAAAATGTTGCCAAAAATCTCTTTGTTCTAGGTTCTGAGCTGTCCTTTTAGGAATCTGAGATTTTGATACAATTGCCCCGATGGGGATCCCTGGAATGGCTACTGCCACCACTGGGACACCTGATTCTTGAAGTTCGGGTGATGAAACCACATTGACTCAAATTGAAAAGGGCTCTTGTAAGAGGAAGCCATGGTTTCCTCGAATAGTAGTGGGTTATGATCCGAGCCAATTCTGGGAAGGGGATGGAGGGTAGCATCTCCAAAAATGGGAATGGCTTCATGGGATAGGAGGACTCTGTCCAACTTAACTTGGATGAGGTTGGCACCATATCTTCTATTGCTCCAAGTGTACTTAGTTTCTTTTAACTAAACATCCATCAACTTGTTCGCATCGATGAATACATCGAAGTCTTCCATGATTTTCATATCTATCCCATTGCCTCCCCGTTTGTCAGAAGAAAACAATGGGTAATTGAAATCCCCTACCAGGATCTAGGGGATTGTTTCAAAAGAAGTCCTCATGCGACTAATGGAAGCTCCACAATGCAGCCCTCTCCAAGGGGTTGTTGGGGGCGTAGATGCTAGATAGGATCCACATCTTGGTGCTACTCTTGTAGTGGATTAACAAGTTGATGATCCTATTGGAAGAAGAGATGAGCCTTCCTTCCACTTGGGTTGGATCCCACAAACATAGAAGCCCATCGGTAGTACCTAGGGTGGGGATGAAAAAAAATTCACTTTTGGGCCAGATAGCTTTGGCAACTATCGAGGAGGATATTTCATTCATATTGGTTTCTTGGAGGATGAAGATGGTGGGGCAATGCTCTTTTCTGAGGTCAGCTGCAATCTGTCTCTTGGGGGCAGCATTTAGCCCTCTCACATTCTAGGTGAGGAGCTTCATCTTGAACCTTTGGGGGTTTTTTCCCTCCCTTTCCATGCTGGATGGGAGGTTTTGGGTTCTTCGGGTCTTCTCTCAGAAGGTTGATATGGTCAACCAGCAGAGTAGCTTGAGACCCATTAGCTATGTCATCTGCTACTTCTTTCCTCCTTTGGTCTACTAGGGATGGTCTACCCCTTTTCTTCTCACTACCAAAATCAATGATGGAAGTTCTACTTTGGGTCTGCTTTGGGTTGAAGCTTTCAGATCGATCCTGGGACGGGACTAGGCTACCCTCATCCTCATTGTTGGTATGGATGGATGCTAGATCGAGGTCCTGTAGGGGGAGGGAAGCCTCAAAGCAGGACGAAGACCCCCAGTGGATGACTAGCCAAGCCTGGGGGGAACAGGGGGGTTCACCATCAGGGAGGAAACAACACAGTTCTCATAGGACAACTCAGTGTGGGGTTCTAAATAACATACCTGGTTCACACCTACTAGTAGAGATGTGATAGCACTACTAGATCTTTTGATTGTCTGAGGTAGGTACTTAATTTAGGCCCTCCCCTGCATGGGATGGACTATCAGGTTAGCCTAGATAGGTTGTGCTATGGGACCTTCCTGACCTACATGCACTATAGGGATTTCTTGGGTGGGTTGGTTTGAGGGACCTTCTTGGCTTGCTTGTTTCTTATGGATGGGAGGGTTCCTGGGAACATAGTTCCATCGGCCTGGGAACCAGTTTCAGGGTTTGATTTGCTCTTCGGGATCAATGGCGTTGGCGGCCTCATATTTCTCCACCTAGTTAGGGCATTGATTTGGGAGGTGGCCTTGCATGCTACAACACCCATAGAAAGCCAACTTGTTCTCATATTTGAGGGTCTGGTGCCACCTGTAGGATCCCAAAACCAGGTTAACAAAGGAGGGAATCTCCCTCTCCAGGTTGGTATTGACACATATGCGAGCATGGACCATTTTGGATCTTGCTTTGGTAGCTGAGTCGACCACCACAAACTCCCCTACTGCCCTAGCAATGACCTTCAGGACGTCTTCTTACCACAAGTGGAAAGGCAAGTCCGGGATGTGGACCCACACAGGAGCATAGTTGATGTTCTGAGTCTTGGGGTTGAAATATGGAGTCCATCATCTAAGGAATAGGCTCCTCCTCCCCAGGAACTAGGGACCCCCGGTTAAGATCCGGCTTGTGTCATCATGGTTGCAGAGCTTGATGATGAAGAAACCCCGGGAGATGGCAATTATCTCCATGTTTCTTGAGGTTTTCCATTTAGAAAAGGCCCATCACCTTATGGTTTCCATGTCCATTCATCCTCCCACAAATTTTCTTATTAGGGCAAAAGAGGCCTTGGATACGTAGGAGGAAAATACCTCTGTAGGGATCTCAATGTCTGACCCGACTTGGGCCAGGTGGGTTCCTTTCGAGGTTGGGAAAATTCCCTTGATAACCTGGGCATAGGACGCCATTCCAGGACGTGAGGGTCCCTCCATAGCATTTTTGTCAGGGGGTACTTTGTCCTGGGGCCTTTAGGGTGGGACCCTTGAATCCTGTCCCCTACACTATTCTTACTTGGTCCTGTTGGGCCCTCCGATGATCCTCCCGGGTGGATCCTACCATCGCCTTCGACTGTTGCTACTCCTGCTCTTGCCATCATTCCTCATGAGTCTGAATGTTAGTCTCATTCATTTTTTTGCAATTGTTACTTGATGATCATCATATTTGTAGACATTCTACAAGAGAGGCAATAATATGGTTCCAAACTTGGGCATGATTTTGAGATTTATTTTTAAAAATTTTGTTATTCCTTTCAAGCCATAAATTTCAACAAATAATGGCAGGGCCAATCCTCCAAATAATACATATTGCTTTAGCTTTGAAATAATTAGTCCAAATATTTTATCAACTCTTCCAATGTTGATGGAGCTACCTAATATAATTTCATATTTAAAAAAAATAATCCTAAATGGTGTGAGCAAATTGACAATGAAGAAGTAAATGGTTTGATGTTTATAAATCCTTCTCACATAAGGCACATCTGAAGGATCCATAATATACTCGTCTTTTTAGACTCTCTCCTATAAGAATATAATTTTGAATTGCTAACCAAAGAAATGTTGAGGCCTCAGGGAGAGCCTCTAATGACCAGTCATTATTCCATGGAAAATATTTGGGAGAATGAAATTTTGAGTGTTGTAAATCCTCATATCCCAAATTGACCGAGTATCCACCATCCTTTGATAAATTCCAAACCAGCTCATCGTTTCA
This sequence comes from Wollemia nobilis, assembly GCA_028583015.1. NCBI lineage: Eukaryota > Viridiplantae > Streptophyta > Pinopsida > Araucariales > Araucariaceae > Wollemia > Wollemia nobilis. The sequence continues at coordinate 4,501,368 of JAQPPZ010003645.1, read as the reverse complement.
TGTAAAAATTGATAAATAATACTCTTGAAGCATATTTTGAAGTTCATCAATTTGTTTTATTTCCTCTCCTTCAATCAGGTTACTAAAAGAAATCTATGATCCAAAGTTTCATAATTTTATAGTCTTTGACCTTTAGATATTTACATGCTAGGCATGCTTGAGCCAATGGGTATCATTTTGAGTCATAGATAAGAGGATAAGGTTTCAAGCAATCATCAGATCAACCTCATTGAATGACCATATAATATGTTTTTTTATCAATTGCAAACTCTCTGATATAAATTTACATGTTGACAATTCTTTGGGGAGAGTTATTTTCCTAAATAATTTTATTGCATCATAAATACCTATATAATTTGAAGTAATATTTTTGCCGATTTCTTTCCTTGATATTTGAATAATCTCCACCCAAGCTTTGCTCCTAATGCTGAGTTCATAAGTCTACAATTTTGAAAGCCTGCACCTCCAATATTATTTCGTTTGTAAACCCTATCCAACTTATAAAGGGGAAACCTAAATTTGGACATTTTGAGTCCCTAAGTTAAAATTATCATTGATGTCACCAGATAAGGTCATCAGTAATTTTAGCAGGAAATAAAGGCGACAAAGATGATTATTTGATATCCAGCAAGAAGGTAAAAAATCGAGGGAAACAATGCAAAAGACAAAAGTTAAAAAAGAGTTATAATATTTATTTTATAAATCATTTAAATTCAACATGAATTTATATTTTATAAATAAATAAATATTAAAGGTACTTTATCGAAGGATTAATATTATAATGGTGGTCATTATAATATTAAAATTGCCATGGTGAAAACCCAAATAAAATAATTATAATTCTTATTATAATATTTTATAATTCAAGGGCTTTTATAAAATCCAAAACTAATTTTTATTAAAACCCAAGGTTGGGTTTACTAAGGCTTTTGAAGCCTTAAAGTGCCGACGTAATTCATTTCAATAAAAGCGTCGACGTCTAGACAAAGGAGGAAGGGCAATATAAATACATGCAAGCCTAGTGCTTCCATTCATTATGCTATTTTGATTCCCCCTCTAATTTTTGTTTCCTCTTCTTATTTCAAGCCAGACCATTCATAGGCTCTATTCCCTTTCACCCCATTCTTGGAGATGCAGGCACTACGTAATACCAAGGTGATTCCTGAGTAGCCGGTTGCAGAAAATATTAATCAAGCTCATATCAGTTCATCGCAATGGCTAAAGAGCAGTAGGATAAAGGAGGTAATTGCTCCAGCTAATCCACTCAAGAAATTCACCTTTGATATAGTTGCTATGGAGTCTCACACTACCAAAATGATTCCCCTGGTCCAAAAACCACAAGGATAAATGATGCCAAGTGATTACACTTATGAAATCATTATAGAGGACTTGAAAAAAATTGATCCTACTAAGAAAATGGGGAATATCCAAGTTGATATGAGCTTAGTTTATTTACACGACAAGCACTACAAGCAGAGATTCTATGATGCCAAGGAAAATATTGCCAAAATTGATGAAGCTTTGGTAGAAAGTAGAGCATAGTAGGAGAGGATGACAAAGGAAATAGAACAATGACATCAGTAGGCAGTGGATCATTATAAAGAGAAGGATGTAATGGAGCAGTAGGTGCAGGTATTAAAGATACAAATTGATTCCATACAGAACCAATTGGTAGAGAAGGCTACAAAAGTTGTAGGCTTTGCTCAAAATATGATAAAGGAGACCTACCTTCGGTTTACTCAAAGTTGTGAGAAGATGGCAGTGAAAGCAGCCCTGGTTTTGTAGTATCTCTATCAGGCACAAATTCAGATTCAATTGAGTGAGTAGGTGATAAAAGATGTGGAAAATTTCCTGTAGCCTCATTTGGAGTTGGTAGTAAAGGTCCAAGCTCTTGCTCAATCTAATATGCACATTGATCCCATGAGTGACATGAATCATGCCTGGTGTAGTGCCAAGATTATGCTATGCAATTATTTTCACAGGTTGGACCTGGTGAGAGAAGGTAGAAAGTTACTCAATGTAATTGAATGGGAGCATTCTATTTCAATGGTTCATTTTGATGCTCTCACTGACATGGGATTCCTAGGTTTTACAAAAAAATGGGGTGAGCTACTACCGAAGGAAGTTAGACCAAGCCTGGAAGAATTTTATGTAAGACACAGCAAAAATTGATAGATGGGTGGAGCCAATTACAGAAGAACAAGTGTTGCCACTCGTGAAAAGGTTCACTCGCATGGAGTCATCATTGTTTGAGTTAGCTCAGAGATCTAAGCACATTGGCTTGGAGAAAATTCAGAATCTATAGTATATCTATGAATCACTTAGTGTTCCTTGCTTATTTACCATAGATGCTTGGGCTAAAGCAGTTATAGTATATGAAGTCACCTATGAGAGTTTGAATGAATAGGAAGAGCATGCCACAACAAAATATGCTATAGTAGAGTAGGTAGCGGCTAAGTAGGTGCATGGTATGACTTTTAAACCGGCATGCTGACTGATGTAACCGAGAATAAGGACCACTAAAATCCCAATGGATAAAGGCCTAGGATCACTTGCATCTACATGAGTTGGATACCCAGCGAGCCACCAAAAATATTGGCAATTTTTGACACCATGCCACATTAAAATTTTGATCAATTTTTGTTGAATAATTATGATTGTAAAAGCGGTAAATACAGTGAATCAATGTTGTATTTTTTTGCATAATGTGTTGCAGTTCATTTTTGTGTGTTAATATTCTTTCTATTTTTTATGGATCTCATGCTTGAAAATAATGGATGTTATAAGGAAAAATAATTGTGAAAAATGGTGTGTAAAATTAGTTTAAATCACCCAAAGACATCAATGAAACTTGCACCTAAGACATAACAACCTTTTTGCCACAAGTGAAGGGCGAAAACCCTTATTGCCCTTCCTTGGGGTGAAGACGTCTTTGTTTTTTGAAAGCATGGATGCCAATCAAAAAAAGAGAAAAAATGCATTCACCCCAAAAGTGGGGTAAAAAACCCATTCACCCTACTTTGAGGAAAACATAAATTTAAAAAAGGAGGAAAAGATGTCAAGTTCGGCAAATATGACTTTTGACCCAAGTGAGGGGTGAAAGTCCCTTTGACGCCTCCTTGGGGTGAAAACACATTTAAGGGAAAGGTTCATGGTGGGCCCGAAGTTGAGGTATGATGAAAACGAAATGGAGTATGTTCACCCCAAATATGGATTGAAAGCATCGTTCACCCCGCCTTGGGGTGAACATCAACAAAAATAAGCGATGAGTTACCAAGTTAGCATGTGGGAAAGTCAACCAGAGTTTCACCCCAAGTTAGGGGTAAAACTCCCTTTCACCCCTCCCTGGGGTGAAATCCCAACAAAAATGAATTCAAAGTTGTTGTGTCATGGGTCCCACTAAGGTGTTGTCCACAAATATGGAATGAAAATATTTTTATCCTCATTTCGGGTGAACATCAAGAAAGGGTTACAAGACACCGAGTTATAACATTGAAAAGTTAAGGCATTTTCAACCCAAGAGAGAGGCAAAACTACCTTTCACCCCTCCTTGAGGTGAAAGTGTATGGAGAAGAGAAACATTGTGGGTCCCACATTGGCATGTTTTGGAAGGAGTTTTAAGTTATAGTAAGCAGTGCTTTCACCCCGAGGGAGATGTGAAAGTCCCATTCACCCCTACCTGGGGTGAAATGATATGAAGATGGTTCAAAGTTTTAAAAATGAAAAAAAAGGCCTATAATAAGGTGTTTCAGCCAGATTTTCTCAAAGGTGATTGTTGTCACAATTATGAGGCGAACGCGACGCAAAGAGTTTTAAAATGAATCAAGTTGTGGGTTGTGCATTGGGCGAAATAATGTAAGAATGTAAAGGTGTGATTTAATGGTGAATAAAATAATATTTTACTTCTCCCTTGGGTAAAATTATATGGAATGGTGCAAACCATGACTTAGAGATGCAAGTTGAGTGAAACTATAAAGGTTGTTGTTTTGTGGGTGCTCTCTCCATCTGGAAGCATGAATAAGAAAGAAGTGGAGAAATTTAAATAGAGCACTTTTGCCCATCTTCACCTACTGCACTATTTTGGGTAAAATTTATTTCAAGTATCAAACAAGACTCATCAAGAGCACCCGTATTAGAAAAATTATGAGAATTTAATGATTGAGGTGAAGAGTGACTACATTTGTTGATTTCATGCTAAAAGGGCACATGATTAAATATCACAGGATGATTTTCATGAGTTCCAAGACATTCCCTATTTAATTCACCTCTTTTCAAGATAAGACTCAGGTTTGGTGGACTTTATGGACAAGGATGAATTTCCAAGACACAATGGAGGTACCAATTCAATGACCATCTTTGCAGTTTTCTATGCACCAACCCAAAATTGCTGATTTCCAAGGAATTTTCCTTAAAATTTGGATCACCGCTACAGAAAGAATATTTTTGAGGATTTCTAAGGAGAACTTTCCTCTTTCTAGTTCCTAATCTAGGAACATTTTGTTTTTTGTGTATTAAATGAATAGAGGTGAAAACCTCTATAAATACTAGACATTTTCAATGTAATCAAGAGGATAAACACTCTGTAGAAAAAATCTTTGAGTTTTCTATGTAAATATAAGGGATATGGCTTCTGATTCTACAAATGATTTTTGTGTGATATTTCTTTCTACTTTAATCATTTCTATTTTATATTCATGTCTATTATCTTCTAAGTTTAAATTTTGAATCTAGATTTAAACACTGATGGTGAGGGTGTGAGTACTGGAATGCAACTTTGGAAGTTGTCTCCACAAAATCGTAAGTGGATTCTTTTCCTTATTTCTATTCTATGCTGCTATAGCACTTAATTTTTAATTCCTACAACTAGTCTGTCCCCAATCCTACTTCTCGCCTATGGCTATATTTCCCATTTATTTCTATTATTTTTATTTCTTTATCGTAACTCTAAACTTAAAACCGGTGTAGGATTAGTAAGGGATCCAAAACTCTTTGGAGATTGGTCCGAAGGACATTTTTTTACTCTGACCTTTCAATGTTGGCCGTGTCTAGGGTGCACAAATGCATGTTTTATATTTTAGGCAGATATTTGACCAATAGTACTAAATTTACAATTGATTAGGATACAGGAGGATTGCATGATAAGAACAAGATATAAAAAAATAGATTGAATAAGCAAAAGAAAAAATATCAGGAAACTTTAAAAGGAAGAAAAAATATAATAGGGCAAGCATAGGATCCAAGATAACTTAAAGAATGAAGATCAAGATGAAGACTATGATTGAAGACTAAAGTCTTCGATAACCAAATAAAGTAATATAATGGGGTGTTAGAATATATTACATTATTTGGTACATGCTCATGTACCCTAAATCTTGTAAATATTATATTAGGGTTGAGTCATAGTTTAGAGTGTGAGTTATATTTACCCTTATGTAAGTGTGAATGTGAAATATATGCACAAGTGTCATGTAAAGTTGTAATGTGTAGGAAATGCACAAGTGTCATGCAAGTTAGTGTGCAAGTGTAATTTGAGTCTATGTGCACAAGTGTCTTATATGTAAGAGTGCAAATATGTAATGTAAAGATGTGCACAAGTGTCTTAGATTAGAGTGTGCAAAGTGAAGGTCAAGAGTCATGTCTAGGTGTGCATACAATATAGAGTCATGTGTTCTTAAAGTATGCAAGTGTCAAGTAGAGAAGCCAAGAGTCATGAGACTTGGTATATGGAAAGGAATAGTCAAGTATCCAAAGAGTTATTCTACTATGGATATATAGTACTCCATAGAGAAGCATCGATACATACCAAGTGTAAAGTATCAAGTATCAAGTATCGAGTATCAAGTTCTATCATATTTGTAAGAGAAAGTGGAGTAATAAAAATTGCATATATTTTAAGCAATAAATATTGTAAGTTGTGCTACATGATTTGTACATGTGTGATTTAGGCTATTTACATTCAAATTATTATTTTTTTTGTGAATTTTATTTGATATATTATTAGCCTTGATATACATATTAATTTGCTCATATTACTCTACTCATATCATTATCTTGACCTTATTGCTTTGTGGCTATATTATATTCGATCATGTGATATTTAACCTTTGAGATTTGTGGTAGTATTAAGGCTTAAAAAACCATCAATGGCATTAACTCAACTGGTTAGATTTCTCAAAATTCAAGGAGGAGACCTAGGTTTGAATATTATCAAGTGATACATGGATAGTATCCAAGTTGTTGTAATACCTCTATGTGGTGAGGATGTAAGATAGGTGGGACCTATTTCAATCCCATATAACCAAATGAAAATAAAAGCAATCTTAATTATTATTTGATTTAGGTAGTCAACATTTTCTTATTAGATTCAACTAAAATTACTACTTCCTCTAACCATGGAAAAGAGAATTTAACTTAATGATCCTCAATTAAAATCTCTTTATTGGCTATCCGATCTGCACATTTGTTTCCTTCACTTAATGTATGCGTAAACCTAATTTTTTCAAACTTTGTAGCAAGGTCATGTATTTCCACAATTATCACTTTTATGTTCCATGGAGACTTTGCTTTCCTCAATATTATATTTATTACTATTAATTAATCACCTTCCATCCATACTTTATTCCATCTCATTTTTTTGTATATATTTAACCCTTCGAAAGTTTCCCAAGCTTCAACTTCATTATTTGTCTTAAATCCACTATTGAAAGTATAATGAGACATAATATCTCCCTTATCATTTATAATTAATCCTATTCCTCCTGTTGGTCCTAAATTTCCTGTGGATACTCCATCAAAATTTAATTTGACCACCTTTACTTTTGATGGTTTGAACTTTATATTATTTTCTTTATTTTTATTTCTTGATTACCCAACATCATAATTCCATTTGATAATTTAATGAATCTATCAAGGTTCTCTGCTTCAAAATTAGGGATTGGATGAGTTGATAGGGTTTGTTTAGACTCCTCTATGGCTAAAAAAATATTCCTTTTTTATTACCTCTAAACTAATTTCCTTTCCATTCATATAGTCCAAAGTATTGTATATTTTTATATATCCTAGATTACCTATAAATTCTCACTTTTAAAAGTGTTTTTCCATTGATTTAACCATTCTTCAATTTTGTCATTCATTACCATGCATTTACTAAACATATTAAGAATCCATTGCCTTAATTTCTAGACTATTTAGTAGTGTCCCAAGAGGTGGTCTATACTGTCCTGCTACTTTTTACATAGAATACATTATGAGGGGCCATGAAAACCCCTTTTCATAAGGTTATCCAAAAATAAAATTGTTATCTTTGTACTCAACTACCTCCTAGTGTCAATGTATTTTATACTTGTAAATAATCTTCTTTCCATTTGCATCTTCCTTTCTAATACCTATACATAATTTCTGAAACCATATCACACCAATTATCCATTCAAATAGAAATTTTTTCTCTAGTTCCCACAATCCCTCATAGACATTTAATACCCATATTAAACCTTTAATCACTATATCAATTGATTTTTTAAAATTTTTCCATAGTGCTAAACCATCTAGTACTGAAAATGCATTAAATATTAATCTTGGATCATTAGGATCAATTTACTTATAAGAATTTTTTCCCATTATATTTGAATCTCTTTGTACAATCTCAAAATTAATGTTTCTCTTACAACTAAGTTTTCATTCATAAGAACTCTTAAACTGAGACCTACCCTAATTTTATCATCACACACCTTGCTTCATTTCACCAAAGAATTTTTTTTTTATCATGTAATCTTGACCACCAAAATGATCACATAATATAGATTAGACTTTTTCCTATTGATTTTATATTCATGTATGTCTGCTAAGTTTAAATTTTGCATCTAGATTTAAACAATGCTGGTGAGGGAGTGAGTACTGGAATGCAACTTTGGAATTTGTCTCCATGAAATCGTAAGTGGATTCTTCGCCTTATTTTTGTTCTATGCTGCTATAATGCCTGATTTTTAATTCCTGCTGCTAGTCTATCACCAATCCTACATCTTCTTGCCTATGGCTATATTTCCCATTTATGTCTATTATTTTTTCTTTCCCACAACTCTAAACTTAAAACTGGTGTAGGATTAGTAAGGGATCCAACCCTCTTTGGAGATTGGCCTGAAGGACATTTCTTTCCTTAGGCCTTTCAATGTTGGCCATGTCTAGGGTGCACAAATGCATATTTTTTATTTTAGGCAGATATTTGACCAATAGTGCTAAATTTACAATTAATCAGGATACAAGAGGGTAGCATGATAAGAATAAGATATAAAAAAATAGATTGAAGAAGCAAAAGAAAAAATATCAGGAAACTTCAAAAGAAAGCAAAAATATAATAGGGCAAACATAGGATCCAATATCACTTAAAGAATGAAGATTAATATGAAGACTGTGATTGAAGACTAATGTCTTCAATAACCAAATAAAGTAATATAATGGGGTGTTGGAGTATATTACATTATTTGGTACATTCTCATGTACCCTACATATGTAAATATTATAGTAGGGTTGAGTCATAGTTTAGAGTGTGGGTTATATTTTCCCTTATGTAAGTGTGAATGTGAAAGATATGCATGTGTGTCATGTAAAGTTGAAATGTGCAGTAAATGCACAAGTGTCATGCGAGTTAGTGTGCAAGTGTAATTTGAGTCTATGTGTACAAGTGTCTTATATGTAAGAGTGCAAATATGTAATGTAAAGATGTGCACAAGTGTATTAGATTAGAGTGTATAAAGTGAAGGTCAAGAGTCATGTCTAGGTGTGCATACAATATAGAGTCATGTGTTCTTAAAGTATGCAAGTGTCAAGTAGAGAAGCCAAGAGTCATGATACTTGGTATATGGAAAGGAATGGTTAAGTATCCAAAGAGTTATTCTACTATGGATATATAGTACTCCATAGAGAAGCATCAATACATACCTAGTGTAAAGTATCAAGTATCAAGCATCGAGTATCAAGTTCTATTATATTTGTAAGAGAAATTGGAGTAATAAAAATTGCATATATTTTAAGCAATAAATATTGTAAGTTGTGCTACATGCTTTGTACATGTGTGATTTAGGCTATTTACATTCAAATTATTATTTTTTTCATGAATTTTATTTGGTATATTATTAGCCTTGATATACATATTAATTTGATCATATTACTCTACTCGTATCATTATCTTGACCTTATTTCTTTGTGGCTCTATTATATTCGATCCTGTGATATTTAACCTTTGATATTTGTGTTAGTATTAAGGCTTAAAAAACCATCAATGGCATTAGCTCAATCGGTTAGATTCCTCAACATTCAAGGAGGAGACATAGGTTCGAATATTATCAAGTGATACATGGATAGTATCCAAGTTGTTGTAATACCTCTATCTGGTGAGGATGTAAGATAGGTGGGACCTATTTCAATCCCATATAACCAAATGGAAAGAAAATCAATATTAATTATTATTTGATTTAGGTAGTGAACGTTTTCTTGTTAGCTTCAACTAAACTTACTACTTCCTCTAACCATGGAAAAGAGAATTTAACTTAATGGTCCTCAATTAAAATCTCTTTATTGGCTATACGATCTGCACATTTGTTTCCTTCACTTAATGTATGCGTAAAATTGATTTTTTCAAACTTTGTAGCAAGGTCATGTATTTCCACAATTATTTCTTTTATGTTCCATGGAGACTTTTCTTTCCTCAATATTATATTTATTACTATTAATGAATCACCTTCCATGCATACTTTATTCCATCTCATTCTTTTGTATATATTTAACCCTTTGAAAGTTTCCCAAGCTTCAACTTCATTATTTGTCTTAAATCCACTATTGAAAGTATAATGAGACATAATATCTCCCTGATCATTTCTAATTAATACTATTCCTTCTGTTGGTCCTAAATTTCATGTGGATACTCCATCAAAATTTAATTTGACCACCTTTACTTTTGATGGTTTGAAATTTATATTATTTTCCTTATTTTTATTTCTTGATTACCCGACATCATAATTCCATTTGATAATTTAATGAATCTATCAAGGTTCTCTGCTTCAAAATTAGGGATTGGATGAGTTGATAGGGTTTGTTTAGACTCCTCTATGGCTAAAAAAATATTCCTTTTTTATTACCTCTAAACTAATTTTCTTTCCATCCATATAGTCCAAAGTATTGTATATTTTTATATATCCTAGATTACCTATAAATCCTCACTTTTAAAAGTGTTTTTCCATTGATTTAACCATTCTTCAATTTTGTCATTCATTACCATGCATTTACTAAACATATTAAGAGTACATTGCCTTACTTTCTAGAATATTGAGTAGTGTCCCAAGAGGTGGTCTATAATCTCCTTATTTTTACATAGAATACATTATGAGGGGCCATGAAAACCCCTTTTCATAAGGTTATCCGAAATTAAAATTGTTATCTTTGTACTCAACTACCTCCTAGTGTCAATGTATTTTATACTTGTAAAAAATCTTCTTTCCATTTGCATATTCCTTTCTAATCCCTATACATAATATTTGAAACCCTATCACACCAAGTATCCATCCAAAGAGAAAATTTTTCTCTAGTTTCCATAACTCCTCATAGAACTTTAATACCCATCTTAAACCTTTAATCACGAGATAAATTGATTTTTTTTAAATTTTCCATAGTGCAGAACCATCTAGTAGTGAAAATGCATTAAATATTAATCTTGGATCATTAGGATAAATGTTCTTAGAAGAATTATTTCCCATTATCTTTAACTCTCTTTGTACAATCTCAAAACTAATTTTTCTCTTACAACTAAGTTTTCATTCGTAAGAACTCTTAAACGGAGACCTACCCTAATTTTATCATCACACACCTTGCTCCATTTCTCCAAAGAAAATTTCCTTTTATCATGTAATCCTGACCACACAAATGATCACATAATATAGATTAGACTTTTTCCTACTGATTTTATATTCATGTCTATTATCTGCTAAGTTTAAATTTTTTATCTGGATTTAAACACTGCTGGTGAGGGAGTGAGTACTAGAATGCAACCCTGGAAGTTGTCTCCATGAAATCGTAAGTGGATTCTTTACCTTATTTCTGTTCTATGCAGCTATAATGCTTGATTTTTAATTCATGCTGCTAGTCTATTCCCAATCCTACATCTTCTCACCTATGGCTATATTTACCATTTATTTCTATTATTTTTATTTCTTTCCCGCAACTCTAAACTTAAAAACGGTGTAGGATTAGTAAGGGATCCAACCCTCTCCGAAGATTGGTCTGAAGGACATTTATTTCCTTTGACCTTTCAATGTTGGTCATGTCTAGGGTGCACAAATGCATGTTTTGTATTTTAGGCAGATATTTAAACAATAGTACTAAATTTACAATTGATCAGGATACATGAGGGTAGCATGATAATAACAAGATATAAAAAAATAGATTGAAGAAGCAAAAGAAAAAATATCAGGAAAATTCAAAAGAAAGAAAAAATATAATAGGGCAAGCATATGATCCAAGATCAATTAAAGAATGAAGATCAAGATGAGAAATATGATTGAAGACTAAAGTCTTCGATAACCAAATAAAGTAATATAATGGGGTGTTGGAGTATATTACATTATTTGGTACATGCTCATGTATCGTACATTTTGTAAATATTAGATTAGGGTTGAGTCATAGTTTAGAGTATGAGTTATATTTCCCCTTATGTAAGTGTGAATGTGAAAGATATGCACACGTGTCATGTAAAGTTGAAATGTGTAGGAAATACACAAGTGTCATGCGAGTTAGTGTGCAAGTGTAATTTGAGTCTATGTGTACAAGTGTCTTATATGTAAGAGTGCAAATATGTAATGTAAAGATGTGCACAAGTCTCTTAGATTAGAGTGTGCAAAGTGAAGGTCAAGAGTCATGTCTAGGTGTGCATACAATATAGATTCATGTGTTCATCAAGTATGAAAGTGTTAAGTAGAGAATCCAAGAGTCATGAGACTTGGTATATGGAAAGGAATAGTCAAGTTTCCAAAGAGTTATTCTACTATGGATATATGGTACTCCATAGAGAAGCATCGATACATACCAAGTGTAAAGTATCAAGTATCAAGTATCGAGTATCAAGTTCTATCATATTTTTAAGAGAAAGTGGAGTAATCAAAATTGCATATATTTTAAGCAATTATTATTGCAAATTGTGCTACATGCTTTGTACATGTATGATTTAGGCTATTTACATTCAAATTATTGTTCTTTTAGTGAATTTTATTTGGTATATTATTAGCCTTGATATATATAATAATTCAATTATATTACTCTACTCGTATCATTATCTTGACCTTATTTATTTGTGGCTATATTATAGTCAATCTTGTGATATTTAATATTTGAGATTTGTGGTAGTATTAAGGCTTAAAAATCCATCAATGGCATTAGATCAACTGGTTATATTCCTCAACATTCAAGGAGGAGACGTAGGTTTGAATCTTATCAAGTGATACATGGATAGTATCCAAGTTGTTGTAATACCTCTATGTGGTAAGGATGTAAGATAGGTGGGACCTATTTCAATCCCATATAACCAAATGGAAAGAAAAGCAATCTTAATCATTATTTTATTTAGGTAGTCAACATTTTCTTGTCAGCTTCAACTAAACTTACTACTTCCTCTAACCATGGAAAAGAGAATTTAACTTCATGATCCTCAAATTAAATCTCTTTATTTTCTATCTGATCTACACATTTGTTTTCTTCACTTAATGTATGCGTAAACTTGATTTCTTCAAACTTTGTAGCAAGGTCATGTATTTCCACAATTATCTCTTGTATGTTCCATGGAGATTTTAATTTCCTCAATATTACATTTATTACTAGTAATGAATCACCTTCCATCCATACTTTGTTCCATATCATTTGTTTGTATATATTTAACCCTTCCAAATTTTCCCAAGCTTCAACTTCACTATTTGTCTTAAATCCACTATTGAAAGTATAATGAGACATAATATCTCCCCTATCATTTCTAATTAATCCTATTCCTCCTGTTGGTCCTAAATTTCCTGTGGATACTCCATCAAAATTCAATTTGACCACCTTTACTTTTGATGGTTTGAACTTTATATTCTTTTCCTTATTTTTATTTATTTATTACCTAACATCATAATTCCATTTGATGATTGACTCAATCTATCAAGGTTCTCTGCTTCAAAATTAGGGAATGGATGAGTTGATAGGGTTGGTTTAGACTCCTCTATGGCTAAAAAAATATTCCTTTTTCATTACCTCTAAACTAATTTTATTTCCATCCATATAGTCCAAAGTATTGTATATTTTGATATATCCTAGATTGCCTATAAATCTTCACTTTTAAAAGTGCTTTTCCATTGATTTAACCATTCTTAAATTTTGTCATTCATTACCAAGAATTTACTAAACATATTAAGAATACATTGCCTTAGTTTCTAGACTATTGAGTAGTGTCCCAAGAGGTGGTCTATATTCTACTCCTCATTTTTACATAGAATACATTATGAGGAGCCATGAAAATCCCTTTTCATAAGGTTATCCAAAAATAAAATTGTTATCTTTCTACTCAACTACCTCCTAGTGTTAGTGTCTTTTATACTTTTAAAAAATCTTCTTTCCATTTGCATCTTCCTTTCTAATCCCTATACATAATGTTTGAAACCCTATCACACCAAGTATCCATCCAAATAGAATTTTTTTCTCTAGTTCCCACCACCCCTCATAGACCTTTAATACCCATCTTAAACCTTTAATCACTAGATCAATTGATTTTTTAAAATTGTTCCATATCTAGTAGTGAAAATGCATTAAATATTAATCTTGGATCATTAGGATCAATGTACTTAGAAGAATTATTTCCCATTATATTTGAATCTCTTTGTACAATATCAAAATTAATTTTTCTCTTACAACTAAGTTTTCATTTGTAAGAACTCTTAAACTGAGACCTACCCTAATTTTATCATCACACACGTTGCTCCATTTCACCAAAGCAAATTTCCTTTTATCATGTAATCCTGATCACCAAAATGATTACATAATATAGATTAGACTTTTTACTATTGATTTTTGCGTAGTATACAAGGGCATATAGCATGTTGTCTATAAGACTAATTTAATTAGTTGCATTCCTTTTGCTAATGATAATCATCTACCTTTCTATGTTGGTAGTTTATTTTGAAATTTATTTATGACTAAATCTCACATTTCTATCCTCATTCTCCTCTCAAATAAGGGCATCCCTAGATAAGTTGTTAGAAAATTTACCTCCTACATTTGAAGTAACCTACATATCCCTACTTTGATTCTAGCTAGAGTGTTTAGGAAGTAAATTTTGGATTTTATCCCATTAAATTTTTGTTGTGACTCTCTTTCATATTCCTTTAACATGTTATTTAGATATCTATCATTGGTTATCCATGTCCTCCCAAAAAGGGTTATATCATCTACAAACAATTGATGGGTGATGTTGTCAATGCTAATACTAGCCTTAAGTCCACTTCTTAGCCCATATTTGTTAGCCTTTTTCAATTTCATACCCAAATACTCTTCCATAATAATAAATAGATATGGTGATATAGTATATCCTTGTATAACACCTCTCTTGGCTTTAAATGACTATGTTACTAACCCATTGACCATCATTGAATATGGTACTATAGAGACACAAGCTTTAATCCATTTGAACCATTGATTTCCAAATCCAAAATTTTCTTGTACTATAATAAGAAATTTTTATCTAACCCTATCATAGGAGTTACTCATATCATGTTTTAAGATCATTGCTCTATTTTCTTGAAGTTGTCGAATACATAAATTCTTGAGCTACTATGTTCCCATCTAGAATATGTCTCCCTTTCACAAATCCTCCTTCCCCTTCTAAAATAATTTTGTCTAATAATGGTGTTAATTGATTTTACATAACTTTGGAGATTATCTTATATGCTATATCACATAGGCTTATGGGCCTAAATGAATCAAATAATTTTGCATCCTTATTTTTTGGAATCAAGGTAAGATATGTAACTTCTATTTTATAAGGTATGTATTATTTTTACCCTAGACTATTCCATTTCCACCAATAAATAATTCTTCACTATATCCCAATTATGCTATTAGAATGTTGTAGAGAGCCCATCTATACCTAGGGATTTATCCTTATCAAAAGAGAAAAGAGCTAAATGAATTTATTTCAAAGCAATAGGCTCCATGAGTTTTCCATTATTTTTATCTATTATAACTAAAGGCACTTCTTGTAATAGTTTATCATTAAGAACTTTAAACTCCTTTGATCCTAGAATATTCTAGTAAAGAAATCTTGTCTTCTTTTTTATTTCACTATGGTCTTCAATCCAAACCCCTTCTACTTATTTAATTCTACTAATTTTGGATTTTTATCTTTGTACTATTGCCATCCTATGATTTTGTTTTTGTTTCTATCTCCTTTTAACCAAGTTTGTCTTGATTTTAATCTCCATAATTTTGTTGCTTACTCCAAATATTTTAATATTCACTAAGCAACTCCCTTTCCTTTGACCTTGGATTATTATGCTCACCTTTTTTGAATTTTGAAAGTTTCTATTTTATTTCTTCTTTCTTCTCAAAAATAGATTCAAAATTATTTTAATTCCATTCTTTCAATCTATATGTCACCGATTTAATTTAGTTTAGAACCATATAAAATCCATTGTTTTATGAAAAATTCTACATTTGTTCTATCATATCAAAAAATTGAGGATGGTCTTCCCACATGTGCTCATATTTAAAACATGATATTTTTTAATTCACTTACCACCATTTTAAATCTTATTGGTCAGTGATATGAACCAATCCTTGTCAAGGTATTAATTTTTGCACAAATCCATTTATCTAGCCAATGATATGAGACTATGAATTTATCTATTTTTTTTGCTATTAGGTTTTGACCTCTCCTATTGTTGATCCATGTATATTTGTAATATTCAAACTCAACCTCCCATACTTTATTGTTTTTAATAAAAGCTAAGAAATTTCTAATACTTTACGTTATTTTCCTAATTCCTCCAAATTTTTCATCCAGCTTGGTTATGGCATTAAAATATCTTATGATAATGAATTGATTTTCTTGGTATTCTCATAAAGGCTTAAATACCACTCCATACTTCTAATATGCCATAGAAATTGATAAGGATGAAACAAATATTTGCAAAGTAGCACATTACTAACGAGGCTATCCAATGCCTAGTTTTATTTATAGTTGCATAAGAGGGTCTAATATACTTTCAACATGCTACTTGATACTCCTTTGGAATACACAACATCCCATTCACATCTTGTCCATGTTACTTTCATAATTTTGGAAACTTATTCCTTTGTCATTTTAGTTTCTTGGATACAAAGAATATTAGGCTTATTACTTAAATAGAGGTCCCTAATACACCTTTTCTTTGAGAGGGCATTAACATCCCTTATATTCTATGATATGGTAATCATGTTTTATTAAGGGCTATTAGCCCCACATAAAAATTGCCAATATAATTTTGTTGTTTGGTAAAGATAAGTTCAACCATTATAGATTGTGTTTCTTTCTCTATGTTTGCTCTTACTTCCCTAGTTCTTGCTTGATAATTTTAGGGTTTTCCTCTTATTGCCTTACCTATATTAGGAGAGGTATTATTATTCTATTCCTCAATATTCTTTCAAAACTTTTATTTTCATTAGACTTATCCTCTCCTAGCTCTACCATGGAAGATTTTGACTTGTATTGCTCATTTTTTGATATTTCCTTATTAATGGTAGAGGTATTAACATCTAACACTGCATTTTATCTACCACTTTTCTTCTCTTGAATGGTGCATGGTACTTCAAGAGAGTATTAAAAATATGATGAGGCACATTCCTTAGGTTTAGTGGGAATGTTCATCCCTAAATTAGGATCATACTAAATAGACAATTCTTTGTTAATATTTTGATTTTGTACCATGTCCTCTAAGCTCTGATTAATTTTTTATTTATAAGCTAAAGCCTCAAAAGAATTGGTATTTATTCCAATATCTTTCCTTACCAGCATCCACTATTTATTTACTTTCATCTATCTAGACCTATCTTTTGAAAGTTTCTTTTGTGTTTTTTCATATATGTTTATGCTAGACTCTTCTTAGGGCATGATATATCAATATGCCCCACCTCATGATATCTTATACATCTAAAAGGTACATTTTCATAATCTATGACTTGGATCCACAAATAGCCAAGAATCCATCATTTATAGTTTTTAAAATCTTAAGGAATTCTCCTAGAGTGTTTTCTATTTTTTTAAAGGTATCTATTTTCCAAAATTCAACGGGTAACCTATAAATCCTAATCCATACTAGTATGAGGGATATATTTACATTTTTAGGTGCAAATCCTTCATACCAATGGATAAGGAAGAGTCTTGCTCTTCCCATAAACCAAGGAACCCCTTTTAGAAATAACTCTTTCCTCCATGGAATAGGAAGAAAACTTTTTGAAGAAAAGATAGACTCACTCTTGGAGACTTCCAACTCCTATTAAGCCATTTTCTCAAGGTCAAAGACCTTAGAAAAGACTTATTAAATTTACCAAAAACTTCCCTATATTTGAGAAGCAAGGATTGATTATCTATATTATCCTCACTAACCTCTACTAATATAAGTATTTAGCTATAAATTGATGTTGGAAATTTGAGCATGTTTTGTTGTGATTGATGTCAAGAGGTTTGATATCCTAATTTGATGGAATTAATGTCAAGAGGTTTGATTAATTTCAAAAGGTTTAATGTCCTAAGTTGATGGAAATATTTGTGAGAATATTCCTCATGGTGGCACATGAGGTATAAGGCAGCAAGAAGAAAGGAATTCCTCTCCATGATGTTTGAGAAAGAATTTATAAGTCTATTTAATTTACCTTGGTGGTAATTTTGCAAAGGTTAAAATATTCATTAATGGTGGCAAGGTTATCCTTAAAGAAAAGGCCCAAAAAGGTTTTTAATATTTAATTTATAATATTTAAATCCTTTGGATTTAAATTATTATAATTAAATATAATAATTTAATTCGATTCGAAGCACAAAATTTGAATTACTAAAGAGCCAACATCAAATGCATAAGAGAGTACATGTATTTGTAGGCTAAGTTTTAGTCTAAGTCTAAGGTGGATTCAAATAAATAATCCTCAAATTATTTACCTTGCTCGTTTGATGTAGTGGAGGAAACAGATAGAAGGTTGCACAATTTTTGAAGTAGAAGGTTTGGTCAAAGCTTGGATGGGGTGTGTCCCCACTCGAAGTGAGGTCGCATCCAAGCTGGCAAGCTAGGCTTGCGCAACACATAGAGGGTAGAAGGTGCTGGATTCAATTCGCATGAAGACATTTTAGCTTGCGTGGTCGATTTGGTTTTTAGCACCGACGGTAAAGGATAAAAGGGAGATCATGCACTTTGATTTCATGTAGGACGGGTAGCCCACGTGGTGGCCTAGAGATGGCTAGGATGCAGGACTAGCAGGTAGTGCAAGTTCGATTCCCGATGGCAGGCATCAATGAAGGAATTAATTTTTATTAAAATTAATTTATGCCCTAAGGTTCAAAGTTGCTAAGGTATGTGCTAGCTAGGGAGATATAAGGAGTTTTAAATTGATTTTATTTTTGCAATAAAAGGGGTTATGAAATGATTTCTTTTTCTTGAGCAAAAATTAAGGTGGTTTGTTTGCTAATGCATTGGGGTAAAAATTGAAGTGGTGATTTATTTTTTGGAAATGCATTAATGACAAGTAGGAGATATAAGGTGTAAATGAAATATTTTGTCTATGTAATTTGTGAATCTTGTTGATGAAATTTTATTTGAAAAGTTAGGAGTAATAAGGTGTAAAAGTGGTTTGACAATTTTTGTATGGTGAAATATTTGTTGAGGTGGAAATATTCATGTGGAGGTTTTGAGATAGATTGTTTCTATATAACCTTGAAGTGGCACAAAAGGAATTGGTAGTGAGTGAGATAGGTTTTGAAGACATATCTCCATAAAAGCAATTAAGAGGTATGGGCACATCATCCTTTGTTTGAAGTGTTTTTTGGAATGAATGTTGTGAAACATAAGGTGGAGTGAAAAGGATTGTTTGATAAGCATTGTTGGAAATATTTGAGTGAGTCTTATGTGCTTCATTTTTGAATATTTTGAGAACATTTGAGATAGATATTATGAATTAATTGAGTTAGGGTTTGAGACCTACATTGTGCTCTTTGTTGGAAGAAGTGTGAAAACACTTGTTTAGGGTTTGTGAGCAATTTGTGCTTCATTGGTTGAATGAATGTGTGAAGCTTGTTGGCATTGGTTTTGAGTGATATTGAAAGTGAATGTGCAAAAATTAGAAATCATATTTGTGAAAGCAAGAGTGTAGATCAGAAAGATAGGTGTCATGTGCTAGATTGAATCTATCTTTAAAAGAGCAATAAAAGTAAAGACATGTGAAAGCGACAAACTTAATAATTGAGTAGAACATATTGAGCTATTTGCAAGTGCATATTATTATCAATATGTCTAAACTGCTTCAAGTTAAATGAATTACTTTAAATATTAGATAAAGCATTTGATAGCATTGTGTGCAAGATTTGAGATTGATTGAGCATATCTTGTGAGTTGTTTTGAGTATGTGTTAGAGCATGTTTGAGCATGTGCTAGAGCATATTTGAGCAAGTCCTTGAGATGGCTTGAAGGTAGATTTGAGAAAGTCTTTGTGAAGACTTGAAAAGCAAGCATTAAGAGCTGAAGGTTGATTTAATCAAGTCTTTGTGTTAAGGCTTGAGGGTAGATATAAGCAGAGTTGATTGGTGATTTGTTCAATCTTTGTGTTAAGGCTTGTGGAAAATATAAGAAGAGTTGATTGGTGATTTAATCAATGTTTGTGTTAAGGCTTGATGCAGATTTGAGACAGAGTTTGGTGCAAATTTGTGAGCAGAGTTAGAGAAGATTTTTACTAGACTTGGGATATAGTTTGGTGCAAATTTGAGATAGAGTTGAGAGCATGCTTTGGAGGTGATAGAGTAAATAGGACAATATTCTCTAGTGGATAGAGATCCATTAGCAAAATTAGTGGGGATAGAGGTCTCCTGTGGAGAGATATCCACAAGCTAGAGTAGTGGGGGTAGAAGTCTTCTAGAAGATCACCAAAGAAAGCAAAAGGAACAAGATTTATCCTATGGAGTGTGATCCATGAACCAGCTAGGAAGATAGAGTTCTTCTATGGAGATATATCCATGAACCAATTGAGGAGATAGAGTTCTCCTGGA
Source organism: Wollemia nobilis (assembly GCA_028583015.1). Lineage (NCBI taxonomy): Eukaryota > Viridiplantae > Streptophyta > Pinopsida > Araucariales > Araucariaceae > Wollemia > Wollemia nobilis. Next base: position 4,481,078 of record JAQPPZ010003645.1, on the reverse strand, counting down.
TCAAGTTCCACGAACCAGAGAAAAGGGAAAAGAGTTCTCCTGTGGAGAGATATCCACAAATCAGAGCTTAGGGGATTGGTGTCTCCTTTGGAAAGAGGTCCATAAACATTGTAATAGGGAATTGATTCCCAAGAAGATTTGTTGAGAAAATTTAGTAGAAATATTTTCTCCGTGGAGTAGCCCACATTGGGTGAACCATGTTAAATTGGTGTCTCTCTTGTGTGTGATGATTTGTGCATTGATTTAATTACTGCTATTGATATTGCCATTGATAATATTGGATAATATTATTTGGGAAAGAAAAGTAAAAGTTGGTCTTATATTATTCACCCCCCCTCTCAGTATAATCCCGTGTTCTTCAATTGGTATCAGAGTGGGTTCCTTCGGAAGAGTCTAATAACTTGAAGGAAGAGTGTACAGGAACACAGATGGCATCTCAGAGTGGATCTTCAAAAAATAAGGCACCATTGTTCTATGGGAACAATTATGCTTTCTGGAGCATAATAATGAAGACTTACTTGATGGCACAAGGATATGAGACATGGCAAGTAGTTGAGGATGGATTCACACCTACAACTAATCCTCCCATAGATAAATATGGTAAGATATTACATGTGAATAATTCAAAGGATATGAATGCAATATTAAGTGGTTTACGTGAAGCAAAGTTTGTAAAAGTTATGCATTGCAAATCAGCAAAAGAGATTTGGGAAAAATTGAAGCAAACATATGAGGGAGATAAAAAGGTCAAGATGGCAAAATTGCAAAATCACAAGAAGACATTTGAAGACTTGAAGATGAAATATGAGGAAAACATTGTTGCATACTTACTTCATGTGGATGAGGTTGTTAACACCATGCGAGGACTTGGATTTAAAATTGAAGAATCCAATGTTGCTCAAAAGGTTTTAAGGTCACTTCCTATGAGGTATGATGGAAAGGTTTCATCCATAGAAGAAATAAGAGATATTGAAAATTTGACTATGGATGAGTTACATGGAACTATCATAGCTTATGAGATGAGAATAGTAAAGGATATTATCCCCAAGAAAGAGGTAGCCTTCAAAGCAGAAAAGAAAGTTAAGAAGCCAAATTCAAGTGATGAGTCAAGCAATGATGAAGAAGCTAACTATGGTAGAAGAAAAAATAAGGATTCAAGAAAGTAAAAAGGTACAAAAATAGTGAAGTGTTTTAATTGTGGTAAATATGGTCACTATGCATCTAACTATCCAGAAGATGGAAGTAGTAGTAGTGAAGAGAAACAAGATCATAAGAGAAAGGAAGAAGGAAAATCCAGGTATGAAAAGAAAAACAGGTATGGATAAAGCAAGCATGAAAATAAGTTCTTTCAAAGGCATAAGAAGAGTTTCTATGTGGATAAGAAAAGCAAGGTTTCAAGTGATAGTGATGAAAGATCCTCATATAGTGAAGAAGAAGAAATTTTCTTTTTGGCAATAGAAGAGGAAGGAAGTGCTCATGTTGAAGATAAATCTGAAAAGTATGAAGATGCTCTTGAAGACCAAGAAGTAGAGAAAGATTCAGAGAATGAAGAGGAAGGTATAGTAGATCTAGAAGCATAACTTATTGTTGCTCTCAAAGAATTGAAAAATATTAGAAAGTAGAATTCAAGATTCAAGGCTCAATTTCAAGAATGTGATGAAGAAAAAGGAAAGCTTATACAAGATCTAACAAACTCAATAGCTAAGACAAGGAGATTTAAAGAAAATCTAGAGGTAAAAGTATTAGAATGTGAGAGATTAGGACAAGAGGTAGTTTCTCTAAGGAAGGAAATGAAAGAGTCTAAGGATAAGCTACACAGGTTTGGGAAAAGTTCAAAGACTTTGGATAAGATTATCAATGCACAAAGATCTTCATATAACAGAACAAGACTTGGTTTTGAAGAAGGACAAGGGAAACAAGAAGGTTTAAGCTCAATATCCAAAGAGGAAGAAGCTTCAGAAGAAGAGAGTAAAGGATAAAGTGAGACTTATGTGAATAGAATTTTCACCAAGAAAGAAAACAATGCACAAACAAGGAACATGGAACATCACAGGGAAGAAAGGACTAAGAGACCAATGGGTCCAAGGAAAGATTTCTTCAAAGGACATTGTTTCTCATGTAATAGGTTTGGTCACAAGGCTATGCAGTGCATGACTCATGGAAAGAAGGAATATGGTTTTACTAAGAGAAAATTCAAATATGGACATATTTTTCAAGGGTATTGCTACTCTTGTAATAATTTTGGTCATAAAGCAATCCACTGCAGGGCTCAAGATAGAAATGGGTATGGCTTCACCAGGAGAAACTTCAAGATATTTGCACCTTCTAGGAATCACAATATTAAGTGTTATAAGTGCAATAATGTTGGGCATAAGGCCAAGTGGTGTAGAAAAAAGTTTCCAGAGCTTCCAAAGACAAGCAAGAACAGGGACACTCAAAAGAATCAAAAGGGTATGTTGAGAAAGAAGGTTGACAAAGGAAAAGAGCATTGTATGCTAGGAGTAGAAATACTCCCACCCTAAAATTAACCACCTCAAGGAGAGGAGGTGGGGAGGGGGATGAGCTAAGAGTCTTATATTTAGCCCCAAAGGAGTCCCTTTGCCATTGATTTCAAAGGGGGAGAGATTTGAGTTAGGGGAATAGCATTCAATCAGGGGGAGTAGTTTCTTAGGGGGAGCAAAATTGGAAAAAGGTAAAAGGAATGTTTAAGGAAAAATGGTTGCCATCAATGACAAAGGGGGAGATTGTTGGAAATTTGAGCATTTTTTGTTGTCATTGATGTCAAGAGGTTTGATATCCTAATTTGATGGAATTAATGTCAAGAGGTTTGATTAATATCCTAAGTTGATGGAAATATTTGTGAGAATATTTCTTATGGTGGCACATGAGGTATAAGGTAGCAAGAAGAAAGGAATACCTCTCCATGATGTTTGAGAAAGAATTTATAAGTCTATTTAATACCTTGGTGGTAATTTTGCAAAGGTTAAAATATTCATTAATGGTGGCAAGGTTATCCTTAAAGAAAAGGCCCACAAAGGTTTTTAATATTTAATTTATAATATTTAAATCCGTTGGATTTAAATTATTATAATTAAATATAATAATTTAATTTGAAGCGCCAAATTAAAATTACTAAAGAGCCGATGTCAAATGCATAAGAGAGTATACATATTTATAGGCTAAGGTTTAGCCTAAGTCTAAGGTGTATTCGAAAAAATAATCGTTGAATTATTTACCTTGCTCGTTAGATGTGGTAGAGGAAACATACAAGAGGTTGCACGATTTCTAGAGTAGAAGGTTTGGTCAAATCTTGGATGGGGTGTATCCCCACTCGAAGTGAGGTGGCAGCTGAGCTGGCAAGCTAGGCTTCCGTAGCATGTAGAGGGCAGAAGGTGATGGGTTCGATTCACACGAAGACCTTTTAGCTTGTGTGGTCGATTTATTTTTTAGCACTAGTAGTAAAGGATAAAATGGAGATCATGCACTTTGATTTCATGTGGGTTGGCTGGCCCACACAGTGGCTAGGGCTTGGTGCCAACAAGTAGCACGGGTTCGATTCTCGGTGGTAGGTGGCAGTGAAGGGATTAATTTTTATTAAAATTAATTTATGCCCTAAGGTTAAAAGTTGCTAAGGTATGTGCTAGCTAGGGAGATATAAGGAGTTTTAAATTGATTTTATTTTTGCAATAAAAGGGTTATGAAATGATTTATTTTTCTTGAGCAAAAATTAAGGTGGTTTGTTTGCTAATGCATTGGGGTAAAAATTGAAGTGGTGATTTATTTTTTGGAAATGCATTAATGGCAAGTAGGAGATATAAGGTGTAAATGAAATATTTTGTCTATGTAATTTGTGAATCTTGTTGATGAAATGTTTTTTGCAAAGTTAGGAGTAATAATGTGTAAAAGTGGTTTGACAATTTTTGTATGGTGAAATATTTGTTGAGGTGGAAATATTCATGTGGAGGTTTTGAGATAGACTGTTGCTATCTAACCCTTGAAGTGGCACAAGAAGGAATTGGTTGTGAGTGAGACAGGTTTTGAAGACATATCTCCATCAAAGAGGAATTAAGAGGTATGGGCACATCATCCTTTGTTTAAATTTTTTTGGAATGAATGTTGTGAAACATAAGGTGGAGTGAAAATTATTGTTTGATAAGCATTGTTGGAAATATTTGAGTGAGTCTTATGTGCTTCATTGTTGAATGTTTTGAGAACATTTGAGATAGATATTATGAATTAATTGAGTTAGGTTTTGAGACCTACATTGTGCTCTTTGTTGGAAGAAGTGTGAAAACACTTGTTTAGGGTTTGTGAGCAATTTGTGCTTCATTGGTTGAATGAATGTGTGAAGCTTGTTGGCATTGGTTTTGAGTGATATTGAAAGTGAATGTGCAAACATTAGAAATCAAATTTGTGAAAGCAAGAGTGTAGATTAGAAAGATAGGTGTCATGTGCTAGATTGGATCTATCTTTAAAAGAGCAATAAAATTAAAGACATGTGGAAGCGACATACTTAATGATTGAGTAGAATATATTGAGCTATTTGCAAGTGCATATTATTCTCTATATGTTCTAGAGGTTAAACAAATTCTGGATAGAATATGTCTAAACTACTTCAAGTTAAAGGAATTACTTTGAAGATTAGACAAAGCATTTGATAGCATTGTGTGCAAGATTTGAGATTGATTGAGCATATCTTGTGATCTATTTTGAGTATGTGTTAGAGCAGGTTTGAGCATGTGCTAGAGCATATTTGAGCAAGTCTTGTGAAGACTTGAAACTTAATTAAAAGTAGGTGATTTATTCAAGCTTTGTGGTAAGGCTTGGGGTAGATCTAAGCAAAGTTGATCGGTATTTTGTTCAAGCTTTGTGTTAAGGCTTGGGGTAGATATAAGAAGAATTGATTGGTGATTTAATAAAGCTTTGTGTTAAGGCTTGATGCAGATTTGAGACAGAGTTTGGTGCATATTTGTGAGTAGAGTTAGAGAAAATTTGTACTAGACTTGGGACAAAGTTTGGTGTAGATTTGAGATAGAGTTGAGAATGGGCTCTAGAGGTGACATATCAAAGAGTACAACAATCTCTAGTGGATAGATATCCATTAGCTAGAGTAGTGTGGATATAGGTCTACTGTGGAGAGAGATCCACAAACCAGAGCAGTGGGGGTAGAAGTCTTCTAGAATATCACTAGCTAGAGCATAGGAGAAAGATTTCTCTTGTGAATAGATATTCAAAAACTAGAGCAAGGGGAAAGAGTTCTCTTATGGAGTGTGATCCATGAACCAACCAAAATATAAAGTTCTTCTATGGAGAGAGATCCACAAACCCATTTAGGATATAGATTTCTCATGGATCAAGTTCCATGAACCAAAGAAAAGGGAAAAGAGTTCTCCTGTGGAGAGAGATCCAAAAATCAGAGCTTAGGGGATTAGTGTCTCCTTTGGATAGAGGTCCATAAAAATTGTAATAGAGAATTGATTCCCAAGAATATTTGTTGAGAAAATTTAGTAGAAATATTTTCTTCATGGAGTAGCCCACATTGGGTGAACCACATTAAATTGGTGTTTCTCTTGTGTGTGATGATTTATGCATTGCTTTAATTAATGCTATTGATATTACCATTGATAATATTGGATAATATTATTTGGGAAAGAAAAGTAAAAGTTAGTATTATACTGTTCATCCCCCCTCTTAGTATAAGCCCATGTTCTTCAATTGATCCATGGGAAGTGTTGAGTGGTGTTTTAACCCGATTGTGAAAACACACTCTCCTATAGGATCCGAGTCCTAAATCCTCTGCTTGCAAAGAAAAAATGATTTCTCCAAGGTTCTTATTATGCCAATTATTAATTATCAAGGATGCTGTTTAAAATGAAATGCTAAGAACACCTTAGGGTTTGCAAGTGGATGTTAACAAGGGGCACTGTGGTTTATTAATTTTGAACTTTCAATGGACTCAAAATGAATAAAATCTGCTTTAACCTTTAATTCTGATGGATTTTCAGTGATTTATTCAAACACAGGGAATTAAACTCGCTGAAAATAAAATATGGGTTTGAAAAGCAAAGACAAAAGTAAACAAAAGTAACAATAAAAATAGATTACAAGTCAAAAAGTCGTCACTAATCCGATGAAACCGAAGATACCGAGGCTTTCTACATGCAACCTAACCTAATGAACCCGCACATCCACACAATCCAAATAGGCCAAAGTGAGTCTCGAGGGTTTCGTGGTAATTCCAGAAAACAGGCATTCGCATGAAGCAACCAAGAGATCTTGCATTAACTTCACCTAAAAACCTAAGAAATCTGGAAGGGAAATATAAACATTAAATCATGCATGCAAAAGTTACTCCTTCTTTCTCATCCAATAAGATGCCAACTCTCTGTATTTGTATTTAAATGATATCTCGATTACATTCAAAAATGTTCCAGGTGTGAAAGAAAATCCCGGAATAAAAAGAAGGAAATTGCCCAAGTACGGGCCCAGAATAGCACAAAGCCTTCGTCTCTTCAACTCCGTATTCGGCAATTTCCAACCCCTTCTTCGATTTGCAATTCTGGCTTTATAGCATTGTTATGGCTCTTCGATTTCCTCCGTCGCTTCATTTCCTCTTCCTGTGGGCGACCCTTCAAATTCCTGCTTTTTCCCGCTTTGATTCACGCTCAAATTTGGAAACGCCCCGAAATTCGCTCTGCATGTAACGTCCCTGCAAGTTTGACACCTGTGCGCCACGTGTCGTGCTTTTCCTGTGCCCTGTGTAACGCTTCCTGCGAAAAAAATGACAAAACTGCAAGTCTGCCCGTTCATCTTCCCGGCCGCGAAATCGCGACATGTCGCGATATCGCGACATGCTTTCCTGCCGTACGCGTCCAACGGCTTTTCGTAGCGATATCGCTACCGTTCTGGCCTCGAGCTTCCTTGGCAACTTTACGTCGCGATATCGCGACCATTATCATCCTCTTGCCTTCCTTCGACAAACCGTCGCGATATCGCTACCGCTTTTATCTTCCGTACGCCTTGGCAAAACTTGTCACGATATCGCGACGCTTTTCCCTTTCAGACCTTCATGCATTTGTCATGAAATCGTGACCATTTTCTCCGTCCGTATAGTTTGCCAAAACACGTCGCGAAATCGTGACACTTCCCTGCTTTGAGCCTGATTTTCATTTCCGTCGCGATTTCGCGACATCTTCCTTGTACCGTACAACTTTGCTAAAATGCGTCACGAAATCGCGACACCTTTCATCATCCGTACGCTTCTGCAAAACTCGTCGCGAAATCGCGACGTTTTTCCCTTTCGGACCTTCATGCAGCTTCTTGTCGGAAATCGCGACCATTTTTCTGTTCCGTACGCTTCGAAAACACGTCGCGAAATCGCACCATTTTTTGTTCTGTCAAAACCCGTCGCGAAATCGCGACCATTTTTCCGTCCGTACACCTTTGCTGTAATCGGTCGCGAAATCGCGACGTCTTTCCTCATCGAGTCCTTTAGTCGCTTCCTGTCGCGATATCGCGACGTTTTTCCGCTTCGTACACCTTTCCAAAACACGTCGCGAAATCGCGACACTTTTCATCATCCGTACGCTTCAGCAAAACACGTCGCGATTTCGCGACATCATTTATTTTCTTCCAACATGTCGCGATTTCGCGACACCTTTTCTTTCTCCTTCGACATGTCGCGATTTCGCGACACCTTTTTCTTCCTGGTCACCGACACGTCGCGATTTCGCGACACCTTTTTCTTCCTGGTCACCGACACGTCGCGATTTCGCGACACCTTTTTCTTCCTGGTCACCGACACGTCGCGATTTCGCGACACCTTTTTCTTCCTGGTCACCGACACGTCGCGATTTCGTGACAGTTTTTCTGTTTCGTTGCCGTTGACCGCGCTGACCGCGATTTTCCGACATGTCACGATTTCGCGACAATTTTCGGCTTCGGTCGCGATTTCGCGACATGTCGCGATTTCGCTACCTGTCGCGATTTCGCGACCCCTTTCTACACTTGTGCATTTTCTCTTTTTTTTCAATTCTGGCATCTGGGTCACTGAGATCCTTCCCTGTGAGCCTGCAAAAAGGTGGGTCCCCAATTTTGGGGTGTGTTGTGGATCAACCACAACAAATGGCGACTTTGCTGTCAAATGCTCTTGAGCATTTTAGTAAGAACCCAACCTGAAACATATCACAAACTCGTAAATACATGTTAGCACATGAGCAAAATAACAAATGCCCAAAGATCAAAAGTACATGAATCATCATAATCATCAAGTATTAGCTCAATGTGTGCAATGTGTTTTCATTCCCTATCGTTTGAAATTGATCAACATTCCATTATCAGTTTTGCATGAATGCATATATGGGATGGTGAATGATTTGTGGTCCTAAATAAATGAGCTAGAAGATTTTGCTTTTCCTAATAAGCATGATCATTCTTCTACTATTATGTACAAGCATTCAAGATTGCCAAACCCTCTTAGGATCCACTAGTTCATTTCCTTATTGTATCCCAAAGTTGGTTATGAGTCCCTACTATCTAGAACCCATGTGCAAGTGAATGTGAAATCAGAACTTTGGGGACCACCCAACCGAGATGAGAGCTTAACCTTATCCTTACTATTCTCGATTTAGAGTTCATTACCTCACTTTAAGCAAAATAATTAAACCAGCTTATGGAAGAAATGGTCATGCTAGTCTAACCCTCTAGACAATCAGTGGTCTTGCTTTTTTAGGCAAGACATGATGCCATGCATGGGCATATCTAACCCCACAATCCAAAACTTATCTCCATTTCTTTGGACCTTGGGGATGACTACCCATCCCTTGCAGAGGACAAGTAGTACGATCCTTACAATCCAAAATAAAGATGAGATGGGAAAAATTTATTTATTTATTTATTTCTTGGACCTTGGGGATGACTACCCATCCCTTGCAGAGGACAAGTAGTACGATCCTTACAATCCAAACCTTAGATATAAATCATTAATTCTATTGCTTAAACCTTGGGGATGACTACCCATCCTTTGAAGAGGACAAATAGTACGATCCTTACAATCCAAGACTTACTATGAAATGAGACATAAGAGCTTTGGGGAATCAGATTCTCAACCAACCAAGATGAGAATTTATGCCCTATCCTTACTACTCCATGTGGGTCAAATCAAAGCTTTGGGGAATTGGATCCTCAACCTAAGTTTGATGAGGATTTAACCCTATCCTTACTACTCTGATTTTAAGCTTTAAGCTTTATGGAAGTGGTTAAAACCACTGTTTTAAGGATCATGTTGCATAATAGGATAGACATGAAAACCACTTTCGCTCAACCTTTTCTTCCAAGCTAGGTTTTGATCATTTTACTCAAGATCCTTTTTAATTTATGAGACGTGCTTGGTTCTAGATATCTCAAGACTCAGGTTCCAACCTTAGGAGCTACTTACATATATGTTATAACACAACCCTAAGAGGATTTGACATACTTTCATGGCTTGTACATAAGATGCATATGCAACTAAAATGAAATGTATGTGAGGTGAGATGGAATATGAATGCATTACTTCTTGAATTGTGAATGAAATGATTTATCATGCAAAACTGATTCTTTCATATATCACAAAGTCAAACAATATAACTTAAAAAGTTTTATGCTATTTGTGGAGCTTTTACAAGACAATTCCAATATTTCATATTCTCCTAATCCTTAAGCATAAGTTGACATCTCAATTTTCTATTATTATTATTATTATTATTATTTTTTTTTAAATTAACACACATGTCAATTGAAATCAAATCCATAATCAAAATCCTAACTAAACTAACAATCCTAAACAATAAAAACAAAATCTGAAAATCCTTCACCAACACCAATAGAATAATATCAAAGTCTCACAACCTAAGGGCTAAAATAATGCTTTAGAATCTGCCCATTAACCGGCAGCATGAAATCTTTCCCTTCTAAGGTTTTTAGCCTGAAGGTGTTCTTCCCAAGAATTTCTGAAATCTGATATGGGCCTAACCAGAGACAATCAAACTTTTGATGGTTTCCTTTTTCCTCATGTCTTTTGTCCCATAGTAACACCAAATCTGAAATTCTGAATGATTTAACTTTGGCCCTTCTATCAAACCATCTCTTGATGACTTCCCGGTGTTTGTTCATGTGATTCATGGCTTCTTCTCTCTTTTCATCCAGGTGCAATAACCGGCTCAATCTAGCTTCAACTTGATCATCTCGTCCCCATGTACTCTTGTATGAAATGTAAGGTCTACAGCTCCAAATTTGCTGGAAATATCGGGTCTTGCCCATAGACCAAATGATAGGGAGTATTCCCTATAGCTTCTTTCACTGTCCTATCTGCCCAAAGGGCAAACTTTAATTGACTATGCCAGTCCCGAGGATTCTTTTCCAGAAACTTCTTAATAGTATTCAACAAATTCTTATTTGAAGATTCGGCCAACCCATTTCCTTGAGGATAGTAATTGGATGCAAACTTTAAGCTCACTTTATTATCATATGCCCACTCTGCAAATTGTGTGGAAATGAAAGCTTTACCATTGTCACCGACAATAGAATCGGGCATTCCATATCTTGTGATAATTTGATCCTCAAGGAATTTAATCACAACGTCTGTGGTGGCGTGTTTAGTGGGAATCGCTTCTGTCCACCTTGTACAGTAGTCTGTAGCTGTCAAAATAAATTTGTGAGAGTCAAAAGAATTTGGGTTAATAACCCCGATAAAATCCAGTCCCCACTGTGCAAACGGTCTCATTTCAACTACAGGCTGCAACGGCATGGCTGCATTTCTTTCTCTATTTGCAGCCACTTGACAGATGTGACAAGATCGCACATGAGCATGCGCATCTTTGAATATATGAGGCCAGTAATATCCTACTCGCAGGATTTGGTGTGCTGTAGGATTGGCTGCACCATGACCAGTTCCATGCTTGCCATGAAATTCTTGCAACACCCTGGCGGCTTCGTCTTTGCTCAAGCATCTCGGTAGATACCTTCATGATTTTTCCCGTAAAGTACACCCGACTTTATCGATAGTTAATAGATTTAAGCCTTAGAGCTCTCCTTTGTGTTGAATTCAAATTAGACGGGCACTTACCACCAATAAAAATTGCACAATATCAACATACCACTCCTCCTTAGCCATGTATTCTCGTATTTGAGCATTGACCTGTTATTTGCAGATCATTTTCTACGATCACCTTTGCCAACCCTTGTCCTCGAACTAGTTTCATTGGTTGGATTTCGAGATCAAATTCTTGGATGGTTGCAATCCACTTTCCTCTCTTTTCACCTAGTTCATTCTGTAAAAACATGGTCTTGACAGCAGAATCGGGTACAATGGCAATAATTCTGTTGTGTACGATGTAATGCCTAAATTTTTTCACAGTTTTAAAAAGTGCGTACATTTGCTTATCAAGGATTGAATACCTTAATTGGGCATCTTTTAAGGGGGCACTTAAAAATGCAATGGGCTTTTCGGCATTATCTTCGCCTTTTTGGGTTAATACACTCGCCAAGGAGTGCTCCGATGCAAAAGCATAAATGTAAAAAGGCTTGGAATAGTCTAGGGCTTATCAAGACCGGGGCTTTGGAAATGGCGTCTTTGATATTCTAGAAAGCCACTCTACTTTCCTCGCTCCATCTTACGTCCACATCTTTCTTGAGCATCCGGTTTAGAGGTTTAGCTATCTCAGAAAAGCTAGAAATGAACTTCCTCACAAAATTGACTTGCCCAAAGAAAGACCTCAATTCTTTTTTACCGCTCGGGAGAGGTAGGTCTTGGATAGCTTGTATCCTTTCTCGGGTCGATGGATATTCCCTCCTTTGAAATAATGTGACCTAGCAGCTTCCCTTCCGTCACTCCAAAAATGCATTTCTTGGGATTTAATGAAATTCCATGTTCCCTGCACCTTTGAAGCACCTTCTTTAAGTCTTTAACATGATCCTCTCTCTTCTTCGAGAAAATTGGGATATCATCCACATACACGATGATGCATTTGCCTATTAGTCCTTTGAATGCGTAATCCATGGCGCGTTGAAAAGTTGCACCAACATTTAATAGTCCGAATGGCATTCTCTTATATGCAAATGTCCCCCACTTGGTAGTGAAGGCTGTTTTCATCCTGTCATCTGGATGTATAAGAACTTGGTTGTACCTGGAATATCCATCGAGAAAGCACATCATTTCTGATCCATTTACCATTTGCAAGATTTCATCGATTGATGGCAATGGATAATTATCTTTCTGGGAGGCTTTATTAAGATTTCGAAAATCTATGCACAGTCTAATCTCTCCACTCTTTTTTCTCACTGGAACGAGGTTAGCCACCCAGGTTGAGTGCCTAACGGGAAAAATGATTTTCGCCTCCAACAGTATTTTAACCTCCTTTTCGATCAAAGGCTCCAATAGCGGGTTAACAACTCGCTGTCTTTGCCTAAAAGGCTTGGAGTCTGGCTTCAAAGGTATGGTATGCGTGATAATGTTCTGATTGTAAGTCTTTAGCTCATTGTAGTTCCAAGCAATACAATCTATGTAATGCTTCAAAGCTCGTATTATATTGCTCCTTTCTTCCTCTCGTACATGCCTTTGCTATGTACACCTCCTTTGGATTGTCCGCACTCCCGAATTAATTGAATCGCATGCATCTTTGGGGAGCGGGACTCTTTTTCTTTTCTTGTTCTTGCATTCCATGTCGAACATTTTTTCTAATGAAACCACGTCTTTAGGAATTTTGTTGGATTGATACGCAGCTTCACTTTCTTCTCGTTTCATCCTCGCCACCTTTGTTCCTCATCGATCACTTGATTTTCAAAAATACCCGAGTTTGTGACAAACTTGAAGATGTGCCCGTCACACTCAAAAACCTGGAAATTCTTCACATTATCGTGTATTGATGGACAAGGAACCAACTCAATGGAAAACTTTTTACATCTTTTTATATCCACCGGGTTTAACATGCCCGCGACGACTGCAAGAGAGTTTGCTATTCGATTCCCTCTCCTAGAAATAAGGGCTATGTTGAATGCATCAAAATCCTCCATGAGATCCATAACCCTAGTCCTATAAAGGCTCGCCTTTTGTCGCGGCATGTATACCGTCCTTTGATTTGCTTGACAACCAACTCATAATCACCCAAAACCTTCAAGCATTTAACATGTTTGCTCAATGCTAGACGTAAACCGTAGATCAATGCTTCGTATTCTCGCCACATTGTTTGTGCAAGGAAATTGCAGTCTATAGGCAGCCAATAATGGTTTACCTCCCGGACCAGCTGAGCTCGACTCCAGCCTCCCGCTCCCCGTCTAGATTTTGATCCATCAAACTTGAGCAACCACGTGTGATCTTTTTCCTCAGAAGAACCACCATGACACACTTCTTCTTTAAGTTCATCAACAGCTTTCTCAACATCAAGAGCATAGACCCCTAGGTCCGGCTCGTAAAACCGAACCTCATTCGGCTTGTTAAAATCTGTTATAATCTCCTTAAGCCTCGGTTCGTTTTCCACTCGATTTGGTTAGCAATGCCCTTCCATGGCAGCCACATATGCGAGCAGTCTGTTGCAAAATAGCCATTCAGCGTTTTCATCCAATCTCTCGCAAGTAACATTCCATACCTACTTGGGATGTTAACCACCAAAATGTCTACAACCTGCTGGACCCTGGGTTCAGAATTTAATTGAATCTTGACATCATATAAGGTCCCTACTACATTTACCTCCGAACGGTCCAATTGCAAGACCGTGCATTTGGATGAAACCGGTTGTAGACCCAAAGATTTGACATATCTCCGTAGGCATGAGGTTGCTAGTGGCTCCTGTGTCTACCAAACAGTTATGCAAGTTCTTACCCGCAATTCTCAGAGTTAATAAGAATGGCGGGACATCCCTTCTTTCCTTTCGCAAAATCAGGTGGGATTCAGCTCTTTTTTCCTTCCACATCGGATCGGGTGAGTTCAAAGCTCTTATCAACGCCTCCTTTTGACCAGGCAATTTAGCTGCGTCCAGGAATGAAAGGCTAGATTTGGACTTCTTCATATCCTCCACTACGTCATAATTTGGTTTTTCGAATTTGACCGTCTTCTGGACGTCATTAGACATTTCTCTTCTGAGTGGAGGGGGAGGGTTGTTACTTGCCTTTGTATCTGGAGGAAGAATAGAACCGTTTGGAGGTGTTGATGAGGTTTTAGGGGCTTTAGACTTACTCCTCAAATGGTACCCATGAGTCCCCTTTCTGAAATCTCGAAAAGCTTGCACCTCCTCCTCCAAAACTTCATCTTCTTCCTCCTCGCTCTCACCCTCTTGGTGATATACTGTTTCCATCACCATAATATTTTCATCTTGCTGATACGATGGATCCTCATTTGATACCAGTTCCAAATCATCAACTTGTGCCTGAAGACAATGAGTGTATCTAGCTATCTCAGGGCAATTCCTTTCATTGTGTTCTTTTGTGTTATGTAACCTGCACCCTCTTTCCCATGCCAAATCTGAAAGATTCAAAAGAGAATTGGATTGGCTAGGGCCTGCAGAAGCATCTAATTGATTAGCAATGGGAGCAGGAACTCCCCCATTGTTTGGCTTAGTGTTCCAATGCCTCCCTCTATTGTTAAAATTCTGACTTGGGTGAGGGGCACGGGACTCATGCTTCTGCTGTTGAACTCTGTCATTACTTAGTTTATGCACTAGTTTCTTGAGCTCTTCGACTTCCGAAAAGACATCCTTCGATGGAACCACATTGTTATTAACCCCCATTGGATTTGCATAATTGATGGGGTCTTGATTCCACATTTGGGTGGGGTTCTGAGGAATTGGATTCCCAAATGGATTGATACCTTGAATTGGGATTGGATTCGGAACAGGAACTATGGCTTGAGGATTGACTTGACTAGTTTCCCCGCGTAGTTGATTGACTCGTTCCGCAAAAATGCAGGAACAGGTGGAATGGCCGCGATTGGTTGGATTGGAATGGGTGCATATGCGGGTGCCGATGGATACGGTCTACGGATATGGGAATGCGTTCATACTTGGCATTTGTGGTGCCATGAGCTGATTTGCTCGGGGAACTTGACCATATGGAGCACCCCGTCCCAACATAGGCATTTGGGTAAACCCGTAGCCTTGCGGTGTCAACCGCCGCTCAATAGTCATGGCTTCATTATAGGCCAAAGCAAGCGTGGTGACTCGAGGATTACGCCTTGCAAACATGGCTGTCATGGGGTCCAATGCCCCAAAATATATCTCGCAAAGCTACCGCAGGATCGATGGCAAAATGTCTAATTGCTCCGTTATAGTTCTTTTGGAATCTCTCGATTAAACATTCGGATTGGTTCCCCTTGGCCCCGCTTTGCATGTAATAAACCGATTGTAAATAGTTGCGGGATCTAAGGGAGACCTAAATTGATTGACAAATGCATTTTCCATTTGTGTCCAAGAGGTGATTGAACCAGTTGGCAAGCATATATACCATTCATATGCTATTGGATCCAAGCTCATGGGGAAAAGTCTGTAGGCTACATCTTCATGCTGAACTTGTAGCCTAATTAAAACATCTCTATAGGCTTGGATATGTTCTTCTCGCTGTTCTTAGGCCATCCGGCTTGTATTTAGGCAGAAATATTTCAATGTTCTTGGGGATTTCATGGATATCCCAAACAATATTCAAAGGAGTATTGTTAGCTCCATACCAAGGAGCTGCTGGAGCTTGAGCCATTTGACTCATAATTGATGTAGACAGACCTACAATAGCAGAAGAAATGTTACAAACTATAGGCACACTAGGGGCAATAGATACTACTGGCGTAGGTCCACTCGACGTTCCTCGGAGAAAATATGCCTTTTGCTACCGGAGTGCTTACGACTTGCTTGACTTTACCCTTGGGAGTACCAAGAAGGTCGTGAAAAATGGTTTCTCCGGTTGTTTGAGACCCGGTCGCAATACGGCGTGGTGGGTCCAAATCTGCTCGAGGAAACCCTCGGCTAGTTCGAAGAAAACCCGCAACAAACAAAAAAAAAAGTGTTGCAGTTTAGCCGTAAATTATTTCGTAATTAAATTAAAACAAAATATTCGGATATAAAAATTAAAAATAAATAAACCGATCGCCCTCCTTCTAGCGCCAATCTGCTGAGTGGTGTTTTAACCCGATTGTGAAAACACACTCTCCCGTAGGATCCGAGTCCTAAATCCTCTCGCTTGCAAAGAAAAATGATTTCTCCAAGGTTCTTATTATGCCGATTATTAATTATCAAGGATGCTCGTTTAAAATGAAATGCTAAGAACACCTTAGGGTTTGCAAGTGGATGTTAACAAGGGGCACCGTGGTTTATTAATTTTGAACTTTCAATGGACTCAAAATGAATAAAATCTGCTTTAACCTTTAATTCTGATGGATTTTCAGTGATTTATTCAAACACAGTAATTAAACTGCTGAAAATAAAATATGGGTTTGAAAAGCAAAGACAAAAGTAAACAAAAGTAACAATAAAAATAGATTACAGTGTAAAGTCGTCACTAATCCGATGAAACCGAAGATACCGAGGCTTTCTACATGCAACCTAACCTAATGAACCCGCACATCCACACAATCCAAATAGGCCAGGTGTGAGTCTCGAGGGTTTCTGTGGTAATTCCAGAAAACAGGCATTCGCATGAAGCAACCAAGAGATCTTGCATTAACTTCACCTAAAAACCTAAGAAATCTGGAAGGGAAATATAAACATTAAATCATGCATGCAAAAGTTACTCCTTCTTTCTCATCCAATAAGATGCCAACTCTCTGTATTTGTATTTAAATGATATCTCGATTACATTCAAAAATGTTCCAGGTGTGAAAGAAAATCCCAAAATAAAAAGAAGGAAATTGCCCAAGTACGGGCCCAAAATAGCACAAAGCCTTCGTCTCTGCAACTCCGTATTCGGCAATTTCCAACCCCTTCTTCGATTTGCAATTCTGGCTTTATAGCATTGTTATGGCTCTTCGATTTCCTTCGTCGCTTCATTTCCTCTTCCTGTGGGCGACCCTTCAAATTCTTGCTTTTTCCCGCTTTGATTCACGCTCAAATTTGGAAACGCCCCGAAATTCGCCTCTACATGTAACGTCCCTGCAAGTTTGACACCTGTGCGCCACGTGTCGTGCTTTTCCTGTGCCCTGTGTAACGCTTACTACGAAAAAAATGACAAAACTGCAAGTCTGCCCGTTCATCTTCCCGGCCGCGAAATCGCGACATGTCACGAAATCGCGACATGTCGCGATATCGCGACATGCTTTCCTGCCGTACGCGTCCAACGGCTTTTCGTAGCGATATCGCTACCGTTCTGGCCTCGAGCTTCCTTGGCAACTTTACGTCGCGATATCGCGACCATTATCATCCTCTTGCCTTCCTTCGACAAACCGTCGCGATATCGCTACCGTTTTTATCTTCCGTACGCCTTGGCAAAACTTGTCGCGATATCGCGACGTTTTTTCCTCGACCTTCATGCAGCTTTCTGTCGTGAAATCGCGACCATTTTCTCCGTCCGTACCGTTTGCCAAAACACGTCGTGAAATCGTGACACTTCCCTGCTTTGAGCCTGATTTTCATTTTCGTCACGATTTCGCGACATCTTCCTTGTACCATACAACTTTGCCAAAATGCGTCGCGAAATCGTGACACCTTTCATCATCCGTACGCTTCTGCAAAACTCGTCGTGAAATCGTGACGTTTTTCCCTTTCGGACCTTCATGCAGTTTCTCGCGAAAATCGTGACCATTTTTCTGTTTCGTACGCTAAAACACGTCGGAAAATCGCGACCATTTTTCTGTTCGTAAAACCCGTCGCGAAATCGCGACCATTTTTCCGTCCGTACACCTTTGCTGCAATCGGTCACGAAATCGCGACGTCTTTCCTCATCGAGTCCTTTAGCTGCTTCCTGTCGCGATATCGCGACGTTTTTTCGCTTCCGTACACCTTTCCAAAACACGTCACGAAATCGCGACACTTTTCATCATCCGTACGCTTCGGCAAAACACGTCGCGAAATCGCGACATCATTTATTTTCTTCCCAACAGCATGTCGCGATTTCGCGACACCTTTTCTTTTCTCCTCACATGTCACGATTTCGCGACACCTTTTCATCCTGGTCACCGACACGTCGCGATTTCGCGACACCTTTTTCTTCCTGGTCACCGACACGTCGCGATTTCGCGACACCTTTTCTTCCCGGTCACCGACACGTCGCGATTTCGCGACACCTTTTTCTTCCTGGTCACCGACACGTCGCGATTTCGCGACGCTTTTTCGTTTCGTTGCCGTTGATCGCGCTGACCGCGATTTTCCGACATGTCGCGATTTCGCGACAATTTCCAGCTTCGGTCGCGATTTCGCGACATGTCGCGATTTCGCTACCCGTCGCGATTTCGCGACCCCTTTCTACACTTGTGCATTTTCTTTTTTTTTTCAATTCTGGCATCTGGGTCACTGAGATCCTTCCCTGTGAGCCTGCAAAAAGGTGGGTCCCCAATTTTGGGGTGTGTTGTGGATCAACCACAATAGGAAGGAAACAATAACTCAAAATATACTAAAATTTACTAGTATAACATATAGAGATTATATTATTTGAAAATAAACCTATAATAATTTGCATGCAAAAATTCTAAGATAATGAAGAGGAAAAATAAACTTAGCTAAAAAATTCTATGCCCAGACAAAATATCTTGCCTCACTAATTTCTTAATACTCTGTTGCTCCTCCCATCATGTGGATCCTAGCTGATAGATATCTACAAATTCATTTTCTATGACTTAAAAAGTTGTTACAACCCTTGTTTTGTATGATTGACTTCATAGGGTTGTATATCCCTCAATACCATTTAGATTTATTCATATGATCACTCACTTAAAATCTCTTCAAATTCCTCACAAATTAATCCAAGAATCATCTGAATTAGACAAACCTTCATAAATAAATAGCTCCTAAAGGATGAGATATTTTTAGAAAACAATTTCCCTAACACTACCCTAGTTTCAGATGGTTGTCTTCATATGGTCATATCTTCCTCAATATTGCTTGGATTCTTTAGAATGACTACTCATTTTAAAGATTTTCAAATTATACATAAAATGGCACAAGAAACCCTTAAACTAAAACAACTCAATAATATATTTATTTAATATTATCAAATGGTATTAGCTTCACTAATTAAATTCCTCAACATTCAAAGAGGAGAACCAGGTTTGAATCTTACCAAGCAATACGTGCATAATAGACAAGTTGGTGTAACTTGACTATGTGGTCATAATGTTATATGAGTAGGACCCATTCCCATCCCATATAACCAATTAAAAAATATATTTATTTAATATCTAATTAAAACTAATAGAATTTAATTATATATTTAATAATACAAATGTATATATTTCTTAAAATAAATTAATGAAATGAAATGATTTTAATTATATCCACAAGACCAAAATAGTCTATGACACCAAGAGCTTTTATACAACATGGGGTATAGTGTACAACCATACTTACTTTTAAATTCAAACCTTGGCTTTGGGACAACCATATATTGGGTAAACAATATCCATCTCATATGGCCTATGACCTCACAAATACTAAAAACTACTTTACCTTATTACCATTTATTTAGATTTCCAAATTTTAACAACATCCAAGAAAAAAAATCGTTCAATAAAATAAAAAATCTCAACATCCTCTTATCATATTTTGGAGTGTGTTTCTTTTGTTGTTGATTTTGATAAAAAGTTTTCTTTTTTTTTCTATTCTTGATTCTTCAAAAAGTTCCATTAGTGATTTTACTTTTTGGAGTGTCCTCATATGTAATCCTGATGTCCTTGTAGGCTTCACATTCTATGACAAAATATTTTTGGTCTCCACTACTTTTTTTGTGCAAAAGACACATGTTAATTTTGACCATACCTCCTAATGTTAGGAGTCTTCTGATTAAAATAAGCATACTCACAAAAATATTGTGATAAAAGCAAAAATTCATGAAAGAACAAAATATTGCAATATGAAATGTAAATGCAAAAATATATTAATCTCATAAATCACAACATAGAATTGTGGGCCTCTTCGAGGGGGAAACCTCCTTCAATACTTTCATTTAATATACAAAATATACATTCATTTATGGACCCTTGTATTTTAAAGATACACTTAATGCAACCCTAACCTAATGCTCAAGAGTTGGCTTACATGCAAAGTATCACTTGAGCTAGAATATTCTACCAAAAAAACAATTACATTCTTGATAATGATTACATGAAATGGACCCACTTGTCTAAAGGCCTCAATTAATATGGGTAGACTAACTCACCCACATATATATCTTAAAAATATATAATTTTTCTATCAATATTTTTCCATTTTTTCTAAGCTAAATAGCTTCAGAAACTCATTCAGGCATGTGAAACAACCATCAGACCAAAAAAAAGGTAGGTAAGGCTCAACCAGCCCAAAGTAGCACCAAACTGATAAATTTTGCTAAAATTGAAAAGCTATCAAATTTTTAAGATGTTGATGTTTGCAATAAACATAAATTTATCTAGAATCTAGCGTGGCTAAAGCTCAAGTTTTGACTAATGTAAAAGAATCTTATTTATTTTAGTGTCAGACTCAAATTTTGAGTAAGAATGGGGCATGACTAGAAATTTAAAATGTTGATGTTAGCAAAGGCTTGATAAAATTTTGGTATCTGGTGCATTATGAAATAGTTTTGGATAAGTGTGGATAAGGATCCAACATCCAACATCACAATAGGACCTATCAGGTGCAATAAAATTTTGGCTATGCAACAAAAAGGGCTAAATTTTTGCAGGTACTGATATTAGCATAGGTTGCATAAAAATATGATACACAAAGGTAGAGAAGAGGAATATAAGTTCACCCAATATATACTTGAGTGCTTTACAAAAAAATTGCTAAGTGTCAAGGAGCATTGCTATTTTGAAGTGTTGGCATCATCACAAAGCACATAAAATTTTAGTAGAAGCTACAAGGTGGTGTCGTATGGAAAATATTCTAAGGAATAAAATCAATCAATAAAGTGTTTTATATTCGACATTAAGCACTATTCATAGGTATGTGGCTAAGTATATTTGGTGTTTAGATTCTAAATGTGTTGATATTATCGAGATAATCTAAAAACCTAGAATCCAATAAGAGAAAATAGAAAACTAAGCTAAGTGTTGTGAATCAGCGAACAAATAATGAGGGTGACATCATGCATGAAAAATAAGAACCCGACACTTGCATAACAGAGAGTTGGATTGATTTCAACTGAGAAGAGAGGGATCCATAAAGATAGCAAAGTTTTTGAATGCATTCCTAACTATCATAATCTACTATCAAATAATCTTAATATCCAAGAGCTTTCTTGATGAACACATGTACCAATGTAATTGGATTAGTCGTGGGGTAGCTTGAAGTAAAAAAAAATTGTCAAATGATCCTATGGATTATATGAAGACACATAGGCTACCACTTCTTATATTAAATTAAAGAAAGCCATATCAACATCATGTCACCAATACGGTTGCAACAGAATGAGCTGGAGAAGGATGCACACATGTTGCACCAACCTAATAGGTCTGTAGTCTATTTCAAGAGTAATGATGCTAAGATAATTGAATGCAAATATATATATATATATATATATATATATATATATATATATATATATATATATATATATATATACTTGAATGTAGCTCATTCAAATGGTTAGCTCTTTAGCATTTACAATGTATGATGACTAAACTATGCACCTTTGAATATAGATCAAATTGTTGTTTGAACTCTCTCAAAAATTGTTGTAGTTCATGTATGTATGATGATTCAATTATTGAACATTTTTGTTAAATCTAGCAAATGATTTATTCTGTTATAGTTGTTTTACTATCTATATTTCTCCTTGGATTTATTATTCATTAGTTCCTAGAATACTTAGTAATGCTTAATATTTAATATTTTTAAATATTCTATAACATTCAAAGAAAGCTGATCTATTAGGCTATCTAGTCTAGTTCAAAGTGCAAGACTTATGCTTCATGTTCTTTGATGTTGCTAAATCCATTCCACTTTTAATCCTAGCTTCTAACCTTACATATTTCTATCTCTAGTCTACAAAACCATTTTAGTTAGTTTAGCTAGTATCATAGGAATTGACCTAATCTAAAGGCTAAATTAGAAACCCATTCTAGGCATTTCAATCTTTGCTGAGGTATTGAGGGTACAACTCATCCACATTTTAGACCAAGATTTTTTGGTATGCTTGGTGGGACACAAATATCACATACCTAATTAAGTAGAATTTTAATGATATTTTATCTTAATTAGATCCTATTTACCATAACTTTATAACTATGCTAAGTATGAACTATTCATAAAGAACCTGACCACCATTTAAATCATAAAATTTTGTTCACAAGAGCAACAAAAAAATGGATGAACCAATAGTATTCGTGGAAAGACACCCATTGAGATTTAGAAGACATAGATCTCCATCATCACCTCTATCATCTCCCTCATCCAACCTTACAAAAAGTATAGGATATCAACATTTTATTTCTCCATAATTTGCTTCCACCATTAGATATAAACTAATGGCTAATTTTCAACCTCAACATAATTTTCTTGATTGGAATAAGATTGAACCACTTAACTTGGTAAATCAGATTCCCATTCCTCTGGTAGTATTGAAAGCCTTGATAATATATGATGGCATTGAGAAATTAACCTATTGGCATTGTCAATATGTAGCTACTTTAGTCACTATCCATAACATCTAGGATGAAGATGTTATGATAAGACTATTGGTGTTATCATTCAAAGGAAAGATACTATATTGGTACCAGAATATAGGATGTAAGTATCCATTCATGGTCTCAACTTACATGTATATTGGTTCAAGAATTTAACAAATTAGCAGACCCTTTTTCCTTATTAATCCAATTCACCACTATTCAAAAGCATCCTCAAGAGGCAATAATGGATTTTAATATCAAATTCAATAGGACTTGGAAAAGAATTCGACAAGATTATCAAACCAACAAATCCTTAGGTAATGTATTATTACATTTGTGCTTTTAACCTAGATCTAGGTTTATTGATATGCCAATACAATATGATTACTTTTACCAAGATTTATCAAGTTGCTATAATTGCAAAGAGCACATTGATTATTATAGACAAGATTCCTCCTAGAAATATAATGCCATATTTACCAAAAATTCTACAATCCATGCAAGTAACACAAAATCTGGTCATAATCATGCATCTGCCAAACATAGCTCTAGTTATTTTAATAAAGTTTCCAACATTACTAGTGAAACCTTCATCACCATTATTACCAACACCTCCTACTATACTTGTATTGACTTCTACAAATCATAAGAATCAACCAACATGAAAGAAATAATATTGGCAATTAAGAATTTAACTAATGAAGTGACTACTATGAAAAGAAGAGAAGCTAAATGAAATTTCCAAGCCAAGATATTCCCATATACGATTAAGGAGTCTCTTCTAATACCACCAAAGGAAAGCTTAATATAGTATATGGTAATAAGGAAAATAACCCTTTTACTTTAGCATCTAAAGGCAATTATTGGTGCTCAACCTGCAATGATCCACATAGTTAAGACACATGTATGCTTCACCAACATCAAATACAAGTAGTTTTAGCTGAGAGGGCAAGAATAACAAATAAGAACCAAGTTAATATGATTTGAAAAGTGAATCAAAATTTGATGGTGCAAGAAGATGAGTCAATTATGTCTTAACCTAGTCTAATAAAAAGCCATTGCAAGTAGATCCTAAGAGACTAGACACATTCAAAGTTTTGTCTTAGAAAACTAAGCAATCAAAAAATGAAGTACCTAAAACTACTCAAAGAAAAGAGAATATTCCAATAGAGCACCCTAAATAAAAGCAAAAAATAATCCAAGAAAGAGAAGCTGGGACTTAGGAATAGGCTGGAAACAAGCTTTGGTATCCTTCTATCACAAAGTGAAAAAGAATTGAAGTGACACATGAATACTAGAGGAGATTTAATGAACTTAAAAAGGGGGAAAATAAGCAACTGAAATATTCCAATTTAAATATAGTAGATGAGCTTAATAAGACACCATCTAAAGAAATCATGTATGATGCTCAGATGATTTTAGGATAAATTGACCTCCTTCAAGCATCATTGAAATCCATTCGGCCTAAAAATTATTCTTATTCAAAACTTATTCTAGCATAAGGTAAGCCTATGCTAGAAATAGGTTAAAATAGGCCACCCCATTCTACATGTCCGTATGCATGGAAGGATGGGTTGTACATAATTGTTAGCTTTTGATGTTATATATTTAAATAAATGCAACCACAAGGACTAAAATAAACATGAAATATTAAATATATGATAATGGTAAATATACTAGGCATGTAAAACTCATAAGAAACTTTTACAACTACTCATAAAACTACCATTAATGAAATCTCACAAAAATAGTACAAGAAATGGAGTGTTGAAAATATTGAGTATATTGAGTTGTCATTGATGTCAAAGTGTGCATGGTACTTAAGGTAGAAATATTTCTCAAATATGAGAAGTTTACACGGATGGACACATCAATTAAGAAAATAGTTGGACTTGGTAAATAACAAAGTAAGAAAATATTCAAGCAAAGGGTTATAATATTTAAATTTTAAAAGGAGAAAGTTTTTAAGTTGCATGGGACAAAGAGTTTTAAAAATAAAAGAGATGTAAAAAAGGTTTAAATTGCATGGGACAAAAACATAATTTTATATTGCAAGGGACAAAGGTTTAATGAATTGATATTAAAATATTTAAAATATTATAATATAAAGGTTTAAAAAGGGAGGAGGCACAAAAGTTAATGGAGGAAATAAAACAATTTGAAAATTATATATGCATCGATGTTTTTGATATAAAGTAAAAAAGCATATAAAAGGGGCACAAATATTTTATTGAGGCTATGGTTTTGAATGCGAAAATAATTATTCGAATGTGTAATGATACTAAGTATATTCTAGTCTATAATGATACTAAGTATACATCGGTTCATCCATTGATCATGTCCATTAATTTGATGAATTCATCTATTTATATTTAGATAGGTTTATTGAATTATCATCAATCGTACACAAGAGACTATACCCTCTCTAAGTGGCTACATGACTTCACTAGTATCAGAGCCAATTCTAAAACAATGCTTAATTTTTTTAGAGATTCACAAGCTACCTGCAAGCATCTCCTTTGATTCATTTTCTAGTTCCAGACCAGATCGCGTCGTTCAAAAATAGTGCAACCAAAGAAGTTTTGTTAATACGTCCATTGTCTTCCAGTTGCCAATAATATTTTTTAACAAGTCTATATAGCTATGTGTTCGTTAGGTGACATATGAGTAATTTTCCCAACATATCGTTGCTTCCCAAGGTTCTATCTACGTCTTTATTATGGGTTTAATAAGAGAATACCACTATCATTAAGCATGATTTACAAGGAAGACCAATTAGCATAGCAGGTTTCATATAACATATCCGATGTCATCTGTGTCGAGTTTCTATTTGACCAATCTTTCAAAGATAGATATAACGTATTAAATCACACCAAGTAGTTTCAACAGGTTTGGCTTGACATATCTGGAGTCATTATATTTCTAGTTTGAGCATTCCTTCAGACACTATATATATATATATATATATATATATATTAAAATCATAGTCCATTAAATTCAATATTTTAACCTAAATTTGGTCCAATAGATACTTGCCAATACATGTGAGTATTCAACATAATTGTAGGAAGTGGTATTAGGTCTTCATGATTGATATTAACAAATGGTTTTTGGTGAATAATTAGGGTCCAAGCGATCTTTGGGTGTAAGCATATGACTATGATACGTGGAATTCATTGTGCGAGCAATTTTTGAGGAACTCCAACATTCTAGGTGGATTATGGAAAATATAACAAACAATATTGATTGATAAGACACAACTCTACCACTAATGTTAAAATGCGTATTCAATTTGGTTAGTATTGAGCAACGTTATGGGTAAATCAAGGCAGATAGACAAACCACAGTTTCGACAGTTACTATTTTTGCGTGATTCAATTTTTTGGACTTTATGTGTAAAATTGACATGTATTGAATGGTCGGTTCAAGTTGAGAAACAATGGTGAAATTGTTCTATTGATCAAAAATGCATTACATAGTTTTATAGTTCTTGAAAGAACTAAAAATAGACATGGTGGTTGAGAGAAATCCTCTTAAACTTATTACAACAAACTAACTTAAAGATAGCTCTTATCCTAACAACATGCTAATCTTGGACTATGGTTAAACATTGACCAACCAATCCAAAACCTCAATGTATGCTAATCAAATTAACTAGAAATATGTAAATCAAAACATTAAACTAAAACTAAATACTAGGACTTAATACTTAGGACTAAGGAGGCAATGTTGAAAATATTCCAACATTCTCCCCCTTGATGCTAAAGATACTCATGCAAGAGTTCTTTAAGCATCACAGAGTTGGAAGAAAATTTTTCTCTTACGTTTCCTCCAATCTTGAATCAAGAAATCAGAATTTACAAAATACTTATGGTGGCACTCCTTCCACTCTTTATGTGGGATTTCCTACAAATGCTTGAGTGCCTTCTTTTGTTGATTAGCTCCCCCTTCAACAAAAGTATCTCCTCTTGTGGTTTTCAGCAACCACTCTCTTACATCTTTATCATTATGGTCTTTAAACCATGCTCTCACATTTTGATCTTCTTTTACATATTCAACACTAAATAATACTCCACATGAGTATGTACAATTAATCATCTCACATAGATGATTATACCATACAACTCTTTCACATATTTTCACACAAAAAATCACAACAAATATGGCCATATAATGACCAACTACATATGCAACATAAAGTTGCTCCTCACACAAATATTCTCTCACAACAATGACTTTACAAGAATCCTTCTCCCAAGGAATTTTGAACACATCATTTTGATCCATGTGACCCAAGTTCTCCATCACTGTATTCTCTCCAAAAAGATTCTTCATCAAAGTTGTCTCAATGAGACAATCACCTTTCTTTTCATTCCTGCTCACAAAAAACAAATCATTAATCATAAAAACATTACCTTTAGTATGAGTATATTTGGTGCTTCCCATAAAGCTATTTTGTAGCAGTTCTCCTTCATTGTATGGTGCTTCAAGATCAACCATCAACTCTTCACTAATAGTTCTCCTCCTTTGTTCAATCCATGTTGGTGTGTTGAAACACCATTCATTCAAACAATCATACATAGTTGCCTTTTCAAGACAACTCTCTTTCTGCAATGTAGTCACTCCAAGTGAGTGATCTTCATCCATGAGTGAAGTTTCCTTTGCCATTACGATAAGAAAATCAGCAATCTCATTTCCATTTTTTGTTTCTATCTCATTTTTCACATTCTTCTCCCCTTTTAGAGGAACTCTAACAATTTTATCTTCTCCTTGTAGGAGATCTTCATTTTCTCTGTCAAGAGAGCATACAACCATTCCAAGTGAATGGTCTTCAAGACAATGGTCTTCCATAAACATTGCTTCTCCATCAACATGCCAACAATTTTGGTTGATCCTATTATCATCTTTATTCTCTCCCATGAGAATTTTAGGTGCATTATCCATAATACACTCTTCATTTATCTCCTCCATGAGATATTTTTTATCACTTTTTCTTCTATCAACAACAAATCCTCTTCTTCCTCCTTGTCCTCTAGAGGAATACACACCTCTTCTTATATTTTCATCACAAAATTCAGCAACATATGCTTCCTCCATGCAACATTCTTCATATTGTTGGTTTTCTACATACAGGCCTTCCTCTGCAATAAATAATTCTCCATTACAAAGCATGACTTCATATGAGTCTTTACAAGACTCTTCAAAAGGATCTAATTCAGAAACTGCTTCAAGAAAGCAAGGTTCCTCCTTGCTTAAACAATCTTCATGATTGTCACTCATGGATTTATGGGTATCCTCATCAAACCCATAAACATCCTTTAACACTTGCCATGCCATTGTAGCTGATCTACAATTGGCTATGAGAGGAAAAACATTCTTTTCCATTCCTCTCCTCAAATCCATAAGAGCTAAGCAATTTGCATATTGCTGCTCCTTCTTCTCTTTTCTCTCCTCACCTTGTAGCTTATTCCAAGAGGGTTCCTCATAGCCTTATTGAACTATATCCCATAAGTCTTGAGCATTCAAGAAGGTCTTCATCATTATGATCCAAATAGCATAATTATCTCCATTGAATTTGGGTACTTCCAATTCTTTATACATGGTGGCCATTCTGCAATCCACCATTCATCAATCTTCCACCTAGCTCTCAGCCACTCCTTTCTTGTAGACTTCTGATATACTTATCTCAGTATTCGTGAGATATTAATGATTTACTTGAGCTCTGCCTTGCAAATATGCTGAGTGCTGGCCACTTGAGTTTCTCTGACAAAGTGTGTGTTTCAGATCTCTTCACACCACTCTCCACAGGTTTTGATCCATTTGAGCAAACCTGCTCTGATACCAAATGAGAAACAATGGTGAAATTGTTCTATTGATCAACAATGCATTACATAGTTTTATAGTTCTTGAAAGAACTAAAAATAGACATGGTGGTTGAGAGAAATCCTCTTAAACTTATTACAACAAACTAAATTAAAGATAGCTCTTATCCTAACAACATGCTAATCTTGGACTATGGTTAAACATTGACCAACCAATCCAAAACCTCAATGTATGCTAATCAAATTAACTAGAAATATGTAAATCAAAACATTAAACTAAAACTAAATACTAGGACTTAATACTTAGGACTAAGGAGGCAATGTTGAAAATATTCCAACACAAGTGCTTTGCAATCATGTCATTAGTAATAATGCACCAGTGCCCAGAAGAATAATTATACCCACAACATGTAAATCGTCCAATTAGCAGGCAAGATTATTTGCTAAAATTTATTATTCCAAAGGTTTCAATTAATATTAATGCATCAATTCTTTATTTCAACCCAACAATAAACCCTATGTCCATTTTGTCTTGATTTACCATCAATGACAAAAGACATTCACCATATATTGTTAGTGAAGGTTCATCCATGGTCTGCATTCATCCCGATTCACTATCCAGATTAAAGGTTTCATCCAGATTTACAATCAATGATAAAATAAATTCCTACCACATATAGGATCCGTAAGCATCAAATGTGAAATCTGCATTTGATTTTATTCTCAACTTATGTTGGAAGGAATACTTTGGATAAGATAATAAGGTAGTTTTAAAGTATCATCCAATATTAATCATGTTCAGTGTATCATATTAGGTTTTATCCAACATCTATCAGGTGATGTCGTTCGTGAAGTTTAGCATGATCATATTCGTGATGAAAGATTCGAGAGTCCAATAATTAGTATACAAGTGACATCTAAGACCATTTAGGATCACGAGAAAATTTCCAATTGTAAGCTTTCTTATTATCCCCCATTAGTGTTGCATGGATTCTAGCTCATTGTAAATAAGTTGAGATGCGCATTAAGCAGCGTCCACATGAACTGTTACATAGAAATTTGGCATGCATGGTTAAGTTGACTTTGGACTGAGAAAAATATTGCACTATATCGTTCGTTACTTCCTGTTGGACAAGGGTATATTTCTTATCATTGGTATATTTAAAATAATGCTGGGGAAGATTTCTTGCCATTGGTATATTTAAAATAAGGCTTTTTGGTGTATTAATAAGGTAGCTCATTACTATAAATTTTTTATTGTTAGCGTGTATTCTTTTGCCATCCAAAATGACTTAAGTTCCATCTCATTTACGCTTGTTGCAAGAGATATAGTTGACTTAATACCATACCGCCAAGTGTCCCTCTTCTATTCTTGCACACATTGTCCTTACTACTATTAGTCTCCAAGTTAGTACGGGTTGTCCAATTTAACCCCTTAAAAATTTACATCCAAAAGTTTTTTCTCGTTAGTCGTTAGCGGTTCCATATCATGTCAGAATTTCAAATCATAGACCGGCTGTTGGGAGGCGAGTAATTAACCATTGGGTGAAAAAGACATAGAGTAACTGACCATTGGGATTTGTTGAAGTATCAAGTGACCAACCATTTGGAGCCATAGAGTATTTGATCATTGGAAAAAAAAATATGTAGCTGCATTGTCAACAACTTTGTTTTCAAATAAGTTTTCCAACAAAATTTTGTCAACAACTTTTTCAAAAACAATTGTCAACAAGTTTTTTCAAAAATGTTATCAACAAAATTTGTCAAATTTGACAATAATTATTTTTGAGATATAAATTCTAATTTTTCTGCAAATCAAGTGCATGAGTGATCAAACCACTTCGAACAAATTTTGGAGCAATCTAGAGTAAGCTATCTTCGCACTTGCCAAATTCAAGAGTTCATGATTAAGTGGCATGACCTTCAAGAAGATGATGCTACATGAGTGACAAAGAGTATTTTCTAATATTTTATAGCTTTGAGGACAAAGCTTTTGAGGGAGGGAGCCATGTAATGATATTAAATATACATTGGTTCATCCATTGATCATGTCCATTCATTTGATTATTTCATCTATTTATATGTAGATAGGTTTATTGAATTATCATCAATCATCTTATATGCAATTGTGATCCTATGCAAGAGACTCCACCCTCTCTAAGTGGCTATAGAACTCCACCCTCCTTAAGTGGCTATAGGACTTCATCCTCATTAAGTATTTTTATATATTAAACTATTTTATTTACAACAAGTTGTATCCTTGCAGAATGCTCTCCATGCAAAATTCGACGCAGTTAAAAAAACAAAGGAAAAGCAAGTTTTGTGGAAGTGAGCAAAATGATTTTATCTTGAGGGTGCCATGATTTGAAATCCAATTGGGTGGTTAGTCCATCTAGTCACATAGTTTATGCTAAGGTGTTGTTAAACCAGAGGTTGTAGGGTCGAATCATGCAGAGTTGTTTTGGTTGGCAGAGATAGTGTTTCATTTGGCAGTGACACAGCGAAGAGGAAACTTTTAGTTCCTTGTACATGGTAGGTCTTACCCATTGGGGTAGCCCAGATGGCTACCTAGATATTTATAGGGTGCTACGTTGGTAGAGGTTGTGATTTATATTCCCTTCGCATTCACTAGGCTTGATTGGTTGAGGTATGGACACAAATTTTGTATAATTTTTTTGTGAAAAATAAATCGTTTGTTGGACTTGTTGATTTAAATATTAAGGGCAAAGGTTTTTGTTTATGTTTAATTTAGAACAGGAGTAATAAGGTGTATTGTGGATTATTTAATATTTGTAATTATTGTGTGTTGAAAAGGAGTAATAAGGTGTATTGTGGATTATTTAATATTTGTAATTGTTGTGTGTTGAAAAGGAGTAATAAGGTGTATTGTGGATTATTTAATATTTGTAATTATTGTATATTTAAAAAGAGTAATAAAGTGTGACGTGCTTTATTTTTAATTGTAATTTTACTTTATAGAAAAAAGGAATTTTAAGGGTTCTTGAAAGATTTATTTTGAGATATTAAAAAGGATAAATAAGGTATTTTTTTATGGATTTATTATGGATATTTTTGGAAAGATTTTTTTGGATGATTTTCTATCTCTACTAGAAATTGAAAATCATTAACTAGATTTTTGAAGGATCGAAGGGAGAATTATTTTGTCAAGACAAGTTTTGGAAGCTTATCATTTTTAAGGAAGATCTAAGAGGTATGGTGATTTAATTTCTTTCCAGAGGGTGGTTTCTGTTTGAAGAAAGTACTTTGATGTCATATGGTTGGAGGTATAAGGATTGATTGAGTTTGTATTGCTTTGATAGAAAGTGGAAATAAAAGTGCAAGGGTTTGAAAGAAAATTTGATGTGCATTAGTGTTGAATGAAATTAGGATTAAATGTGCAAATATTATAGGTCAATTTTGTGAGTAGACTTGTACATTGATTTGAATGAAATTGTGAATAAAAGTGCAAGGGTTATAGATCAGATTTGTGAAGCAAATTTGTATATTGTTCATGTTTGGTTTTGGATATATATGAGCACTGTGTATATGCAAGATTTCAGATGTTATGAGAATATTTGAGCATTTTTTATGAATATATTTGAGCAGGTTTATGAGCAGGTTTTATGAGCCGATTTGAGTAGGTTTATGAGTAGGTTTTATGAACATATTTGAGAAGGTTTTTATGATGAACCACGTTAAATTTGTGTCTCTTATGTGTGTGATGATATGTGCATTGTTTCATTATTGCAATTGATAATATTGGATAATACTACTTTGGAAAGAAAAGTTAAAAGTTTTATCTTATACTGTTCACCCCTCCCCTTTTAGTATAAGCTTGTGTTATTTATGGAGATCTACTAATGCATGCTATGAGCAATACCTTTTTTCATCTCAATTACAATGGTATGTCATAAATATATAATAGTATGCGACTCTTCAATTACCTACTCTAAGGAAAAATGTGCACTATGCATGATGGAAACTTGTACACATGCACACCTAACTATAAGATACTTGATCTAATCTAACCATATACCCATTGTGATACATTGATATCTACCAAATGATGTAATATTATCTAACACCCCATGTATTACATTATTTAGGATGAACTTCTATTGATCTACATAGATGATATTTGAATGTTTAAAATTTGTTCCTACTTAGAGATTTTGTAAATATATGTACTAGTTGTTCTTTTGTAGGGATATACTTCAAAATGATATGATAATTTTGAAAATTATCTCTAATGAAATGACATTGTGCTTCAATATGCTTAGTTTATTCATGTACAATTAGATTTTTGATCAAATTGAGTACTCCTTGATTATCATAATGTATTAGAATTAGAGTTCATTTAATTTCCATATCAGATAAAATATATTGTAACCACAAGGCTTCGTAGGTTGTATCTCTTACCATATGATTTAATGCTTCAGTAGATGATTGTGCTACTGTATGTTGTTTCTTACTATTCCAAGATATTTGTCATGATCCAATATAGAAAATGTATCCCAAAGTAGATTTTATATCATCAATAGAACAGTATAATCAAAATATAAATAATATTGTAGACAAAAATATTTGACATTCTTCATATAAGTTAGTCCATAATATGTAGTATTCTTAACATGTTACAATATTCTTTTTGTAGTTTTTCAATAACTTTCTCTTGGCTCTTGCATGAATCTTGAAAGATAGTTTACAAAAAAGACTAGATCAGGTCGATTATTTGTCAAGTACAGAAGACTTCCAATTAATTGTCTACCTTGTAGCTAAAATAAAGGTTTTTTATCATTTTTGGATAATTGAATTCATTTTCCATGGGTGTATCTTTAGGTTTACAGTCATTCACTCTTTATTTTTCAAGTAGAGCTTTTGCATATTTTGACTATGTAATAAATATATTATCTTATTTTTTATGAATTTCTAGACTAAGACAATATTTCACTAGTCCTAAATTTTTCATTTCAAAAGCTTTCTCAAGATCCTTTTTTATTTCACTTATTTATTTTTTAGAGCTTCCAATAATCACTATATCATCAACATACACTATAAGAAATAGTATATCATTTTCCAACTTTGTATATAGACTAGGATCAAATGTACTTCATTTGAAACTATGATGTAACAAATGATTATTAATTTTTATGTTCCATGTTGTAGGGGCTTGTTTCAGACCATATAAGGATTTTTTTAATTTGTGAACCTTATGTTCATGACCTTTAACAAAAAATCCTTCTGGTTGTGACATGTAGACTTATTCTAAGTCACCATTAAGAAAAAAACTTTTCACATCCATTGATGAAGTTTCCAACCCTGATGAGCTACTACAACACATACTATTTTGATAGTAGTCATTTTGGATATTTGTGCAAATGTCTCTTCATAGTCAAATCCCTCTATCTAAGTAAATCCTTTATATTTAAGCCTTGTAAATCCATTTTCAACCCATGACTTTCTTTCCTAAAGGTAATTCTACTAGATTCCATGTTTTGTTATTTTTAGTGATAAATATTCAGATTCTATAGCTGCCTTCCAATGTGAGTGATTTAGGGCTTGAAGTGTTGATGTTGGATCTACTATGGTGCTTAGTAATCCTCTATTAATTCTACTTTGACTATGATTTTTAGGTAATATCCAACATTTGTTCCAAATTTGATTCTCTGAGTGTGTTTCTAAGCCATATTGGTTCCTTCATTTGAGAAACTGTGGAAGTTTCTGTATATTCACTCTTTTCATATTGATATTATGACTTGTTGTGGTAATTTTGCCCAAGTGCAAAACCACACTCACAATTAGGATTTTTTTAGAAAACCCTCTCTTGCAAAGAAGCACAAACTTCTCCAAGGTTCCTTGTACTCTAAAAATGTGCATGTATGCTTATCAATTGAGTGCATGGAATACCTTAGTGCTTCGCAAAACAACTTTTAACAAGGGGTCTGTGTTGATTTTACGTTGATTTTGCCATGCTATTATTTTTCATTAATTAAAAGGGCTTGAGTTCCCTTATGTGCGTAAATAAAATGATGAATGAATGCTTAAATTTGACCCTAACTCATTTTATTTTTTATTTATTAAAGTGATTTATCCCCGAATCCCTATTAGCAGATACCTTTTATCTTCAATTAAAATGTTCTATTATCAGGTGCTGTGGCAAACCACTTCATTTTATATTTTATTTAATGTGAAATTTGGAGTTAGTACTTGCTATTAGCAAATTCATTTTATCTTTAGATTAAAATATTACTATTAGCAAGTGTTGTGGAAAACCACTTCATTTTATCTTTGCCTTAATGTGAGATTGGAGTTAGTAAATCCCTCCCTTGAATGCAAATTGATTTTATCTTGGATGGTTAAGCTTTGTCCAAGCAAGAAAATAAAGTGACTGAAACTAAATGTGAAATATGAATCCTGAATGAAGCTTCAAATCATTTTATCTTGCATTGAATAGATTCTATCTTGTCTTGCTTTGCTTTAAACATGAGAGAAAATAATGTAAATGACTGATATTTGAAAGTATAATAGCATTTGCATGCCATACAAATTACCCCCTTTTAATGAAATGGTAATTTTCATAAAGGGAGTCAATTTATTGCTTGAAAAACAAAATGCAAAGCCTGAATTTTTTTTTTTAAACTGTGAAATCATGCAAAACTGAAATAAAAATTCCTGCTAAAAATGTGAACTTCAAATAATTTTGGAATTTTGAATTTAAGTTAAAACAAAAATTTACTTGCTTTAAATGGAATTTTAAAGCTTATTATTTCAACTTATGTAACTCTTTTTGGAATTTTATATTTTTTTATTTCATTTTAAAAACTTAAAAAAAATGAAAAAAACAAAATTAGAGAATAAAAGTAAGATAACATGAAATTCTAGAATATGGACCAGAATATGGAGAAAATAAAAAAAACTGCTGCAAACAAAAATAAAAGTAAGATAACATGAAATTTTGGAATATGGACCAGAATATGGAGAAAACCAAAGAAAACTACTGCAAACAAAATCCAACATATGCTGTAGAAAAATGTTAGATTCTAAACACAAAACACAACCGAGTTAGACCTGCATATACAGAATCTAAAATCCAGTTATGGCAGGAGTCTAAGGAGTTAAAAAAAAAACATGCAATAAATATATTGAAATGGTGCAACCATATCCATGCATAAACACCATTAAACACAATTAGTGCATGTGAGAAAGATATTCAATAAACACAAATTTGTATTCAAAATTTCATTTTTTGCATACAATGGTGAAAAAATAGCTCCACAATAGTTTGAATAAGCTTCCAATCTCCTTCCATCGCTTTAAATTCTTTAAACTGCAATATCTTCCAAAACGCTTCTTCCATAATGATTTTTGCCAATAATAAATTGGTAAGTATTTTCTTTCTTCCATAATGCTTTTTGCCAATAATAAATTGGTAAGTATCTTCCAAATGAAACGCTTCTTCCATAACGCTTTTTTTTTGCCAACAATGAATTAAATAATGTTTTTCTTTTATTTAGAAACCTGCCAACGTCAATATAAAGCATTAGTTCAAAGTGTCTGTAATAAAATCATAAAGTCAACATAGAAATTAATACCAAACCAATATGTAAAGAAATATTAGAATGCCATGAGAAAAATAAATGCTATTCTTTTGTTTTGTTTTATTTTTTTTATTTATATATATATCTATTTTTTATTCTTATTTGTTTTTTTTTTCTTCTATTTTTCTTTTCTTTTCTTTCTTTATTTAAATTTTACTTGCTTTCTCTCTTTTTTAATCTTAAATCTGATTTAATTAATTTCAAATGTTTGAATTGGTTTAATTCAAAATATTAAAACTAACCAAATCAATAAAATAACAAAAATAAGAAAGAAACTAACCAACGCACTAGGCAAATTAAAAGAAACCAAAAGGAGATACTAGTCGACACACCAACCTATCAAAATTATTCCACAAAGAAATTAAAATAAAAAAAAAAATCCAAAAATTAAAAGGTGGGTCCCCAACATTTGGGGATAGTTGTGGTTTTGCCACAACATGACTCTATTTATTCATTTTCTAAATTTAAAAGTATTTCTGCATCATTATCATGTTTTTGAGTTTCAACCTTGATATTCTCATCAAAGACTACATCTCTACTTATATATACCTTCTTTGTACTTGGATCTATTATTCTATACCCTACAAATTCATCATCATAGCCAACAAATATTCCATCCATAGTTTTTTCATCTCATTTTGTCCTTTTTTTTTTTGGAATATGCATATAAGCTTTGCATCCAAAAATTCTTAATTTTCCAATATTTGGTTTTTGCCCTGACCATGCTTCTTATGGTGTAACATTCTTGAGTATTCTTGTAGGTAATCTATTTTGTAAATATACTACTATTTTGTAGAGCTTATTTTATCATACACCTCACCATTTCCATTATATACCTATTTCTTCTTTTTGCAATTTCATTTTATTGTGGTGAATATGTTGTAGTGAGTTGTCTTTTAATTCCATTTTCTTATAGAAACAGATTGAATTATTTTGATACAAATTTACCTCCTCTATCTAAACAAAGAATTTTGATAGTTTTTCCTGACTCCTTTTCTACTTGGAGTTTGAATTGTTTAAAACAACTAAATTCTTTTGATTTGTACTTCATAGAGTATACCCACATTTTTCTAGTATGATCATCAACAGATAGCTAAAAATACTTATGTCATCCAATACTAGTAACATTAATTGGACCACATAAATTTGTATATATTAATTCTAATGGTTGTTGGTACTTATGCTGACAAATTTTAAAAGGAATTCTATGTTGCTTTCCTGCCAAACATTCTAGACAAACAATAGATTTCCAAGATAGATTTGGTATCCATTCAACCATTTTATGTTTAACCATTTCATTTATGGGTGATGCACTGGCATGTTCCAACTATTTATACCATAGATCTTTTGTTCCCAATGTTGTAACTAAAAGGGCTAAATGTGTAGTAGTATCCAAAACTAATAGACTACCTTTATAGGAGCCTAAAGTTATCATTTTTCCTTTTTTGATGATATGACATTGTCTTCTTTTATTAATAAATTTGAATTCTATTGTCATGTATTGATCCATGAGTTGAGAAACTGAAAGAAGGTTGGTAGTTAATCCAGGAACATATAGTACATTGTTAATAATTCCTTTTCCATTTATCAGATTAATAAGAATGTTTTCTATCCCTTTTACTTCATATGTCTTACTATCTGCTATAGCAACTGGTTTCTCTTTTTTTTCTTGTATGGAATTAAATAATTGTTTGTTTCCAGTCATATGTTTGCTTGTTACTGAATCTATGTATCAATAATCCATAGTTCTTGTTATTTTTTTTTTTCAATTTTCTAGTCTGTATGAAGTTGACTACCTTATGACTCCCTAGTTTCAAATATATAAGTGAAAAAATAATTTGATGTTGAAGTCCTTATGGCTCCCAAATAAGAAATTTAGAATTTTGTAAATTATATTTGCAGTTTTTGTAATCTTAATTTGAAGTGGAAATCCTTATTTCTTAAAAATAAAAATATTTGCAAATATTTAAATTCAATTTGAATAAAGCAAATTTCAAAAATTTTCCAAAAAAAATTTCTTACTTCAAAAAACTTCTAAGGCATTCAATAATTCTTCTAAGGATGTAAATCTATACCTTATTTCTCCTTTTATTAGACTAAGACCTTGAGTATAATAAATTAGTTAACCTTGACTTCAATATTATGCCTTGTATCTCCTTAATCGTTTGCAAAGGTTTTTATATTAGACTAAATATTTATTACCTCCTTTAATATGGTACTCCAAAGCTTTGTCTTGCTTACTTTATTTTGCAAACTACACTCTCAAGATACTTTTCATTCACTATGATGCATTCAATGCACTTTGACGTTCAGTCTCCAAGGCTTTGACTCTCCAAATTGCATATTTCTATTCCCTTCATTGTTTCTCTCATCTCTGTAAAGTGGTACTCTAACCCATGCATGTAAGAAGGCATTATTTACATCATAATTGGTGCTCCTCTACCATAAAGACACTTGGAATTCAATTTGATGCTTCTTCTAGGACACCTAAATACACCTTGGCAATTGGTACTTTGTATCATGGGTGATAAGTGTCTTTTACACTTGTAGCATTTGTCAATGAATGTTACAACTTCCTACCTCATTTGTAACATTAAAATTTCACTATGCTTGACTTGATTGTCCCCTCTACAATGATGGTTTCACTTCCTTGGTGCTTAGACTATGATTTAGCTCTCCTCAAGGTGGTTGGTGCTTTGTGTTTGATGTGCCAAATGGAAAACAACAACCTTAATTATTCACCTAACATACCATATGATTGCTTGATTCTTCAACACCTTTCCTTTCAATGTAACACTCATTAATGAGTAATCTTCAACCAATTCTAGCACTCTTTCTTCTGCTTCAATAGGTATATGTTACGTTGTCCATTACTCAAGTATCTTACCTTAATTTTGTGTTATGTAGAAAATATTATATCAAATGATGCAAATGATGATTAGATCTCCATTGTCATCCTTTCAATGGCCTTGTATTGAGTTTATGCAACCCTAATGGCGGTTCACTTAGCTTCACCAAATATCATTTAATGGTGATTCTCTTCCTCACCTATATTCTCAATTGAATGGTGGTGGCACTCTAGGTAACCTTATTTGATGATTGTGGTGACTCCTCTACATTGGCTTGGTGTTTCTTCCACTTCTTTGGTGGTTTCTCAACTTGGCATCGGTTTGTTTGTTTCTATTGGTGGTGCTCTTACCTCTTTGTTCAATAGTTGGCTTGCTTGGCACTTTGTTATGTAAACAACACTACTTTTGGATGCTTAACTTCAATAGAGCTTCATGATACTTTGATATAATATATTATCTATTATTGCACATAGCTCTAGAGAGACAATCACTCATGCCTTTCTATCGCTTTACCCTTGTACTTTCAATTCTTCTTAAAGAGTTACACCAGTTTTCTTGAAATGGTGGATTTCTTATCCAGTATGGTGGTACCTTTTCTCTTTGCCAAGACTTCATAATAATGGTTTTTCTTCCGTGATAACTTCTCCTTGTTAGCTACTCTTCCATAATGAATCCTACTCATCTCTATGCTTTGTGGTTTCTTCTTTGGTGACTCCAAGCTTCTAATTTATGCCAAAACATGTGCCTTTATAATAGTATAATACTTCTGTGACTTATTTATTTTCCAAGAGAGTATGAAAATATCTATAGAAACTTATTCCAAAAATAATACAAAAATAAATAACTTAGAAGAAATGACACCACACAATGCACATATGACACACAAGATTTACCCTAGTTCACCCGATGTGGGCTACTCTAGCAAAACAAGAGCCACTCCTCCTTGATATTATTATTCTCTTTCTTGCTCGAAAATGGGACATTACAATAAAATATAAAGGAAAATCTCACAACCCTAAACCACTATGTGGTATTAGAATACAATGGGCACAATATTGTGGGCTAAACCACCCACACCCACCAACCACCCACCAATCATGGGAATCCCGACAATCACTCCGCCAATCGCTCCAAAAAAAGGGGAAAATTTTTTTTCGATGTTGCCAGAAACTGCCTTCGATGGATGCCCTCAGCGTGGTCAGGGGGGCTACCACCCCCCCGGACCCCCTTGGCACCCTTGAGGAGGGCTTCACCTTCCTCTTGAGGAGCTCCGCTCCTCTTACCCTCTCGTGCCTGTCGTACAATATTTCCTTGGCAAAGTATGAGACACATCCAACATTCTCCCATTTGTTGAATACTTTGCCAAACCCATTTCAACTGTACATAATCTAAACATTTCTGTGCTAATTGCCTTGGTTAAAGAATCTGTAATATTTTTATTTGTATCCACTTTCTCCAGCAATACTTTCTTCTGTTCAATAATGTCCCTACTGAAATGGAACTTTGTATCAATGTGCTTCATTCTGGAATGGTAAGCATGGTTATTTGCTAGAAATATAGCACTCTGAATGTCATAATTTATCTTCATAACTCCTTGAAAGAACCTAATTTCAACACATAGTCTTTGTAGCCATACTACTTCCTTACTAGCATCAGTGGCTTCCATGTACTCAACTTCAGTGTTTGAAAGAGAAACAATAGTTTACATTTTGCTCATCCAACTAACAGCTCCTCCAAACAAATTGAATACATAAGCACTAGTAGATCTTCTATTGTCCAGATCTCCACCCCAATCTGCATCAAAAAATCCTTCTATATCCAAGGATTTATCTTCTTTACATGTACCCTCATAACATATTAAAAAATTAGGAGTACCATGCAGATATCTAAAAACCCTTTTCACAACAGTCCAATGCTCTTTACCAGGTTTGGACATATATCTGCTCAAACTCCCACTGCATGGGCAATGTCTGGTCTAGTACAGACCATGGCATACATTAAACTACCTACACAATTTGCATAAGTAACATGGGATATTTCTTCTACCTCTTCTTCTATTTTTGGATATTGTTCAGCAAACAATTTTCCCCCAAAGGAATAGGTACCTTCATTGGTTTGCAATCTCGCATATTGAATCTCTTTAATACTGTCTCAACATATTGAATCTCTTTAATACTGTCTCAACAAAATGTCTCAACATATTGAATCTCTTTAATACTGTCTCAACATACTGTCTCAAGCTTTCTGTTAGAACGATATTTGTTTATTTTCATACCCAAAATAAAATTTGCAGGGCCAAGATATTTCATAGCAAACTATGATGCTAACTGAGACTTCACTTCCATGATAATTTTATTACTGTTTCTAATTAGTAATATGTCATCAACATACAAAACTATAATGACAAGTACATTGCCAATTTTATTTGAATATACACAATGATCAACATTACTACAAACAAAATCAATTCCTAAGACATAAGTATCAAATTTTTTCTACCACATTCTAGGTGAATATTTCACCCCGTATAGATATTTCTTTAACTTACATACAAGATCCTCCTTTCCTACAATAATGAAACCTTCTGGTTGTCTCACATAGATTTCTTCCTCCAAATATCCATGAAGGAAAGCAGTATTTACATCCATTTGCTATATTTCAAGATCAAAAGTAGCAGCAATAGATAATAGAAATCTAATTGAGGTTAGCTTTACAACAGGAGAAAACACTTTACCATAATCAATTACCTCTACCTGAGAATAACCTTTAGCCACCAAGCAAGATTTGTATTTCTCCACTTTATCTTCAGCATTTTGCTTCTTCTTGAAAATCCATTTACAACCTATTTTTTTTCTTCCACCAGGTAATTTCATTAAATCCCATGTTTTGTTCTTTTTCAGGACCATCATTTCCTCATACATGGCCTCTTACAAAAGGTTTGCATCTTCAAAATTTATATCTTCTCTAACAATTCTAGGATCTTCATTAGTAATAGATAATACAAAAGAAGTAGGAAATGCAGATGAATTGTACCTTTCAGTTTGCTTTCTTTCCTATGTTGATCTCCTTACCACAAGTGTATGAACCTCTTGTTCATCCTCATCTAGATCCTCATATGTTTTCTTCTCTTCTAGATCCTCTTCTATGTGATTTTCTTCCATGAGATCAAATTAGACCTTTTTAGGTTCTTCTTCTGTTACTTCCTTCATGTGATCCCTTTTAGTTTCCCTAAACACCACATCTTTATTGTACACCGTTATTTTAGTTTTTGTATTCCAAAGTTTATATCCTTTAACACCATATTTATAACCAATATAGATACATTTAACATCCTTATTATCAAGCTTACTTTTATTCTCCTTTGGAATATGCATGTATGCATCACAGCCAAAAACTCTAAGATGTGAGAGAGAGGGTTTCTTACCAAACCATGCTTCAAATGGAGTTTGATCAGGCAATGCTGATGTAGGAGATCGATTTTGCAAGTAGCATGTCGCATTCACTACCTCAACCCATAATTCCTATGCCTAACCTGCACCACTAAGCATATTTCTAGCCTTTTCCATCATGGATATGTTCAATATCTCTACAACTCCATTTTGTTGAGGTGTATATGGAGTAGTCTTTTGTCTTGCAATACCACATTGCTTAAAAAAATCCTAAAATTTATTTGAACAATAATCTCCTCCATTATCATACCTCAACACCTTAATCCTTTTATCAGTTTGATTTTCAACAAGTGCTTTAAATTCTCTAAATTTATCAAACACTTCATATTTACTCTTAAGAAAAAAATCCATGCATATCTTGAAAAATCATCAACAAAATAAGAATAATACCATGATTTTCCAAGTGATGGTATGGGATAGGACCAAATATATCATTTTGAATCATATCTAATATCCCTCTTGCTCTAGCAGCACTATATGGGAAACTCACACGATTCTGCTTTCCATAGATGCAGTGTTCATAGAAATAAAAAAACCATTAAGCAATCAAGGATACCATGAACCATACCTTTTGTGTGTAGGGTACGCAATCCCTTTTCTCCAATATGTCCCATTATTTTATGCCAGAGTGTTGAGCTTTGATCTGATTCATCCTCAGAAACAGTTAAGCTATTGCACTCATTTGTCATAGTTCTTCCCAATAGCTTGTACAAGGTTCCAATATAAAATCCTCTTGCTAATACCATTGATCCTTTAACCATTTTGCATGAATATTTGTTGAAACTAACATTTACTGCTACATCAACCATTTTGCTTACATAAATTAAATTTCTAACAAGGCTCAAAATATGCATCACACCTGGAAGGGTCTTAACCCTACCATCCTACAATATTATTTTCACCCTTCCATGACCAATGATATTTAGTGGTAAATCCTATCCAAAAGTACCTCCCCTCCATCATATATTTCATATTCATTGAACCACCCCCTATGAGGAGTCATGTGAAAATAGGCACCAGTATCGATAAACCAATCATTTTTATCTGATCGTGTGGAGCAGGATGCTAGATATACATC
This sequence comes from Wollemia nobilis, assembly GCA_028583015.1. NCBI lineage: Eukaryota > Viridiplantae > Streptophyta > Pinopsida > Araucariales > Araucariaceae > Wollemia > Wollemia nobilis. Next base: position 4,437,532 of record JAQPPZ010003645.1, on the reverse strand, counting down.
CCCTCCTTCATAAGTAGATTTATGTGTATCTATGGAAGTGGATTCATCAGGTCTCTTCTATAATCAACATTATTTGATCTACAATCCTTCTTCATGTGACCAGTCTTGCCACACTTCCAACACTTTCTCTAACACTTTCCACGAGACTAGGATCTACCTCTAGACTTAGATATATCATCGTATCTTGTTTTATCCTTTTCCTTGGCATGCCCTCTCACTATTAGGGCTTCCTTTGAAGTGCCCTCCATGGATTTTCTCCTCATATCCTCTGATATTAAACATGCCACAATATCTTCAAACTTCAATGTAAATGAAGTTGTACTACCAATAGCTACAACTAGGTTATCCCATAAATCTGGTAAAGAGCATAGCAAGGTAATATATTTATCTTCCTCACTTAACTTAATATCAATAGATGTAAGCTGACTTACCACTATATTGAATGAATTCATATGATCTGCAACCGAATCTCCTTCATTCATCCTAAGGTTGTACAGTTTATTCCAGAGGAACAATTTGTTCACCAGGGACTTAGATTGATACAAAGCACCTAATTTCTCCCATAGATCCTTTGTAGTAGCTTCTCCAAATTTTTTGATTAGGACTGAATCTGCAAGACACAGTCAAATTAGACTCCTTGCTTTTCGATTCATATTTTTCCAATCTTCATTGGATGTTCCTATAGTTTTCATTTGTTTAGAAATAAAAACCCATTGATCTCTGTCCACGAGCAGATCCTCCATATTAAACTTCCATAGCTCAAAGCTTTTTCCTTCTTTATCTCTATCCTTGAATTATTTCCTATAATTTTCCTTCAAGCTCCTTCTGTGAAAAACTCACACTCTAAAATAGGATTTCTCTCCCTCCTAGAAATCCTTCAAATGAACTAAAACCCTAGCAATAAAGGCATCCCCCTATGGTTAACAACTTGGCTCTGATACCAAATGAAGATATCTATAAAAAATTATTCTAGAAATAATGCAAAATTAAATAACTTAGAAGAAATGACACCACACAATGCACATATGACACACGAGATTTACCATGGTTCACCTAATGTGGGCTACTCCAGAAATACAAGAGCCACTCCTCCTTGATATTATTATTCTCTTTCTTTCCCAAAAATGGGACATTACAATAAAATATAAAGGAAACTCTCACAAACCTAAACCACTATGTGGTATTAGAATACAATGAGCACAATACCATGGGCTAAAACACCCACACCCAACAACCACCCACCAACTGTGGGAATCCTAACAATCACTCCAAAAAAAGGGGGATGATCAGGGGGCCCCCGACACCCTCGGGGAGGGCTTCGCCCTCCTCGTGAGGAGCTTCGCTCCTCTTACCTTCTTGTGCCTGTCGTACATTATTTCCTCGATAAAGGATGACACACATCCAACATAGTAAGGAGTTGATATTTTTCCTTTCCTTATATTATATATAACTTCTCCTTTCTTTGTTTTAGGTTTTAATCTCTTGTGAATGCTATCTTCTCCAACTTTGAAGATATAAACTTGAGAACTTTGCTTTTGCTACTTTAAAAACTCAAATGTGGTGCTTTTAAAGACTTAATAATAAACTAATGTTGATGAAGGTTCGAGGTGTAGACCAATTGGTTCATCCAAACCCCATAAGGGGGTGAAGGTCCAAGGTTCAAATCTTGGGCCTCGTCGAACTGAACGCTTGTCCATTTCCTGGTGCTTTCAGCGGTGTAAAAGGTTTAAAATAATTATGGCATGGTGGTTATAGGGGCAGACTGCGTGAAGATATGTGTGGCGGCTTCCAGGGCAGACAGCGCAGAACACTATGGCAGCCATAAAAGCTGGACATCTTGCCCGGATTCGTGGCGGCTACCGATTCCACCATGTAAATACAAAAAAAAATAATAAAAAAATAATAAACTAATGTGAATGTTCAAATAATGAAATTTTATAGCACCAATATTGTATACCCTTTGATCTCCTTTTATAGCTATATTTATTAGTGATTTGGTTCACCTATATGCTGCCCCAAATTTGTAAAAAAATGTAGCTCCAATTCCTTTTTCTTGTCAATATTACAGTTCTATGACTCTTCAATTTTCTACCTCAAAAAAACTAATTTATCCTTCTTATCTTCTTGTCAAATTCTAACTTCAAATTTGATCTTTTCCTCAATAATCTAAATGTCTTGAGATCTTAAAAAAAATCTTTCCAAAATTTGGCAAAATTTGTGCCAAATCCTTCTTCCTTTTGGTATTGTTGTTAGATGGTGATAATTGTCCCAAATTCTTCTTTTCAGGAGCTTCTCTTGCTTGCAATATTCTATCTAGAGCTTTCTTCAAGTGTCCTTGTGGCTTTGATACCATTGTTAGCTTTTGATGCCATATATTTAAATAAATGCAACCTTAAGGACTAAAATGAGCATGCAATATTAAATATATGATAATGATAATATACTAAGCATGTAAAACTCATAAGAAAATTTTGTAGCTCCTCATAAAGGCTCACAAAAATAGTACAAGAAATGGAGATCTACTAATGCATGCTATGAGAAATACCTTTTTCATATAAATTACAATACTTTGTCACAAATATATAATAGTATGTGACTCTTCACTTACCTACTCTAAGGACAAATATGCACTATCCATGAGGGAAACTTCTACACATGAACACCTAACTATAATATATTTGATCTAATATAACCATGTACCCATGGTGATACATTGATATGTACCAAATGATGTAATATTCTCTAACAATAATTGCATGGTAGATTCTAGAGATACTATGACAGTTATGCAAAAATCCATATGCAAAGCAATGGGTATGGATTATACATGGTCTAGTCTTGGGGTATTGCAAATATATGGGACCCAAATTAAAATAATTGGTGTAATTAAGGATATACCCATGGTACTTCATAAAATACCTCAAATAATAGTCATAAAAGAAGTGGTTGTGGTCGATCTAAAGCCATACTTTGGTATGTGAATATAAGTCCTTGGATTACTCACACATGGAGATTCCCCACAAGAGTAAGAAAGTGAAAATATTTGTAGAAAACCCCTTCACATATCATATCAAATAAATTAAAGAGGAAGAGAAGAATATCAACATAATCAATGATGAGATTTATTTGATAGAAGACATCATAAATGAGCTACGAACTAAATATGAGTTCTCACTAAAAGACTTCAACACAATGATTGAAACATGCATAGGTACTTATTTTATCCCAAAACCAGAAAAGACAAAGCTTTTAGCCATGACAAACAAGGAACTTAGAAAAATTAAACTTTAGAAGCCCTACTTTGATGGAGCCAAATGCAAAAATGGCATTGGAAAAAGAATAGTGTTAGCATTTACATATGAGAGAATTGAGAAACTTTTATACGGTTTGAATTGGAGCTATACCAATAATGTAGCAGAATATGAGGCACTGTGTATTGGATTGAAATAAGAGAAGATAGAAATAAATCTATTTATTATTTATGAAAATTTTGAAATAGTAGTAAATCATATCACTAAAAAATGCAGTAGTAAGCATCATTACCGAAAAGATTATCAAAATAGAGTTTGAGATCTGTTTGAAAGCTTTGATGCTCTAGAGAGTAGAATGCACAAGTTGATGCATTAGATTATCATGCAGCTAATTTTTGTCTAGCTTCTAATGTAAGAAGAAGTTCAAGATTTGTTAAACTTGCATTCAAACCTTATGTTTTAAATAAGGATACTTTTTGGCAAGTGTTCAAGAATTATCAACATATAGTAAATTTATTAGTCCAAGAGGTAGATTGTGCAAATATGAGTGAAGACATGCTTGAAAATATTAGTGAAGAAGATGTTATTAAACTAAAGACTAACCATATTATGGAAGGGATGATTACTCTTGAAAATATATTTGATAGCAGTGATCAACCAATTGGACAAAGAATGAAAATTTATAAACATGAGCTCAAAGAAGTTCACATTGAACCTAAGAAAAAAACTAAAGATTAGAGTGCAATATTATCAAGAATAAATTCAACAACTTTTGAACTTATGCAAAGAGTTTAATTATATCATTAGTGGGGATTATGATGATTTAAAGCTCTATAACAAATATACCACTCAACACACAATAGAGCTTCTTCCCAATACTAAGTCATTTCAACAAAAAAAAAGACCAATAAATCTTAATATAGACGCACTAATTAAGTAGGATATGCTAAAGCTACTTAATGCAAATATCATTTACCCTATCAAGCATTACATATTGGTAGCTAATTTTTTGCCCATAAGGGAGAATGAAGATATCTGAATCTACGTAGATTTTTGAAATTTGAACAGAGCATCTTTAAAGGATCATTATCCCCTACCACAAATTGATCAAATTCTGCACTTTGTTTCTAGGGTAGAAATATTCTCCTTGATTTATGGTTACTCCAACTTTAACTAAATGTGGGTTTAATATGAAAATCAATATAAAACTACATTCACAACCAAGTGGGGAATTTTTACTTACCAAATAATGCATTTCAACCTGTCAAATGCAGGAGCTACTTTTTAAAGGGCTATGAATTTAGATTTTGGTGATCTTATAGTCTTATCTCAATATAAGGAGAAGCATTTAGATCATATATGAATTATTTTTCAAAAGTGCAAAGAATTCAATATGTCAATCCAAAAAAATCAAAATTTTTCATCCATGAAGGAAAATTACTAAGACACGTGGTATCAAAGGAAAGATTATATATTAACCTAGATAGAGTAAAAATAATACTAGCACTCCTATTGCCACAAAATAAGAAAAACTTGCAATCATTTTTAGGTAGATTAATTTTATCTAAAATTTTGTATCTAATTTTGCCTAGATAGTGAAGCCAATAATAAAGATACTAAGAAAGGAGGTAGACTTCACATGGAACAAATCCAAAAGATATACTTTCAAAAGAATAAAATAGGCCATAACTAGAGCCCCAATGTGGGCCAATCCGAACTACCAAAGATACTTTATTATTTATGTATTTGGCATAAAAGAAATTTGTTAGTCGTACTTACTCAAAAATATAAATATCATAATGAGTGGCCTAAAGCTTTACTAAGTTAGATATTACACGACCACAAATAATGCTACAAATTCATTGAGAAGTAGGTATTTACTCTTATAATTTTTTTGAAAAAGCTAAGGTATTATATATCTCAAAGCAAAATAACAATACATGACATACATACGGATATCTAAAACTTCATAGTGAAAGGAGAATTAGGTGAGAAAAGAGCTGGATGGATTACATAATCCCAAGAGTATGATGTCAAAATAAAATTAAGTTGGTCAGGGGAAGAATACTCTATGAACAACTGGTAAAATTTGCAACAACGAGCACCAATATATTAATTGAATAACAAGAAGAATTACAATCAACAAAAGGCTAGATAGAGCACAATAGTTGGGTAGATCAATTGACCTATTTTCTTGAGATGGAATTTTGTACCATTATTTTGACAATGTATTACTGAGATGCATACAACCAAATAAAGTAAAGGATATCTTGAATGAGTTTCATGTTGGCTTCTTAGGAGGGCACTACTGGTTAGACCACACCAACTAAAATACTAAGATCCAAATATTATTGTGTTAGATTTAGAGTATATTACATCATTTGGGTCATGTAAATGTATTGCCTTTGGTATATAGTTAGAGTAGAGATTACTTTAGGGGAAGTTAGCTACTTACTTCAAGCAATGTAATAAATGCACAAGTGTCAATGTGCATGTTGTAATATGCAAGGTGTCCACTTGTACAACTAGGTAGAGTGTTGGCCAAGGAATCTATTTTTCTATATAAAGAGCCTCATAATTATAGATCAAAAGATACAATAGATAGATATCAATAGCATTGTAGTAGAGTAGTAGATAATGGCAAAGCTCCTATATGGATCACAATATAGATCTTTAGCTTATATTAATGGAGTGACCATATCCTCTATACTACATTGTATTTTTACCACTTTCTATTTATAGTATATTTTAGTCATATTGCAGACTCACTTTATTTCATCTTATCAAGACCTCTGTTAGATATATCCCACTGCATATATCCTAAAAATATAATAGTGGTATCAAATCCACAATGAATCAATATAGGAATATGAGGGCCTACATCCATCATAATTCCTCTTTGGAATTTTGGAATATAGACTCACCAGTCCACCACTTACAAAATTCATCATAAGAGAAGTCCAGTAGGTCAATAGGAATAGGAAAAGAATCGCAAGTGAGGACTAAAATAAAATATCAATTATAGAAATTCTGAGATTACATATGGCTAGAGTCGTTCCACAGAGTTGTAAAAAAAATCTTAAAGACTAGGACTCAGCATTCATACCACTAGAGTGATAAATCAACTAGTGAATATTATTATATCTATATTTATAAATTATTTCATTCCAATTTCTAATAACTTGTTTTAGAAAAAGGAGATTCAGGAAAAGGTTGGAAATATTCCTACAAGATATTTAGGAAGAATATCTTCTTAGAATCATTCTATCACTTATAGCAACAAGGAGAATACTGAAGATTTCAGATACCTCAAGAAATATTTCGTTACAAGAGCTGCAATCCTGCAAAGTATAAAAGTAAAGAAAAAGGCCATAGTAGCCTTATAGAAAACTCAAGAAAGAAGAGACTTCTAGAATATGAGTCGAGGAGGAGATAGGAGATTGGTGATCTCCGATCAAGATCAATACCTACATAAAGTAGAAGAATAAAAGGCTAAATAAATCTGGAATAAGAATAGGCTAGAGAAGCCTAGAAGAAGAATAGACTAGAGAAGCCTTGAAGAAGAAAAGGCTAGAGAATCCTTGAAGAAGAAAAGCCTTAAAGAATAAAATACCAAAGAAGCCTTGATCTAGAAAATAAGGCTATAGAAGCCTTAATTTCAAAGGAAAATTCAAAAAATAATTTCTAATTCAAAAGACAAAGTTCCTGATTTAGAAGAAGACTCTAGAGAAGAGTTCTTGAAAAAGACTCTAGAGAAGAGTTCTTGAAGAAGACTCTAGGGAAGAGTCCAAGAAATAGGAGATTGGTGATCTCCATCAAAACCTTCAAATTGTATAAGAAAGAGAAAGGATAAATGAAGTCCCATTCTAGAATCCAGAAGCAATATAATCAGAGATCTGAGAAGAAGATATCGTCACCAACACTTCTATAAGTGTGAGATAACTCAAAAACATTTCATTAATCAAATGACAATTAAATAGTACAATAAATGCCCGGATTAGTCCATAACAAATGGAACTAACCAAACAGACCAAGCCCTTATTAGGCGATAGTTCAAACAGAATAGATACGCCGCCTCCTAATAATGTAATAAATAGACATACGCTAACATCCCCCCTTATTACATTATTTGGGTAATAATATAACTACTAGCTACACTATCATCCCCCCATACAACATATTTGGGTAAAGTATATAACTGCCCCAATACAGTGAAGAAGAAGAAGAAGAGAAATGAAAGAATGGTGACTCGTGCTTTGTATTCGACTCTGGCTCTGGCTCATGGTTCTGGCTCTGGCTCTAAGCATACCTCTAGAATTGTACCTCTGGGTCTATCTCAGTATTTTCTTGTGAAACTACATCTAGATCATTGCCTCTGGATTTGCCTGTAGATCTGCCTTTGGAACTATGTCTCTGGGTCTGTCTTTAGGTCTGTCTCTGGGTCATTATCTCTGGGACTGCCACTCGGTCTATCATTGGATTTGCCTTGGGGTCTACCATAGGTTTTAACTTTTAGGTAGAAGCCATACAACATTTCTTTCATCATGGTCCATTGTGTGAGATCTGTCCATCCACAATCAATATGAACATTGTTGGCCATTTTTAGTTTGTACCAACTACTTGAAGAAGAGTGATTCATACATCCACAAGAATCACAAGGATGTAATCTCCAACACTTAGCTGCAACATGTCCTATCTTTCCATAGTGACTACAACAGTGCTTTTTATGATTTGTAGGAGATTTAGGTTTTACAAACATAGAATTACTGGTACTTGCATGTCCAGTATAGCCAAGGCCTTCATGCTTTGCCCTGACACAACATTATTGGAGATTTAATGCCTTGTTCATGTTTACCTAATCTCTCACCATTGAATCCCATTTTCTTCATCATTTTGGAACCAAATCCTTTGGTGTGCTTTTCAAAACACCCAATTTCATCATCTTCATCAATGCTTTTAACAATATTGCATTTGTCGCTATTGATGAGATTATGGAGCTCTTTTTGAGGAGGTTTAGTTTTTAAGTCACTAGTGTCACAAGCAAAATCTACTACTGAAATGAGATCACCTGTGCTACAACTGATATCTACCATAGAAGGTATGAGGTTGCCTGTATCACAACAAGCATGTGCCACAATGGGCTGAAGGTCACTCGTGTCACAACAAGCATTCGCCACAATGGGCTAAAGGTCACTTGTGTCACAACAAGCGTTCGCCTTTAGGACCTCACTTTCCTCATTAATTTCCATTTTCTGTTGTGCTTTTTCAAGAGCATAAAATGACATGAATATGCCCATTATAGCACCAATAGGGATTAGAAGACCATTTTTCTGCATGTCTCCACAAGATACAGAATCATTGATTATGGCATTTACACTCCTTAGTGTACAAAATGTGCCATCTTCATAATAATCTATCCCTTCCAGGTGTGGGGAAAAATATGGGCCTTTAACTGATTTTGCAACATCATCAGTTTGTTTTGGGATAGTTTTCTTCTTTGATCTACCCATTCTTAAGGTGTCGGTCTCTACCGAAAATGCACCTTTTACAATAAAATTTTGCAAAATAATTTGACTAAGGTGTCGGTCACTGCCGAAAATGCACCCTTATAAGTCTTCCCCCCTTGATTTTGCAAAATTATAATGTATCCCCCCTTATTGCAAGAGAGGAGATGGAGGAAAAAAATGTTATCCCCCCCTTTTGTGCAAAAAAAAATGCAACAATTCAACCTAAAAAAGGCTCTTACAAAGCTTTCCCTGTAGGCAGATTAGCACAATATATCACCAAAAAAAATCCCCCCTGTGTGAAGTACTTCAAACAAAAAATTGCTATTTATGAAGTCTAAAAAATAGGTTTGGAGGTTTGATGATTTTATGCCTCTTTAATTGCTTTGATGGTGGAGAGAAAAAAATCTATCCCCCCTTGAAAAAAAATAACTTCCCCCTTTAAAATTTTCCTTTATAAAGCATTTTAAAACATTTTATATTCTAAAGTTAAAAAAAAATTATTATTCCTTATAGCAAAAAATTATTATTTAAAAAAAAAAAAAAAATTTAAACTATATAAAAGAAATAATTTAAAAATTTTAATTTTAACTTTAGAAAAAAATATTAAAAAATAACTTAAAAAAAAATACCTTTGTTTGGGGGGTCGATGGGTTTTGATCCCCCAACCTCACGGGCGCTAGCCTGGCGCTCCTGCCAGCTGGGCTAGCCCGCCCGATGAGAGGGAGAAGGGAAGATTTTCCCTTTCTCCCCTTGCGACCCTCACGGGGAGCAAAAAAAATTGTGGGACTTTAGTCCCACATTGCTCCCGTGGGGTGCATGAGGGGGGAATAAAAGGGAAGATTCCCCCCTTATTATGTGATTGCATTCAGGCAATCATGACACTCCTTTTGTCATGCCACACGACAGGGGTCAGGTCCATGTCGGGGCCAGTCAGCTACCACGTCAGTCCACATGGTGGCCAGTCAGCTGCCACGTCAGTCCATGTGGCGACCACGTCAGTCCAGGTCCAGTTAGCTACCACGTGGTGGCCACATCACTCCAGGTCCAGTCAGCTGCCTCATGGTGGCCACGTCAGTCTAGGTCCAGTCAGCTGCCTTGGTCTCCATGCCAAATCCATGATCTGAGGTCAGGTCGCTTCAGTCCAGCGACGCTCTGACCTCAAGAAATGTGTCGATGCCAGATGTAAATCTTGATCCATGTGTCGACACTAGATCTAGTGTCAGCGATCCATCTTGATCCACATGCCAATGCCAGAACCAGTGAGCCCAGTCTGTGATCCGATCAGCAACCTTAGGTTCCATGCCGATTCAGATCCAAGGTTTCGTCAGTTGATCTAACCTTAGGAAATATGCCGAGTCAGATCCAGTCTGGATCGACCTTGAGATCCATGTCCAATTCGATGGAACCACGTTAGATCCTTGGCCTCGAGAGATGTGCCTAGTTAAAATAAAACCAGTTTGTAGTCATCTCGAGATGCATGCCCAAGTAGGTCTAGCCCTGCCTCGAGAAATGTGTTCACGTCTCGAAAACCATGATGTTGAGGTCAACCAAGAGCCACCTACTCTGATACCATGTCAGATAACTCAGCAACATTTCATTAATCAAATGATAATTAAATAGTACAATAAATGCCCGGATTAGTCCGTAACAAATGGAACTAACCAAACGGACCAAGCCCTTATTAGGTGGCAGTTCAAACAGAATAGATACGTCGCCTCCTAATAATGTAATAAATAGACATACGCTAACAATAAGTAGAAGGTGAAGAACACAAGCTTATACTGAGAGGGGGGATGAAAAATATTTTTCCACTTTTTACTTTCTTTCCAAACCAATATAAATTAATGTTCTTAATTGCAATAACCAAATATAGTAGTGTGGATTGATAACTCAGATAACAATAGTAAGTAAGAGCACAAGTAACCACATACAATTGAGACACAAGATTTAACATGGTTTCTCCAATGTGGGGTACTCCACAAGATAATATCCTTAAAATATTTCACATAGAAATAAGGATACTTATCCAATATAATGATTACTTTAATCTTCTCAAAGCTAGGCAATGCACTGATCTACTTAGGTAGGCAATCCACTAATCTACTCAGCTAGGCAACACACTAATATTATTAGGTAGGCAATCCACTAATATGCTTAGCTAGGCAACACACTGATCTGCTCAGGTAGGCAATCCATTGATCTACTCAACTAGGTAACACACTAATATGCTCAGGTAGGTAATCCACTAATCTGCTCAGCTAGGCACTCCACTGATCTACTGAAAAAGCTCATATAGAACATGTCCACATCTACTCAAAAAGCTCACACATAACTTGTCTAAATTTGCTCAACAATATCACATAGAACTTATCCAAATATTCTCAACAAGCTCATACAAAACTTATCCAAATCTACTCAACAAGCTCACACAGAACTTGTCCAAATCTACTCAACAAGTTCACACAAAACTTGTCCAAATATGCTCAACAAGCTCACACAGAACTTGTCCAAATCTTCTCAACAAGCTCACATAAAACTTGTCCAAATTTGCTCAACAAGCTCACACATAACTTGTCCAAATCTGCTCAACAAGCTCACACAGAACTTGTCCAAATCTGTCCCAAAAACTATCCACAAAGTTGTCCAAAAATCTATCCCAAAAGCCTTCTCAAAGGCTCAATCAATCATACTCAAGTAGTACTCAAATCTCATCCACAAATATTATGAAGGCAAGGCTCAAAGATGAACTCAACAATGAATGGTAATACACTCTTCAAAGGATGACAACTATGATCCACAATGATCTCAACTCAAATAAATCTCATAGAATCATAAAGAGAATTGTTAGAGACTCAATATGTTCTATACTCAAATCCAATATCTTTCTCAACTCAAGGCAATATCATAGAAGCATAAAGAGAATTGTTAGAGACTCAATATGTTCTATACTCAAATCCAATATCTTTCTCAACTCAAGGCAATCTCATAAAAGTTTAAAGAGAATTGTTAGAGACTCAATATGTTCTATCCTCAAATCTCAATCTCAACTCAAATCCAGAATATAGAATAGTTTATTTCATGAAACTTGAACAACCACTTCACACAATCACTTGATTATGCTCAAACAACTTTTCTCAACCAACTACCACAAGGAACAACTCTTTCTCTCAAACTTTAGTCCAAGCATGTATCAACCAACTCAAATGTTTCCAACAATGCTCAACCACAAATATCACATAACAATGATACTCATGTTCTTCTCAAATTCAAGTTCTTTGCATAACCAATGGGCTTCAACAACAATGCTAATAAAAAATTCTTCACATAACAATTATACTCATGTTATTTTCAAGTTCTTTGCATAACCAATGGGTTTCAACAACTATTCTTATAAAACAAGGTTTAAATACAACTCTCAAACTAGAAAAACCTTGAAGCATTCAACCAACCACTTTTGAAAAGGAAACCACAATCAATACTTTTCTCTCCAATGATATTTCAGAAATCAACCACCATAATCAATCAATAGGAGAATGTGCCCATACCTTTTATGAAGATGAAGAAACCCCTTTGGAAATTTGCCACACTCAACACACTTTGAAAAAGAACAAAACAACCTTCACTTTGAACCCCTTTACAAAAATAGAAATATCTCTTTACATACACCTTATTTCTCCATCTAATCAAGTTAATCAAATAGCCCTTGAAATAAGCTTTCCAATGATATAATATGGTATAATTCTAAAAGAAGAAAACACCAAAAATTTCTCTTTTTCTAAAAGTGCATTTCAACCCTTATATCTTGCCTTCCAAGTAAATAAAAATTTAATCAAACATTATTCCCTTAGCATCACCTTATTCCTTCAACATTAGGCAATAATAAAAATATTCAATAAAACATTTACTTGCCTCTTAGAGGGAATCGAACCCTCGTCACTGCCCACTCAACACCATAACCGCGCTGCCAAAGACCATGTGAGCTGTCTTCTCACATTGAACAGAGAGTAAAAATGCTCCCTTTATTTTGATGCCCTTGCTCATGCCAAAAATGTGCACCAAATGCTCTTCTTCCACACTCTACGAAAATCAAACCTAGTGGGAATCGAACGCATGCCCTGTCACAACCAAAAACTCCACGCTTCCCAAGCTCACCGTTGGACCACACTGTCACATCGAAAGATTTCGACACTTCCACTTTTTGTTCTCTTCATTCGATGCTTAGACTTTTGAATCGAAATCCTTTGCATATATATATGCAACCTTCCTTTAATTTCACATACATCGACATCTTTAATTATTAATTTCCTTTTTATGGCGCATGGTTTTTATGACGTCGGCGATGACTTTAATTTTAATTTTAAAATTAAAATTTAAATTTTAAATAATTAAAATTTAAACTAAATATTTAAAATTAAATATCTCCATCACTGGGGCACATTTTTCGATGAAACGAAAGGCCAACCTAGGTTTTAAGAAAATCCCATTTCAAATATTCCATCCATGGTTTTAAATAAAACCTTTTATTTTGCCTGCCTTGGTTTTCACAAAAACCTTGTATATATCCATGCTTTCCAAAATATCATAAATGCTTATTTATGAAATACTTTGGCCACCAAAACTCAATGTGATCCATGTGACATCAATGACAGCATAAAATACCTCAAATTTTCAATAGAATATTGAGTAAAAGGTCTCATTTGGAATACTAGAGAAGCTACAAGATAGAAGACCTAGGAGAGGTCTCAAGTAGAAAAATAAGAAGGATTGGAGAGCCTTATTTCAAATATCATAGAAGCATCATTAAAAGAGTTACTAAGAGAACTCATTGGATAAATCCACTACCAAGGAGAAAGATCCTGATAGTGAAGGACTTGGGATAATTGTCGCCATCCAACAACAAACCCAAGAGAAGAAGAATTTGGCAAGGAGTGCCAAATCGATAAGAAGAATCTAGTGAGAACCTCAAGACATTCAGAATCTTGAGAAGAAGAAGATCCTATTTGAAGTCAAAATTTAACAAGAATATTTAAGGAATATTTCAATAGAATAAGCCTACCAAATCTAATAGATTTTGGAGATTACCTCTCACAAAAAGAAGGCACAAGTTTAGAGAAATGAGTTCTCTGAATCTACAGTAGAATGTAGAAGATCACTGGAAGGATAAAGCCACCAAAACTAAGGCTCAAGATAGAAATTTCAAGACCATAGTTTGGTGAATCAAAAATTTGTTCTAATCAAAAAGTTTTTCTAGATAGCCAACAAGAAGCTATGAATTCATCGACTACAAGGCAAAAAATTGGTGAAACAAAACACCAAGATCTACATAAGCCATTAAAGGTAAGGAACTAGGGTGCAATTAGTTGAACTTAAATTAGGGTTCATTATCAAATTCTATTAAGCACCATATTTGGAATAAATTTGCAAGAAGAAGGGGTCATATTATAGTATTCCAAAAAATGCAAAAAGGAGAATTCATTTTAAGATATATTTACACATTAATAGGAGTTATATATTTTTGAAAGAAAAAAATTATCATCTACATATTATCTATCTAGAAAGAAAGAAGACTACATCCTACAATATTGATTGTAGTAAAAATTGTAGAATATTCATTAAGGGTTCTTTATAGATTACTCTTAAGAATTGCAGAAGATTATTGAGTGCATTAGAATTCATTCTGATATTTTATTATTATTAAAAGTGTATTATTAATCCATTAAGCACTATACTAGTTGTTCTTTAACTAGTTACTCTCAAGACATTAGTTTGTGTTCTTAAAGGCAAAAAACTAGCACAATAATTTGTAGCACTACATGGCCAAAGGAAGCCACAAATACAAGAGAAAAGGTGGAGAAAGAAGCCACCTTTAATATCCTTGAAGGAAGCCTCAAATTGAGACTTGGTGAGTCTTAAGATTCAAGGAGAATATAAGGATTTTATTTAAGTGTAGAGTGCAAAAATCCTTACTTCAAAAAAAACATCTCATTAGATTGGATTAACTATCATTAAAATATCCAAGGAAGCAAATTAAAAGAGGCAAGAAGGATTTCATAAAAAGGTCCTACATATTGGTGCAAATATAACTATTACAAAATACCTATTTTGTTCCTTTGAAAGGAAAAAAGTAATCATATTTATAGGAAGTAGCGTAGATGTCATATTTTGCAGGTTGAAGGGGAGATTTCGAGCACGAGGGAGGAGCCACCAAAGATCTCACATGTCTAAGAATCAAGGTGTTTAAAAACACCATTTCTCCACGTCCAATCCAGCCCTAGAAGAAAGTGTGTCATATGCAACATTGGACCTATTATAAAAATACATTACCATTCAAGTCTATATAGGGAAAAGGGTAGCATACAGAGGGAAGTCATCAATGCCCATCGTTGAAGCATTAGAAGAAAGGTTTACAGAAAAAGGCTATGAGTGTCACTTGGGAAAATACTTTAAGTGTCCAAACATTCGTAAATAATCCAACACTCACCTAGAAGTCAAAAGTCTTTGGTAGGTTACCACCTAACTCATATTTGCATACGGTGGAATATCAATGCCTACTAAGTAACACTCATGTGACACTTATCTGAAAGACATAGGTAAGTATTCCTATTTAAGGCATCCATATTGAAGAAGTAAAAGTGTCGAAGGTCAAAGAGAAGACTAGCATTGAATGGTGTGAAGAATATTTAGAGGAAGAAGGTTAATTCAAGCTCGTGCACCATTCAAATAAGAAAGATAGCATTTAAGAGGTTGTCATAAGATCAAAAAATACAATACCTCAGTTGATCAACAATCCAAAATCTCATTCATGTAAGGAATTCATCATAAAAACTGCCATACTAGCGTTCAATTCATAGAGGATAATACTGAGCACTATGTAAGGGAGAATTCAATGCCAATCAAAGAAGGCATTGAATATCATTTCAATGGATTCAAATATACCACCTCACAACATAAAGGCAAAGGAATATGAAGGTAAATATTATACTATTTATTGCTTGCTATAAACTAAGAATATATTGGAGTTATAAGGGCACATTATATTTATAATTGCAATTCATTCACTTAGCAATAGTAATATATTAAGCAAGCATATTTAAAAATACTTGTATTTGCAAATAATAAAGTAGGAGGAATAAGGATTTCAACTTGGAAATTAAAAATCATATTATTGCAAATATTATTCTATTTTATAATATTCCATATTAGGGAGTTATAAGGAATACTACATCAAATTAGGTAATTGGAATTTAGAAACTTTTTTTTTTTGAAAAATAATTTGAAAAACTTGTATTAAAACAAAGATCATTTACAAGTTGGGATGAGACTTTTCCCAGCCTTAGCCAAATAGAACACATGTTTGCAACAGTAAAAGAATATTTGCATTGGAGCCAAATCTCTTAAATGATATTTCTACAATGATTGTTCACCTGTTTACAACTATAAAAGAAAATCTACATTGAAGCACAAATCTCCTAAATAGTATTTCTAGAATGGTTATCCAAATTAGCTAAGCACTGGATTTGCTCACCAACCTGCCTAATCATCTCATCCTCAATAGCCATGTCATTGTGCCACTGAACCCCTACCTCCTTCTCAGTACCCATATTAGCCAAGAAGTCTACCACTTTATTTAGATCTCTACTCACATAAATTGGAATCACATCATCTAATTCCCTCCATAATTACTTAATTTGAGTGACAAGAATCCTCAACCTCCATGTTTTCAAAGCAAAGTTCCTCACGCAATCGAGAGCTCCAACCATTATTTGAGAATCTGATTCTAGGATTATCCTCCTGTGACCTTGTTTTACTACCCAAATAGAAGCATATTTGATAGCTAAGGCTTCTACTTCATTATTTGTGGCTCTTCCCAAGCCTTGCAATTCCCAGTAGAGCATTGTTCCAACATGATTCTGACAAACCACTCCAATTCTAGCTCTATCCGGATTGCCTTTTGCATCTCCATCAGTATTAATTTTAATCCAAACTTCTAAGGGTGGTTTCCAACTAGCTCTGTCCTATCCCTCTTGCACTTCAACTTCCTTATCCATTGCCCCAATAACAACCTGAGTTTCCTCTTTAGCATAGACTACAACAATTTTTGTGACTTTGCTCCAAATGACCTACCAAACTCCATCTAAAGAAGAAAAAGTTTCTCTAAAAATTCTAAAATTTCTCTCCAACCACACTTACCACCAAATGAAGTTTAATCCAATCTCCCAACCAATAAAAAGATCTTTAGATTTAAATCTACCCCTCTTGCATCTTTCCAAAATATTAATCTGATTCAAATCACCATTAACTTGAATTTTATAATATAAAAACCATCTCTCCCAAATCTGGCGCATGAATTGGCACTCAAACATCAAGTGATTAACTATTTCCTCACTCTTGTAGCATAAAACACATTGATATGGACCAATGATTCCCCTACATATGATATTATAAAAAGTAAGAATTCCATTATGCATGAACTTCCAGGCAAAAAAGTTTACTTTCAACCAACCCTTGGACTGCCAAATATTTCTCCAATCCTCAACCTGATATGTATGAGGAGGAGGCTCTGGAAGGATCTTATCATATCCATAATTCACTGTATAAACACCAAGGCTCCCATAGCCCCAAGCTAATTCATCCTCCTCATCTCTACCTATGAGAAATATTTTTGCCAATATTTTAGTCATGATGGGTGTCAAATCCAGAGGGATTGAAATTGACCACTCATCCAAATTCTTAAACTGCTTAAACTTATAATCCCCCAACTGACTAGTGTTGAAATAAATTTCAATTTGGACCCAACCCTTGGTTTCTATGGCTATTTTTATTGGTTGTAGTTTAGGAAATTTAACAATGATAGGTGGGTATTGATCCCATGAATCTATCCAAAATCATGCCTTCTCCCCTCTCCCCACTTTCTAAAATAATCCATATTTTACTACCTGAGATCCTAACTTGAGAGCCTACCACACTAATGATCCATTACCATCCAAAGGGAAATGACCCACATCATTTGGGTTTACCTGTCCCAAATATTTACTAGTTAAGATTCTATCGAATAAAGAAGTTGGTTGGGAAATTCACCTCCAGTAAAGCTTTCCAGCCAAAGCTTTATTATTTAACTTTGATCTTCTCAGTCCCAAACCTCCTTTTACCTTGGGCTGTCTTACTTTATCCCAACCTACTAAGGCCCATTTCCTCTCTCCTTTTACTCTTTCCCATAAAAAATTTCTAGCCATCTTGTCCAACTCTTTCCATATGGTATGTGGGGCAGCAAGGATAGAAAATTTATAAATTGGTATGGCCTGAATGACTGACTATAAAAACATTAATCTACCCCCATAGCTTAACCATTTGTGAGACCAATGATTAATTCTATCCTTGATACAGTCCAAAATATTCCTCTAGATATCTATTTTTAGTTTTTTAAAATGCAAAGGGATCCCCAAGTATACCACTGGGAGATAAGTCCTTGTGAATCCCAAGATCTCTAAAATTTTGTCCTGAAGCTTTTGATCAAGATTGAAAATACCACTTTCAATTTTTTATCATTGATGATTTGGTTTGTAGCCCTAAGGTAGATATTAAGTGTATCTCTAATAATTATTGCTTCCCTAAAGCTAGCCACTCCCACAAATCCTATGTCATCCATAAACTGTAGGTGAGTCAAAACTTCCTCACCCACCGTGATACCTGTTAACAAACCTTGTTGTCTTCTCCTCAAGATGAGTCTACCCAATCCTTCAACCAATATGAGAAAAATATAGGGAGAGCAAGGATCTCCTTGATGAAGGCCTCAAGTAGCTCCAAATGGTTGCGAGGGAAGACCCTTGATTAACATTGAGTATGTCGGAGTAGAAACACAACTCATGACCCATTCTATCCAATATTGAGAGAAACCAAAAGCTGCCATCATCTTTGAGAAGAAGCTCCACTCCACCCTATCATAAGCCTTTGAAATATCTAATTTTATGAACATTCCTCTATTACCAAATGTTTGCATTGAATGGATTGCCTCCTGAGCTAGAACCACACCATCCAAGACCTGCATACCCTCTATAAAACCCCCTTGCTATGAGGAGATAATGCTATGTAGAAGAGGTTTTATCCACTTAGCCATTACCTTTGTGATTATTTTATATATGAAATTGCATAAGGCAATAGGTCTATAATATGAAATATGTACCCCATCCTCCCATTTTGGAATTAAGGTAATAAAAGTATGATTTAATGCTTTAATCATTCTTTTACTACCTTTGGACTCATCTATAACAACCATTACATCCTCCTCCAAGTTATCCTAGAAGGCCTAAAAAACTCAATTGGAAAGCCATCTGGACCTGGTGTGTTTTCGGTGCTCATTCCAAAGACTACATTCTTCAATTCCTCTCTATCAATGGGTTTAATTAGGGCATGATTTTATTCTTCAGATATAACAGAGGGTATGACAACAATAACTTATTTTTGAGCCTCTTCATCTTGCACCATAATTTCCTTAAATAGTTTAGAAAAATAATCCATTGAATGGAAATGCATACCTGGAATTGTGTCAAAGGAGTGTCCATTCTCATATTGAAGATCTTCCATGTTGTTCATCTGTATCCTAGGACAAGCAGTTCGATGGAAACATTTGGTATTTTTATCACCTTCTAATAACCAAGTGGTTCTTGCTCTCTATTTCCAGTAGGTCTCCTCTTGGTTTTCAATGTCCTCAACCGCTTTACGGAATGCATCATCCTCTTCTTTGAGCTGCTCTGTAATTGTTCCTTCCCTAAAGTGTTTTTGAACCTCATCCCATCTGGCCACCAATGGAGCTCTTTGGACCTAGAAGTTTGTCTTGTTAGCTCACCTCCATTGTTTCAATTGATCTTTGACATAATGAAGTTGTTTGTGGAATCTAAATATTGTTGTCCCATATGTTGGGCGACCTTCTTCCCACCACTATGGAATTTTATTTTGAAGTTCCTCTTTTTGTAACCAAAAGTTTTCAAATTTAAATGGTTTGTGATGCTGCACTGTCTTGATCCATCATTTCAACAAAATGGGAAAGTGATTTGAAACTGGATCCTCCAAAATCTAAAATTTTATATTCCATTTTACAAATGCCTCCCCTAAAACCAAAAAATGGTCTAACTTCACCTTCCTTTTATGTGGCTCCCTCCTATTATTATTCCAAGTATAGTTGGTTCCATGGCATTTAATATCCACCAAGTGTAATACCTGGACTTGGGCAATCATAAGTCGATCACGTGGGTCTAAAATTGGGGTTCCCCCTTCCTGATATCTAGAGGATAATTTAGCATTTAAATCCCCAACAATAATCCAGTCTAACTCTTCCCTTGAGACTCTCATGTTATGCATATATTTCCATTGATGCATATGACTATCTAGGTTTTGAGCCCCATAAAAATTTGTGATTAAAACATGTTTAGCTATGACATTATTTCTAAAATGTGATGTGAGAACACCCCTACAAGCTATATGTTCTATTATAGTCCATTCAAGAGAGTTACAAAGAGTAACTATCCCCCCTGAGGCCCCTTGGGCAACCATTTCCATATGACCAGCACCCCTCCAAATTTTGTTAACTGTTTTACACATAAGATCCAACGACATTTTTATCTCCTAGATAAGCAAAAAATCTATTTTACATTTTTCTAAGAGTCTTTGAACAACATATTGATTGGTTATATTGTTTAAACCCCTAACATTCCATGATTTTATAATCATTGGTTACCTTGAGAGTAGTAAATATCTATTGGCCTCACCTATCCTCTAGTGATCAGTTTGTCTCCTTGAACTGCTATCAATTCCTTATTTTATTTTCTACCCACTCCTTGAGAGCTACTATTTTTTTATCTCTTTTCCACTTGAGTTATCCCTAGAGTTGGCCTTTATCTATTATTTTCTACTATGCCCATGCTAACATCCTTAATTATTGGCTACTCTTGGTTATGCACTATCAATGCCCCTACACTCTCTAACTATGGTAAATCACTGTACTCAATTACCTGCTCTATGATGGGGGATATGAAATAGAAGCTTGAAAATGGATGTTATTATTTTCATTATTTCCATCCACTCCTTCCATGAATTGTTCTTCTTCTTGGTCCATTAGTGTCTTAAATATCTCATACCTATTGGAGGGCTTGATTTGGGTTTGTTGCTTACCATATTTTTTATTTTACCTTCTTCTTTTGGGTTGTTCAAAACCATCTCCCTATGCTTATTTACCCTGAGAAATATTGGTTGGTTCTTTTTTATTGTTGACTTACCCTCCTTAGGAAGATTTGACATTCCTAGAGGAGCCTCCATTTTTATGTTCATATTATTTGGGCAAGATCGGGCCAAATATCGATATTTATGGCAAACTCTGGATCTGAAGGGCAATGCCTCATAATCTAGTTGTTGAATCCAACATAGTCTAACAATTTCAAGTTCCACCTCTATCGGTAGAGGCTGGCTAAGATCCATTTATGCACATAATATTGCATAAAAAATTGTGTTTCCTTCTATTGTGTCTTTGGAAACACCCAAATGTCTTCCAAGGGAATTACCGATAATTTCCAATACTTGCTCACTCCAAAAATCCATTGGAAGTGCATACAAATGGATCCAAACCGGGACAATAGTGGGTTCAATTTGAGGATCAAATCCCACTCTCCAGGGTTGAACAAATAATCATGTCGGACCATGATTCCTCTTTTCTAATTCGAAAGCTCTATTTCTATCGGAAAGTGAAGAAAAACTAACAATAAAAAATGCATTGCTAATAAACCACAAAAAATACTCACCAAGAGGCTCCCAGTTTTACCGAATCCAAGAATACACAAAATTTTAGGGAATTTACAGATCAAATCATGATTGGCTTTATATAAAACTATTTCTTCGACCATCATTTACTCAATGACAATATTTGACCTTGATTCTAACTGTGGCAAGCATCCATTAACTCGTTGAGATATTGATCTATTTCCAGTAGTCGTAAAGAGCATTTTTAATGTAGTTTTTTGTGCTTCTTCAGTATTTGATGGAGATTTATCCTTTAACAAATTTGCAAAATAACTATGTCTCTATAGAAGCGGATCCGAAGGTGTCCCCATTGGGTCCTCATGAGGCAACAATCTTGTATTCAAATCCACAGTAACTAGAAATATCTTTGGCTACCTAATCGATGCCCTAGTTTTCTCTTCCAAATCTCAAAGGAATTATTGAGACTTCCCAGAGCTCAAAGAAATTAAATTGGAATTTAGAAACATTAAATATTAAATATCAAAGGCTATAAAGGAAGTCTATTAAGAAAAATCAAGAGTTGGAAATAAATTGGTATACTTGTCTCATACCATATTAAAGGGACAAAAGAAATATAACCAATAGAACCTCATCAAAATAGAAAGTGCTTAAGCTCAATAGAAGTAATAAGGTGTAATAGAAGTTGATTTTTTGTATTTACAAAATATTACAAAATCAACCCATGATTGAACTACTATTCTCAAAAAATACTTTTTCTATCATATAACATATCCAAAAACACTAGGGGGTCATAAGGCATTCTACAAAACTTGATAATAGTAGCATTCATAAAAATTTATCAAGTACTTAATCCATTTGGGAATCACAAGATCTATAAAAATACTAAAAGGATTATATTAGATTAAATCTCTTAAACTAGGGATACATAAGGAATTATACAAAACTAAGCTAAATTAATCAAGCTCATATATTCTAAACTAAGGAATTATAAGATACAAGCTCTATCAAAGCACTTTATACTCCAATCCATGAAGCTATAAGAATGTCTACCTCAAGTAAGATAGTAAACAATGATATGAATAACCTCTCTAGAAAGGAAAAAGCAAGTGCCATAAAAATTGGAATCATGAATCTACTTATAAAGGGAGAAGCATGTTTAGATATTACTTCAAAAGTGATTCATAGTGAAGCCTTAAATGATGACTTTGATACCATGGAACATTATCTACAAGCATGACTCAATGAAGCAATTATAGATGGAAAGTATGACATTCCACTTCCCTTAGATTTTGTAAGCATATTGTATATAGCATTACTTACATACAAATACTATAAGAATGAGAATGCAGAACTACAAGGATTGATAGTAGCTCATAAAAAGAAATCAGAACCAAATGAATTATACTTAGAAAATATACTTCAATCCTCATGCAATATTGGTACTTCAAAATCTACTAATTCAAGATCTTATCTTGATGTCGTGAGAGGTTTTTTGGAAGCTTCTATATAGAGTAAGGACAAAGGAGGAGAAACATCTTTGCAGGAATCAAGCAGTAGTACTACCACCCATAAGAACATAGAGACTAGATTCAAAGGCAAAGATAAAGAGGAAGATGAAGATGAACCAGATCAAGGAGGATTATAGTGCAAAATTCCATTGATGAAAGAACCTAAGCAAGCCAAAGAGCATCCACAAGAAGAAGATCCATATTGAAGATTGAAATCTTCAATACCCAAATAATGTAATACAGGGGGTGTTAGATTTAGAATATATTACATAATTTGGGTCATGTAAATGTACCACCTTTGGTACATAGTTAGAGTAGAGATTATTTTAGGGGGAATTTAGCTACTTAATTCAAGCAATGTAATAAAAGTCTCAATGTGCATGTTGTAATGTGCAAGGTGTCCACTTGTATAGTTAGGTAGAGTGTTGGCCAAGTAATCTATTTTTCTATATAAAGGGCCTCATAGTGATAGATCAGAAGATGTAACATATAGATATCAAGATCATTGTAGTAGAGTAGTAGATAATTGCAGAGCTCTTGTATGGAGCACAATGTAGTTCTTTAGCTTATATTAATAGAGTGACCATATCCTCCATACTACATTGTATTTTCACCACTTTCTATTTATAGTATATTTTAGTCATATTGCAAATTCACTTTATTTCATCTTATCAAGACCTATGTTAGATCTCTCCCACTGCATATATCCTCAAAAGCTAACAATTTTCTGACCTTATTTTTTGGTGCTTTTAAATTTGCTAATACTTGTGACAAATATCAAAGATTTATTGGCAAAACAAAAAATTCAACAATGCCCCTCTAGGAAATTCTTGTAAAGTAACCTTTTCAATAGTGAGTATTATATTTTATTGGAGTCATTAATCCAAATTCTTCTACTGAACATAAATTCATATTGATAGCAAGTGATTACTTCACCAGATGGTCCAAAGTAGAAGCGACCAAGCATGTAGATTAGAATACTATCATTGGTTTTCTTGAAATATTGATCACCATATTTGGGATCCCTTCTACAATAGTATCTGATAATGGTGGAGCATTCATAAGGGTTAAGACCATAGATTTTTCTAGAAAATATGGTATATATTGGAAAAATTCCTCTAATTATTTCCCATAGGGAAATGATCTAGCTGAGTCCACAAATAAAAAATTGATGAAAATAATTAAATGAAACATTGGTTATAGTAAAAAGGATGACATTCAATTCTTAATAAACCACTATGGGCAGATAAAATTATAGTAAAAAAGGGTCTGAAGACCATGCCATATGCTTTATTTTATGGAAAAGAAGCAATGTTGCCAATAAATCTAGAATTTCTGACTTTAAGACTTATTCACCAAAAACAATTAGGGGATATAGAGCCAATTGAAAAAATGATGGTAGAATTGTTATTGTTAGAGAAAAAAGATAAAGAACTTATAGTAGCTTCCACCAACGTCAAGAAACCATTGAAATATGGTTTGATAAAATTTTTGAAGAACACAAGCTTATACTGAGAGGGGGGTGAACAGTATAAGACCACTTTTTACTTCTTTTCCAAATAGTAATATCCAATATTATCAATGGCAGTATCAACAATAATAACCAAAGCAATGTACAAATCATCACACACAATAGAGACACAAATTTAATGTGGTTCATTGTTGGTCAAATATCTGCCTAATCAATAAACACTGCGTTTATGCACCCTAGATACGACCAACATTGAAAGGTCGAAGGAAAGAGATGTCCTCCATGCCAATATCTAGAGAGGGTTGGTTCCCGAACTAATTCTAAAACTGGTAAAAGACTAAGGATGCAGGAAAGAAATTGGAAATAATAGAAAGATATGGGAAATATGGCCACAGGCCAAAGTGCAAAATTGGTGTTAGACTAACTAGCAAGAAAAAACCCAAGCAAGAAACAACACCTAACAGAAGGAAGAGCAACAGAATTTACTTGCGATCTTGCACTAATGACATCCAAAATGTTACTCCAACATTCCCTCTCTCAATAGCAATACTTAAATCCAAGTATAGAATTTAAACTTAACAGCAAAAAGAGAAAGGTGGATGTAAGATAGAAGTGCAACACACAAAAAGATATCATACACAAAATCACTCACAAATTCAGAAGCCTGAATGCCTTGTATTAATGCAGAGAGCTTGGAGAGATCTCTCGCAAAATGTCTAACCCCCATTTTACAATGAAATTTACCTAGTATTTATAGAGGTTTTCGCCTCTTTCATTTAATACATATGAGGGAAGAATGTCTGAGAATCAAAGACAAAATCAGCAAAATCCTCCTTGAATTCTTGGAAAATACATTCTCCAAGGGAACAAATTCCTGAAAATTTGAACTTCGGACGGAGGTGCACCTGTTAGGAGAAAATATTAAATTCTTCGGATTGCCTCTGATACATTGGAAATCATGAAGGCTCGTTTCCCTTCGCCTTCCTCTTCGTGATCCACAAAATGGAGTAACTAAGAGCGCCCTTCATTTAATGCCAAATTCAACATCTTGACTAAAGTTCCATTATTTCGATTTATCTTTGCCCAACATTAGCTTCACCCCTTCAGACGCGTGCGATCTTGATACAAATAGGTTCGCCCAATTCAAGGGCAAATGACACGTTCACCCCTAAGGGAAGGTGAACGTGATTCTCTACCGTCGCTAGGTGGTTCACCCATAGGAGAGGCAAATGGTGTGTTCGCCCCTCAACTAGGGTGAATGTAATTTGATTCGGGCACACTCACTAAGTGGTTCACCCATAGGAGAGGCGAATGGTGTGTTCGCCCCTCAACTAGGGCAAACTTGGTTCAGTCGTGCAACCGCTCTTGGTGATGCCAAGGCACGTTCGCCCTAAAAAGGGTGAATGGCCCGTTCACCCCTAAGGGAGGGCGAACGCGATTTGTCACCTTTTAATTTTTTTTCATTCTGCTTTCAAAACTGATTCACCCTTAGAAAGGGCGCAAGGGACGTTCGCCCCTAAGGAAGGGCGAACATCAATGCACAAGATTTTTTGGCGATTTCACTCAAATTTTTTATGAAACTCATTCTCTCCATTTTTTTGGACCCCGAAGGACATCTCCCCATTAATCATTAAATGCATTGGATTTCAAAAAATTGTTTCAACTTATTACAACTTATCCAAAAATAAAAGAGACAAATATATTATCGCTTTATACAAAATTTCCAATGAATACAAAATGGCCAACATTTCTTGGCGACTCATGGGGTATCCAACTCACATGGATGCAAGTGATCCCAGGCCTTTATCCATTGGGTGCAGAGTTCTTTTTTCCAGCTGCTGCTACCTTCTTCGTTGTGGAAGATTTCTTCTTGGATGCCTACTGCACGCATTCTGCTTCTTCCTGTTTCACCGTGGTTGCAACACGAAGTACTTCCACACGTTCTGCCTCTTCTATCACCTTTGTCGTTGCTTCGTGATCCGCCACTGCTTGCTCTTCTTGCTCTATGATAACCTCTGAAAGGGCCTCGTAGGTGCGAACAACCTCATGCCAAGCTTCAGTATTAAATAAGCAGGGAACACTGAGGGATTCATAAACGAAGCAAAGATTTTGCACATCCATCAAGCTGAGGTGCTTCAAACGCTAGGCTAATTCATAAAGAGACAACTCCAAATGTGTATATTTTTCAATCAGAGGCAACACTTGCACTTTAGTAAGGGGATCAATCAAGGCGTTAATGTCCATAGTATCTTCAATAAATGCACTCCAAAGCTCTTGCAATTGCTCCATCGAAAGAGGTTCACCCCATTCATCCAGGAAGGTAGTGAAACCCAGCCGGTCGATAGTCTCAAAATGAGACATCGAAATAGTATGCTCCCACTCAATAGTATTGAGGACAACCCACCCTTCATTTACAAGGTCCATGCACTAAAAATAGCTCCGTAGGGTTACGTGCACTTGGGACCAGGCATAATCCATCTCACTAAGAGGGCGAATATTCAGAGACGTATTCAACAATGCTTGTATCTTCACAACCGTCTCCATATGGGGTGAAAGCAACTCCTCCACTGAATCAATCATTTGTTGCCCAAGCTAGATTTGTATCCCTGCTTCCCATAAGTACTACAACACCTTGATGGCTTGTGCGACCAACTTGGTAGAATTTTGGGTGGAGCGAAGGTGAATATCTCTTACACTATCGCACAAAAATCCTACAACAGGCGTGACTTTGGCTTCTAGCTGCTTCTTGAGTTCTTCGACCTGTTGCTGAAGATTATGCATTTCAATTCTAGTGGCATCACGCTCCTTCAAGTGCACCTGGACTTGATTGCGCAAGTATTCATTTTTGGTGGTCATCTTTTCTTCTATCGCCTTGCTCTTGGCCAAGGCGCTTTCAAGCTCCAACACCTTATTTTGCACTTCAAAATATTTCTCTTTATAATGCTCCCCGTGCAAATACAATGAACTCATATCAACTTGCATATTACCCATTTTTTCAATGGGATTAATCCGCATCAGATCTTCAGTGATAGTCTCAGAAACATAGTCTTTAGGTTGCAATTCGCCTTGAGGTTTTTGAACCAATGGAGTGAATGTTGTCATATGAGCCTCCTTGGCAATTGGATCGAAAGCCACCTTCTTTATTGGACGTGCCAGCGCCAAAGCCTCCTTTCGTTGCATACTCTTCAACCATTGGGAAGAGCTCAGATGCACCCGATTTAATTTTTCAATGTCTGGCTGCTTGCGGGCTACCTGTATATCTAGGATAGTCTGCAACTCCAAAAATGGTGTAAATGGAACAAAAACTTCTAGGTGACCAGGCCCAGTGGACATGGATGACACAGATTGCAATGAAGGAATGGACACGGGAATGGTGGAAGGAAGAGAAAGGGTAGAGGAAGTGGAAGACATAGGTGCGACTATAGTTATACTAATTTTAGATGGAACTTGGGTGCTAACAACCATAATAATAGAGGAAGTGATGACTGAGGGAAGGGGACAAAAAAAGGATTTTCCCCCGATGCATACGAACTAAAAGAAATGGAAGACGAAGGAGCGGGAATGAAAGAAGGAGCAACAATGATTTCAGAAATGGAAGAAGTCGAAGCGGAAGAAGAAACTATAGAAAATGAAATGGAAGGACTACCAAAAGGTGGAGAGATAGAAAGTGGAGGAAACAAAAATGTAACAGATGGGACCGAAGAAGAAATCGTTGTGTGCTCGATGAGAGAGAGAAGAAGAGGGAAAAGATGACGTACCTTGGGGCGTGGGTGCCACTTGTTCTATAGATGAGGGAGGTTGCACAACTGCCTCCTCTTCTTGATTTACCTCCGGTTCACCAACACTTAGGGTCGTCCCCTCATCCAGAATCTCAACATGAGAATCTTCAGAAAGCTGCTCTTCCTCTTCCTGCTGCGCCATTGGAAATATTTGTGCTACAGAAGTAGGAAGTTCAACATTGGGTGAAGGCTTTGCTACCGAAATAGAGGCGACTATAGAACTTGGCGCGGTAGAAATCGTAGTACCCAAAAACATGGGTGCTATCATAGTGGAAGTAGTAGTTGCACCAGTGCGAGGCCATTTAGCTGCTTTAGGAAATGGAGGTGCCATTGGTCATTTCTGTTGTTTGAGCGTGGGAACCTCCTCCTGAGGGCGCTTCATCCTTTGCGATCACCTTTTGAAGACATATTGTTGTTCTTATTCTTCTTCTTCCTCTTCTTCTTCGACGTCATCCTCAACTGTAGGATTTTCCTCCTCAGGTTCACTCTCACCACTTTCGGACTGCTAAAAACTTTGTGGTAAAACAGTGGCAAAAGCAACGGGCTGATAAGATTTCACAAACTTATCATAAAATTTAGAAAATTGGGTATCAAGCTTCATCCCATAAGCATTATACGGCTTCCTCCTATGAACGCGCATCATCCACCAATTCATAATTTTCTCCTCCGTCCAATCAGGATTCGCTTCTTGGACAATTGTGAACAAACCTAGAGGAGGAATATGCGTTGCATTATTTTTTGGATTATACTCCACTTCCTGCTCGTAGTAATCATGCCATGGAGGAAGGGAGGACATCTTATCTATATGCCAGTTCATGTCTGGCCCATCAAAATTGTTTCACCGCCTCTGAATATCCGAGCGCGGGCAATAATGAAAGGACTTCGCCTTAATAAACTCCAAAAAATTTTCGAGTGGGTCATAGCGCCAACGCTATGGTAACTCAATTAAACCCAGGTCTTGAAGTGCCACCGTCAGAATAGTGATTTTTCCCAACCTGATTCACTTCTATACTCCCAAACTTGAAGGGCATAGTACAAGTTGTCTTCTTTCCTCATCCAGAGCCATATATATCATTGATATAATCCATCTGGTGCACCACTTCCATTGCAAAAACATGTGCATAGTAGCAAAATAAGGCAACAAAAATGGTTTACCTATATATCCAAAAATTCAAACTACCATGCCTTGAGTGAGCAAAAATATATCACCCTCTTGCTTCGAAACAACTGCATCTCTCAAGTCGCGAGGCACTCGGTCGCAACTGCCACAAAGCAATTCAATGGTAGGGCCCAAAAACCAGCTATTAAAGCTATAGATGGACTCTTTCTTTGTTAACACTTGAGTCCACTTATAAACCGGTAGAGGCTCATTCTTTTTGTCCATCTGCGTAACAACGATAAAAGAAAAACATCGCTGCATCTGAAAAAATAAGAACCATACTAGCAACGACGTATACCGAAATGATCTAGATTTCCCTTCCTGCAATATCTATAGCTACGAATTGATTCTCCATGAAATAAATTCGGCCCAATAAAAATAAATCAGATTTCTGCCCTGCCTCATAGAAATGGGCGAATAAAACTCCACCTTGGAAATACATTGAGCCATAGCTGCCTGCCATTTATGCACCGTTTCATCTGAGGGCAACCCAACAATCCAGGCAAGCATGGAATAGATGTCCTGGCACTTGAATTTTGAAAGAATTTTAGGTAAACTCGATAGCTGCCCCATCTGTGGATCTTTGACAAGCTGAGTTTCCATGAATTGTCTCATTGTAACTGTGGAGACATACCTATCCTCTTGTTCGTTCGTATGGATATTTTTGTTTACTACATAATTCAGTGTGCCTACCCCACAGGCGAAAGCTTCTCGGATCTCATCCGATGTAATTGTGAATAGAATCTCTTGTCTAGCATTTCGGATGGCCCTAGTAGAGGAGTCATAAAATTGTGCAGTTAACTGAATAAGCTCAGGGCATGGATGTACAGGAGAACAAAGATACCATGAAAGTTATGAATTGTGAGGCATTGTGAGCCAACTATTATAGGAAACTCCCTGACTTACTGCAGCTTCGACCTCTTCCCTCAACTGGTCAACTCCTTTATGCATGATCAAACAATCACCAATCTCAGCCATATTATCTTCGTAAGGATCCAGACCAACATAATCATTTTGCCGAGATTTCTTGGCCCTTGAACTTCTTTCTCTTTTCTTAGCGGGCTTCACTTCTGTGACCTCCTGCGCCTCTATTGATTCTTTGCCGCGTCTGCCCATTTTTCCAAACAAAAGCAATGACTCTTCTACAATTCCCTACTCCAAAATCTCAAAAATTCTTCTACACTTCAAAGCACAGGATACAGAGAAGCAAAAGACTTTAAAAAATCAGGGCAAAAAAATAAAATTAGCCTTTTACCTCCCAGGATTTATAGAGTCGCTACCAGCTACTGCAGTAATTACAAAATTAAATGTAGGCGCGCCTTCAGGGAGAAATATTCTTCGAAAATTGCTCAAATGTCCTTTCCAAGGTGCGAAAATATTTTTTTCTGGTTCGCCGTCGGATCCTCCTAAAAAAATGTGCCCTCTACGTTGCACAATATTATAGAAAAATGTGCCCTGGTGCTAGAAGCCTGTTAGGGAAACCAACCCGTCCATTACTCATTCGATCATTAATTCTGACTGCTACCTTGGAAAAATCAATTCGAATGCTTCCCACGTTCGGAAATCATTACTCGAATTTATCGCCCACTACTTTCGATTATCGCCACGTACTCCTTGGGAATATCTTCTTCAGCAAAAACCCTCTCACACGCTTATAAATTCATGGGCGCATGTGTTTTAAAATCTCATAGCGCGCCTCCTGAAAAAATGGCTTTTTTTCTCTAAAAAGGAAAACAAACTCTTTCACTCTTTTTTTTTAGATGATGTCATCCAAGTGCGTTCGCCCTAAAGATAGGTGAACATGACGTTCGCCTCTTTCAACAGGCGCATGCAAAACTCTATCACTGCTTTACCCATATTTGAGTTTCTTTTCTCCTCTTTTTTTTCTCTTTCGGGCGAATGACGTCTTAACCATCATTTCTTCTTTTTTTTAGAACATATTTATGCCTATGCAGAATTGTTTAAAATGCATGAAAATATTTACATATATACAGGATGTTACCTTTGATTCAAAATCTTACGAAACATAAGCCTTCATATGAAGGCCATTCACTAGGATAGGGAGCTCATACCCTTCCATGTCACAAAGTCAGAATGCATTAGAAGAAGTAACAACAAAAATTCGAAAAGGTCCTTCCCATATTGCATCAAATTTCTGATGTTTTCTTGGCTTCGATTTTTTCTCGTTCCACTTCAATACCAAATCACCCACCTGGAAGCTTCGATCAGTCATTTTTTTCTTGAACCACTTCTTCATCTTAGTAGCATGTTCTATGAAAGTATG
The DNA here is from genome assembly GCA_028583015.1 of Wollemia nobilis. Taxonomy (NCBI): domain Eukaryota; kingdom Viridiplantae; phylum Streptophyta; class Pinopsida; order Araucariales; family Araucariaceae; genus Wollemia; species Wollemia nobilis. Next base: position 4,405,826 of record JAQPPZ010003645.1, on the reverse strand, counting down.
GTAGGCACGCTCCCTTTCTTCTTCTAATTGCAACAATTGCGCCAATCTAACCTCCATTAAATCATTTTCTTCGTTATCATCATGAAACATCTGCAATGCTTGGAGCACAGGGAGCTCAATATGCGTAGGAAGGATAGCTTCTTTCCCATACACCAAAGCATACGAGGAGGTCTTTATTGACTTTTTCACTGAAATGCGGTCAGCCCAAAGTGCCTGATTTAATAACAAATGCCAACTCTTCTTATTGTCGCCCATTGTTCTCTTCAAAATCCAGAGCAGATTCTTGTTAGTTGACTCAACCAATCCATTCCCCTGTGGGTAATAGTTGGAAGAGGTCTTCAGGTAAATTTCGTATCTACTGGCAAATTCTATAATTTTGGCTCCAATGAAGGGAGTGCCATTGTCGGTGACTAAAGAATCTAGTATGCCGAAACGAGTAATAAGGCTTTCCAAAAAAGAAATAATAGTCGCCTGATCTGCCTTTTTGGTAGGTATAGCTTCTGCCCATCTGGTAAAATAGTCTATCACGGTCAGAATATATTTATGTTCGATAGAGGAATGTGGATCTATAACTCCTATAAAATTGAGACCCCACTGCTGAAAGGGCGCTTCCACCTGGATTGGATGCAGCGGTGATGCTCCTTTCCTAACTCGACCCACATATCTTTGACAACTATCGCACCGCTGGCTTATCTTATGTGAATCGACGAATAGAGTGGGCCAATAATACCCCACCTAAATAATTTTTAGAGCCATAGGCCTGCCTGCATAATGCCCTCTTGATAGCCCAAAATGGAATTCTTCCAGAATCTTCTCTTTCTCAGAATATTTTACACATCTAAGAAGTATACCATCAATATTCTTATAATATAGGCCATTGGGCAACAATACATACCTGAGCGCTTGTAATATGAACCTTCGACGCTGTGAGGAGTTAAGGTGGCTAGGACACCTTCCAGAAATAAAATACTCAATGAGTTCCTCGGTCCATTCCTTGCTGACTGTTGCACTATTTGCACAAATTACATCTTCGTGACTTGTCTCAACAATAGCGCTTTTGGCCAACTCCTGACACAGAGCGCGTCCATGAACTAGTTTCATCGGTTTAATTTCTACATCATACTCCTAGATCTTCGAGACCCATCCAGCCCTTTTATCACCCAGTTCTCCTTGAATGATGAAGTTTTGAACATCAGGATGAATGACATAAATCATAGTTTTACTCTGAGAAACAAAGTGGTGAAACTTCTTCAAGGCCTTCATCACTGCATAAACTTGTTTCTCTATAAAGTTGTACTTTTCCTGATGTGGTGCTATAACCTAGCTTAGAAAAGTGATAGGATTTTCTTCGCCATCATGTTGCTTTTGCATTAGTACTGCAACATAGCTCTCCTGCTCACCCACTGCATAAAGTATAAAGTCTTTGGAGTAATCAGGGTTGATTAACACTGGCGCTTGAGTAATTCTCTCTTTGATTTCTTGAAAATCCCGCTTCCTGGCTTCTGTCCACTTAAATTCCACATTTTTCTTTAGGAGCTCGGTCATGGGCTTGACAACTTGGGCAAAATCAGCAATAAACTTACGCACGAAGTTTATCTGTCCAAAGAAGGACTACAAATATTTCTTATTAGCTGGTAATGACAAACTCATAAGCGCTTCCACTCGTGCAGGGTCTATGGCCAATCCTTCCTACAAAATCACATGTCCCAACAATTTCCCTTCCTTGACCGTAAAAATTGACTTCTTCAGGTTTATAGAAATCCCAAATTCTTGACATTTCTCAAATATTTGCCTTAGATGGAAAACATGATCTGTTCTGCAATGTGAAAACATTGTCATATCATCAAGATAAATCACAATAATTTTATTTAGCAACTCACCAAAGGTGACGTCCATGGCTCTCTGAAAAGTAGCTCCGACATTTGAAAGTCCAAAGGGCATCCATTGGTAAGAAAATGTGCCCCACTTAGTTGTAAATGTTGTCTTGTATTGATATTCATCTTTAACCCAAATTTGATTGTACCCAGAAAAGCCATCCAACAAGGAAAATATCTGAGCACCAACCACGACATGAAGAATCTGGTCTATCTGAGGTAGAGGATAGTGGTATTTAAGTGACACCTGATTTAAATTTTGAAAATCGACGCATAGACGTATGTCCCCATTCTTCTTCCTTACAGGAACCAAGTTTACCACCCCGGTGGAATGCTTAATAGGGTATATGATCTTCGCCTCAAGCATCTTCAGTAACTCTTCTTTCATGAGAACCTCAATCTTGGGATTAACAGGGTCTATCGAAAAGGCTTAACTCCTTGTAGCTCGATAGTATGTTGAATTATGCTCTTGTCATATCCTTTCAAATCTTGATAACTCCATGCTACTATATCTAGGTATTCGGAGCATAGATTTCTAATGCCCTCAATCTCATCTAGTTCACAATCAGTACCAATCTTGATAACTTTTCTTGGCTCCAACTGCAATTCTTTGAATTCCTTAGCATCCACCTTAATCCTATGCTTATCAGCCCTATCTCTTTGATCAAATAAAATTTCTAGTAAAATCAAACCTCGAGGAATGTGATTATTTTTTAATTGAATCATACCTTCCTTTTCTTCTTCCACAAGAATCCTATCTTCTGCGCTGGTAGCTTCTTTTAGCAAAAAATTCACTATTTGCTCATCATTATCAAACACCTACCAATAGAGGTTCTTATCAGGAACGAAAGGTCTGTAAATCACCCTTACTATCTTGGGCTTGCGAACCACTTGCTCAACAGGAGAATAATTAGCACCCAAGGAAGCTAAAATGTCAGCATGTCTATTTTTTTCTCGAGGAATTGCCTGAATATTCAAAGCTTTAAATGCTTCCAAAATATCCCATACTCTGTTGTGATAAGCCTTCAAGTAATGTTGCTTTGATACACATCTATTTGTAACTTTATTAACAATAAGCTCAAAATCACCAAAAATTTGCAGCTATTTGATTCCTAATTTTTTGGCCTTTTTTAGGCCAAGGCATAGTGCTTCGTATTCAGCCGCATTATTTGTACAGCTCCAGGTCAATCTATAGGAGTAAGTTTTTTGTATGCCTTCAGGGGAAATCAACACAACACCTACTCCTGCACCATTCTTACAGTGAGTGCCATCAAAGAACAACTTCCATAACTAATGCAAAACAGGTTCTGGGGATTCAAGGATTTGCTCTTGGGACTTCTCTATCTTCTGAATTGAATAACAACCAATATCTGTTTCGATCATAGCGTTGAAATTTGTCAGTAGGAACTCATCTTCCAGACCAAGCTCTTGGGGTATTTACTCAACCAAGTCAACTTCCTCCAATTCTTCGGTCATCATATTCACCGTGCTTGGGACTTGTTCTACCTCCTCAATTTTTTCAATATGAAAATGGGAGGGCTTCTCATTATGAATGCGAATTCACCTACCTTTGAATGGAATCTCCAGATGTGAATAATCTAGGGAAATATAACCTCCCAGCTTAGCTATGAATTCTCTTGAAAGGCACATGCTAAAGTAGGGTTCTAAATCAACAACCACCACTTCCTGGATGATGGTAATCTACAACATGCTATGGAGAACTATTGGAATATCCTTGATTACTCCAACAGTCTTAACTGGCATACCATCCAATTGTAAAACTTCTAGGCTGCTTCTTGTATAGTCCATTTCTATTACTTCATATACTACCTTCGACATGACATTAGTGGCAACACTAGAGTCGATCATACAATTATGCACAATCCACCCTTCCATTCTCAAAGATAAGTAAAACTAGGCAGGCCAATTCTTCCTTGTCATTGAAGTGGGGAGCACTTGAGCCAAGACTATTTATAAATGATCCTTCTTTTGATCTTTGGCAGTCTTCAGAGACTCTTGCAATAAATCAATCTGCCCGGGTAATTGTAGTGCATAAAACAAGCTAATCCTTGTCGTAATTTTCTTCATTTCTTCCACAATACTGTAGCCACGAGCAAGTGAGATATTTTCTTCTAAAGGTCACTCATATTTATCTTGGTACTATTGCATAGCGTCGACTCTTTGCCTTTTCGTAAATGAAGGATACTTGATTCTTTCCTTAGCTTGATCCTTAGTTTCACTAGGAAATGGAGCAGTAGCGATGCATTACGAAGTTTAAGGCTGAACCTGCACCTTACTTGCGCTTGATCAAGTAATGAGTTGTTAAAAATACCCAAAAGAATATAAATTTTCACATACCCTTATAACTCCAAAATTGCTATTTAGCTAACAACATTTCATCCAAATTATAAATTGTAAGGTAAGTCTTTAATTTATCAAACTCAACCTTATACCTCCCAATATAAAATTTTTTTACCTTCTAACAGCGTCGAGACCATTCAATCTATCAACAACAAAATTTTATCATCGATCATCGTCGCCTATGAGATTCAAACTGCATACCTCCCTGTAACAAGCGCTTACTAGGTTACCAACTACGTTGTCCCAAAATATGGAACAAAAGGCACACCTATGGTATCTATCTCTTTCCTTCAGCTATGATTAAAATATAAGACTATCTTCGTGAACAAAAATGGTCAACTATGAGATTCGAATCAGTGACCCCTTAAATACTGTGTAAAATCAACTGCCTCTTTGTCTATCCATAGGTTTGAGATAAAACACACTCCCGCTACTATCACGCTAGAATCTACTCTACAGAATCTGAATTATGGATCTCATAGTTCTCTATCATCATTTTGCACATCCAAAAATATTTAGACTTTTGTTTAATATTTCTAAAAACAATACAACTTGCTATCTAAAATTGTGCACTCACTGGTTCACTTCAACAATCCTTGTGTTCGAGCATATGCACATCACACCCTATCTCAAATCATATGCTACATCGTCAAACCACATGCTTTGTTTTGTCCTTAGTACAGTTTCATCGTCAGCTCATGTTTCATCCTCGAAGAAGGATTTTTTTTTATGTTCCATTCAAAAATATAACCCTCTTTATTTATTTTTTTACTCTTACATCAAAACCTTTGGTCGTTGCAGAACCTTTTCTCTTTTTAATAAAAACTTTGTAATAGATATCTTTTAAATTAAAATATTAAAATATTTAATTTTAAATTATTTAAATATAAATCATTTAAACATTTTTTTAAAGTGAAAAACCCGTTGTGGGGCCGCCTTGGTCTGATAGACCACGAAAAGGGGGTTCTACGCCATCAAAGTCACCTAAGAGTCGCGCCCGACCCTGCCTGCACCTACATTATCAATTGGATTTTGAGTACCCAATTCAACTTTTTGGTAGGGTGGAGATTCAAACTTGGGACCTCCCTTGGAGAATTGCCCTCTCCTATCCAACTCACCTAAAACACCTGGGTGTAATAATTTAAACATTTAACTTAAATATCTTTTTATCCCATGTATTATAATGCAACTCATTATAATATTTCTTGCTTTCTTTTATTTTTGGAAGACCCTATTGGTCGGATATTATAATATTAAAATATTATAATATTATGTTTTTTCGCTTGCTCCAAACTTGGCATTTAAAATTTTCATTGGCATGCTCTTATGGCTCATGCCATTTTGACATCAATGACAATATATTATACTCAAATTTCCAACAATCTCCCCCTTCTTCATTGATGGCAACAACTTTTCAAAAATTTTGATATCAAATCTACTCCCCTTGAGAAGTTGCTCCCCCTGACTGAATGCTCTCCCCCTAACTCAAATCTCTCCCCCTTTGACATCAATGGCAAAGGGTCACCTTTGGGGCTTGGGGCTAAGAATGAGAATCTTAGCTTAGCCCCTCCCCCACCTCCTTTTGAGGTGGTTAATTTTGGGGTGGGAGTATATCTACTCCCAACATGCACTGATCTTTATTTTTTTCCATCTTCTTTTTCCATACCTTTGAAGTCATACCCTTTTGAACCTTTTGAGAATCCTCTTTCTTGCCTATCCTTGGAAGATCTGGAAATTTTGTTCTACACCACCTTGCTATATGCCCAACATTATTGCACTTGTAACACTTAATATTGTGATTCCTTGAAGGTGCAAATGTCTTGTAGTTCCTCCTAGTGAAGCCATATCCATTCCTATCATGAACCCTGCAATTCATTGCCTTGTGACCAAAATGATTACAAGAGTAGCAATACCCTTGAAAAAACTGCCTGTTTATGAAGTTCCCATATTCTTGTCTTTCATGTGTCCTGCACTGTGTAGCCTTGTGCCCAAACATGTGACATGAGAAGCATCATCCATTGAAGCTACCTTGCCTTGACCCCATTGGTCTCTTAGTCTCTTCTACCCTGGATTATTTTATGTTCCATCTGTTCCTCATTTGTGCATTGTTCCTTTCCCTGTTGATCTTTCTATTTTCCAACTCACTTCCTCTTTCACTCTCTTCTTTTGAAGCTTCTTCTTCTTTGATGCTTGAGCTTGACTCTCCTTTTTTTCTTCTTGTTTCCCTTGTTCTTCTTCAGAACTAAGTCCTATTTTGGTGACTGATGATCTTTGTGCATTGATAATCCTGTTCAAGGACTTTGAATTTTTCTCAAACTTGTGTAGCTTGTCCTTAGAGTCTTTCACTTCCATCCTTAGTGAAACTATCTCATGTTCTAATATTTCACACTCTAGATATTTTATCTTTAATTTTTTAGCCATACCTTCTTCAATTTTCCTTGCTTCTTCAACCTTAATTTTGAAGTTAGTGAGCTCTTGTAGAAACTTTGCTTTTGCTTTCTCATCTTCTTGAGCTTGAACCCTTAATCATGAGTTCTCCTTTTTTAATTCTTCAAGATCAATAATAAGTCTTTCACATTCTAGCTCTTTTACCTTTGATTGTTCAACCATACCTTTTTCAACTCTCCTTGCCTTTTCAACCTTATCTTTCAAGTCAGAGAGATCTTGTAGAATATTTGTCTTACATTTCTCATCCTCTTGTATTTGAGCCTTTAATTCTAAGTTCTCCCTTTTCAACTCAACAAGTTCCTTAAGTGTGGCTTCCTCCTTTTATTTTTTGAAATTTTTCTCTTTTCTTTGGTCTTCAATTTCTTCTATTGTCCAAAGTAGAGTTTCTTCTTCATACTTGTTTTGACTATCCCTGTTATCCTTTTCTGAACCATCCTCTAGGACTTCAATTTTGAAAGTATCATCTTCATCTTCACCGCTACTAAACCCATTGCAATAACCTACATCATGACCGAGTTGACCACAAACAAAACATTCTTCACCTTCTTGTGGACAATAAGTTGCATGGTGACTTGTCTTCCTACATCTTGTACAAAAATTTATCAATCTGGCCTTTTCTCCACTGCTTGATTCATCTCTTGAATCTATTTCCATTTTTCCTCCCAAAACAACAACATTAAATTCATCTTCCTTTTATTTCATGACCATGTGTGTTCTTTTCTTCTTGTATCTCATGGTTCTACTTTTGTCTTTCTTTACCATTTGTGTTCTTGTAAGATCTTCCTTCAAGTTGTTAAACCTTTTTCGAAGGAACCGACTCTGATACCAATTGAAGAACACAAGCTTATACTGATAGGGGAGGGTGAACAATATAAGACCACTTTTTACTTTTCTTTCCCAAACAATATTATCCAATATAATCAATGGCAATATCAATAACAGTAACCAAAGCAATGCACAAATCATCACACACAATAGAGACACCAATTTAACGTGGTTCACCCAATGTGGGCTACTCCACAGAGAAAATATTTCACTAAAATTTTCTCAACAAATCTCTTGGGAATCCTTTCCCTATTACAATGTTTATGGACCTATGTCCAAAGGAGACACCAATCCCCTAATCAAGTTCATGGATCTCTATCCATAGGAGACACCAATCTCCTCAATTGGTTTGTGGATCTCTATCCATAGGAGAACTCCTTTCTCCTCTGCTCTAGCTGGTGATATTCTAGAAGAACTGTTGCCTCCACTACATTGGCTAATGGATCTCTATCCATTAAATACTCCTATCCTCACTCAAAAGACCTATCTTCACTACCCTGGCTAATGGACCTCTATCCACTAGAGACTATCGTCCTCTATACTCTGTCACCTCCAAAGCTTGCTCTCAACTCTATCTCAAATTTGCACTAAACATGGTCCTTCGGTCTAGCACAAATATGCTCAATATCTATCTCTAGTATAGCATAAATCTATCCTCAAATTTGCACCAAACTCTGTCCTCAAATCTGCACTAAACATAGTCCTTCGATCTAGCACAAATCTACTCAATATCTGTCCTCAAGCCTTAACACAAATCTTGACTCAATCACAAATCAACTCTGCTAGATCTGCCCCAAACCTTAACTCAAGGTTTGAACAAATCAATCAATCAACTCTGCTCTCAAGTCTTCTCAAAGACTTATCTCAAATTTGCCTTGTAAGCTTGCACAAAAGCTCACAATAATCTATCCACAAGTCCTCTCTAGAACTTGTCCAATCTTCTCTCAATATTTATCTTCAAATCTGTATTGTAAGCTTCCACAAAAGCTCACACTAATCTATCCACAAGTCTTCTTCAAGACTTACTTCAAATCTGCTCAACAAGTCCTCACTAAGACTTGTCCAATCTGCTCAACAATTCTTCACCAAGACTTACCTCAAATTTACTCAACAAGTCCTCATTAGAACTTGTCCAATATCACAAAAACATATAGATAATTGTTAGAGACTCAATATGATTCACACTTACAATAATACTCAATCACTTTCAATCTCTCTTTTACCACAGAAATATATAGAGAATTGTTAGAGACTCAATATGCTTCACACTTACAATAATACTCAATCACTTTCAATCTCTCTTTTTACCACATAAACATATAGAGAATGGTTAGAGACTCAATATGTTTCACTCTCACAACACCCAATCACTTCCAATCTCTTCTCAAATCAATTCATAATATAGAACAATTTGTTTCACAGAACTTGAACTATCACTTCAACACTTCCACTTAACTAGGCTCAATCAACTCCACTCAATCAATCACTCAATGAAACACTCCTTGCTTACAAACCCTAGTCCAAGCATATGAACCCTCACTCAATTATTTCCAACAATGCTTATCAAACAATCTCACATAACAATGATACTCATGATCTTGCACAAACCCTAGTTCCAAGATAGTTCTCAACTTCACATAACAATGATACTCATGATATTTGAAAACCCTAATCATGCACATGAAGTCTCACTCAAAATTTCCAACAATGCTTATTAAATAAGGTTTATAGCATCAACTCTTATTTGAGAAAAAACCTCATCAAATCATCAACAATAAACTCAAACTAATTATTTTCACTCCACCTTGTTTCAAAAAACCTCAATCAATAAAATACCTCAACAAAAGAAGAATGTGCCCATACCTTTTTGCTTGATAAAGATGTTAACCAAAAACTTGTCTCACAATAACCACTTCTCTATATGCCACTTCAAAAGTTAGATAATAAATTTCTATTTCAAAGATGTCCACATAAATTTTCTCTCAACAAAATGCTCAAAAAAATCAGCAAAAACTTCTCATATCCCTTTTGATAAAGCAATCCTTACAACAAGGAAATTTAATTTTCTTCTTATAACTCCTATTATACCCTTATTAAAAATATCCAAATTATTATAAATTCTCAAATACCCTTATAACTCCAAAATTGCTATTTAACTAACAATATTTCATCCAAATTATAAATTGTAAGGCAAGTCTTTAATTTATCAAACTCAACCTTATACCTCCCAATATAAAAAAATATTACCTTTTAACAGTGCCGAGACCCTTAAATCTATCATCAACAAAACTTTATCATCGATCATCATCACCTACGCACCTCCCTGTGCCAAGCGCTTTCTAGGTTACCAACTATGTTGTACCATCGGGTGGAACATAAGGCACACGTGGTATCTATCTCTTTCCTTCAACTGCGATAAAAAATAAGACTACCTTCATCAACAAAAATGGTCAACTGTGAAATTCCAACCGGTGACCCCTTAAATACTGTGCAAGATCAACTGCCACTTTGGCTATCCATAGGTTTGAGATAAAACACACTCCTGCTACTATCACACTAGAATCTATTCGACAGCATCCGAACGATAAATCTCACCGTTCTCTATCATCGTTTTGTGCATCCAAAAATATTTGGACTTCTATTTAATATTTCTAAAAATAATATAGCTTGTTGTCTAAAATTGTGCGCTCGTTGGTTCACTTCGACAGTCCTCGTGGTCGAGCGTATGCGCATCACACCCTATCTCAAATCATATGCTGCATCATCGAAAACCACATGCTTTGTTTAGTCCTTAGAACGGTTTCACCACCGCCTCATGTTTCATCCTCAAAGAAGGATTTCTTTTTATTTGCAGAGAGCTCTTCCATTTGCACACATAATCCTCTTTATTTTTTTTTTACTCTTACATCAAAATCTTTGGTCTTCCCTTAAATATATTATGTGCTTCTATTCGAGATGTCGGCGGGGGTTTCTTTATGTGTGGCCGGTGAAGAATCTTTTCCTTTTTAATAAACACTTTTAATAGATATATTTTAAATTAAAATATTAAAATATTTAATTTTAAATTATTTAAATATTAAATAATTTATATATTTATTTTATTTTTATTTTTTTTAAGCAAAAAACCCCTTGCGGAGCTGCCTTGGTCTAAGAGACCACAAACATGAGGTTCTACACTGTCAAAGTCACCCGGGGGTTGCACCTGACCCTGCCCGCACCAACATTATCAATTGGATTTTAGATACTCAATTCAATTTTTTGGTAGGGTGGATATTTGAACCTGGGACCTCCCTTGGAGGATTGCCCTCTCCTCTCCAACTCACCTACAACACCTGGGTATTTAAATATTTAACTTAAATATCTTTTTATTCCATGTGTTATAATGCAACTCATTATAATATGTCTTGATTTCTTTTCTTTTTGGAAGACCCTGTTGGCTGGATATTGTAATATTAAAATATTATAATATTAAGCTTTTTCGCTTGCTCCAAACTTGGCCTTCAACATTTTCATTGGCATGCTCTTATAACCCATGTCATTTAGACATCAATGACAATCTATTTATTTCCAATAAATTCATCATCAAATCATTTAAGGATGGCATTTTGGTACTCAAATAGAATGTAGATAGAGCTAAACTAGGAAAACACAAGTAACAATCATTATGGTGTGAACCATACCTACTTTTAGGAAGGAAAGCACTAAATTCATATGAGCTTGAAGACATGGATGGTTGTCTTTTGCTAATTTCAGTGAATGACCAATATTTTAAACATTATGCTTAAAAGGGCATGCCTTTGAGGTGTACATATGTAAATAATGACATGGATGGCTGTCTTTTACCAATCTTAGTGAATGATCAATATTTTAAGCATTATGCTAAAAAGTGCATGCCTCTGAGGTGTACATATGTAAATAATTATGTGTAAATACCATAATAGTGGAAATAGTAGTCACAATATTTTTGAGCAATAGAAGTTGATTGGATAAGAATTATGCCTCATAGCTACCATTTTTGAATTTTTAGCAATCTTATTAGTTGGAAGCATGACAAACATTGAAAAGGGACATGTGCTACAAATGTTCACACAAAATACTAGTTCCAAAGAAATAAAAATTCTCTTGGAATCTTCCACCTTTGAAGCCAACACATCCTCTTAACATTAATGTCATTTCCTTTTGAAATCAATGACAACTCATAGACAAGAAGCTAGGATCTCAAACCCAAAATTGCCAACAATCTCCCCCTTTGTCATTGATGGCAAACCATGCTTCTCAACAACATAGAAACTCAACATAAACAGCTCCCCCTATCTTGAGGCTCTCCCCCTTACTCAAATCTCTCCCCCTTTGTCATCAATGGAAAAGGGTCACCTTTGGGGCTCGAGACTAAGAATGAGCCTCTTAGCTTAGTCCCTCCCCCACCTCCTGATGAGGTGATTAATTCTTGGGTGGGAGTAAAACTCCCATTAGGCACTGATCATCATCAGCGTCTATAACTTCCTTTTCGGGCCTTCTCTTAAACTCTTTGTCCATATTCCTGTTCCTGTCACTTTTCTTGTTCTTGTTCTCATCCCTGTTCTTGTCCATGCCTTGATCCTTGGACCTGATCATGTCATTGCTCCTATTCCTGTATTTTGGAATTTTAGCTCTACACTGTCTGATTATGTGACCTTCATTGTTGCACTTGAAACACTTGATGATGTTGTTTCTCTGAGGTAAACCTGATCTTTGAATCCACCAGTTCTGACCAAACCTGTTCTAACCAAACCTGTTCTAGCCAAACATGTTCTGACCAAACCTGTTCTGGCCAAACCTATTCTGACCAAACATGTTCCTGTTATTTGCCTTGCAATAAACTGCCTTGTGCCCAAACTGTTGACAAGAGTAGCAATACCCTTGAAAGTAACTAGAACTTCTGAAACTGTCACTTACCTCATTCACTTGAGCTATGCAATGTGAAGCCATGTGACCAAACCTGTGACAAGCAAAACATCTGCCTTGAAACTTTCCTTTAATTGACCTCTTAGGTTTTGAAAACTTCTTCTCATTTCGAATTCTATTTTTTTTTTCTGTGCATCTATCATTCAAGGACTCCTTTTCTGAAATGCTTTTCTCATCAGAACTCTCTTCCTTTTGGCGTCTCTTACTAGACTCTCCAACTTGTTCCTTGTGTGGCTTAACAAAACCAAGGCCTGTTTTAACTGTTGTCTTTCTTTGACCTTTGATGAGTGACTTAACCTTTTTGGAGCTATCTTGGAACCTGTAAAGCTTATCCTTATACTCTTTAGTTTTCTCTTTCAAAGAAGCCATTTTCTGTTCTAACTCACTATACTCAAGAACCTTAGACTCTAACTCATCCTTGAGTTCTTGTATCTTAGCCATAGAGAAGTCAAGACTTTCTATAAGATCATTTCTCTCCATACAACATTCATCTAACTTATCCTTGAGTCTAGCATTCTTCTTTCTTTCCTTTTTCAAACCACTAAGAGCACTAATAAGTTCACCTTCAAGATCTACTTCACCTTCCTCTATATCTTCCTCTATTTGTTTGCTTTTTGAATCATCAAAGCCTTTTTCAGATTTCTTATCACTAGAGGTGCTACCCTTTTTAAAAACCATACATGCATCTTCCTTATAGTTTTTTGAAGCATCCTCATACATACTAGAAACCAAATCATTATTTGTGCAATCATCCTCAAGGTGACCAAAATTTCCACGTCTAAGACATTTCATGATAATGAATCTATGTTTTGGTTATTCCTCTTTTTTGATATGAACAACATCTCATTTTCATTATCACTTGAAGAAATTTCACTATCACTACTAGAACACTTACTTGCTTTGTCTAGGTAGAAACTCTTCTTGTGCTTGTGAGAATACCTCTTTCCTTGATTGTTGTGCTCATATTTGTTTTTCCTGTGATGCTTGTGCTTTTCAGAATCCTTGCTCTTAGAATCCTGTTTATCTTCATCACTTTCATTCTTGGGAACAATACAGTCAGTAGCATAATGACCAAACTTTCCACAATTGAAACATCTTATATTTTTCATACTTTTGTGCTTTCTAGAGAACTTGCCTTTCTTGCTGTAATATGCCTCTTCATCACTAGAAGACTCATCACTATCTTGAAGCTGTTTACCCTTGGGATTCTTGGTAGCCTTGAAAGCTGCCTCTTTCTTGACATCAACCTTCACTTGAGTTCTCAACTCAAATGCTGCAAGTATACTATGGAGCTCATCCTTTTTCAACTTATCCAAATATTTAGCTTCCTCAATAGTAGAAATATTTTCACTAAATCTATTAGGAAGAGATCTTAAAATCTTATCACAAACATCATTTTCCGCAAGCTCAAGACCTAAGTCTTTCATGGATTTAACAACCTCATCCACACGAAACATATAGTCACTAATATTTTCATCATCATTCATCTTGAGTTGTTCAAACATACCTTTGAAGTGTCTCAACTTGGCCTTTTTGACATTTGTATCGCCTGTATGAACCACCTTCAACTGATTCCACATTTCACTGGATGTCTTGTAGTGAATCACTTTGGTGAGATCTGCTTTCTGTAATCCTTTCAGGATTGCATTCATTGCTTTTGAATTGCTATGATGTAGGAGCCTTTCTTCTTTAGTATTAGGACCATGTTCAAGAATAGTGTACTCATATTCAATCACTTCCCAAACCTCATTCCCAAGTGCCATTATATGAACCTTCATCCTTGCACTCCAAAGACCAAAATCTGACCCATCAAGAATAGGTGCTACATTGCCACTTGAATGATCCATTGTGTTCTTTACTAGCTTTTCCTTCAAGCTGTTAAACTTTTTGAAGGCACCTACTCTGATACCAATTGAAGAACACAAGCTTATACTGAGAGGGAGGGGGTGAACAGTATAAGACCTCTTTTTACTTTTTCCTTTATACTTCAAAACAGTAAATAAATATACCCAAAGCAATATCAAAGCAATGCACAATATCATCCACAAAGTGACACCAATTTTAACGTGGTTCACCCAGAATGGCTGGGCTACGTCCACAAAAATTTTCTCTTAAAGTTATCTCAAAGTTCTTTGGGAATCCTTCCCAATTACAATGTTTATGAGCCTTGGCCCAAAGGAGATACCTTCCCCCAATCATAATTTATGAGCCTCTGCTCAAAGGAGATACCTTCCCCCAATCAAAATTTATGAGCCTCTGCTCAAAGGAGATACCTTCCCCTCTGCTCTGGAAATGATCCCTCAGAAGATCAACTACCTCTACCTCTTGCCAGCACGTGGAACTCCTTTCCACCAAAGACCTCTTGTCCTCAATGCTTAGCCTAAGAGACCTCTGCCTTCTATGATCACGTCCATAGCAGCTCAACAACCTGTACCAAACATAGTCAGTCGGTCTAGTACAAGTCTTCCTCTATCTGTTAGATTTGTCCAACTCTTGAACAAATCAATCCTTTCCATACAAGTCTTCTCAAAGACTTGCCAAATCTGTCCTCAAGTTCTTCTCATAGAACCAATGCACCTCTATCCTCAAGTTCTCTGATAGAACTATCAAACTCAGCTCACAAGTCCTCTACTAGGACCTATCCAAATCTGCTCACAAGTCCCCACCGAAACCTGTCCAAAAACTGCTCACAAGTCCCCACTGGAACCTGTCCAAAAATTGCTCACAAGTCCCCACTAGAACCTATCCAAAAACTGCTCACAAGTCCCCATCGAAACCTGTCCAAAAACTGCTCACAAGTCCCCACTGGAACCTGTCCAAAAACTCAGCAAGCTCACCAAAAAAAAACTTTCTTAGTAGGAAATCACAAAGTGAATTGTTAGAGACCCAATGTGATTTGTCAAACTCATAGAAGCATAAAGAGAATTTTTAGAGACTCAATATGTTCTATACTCAAATACCAATCTCAAAACTCAACTCAAATCAACTCAGCTCAATCTAAATCTCAAATCTAAAAACTCAACTCAATATCTAAAATGGATAGGATAGAATGTTTTCTTTCAAGAACATGAAACCCCAATAATTGCCAACTATGCAAAGAATCACATAACAATGATACTCATGTTATTTTAACCATCAATTAGGGTTTCAACAACAATGCTCATCAAATAAGGTTTAGTCAACCAACACCATTCAACTCAACATCAACCTTGAAGCATTCAACCAATCATCACAAGAAAAGGAAACAAGTAGAAATCCTTTTCCCTCCAAATATATTTGAACAAAACAACCACCAACACAATATCACCAAATGCAAAGAATAACTTGCTCAAATCAACTCAATGGAGTAAGCCCAATATCATGAATCAAGTAAAGCAATAACTTGATCAAACAACCTCTATGGAAGCAACTCAACCATCAAACTCAAAACAGCCAACCAAGGGTTCTACCAAATCAATGCAAGTAGCTAGACTCACAAATATAAACCCTAGTGCACAAAGCTTCCACTATCTCAAACCAGAAATTATGCATTCACCAAAAACTCTCCTTAAGGATAACAATGCATAAGTAGTCTTCAACAAACCAAAAAATAGGATTTACACCTAGCCAAAGGATACCTAGTAGAATACGTTTTCACTCCAACCTTATTTCAGAAAATATACACCAATCATACTCATAAGAAGAATGTGCCCATACCTTATTGGAGTAGAAGATAATTGACCCTTCAAGCTGTCACCACACACAACTCTCAAACTTCCAACCAAGTTAGGGTTAGAATAAAAAGAAATGAGCAATAATATAAACTTCTTTTATTACACCTTTAAGCTCCACTTCTTTAAACACAACCACCATAACATGCCAATAAATCAAAAATCACAGACTCACACCTTATACCTCCATTTTTAATTTTAGCATAGCAAAGAATAATCTTAAAAATACATCCAAAGAAATATGCCCTTATTTCTCCTAAGCTTTTATTCAATGCTAATCACAAAAGCCAAAACTCATAAAATTTAATCACACCTTATAAATCACTGTCCAAGAAACTTCAAATTTTGTGATATAAAGACGTTTTAATAAAAACGTGTGTTACTCTAGCAAAACACCCCTGCGAGACTTGAAATGGCGACCTCCGCCAATGCAGCGCCCAACAGCAACCTTCGTTGCCACTAGCCCACGCGGGCTACGAAGTTCACAAGTGAACTTCCCTCCACTTCACCCTTGAAAAAAATCTTGAAGACTTTTCAACCGCACGTGCTTCTAAGTCTTCCTTCGATTGCAGCGAATACAGAGCACAAACACCGCAAATTGCATTATGGGAATTTCGAATTAATTTGCCTTCCAACCTTAGGAGTTGGAGAATAAATAGTCTCTTCGAAGACACCTTGACGTCGATGGAAATAAAGACCATTTCGAAATTAATAAAAAGTCTTTTCAAAAAGGGTTTAAAAACCCTTAAATAATTTTAATAAATTAAATAATAATAATTAAATAAATAATAAAGAGAACCTCCATTGGTTTTAATAAAAACCATTTAACTTGGTTTTAATAAAAACCCTATCCAACTTGGTTTTAATAAAAACCGGTTTGGTTTTAATGAAAAACCCTTGCCAATAGAATCTCTTCGGATTCTCTTAAAAATATTCTCTTGGAATCTTCCACCTTTGAAGCCAAAACATCCTCTTAACATTAATGTCATTTCCTTTTGACATCAATGACAACTCATAGACAAGAAGCTAGGATCTCAAACCCAAAATTGCCAACATTTTATAATAAAAATATGAGCGCGTGCAATCCTCAACATTAAATTAGCAATGGTTATACCTCACAATTGATTCTTGCTACACAAGCAAGGATGAAATGTGCATTGTCTGAAAGAACATATTACAAGTTGGTAAATTAGAATATTGTAGAGTTTTCAAAGTATTCCACATAAAGAGAAGAGCTAAACAATTGCTTGTGCTTGCATTTTTAAATAAAACTTTTTTTTCAATATGGCGTAAGGGAAAAGAGAGCAAAAGGTGTATAAGAGCACTAAAGAGCTACAAGATAGGATAAGCAACATACATGACCCTATAATTATGATTAAATCAAAATTGAAAAGCTTTAGAGAAGAGTTAGAAGCAAGAGGAATAATATTATTGCCCAAAATTCTTGAAGCTACTCCATGGAATTAATTTCTATCTAGATATATGCCCAGGTTTATCCACCCTTGTCCAAATTTAGTTAAAGCCATTGTAAAAAATTATGACCCCATGACACAAAAATGAATAGACCATTTTATATTATGGATAAAGGAACCATAAGATCTTTTACAACAAGAGTGTAACTAGGTACAAAAACCAAGTCACTTGATATAAATGAAAAAAGGGTTATGTAAAGAAAGATAGTCTTGGACCTTGGTTAGGTAAAAATATAGGGGAGATTCCAAATAAATTTGAAAAAAGACTATTAAGCTTGAAATATTTAGTAATTTTTTGCAAATAGTATTGTCGATGATAGTCATAATTCTTGGGTTGGATACCAACTCATATGTATATGACCACCAAATTTCCATTGCATATGTAGTCACCAATGTACATAATTATGATGGTTCAAGTGCAAATGACCTTGTGTTCTTTGATTGGATCCATTTTTTGAGTTTTCAAATTCATAGTCAGTTGGTCACCTTAAAGCTAAAATAGAATGATTCATTCTATTACCCTTCATACCTAGCTTGGTTATTCCTCTTTCATATGCCTCCAAGTATACATAATATAAAGCTCCAGGTAAAATATAATGAGCAATATCATCTTGTAGTTGATTGGACCCTAGTCCTTAGAGAAACCTCTTCATATCTTGAGTTCAATAGACTCTTCCTAGGTCCTACACTTACATGCATTTATGGTAATATTTTCTACCTAAGCTCTAAAGCTATTCATAAACTATAGGAAAAGAAACATGAACTAGGGACTGGTATTTCCTATAAAACAACACCATTATCAAAATATGCAGCTTCCCTAGAACTCCCTATTTTTTTTCCTATTATGTCATGGACTAGATGTTTGGCATGAAATTATGCAAACAAATTAATGAGGCAAACAAAAAATTTGCAGCCAAAATCAAGAAATCCTACACTTATCGCTATCCCTTCAATTTTGAGGATATAATCATGACGAAAAGAGGTCAAGCAAAGATTTTGGATGAAAAGCTTAATGGCCTCTAGTTGTTGATAGGGCCACACATGTGGAACTATGATCCAAAGGGAAATTTTAAGACTATTTGGTAGAATTAAATATTAAGCCCTTAGAATTTGATCACCTTTCATGACCAAAGATCAAGCAATTAAAAAATAATGAAGATAAAGCCATTGAAATTGATATTAATGAGATGCAAGAATGACGATCATGGAGGAATTGTGATGATTTTAAATAGCCTTATGATCCAATAAGGAACAAAGAGTAGTGGATAAGCGAGAGGACCATGTACATAATCTATCTCTACCCCTCTTCCTCAAAGTCATCTACCACCTATACAATCTCTACTTAAATAATCATTCCCACCATCCTCCCTGCTAGAGAGGTTTCATCCCCTCATAAATTACCACAAAAAACAATTATCACCTCTCATGTATAGGAAATCCAAACAACCCCAAAAATCATATATCCAAAAAACCATGTAAATACCAACATTGCATCACTAAAGCCCCATCAATGATTTTCTCACCTTTCCAATCTACCTTTACTGCTTCCCCTAATTTTGAATGTCAACTCCCAAAATAATTTTACGTAATTCAATATATTGAAGCAAATAACCAAAAATGGGCATAGCAACAAGAACCACAATATGGAACAAAGAAGACAATCACCAAATTTATGATGGAGTATATCCGATTATATGAGAATGAGTCAAAGTGGTTGCATATCCTAAAGTCAAGAAGTTGATAGCAAAAATGATAACAAAATATTATCACATCAAGATGTAGAGGTATGACATCTCTACAATCCCCAAAATAGATACACTCAAGGAACTTTGTATGAAATAAAATACACAATGAAAGCTTACAGCTACAAAAAAAAGAAGCTTGAAATATGGGAACATAAGCTAAAGAAGGAGGAAGTAGAGAAAAATGCTATGAAAAATTAGGTTTAGGATATGAAGCACCTGTTGGAAAAATCTTCAATAGAAGAGTAGTTGTAGCAAAAGGATAGAAGAATTCATAGTCTAGAGAAATAGTTGCGACAAATGAATACAAATATCTAGATACAAAAGAATAAAATTCAAAAATTAAGAGCCAAGATCTAGAGCTAGGAAGAGATATTAACAGTTGTGCAATCAAATCTTGAAAAAGAGAAAACAAGGCCTCAAGGTATGGTATTTTCTTGGGAACTACTGATGCAAATCATGAACCAACACTAGATTAAAATCAAGGAATCAACTATGAAGGATTTTACCCTAGTACAAAAGGTTGCATACATTTCAAAGTTAATCAACTAGTTGATAAAATAGAGCAAGTAGAGGCAATTGTGTGAATGCTACAAAACAAACAAGAAGACCATTATCTATAAGCCTATTAAAAAATATACCTAAGGGAGTATCATCTTAGGTAATACAAGGAAACTAGTTAATTTTAAAAGGGTAGGATATAATAGTTGCAATGAAGGTAAGTTTGGACAAGATAAAAACTATAGTTCATAAGATCATGGACCTTGGCTTCTTGGAATTCTAGGATATGAATGCTCATTTTTATGATGTAAAGCAACTCAGTCAATGGTTGAAATAACAACATAATAATGTAAGCAAAGTTGATGTATTTCTAGAGCCTATGTTGCCCTTCTCTTTCACAAGGTCTCTATGTTGCTATCAAAATATCAAGAATTAGCTCAAAGATATGGGAACCCCTCTTATGACTAGTACTTTTAATTACAAGAGGTTCTCCATAAATTTGTGTTAGCTTTTGATGGTGTATGCCAAGGGGAAATGCAATCATATGATGTAAAATATGTAGAAATGTAAGATGCTAAAATATGCTATTAATGGAAAGTAATGAAAATGATACAATGTAGTATGGACAAAATGAACACTCAAGTACTGATGCTAAAGAACTACATTGTATTCCATCACCAATCTATATGGTGATCTACCCAGTATACCTACTACTACCTACAATGATTTCTTATCACTTAGTATGAGGCCCTTTATATAGAAAGACGGATTGTTTGGCCAACACGTTACCTAGCTATACAAGGGAACACCTTGCACATTTACAACTTGCACATAGACACTTGTGCACTTATTATATTACTTGAAATAACTAGCTAACTACCCCCTAAAGTAATCTAATACACCGCAGGTGATCGTTGGGAGAAGACACCGTAGGTGACAGCATCAATTGCCATGGTCAATGATAGAGAAAACACAGAGACCACAATGGAGAAAATTATTGCCATGAGAGTAGTCATGTTTTATTTCCTAATGGTAAACTTGACGGTCAGGTTTGAGGGACCCCATTCAAAAAAAATTGGAGATGGCAAGCAGCAATTATACACAAAAAATAGCAGGATACTCAAGAAACACCTAAAACATCGTGGGTTTCATGACAATTAGCAGTATTGTGAGCAGTGGATATGGATACAACTCACACCGTGGCAAACCAAACATCACCGAAAAATGAGATATGTAGGATCACATTTCACTGTGGTGATAGGATACATCATAAAAAATTGTCAGCATGGCAATTTCGATGATGACACCCTTGTATTGTTTGGTTAGTGTTGGCAAATAAAACATGGTGTAGGTGTGGGTTTCATGGATGAATCGTGACGTGTAGGAAGATTCGACGTGGCCCACAAAAATTATCCAAAGCAGTGAGACACAAGGAGATACGAGTTAGAAGAAAGGTTTGGTGATAACACACCATTTACAGATAATTATAGCAGGTGGTAATTTTGCAACAACCATTCAACAACGCTCGACGGGGTCATATTTTGTTGCATCGCATGGTGCGTTACAAGAATTTGTCAGAACCAAACACAATAGGGGTGAGATACGTAGGGGTCCTGCATGTGTGTTAGCGCATGTTTACATGGGAAAATTTTAACAAAGGTCCCTTAAATAAAGTCGTGGCCCAACGGAGATATATGATGGCATTTAATAAAATTGGGCAAGAAAATATTAAATTTTTTTATTAACATACGATGCATGCCGTTCACCGCCCAACATATGGGTTAATATTATTATTATTTTATTGGTCTTTAATCAAAGTAACAAAGGGCCTTGTGTTTTAAATCAAGGTGTTACTAAAAGATAAAAGTGTTATCATATGTCGTTTGTTTGGGTTCATTGTTTAAGAAATAAAATGGCCCCTTTACCAAAGGGGAAAGAGGAAGGAATGTTTTTTATGGAACGCATGAAAGGCCAAAAGGAAAACTGATGGCATTGGAGGAAAATGAGAATAAACGAAAGGAGGGAAATAAAATAGAGAAAAGGAACCCAAACAACAAATGAAGAAGGTGAAACGAAGGGGTATTAATGGAAACGAAGATACAAAATTAGGTTTCAAATAACCCATTGAAAGACTGAAGCAATGCTGGATCTCTTGGAGACCGCATGTTGCTAAAATGCCAGGGCTGCCATTCTTTTGGGGAGGCCAGATTTTGCTGAAAGGAATGTAGAAATAGGGATGGTTTTTGAATGTATTGTAGGATTTCTGCACTTTGGAGCAAAATAAGAGGAGAAAATATTTGAGTGTTCCCATTTTATTGCACATCTTTCTTCTTTCTGTTTTCTAGATTTCTAGACATTGTCATTGCTTTTCAGGGTTTCATTGTTGAATGTCCAAAAATAGAAAGTTTACTTTTTTCCTTAGAGTCTTGCACCCATTTAGTTTGGGATGTGTAAATGCAGTTCCGACTAAGTTGGGTTATGCTCAGAAAAATCTCATGTCTCGGATTTTGCATGCTAGGGTAGCATAAAACTGCATTTTCTAGTTTTCTGCATTTTATTTCAATTTTCAAATTTTATTTTTTATTTTTTAATTTTCATTTTCATTCATGGAAGAGGGAGAATTTTATAATTTACATAAAAAGGTCATTGTTTCAAAGCATTTAATTATTCTCCTTTATGAAAATATTTCATTAGAGAGGAATAATTAAAAGGACATTTAAAAGCCTCTATTTTAAGGCAATGAATTATCATCTCTTTGTGAAAATTAATTTCACTAAAGAGGGATAATTTATCAATCACATTAAAGGCTATCTTCATATTCATGATAAGAAGCTACATATATGGAGCCTATTCATCATTTCAGATTCACATGCTTAGATAGATTTAATCTTCATTTTCATATTTAAGAGTAGGATTTAATACAAGATAAAACTTGTTTGAAACCTACCTAATAAGGGAAGATAAAATCTACCTTAAAATCCTCAAGATAAAAGGAATTAAGGCACTACATCGTGGTCATATGAGGGCCAAATCACATTTGTTTTATTTTGGTTTTATGAACAATCATTAAAGTAGAATGGTAAAATAAACCAACATTGTCCCTTGTTTATAGTTACTTGCAATCACTAAGGTATTCCAAGCATTAAATTGATACATATTTATTTGAGATTACTAATACACATATGCAAATGCTAATATAGCGGAGACCTTGGAGAAGTTGTTTACTTAAATTATTTGCAAGAGAGGGTTTTGGAGTCGAAACCCTAAGGGAGAGTGTAATTTCACAATTGGGTAAAATTAAAACTCAAAATTTTGGTGCTAGAAGGAGGGCATGATGTGGTTTATTTTATTATGATTTTAAATGCTATAGGGATTTAAATTGTGGAATATTTCATGCCCTATTGATTATTATATTTAGACCTATTTTAACACACAACATTGTGATGCTAAAAGGAGGACATGAATTGCTATTCATTGATCTAACGCTTTTTTATTGTTCATACAAGAATAATGTGATTTGATATAATTTTGAAAGCTTTTGAATTGCTAAATATTTCAAGTTCATTTGATTAGAATATTTGGTTTCCTCTAACACTCACACTTTGGGAGCTAGGAGGATTTGAATTGATTTATTTTATGGCTATTTAGATGCTAAATTGTTCATGTTACTTGAAAAATTTATCTTACAAAACATTGGTCTTGACTAACGAGGTTTTGTTTCCATATGATCACTTTCATTTGATTCTAACATTCTCTATTTTTGATGATGTGCTAATGCTAATCTATTTGTAAATTTGAGAATGTTCTTCAATTTCATGGTTTAATGGATATATATCTCTTGGTTGATGCTAACATGATCATTCATATGTTGTACATTTGAGATTGTTAGTCATTTTATGCTTATTTGTAAGAAATATTTATTTGACTAACAAATTGGTTTTGAAGTAATTCTTTGAGTTTCACTAATGGCTACAAATACTGGAAATGGTATGGGGTGTATGGTAATCCTTTGAACATTAGTGGAGATGCTCATGACTTTCCAAATAACATAGAGAAATTTTTTCGCAAAGTGTAAGCACAATGGCACAACATTAGCCGAGGAGCACATTCAGTCCTATGTGGATATCCTAGTTAGATGGAATGTTGAACATGAGTACGTGGCATGTAGATTTTTTCCTGGGAGCCTATATGAGGTAGCATATGATTGGTACATCAATTTACCCACTAGCTCTATTACATCCTGGACCCAATTGGACATTGCTTTTATTAATCAATTTAGGTTGCCCATTGATCCTATCATGATTTATCAACATTTTTCTTTTTGCAAGAGGGAACCTAATGAGCTAGTGATAATGTTCAACATGATATTTCGAAAGCTCTATGCGATATTAATTACTCCTTATACTATTGAGGAGAGCGATGCACTTCAAATATACTTTGGGGCACTGGATCCATTGTTTGCCATGTTCATTAGGACAAATCCTTTGGTCACTAATCTTGCATCAGCCTACATGAAAGCTATGATTATAGATCAATAATTGAGGCCACAAGGATTTGGGATGGAGCAATTGCCTATGGTAGGACAATTAGGGGCTTGCAATCAAACCTCGATGGTAAATCAAGCATGGGCACAACAGAATTTGATATCAAATATTTTTCCCCATAATCAATTTTACCCTGCCATACCCACTTATGCTCCCACATGCGCTTATACGAGTACTTATATCCATCCAACCACTCCACGGTTAGATAATCATATGGTCGCTCATGAAGCTATTGCAACAAGTGTCCAAACTTTATCTATTGATGTCAACACAACTAATCCTACTACTTATACCACTCAACCAAATAAGCTTGTATCGAAAGTAAAAGAGCAAAAGAAGTTGGTTAAGAAGTTAAGTAGAGATGTGGTTCCATCACAAAAATAAGCACATCAATGTATGCTTCCAAATCATCCTAGGAAGAAAATTCATAATGATAATATTAATGATATTTATGCATCTTCAGGTGATAGAAGAGATTTTGATGTAGCTTACATTGAAGTAAATGCCTATTTAGAATGTCTTGAAGAGCATGAAGATTTTGGAGGATAAATTCTATGGATGGGTAACAAGAATTTGGAATCAAATGATCATCATCTTGTTTTGGAAAGAAAATATTTAGAATCATTATCCACAAATAAGGATTGGGATGAACAAACCTATGATGATATGATTTGGTCATATGTAGTCACAAAGGAATATTGGGGCAACTATATGGAGCAAGATGTAAAAAATGACCCCCTTATAGAAGCTCTTAGGCCATCAAAAGTGGTTGAAAGTGATCTTGAAAGAGAATCAATAAATGAATTCGAAGACATAACAGAATTTCACCACTTGTTCTCGGAAGATACTTTGGATGATATTGTTGAAATATATGGCCAAAAATATCCACACCTTCCAAATTGTAATAGAATTGAATCATGGGTCACAAATTTGGATTATGATAGTCTCATAAATTTGAATTCAAGAAATAACCCACTTTTAGAAATAATTGAACCATCTAAGGAAGGTGAAGATGAATTGGATGAAAAGCATGTTGATGAATCAGAAGATAATAAAGAAGTAATTAAGCATCACAACTTGATCTTGGAAGATGATTACTACGATTATTGGAAGAAATGGGAAGAATATGCTTGTTGTAAATCTTATAATGAACTTTTTGTGTCAATTGATATGCAAGATAATACGATTGTTTTCTCACATGAGGATATTACCAATATTGTACAATTTGAGAAATTTTTGGAAGAGGGATTCGAATCTCATCAAATTTTGGAAAGTGATGAGGATTCTACAACCATGGATAATGAAGGAGAATCATTTTCTTTGGATCCCTTTGAGGGAAAAGAAATTTAAATTCTTGATCCACTTATGGGTTCTACAATATCTATGCCATCTCAAAATGAGGAAATTTCATAACGTGAATGGTTTGGGTTTGATATCACTAATGATACAATAAAAAATATCACGTTATCTGAAACAACCCAAGTGATTAATCATGAAGATGTGTTAGTTGAGCCATCCCTAGATAGACAAGACCTATGGTTTGAAAATGATGGATGTATTTTTAATTGGGTGCCTAATTTTGGTGTCTTTAATAAACAAGTATTCGATGATGATGAAAATCAAGAAGAAAATTATGAAGTTGACATCCTAAGGAATAGACAAGAAACTATTGAAGATCAATTATTGTCTAATCAATTTGACTATTTACTCCACTATGGGATTATTAATGGAACTTTACTAAAATGATGGGGTGAGAGAGGCAAGTTGAAGTTGGTTGCATTGTTTGGCTTAATTTTTTTCTTGTTGGAGTCCTACAACATTTGGCATGCTTATCATGTTATATACCTTTTGAAATGCTCTAATCATGTTTGGGATCCAGGGAAGTGATAGTTCAAATGTTGCATAATTTTGTACCATATTGTACATTTGCATATAGATTGTGGTTTTCATGTTTGGTTTTGGGTTTGGATTTTGTTTTGATGTTTGCAAGTTTGATTTGTGTGTTTTGTATTCATTTGCTTCCAATTTTTGGTTATTTTCTAGTATTTTAGAATGATATGCCAGCTCATGTCCTCATGAATTCTAACTAAGATAAGGAGAATATGAATCATCATAATTATATTTTACAAGGCTCCATGAGTACCAAAAACACATTAAATAATATCGTTTGAAATTCGAGATGCGTGAAGTCATCAATTTGTAAATTAGGATGAAATATTTGTATACTCCATCTCATTCATCTGTATTTCATGATACATTTCATATTGCATAAACATTACATCTCACTTGTATTTACAGTTCAAAGACAATCACCAAAAAACATGTCAAATTCTCTTAGGATCATTGCACAATATACACTAAGAAGACCTTAATATTGGGAACTGATGCCGAAACTATTTTGAACCAAACACAATTAGCACATATTAAAAATATCTTGGGTAAAATGGCCAAAACCATCCTTGGAAGAAAATGTGAGGCAAAAAGAGTAATCCTTGTCGGTCCTATCATGCAACATAGTCCATAAAACAGTGGTTTTCACCACTTCCACAATACTTGAAACTAAAAAAATATATATAGTAAGGATAGGATCAAATTCTCATCATACTTAGGTTGAGAATCCGATTTCCCAAAGGTTTGAGTATGCTTGCATCACACACCACTGATTATTGGATTGTAAGGATTATACTACATGTCCCCTCAGAAGGATGGGTAGTCATCTCTAATATTCAAGAAATCAAAAAACAAAATCATGGACTATGGGGCTAACCTCCATCGGGGCTATAGACGCTTGAATGGCAGTGGAGTATGCTCATGCATGGCGACATGTCTCATTTAAAAGTGAGACCTCTGATTGCTCAAATAGATAGGCTAGCCTTGTGGTTTCATCCATAACAAGTTTAACCATTTTGGTCAAAATGAGGTAATAAACTCAATTATAGTAGTAAGGATAGGGTCAAATTCTCATCATACTTAGGTTGAG
The DNA here is from genome assembly GCA_028583015.1 of Wollemia nobilis. Lineage (NCBI taxonomy): Eukaryota > Viridiplantae > Streptophyta > Pinopsida > Araucariales > Araucariaceae > Wollemia > Wollemia nobilis. The sequence continues at coordinate 4,378,425 of JAQPPZ010003645.1, read as the reverse complement.
AATACGATTCCCAAAATCTTTGATTCTACTTGCACACACATTGGTTCTGGATTGTAGTGGTTCATAACTGAGCTTTTGATTTGGTAAATGAATTCACTGCACACACATTTAGTCCTAAGAGGGTTAGACAATTTTAATGTGCTTGTTTATGTTGCTAGAATGTTTGAGTCTCTGCAAAACACGTTGTTCATATTATAGCATCCTTTCAATACATCCAATCCTGCATACATAATATATCATATGCATAAACCGTGAAGACATAAAAATCCATGTGAAACTGACGATGGAATATTGAATGGTTTTAGACGATAAGGAATAAATCAAATTTGCACACACGGAGCTGATGTTGAATGATTCTGATGGTTCACGTATTTTTTGTCTGTTCTCATTCTTTGGATATTTTTTTATGCTTATAATTCTAGTATTTGGGTTTTGTTGTTTTCACAGTTTGGGTTCTCACCGAAATGCTCATGAGCATTTCCCAGTAGAGTCATCTTTTGTTGTGGCTGCTCCACAACTAGCCCCAAAACTTGGGGACCCACCTTTTACTTTTGGGTTTGAGTGATTTTGTCGGTCTTTGGGCAGTAATATTTGACAAGGGCCCTCCTTTTGAGTTTGTTTTGTAGCCTCCTTAGTTTCATCGTAACCTTGCTGAGTGTCCTTATAGTCTTTATATTTTTAGTGCACACTTTGTGTGGTTGTGGATAGCTTTGATGTGTTTCATAGTGTGGATTTGTGTTTTAGTTGTAGTGTGGTTTCACTTGTTTATAAAACTAATAAAAAAGAAAAAACACTTAAAATTAATTAATTTAAATGTAGAACATTTAAAATGACTAAATAAAAAAATAGTATAAAATAAAAAGAAATATATATCTATATAGACATTCCCATATATAGATATATATAATAAAAAATAAAATGAATAAACTTTTATGTGTATTTATATGTATAAAAGTAAAAAAAAAAAAAAAATTATAATATAACAAAAACATATATTTATTATCATTATATATATTATATATATATATATATATATATATATATATATATATGAGATAATAATTATAAAATAAAAAATAAAACAAAAAGAAATAAATCAATAAACACGTGTATATATAATATAAATATATTATATATATAACTCAATATATAATATACATATATTATATATGACTCAATAGAAGCAATAAAAATGAATAAAATTAATGGAGCGTGATGTTCCCTTTGTTCTAGAGCGTATGGCCTTATATGAAAATGAAATAATTTTAATGCAATATTGTGTTTGCATTCTGCAGGTTCTACGACGTCACTGGTGAGGCTGACGACACGGACAACTGACAGTGGCGGCTCCTCCGGGAACGGTCTCACTGTGACAGATGTTGGTGACGGGAATATTCAGGTGGTAAGGCCTCGACAAATGTGGACCCCATGGTGTAGACAAATGCGAACTACCAAGGAAGAGTCATTATCGACGTGGAATACGCAAGGAAAGCTAATATAAATGACATAAAATACACAACGGTGAATAACCCGAAGACCCATCGAATGGTATACGGAGGACTACGTGGTACACGAAGGATTACATGGACGGTCTATGGACCCCACAGTGAGAGATACAAAACAAACTGCTCGACAACGAAGACACTATAGCTAGGCATGGCAAAAAAGTATGAGAACAGTGGAGATTCTCTATTTTGACGAAGTGGGCCCACACTAAGGCGATGTGCATCGTGGGATATCGAACCGAATGACGTGACTGGAATTTTATGGATAAGTACAGTGTGTAGACATGATTTGGATGCGTTATCAAATAAGCGAACTGGCACCAATCAGAGGTAGGTAGTATGCGGCCAAAAGGATTTCACACAGTGATATTGGAAAAACAATCGAAGCTGGGAGGTTTGATAGTGATGGCACTGTTGAACAATCAATGTCGATGATCACTAGGAGAAGACGCCGTAGGCGATTGCATCAGTTGTCGTGGTCAATGACAGAGAAAACACAGAGACCGTGATGGAGGAAATTATTGCCATGAGAGCATTCATGTTTGATTTCATAACGATAAACTTGACGGTCAGGTTTGAGGGACTCCATTCGAGAAAATTTGGAGATGGCAAGTGGCAATTATACACGAAAAATAGTAGGATACTCAAGAAACACCTGTAGCATTGTGTGTTTCATGACGATTAGCAACTTTGTGAGCAGGGGGTATGGATACAACTCATGCCATGGTGAACCAGACATCGCCAGCAAATGAGATATGTAGGACCGCATTTCGCTGTGATAACAGGATACATCATAAAAAATGGAGTTCCTGCATGCGTGTTAGTGCACGTTTACATGGTCAAATTTTAACGAAGGTCCCTTCAATGAAGTCGTGGCCCAACGGAAATATATGATGGCATTTAATAAAACTGGGCAAGAAAATATTAAAGTTTTTTTATTAACATACGATGCATGCCGCTCACCGCCCACCATGTGGGTTAATATTATTATTTTTTTTTTTTTGTTGGTCTTTAATCAAAGTAACAAAGTGCCTTGTGTTTTAGATCAAGGTGTTACTAAAAGACAAAAGTGTTATCATATGTCGTTTGTTTGGGTTCATTGTTTAAGAACTAAAATGGCCCCTTTTACCAAAGGGGAAAAAGGAAGGAATATTTTTATATGAAACACAAGAAAGGCCAAAAGGAAAACTGACGACGTTGGAGGAAAATGAGAATAAACGAAAGGAGGGAAATAAAATAGATAAAAGGAACCCAAACAACAAACAAAGAAGGTGAAACGAAGGGGCATTAATGGAAACTAAGAGACAAACTTAGGTTTCAAATAACCAATTGAAAGACTGAAGTAGTGCTGGATCTCTTGGAGACTACATGCTGCTGAAATGTCAGGGCTGCCATTTTTTTTGGACAGGCCAGATTTTGGAATGTAGAAACAGGGATGGTTTTTTGAATGTATTGCACAATTTCTACACTTTAGATTAAAATAAGAGGAGAAAACATATGAGTGTTCCCATTTTATTGTACATCTTTCTTCTTTCTGTTTTTTGGATTTCTAGACATTGTCATTGCTTTTCAGGGTTTCATTGTTGAATGTCCAGAAATAGAAAGTTTACTTTTTTCCTTAGAGTCTTGCACCCATTTAGTTCGGGATGTGTAAATGCAGTTCCGACTAAGTTGGGTTATGCTCAGAAAAATCTCATGTCTCGGATTTTGCATGCTAGGGTAGCATAAAACTGCATTTTCTGGTTTTCTGCATTTTATTTCAGTTTTCAGATTTTATTTTTTAATTTTCATTTTCAGATTTATTTCATGGAAGAGGGAGAATTTTATAATTTACATAAAAAGGTCATTGTTTCAAAGCATTTAATTATTCTCCTTTATGAAAATATTTCATTAGAGAGGAATAATTAAAAGGACATTTAAAAGCCTCTATTTTAAGGCAATGAATTATCATCTCTTTGTGAAAATTAATTTCACTAAAGAGGGATAATTTATCAATCACATTAAAGGCTATCTTCATCTTCATGGTAAGAAGATACATATATGGAGCCTATTCATAATTTCGGATTCACATGCCTAGATAGATTTAATCTTCATTTTCATATTTAAGAGTAGGATTTAATACAAGATAAAACTTGTTTGAAACCTATCTAATAAGGGAAGATAAAATATACCTTAAAATCCTCAAGATAAAAGGAATTAAGACACTACATCGTGGTCATATGAGGGTCAACTCACATTTATTTCATTTTGGTTTCATGAACAATCATTAAAGTAGCATAATAAAATAAACCAACATTGTCCCTTGTTTATAGTTACTTGCAATCACTAAGGTATTCCAAGCATTAAATTGATACATATTTATTTGAGATTACTAATACACATATGCAAATGCTAATATAGCGGAGACCTTGGAGAAGTTGTTTGCTTAAATTATTTGCAAGAGAGGGTTTTGGAGTCCAAACCCTAAGGGAGAGTGTAATTTCACAATTGGGTAAAATTAACACTCATTACTTAAGTAACCTCCCAGTTTGTAATTGAAAATGTCATCCTTCTTGAATGTTATTTTTGAACGTATATTGAGCAATATGAGTGTGCCAAGAAGGGATGTACTAAGTGGTGCTTAGGTTTTCTGCATGTAAACCTTCTCCAATATATTATTTCTTACCTCTACTTTTGCCAACCAATGCTTTTGATATCTATCTTCAACACCTTCTTCCAATCCAATGTATTTTCTGTATAGGTGGCTCCAGCTAAGATGATGAGCAATTCTATGATGGAGGTTCTATTGCACTCCAATGGTGGTTTCAATCTAGGATTATGAGCAATGCTTCGGTGGAGATTTTGAGACACTCCAATGGTGGCTTCAAGCTAGGATGATGAGCAACACTTTGGTGGAGGTTTTGAGACACTCCAATGGTGGTTTTGAGTGCTCCTTTTGAGTGGATGTCTTCTCCAATACAAATTTTGGGTATTGCTTTATTTATTTATACTTTAAAATTCACATGCTTTCAAGATGCTATTCTTATTCCTTTGTATATGATGGCTTCTTTCTTTATGTTGTGCTACGTATGCTTGTAGGTTGCTTGTTGTCCAACCCCATGGGTGATGTGAGCTTCTTGAGAGCTCTTTGATCTTGCTTGAATAGTGCTCCTCTATGATTACTTATGAGATAATACTTTCTTGTGAAGGATGTGTCTTTATGACACTTAGAATCTATCATTTTTGCTATGTAGGATAGGATATTTTGGTGAAAATTAATGTAAATATGCTTATAAAAGAATACCTTGCTTTTGCACCTTCGTTTGCAAGCTTCTCTTGCTGGTTTTGATGGTGGATTTTCTATACTATTTCTTCTAGGTGAGGGCTTATGGACATTGTATTCTTTGCTAGATAACTATCTCCTTTGCTTGGTTAATTTGGTAATGAATCTAAGCTAATAATCACATAGATAGTAAGCTTTTTGTAGAAGTAATTTTTGCACTTATCTTTTCTTAGTGCACCTCAAATCTGAGACTCACCAAGTCTTGATTTTGTAGCTTCTATCAATGATTTAATGGATTTCTTCTTCTTCTCCACTCCTTGAAGGAATATCAATCTGCTTGGTGGATTTTATAGGCCACCATACCTTGCAAGTATCAATTTTTCAATAGTGTCTTTAGATACTTTGATTATTTGCAGATTTTTGTGCCCTTGATATTAAAAATCAATACATAAAATAACCCTTTGAGAGTAACTAGTTTAATGAACAACTAGTATAGTGCAATGAACCATTAATATTTCTAAATTAATACACTTTAATAATCTCACCTTATTGCTCCTATGAATAAGCTCTCAAAGTAGTTTCAAATGCACTAATGATCACTGCAAATTTCTTAAGAGTAATTTATAACGAACTCTTAATAATCTACAATCTCTAAAATCAATGTTGTAGGATGAAGTCTTCTTTAATAATTAGATAATAGGAAGAATGCATATAACTCCTATTAATATGCAGGTAATGAAACTTAACAAAAATTATCTTTTGCATTTTCTTTGAAGACTTAAAATGCATTCTATTTTGCAACTTTTGAATTCTAATAAGGTGCTTAATGAAGTTAAGTAGTAATTTGAATTAAGTGTTCAAGTAATGAACCTTTTGCACCTAAGTTGCTTACCTTTGATGATGAATATATTGATGAGTTGATTCACCAAATTTCTTGTCTGGAATGATGGTTTCTCATAGTTGTGAATGCTTCTAGTCTGCTGCTCTAAAATTGTAGTAGATGGTTTCAACTTCTCCTTTAGCATTTGGCCTAGAACTTCAAAGTCTTGTAGATAGTAATTCTATCTTGATTGCTGCCCCTTAGTAGTCAATCTATTCACTGCAATGTTTTCCTTCAAGAACCCTTTTAGTATTTTTTTTGTGAATCCAGCAAATCCCTATCTCTGAAATGTGCCTTCTTTAGCTATGAAGAGAAATCTCCAAATCTTGTTGTATTTGGGAGGTTTATTCTTTCTGAGTTCTTCTTCAACCTCCTTGTCAAGTTATAACTTCAAAAAAGGCTTTGTTATCAAGAATTTGAAGATCTTGAGTTCTTCACAAATATTTTCTCTAAAGTTTGACAAACTGTTTGCCAAATATTTCTCCTTTAGGCTTGTTGTTGGATGGAAAAAATTATCCCAAGCTCTTCCACTATCCTTTGTAGTGAATTTATCCAATGAGTTCTCTTAGGAACTTATTTGATGACTTCTCCAAATTTTACAATGAGGCTCTCCAAGCCTTCTCCTTTTTTCTCCTTGAGACCCCTCCAAGGTCTTTAGTCTTGCAACTTCTCTGGTCTTCTTGATGAAACCTTTCCTTCAAACTTCAATTACGAAAGTGTTGGCAATGAGATATTCTTCATGGATCTCTGGAATAGGACTTTTGATAGTCCTATATATCTTTTAAGAATGGAAGTTATTCAAAGAGACATTTGATGAGTCTCTTCAATCTCTTCTAGAGGAAGTCTTCAATCAACAAAGGATATCACCAATATCCTATCTTTTATGAACTCTTCTTTGGAGTTTTCTTCAGGTTCAGGGACTCTTCTTTAGTTTCAAGGTTTTTATGGCCTTTTATTCTAGATCAAGGCTTCTATGGCCTTTTCTTCTAGATTAAGTCTTTTGTGCCTTTTATTCTATATCAAGTCTTTTTTGGCCTTTTCTTTTGAATTAAGGCTTCTATGGCCTTTTCTTCAGCAATGTGTAGGTCTACAATAGGGCTTCCCTTAGTTTCCTTTTTTGGTAATCAAGTATTAATAAATTGATTCTAAATCTTGTCAATGATGAATCTTCACTAGTTGATTTGTTAATCTAGTGGAATGAATACTGAGTCCTAGTATTCACAAGTTTTTTTGCAACTCTATGGAAAGACTCTAATCAAATATAATCTCAAAAATTCTAGAAGTAATATTTGCTTCTCCTCTCAATCTCTCATGTGACTTTCCTATTCAATAATCCCTTGTAGTGGTGTTTGCATACTATGATGCACAATGACAAATATGGTTTACAAACATGCAAAAATGTTTATACCTATAGTAGCAATGGTGCTCTCTTGTGGCTCTCCTTATTCCTATCGATCTATAGTATCTCTAATACCATTGTTAGATTTTTATGGTGTATGCCAAGGGAGAATGCAATCACATGATGTAAAATATGTAGAAATTTAAGATGATAAAATATGCTATTAATGGAAAGTGATGAAAATGATACAATGTAGTATAGAGGAAATAAACACCCCATAATTAATGCTAAATAACTACATTGTATTCCATCACTAATATATATGGTGATCTACCCAATATACCTACTACTACCTATAGCGATTTCTTATCACTCACTATGAGGTCCTTTATATAGAAAGATAGATTACTTGGCCAACACTCTACCTAGTCGTACAAGGGGACACCTTGCACATTTACAACTTAAACATAGAAACTTGCGCATTTATTATATTACTTGAAGTAACTAGCTAACTACCTCCTAAAGTAATCTACTACTCTAGTTATGTACAAAGGGTGGTACATTTACATGACCTAAATTATGTAATATACTCTAACAATTTAGAGTAGTATACATACCTTATTAAAGAGCATGGAATAAGATGTGTGGATTATTCAAGCTTGAAACAACTCTTATAGAAATTCAAGGAACTAGTATTAAGTACAACAAGGGATAAATAATAGGGAGAATCTCCTGATATGGTTGAAACATAAAAAATGAAAAGCATGTAGGAATGCCACCCTTGTACAAATATATTTTTGCTTTTATCTCTTTATTGACTCCAATACCCAATAGGATAAGGCTATGTGGGTTCTATGTTTCAACAAGTATAAAACCCCATGTGAGGCACCAATAATATGGGTATAATAACTCATCCACATCTATCTCTTCAAAAGAGAGAATTTTGTTAACAATATTTTTCCATTTTGCTAAGCTAAGTAGTTTTAGAAACTCAATTGGGCATGTGAAACAACCGTCAAACCAAAAGGAAGGCAGGTAAGTTTCAGTTAGTCCAACACACCAAAATACTAAATTTTGCTAAGTATGAAAAGTTGTTGGATTTTTGAGATTCTGATGTCATCAGTAAGCATAAATTTATCTAGCATCTAGTGTGGCTGAAGCTTAGGTTTTGAATAAGGAAGAAAAATATGGTTTTTTTTTAGCACTAGATTCAAATTTTGACTATAAGGCATGACCAAAAATTTAAAATGATAATTTAAAAAGGCTTGATAAAATCCTAGCATCTGATGCATTATGAAATAGTTTTGGCTAAGTGTGGATAAGGATCTAACATTTGATGTCACAATAGGGTCTATTGAGTGTTGCAAAATTTTGGCTATCCAAGAAAGAGGGTTGTATTTTTGAAGGTCGTGACATTAGCATAGTTGCATAAAAATATGACATACAAAGGTAGAGAAGTGGAATAGAAGTTCATTTAGCATCTAGAAAAGTCCTTTGCAAAGTCATATAGAAGTGTCAAGGAGCACCAATATTTTGAAGAGTTGACGTCATCACAAGGCACATTTTTTTTTGGCAAAAGCTACAAGATGGTGCTAGATGGAAAATATTCTAAGGAATAAAATTAGTGGGTGAAGTATCTAGCATCCAACACCAAGAACTATGCATAGGTATTGTGGCCAAATTCTAAAGGTACTAAAATCATGAAGATAAACTAAAAAATCTAACATCTAGCAAGAGAAAATAGAAAGCTAAGCTAAGTGTTGAGAAGCACCAGAAAGATAATGAGATTGGAATCATACATAACAAATAAGGACCTAACACTTGCATAATAGATATCTAGATTGATTTTAGTTGAGAAGAGAGGGATCCCATAAGATAGCAAAGTATTTGAATGCACTCCTACCTATCATAATATACTATTAGATAATCTTAACAGCCAAGAGCTTTCTTGAATAACACCTATACCAATATAGTTGGGCCAGTAATGGGGTAGCCTAAAGTAATCCTATGGATTAGATGAAGACATAAAAGCTACCACTCTCTTAGATGAAATCAAAGTAAGCCACATCAGTATCATGGCACTAATACAATTTCAATAGAATAAGCTAGAGAAGGTTGTGCACATGTTGCACCAACTTGACAAGCCTATAGGTCATTTCAAGAGCAATGATGCTAAGATAAATGAATGCAAATGTAAAGCTATATATATTCTTAAATGTAGCTCATTCAAATGGTTGGTTCTTTAGTGTTTACAATTGCATGATGTATGATGATTGTACTATGTGCCTTTAAATAAAGACCAAATTGATGTTTAACCTCTCAAAAGTTTTATAGATCATGTATGTATGTTGATTCAATTATTGAACATTTCTAATAAAGCTAAGTGAATGGTTTATTCTATTATAGCTATTTTGTTATCTAGATTTCTCCCTGGATTTACTATTCATTAAATCCTAGAATGCTTAGTAATGTTTAATGTTTAATATTGTTAAATGTTCCATAACATTGAAAGAAATTTGGTATGTTAGGTAGTCCAATCTAGTTCAAAGTGTGAGACTCTCATGCTTCATGTTTTTTTGTTGTTGAATCTATTCCATTTTTAGTCCTAGCTTCTAACCTTATGCATTTCTATCTCTAGTATGCAAGACCCTTTTAGTTAGTTTAGCTAGAATCATAGGAACCAACCTACTCCAAAGGCTAACTCAAAAACCCATTCAAGATCTTCCAATCTTGGTCGAGGTCTTGAGGGTGCAACACATCTACTTAAGTGGATTTCAAATAAATAATTACCATATACCATTAAAAATATCATTATAATGGGGTCCCCACATTGGAAAGGGATCATTACATAATAATATAAGAATTACATAATGTAGGGAGGAGAAACCACCATCAAACAAGAGAAATTCCAAGACAAAGAGAGAAGGTATACAATAAATTTTATAAAAAATACAAGCTTTTATAGTGCAAAACACAAATATTTATATTTATAAATTATAAAGAATCCTCCAAGGATTTTTATAACAAATATGATGTTATTGTTTCTCTCCCACAACTGAATATGATAAGGGTATATCGAAGTGTGAGTGCTTGTGGGTGTGAGCTTGCAAAGGCTATTGTAGATGAATGAAAGACCTACACACAACCAAGAAAAGACAAGATAAATGGGCCCACCTAAGTTGGGCCTTAGTCAAGATGAAATGTAAACCACAATAAAACCAAAGATAATTGTTGTTGTATGAAAGAGAAATGCAGGAAAACCAAAAATATACTTGTTGTAGTGCGTGACTATTGCTAAAAACTCTGTTGTGGATGATATTCTATGTTAAGGGTGAGACCATTTCTAAGGAGGTGGTAGGAAGCATGCAGGACCATCTCAATGGAGGTGGTCTTGAAGCGACCATCACAAATTAGAAATTGTAGGTTTGGAACAACTCATGATAGTGTTAGTGGGTGTGAGGGGTCTTGGGATGTGGTTGGAGGTTGCGTATAATGGCAAGTAGACTAAGGCAAGTGTTGGATTAGTATTTTGGTAGCATAATATTTAGCTCAAAATGGGCTCTCCTCCCTTGGCCATGGCCAAAGGTATTTATAGAAATTTTAGGGTTGGGTGAGTGGGATGCCACATAGGCTTCACTTGACCTCCACATGAGAATAGTAGGTGAGGGAAAAGTATAGAAGGGGATGAGGTGGAGGGGTTTATTTAATTGCTTTGGAAAGGGGTAGCCTAGGATATGGGAAACTAATTTTAAATTAGTTTCCCAAGGCACATGAGAGAGTGTGGAGGTATTTAAAAATTCCAATGATGAGGTGTAAAGTATGGGGAGTTGGCATTGTAAAGAAAAAATGAACAACACCAAGATAATAATAATAGATCAAAAAAAAGAAATATTGCACAATGGAAGAATGCTATTATTTTTATTTAAGGGATCCTGGGTCTCCACTATTACAACATTGATGTGCCCCAAGTGAAGAACATGGACTTATATTGAGAGGGGGGGGTGAACAGTATAAGACTTAACCAATTAATAATTTTAACTTTAGATAGCAGTGGTATCAACACAACATTAATCAAGAAAAAAATCATCACACATTGAAGACCCATTTTTAACATGGTTCACCCAAAATGGTTGGGCTACGTCCACAAAACTTTTCTCTAAAATTTATCTCAAAGTTCTTTGGGAATCCTTCCCAATTACAATGTTTATGAGCCTCGGCCCAAAGGATATACCTTCCCTATGCTCTGGAAATGATCCCTCAGAAGATCAACTACCTCTACCTCTTGCCAGCATGTGGAACTCCTTTCCACCGAAGACCTCCTATCCTCAATGCTTAGCCTAAGAGACCTTTGCCTTCTATGATCACATCCATAGCAACTCAGCAACCTGTACCAAACACAATCAGTTGGTCTAGTACAAGTCTTCCTCTGTCTATCAGATCTGTCCAACTCTTGAACAAATCAATCCTCTGCATACAAGCCTTCTCAAATACTTGCCAACTGTCCTCAGGTTCTACTCATAGAACCAATGCACCTCTGTCCTCAAGTTATCTGATAGAACTATCAAACTCAGCTCATAAGTCCTCTGCTAGGACTTGTCCAAATCTGCTCACAAGTCCCCATCGAAACCTGTCCAAAAATTGCTCACAAGTCCCCATCGAAACCTATCCAAAAACTACTCACAAGTCCCCACCGAAACCTGTCCAAAAATTGCTCACAAGTCCCCACTGGAACCTGTCCAAAAACTGCTCACAAGTCCCCATCGGAACCTGTCCAAAAATTGCTCACAAGTCCCCACTGGAACCTGTCCAAAAACTGCTCACAAGTCCCCACTGGAACCTATCCAAAACTGCTCACAAGTCCCCACTGGAACCTATCTAAAAACTCAACAAGCTCACAAAGAAAAACTTTCTTAGTAGGAAATCACAAAGTGAATTGTTAGAGACCCAATGTGATTTTTCAAACTCATAGAAGCATAAAGAGAATTGTTAGAGACTCAATATGTTCTATACTCAAATCCCAATCTCAAAACTTAACTCAAATCAACTCAGATCAATCTCAATCTCAAATCTGAAAACCCAACTCAATATCTGAAATGGATAGGATAGAATGTTTTCTTTCAAGAACATGAAACCCCAACAATTGCCAACTATGCAAAGAATCACATAACAATGATACTCATGTTCTTTTCACCATCAATTAGGGTTTCAACAACAATGCTCATCAAACAAGGTTTAGTCAACCAACACCATTCAACTCAACATCAACCTTGAAGCATTCAACCAATCATCACAAGAAAAGGAAACAAGTAGATATCCTTTTCCCTCCAAATATATTTGAACAAAATAGCCACCAACACAATATCACCAAATGCAAAGAATAACTTGCTCAAATCAACTCAATGGAGTAAGCCCAATATCATGAATCAAGTAAAGCAATAACTTGATCAAACAACCTCTATGGAAGCAACTCAACCATCAAACTCAAAACAGCCAACCAAGGGTTCCACCAACTCAATGCAAGTAGCTAGACTCACAAATATAAACCCTAGTGCACAAAGCTTCCACTATCTTGAACCAAAAATTATGCATTCACCAAAAACTCTCCTTAAGGATAAAAATGCATAAGTAGTCTTCAAAAAACTAGAAAATATGATTTACACCTAGCCAAAGGATACCTAGTAGAATACCTTTTCACTCCAACCTTATTTCAGAAAACATACACCAATCATACTCATAAGAAGAATGTGCCCATACCTTATTGGAGTAGAAGATAATTGAACCTTCAAGATGTCACCACACACAAATCTCAAACTTATAAATCACTATCCAAGAAACTCCGAATTTCATGGTATAAAGACGTTTTAATAAAAATGTGTGTTACTCTAGCAAAGCACCCCCGCGAGACTCGAAACAGTGACCTCCGCCAATGCAGCACCCAATAGCAGCCTTCGTTGCCACTAGCCCATGCGGGCTACGAAGTTCACAAGTGAACTTCCCTCCACTTCACCCTCAAAAAAACTCTCAAAGACTTTTCAACCGCACGTGCTTCTAAGTCTTCCTTCGATCGCAGCGAATACAGAGCACAAACACCGCAAATTGCATTTGGGGAATTTTGAATTAATTAGCCTTACAACCTTAGGAGTTGGAGAATAAATAGTCTCTTCGAAGACACCTTGATGTCAACGAAAATAAAGACCATTTCGAAATTAATCAAAAGTATTTTCAAAAAGGGTTTAAAAACCCTTAAATAATTTTAATAAATTAAGAATAAAAAAAGGTTTAAAAACCTTTAAGTATTTTTAATCAATTAAAAATAATTTCTCCCTTAATTAATTAAATAATTAATTAATTAAAACCTTGAAAGGTTTTAAATAATAATTAAATAAATAATAAAGAGAACCTCCATTGGTTTTAATAAAAACCATATCCAACTTGGTTTTAATAAAAATCGGTTTGGTTTTAATGAAAAACCCTTGCCAATGGAATCTCTCCAGATTCTCTTAAAAATATTCTCTTGGAATATTCCACCTTTGAAGCCAACACATCCTCTTAAAATTAATGCAATTTCCTTTTGACATCAATGACAACTCATAGACAAGAAGCTAGGATCTCAAACCCAAAATTGCCAACAATCTCCCCCTTTGTCATTGATGGCAAACCATGCTTCTCAACAACACAGAAACTCAACATAAATAGCTCCCCCTGTCTTGAGGCTCTCCCCCTTACTCAAATATCTCCCCATTTTTCATCAATGGCAAAGGGCCACCTTTGGGGCTCGGGACTAAGAATGAGCCTCTTAGCTTAGTCCCTCCCCCACCTCCTGATAAGGTGATTAATTCTGGGGTGGGAGTACAACTCCCAATTTCTCCCTTAGATACTCAAACGTATCTCTTGGAAGAGGTTTGGTGAAGATATCTACAATCTGCTCTTTAGTAGACACATACTCTACCTTGACCTTCTTGTCTTGCACTTTCTCCCTTAGAAAGTGATACTTGATGGAAATATGCTTTGTCCTTGAGTGCATTACTAGATTTTTGGAAATACTTATGGCACTTGTGTTATCACAAAGTATGGAGATGGGTTGTTCATGCTTGACTTTGAAATCCTCCAAGGTGGTTTTCATCCATAAAACCTGTGTACACCCGACCACCTGTTGCTATGTATTCAGCCTCTGTTGTAGATAAGGAAACGAAGGTTGTTTCTTACTTAGCCAAGAAACCAAACTCTTTCCTAGAAAGAATGCTCCACCACTAGTGCTTTTCCTGTCATCAATACTGCCTACCCAATCTGCATCTGTATAAGTTGTGAGGGTGAAATCATCACCTTTAGGATACCAAAGCCCAAAGTCCATAGTGCCCTTCAGATATCTGAATATCCTCTTAACCGCTATAACATGAGAATATTTTGGAGCTGCCTCGAAATCTTGCTACTAACCCAACTGCTCGTATGATATATGGTCCAGTAGTCAGTAATATATAATAAACTACCAATCATAGATATGTACAACCTCCGATCTGCCATCTGGAGATTCATCATCTTTACTCATCTTGCACCCCGTAATCATTGGAGTACACACTGGTTTGCTATCCATCATCCCAAATTTCTTCACCATTTCTTTGATATACTTTCCTTAAGAGAGAAATATACCATCTTTTGATTGAGCAATCTGAAGACCTAAAAAGAATGATAGCTCTCCAATCATAGACATCTCAAATTACTTTTGCATGGTGTTAGCAAAAACTTTGCACATCTGAGTATTATTTCCCCCAAAAATAATATCATCAACATAGACAACCATAATCAACATATCATCATCTTCGTTCTTAATATACAATTGCTATCTACCATGCCTTTCCTGAAGCCTTGCTCATGAAGATACCTGTCAAGTCTTGAGTACCAAGCCCTAGGTGCTTGCTTTAATCCATACAAGGCCTTTTTCAGTTTACATACATAGTCTGACTGTTCTAAGAGAGACACTCCTTCTGGCTGTTCTATGTAGACTTCTTCTACTAACACCCCATTTAGAAAATCTGAATTTACATCCATTTGATATACCTTGAATGATTTGAAGCTTGAAATGGCCAAAAATATTTTGATAGCTTCAAGACGAGAAACAGGAGCAAACGTCTCTTTGAAATCAACACCTTCTACTTGAGCATAACCTTTGTAGACTAACCTAGCTTTGTTTCTAAAAATATTTCCATCCTCATTGAGTTTGTTTTTGAATATCCATTTTGTGCCAATGACATTCTTGTCCTTAGGTCTTGTAACCAATTCCCAAGTTTCACTTTTCTCTATTTGATTTAGTTCTTCATCAATTGCTTTTACCCAAAACTTATCTGCACATGCTTCACTAAAATATTTTGGCTCAATCTGAGATAATAATGAAACATTTGTAGAATCATGTGAATGAATGACTCTTATTCTTGTTTGCCTGCTATTTGGATCACCAATGATCAAATCTTTGGGATGATGTTTCTAAACATATCGTGAAGGAGTTTTGGGAAGCGATTGTTGTCTTTCCTCTTCTTCATCCGAAACCTCTCCGAATTCTTGACAAATTTCATCACCGAGTTCCTTGACTGGTTCTTTTATCCCTGTCTTTTCATCAACTGTTACATTTATGCTTTCTACAAGTCGTATGAGTTCTTTTGTTGAAGCATCTCGTAGGCCTTGCTTCTGCTGGAATATCCAAGAAAGATTCCCTCATCACACCTAGGATCAAACTTACCCAAATTTTGATCTTCCCTTTATGAAGCACTTACTCCCGAACACTTTGAAGTATTTTACTGTAGCTTGTCTTCCTTTCCACAACTCATAAGGAGTTTTATGATGATTGACTCTAATTTGGGCCTTGGTGATAATGTAGACTACTGTACTGACTGCCTCTTTCCAAAAGCCATCTAAAAGTTTTGAATCATTTAACATAGCTCTAGCCATATTTTCAATAGTTCTATTTTTCCTTTCAACTACTCCATTTTGTTGAGGAGTTCTTGTTGCTGAATATTCTATTTTGATTCCTTGTTGCTCACAGTATTCCACAAATTCATTTGAATTGAACTCTCCTCCTCTATCTGATCTTAAGCATTTGATTCTCTTGTCAGTCTCATTTTCAATCATTTCTTTGAAAGCTTTAAATTTTTCAAAAGCTTTAGATTTTTCTTTGAGAAAAGTAACCCAAGTCATTCTAGAATAATCATCTATAAACAACATGAAGTAGATTTCTCCCTGAATGCTCTGAGTTCTGGTAGGGCCACATAAATCGGTATGAATAAGATCCAATGGTTTTGAAGAAGTATACCCTTTTGATTTGAAACTGGTTCTGGTCTTTTTTCCATGTTGACAAGGACCGCAAATGATGTTATGGGGCCCTTTTAATTTGGGAAAGTCTCTAACTGCTTCCTTGTTACTAATATTGACAAGATTATCAAAGCTCAAATGCCCCAATATTTTATGCCATAACCAACTCTCATCTTCTTGAGTTAGAAAACACTTTTCCTTTTTTATCTCACTTAGCATGTAAAGATTGTTTGGAGTCCTTGTAGCACTAGCAATGAGTTTTCCATTTTTTTCTTTACTTATCTCACATCTATCTGAAAAGAAAGATACTATGTGCCCTTGATCAGTTGACTCACACTTAGAATATTATGTCTTAGGCCTTCTACATAAAGCACATTCTCTGTTTTGGATTTCCCATCCAAACTAAGAGTCCCTTTACCATAGATTTTAGCTGACCTGTTATCTCCAAAACTGACTATTCCTCTATTTGTTTCTTTTAAGACCAAAAACTTTTCCTTTTCACTAGTCATATGTTTTGAACAACCACTATCAAGATACCATTTTTCTATTTTTTCTTGAGCATGAAAAGTAGTTTGAACTATCATTGACTTAGATTTGATCTCATTTCTCTTTTTAGTGAACTCAAGGCTAGATCTATCCAAACCGCACATCCTTGCTATATGCCCAAAATTCTTGCACTTGTAACACATGACATTTTTATTCATAAGAGGTGCAAAAGAGTTAACATTTTCCTTACTATGGCTATTCAAAGACTTATTGCAATGCATATCTTTGTGACCAAATTTCTTGTAGGAAAAACAATAGCCATGGAAAGTATTATGTAACCTGTTTTGATGCCTTGGATGATTGTTCTTCTTGTGACCAACTGGAATCCACCGCTCTTCAGGATGAAGATTGATCTTTCTCTAAGACCCTATTTCATGAATGGTGATACCATCCTTATTTTTCTTTTCACACGGAGTATTCTATCTGAGAGCCAACTGTTCTAACTTCACTATAAGAGACATAACCTCTTCTTCTAGTTTCTCACAATTAGCTTCCTTTCCTTTGAGAGTGTCTATCAAAACCTGTTCAACCTTTTTCCCTTATTCAGCTAGAATTTTGAAGTCTATAACACTTTGAGACAATTTTGATCTTGCTATCTCTTCTTCCTGATATTGATGCTTGAGAACAAAATTATCTTCCCTAAATTTCTCAAGCTTTCTCAAAGCCAAGAAGAAT
Source organism: Wollemia nobilis (assembly GCA_028583015.1). Classification (NCBI taxonomy): domain Eukaryota; kingdom Viridiplantae; phylum Streptophyta; class Pinopsida; order Araucariales; family Araucariaceae; genus Wollemia; species Wollemia nobilis. Next base: position 4,360,918 of record JAQPPZ010003645.1, on the reverse strand, counting down.
TCATCTTTGAGATCAAACTCAACCTCTTCATCTCTTTTTGAATCTGTATGTTCCTCTGATAGATCCTTCTCCAAGATGTTAGGCTATTTATGGAGAGACCCGCTCTGATACGAATTGAAGAACATGGACTTATACTGAGAGGGGGGGTGAAAAGTATAAGAATTAACCAATTAATAATTTTAACTTTAGATAGCAGTGGCATCAACACAACATTAATCAAGACAAAAAGCATCACACATTGAAGACCCATTTTTAACATGGTTCACCCAAAATGGTTGGGCTACGTCCACAAAAATTTTCTCTAAAATTTATCTCAAATTTCTTTGGGAATCCTTCCCAATTACAATTTTTATGAGCCTTGGCCCAAAGGAGATACCTTCCCCTCTGATCTGGAAATGATCCCTCAGAAGATCAACTACCTCTACCTCTTGCTAGCACGTGGAACTCCTTTCCACCGAAGACCTCCTGTCCTCAATGCTTAGCCTAAGAGACCTCTACCTTCTATGATCACATCCAAAATAGCTCAGCATCCTGTACCAAACATAGTCAGTCGATCTAGTACAAGTCTTCCTTTGTCTATCAGATTTGTCCAACTCTTGAACAAATCAATCCTCTGCATACAAGCCTTCTCAAAGACTTGCAAACTATCCTCAGGTTCTACTCATAGAACCAATGCACCTCTGTCCTCAAGTTCTCTGATATAACTATCAAACTCAACTCACAAGTCCTCTACTAGGACCTATCCAAATCTTCTCACAAGTCCCCACCGGAACCTGTCCAAAAACTGCTCACAAGTCCCCACCAAAATCTATCCAAAAACTGCTCACAAGTCCCCACCAAAACCTGTCCAAAAACTGCTCATAAGTCCCCACTAGAACTTGTACAAAAATTGCTCACAAGCCCCCACCAGAACCTGTCCAAAAACTACTCACAAGTCCCCACTGGAACCTTTCCAAAACTGCTCACAAGTCCCCACTAGAACTTGTCCAAAAACTCAACAAGCTCACCAAGAAAAACTTTCTTAGTAGGAAATCACAAAGTGAATTGTTAGAGACCCAATGTGATTTGTCAAACTCATAGACGCATAAAGAGAATTGTTAGAGACTCAATATGTTCTATACTCAAATCCCAATCTCAAAACTCAACTCAAATCAACTCAGCTCAATCTCAATCTCAAATCTAAAAACTCAACTCAATATCTGAAATGGATAGGATAGAATGTTTTCTTTCAAGAACATGAAACCCCAACAATTGCCAACTATGTAAAGAATCACATAACAATGATACTCATGTTATTTTCACCATCAATTAGGGTTACAACAACAATGCTCATTAAACAAGGTTTAGTCAACCAACACCATTCAACTCAACATCAACCTTGAAGCATTCAACCAATCATCACAAGAAAAGGAAACAAGTAGAAATCCTTTTCCCTCCAAAGATATTTGAACAAAATAGCCACCAACACAATATCACCAAATGCAAAGAATAACTTTCTCAAATCAACTCAATGGAGTAAGCCCAATATCATGAATCAAGTAAAGCAATAACTTGATCAAACAACCTCTATGGAAGCAACTCAAAAATCAAACTCAAAACAACCAACCAAGGGTTCCACCAACTCAATGCAAGTAGCTAGAATCACAAATATAAACCCTAGTGCACAAAGCTTCCACTATCTCAAACTAGAAATTATGCATTCACCAAAAACTCTCCTTAAGGATAACAATGCATAAGTAGTCTTCAACAAACCAAAAAATAGTATTTACACCTAGCTAAAGGATACCTAGTAGAATACCTTTTTCACTCCAACCTTATTTCAGAAAACATACACCAATCATACTCATAAGAAGAATGTGCCCATACCTTATTGGAGTAGAAGATAATTGAACCTTCAAGCTGTCACCACACACAACTCTCAAACTTATAAATCACTATCCAAGAAACTCCGAATTTCGTGGCATAAAGACATTTTAATAAAAACGTGTGTTACTCTAGCAAAGCACCCCCATGAGACTCGAAACGGTGACCTCCGCAAATGCATTGCCCAACAGCAGCCTTCGCTGCCACTAGCCCATGCGGGCTACGAAGTTCACAAGTGAACTTCCCTCCACTTCACCCTAGAAAAAACTCCTGAAGACTTTTCAACCGCATGTGCTTCTAAGTCTTCCTTCGATCACAACGAATACAGAGCACAAACATTGCAAATTGCATTCGAGGAATTTCGAATTAATTAGCCTTCCAACCTTTGGAGTTGGAGAATAAATAGTCTCTTCGAAGACACCTTGGCATTGGCGGAAATAAAGACCATTCCGAAATTAATCAAAAGTATTTTCAAAAAGGGTTTAAAAACCCTTAAATAATTTTAATAAATTAAGAATAAAAAAAGGTTTAAAAACCTTTAAGTATTTTTAATAAATTAAAAATAAGTTCTCCCTTAATTAATTAAATAATTAATTAATTAAAACCTTGAAGGGTTGTAAATAATAATTAAATAAATAATAAATAGAACCTCCATTGGTTTTAATAAAAACCATATCCAACTTGGTTTTAATAAAAACCGGTTTGGTTTTAATAAAAACCAGTTTGGTTTTAATGAAAAACCCTTGCCAATGGAATCTCTCCGGATTCTCTTAAAAATATTCTCGTGGAATATTCCACATTTGAAGCCAACACATCCTCTTAACATTAGTGCCATTTCCTTTTGACATCAATGACAACTCATAGACAAGAAGCTAGGATCTCAAACCCAAAATTGCCAACACCAAGATCAGGGGTCACACAATACAACTTGTGTTGATATAATGATTTTACAATACGAGGGTTGGAACCATCTATAAAATGATAGTTGGGGTCTCTAGTGTTAAAAATCAGCGAACTAGTTTGTAATATTCATCAGCAGATTAAATACAGGTTACAGATGTCGGAATAGCACACCGGCATAACTGAGCTTGTTACAGCAGTTGTAACAGAGCAACAATCTGCCTAACAATATAATAAAGACAAATAATGTTTAGTACGCTAACATCCCCCTTTATTACATTATTTGGGTAATGTAATAACTAATAGCTATACTAACATCCCCTTACATTATTTTGCAATACAAAGTGAGCTGCGAAACAATTCAAATTTGACACGTCCAAGTGCATTAGTGAAAATGTCTACAACTTGAGCATCGGTGGGAATGTGTTGAAGCTGAATTCGGTGCTTTGGAACTTCATCTCGAATGAAATGACATTGTGTGTCAATGTGCTTTGTTCTTTCATGATGCACTGGATTCTTGATGAGGTTCAGAACACACTGATTGTCGCAAAACAAGTGTATTGGAGATTTTGATGGATGGCCCATACTTGTCAGAATGCGACGTAACCATATCACTTCGCACACAGCTTCACGTGCGGCACAATATTCTGCCTATGTTGATGAAATAGCAACCACCTATTGCTTCTTGCTATTCCAAGAGACAGGACCGGATCCTAGATGAAAAATGTATCCAGAAGTTGACTTGCGATCATCAAATGATCCGGCATAGTCGGAGTCCGTGTATCCTTGCAAGAAGAATTTGTTGTTCCTCTTGTATTCTAGGCCATATTCCATAGTACCACGGACATAGTGAAGAACACATTTTGCTGCTTTCCAATGAGTGGTCTTAGGCTCCTGCATGAACCTCGAAAGATAGTTGACGACAAATACGAGATCTGGCCTAGTATTGGTCAGATATATGAGACTCCCAATCAATTGTCGATAGAGAGTACCATCCACCGAGGTGAATCATCATATCGCGATAAGCTGAAGTCCATTCTCCATTGGAGTTGCCATTGGCTTGCGATCGATCATGCGATATTTTTCCAGACAATGTCTTGGCATATTTTTTCCGAGACACTTTGATGGAGTGCTCCTTCTTGCTGAATTCCAGACCAAGACAGTAATGGAGAAGTCCGAGATCTGTCATCTCAAAATATTTGCACAAGTTTCTTTTGACAGTAGAGATCATTGTTTCTAAACTCCCTGTAATGAGCAGATCATCCACATAGAGTACAAGCAACACTATCTTAGAACCTTGTTTCTTGAAATAGAGGTTTGCATCTGACGGACATCTCTTAAATCCATGTTGCATAAGGTGATTGTCCATTTTTATATACCAAGCTCGAGGAGCTTGTTTCAGACCATACAAGGATTTGACCAATTTGCAAACTTTTTGCTGTTGGCCTTCCACTTCAAATCCTTTAGGCTGAGTCATATAGAATTCTTCTTGGAGATCACCATTTAGAAAGGCACTTTTGACATCCATCTGGTGAACTTTCCACCCATATTGTGCTGCCATAGCACACATAACCCGAATTGTGGTCATCCGAGCAGTAGGTGCAAAAGTTTCCTCGTAGTCAATGCCTTATTTTTGAGCATATCCCTTTGCAACAAGACGGGCCTTATGCTTATCAATTTTTCCATCTACCTTGTACTTGACTTTATATACCCATTTGCAGCCAATGGGTTTCTTTCCATGCGGCAAATCAACAAGCTTCCAAGTTTTATTCTTCATCAAAGACTCATACTTTGTATCCATAGCGGCCTTCCACTGAGGCTCACTGAGAGCATCTTGCACTGATGCAGGTTCAAGACTATCTATGGTAGACATGAATGCCCTGTCATCATCAATATCCATATCCTCAACTTTTGTACTTGGAGTTACGAGAAATTTCCTCAAAAGATTGACAAAGATCATCAACCTCACCGGTTTCTCGGCTTCTCTTTCCTTTTGAGCCATACTTGCGTGTACGAGGTCTATCCAAATTCAAATTGGGAGGAGTGGATAAATTTGCATCTCTGATTGTATTTGTACACCATTTAGGATTCTTCTTCGGTGGAGTTGAAGAAGATGTAGAAGGACCTCCTGTCTGTGTTGATGAAGGAATATTCTCTTCCTTAGTTTCCACAATATTTTGGTGTACTTTAGATGTGCTTTGTGATGTGAAAGCTTCATCAAAGACAACATCTCTGCTGATATGAATTTTCTTGGTCAAAGGATCTATCAACCGATATCCTTTAGAGTGCTCAGAATAACCAAGAAAAATACATCTTAGTGTTTTCTCATCTAGCTTCTTCCTTTTCTCTTTCGGTATGTGCATGAAAGCGTGACACCCAAAAATACGTAGATGAGATATGGAGGGTTTTCGACCACTCCATGCTTCCTGTGGATTCATTCCTTTTAGGGCCTTTGTGGGAGCCCTATTCAACAGATACACTGCAGTGGTGATAGCTTCTTCCCAATATTTTTTCCCAAGAGTAGCTCCTGTGAGCATACAACGAACCATTTCCATGATAAAACGGTTCCTTATCTCAGCAACTCCATTTTGCTGAGGAGTATAGGCGATTTTAAGCGTCGCTTGATTCCATGCTTATCTAGGAATGCAAAAAATTCATTAGAGGTAAAATCTCCCCCTCGATCTGAGCGGAGGGTTTTAATAGAAGCTCCTATATCCTTCTCAACGGATTTCTTGAACTGCTGGAAGAATGCGAAAGCTTCAGATTTTAGTTGGAGAAAGAAAACCCACATCTTTCGTGAGTAGTCATCTACGAATAACTGAAAGTACCTCTTCCCTCCACAACTGTTGGGTGTGAAAGGACCACACAAATCGGTGTGAATTAACTCCAGAGGTTTTCGTGCTCTTGTTGAGCTCATCTCAAATGGTACTCTATCTTTGCTCTCTGCTAGCGGTCGAGCACATGCGGCAATGTGGCAGAAAGGGAAGGAAGACCCTTTACCATCTCATACTTGCTGAGCTCAAGTAAGTAGCCAGAACTAAGATACCTATATCTCTTGTGCCATAGGGAAGTTGCCTCCTTGGTAGAGACAGTCATGGCAACATGTTGAGTAGAGATAACATCTAGTGCAAATAAGTCGTGCTTATATGAAGCTGTTGCAATCTGTTTACCCTTCCTGGTAATGGTACAACACTTCTTTCCATTCTCAAAACGAAATTTGACAACCATATTTCTGTCCAGGATTTGTGTCACTGACAACAAATTGTTGGCCAATCCCGAAACATAGAGGACTTTGTCAATCGACACTTGCCATCGGGGAAGAGTGAGCTGAAACTGTACCCTCTCCCCGAACCTCGTAGGTTTTATCATCAGAAATGGTGACAGGTTTGCCCTCTTTGGCCACAAATGATTCAAACCACGATCTGTCGCCAATCATATGTTTGCTAGCTCCAGAATCGACATACCAGATAGGATCCCTCTAAGTGGAATCTGTGGTAGTCATGAGCACCTTGTGTGCCCATTCAGAATCTGAGTCAGATTCTTCAATAGCAACATTCACCTGGGGTTGCTTGTTTTTATTTTGTGGTTTGTTTTGGCCTTTCTGCTTGTTCTTATGCCAACACCTGTTGGTGTCATGGTTGTCTTTCTCACGGATCTTGCACCACCTCTTCTTCTCGTTGAGATTGTTTGCCTTTTCCTTTCGTATCCTGTTGAGAATTTCCTCCTTTCCGAAAGTTGCCTCCTTTTTGCCCATTACCTTTCTTCCTAGAACCACCGCTTGTTGGTGTATAGGGCTGTATTGGAAGAATCATCCTTGTGAAGTTTGCGTGCCTCCTGTTGTGTAAGCAGATTGACCAACTCGATGTAGGTAATTTGTCGTTGAGACACCTGGATGGAGGTTATCAACATATCAAATGAAGAAGGTAAATCTCTCATCACAAGTGAAATGAGAAGCTTTTCGTCCATAGTATCTCCCAAAGAACTAAATTTCTCTTTCAATTCAAACACTCTGCACAGAAAGAGTTCAACTGTTTCACCCTGCCTCAAACTCAGGTTATGAAGTTGTTGTTGAAGATGAAGAATGGTGGAATCATTATTTCTCTCATATATGGTTTGAAGGGCATCCCATGCCTCTTTACCACTTGCTTTGTTAGCTATATGAGGTTGCACTTCATCTGAAACAGCAAACAAAATGAGCACCTTTGCTCGACTGTCTTTCTTGTCAAAAGCTATCTGATCTGCTGGAAGGACTCGTGGATCTTCTTTGTTGGTGAAGGCCTAGTTGCTACTCCAATAACAATATCCCACAAATCTTCCATTTGGAGAATTGCCTTCATCTTATGTTTCCATGGTGTATAATTTGGACCTTTCAATAACTGATGCGGATCAGTCATCAATTTTGCAACAGCTGCCATAGTGAAGGTTCCTTATATCACCAATTGGTCCCCCTTTCGATATACCTTTTTCTAGGCAAATATACCGTACAAAATACCCGCCCTTACGTGAGGGAAACTATAGGTATTTAGAAAGATCAACAAAAATCACCCGCCCTTACGTGAGGGAGACTATAGGTGAATTTTAGAGATCATACGATATGTGGAACATAAGCGGTACTGAAAGGGAATCGCCTTGTTGATGGCACCTACCATAGAAGATTCTTCTCATGCGTGGGCGTAACTTCCCCTAAACACTATGAATAATACTTCGTCGGGATTTACGCCTAAACACAAGTGCGATAAAGGGTAGTGGATGGAGTAAAAAATGCAAAAATGGCGTACTTATTCCTCCCAGATGATTTATAGAGAACAAGCTCAGACGTCATTATAGCAGCTATATTACGCGGCGAATACAGTAGCCAAATCACGACAGCTTTACTTGTAAGTTCTGGCCAGAGGTATCACAAATACCGAACGCTGCAGTGCAATAAATTGCACGGATGGGTTTTAATTATTTAGGGGACTTAGGGAGTGTTTTATTTTAATTTTTAATGTTATAGTGCAAAAATGAAATATGCAACATACAACAAAAAAAATTGCCCACAGGAATAACCCACAAGGTGTCGGTCACAGCCGAAAATGCACCTTTTACAATTTGCCAAATTGTTATTTTTCGAAAAATTACTTACTATCCCCCTTTGATTTTTTGAAAAAATATCCCCCCTTAAAAGGCTTTCTTTAACAAAGCATTTTAATAATTATTATTTATTTAAAGTTAAAAATTTTAATTTTAATTTATATAGTTTTTAAAACTTTAAAAAATAAATTAAAAATAAATTTTAATTTACAAAGTTTAAAAACTATTAAAAGATAAATTAAAATTAAAAAATTTAACTAAAAAATAATAATAATTAAAAAACGTTTGAAAAAAAAATTATACCTTGGGGAGAGTCGACGGGATTTGAACCCCTGACCTATAGGCTCCCTGAGCCTTACCGCACGACTCACGACCACGTGAGCCAGCGGGCTGATCCGAGAGGATCAGTCAACCTCCTCTCCTTTATCGACCTCGGCCTGCCCTTCCTCCGCTGCTTCCAGCTTCCCGAGCCTCTTCTGCAACTCGCGGCTATTGTCCCCGTTTGCGTTGGATCTCCGTCGCACCTGGTCCCTGCCTCTGCCACTTTCGTAGCTGCCTCTGCCCTCCGTCTGTTTTTTTTTTTTTTTTTAAATTCCCTGCGCGCGTTTCGCGCTGCGGGGGGAGGGGGGGTTCGCGCTGCAACTGCGAGGGGGGGCGTCTCGTTAAATTTCAAATTCTCATCGAGGGGGGGCTCGGGGAGCGCGCGTCACGCGGGGGGGTGGGGGGGGGTGGGTTAACATCCCAAAGCTGGACGTTTCTCCGAGCGGGGACGAAAAAAAAAATCCCCGCGCAGAGCAGCCCTGTACGGGCCGTCACCAATAGAGGGGGGCATCGTGTCCGCACTACAGTGGACGTCGGTGTGCTCGCTCCCCTTCGCGTCCCGTCCGTAGTGCAGCGGACGGACGTCCTTGGTGACGCGACACACCGCACCAAGTTGCGCCTTTGCGCAATGTCGTCTGCGTGCGGACTGCGCTCTCGCATGCGTCCTCTGCGTCCACGTCTCCCTTTTTTTCTTTTTTTCTTTTTTATTCTCTGGACACACAAAAAAATTAAAATCACGCTACGTGGCAGGGAGATGAGTCAGTGCGCGGCTACGAAAGTAAAATCACGCCTGCAAAAAAAAAAAAATCTCGCCCGCAATCACTTCGCCCAGAAGCTTTCTAGTGGTTCTGATGCCATGTTAAAAATTAGCGAACTAGTTTGTAATATTCATCAGCAGATTAAATACAGGTTACAGATGCCGGGAATAGCACACCGGCGTAACTGAGCTTGTTACAGCAGTTGTAACGGAGCAACAATCTGCCTAACAATATAATAAAGACAAATAATGTTTAGTACGCTAACATCTAGATCATATTCACTCCAAAAAATGGTGAGTGGGCTTGTGCATCCATGTAGGGCCACTTAAAACTACAGTAGCCATCAATAGAATAAATTTCGTAGCACCTGTAGGACCTCCATAGTGTGAGGCCCACTAAAACATTAAAGTGTAAAATACTAATCCTAGCTAGAATACTTGCCAAATAAAGTACAAAAATACAAAAAATGTAAGTAAAACAATGAAACCTGATAACTTGTCAAAATATCCCTGAGTTGCTAGATTTAGCTTCCTACTGACTCAATTTGGTGATGCGCAAACACTTGTGATCATCCAAGGATTTGGTGACTACAATGGTGAACACCTTGCAGTGTTTATGGATGGCTATGGATGCCTTGCAGTTTTCTGGAAATGCTCTACAGTGTTAAATAAATGCCCTAGAGTGTTCAAGAGTTAAATGGGGTGATCTACGGAATTCGATATGGTTCACAAAGGTTTTAGCAGTAGATATGGTGAATGCAGTGGTGGCAATGAAGTAATGTGTTAGCAGAGTGCTATGGTTTACATTATAAGGGATAATTAATGCTTTTATATCTTGACCTCTCAAATATGTTATGGTGTATAATATCTTCCAACCTCTCATTCACAAAAAAAAATGATCTTTTATAATTTTCCCTTGAACATGTTAGGGTTTCAATGACACCAATGGGTGGTCAAGATTAAAACATGATGAAGGGATAAGATTGAGATTTGTATACATAAAAACACAACACCATTACAATAAAAATGACACATTTTATTAAATTCGGGAAAATTCCTTTTGATACACTTTGACCCTTTTAGGGTGCATTTTACAAAGAGATGTGCCAAAGGGGAATCCCTTTTACAGATCAAGGATGGTGTCTTCATCTCTTCATGCTACAACAATGAGGGAGGTGGGTTTGTCGTGACCACCGTGATGACCTTGAGCTTGTTGAATCTGTAACCTGCACACATGCAAATAGATAAATGTTTAGTAGCACCTGTCAACATGAATATGATAAGTGTAATGAAAATGACTAATGTAAATGCATATGAAGAAAATGAACAATGAATATGGCTTACATAGCACAATTTGGGCAGCATAACATTAGCATTCTCCTCCTTTTTTTTTTGGTCATGTGATGGTGCCTTTATAGGTCTTTGAGGGTTTTGGAGGGAATGATAGGTGGCAAGTCAAGGTTTCCAAGTGGCAGGGATTGTATAGCCACCTATCCTGGGTAGTTGCAGTGAGTCACTAGAAGTGTTTCACTTAACTAGGGAGATGTGGCAAGTGAGTAGTTGGAAGTGGAGTGAGGTGTGAGATGTGGCAAATTGGTAGGTGTAAGTGGAGTAAAATGTGGAGTGAGGTATGAGATGTGGCAAGTGGGTAGGTGCAAGTGGAGTGAATTGTGAAGGGTTACTCCATGTGAAGTGACAAAGGGGACAAGGGTGTACGAGAGATGGCACAAGGGTGATGGTGATGTGGTTAGGACACATTTAAAGTGAGGAGAGAGGGTATCATAGGAGGATATTTCTCAAATTTAATAAAATCTAGAAAATATAATTGTGTAGGATGTTATGCAGAATTAAAATGTGCAATGTGAATGCATAATGTGCATGAATTATATGCCTAAGTTTAGGCTTAGGCATATATTATTATGCATAATTGTGATGTGCAATGCCAATGAATAATGTACAGGAATTATATGCCTAAGTTTAGACCTAGGAATATATTATTATGTAGAATTGTGATATGTAATACAAATACCTAGATTTTGGTGTCTACAAGATTTGATAAGTGACATGGATCATGCTAAATGAATGGTCTATATTAAGACGTGATGGGTGGCTAATATTTGTTCAATATATTATATATAAATATATAAATATAGATATATAATATATATATGTATACATATATATAAATAAATAATGGATGGCTATGATTTGATGATGCGTAGATGATAAGTGGCTAGGATTTGGTATCTATAGATACCCCTTTTTGTATCACCTAGTGTGAAATACATGTTGGATATTTTGAGGAGTTTTTTTGTCATTGATGTCAAAAGCATTTTCATATTTGAGGACATTAAGTGTTTCTTCCAAAATAAAGGAGGTCTTGAAAAGCAATAGGTTATAATATTTATTTTTAAATATTATATACCCAGGAGGGCTCAAAGGATGAAGACCCAAGGAAGGAGAAGCAAGTTCAAATTAAATAATAATATTTTATTATTATTATTTTGGGCCAAAAAGCAAGTTGAAGAAGATCAAGGACCAATTTGAAAAAGACCCACAAGCAGATTTAATTTAAATTAAAATATTTTAATCTTTGATTAAAATTTTAATTTAAATAATGATGGGTGCTAAGGTTTAATTTAAATATTTATTTAATATTTAAAATTAATTTTAATATTCAAATTTGAATTTGAATTCGAATGCTCACCGACATTGGAATATGCTATGGTTTGCATATAAATAATGCCAAGGTTTAGCATTTGAAACTTATCCCATGAGAACAATATTTTGGCTCGTGCAAAGGAGAGAAAAGTGTGTGCATTTTTGCATGTATGTTGAGCGTAGAAGAGGACAACAGTTTGTGGCCTTTGAAATTCACTTTAGCTCCTTGTAGCTGAGTTGGTAGCCAAAGTCTGCGTTAGAAGCATTCGGGAATGCCAGGTGCACGTTCAAACCTCGTGCACTTCATTTTTGCCAAAGATAAGATCTTGATGTGTTTGCATCATTCAAGGAGGAGGAAATAAAAGGTGCATTCGTATATTTTGGTTCTTGTGGAACCATGTAGCCTAGTTGATGGGTGCAAGCACTACAAAAGTGCTTGGGGGAGAGCCATCGATAGCTCGAATCCTGCCAAGGCCTTTTGGATAGCATTAAAAAAGGCATGCACATTATTTGGGTTGACTTGGCTTGCAAAAAATAAAAGGGGGAAAAATATTTTTGTTTTCCAAAGGTTTATTTTAATTAAGGTTTTTGCATAATTAATTTGGATTATAAGTTGTTGAAGGGAGTTAAAAGGGATTTGCAAAACTTTAAGGGCACTTCTTCATCAAGAAAAAAGGTATGGGCACATATTTCTTGTGAGTGATTGTTGGATGTTGTGAATGCTAAGTTGGAGTGAAAAGGATTGTTTGGAAAGCATTATTGAGTTTAGAATTTGTATTAATGCTTCATGTTTTTTTTGGAATAAAGGTTAAATATAGAAACCTTGTTTGATAAGCATTGTTGGAAACATTGGTTGAACCTTTATATGCATGATTAGGGTTTGTGCAAGAACATGAGTATCATTGTTATGTGAAGTTGTAAACTATCTTGAACTAGGGTTTGTGAAAGAACATGAGTATCATTGTTATGTGAAGTTGTAAACTATCTTGAACTAGGGTTTGTAAAAGAACATGAGTATCATTGTTATGTGAAGTTGTGAACTATCTTGAATTAGGGTTTGCAATATCATGAGTATCATTGTTATGTGAGATTGGTTAATAAGCATTATTGAAAATATTTGAGTGAGTGTTCATATGCTTGGACTAGGGTTAGTGAGCAAGGATTGTTTTATTGAGTGATTTATTGAGTGGAGTTGATTGAGCCTAGTCAAGTGGAAGTGTTGAAGTGATAGTTCTAGTTATGTGAAACAAATTGTTCTACATTCTAAATTAATTTGAGAAAGAGTTTGGGAGTGATTGAGTGTTTATGAGTAAGAAGCATATTGAGTCTCTAACAATTCTCTATATGTTTATGTGATAAAAGAATAGATTGAAAGTGATTGAGCACTATTGTGAGTAAGAAGCATATTGAGTTTCTAGAAATTCTTTATATGTTTTTATGATATTGAACAAGATTCTATGTGAAGCTTGTTAGTGTGATTGAAGAGGTTTACTATGATAGATTGAGTTGAGTAAGCTTTTGTGGAAGCTTACAATGCATATTTAAGACAAGTTCTAGTGAGGACTTGTTGATCATATTTGAGGTAAGTCTTGGTGAAGACTTAAGAGCAGTGAGAGCAATTTCAAGAGAGGACTTGTGGACAGATTGGTGTGAGCTTTTGTAGAAGCTTACAAGGTAGATTTGAGACAAGTATTTAAGAATACTTGTGAGCAGAGTTGATTGATTTATTTTTTCAAACCTTGAGTTAAGTTTTGGAGTAGATCTAGCAGAGTTGGTTTGTGATTGAGTCAATATTTTTGTTTATGCTTGAGGAAAGAGATTGAGAATATTTATGCTAGATTGAAGGACTATATTTGATGCAAATTTGAGGATAGAGTTTGGTTCCTATTTGAGGATATGTTTGTGCTAGACCAGAGATAGAGATTGAGTAAATTTGTGCTAGATCGAAGGACTGTGTTTAGTACAAGTTTGAGATAAAGCTGAGAGTAAGCTTTAGAGGTAATAGAGTATAGAGGATGAAAGTCTCTAGTGGATAGAGGCCCATTAGCTAGGGTAGTTAGGACAGGTCTTCTGAGTGAGGACATGAGTCTTTAGTGGATAGATATCCATTAGCTAGAGCAGTGGAGGTAGCAATTCTTCTAGAATATCACCATCTAGAGCAAAGGGATTGGTGTCTCCTATGGATAGAGATCCACAAACAAGATTAGGGGATTGGTGTCTCCTTTGGACAAATATACATAAACATTGTAATAGGGAAGGATTCCCAAAGATATTTATTGAGAAAATATTAGTGAAATATTTTCTTCATGGAGTAGCCCACATTGGGTGAACCATGTTAAATTGGTGTCTCTATTGTGTGTTATGATTTGTGCATTGCTTTGGTTATTGCTATTGATATTGCCATTGATAATATTGGATAATACTATTTGAGAAAGAAAATAAAAAAAAGATCTTATACTATTCACCCCCTCTCTCAGTATAAGCTTGTGTTATTCAATTGGTATCAGAGTTGGTTCCTTTAGAAAAGGTTTAATATCTTGAAGGAAGATCTTACAATAAAACAAATGGCAAAAAAAGACAAAAATAGAACCATGAGACACAAGAAGAAAATAACACACATGGTCATGAAATAAAAGGAAGATGAATTCAATGTTGTTTTGGGAGGAAAAATAGAAATAGATTCAAGAGATGAATCAAGCAATGGAGAAAAGGCTAGATTGATAATTTTTTGTACCATATGTAGGAATATAGGTCACCATGTAGCTTATTGTCCACAAGATGGTGAAGAATACTTTGTTTATGGTCAACTTGGTCATAATGCAGGTTATTGCAATGGGTTTAGTAGCGATGAAGATAATTTTAGAATTGAATTCCTAGAAGATGGTTCAAAAAAGGATAACGGGGACAATCAAAATAGGTATGAAGAAGAAACTCTAGTTTGGAAAATAGAAAAAATTGAAGACAAAAGAAAAGAGAAAAATTCAAAAAAATAAAAGGAGGAATCCACACTTAAGGAGCTTGTTGATTTGAAAAGGAAGAACTTATAATTAAAGGCTCAAATACTATAGGATAAGAATTGTAAGATAAATCTTCTACAAGATCTCTCTAAGTTGAAATTTAAGGTTGAAAAAGCAAGGAGAGCTGAAAAATATATGGTTGAACAATCAAAGATAAAAGAGCAAGAATGTAAAAGACTTAGTTTTGATATCGAAGAATTAAAAATGGTGAACTCAGGATTAAGGGTTCAAGATCAAAAAGATAAGAAAGCAAAAACAAATTTTCTACAGGAACTCACCAACTTCAAAATCAAGGTTGAAGAGGCAAGGAAAATTGAAGAAGGTATGGCCAAATTAAATATAAAATATCTAGAGTGTGAAATATTATAACATGAGATAGTTTCACTAAGTATGGAAGTAAAAGGTTCTAAGGACAAGCTACACAAGTTTGAGAAAAATTCAAAGACTTTGGATAGGATTATAAATGCACAAATTTCATTAGTCATCAAAATAGGACTTAGTTTTGAATAAGAACAAGGGAAATAGGAAGCCAAAAAATGAGATTCAAGATCAAGCACCAAAGAAGAAAAAACATCAAAAGAAGAAAGTGAAATAGAGAGTGAGAATTCTAAGGATAAGTTGGACAATAGAAAGTTCAACAAAGAAAGGAACAATGCACAAATAAGGAATAAATGGAACAGGAAACAGGACAAGGTAGAAGAGACTAAGAGACCAATGGGATCAAGGCAAGGTTTCTTCAATGGACAATGCTTCTCATATCATAGGTTTGGGCACAAGGCTACACAATGAAGGATACATGAAAGTATGGTATATGGAAATTTCAAAAATAGGCATCACTTTCAAGGGTATTGTTGCTCTTGTAATCAATTTGGTCACAAGGTAATAAATTACAGGGCACATGACAGGAATGGATATGGCTTCACCAAGAGAAACTACAAGATATTTGCACCTTCAAGGAATCAAAATATTAAGTGTTATAAGTGCAATAATATTGGGCATACAACAAGATGGTATAGAGCAGATATTCGAGAGACAAGTAGGAACATGAATAGTTAGAGGAATCAGAATTATCATATGAGGAGGAAAGTGGACAAAGGAAAAGAGAAGTACATGATGGAAGTAGAAATACTCCCATCCCAGAATTAACCACCTCAAGAGGAGGTGGGGGAGGGTCTAAGCTAAGAGTTGTATTCTTAGCCTCGATCCCCAAAGGTGAACCTTTTCCATTGATATCAAAGGGGGAGAGATTTGAGTAAGGGGGAGATATTTGAGTTAGGAGAAAAGCATTCAGTTAAGGGGAGCAGAACAAAAAAAGGTTAAGGAAATGGTAAAAAGTAATTGGGTTGCCATAAATGAAAAATGAAGAGATTGTTGGACATTTTGAGGAGTTTTGTTGTCAAAAATGTCAAAAGCATTTTCATATTTGAGGACATTAAGTGCTTCTTCCAAAAGCAAGGAGGTCTTGAAAAGCAATAGGTTATAATATTTATTTTTAAATATTATATATCCAGGAGGGCTCAAAGGATGAATACCCAAGGAAGGAGAAGCAAGTTCAAATTAAATAATAATATTTTATTATTATTATTTCGGGCCAAAAATCAAGTTGAAGAAGATCAAGGACCAAGTTGAAAAAGACCCACAAGAAAATTTAATTTAAATTAAAATATTTTAATATTTGATTAAAATTTAATTTAAATAATGATGGGTGCTAAGGTTTAATTTAAATATTTATTTAATATTTAAAATTAATTTTAATATTTGAATTAGAATTTGAATGCTCACCGATGTTGGAATATGCTATGGTTTGCATATAAATAATGCCAAGGTTTAGCATTTGAAAATTATCCCATGTGAACGATTTTTTGGCTCGTGCAAAGGAGAGAAAAGTGTGTGCATTCTCGCATGTGTGTTGAGTGTAGAAGATGACAACAATTCATGGCATCTAAAATTCACTTAAAGCCCCTCGTAGCTAAGTTGGCATCCAAAGGCTACATTAGAAGCATTTGGGAATTCCAGGTGTAGGTTCAAACCTCTCACACTTTGTTTTTGTTGAAGGGAAGATCGTGTTGTGTTTGTGTCATTCAAGGAGGAGGAAATCAAAGGTGCATTTGTACCTTTTGGTTCTTGTGGAACCACACAACCCAGTTGGTGGGTGTGAACGCTACAGAAGCACTTGGGGGAGAGCCATCGACAGATAAAATCCTGCTAAGGCCTTTTGGACAACATTAACAAAGGTATGAGCATTATTTGGGTTGACTTGGCTTGCAAAAAATAAAAAAGGGAAACATATTTTTGTTTTCCAAAGGTTTATTTTAATTAAGGTTTTTGCATAATTAATTTGAATTATAAGTTGTTGAAGGTAGTTAAAAGGGGTTTGCAAAAATTTAATTTTTGTGCTAAGTTTTTGAGTGATTAATGAGTGATAAGGTAGTAAGGAAAGTTAGTTGTGAATTATTTGAAGGATATTTTGTCATCTAAACCCTTGAGATTGGCAAAAAGTTTTATCTTGTTAAAACAAGTTTTTAAGGGCACTTTTTCATCAAACAAAAAGGTATGGGCACATATTTCTAATGAGTGATTGTTGGATGTTGTGAATGATAATTTGGAGTGAAAAGGATTGTTTGGTAAGTATTGTTGAGTTTGGTTTTTTATTAATGCTTTAAGGTTTTTATGGATTAAAGGTTGAAGATAGAAACCTTGTTTGATAAGCATTGTTAGAAATATTGGTTGAACCTTTATATGCATGATTAGGGTTTGTGCAAGAACATGAGTATCATTGTTATGTGAAGTTGTGAACTATCTTGAACTAGGGTTTGTGAAAGAACATGAGTATCATTGTTATGTGAAGTTGTGAACTATCTTGAATTAGGGTTTACAAGAACATGAGTATCATTGTTATGTGAGATTGGTTAATAAGCATTGTTGGAAATATTTGAGTGAGTGTTCATATGCTTGGACTAGGGTTAGTGAGCAAGGATTGTTTCATTGAGTGATTGATTGAGTGGAGTTGATTGAGCCTAGTCAAGTGGAAGTGTTGAAGTGATAGTTCTAGTTTTGTAAAACAAATTGTTCTACATTCTGAATTAATTTGAGAAAGAGTTCGATAGTGATTGAGTATTTATGAGTAAGAAGCATATTGAATCTCTAACAATTCTCTATATTTTTAAAGAATATATTGAAAGTGATTGAGCACTATTGTGAGTAAGAAGCATATTGAGTTTCTAACAATTCTCTATATGTTTCTATGAGATTGAACAAGATTCTATGTGAAGCTTGTTAGTGTGATTGAAGAGGTTTTTTGTGATAGATTGAGTTGAGTAAGCTTTTGTGGAAGCTTACAATGCATATTTGAGACAAGTTCTAGTGAGGACTTGTTGAGCAGATTTGAGGTAAGTCTTGGTGAAGACTTAAGAGTAGTGAGAGCAAGTTTAAGAGAGGACTTGTGGACAGATTGGTGTGAGATTTTATGGAAGCTTACAAGGGATATTTGAGATAAGTATTTGATAAGAATTGTGAGCAAAGTTGATTGATTGATTTGTTCAAACCTTGAGTTAAGGTTTGGAGCAGATATAGCAAAGCTGGTTTGTGATTGAGTCAAGCTTTGCATTAAGGCTTGAGGATAGATATTGCGAAGATTTGTGCTATGTCGAAAGACTGTGTTTGGTACAAATTTGAGGATAGAGTTTGGTGTATATTTGAGGATAGGTTTGTGCCAGACCAGAGATAGAGATTGAGCAGATTTGTGCTAGACCAAAGGATTATGTTTAGTAAAAATTTGAGATAAAGCTGAGAGTAAGCTTTGGAGGTGACAAAGTATAGAGTATGGCAATCTCTAGTGGATAGAGGTCCATTAGCCAAGGCAGTGAGGACATGTCTTCTGAGTGAGGACAAGAGTCTTCAGTTGATAGAGATCCATTAGCTAGAGCAGTGGAGGCAATAGTTCTTCTATAATATCAACAGCCAGAGTAGAGGGGATTGATGTCTTCTATGGATAGAGATCCATAAAAAATATTAGGGGATTGGTGTCTCCTTTGGACAAATATCCGTAAACATTGTAATAAGGAAGTATTCCCAAATATACTTGTTGAGAAAATATTAGTGAAATATTTTCTCCGTGGAGTAGCCCACATTGTGTGAACCATGCTAAATTGGTATCTCTATTGTGTGTGATGATTTGTGCATTGCTTTGGTTACTGCTATTGATATTGCCATTGATTATATTGGATAATACTATTTGGGAAAGAAAAGTAAAAAGTGGTCTTATACTGTTCACCCCCATCTTAGTATAAGCTTGTGTTCTTCAATACAATGCAGTGCAAAAATAAGAGACACATGGTTTGGTAAAGTAGCTTCTTTCCTCAGTGTGCAATAATATCTTCAAGAAAAAAAATATTATTGTATCTTAGCCCCTCAATTGGTAAATGAGTGAAGAATAAATCTCATGAGCCAATTGATAGAAATGTGGATGATATGAATGATGTAAATGATGCAATTAATGATTCTACTTTTGCCCCAACATAAAAGGGGTTGTTGGAAATGTATATGATATGAATGATGTAACTGTTAGAAATAGATTATATTACATCATTTCAGTCATGTAAATGTAACTTTTTAGGTACATACTTGTAGATGCAAAGACATGACACTAAAAATGAAATTACAAGTAAATACACAAAGAGATAAATATTGCACAAAATGTTCCAATTTTAATATTGACAATGGGGGGAGCCAAGTGAACTCTTTGATACAATGCTACTCTCCAAGAGTATTTTGATACAATAATACAATGGGCTAGAGTTCTCTGAAACCCTAGCAATAAAATAAAATAGTGTCTTTCTAAGATTGCGCCTTTTATCCCAACAAGGTGAGTGGGCTTCTGAGATATCTGATGCTGGACCACTCTGACTGTAGTAGTCTTCCAATGCTTCTTTAGATCAATGTTACCCAATCCTACACACACAACAAACTATAAAATTATTAGTAAACAAAAGCAGGGTTCCACTATGTGAACCCTCTAAAATGAATACTAAAACCCTAGATCTGATGTAAGCTGTAAATGTAAAATGCAATAACAATGAATGATAACCAAATATAGATTTACCTTGCTTGTGAAGATTCTTTGCTTCATTGTTGTAGATCTGATGTCATATAGCATGGTGCAGTAGACTCTGATTTGCATTTATATGATTGTAGCAGAATCAAATGTGCACTTGGCAGGCTCTAACGTGAGCTTTACAGACTCTATAGTGCATCTACTATATACAGCAGGCTCTGGTGGATACCTGGCAAGCTTCTGTGGCAAGCTTGGCAAGATCTGGTGTGCACCTATGGATCTACAAGCTCTAGAGAGTGCTTCACAAGATTCTACGATGAGCTTGTGAAGCTTGAGATGGCGCCTGTAGGTAAGGGTAAATATATAGAAGTAGATCAGGGGGGTGTAAGAGATGCGACGGATGGATGGGGGCTATGACAGCAATGGAGGATGAAATGGAGATCTATCCTAGGGTATGCTAAAGGTTCTCAGGGTATTCTTCAATAGAGATGCCTCAATATTCTTCAACATTCCATTCTTTTAGTATTTCAGCCGCCCTTTGGGTAATATGAGGGGCTTGTATTTATAACTTAGCTTTAGGGTTTAACTTAGGGTTCTTAACTTTACACTTTTGATCATGTGGCTAAGATTAATTCATATCCTAGGGCTAAGATTAAATGATGGAAGTGGCATGGATTGAGTGGGATGGATGGTAGGGATTTAATCTAATCGAATGGTGGAGGTTAAATGAACTTATAATTATATAATATAATATTAAATAAATTAAATATAATATAAAATATTAAAATAATACAATATATATTAAAATAAGTCCTATTTTGATAGGAAAGGGGAAAATGGGCCTTTTTAAATGTGGGAAATGGGTAAATGGGCCTTTTTGAAGGCGAGAAAGGGAAAATGGGCATTTTGAAGGTGGGAAAGGGAGATGGAGGACAAGTGGAAGGTGGGATGACTAGGAAGGTGGATGAATGGCTATAATTTGGTGTCTATAGATGCCCCTTTTTGTACCATGTTGCGTGAAACACAATATGGTGCAAAAATATGAGATACATGCATGGGCTATGGGCAACAGAAATTGCTTCTCTCATTGGAATTGCACATTGGTTTTGAAGACAAAAAGAATGAAGAATTTTTAGAGTTCATTGCATAGTTTACCCCCTCAATTGGCGAATGATAAAATTCTCACGAGCCAATTGAAAAAGTATGGATTTTGTGCAAACTATGGATGAAGGATGAATGATGATGTGATGTGATACAGTTTTTTCCCCAACGGTTGTAGAAAAGGGGTTGGTGTATAATACCATGATGCTTGAAGAATGATGATTGATGATTTGATATTTTTTTTGCCCCAACGGTTGAAGAAAAGGGAGTTGGTGTATAAACTATGATGCTTGAAGAATGATGATTGATGATTTGATACCATTTTTGCACCAACGGTTGAAGAAAATGGGGTTGGTTTATAAACCATTATGCTTGAATAATTATGATTGATGATTTGATACCGTGTTTGCCCCAACGTTTGAATAAAAGGGGGTTGGTGTATGAACCATGATGCTTGAAGAATTATGACTGATGATTTGATACTATTTTTGCCCCAATGGTTGAAGAAAGGGGGTTGGTGTATGAACCATGATCATGTAAGATGTATCCCATCATGGGAAATCAAAATCAATGTGGTTGTCCCAAATTTTGGGGTGATTTGATGTTGTTGAAAAAAATGCCTCACAAGTGTCATTGAGTATGCAAGATATGAAAATGCAGAATGACCGAGTCACTGCAGGGCTGGCCATTGACTGTAGAATATTCTTCATTAATTACATAATGGAACCAATCAAACCTAGCGAGCTTGTCTGCTTTGTGACTATAGTCAGATGAATGAGTTATTGATATTAGTTATCCATGATTTCGCATCCCATGGAAAAGGATGTCAATGATTCCTGTTTGGCAAATTCTTCTTGGTAATGTTTCACTTAGAATTTGAGGTTACTGATATGATTATGATTCTTCGCAATGAGATAATTGGTGATGATCATGATTAAGTTTCCTTATTATAAACTATTCATGTTATCAAATTGCATGGATTACTATCGCTACAACCACCAAGTTTATAGAATAATTTATTGGATACGAGGTTCACTTAGAGTCAACCGATGAGATACCATTTTTTCTCCAACTGTTGAAGAAAGGAGGTTGGTGTATAATACCATGATTTTTGAAGAATGATGATTGATGAGATACCATTTTTTCCCCAACGGTTGAAGAAAGGGGGTTGGTGTATAATACCATAATTTTTGATAAATGATGATTGATGAGATACCATTTTTGCCCTAACGGTTGAAGAAAGGGGATTTTGATGATGTGAAAATGTGATGAAATAAAATGATTTGTATCTGTTCTTTGTCCTTAATAGATAAAGGGAATTTTGATGATGTAAAAATGAAGTGATTATGTTTGTTCTTTGCCCTTAACAGATAAAGGGGTTTTTTATGATGAAAGTGTTTTTATGGTAGTCTATCCATCTTATCGGATTGCATGGATAACCAGTCACTGCAACCGCTACTAAATACAAGGTTCACTTGATAGGAATGCAAATGTGTTCTATTTTTTCCCCAATAGATGAAGGGATTTTTAAGAAATGAATGAAAATAACATGATTTGTATCTGTTCTTTCCCCTTAACAGATAAAGGAGTTTTTGATGATGTAAGATAAAAAAGTGTCTGTTCATTGCCCCTAATAGATGAAGTGGTTTTTGATGATGAAAGATGAAAAAGTGTCTATTCATTGCCCTTAATAGATAAAGGGGTTTTTGATGATGAAAGATGAAAAAGTGTCTGTTCATTGCCCTTAATAGATAAAGGGTTTTTTTTTATGATGAAAGTGTCCTTATGGTAGTCTATCCATCCTACCGGATTGCATGGATAACTAGTCGCTGCAACCGCTAGGTTTATAGGATAAACCACTAAATACAAGGTTCACTTATGAATGGATAATGATAAAATAACGTAAATGTGATCTATTTTTGCCCCAATAGATGAAGGGATTTTTGCAATTTGGATTATGTGAACACAAGGCAAAGGGTGCAACCTTTGACAAAATAACGCAATATTTTGAACCTAGCAATTGACTTGTTGATGATGTGATGTGATTGGATGATTGAATTATTTATTGCAAGTGGTGGGAAGGTGTGAAACTTTGAACACCCCCAAGTTCTAGTTGTGATGTTGATTTATTAGGGGAAAGCTGTGAAACCTTGAGCACCCCCTAGTTGTGATGTTGCTTGCTTGATTGGGGGAAAGGTGTGAAACCTTGAACACCCCCAAGTTGTGATGATGTTTGAAATTTCTAGATATCTTTGCATATGTGAGTTTGATATATATACATACATGGCTTTTATGTTTGTGTTATGCTTTTGTGTTAATGTGAATGCAATGCATGTTTAATGAAAATGTTTTTATGGAATGCCTTATGGATGATTAATGCAAGCTAAATGATGTATGTGCCTAATGCAAGTAAATGTGTAATGAACCTAAGCTATATGAGAGGGATGCATGGTGTTCGAATGATATTTTTATAGTTCAAAAATTTTATTGGCCATGTTTGATGTCCACTGTTTTGTAATCATGGGTACCCAATTTTAATGACTTTATGCAACTTGATGTATGACGCAGGCATGAATGTTGACATGGAAGAAGATATGGATGTTGATATGGAATGATTACTGCAACATTTTCAAAAACTCAAACATACTAGTATTATCAATCAAACTCACTTAGGTTGTCTAAATTTCTTTAGGACCAATGTGTGTGCAAGTGAGGTTCAATTACCAAATCTTGAGTGTGACAATGACCCTATCTAATCAAGAACCAGTGTGTGTGCATGTGAATTTTATTGACCCATTATGAGTAAATTGGGCATGACCTGTTATGGAGATGACCTAAAGCTAGCCTGTCCTTATGTGCGGTCAGATGTCTCCTTGTTTTCCAAGGAGACATATCACCCCGCATGAGATTACTTCACTACCAACAAAGTGTCTATAGCCCTGATGGAGATTCAATCCATATTCCAATGGGAGTTGATCTTTTAGGCCTTGGGGATGACTACCCATCCTTTGCAAGGACATGTAGTACGAATCCTTATGACTTTAGGGATCAAGGTTGTTTGGGATTTTATTTGTTAATTTTGTATAGAACTTTGGGGAATCGGATTCTCAACCGAAGTGTGATGAGAATTTTGACCCTATCCTTACTACTCTATGTTTTTATGCTTATGTTTGAAGAGTAATTGAGGTAGTGGTGAAAACCACTATTTTTGCTTTGGACTATGTTGCATGATGGTACAAGCGAGGATTATCCCTTTTCGCTTCAAAGTACTACCCAAGTATGGTACTAACCCTCTTTGGCTCATAATGTTTTTAAGATGTGATGGAATGCGATTGGTTCAAGATTGTATTCGGAATCAATTGACAATGCTCAAGACTATCTTAGTGTGAAAATGGTATTTTTGGTCCTAAAAAAAATTGGACATTCATTTGGAGGTTGCTTTCTACACTAGTAATGGCTAAGTGATTGAAAATATAGGCTTTATGATTTTTGACACGGGATGTGGTTTGACATATGGATTTTGTGAGGGTTGCATTATTTCTTCAAACTAGGTACCCCCAATTGTTATAACTTGACTTTGTATTTGTGGCCATATCATCATTACTAAGTAAGATCATTCAAACATGGGATGGGATGAATGCAATTATGAATGACTATAGCGAAATTTATATGAAATGTGAAATTATGAATGTATGAATCTAGATGTATGAATGCAAGAAAAAATGAAATGCATGTGAAAAATGCTTATGAATGCGAATGTGGAAGTGTATATGCAAATGCCTATATGTATGCATGCTTATGAAAATACAATTTGATTTTGTTGTTTTGATTTTTTTTTTAGCCATGTATGTACATATATAGTAATCACAATAAACATGGAATGCTTTCAAGTGTATGATGTTCATCAACTCGAGGTTGTCTACTCCCACTAACATAGTAAGCTTATGACCAACGAATTTGGGTACCTTTGGGGCCTTTTGAAAATTTGATGTGACCAAAGGGATTGAGACCTTTGGAATTGATGTGTGACCAAAGGGGTTAAGACCTTTGGAGCCTTTTGAAATTGATGTGTGACCAAAAGGGTTAAGACATTTGGAGCCTTTTTGAAATTGATGTGTGACCAAAGGGGTTAAGACCTTTGGAGCCTTTTTGAAATTGATGTGTGACCAAAGGGGTTAAGACCTTTGGAGCCTTTTTGAAATTGATGTGTGACCAAAGGGGTTAAGACCTTTGGAGCCTTTTGAAATTTATGTGTGACCAAAGGGGTTAAGACCTTTGGAGCCTTTTGAAATTGATTGTGACCAAAGGGGTTAAGACATTTGGAGCCTTTTGAAATTGGTTGTGACCAAAAGGGTTAAGACCTTTGGAGCCTTTTGAAATTGATTGTGACCAAAGGGGTTAAGACCTTTGGAGCCTTTTGAAATTGGTTGTGATCAAAGGGGTTAAGACCTTTGGAGCCTTTTGAAATTGATCAGCCATCGAAGTGACCGGGGAGTGGGGTATGTTTTCCATTACACAATTTAAGTTAATTTTTTTCTTTTGCATTCTAGCTTGAACTATGAAGTGCGTAAACAAAATATATGCAATTAAATACAAATAATAAGAAACCAAACAATCTTGTGTAGGAATGTTTAAAAGTAAAAGAAAATACAATGTCATAGGTTTTGCCTTGTGTGGATTACCTCATTCATTATTATTTAAAATGTATTCCTTTTTATTATTATTTGATTTACTTACGTTATGGTACTAACTGATGAGCAAGGTGCATCCAAAGTATTGTCATTGTTGTCAACACAGTCAGGTTGATCAGTTGATGCAATGGACAGGAGTTCATTGATGAGCAAGGTGCAACCAAAGTATAATGGATAGGAGTTCATTGAAGAGCAAGGTGCAACCAAAGTATAATGGACAGAAGTTCATTGATGAGCAAGGTGCAACAAAAGTATTGTCATTGTTGTCAACATAGACAGAGGATCGGTTGATGCAATAGACATAGTCAGGGAGATCGGTTGATGTAGTGGACAATAGATCGGTTAATGCAATGGACAAGAGTTCAGTGGTCATACAGAGCATGTACAATGATTCTCTAAGAAGAATGTAGTGGCCCATATGCAAAAGCTTAAAGAAAAAGAAAAGTAAGAAAAGTGTCATGATATCACGACATGTTGAGAAGAAAGAAGGCAGAAAGAAAAAACTGTCGCAATATCGCGACATGTTTGGCCAGAAAGAAAAATTGTCACGATTTCACGACATGTTGGAGGCAAAGAAGCCAAGTAGAAAAACTGTCACAATTTTACAAAATGTTTTCTGTCGCGATATCGCGACATGTTGGAAGAGAGAGAAAGAGCAAGAAAAACTATCATGATTTCGTGACATGTTGGAAGCAAAGAAGGCAAGTAAGAAAACTATCGCAATTTCGTGACATGTTCGAAGAAGCAGTGCTTACAGGAAAGACTGTTGCGATTTCATGACATGTTCGATGAGAAGGCACATGCAAGAAAATTGTCATGATTTCGTGACATGTTTGGAGAGAAGGCGCAGGCAAAGAAAACTATCACGATTTCATGACATGTTTGGAGAGAAGGCGCAGGCAAAGAAAAATGTCACGATTTCATGACATGTTCGGGGAGAAGACACAAGCAAAGAAAATTGTCGTGATTTCACGACATGTTTGGAGAGAAGGTGCAAGCAAAGAAAACTGTTGTGATTTCACGACATGTTCGGGGAGAAGGAGCTTGCAAAGAAAAGTGTCACAATTTTGTGACAATCTACAAGAGAGGCAGTACGGACGAAAATGTGTCGTGATTTCGTGACATGTTTGAGAGAAGAAGCTCACAAAGAAAATTGTCACGATTTCACGACAATCTGCAAGAGAGGCAGTAGGGACAAAAATATGTCATGATTTTGTGACATGTTTGAGAGAAAGAGCTTGCAAGGAAAAGTGTCACGATTTCGTGACAATTTGCAAGAGGAAGCGCTAAGGAGAAAAAGTGTCACGATTTCATGACATGTTGGGTTTTCGTGATCCGATGCAAAGAGAAGCGCTAAGGAGAAAATATGTCGTGATATCGTGACATGTCGCATTTTCGCAACTAAGAGGAGAGAGAATGTACAGATATAGAAATGTCATGATATCGTGACAACAGCTGAGAGGAAGACTCCGAAGGACGAAGTGTCACGATTTCATGACAGAAGCAAAACAAAAGAGCATGGAAGCAGAAGCATCACAATTTTGCAAAAAATTCAAGGAGGAAGAGCTCAAAGGTGAAAGTGTCACGATTTTGCGACATGTTCCGTTTTCGTTGGTGCATGCAAAGAAGAGTGTACGACAATGAAAAGTGTCACGATTTCGTGACATGTCATGTTTTTGCTTGTGCATGCAAAGAAGAGTGTACGAAAGCGAAAAGTGTCACAATTTTGCGACATGTCATGTTTTCGCTTGTGCATGCAAAGAAGAGTGTACGGTAGCAAAAAGTGTCACGATATCATGACATGTCATTTTTTTGCTGGTGAATGCAGAGAAGAGTGTACGACAGCAAAAAGTGTCATGATATCATGACATGTCATGTTTTTGCGGTCAAATGCCGCTGATGAAAGAATAAATGTGCTAAGAAAAGTAGGTGGAAAAAGTGTGTTGTAAGAGAGTGTTGAGCTCCGTGTGGGAATAGAGAGCAGCGTGTTGCTGAATAGAGGGATAGTGTTGTGGGCTGTTATAAAGCTGGAAGAATGTTGTAAGAAGTACAGAGCTGTGAGAGCTGCAAGAGTAAGCCATAAGAAAGGGTTGTAAGTGTGCAGTAAGTAGAGCTGTAAAAGAGTGTATGCTTTGTGGATAGGGAGTTGAGATTGAGAGTTAGAAATAGAATAGATTGAGTCTCTAACAATTCTCCTTATGCTTCCATGAGATTGATTTGAGTTAAGATAGACCAGTGAGGGTCTTGTAACATAGAAGGCATTTTTATGTCAATCAAGATTTAAAATAGAAGTCCAAGTTGGTGCTTGGAATCAGGGGTTGGTGCTCCTTTCTATTGGTGCAGATAAATCAGGGGTTGGTGCTCCTTCCAGTGGGTGCTGGTAAACTGATTGTGAAGTTGGTGCTTTGCAAAGGCTAGATTTGGATGGGAGTCCAAGCAGTCTATTTTTGAGGAGTAGCCAAAACTGGTGAACCTCGTTAAATCTTGTGTTTTGTGTTGCTATCTTGTTACACTTGCTGCATCTGATTATAAGCATTCATTAGTTCTAAATTAAGAGATGAAGATTTAAGTTTTTAATTAGCTGCATTGATTCACCCCCCCTCTCAGTGCCATTGTAAGACTAACAATTGGTATCAGAGCCAAGTTCCCAGTTTTGGCTAAATCAGTCAGGGTTGATCTTGGATTAGTACACAATGGCTAAAAAGAATAGATCCTCCTTCAAAAAGGCATCCCAGTCAGTTTCAGTTTTTGTAGAAGAGAAAATTGAACCAAAAAAGGTAGAAGAAGTGAATCCTGAAGTCTGTGATGAAAATCTTGAGATTGAAGTAGATTTAGAAGGTGAGTTGATCTCTGCACTTGAAGAGTTGAGTATAGAAAAGAAAAAGAACAAAAGAATGTCCAAGAAGTTAGAAGAATATGGGGATGAGATTGAAGATCTCTTCCTACAAGTTCAAAAGGCCAAGAAATCAGAAGAAGCCTTGAAGACACACCTGGATGATGAGGATGATGTATGCAGCACAAGTGAAGAGGAATCTAACAAAGTTATTGTTGATCTAAAGCTGCAAGTAGAACAGTACAAAAGGATTGAAGATATTCTCAGGTCTCAAATCAATGAGAAAGAGACTGTTTGCTGCCAACAAGAAGAAGAGATTGTTTCATTGAAGAAACAACTAAAAGAGGCCAATATAAATCTCAAATATGAGAAGAGCACAGAGTTGCTAGATAAAATGATAAAGCAACAAAGAAGCTCCACGGCTAAGCTTGGTCTTGGATTTGAAGTTGAACAACCCTCATCTTCCAAATATGCAGAGAAGAAGAAGTTCAAGGTTGAAGCTGAATCTTCAAAAGGAAGAAAGCATCAAAGAAGATCTACAACAAAGCAACCACAACAAAAGAGGTTCTCTCACTCTCACTCTTTTAATAATAATGCTTTTAATGGCTATTGTTCTAAATGCAACTTCTATGGTCACAAGGCAATTTATTGTGGACTGAACAATAGATCAAAAAGTTATGTTGATAAAAACACATCTGCTTTCCTGAGTGAACACCCTGTGCAATGTTTTAAATGTAATGGCCATGGGCACATAGCAAGGTTTTGTCCAAGCACTTATGTATCCAATCTAAGGCAAGACCATAGATTTCATCATACACACAGAATGCAATACAGACAGGGAATAAAACATGTGCAATGTTTTAAATGTAATGGTCAAGGGCACATAGCAAGGTTCTGTCCAAGCACTTTTGTATCTAATCTAAGGCAAAACCCTAGATTTCATCAGACACAAAGAGTGCAACACAGACAGGGAACATATCATGTGCATAAAAGAAAGGAAAATAATCATCCATCAAGGATGCACAAGAGACAACCCCGCAAGAGAAATGTTCAAGTTCACGAACAGGGGCAAAACAGGGATGCAGTTGAAAAACTCAAGCCCAAGTTCAAGAAAATCTGGAGAAAGACAGAAGAAAGGGAATCGTGTCTCCTTGGACTGAAGGAGACTACTCCGCTATTGCACTAAGCCACTCCAAGTGGCACATCCTCAAGGGGAGCAATCTTAAAGTTTTATTTTTAATGCTCCTATGTATTTGTCTGGGTATCTGAGGATGAAAGGCAAGTAGTCAGGGAAGTTGTCGTATAGTTGTTAAAGTGAGTTTTCAGTTTAGGTAGTGGTTTGTGGATGTGCCATGAAGGGTGGTGATTAAATTGAGAGATCTCACCATTGGTAGAATTGCTTTATGTCATTGTTGTACTGTTGATGATTCTTACTGCCACTATTCAAAGCTATGAATTATAACAGTTCAGATACGTTGGTTGAGTAGAAAGAATGTTTGCCCTAGCTGCATATATGTGTTTCGATAAAAGCAGCGCGTGTTTGTACTACACATTGATGTGAAGATTGTTAGATCTTTCATGACGCCTTGGTGAAAATATTTAATTCATAGACAGTTTCGTTTTAACTGTTGATAAAATGCCAATCCGAGGTTAAGAAGTATGAGGTTGAGTAAGGGGCACTATGGTTGGCCATAAAGTGTTTGACAAAATGTCTTCTCCTGATTTGCACAGTTGAAAGTAAGGTGTGATCTGCAGTAACTGTAGAAAACTCAGATCAGGTTGTAAATATAAAAAGGAATTTGGTTGTGTTGTAGTACAGTATTTGATGCTTACACAGAGTTGAAAGTGGATTGAGGTAGCCTGCTAGATTCTCACTGAAGAGAGAGACAAACAGCTGACATTAGGTTCAAGCTTGTTGAGAATATCCAAGATGCATGGTGGAGATGTATGTAGATGCTGCTGGCATTGCAGAACAAAAAGTTGGATATATACGATCATTGTATGCCTTCACTAATAGTGGACAAGTTTGAGTTTGCAAAGCAACAGAGGGTTGGTACTCAGAAGACAGTGGTCCAGCCATGTTCTTACACATGTTATATTGGTGAAGTTGATGGTGATGATGTCAATTATTGCTGCTACTCACATTATTGATATTGTTGATGCCTATTATGCTTATCATGATGTTGTCAAAACAGTGAAATGAAGTGGTCACATATTCCCAAGAATAGACTAAGAATTGACTAGCCATCGGGATCAAATTCTCAGGGGGAGCATTTATGCATCTGTTTATCATATTGCTCATGTTTATGCTTTTTGCTAACTGTAATAATTTTTGCTTGAGAATGTTGTGCATGGACTCAGGGGGAGTTTTGTAGCCGCCCTTTGGTATTATTGTCAAAGGGGGAGAAGAATTACAGGTAATTGCACACAATTACGTGTGTTGCCAACAATTCCAAAGGGGGAGATTGATGAGCAAGGTGCATCCAAAGTATTGTCATTGTTGTCAACACAATCAGGTTGATCAGTTGATGCAATGGATAGGAGTTCATTGATGAGCAAGGTGCATCCAAATTATAATGGATAGGAGTTCATTGAAGAGCAAGGTGCATCCAAAGTATAATGGACAGGAGTTCATTGATGAGCAAGGTGCAGCAAAAGTATTGTCATTGTTGTCAACACAGACAGAGGATCGGTTGATGCAATAGACACAGGGAGATCGGTTGATGCAGTGGACAATAGATCGGTTAATGCAATGGACAGGAGTTCAGTGGTCATACAGAGCATGTACAATGATTCTCCAAGAAGAATGTAGTGGCCCATATGCAAAAGCTCAAAGAAAAAGACAAGTAAGAAAAGTGTCGCGATATCGCGACATGTTGAGTAAGCATGAGAAACTGTCACGATATCGCGACATGTTGAGAAGAAAGAAGGCAAAAGAAAAAATTGTCATGATATCGTGACATGTTTGGCCAGAAAGAAAAACTGTCACGATTTCGCGACATGTTGGAGGCAAAGAAGCCAAGTAGAAAAACTGTCGCGATTTCGCGACATGTTGGAGGCAAAGAAGCCAAGTAGAAAAATTGTCACGATTTCGTGACATGTTGGAAGAGAGAGAAAGCACAAGAAAAACTGTCATGATTTCATGACATGTTGGAAGCAAAGAAGGCAAGTAAGAAAACTATCATGATTTCATGACATGTTCGAAGAAGAAGCGCATACAGGAAAAATTGTCATGATTTCGCGACATGTTCGAAGAGAAGGCACATGCAAGAAAACTGTCACAATTTCATGACATGTTTGGAGAGAAGGTGCATGCAAAGAAAACTGTCATGATTTCATGACATGTTTGGAGAGAAGGCACAAGCAAAGAAAACTATCATGATTTCGTGACATGTTCGGGGAGAAGGCACAAGCAAAGAAAACTATCACGATTTCATGACATGTTTGGAGAGAAGGCACAAGCAAAGAAAACTGTCATGATTTCGTGACATGTTCGGGGAGAAGGAGCTTGCAAAGAAAAGTGTCACGATTTCACGACAATCTACAAGAGAGGCAGTACAGACAAAAATGTGTCACGATTTCGTGACATGTTTGAGAGAAGGAGCTCGCAAAGAAAAGTGTCACGATTTTGCGACAATCTACAAGAGAGGCAGTACGGACGAAAATGTGTCACGATTTCGTGACATGTTTGAGAGAAAGATCTTGCAAGGAAAAGTGTCACGATTTCGCGACAATTTGCAAGAGGAAGCGCTAAGGAGAAAAAGTGTCACGATTTCGTGACATGTCGGGTTTTTGCGATCCGATGTGAAGAGAAGCGCTAAGGAGAAAAGATGTCGCGATATCACGACATGTCGCATTTTTGCGACTAAGAGAGGAGAGAGAATGTATGGAGATAGAAATGTCATGATATCACGACAACAGCAGAGAGGAAGACTCTGAAGGATGAAGTGTCATGATTTCATGATAGAAGCAAAATGAAAGAGCATGGAAGTAGAAGCATCACGATTTCATGACAAATTCAAGGAGGAAGAGCTCAAAGGCGAAAGTGTCACGATTTTGTGACATGTTCCATTTTCTGGTGCATGCAAAGAAGAGTGTACGATAGCAAAAAGTGTCACGATTTTGCGACATGTCATGTTTTCGTTGGTGCATGCAAAGAAGAGTGTACGACAGTGAAAAGTGTCACGATTTCGTGACATGTCATGTTTTCACTGGTGCATGCAAAGAAGAGTGTACGACAGCGAAAAGTGTCACGATTTCGCGACATGTCATGTTTTCGCTGGTGCATGCAGAGAAGAGTGTACGACAGGGAAAAGTGTCACGATATCGCGACATGTCATGTTTTCACGGTCAAACACCAAGGAAAAGTCAAAGGGGCAAAAATGTCGTGATATCGCGACATGTTGTTTCTGCGTGACTTAGAGCTAAAAGGAGAACCCAGCCGAAGTAAAGTTAACTGAAGAAGAACTACAATTACAAGGGAAGTTGCATAGGAAAATCATGCAGCTAAGTTAAGAAGAGTTGACTGAAGTCATGCAGTAGATACAGGGGCCATTACAAAGTAAAATCATGCAACAAAAATAAGAACCATTACAGGTGGAGTTACAGAGAGAAATCATGCAGCCAAAATATGTAAGAGTAAACTGAAGTCATTACTGTAGTTACAGAAATGCTACAGAGTGACAGGCAGACTGAATCTATAGTGGCGGACAGAATCTGACATACACCAGAAGAAAATATTATTATAATATGAGTGCGGTAGCAGAGTGCGTTGTGCGGCGGTATGAGTGCCATCGTGGGTCCGTAGTGCTGCAAAAAGAGCGTAGAAAGCATGGGCTGTAATAGAATATAATAGGTTGTTGTAAAACATGCAAAAGCTGAGAAAGAGCGGTAGTTACAGGGGCAGTTACAGTGACAAGTAAATGGAAGTCATTACTGCAGTCACAGGGGGCCGTTACGGAGTAAATTCGTCAAGCGATGGCTATACAGAGAATCCAAATTAAAGAGACAAATCTATTAATAGGCTGCATGCGAGATTATGGAAGTTATAGAAGACTCGAGTTTCAAGATGAAAATATTATTATAAAAGAGCAGTTGCATGCAGAAAAATAAAGTGTTGCTTAGAATTGAAAAGAGTGTCGTCGAAAAGAGTAAATGTGTCGTGAGGGCAGTTGCGTGTAGAAGTGAAAAGGCTGCTCAAAATTGAAAAGTGTGCCGCCATAAAGAGGGAAGGTGTCGCTGATGAAAGAATAAATGTGCTGAGAAAAGTAGGTGAAAAAGTGTGCTGTAAGAGAGTGTTGAGCTCTGTGCGGGAATAGAGAGCAGCGTGTTGCTGAATAGAGGGATAGTGCTGTGGGCTATTATAAAGCTGGAAGAATGCTGTAAGAAGTACAAAGTTGTGAGAGCTGCAAGAGTAAGCCATAAGAAAGGGTTGTAAGTGTGCAGTAAGAAGAGCTATAAAAGAGTGTATGCTTTGTGGATAGGGAGTTGAGATTGAGAGTTAGAAATAGAATATATTGAGTCTCTAACAATTCTCCTTATGCTTCCATGAGATTGATTTGAGTTAAGATAGACCAGTGAGGGTCTTGTAACATAGAAGGCATTTTTATGTCAATCAAGATTTAAAATAGAAGTCCAAGTTGGTGCTTGGAATTAGGGGTTGGTGCTCCTTTCTGTTGGTGCAGATAAATCAGGGGTTGGTGCTCCTTCCAGTGGGTGTTGGTAAACTGATTGTGAAGTTGGTGCTTTGCAAAGGCTGGATTTGGATGGGAGTCCAAGCAGTCTATTTTTGAGGAGTAGCCAAAACTGGTGAACCTCGTTAAATCTTGTGTTTTGTGTTGCTATCTTGTTACACTTGTTGCATCTGATTATAAGCATTCATTAGTTCTGAATTAAGAGATGAAGATTTAAGTTTTTAATTAGCTGCACTGATTCACCCCCCCTCTCAATGCCATTGTAAGACTAACACTAACTCGAAATAAAACAAAATTAATAAGTCAAAACAACTTAATGGAAAACACATCAAATCCACCTATTACGTAATGATGGAATGTCTATTGTGTAAGCCATGTTAGTGATGAAAGGGCTATGGTTGAGCAATGTTAATGATGAAATGACCAAGGTTGAGCTATGTTAATGATGAAATGGCCAAGGTTGAGCAATGCTAATGATGCAATGATGAAATGGCTAAGGTTGAACCATGTTAATGATGAAATGATAAAATGGCTAAGGTTAAGCCATGTTAATGATGAAATGATGAAATGGCTAAGGTTAAGCCATGTTAATGATGAAATGGCTAAGGTTGAGCCATGTTAATGATGAAATGGTATAATGGCTAAGGTTAAGCCATGTTAATGATGAAATGGCTAAGGTTAAGCCATGTTAATGATGAAATGGCTAAGGTTAAGCCATGTTAATGATAAAACGATGAAATGGGCAAGGTTGAGACATGTTAATGATGAAATGGCTAAGTTTGAGCCATGTTAATGATGAAATGGCTAAGTTTTGATGAAATGATAAAATGGCTAAGGTTAAGCCATGTTAATGATGAAATGGCCAAGGTTGAGCCATGTTAATAATGCAATGATGAAATGTCTAAGGTTGAGCCATGTTAATGATGAAATGATGAAATGGTTAACATAAAGCCAAGTTAAATGTATTTTCCATTAAGCTATTTTGGTTTATTACTTTCTTCTGATGTCTTGTTAATACCATAAAGTACTTAAACCCAATATTTAAAGCTTATCAAAACAAAACCAACTGTAAAAACTTGTACAAGAATTTAAAGATAAAAGAAAACAATCAGTCCTAGGTTTCACCTTGTGTGTCTTACCTCATTCCCTATTATTTTCTTCATTAATGTGTGGTTCCTTTTAAAATTGTGTGGTTGGTGTGTTTGATGTTACCTAATCTTTGTTAAATGAAATAAAGGAAAAATCTATGGCTGAATAGGGTTGTGATATTCTTGTTGGTAATGACCTCCAACAAGTTTGCTTGGGGGTAATCCTATGGTGTCTAAGGGAATATATTTTATGGATGGAGATGAATGCCACCATCACCAAACCTCAAGCAATAGTTGGTGACGAAATTCAACTACTACTGTTAAAAAGTGGAGCGTGTAGTGTGTGATGTTAATTTTATGTTTCTTGTTCTTTATGGTGTGCAAAAAATGTTAAATATTACTAGCTTTACTAATCTCAATTAGAAGACAACACAAGGACACAAATTTCACCTAAAGAGCACAGAGTACACCCTTAAAATCCCCTGCCTACAAGTGATTAAAATCACAAGAGCAACCGAAGGGTTCGTCCACCTCCCTGCCAGAGGGGCCAGCCTAGGTCAGGATTACTTTATGTGTCAAAATGTTTTTCCTATTTAGATATGCAAAATTAAAGTGATATTTAACCCTAAAATGCAAAATCTAGGATGCTTTTCTATTTCATATGCACTCAAAAATGCAAACAATCACCTAGATCTACAACTTCAGAACAAGAAATGAATTTTATGTAATAATATGCACACAAAACCTAAATGTAATTTTATAAATATTATTTCCCATATTACTTAGTTTTAAGCTCTTTTTATAACCCAAAAACAATGAAAAACTGCAAAAAAATATAGAATACGTAAACTGGGGTTATGGGACTTACTTGGAAGCCTATATTTTGGTGAATTAATTATGAGATATATGTTGCTTTTATTGACCTAAAATTTTTTGGAGACATGATATGGCATGTCATGAATCTACCCTCAAAATTTCAGCCCAATACAACTTTGAATGACTGAGATATGGCCAAAATAGTTAGGGCAGTTTATGTAGGAAACGCAGTCGAACGTCTCTACTCAATACCAGACGTAGTAGGGTGCCTGACAGGCACATCAGATTGCCTGTGTAGGCATAGTAGAGCATCTATGTAGGCATAGTAGAGCACCTATGTAGTAATAGTAGAGCACCTATGTAAAATCTAAAAAGTGCTACAAAATGCTATAGAAACCCTAGCAACGAAATCAACGACTTTTGTGCTTCTGAAAATATTGTAACAAACAGAAATAAAATCAAGTTAGCAAGGTTGATCAATTGAAATAATTAAACCCTTGTGGGGTCCCACCGTGATCGCAATTTGTAGATGCAAATACATGACACTAAAAATGAAATTACAAGTAAATACACAAAGAGACAAATATTGCACAAAATGTTCTAATTTTAATATTGACAATGGGGGCAGCCAAGTAAACTCTTTGATACAATTCTACTCTCCCAGAGTATTTTGATACAATATTACAATGGGCTAGGGTTCTCCAAAACCCTAGAAATAAAATAAAATAGTGTCTTTCGAAGATTGCGCCTTTGATCCCAACAAGGTGAGTGGGCTTTTGAGATATCTGAGGTCAGGCCACTCTGACTGCAATAGTCTTCCAATGCTTCTTTAGATCAATGTTACCCAATCCTACACACACAAAAAACTATAAAATTGTTAGTAAACAAAATGAGGGTTCCACTATGTGAACCCTCTAAAATGAATACTAAAACCCTAGATCTGATGTAAGTTGTAAATGTAAAATGCAATAACAATGAATGATAACCAAATATAGATTTACCTTGCTTGTGAAGATCCTTTGCTCCATTGTTGTAGATCTTATGTTAGATAGTGTGGTGCAGTAGAATCTGATTCATGTTTATATGGTTGTAGCAGGCTCAAACGTGCACTTGGCAGGCTCTGACATGATCTTCGCAGGATTTGGAGTGCACCTGCTATATACAACAGGATCTTGTGGGTACATGGCAAGCTTCTACGATAAGATTGGCAAGATTTGGTGTGCACCTATGGATCTACAGGCTCTAGAGAGCACTTTGCAAGCTTCTGTGGCGATCTTGTGAAGTTCAGGATGGTTCCTACAAGTGAGGGTAAATCTGCAGAAGCAGATCAAGGGGGTGCGAGAGATGCGATGGATGGATGGGGGCTGTGATGGCAATGGAGGATGAAATGGAGATCTATCTTAGGGTATACTAAAGGTGCTCAAGGTATTATTCAACAGAGAGGCCTCAATATTCTTCAATGTGCCATTCTTTCAGTATTTCAACCACCCTTTGGGCAATATGAGGGGCTTGTATTTATAACTTAGCTTTAGGGTTTAACTTAGGGTTCTTAACTTTACACTTTTGATTGTGTGGCTAAGATTAAGTCATATCCTAGGGCTAAGATTAAATTATGGAAGTGGCATGGATTGAGTGGGATGGATGGTAGGGATTTAATCTAATCGGACGATGGAGGTTAAATGAACTTATAATTATATAATATAATATTAAATACATTAAATATTATATGAAATATTAAAATAATATAATATATATTAAAATAAGTCCTATTTTGATGGGAAATGGGAAAATGAGGCTTTTTAAAGGCGAGAAAGTGGGAAATGGGCCTTTTTGAATACGTGAAAGGGAAAATGGGCCTTTTGAAGGTGGGAAAGGGGGATGGAGGACAAGTGGAAGGTGGTATGACTAGGAAGGTGGATGAATGGTTGCAATTTGGTGTCTACAATACTTAGGAAATTATATTAATTGAGGGGGAACTTATCTAGTTACTTCATACAATGTAATAAATGCACAAGTGTCAATGTGCAAGCTATATATGTGCAAGTTGTTGCTTGCACAACTAGGTAGAGTGTTGGCCAAGGAATGTATCTTCCTATATAAAAATGGTCTCATTGTGACATGTAGATATAGGGAAGCTTAGAGCATATTCATAGGTAGTAGCATAGTGTTGTGCAGATCACTATATATTGGTGATGGGTGCAATGTAGTTCGATAGCTTTGTTAATGGAGTGTTCATTTCCTCCATAGCTACATTGTATTCATTTCCATAATTTCTATTTATAGCATATTTTAGTCATCTCATAGATTTACTTTCTTTCATATTATTTTTCATCTTGTGAATGCTATATCCCATTGCATACTACATCAAAAGCTAATAATGGTATCAGAGTCATGGTAAATCTAACCATAATAGATCAATAAAAAAACTACCATTATCATTGAGCCTGAGTTTTTTTTCAACCTAATGCACTGCTAGATCAGCCACTGTCAAAAGCTCTCAAAAAAATCTAGGCGATAAAATTAAGGAATCCACAAGTGGGGATTGAAATAAATATCAGTTCCAGAAATACTAAGAATACATTTAGCTAGAGTATTTTCACAGAGTTGCAGGAAAAACTCATGAAGACTAGGACTCAAAATTCAATCCACTAGATTAAAAAATCAACTAGTGAAGATCAGTTAGGATATCTAGAATTTAACTATTGCCCAAAGTTTCTTTTGTTGTAGAAAATTAATTCTTAGATTATTGGGACTCCTACAATAGAAATCTAGGAGACTTCAACTTTGTTGCTCGAAGGTCGGTGTGCCTTCATAGTGCAAATATTAGTTCCTTGTGCAAGAAAATAATACTACAGAAGAATACTTTTGGAGAAGAGTTGTGGTGAAGCTAGGATACTGGAGATCTCTATTGACTATATTGAGAACTTCACAGAAGAAGAAAAGGCCATAGTAGCCTTGATCCAGAAAAAAAGGCCATAGTAGCCTTGATCCATAATAAAAGGCCATACAAGCCTTGATCCTAAAGAAAATACCATATAAACCTTACTTTAAAAAAAAGGGGCCAAATAAGCCTTGATATTAAATAAAATCCCACAAAATCCTAAAAAAGACCACAAAAGTCTTGTTATTGAAGAAAAGGCCATAGAAGCATTGATATAGAAAAAAGGGCCATAGAAGCCTTGATCCTAAAGAAGACTCCAGAAGAGAGTATCTGATTTAGAAGTAGATTAAGATTTCAATACTAATACTTTGTTGTAGGGAAAACAAAATTTAGTGAGTTGGAAGACTTCCTACAAGAAAATTAGGAAGCGTATCTTATTTAGAATCAATCCAACACTTAAAGCAAAATTGAAGATAAATATATCAGGAGAATATCTCATTGAAGAACTTCCAATCTTGGAAGAAGAAGAAGGACTAGGATATTCTTACTTAAATCCATAAGAAGTAGAATAAGATATCTAGAAGAAGATCTCACCACCAAAACTTTAAGGAGTAGAATGTTGAAGAAAAGGTCTCAAGGAAGACCAGAAGAACCTGCAAGATCAAAGACCTTGAGGAGGTCTCAACGAGCATCTAGTAAAAGGCTTGGAGAGTCTTATTGAAGAAATCATCAAAGGATAACTGATTGGAGAAATCCACTACCAAGGAGAAACCCCTGATAGTGAAGGACTTGGGACAATTGTCACCATCCAACAACAAGCCCAAGAGAAGAAGAATTTGGCAAGGAGTGTCAAATCTTAGAAGACCTCAAGACATTCTGAATCTTGAGAACAAGATCCTACTTGAAGTAAGAATTCGACAAGAAGGCTTGAAGATAGGAGAAGACTACCAAATCAAAGAATATTACCTCTCATAGCAAGAAGGCATTATTTGCTAATATAAATACTTCTACAAAAAAAAGGAGACTACAAGATGAGAACAAGCTACCAAATCCTAAGCTCATGAAAGAAATTTTGAGACAATATTTTGGTGAAGAAGCAGCTATTTAGGATAGTCTACAAAGAGCTACAACATCTTACTCAAAGAAGAAACTTGGTGATCTTAAATACCAATATCCTCTAAAAGATATACATCCTCTATAGAGTTTGTAAAAGAGCTATAAAAGCTTTTATAAAAAGGTAAGCAACTATTGGTGCAAGTAGATTTATTAGCTGGATTACTTATCAGATTCATTGGAGCACCTTATTTGGAATAAAGTTGCAAGAAGGAAAATTGGATTACAGTCTTCAAAAGTGAAAAAAAAAGAGAAAAGTTATTTTTAAGGTTCATTTGAACATTAGTTAGGAGTTTATTATATTTTAAAACTACATCTATCATCTACCTATCATCTAATTTGGAAAAGAAAAATAAGACTAAGTCCTACAATATTAATTGTAATAAAATTGCAGAATAATTGTTGAAGGTTCATTTCAAATTATTCTTGATTAGTTGTAGTAAATGTTGGACATTTTGAGCTCATTTAGTTGTCATTGATGCCAAAGTGAACACATGAAGTTGTCATTAATACCATGGAGTACACCATCATTAACACCAGGAGCAATGTGAAGAGTTGAAGAAAATTTATAAAAATATTATTCTATAAGGGTTTTTGTTTAGACATCTTGATGGCAGAATTAAGGTTTTTATTAAAACCATGGTGACATATTTTTATCAAATCAGTGGAGTACAAATAAAGGTTTAAATTTTATCTCAAGGAAGGCTTTAATTTTTATTAAAGTCGAAGGTTTATAAATATAATTTATAAAATTTAAATTATTTTAGAATTTAAATAATTTATAAATTATAAAAAGGTTTAAAGAGTGACAACATCATAAACTTAGTGGAGCACCGAAGTCTATGGAAAATGATGTAAATCATGTATAAATACCATGCCAAAGGAAATTAGAACTTACCTTCATTGATTAATATTTTATGCAACCAAGAGAAAGAGTAATTCACACAAATCGTTGAGGAAGAAGACAAAATCGTGTTGTATTTTAGCACCAGGAAAAAGAAAAAAATAGAGGGCTCAAGTCCTCACTCCCATTGGACAGGGTGGTCCATTGGTAGCATGCATTTTACAAGAGCATCGGGAGTGGAAGTGACCACAATCTATTCACGTGGAGGTTAGTTGAAGTGTTCGTATTGAGCGCCAAGGGAAAAGCCTTTTGGTGTTGGCAATTTTGGGTACTTTGAGTACTTTGCATTTGCTCAAGTGAATAAGTTGTCATTGATGTCAAAGAGTTTTTGAAAGAATTTGATTTGATGTAAAATAATGTGTTTTTGATGAAGGTTCGGCTTGATAGGTTCGAAATCAGTAAGTTGGAAAAATGTCGCGATATCGTGACATGTCGCATTTTTGCGACTCGGGCAGGAGAGAAAGATTTTTGAAAAAGTGTCGCGATATCGCGACATGTCGCATTTTTGCGACTTAGGCAGGAGAGAGAAAGCTTTTTGAAAAACTGTCACGATTTTGCGACATGTTGGCAGAGAAAGAAAGCAAGGTGGAAAGTGTCATGATTTCGTGACATGTCAGGTTTTCGCGACCCAAAGAAAAGAAAAGCGCTAAGGAGGAAAAGTGTCACGATTTTGCGACATGCTACAGAAGTTGAATTAAGAAGCGTCACGATTTCGTGACATGCTGAAAAGCTCGAAGTGAGAACTGTCACGATTTCACGACATGCAACAAAGGGAAGAGTCTGAAATGAGAAGCGTCGCGATTTCGTGACAGGCTACAAAGAAGTTGTACGGATGCAAAAAGTGTCACGATTTCACGATAGGTTGAAGAGAAAGCTTGCGAATGCAGAAAGTGTCGCATTTTGTGACAGGTTGAGATGGCAACATTGAGTTGGAGAAAGTGTCACGATTTCATGACAAAAATAGTAAGCAAGTCTTCAACAGAAGAAGCATCGTGATTTCACGATGAATTGAAGGAGGAAGAGCTCGAAGGCGAAAGCGTCACGATTTCGTGACATGTTCCAGTTTCGCTAGTGTCTGCAGAGAAGAGTGTACGAAAGCGAAAGGCGTCGCGATTTCGTGACATGTTCCAGTTTCATGGGCGTAAGGCAGAGAAAAGCTTAAGGCAGCGAAAGTGTCACGATTTCGCGACATGTTCCATTTTCGCTAGTGCAAGCCTAGAAGAAGGCCATGAAGACAGAAGGGTCACGATTTTGTGACATAAGTGAAGATGATGTCAACAAAGGTAGGAGTGTCACGATTTCATGACAAAAGTAGAGAAGAAGGCAATGAAGACTAAAGTGTCACGATTTCGTGACAGGAGTGAAGATGACGTCAGCAAAAGTTAGAAGTGTCACAATTTCATGACAAGGACGTTGTCAAGGCAGACAAAAGCAAAAGTGTCACGATATCGTGACAATAGCCAAATGAAGGTGTACGGTAGGCAAAGGCATCGCGATATCATGACATGTTGTAGTTTCATGGTAGAAGCTACAGGTGAGTTCCAGAGGCGGTTGAAGGATAGAGTTAACTTTGAGCCGACAAAGTTAAATCTGGGCCGACATAAATTAGGGCATGCAGCCGACGGAGTTAGGGTTTGCATTTGCATAACAGCCGACTAAGATCAAAGTTTTGATCTTAAAAGTATTACTATAAAAGGAGGGTTGTTTGAAGAGTTTGATAATCGATCGAAGTGTGCGTTCGAAGTGCGACTTTCGTAGAAGCAGAGTGCGGGGAGAAGTTCGATCGTCGAGGAGCAGAGTGTGCGAAGACAATGCTACTATGTTTGCATAGAGGTGCATAAGTGGATGTTTGATCGAGTGCTGTGATTACGCAGAGGTGCAAGTTTCGAGGACATTAGTGCCAGACCGAAGGACTGTGTTTGGTGCAAATAAGAGGACCAGCTTTGGAGGTGAAAGAGTTGAGGACAGAGGTCTCCAGCTAGAGCAGGGAAGACAGGTGTCTTTTGTGGATAGAGTTCCACTTGCTAAGGGCAACAAAGATAGAGGTCTTCTAGAGGATCACCAGTTAGAGCAGAGCTAGGGGAAGGTATCTCCTTTGGGTTGGTGCCCATAAACATTGTAATCGGGAAAGGTTTTCCTAGATTCTGAGTTGATAAAATTTAGTGAAAATTTTATCCATGGAGTAGCCCGCGTTGGGTGAACCACGTAAATTGTTGTGTCTCTTTTGTGGATGGTGTTTTGTGCATTGCTTTGATTACTGCTTTTAATACTGCTATCTATTCACTGCATAATTCTGATTTGAAAGCTGTTTTGAAGTAAAAGTAAAAAGTGGTCTTATACTGTTCACCCCCCCTCTCAGTATAAGCTTGTGTTCTTCAATTGGTATCAGAGCGGGTTCCTTCGAAAAGGTTTAATAGCTTGAAGGAAGAACTGGTTAAGAACACAATGGATTATTCAAGTGGCAATGCAACACCTATTCTTGATGGATCAGATTTTGGTCTATGGAGTGCAAGAATGAAGGTTTATCTAATGGCACTTGGTAATGAGGTATGGGAAGTGATTGAAGATGAGTACACTATTCTTGAACATGGTCCTTATACTAAAGAAGACAGGCTCATGCTTCACAACAATTCAAAAGCCATGAATGCAATCTTGAAAGGCTTACAGAAAGTAGATCTCACCAAAGTTATTCACTGCAAGACAGCTAGTGAAATGTGGAAACAATTGCAGGTGGTTCATACAGGTGATGCAAATGTTCGAAAGGCCAAATTGAGACACTTTAAAGGTATGTTTGAACAACTCAAAATGAATGATGATGAAAAGATTAGTGACTACATGCTTCGTATGGATGAGGTTGTTAACTCCATGAAAGACTTAGGTCTTGAACTTCCTGAAAATGATGTGTGTGATAAGATTTTAAGATCTCTTCCTAATAGATTTAGTGAAAATATTTCTGCCATTGAGGAAGCTAAAGATTTAGATAAATTGAAAAAGGATGAGCTCCATAGTATACTTGCAACATTTGAGCTGAGAACTCAAGTGAAAGTTGATGTCAAGAAAGAGGTAGCCTTCAAAGCTACCAAGAAATCAAAGGGCAAACAGATTCAAGAGAGTGATGAGTCCTCTAGTGATGAAGAGGCATACTACAACAAGAAAGGCAAGTTTTCTAGAAAGCACAAGAGCATGAAAAACATAAGATGTTTCAACTGTGGGAAGTTTGGTCATTATGCTACTGACTGTACTATTTCCAAGAATGAAAGTGATGAAGATATACAGGATTCTAAGAGCAAGGATTCTGAAAAGCACAAGCATCACAAGAAGAGCAAAGATGAGTACAACAATCATGAAAAGAGGCATTCTCACAAGCACAAGAAGAGCTTCTACCTAGACAAAGCAAGTAAGTGTTCTAGCAGTGATAGTGAAAGCTCTTCTAGTGATAATGAAAATGAGATGTTGTTCATTTCAAAAAAGGAGGAAGAACCAAAACATAAATTCATTGTCATGAAATGTTTTAGATGTGGAAATTTTGGGCACCTTGAGGATGATTGCACAAATAATGAATTGGTTGCTAGTATGTATGAGGATGCTTCATAAATTGATAAGGAAGATGCTTGTATGGTTCTTGAAAAGGGTAGCACCTCTAGTGATAAGAAATCTGAAAAAGGCCTTGATAATTCAAAATGCAATCAAATAGA
Organism: Wollemia nobilis; assembly: GCA_028583015.1. Taxonomy (NCBI): domain Eukaryota; kingdom Viridiplantae; phylum Streptophyta; class Pinopsida; order Araucariales; family Araucariaceae; genus Wollemia; species Wollemia nobilis. The sequence continues at coordinate 4,316,458 of JAQPPZ010003645.1, read as the reverse complement.
GAATCTTGAAAGTGAACTTACTAATGCTCTTAGTGTTTTGAAAAAGGAAAGAAAGAAGAATGATAGACTCAAGGATAAGTTAAATGAATGTTGTATGGAGAGAGACGATCTTATAGAAAGTCTTGACTTCTCTATAGCTAAAACACAGGAACTCAAGGATGAGTTAGAGTCTAAGAGTCTTGAGTATAATAAGTTGGAATAGAAAATGGCTTCTTTGGAAGTGGAAATTAAAGAGTACAAGGATAAGCTATACAGGTTTCAAGATAGCTCCAAAAATGTTAAGTCTCTCATCAAAGGTCAAAGAAAGACAACAGATAAAACAGGTCTTGGTTTTGTTAAATCGAACAAAGAACAGGTTGGGGAATCTAGTAAGAGATTTCAAAAGGAAGAAAGTTTTGATGAAGAAAGTACTTCAGATCATGAGTCCGTGAGTGATAGATGCACAGAAATAGAAAACAAAATTCAGATTGAGAAGAAGAAGTTTTCGGGACCCAAGAGGTCAAATAAAAGAAAATTTCACGACAGATGTTTTGCGTGTCACAGGTTTGGTCACATGGTTGTACATTGCATGGCTCAAGTGAGGAAAGTAAACGACAATTTTAGGGGCCATAATGTATTTCAAGGGTATTGCTACTCTTGTAAACAGTTTGGGCATAAGGCAATTTTCTGCATGACTAATTACAGGAACACGGTTAGTCATAACAAGCGGATTCAAAGAACAGGTATGCCTAAAAGAAATAACGTTGTTACTTGTTATAAGTGCAACAATGATGGTCACACAGCTAGACAGTGCAGAGCTGATCTTCCAAAGTACAGGAACAGGAACAGGAACAGTGGCATGAACAGGTCCAAGGATCAAGGCATGAAAAAGGATAGGGATGAGAACAAGAACAAGAACAGTGACAAAAATAGGAATGCGGGCAAAGAGTTCAAGAAAAGGCCCGACAAGGAAATTGTAGACACTGATGATGATCAGTGCCTAATGGGAGTTTTACTCCCAACCCTATTTTAATCACCTCATCAGGGGGTGGGGGAGGGACTAAGCTAAGAAGCTCATTCTTAGTCCCGAGCCCCAAAGGTGACCCTTTGCCATTGATGACAAAGGGGGAGAGATATGAGTAAGGGGGAGATATGAGTGAAGAAGAGAGCTTCAAGTCAGGGGGAGCAAAAACTTCAAAGGCAGTTTCTCAGCTGTTATCTCAGTTGGTTTCAGTTTTGGCTCTTAAGACGTGTTTTTAGTAAAGGGTTGCCATCAATGACAAAGGGGGAGATTGTTGGCAATTTTGGGTACTTTGAGTACTTTGCATTTGCTCAAGTGAATAAGTTGTCATTGATGTCAAAGAGTTTTTGAAAGAATTTGATTTGATGTAAAATAATGTGTTTTTGATGAAGGTTTGGCTTGACAGGTTCGAAATCAGTAAGTTGGAAAAATATCGCGATATCGCGACATGTCGCATTTTCGCGACTCAGGCAGGAGAGAGAAAGCTTTTTGAAAAAGTGTCACGATATCGCGACATGTCGCATTTTCACGACTTAGGTAGGAGAGAGAAAGCTTTTTGAAAAAGTGTCACGATTTCGCGACATGTTGACAGAGAAAGAAAGCAAGGTGGAAAGTGTCACGATTTCGCGACATGTCGGGTTTTCGCGACCCGAAGAAAAGAAAAGCGCTAAGGAGGAAAAGTGTCATGATTTCGTGACATGCTACAGAAGGTGAATTAAGAAGCGTCATGATTTTGCGACATGCTAAAAAGCTCAAAGTGAGAACTATCACGATTTCATGACATGCAACAAAGGGAAGAGTCTGAAATGAGAAGCGTCACGATTTCGCGACAGGCTACAAAGAAGTTGTACGGATGCAGAAAGTGTCGCGATTTTGCGACAGGTTGAAGAGAAAGCTTGCGAATGCAGAAAGTGTCACGTTTTCGTGATAGGTTGAGATGGCAACATTGAGTTGGAGAAAGTGTCACGATTTCATGATAGAAATAGTAAGCAAGTCTTCAACAGAAGAAGCATCATGATTTCGTGATGAATTGAAGAAGGAAGAGCTCGAAGGCGAAAGCATCGCGATTTCGTGACATGTTCCAGTTTTGCTAGTGTCTGTAGAGAAGAGTGTATGGAAGCGAAAGGCATCACGATTTCATGACATGTTCCAGTTTTGCGGGCGTAAAAAGCTTAAGGCAGCAAAAGTGTCACGATTTCATGACATGTTCCATTTTCGCTAGTGCAAGCCTAGAAGAAGGCCATGAAGACAGAAGGGTCACGATTTCGTGACATAAGTGAAGATGACGTCAACAAAGGTAGGAGTGTCACGATTTCATGACAAAAGTGGAGAAGAAGGCAATGAAGACTAAAGTGTCACGATTTCACGACAGGAGTGAAGATGACGTCAGCAAAAGTTAGAAGTGTCATGATTTCGTGACAAGGACGTTGTCAAGGCAGAAAAAGGAAAAAAGTCTCATGATTTCACGATAATAGCCAAACGAAAGTATACGAGCGGCAAAAATGTCATGATATCGCGACATGTTGTAGTTTCACGGCGAAGCTACAGGTGAGTTCCAGAGGCGGTTGAAGGACAAAGTTAACTTTGAGCCGACAAAGTTAAATTTGGGCCAACGTAAATTAGGGCATGCAACCAACGGAGTTAGGGTTTGCATTTGCATAATAGCCAACTAAGATCAAAGTTTTGATCTTAAAAGTATTGCTATAAAAGGAGGGTTGTTTGAAGAGATTGATTATCGATCGAAGTGTGCATTCGAAGTGCGACTTTCATAGAAGTAGAGTGCGGGGAGAAGTTCGATCATCGAGGAGCAGAGTGTGTGAAGACAGTGCTGTTGTGTTTGTGCAGAGGTGCATAAGTGGATGTTTGATCGAGTGTTGTGATTATGCAGAGGTGCAAGTTTCACATTAGTGCAAGATCGAAGGACTGTGTTTGGTGCATATAAGAGGACCAGCTTTGGAGGTGAAAGAGTTGAGGATAGAGGTCTCCAGCCAGAGCAAGGAAGACAGGTGTCTTCTATGGATAGAGTTCCACTTGCTAAGGGTAGCAGAGGCAGAGGTCTTCTAGAGGATCACCAGTTAGAGCAGAGCTAGGGGAAGGTATCTCCTTTGGGTTGGTGCCCATAAACATTGTAATCGGGAAAGGTTTTCCCAGATTTTGAGTTGATAAAATTTAGTGAAAATTTTATCCGTGGAGTAGCCCGCGTTGGGTGAACCACGTAAATTGCTGTGTCTCTTTTGTGGATGGTGTTTTGTGCATTGCTTTGATTACTGCTTTTAATACTGCTATCTATTCACTGCATAATTCTGATTTGAAAGTTGTTTTGAAGTAAAAGTAAAAAGTGGTCTTATACTGTTCACCCCCCTCTCAGTATAAGCTTGTGTTCTTCATTTGGCACACACTCATTTTGAGTGCTAGGCTTGGAAGAAAGAGCATGAGGTTCTCTTAGTGTTGCAAGTGTGCGTATAGCGCATGCGGTCGTCAAGCCCATGGCTAGAGCGCTTGAGGAGGCAACGATTGTGGGTTCAAATCCTATCAGTGGCAAAGGTATTTTTAATTAAAATTTTATTTGTCTAATATTTTATTAAGGTATCATCTGGAGTTATAAGGGTTTATGAAAGGTTGTTTGATTGATAATTGATTTATGTTATTTGGAGTTATAAGGGTTTATGAAAGGTTGTTTGATTGATAATTGATTTATGTTATTTGGAGTTATTAGGGTTTATGAAAGATTGTTTTATTGATAATTGATTTAGGTTATTGGAGTTATAAGGAAAGTGGATTTGATTTTTGCCAAAGTTCTTTTTGCTATTAAAATTGATTAAAGAGGTTTTGAGTTAATTTTGGTGGATATTAAATTTATTTTAATTGGGATATTATAAGGTGTAATTGGATAAATATTTTATGTATGTTGATGGTTGTTTTGAAAGGTGGAGTGATAATGTGTAATTGAGTTTTTGCATTAAATTGTGAGAAAGATTTATCATCTAACCTCTTTGAGTTTGGCAATAGAAGTGTTTGTGGTTGTGGCAGATTATGAGTTTCCTTCATCATCAAGAAAAAGGTATGAGCACATTCTTCCATAGTTAAGTTGATTGATTGGTTTTTTGGAAAACAGGTTTTGAGTGAAAAAGGACTTGATTAGGGTTTCCTATTGAGTGTTTTGAGTTAATGCTTCAAGGTTTTCTAGAATAAAGAATTGTTATTAAGACCTTGTTTCATAAGCATTATTTTTGAAGTGAGTTGTTGAGAAAATAACTTGAACTAGGGTTTACAAAGATCATGAGTATCATTGTTATGTGAGATTTATTGTTAAGCATTATTGGAAACAATTTGAGTTGGTGTTTATATGCTTGGACTAGGGTTTGTGAGAAAGGAGTGTTTCATTGAGTGATTGGTTGAGTAGAGTTGGTTGAGGCTAATCAAGTGGATTTGTGAAGTGATTGTTCATGTTCCATAAAAAAAATATTCTATATTCTAAATTGAGTTGAGAAAGTGATTGAGCATTGAGTTGTATTTGAAGCATATTGAGTCTCTAACAATTCTCCTTATGTTTTTAAGAGTGATTGAAAGTGATTGAGCATTGTGATTAGTATAGAACATATTGAGTCTCTAACAATTCTCTTTATGTTTCTATGATATTGGACAAGTTTTGTGTGGACTTGTTGAGTAGATTTGAGGTAAGTCTTTGAGGAGACTTGTGGACTGATTTTGTGTGAGATTTTGTGGAAGCTTACAATATAGATTTGGATAATTTCTTGAGAGGACTTATTGAGCATATTGAGAAAGTTTTAGAAAGGACTTGTAGAGAATATTTGAACAAGTTCTAGAGAGGACTTGTAGAGCAGATTTGAGAAAGCTCTAGAGACGACTTGTGGACATATTAGTGTGAGATTTTGTGGAAGCTTACAAGGTAGATTTGAGATAAGTCTTTGAGAAGACTTGAGAGCATAGTTGATTTATTTGTTCAAACATTGAGTTAAGGTTTGGGACAAATCCAGTAGAGTTGATTCAAGCCCTGAGTTAAGGCTTGAGGATAGATATCGAGGATAGATTTGTGGTAGACTGAAGGACTGTGTTTAGTGTAGATTTGAGAATAGAGTTTTGCATAGATTTGAGGATAGGTTTGTGCCAGACTAGAGATAGATATTGAGCAAATTTGTGTTATATCGAAGTACTGTGTTTAGTGTATATTTAAGATAGATCTTTGGAGGTGATAGATCAAAGAGGATAGTATTCTCCAGTGGATAGATATCCATTATCCGGGGCAGTGAGGATAGATCTTCTGAGTGGGTACAAGTCTTCAGTGGAGAGAGATAAACAAGCTAGTGTAGTGGAGGAAGTAATATTCTAGAGGATCACTATCCAGAGTAGAGGATAAGGAGTTCTCTTATGGATAGAGATTCATGAACTTGATTTAAGGGATTGATGTCTCCTTTGGACAGAGTTCCATAAACATTGTAATAGGGAAAGGATTCCCAAGAGATTGATTGAGAAAATTTTAGTGAAATATTTTCTCTGTGGAGTAGCCCACATTGCGTGAACCATGTAAATTATGATGTCTCTATTGTGTATGATGATTTATGTATTGATTTTATTACTACTGTTAATATTGCTATCTATACATTAGATAATATTGATTGAGAAAGAAAATTAAAAAGTGGTCTTATATTTTTCACCCCCCTCTCAATATAAGCTTGTGTTATTAAATTGGTATCAGAGCTGGTTCCTTCAGAAGAGTTTAACGGCTTGAAGTAAAAGCTAACAAGAACACAATGGATTCTAAGAATGTGTTCTCAAATAATTATTTGATGGAAGTGACTATATATATTGGAGTATGATGATGAATATTTACCTGATGGTACTTGGAAATGAAATTTGGGAAGCAGTTGAATTTGGATACGATACTTTAATTAATCCTCCTACAGATAAGGAAGGTAAGATCCTACAATATTACAATTCAAAAGCAATGAATGCACTTTTTGAGAGGTTTGCATAGAATAGAGTCTATGAAAGTTATGCATTGTAAAACTGCAAAAGAAATAAATTGTAAAATATATATGAAGGAGATAAAAGTGTCAAGAAAGCAAAGATACGAAATCTCAAAGTATAATTTGAAGCATTAAAAATTAAGGATGAAGAAAATATTAGTACTTATCTACTTCGAATTGATGAGGTTGTTAATGATATGCAAGGACTTGGAATGAATATTGATGAATTAGATGTTTGTGATAAAGTCTTAAGAACTCTTCCAAAAATATTCAGTGAAAAGGTTTCTACTATAGAAGTGTCAATAGATGGTGATACTTTGACAAGAGATATGTTGCTTGGTATGCTCACAATATTTGAGATAAAAACAAAAGATCATATTCCCTAGAAGGAAGTAGCATTTAAAGAAATAAAAAATACAAAGGGTAAGAATTCAGAATCAAGCAATGAATCATATAGTGATAAAGAAGCTAATTATGGTAGAAGATATAAGTATTATAGAAGATCTAGAGATATAAAATCTATTAAATGTTTCAATTGTGGAAAGTATGGACATTTTGCAACAGATTTTCAAGAAGCTAAGAATAACAATGGTGAAGAAAAACAAGATCACAGGAACAGGGAATCAAAGAGATATAGGCACTAGAAGAAAAGCAAGGATAGACAAAGCATATAAGGAAATAAGTTCTTTTAAATAAAAAAGAGGAGTTACTATGTGGATAAGGCAATTAAGTACTCAAGTGATAGTGATGCTAGTTTTTCATACAATGATAGATATGAAGTCCTATTTTTGATTGAAGAAAAAAAATAAGTTAAGAAAAGAACTCCAGTAATTCTCAAGTGTTTTAGATGTGGTAACTTTGGACATCTTGAAGATAGTTGTACAAGGGATGGTTATAGTTTCAGTGATGATGAATATGAAGATACACTTGAAAGATCAAAAAAGAATATTCTAATGGCACTAGAAGAAGGAAAAGATGATCCTATAGAAGATAAGCCAATAGAAAATAAATATATGGAAAAAGGTAAAAAAATAAAGGAATATTTAGAAAAGGATGGATATGATATTAAGGGAGAACTTATCTATGCTCTTGAAACAGTAAAGAAGGTAAGAAAGCAAAACTCTAAACTTGAGTTTCAGTTTTAAGAATGTGATGAAGAGAGAATATTGATTATAGAGGATTTGGAAAAATGAAAGGCTACGGTAAAAACATTTAAGGATAAGTTAGAAGCAAATATCTTAGAATGTGAAAAGTTAGCACAAGAAGTGTCACTACTAAGAGAAGATTTAGAATACTCCAAAGTCAAGATAAAAGGGTTCAAAAACATCTCAAATATTATGGATAAGATGATCAAGGTACAAATAAGGTCAAAAAACAAAACAAGTCTTGGTTTTAAATAAGCTCAAAAGAAACAAGAAGGAGAGTCAACCTCACATTTTGGAGGAGAAGAAACTTTAGATGAAGATACTTTAGAAGAAGATAGTGTAAAAGAAAGTGATACATCTGAGGTTGAGTTGGACAATAGAGAGTTCAAAAAATATAGGAACAATACACAAAGAAGATACAGATGGAACAACAATCAGAATATGTCAAGAGAGACTAAGAGACAAATGAGGTCAAGACAATAAAACTTCAATGGAAGTGTTTTTCATTTCATAGGTTTGGGCACATGGCTTCAAAATGTAGGAAACATGAAAGATAGGAATATGGGAAAAAATAGCTTTTCCATGGGTATTGCTACTCATGTAATTAGTTTGGTCACAAGGTAATGAATTGCAGGGTTCATGAAAAAAAGAGGATATGGCTTCACTAGGAGAAATACTAAGACATTTACACCTCCAAGAAACAATAACATTAAGTGTTATAAGTGCAATAATGATGGTCACATAGAAAAGTGGTGTAAAGCAGACATTCCAGAAACAAGTATGAACAGGAATAGGATCAGAAACAAGAATATGGATATGAATAGGAATAGGAATAGGAATAGGAACATGGATATGAATAGGAATAAGAATAGGAACATAGATATGAACATGAACATGGACAAGAATAGGAATAGGAATAGGAACAGGAACAGGAACAGAGACATGGATAGGAATGTAGAAATGGATAAAAATATTGAAATAAATAATCAGAGAAATAAGAAGGATAAGATAAGAAGGAAAGAGGATAAAGGTAAAGAACAGTGCTTTTTGGGAGTAGAAATACTCCCACCCCAAAATTAACCACCTCAAGAGGAGGTAGGGGAGGGGCTAAGCTAAGAGGCTCATTCTTAGCCTCAAGACCTAGAGGTGACCCTTTGTCATTGATGTCAAAGGAGGAGAGATTTGAGTAAGGGGGAGAGATTTGGTATTTGAGAGAGCATTGAGCTAGGGGGAGCAATGTCCCAAGGGGAGCAGAACAAAGGAAAGGTCAAGTTTTCGGTAAAAAGAAGTTGGGTTTCCATCAATGACAAAGGGGGATATTTTTGGACATTTTGAGCTCATTTAGTTGTCATTGATGTCAAGATGAAAATTTGTCATTGATGCCAAAGTGAACACATGAAGTTGTCATTAATACCATGGAGTACATCGTCATTAACACCAGGAGCAATGCGAAGAGTTGAAGAAAATTTATAAAAATATTATTCTATAAGGGTTTTTGTTTAGACATCTTGATGGCAGAATTAAGGTTTTTATTAAAACCATGGTGGCAGAATAATTTTCATCAAATCAATGGAGTACAAATAAAGGTTTAAATTTTATCTCAAGGAAGGCTTTAATTTTTATTAAAGTCAAAGGTTTATAAATATAATTTATAAAATTTAAATTCTTTTAGAATTTAAATAATTTATGAATTATAAAAGGGTTTAAAGAGTGTCGACATCATAAAACTTAGTGGAGCACTGAAGTCTATGGAAAAAGGTGGAACTCATGTATAAATACCATGCCAACAGACATTAAAACTTACCTTCATCGATTAATATTTTATGCAACAAATAGAAAGAGTAATTCATGAAAATATTTGAGGAAGAAGATAAATTTGTGTTGTCTTTTAGCATCAGGGAAAATACAAAAAGGGAGGGCTCAAGGCCTCACTCCCATTGGACAGGGTGGTCCATTGGTAGCACGTGTTTCACAGGAGCATTTGGAGTGGAAGTGACCATGATAGATTTGCATGGAGGTTAGTTGGTGTGTTTGTCTTGAGCACCAAGGTAAAAGCCTTTTAGCACACGTTCATTTTGAGTGCCAGACTTGGAAGAAAGAGCACGAGGTTCTCTTAGTATTCTAAGTGTGTGTCTAGTGCACATGGTGGTCAATCCCACAACTAGAACGCTTGAGGAGGCAACGATTGTGGGTTCGAATCCCATTAGTGGCAAAGGTATTTTTAATTAAAATTTTATTTGTCTAATGTTTTCTTAAGGTATCATTTGGAGTTATAAGGGTTTATGAAAGGTTTTTTGATTGATAATTGATTTATGTTATTTGGAGTTATAAGGGTTTATGAAAGGTTGTTTGATTGATAATTGATTTATGCTATTTGGAGTTATAAGGGTTTATGAAAGATTTTTTTATTGATAATTGATTTAGGTTATTGGAGTTATAAGGAAAGTGGATTTGATTTTTGCCAAAGTTATTTTTACTATTAAAATTGATTAAAGAGGTTTTGAGTTAATTTTTGTGGATGTTAAATTTATTTTAATTGGGATATTATAAGGTGTTATTGGATAAATATTTTATGTATGTTGATGGTTGTTTTGAAAGGTGGAGTGATAAGGTGTAATTGAGTTTTTGCATTAAATTGTGAGAAATATTTATCATCTAACCTCTTTGAGTTTGGAAATATAAGTGTTTGTGGTTGTGGCAGATTATGAGATTCCTTCATCATCAAGAAAAAGGTATGAGCACATTCTTTCATAGTTAAGTTGATTGATTGGTTTTCTAGAAAACAAGTTTGGAGTGAAAAGCGCTTGATTAGGATTTCCTATTGAGTGTGTTGAGTTAATGCTTCAAGGTTTTCTGGAATAAAGAATTGTTGTTAAGACCTTATTTTATAAGCATTGTTTTTGAAGTGAGTTGTTGAGAAAATAACTTGAACTAGGGTTTACAAATATCATGAGTATCATTGTTATATGAGATTTATTGTTAATATTTGTTGGAAACATTTTGAGTTGGTGTTTATATGCTTGGACTAGGGTTTGTGAGAAAGGGGTGAGTTATTGGTTGAGTAGAGTTGGTCGAGCCTAGTCAAATGGATGTGTGAAGTGATTGTTCAAGTTCCATAAAACAAACTATTCTATATTCTAAATTGAGTTGAGAAAGTGATTGAGCATTGAGTTGTATTTGAAACATATTGAGTCTCTAACAATTCTCCTTATGTTTCTAAGAGAGTGATTGAAAGTGATTGAGCATTGTGATTAGTATACAATATATTGAATCTCTAACAATTCTCTTTATGTTTCTATGATATTGGACAAGTTCTATGTGGACTTGTTGAGTAGATTTGAGGTAAGTATTTGAGGAGACTTGTGGACTGATTTTGTGTGAGCTTTTGTGGAAGCTTACAATACAGATTTGGATAAGTTCTTGAGAGGACTTATTGAGCAGATTGAGCAAGTTTTAGAGAGGGCTTGTAGAGCATATTTTAGCAAGTTCTAGAGAGGACTTATAGAGAAAATTTGAGCAAGTTCTATAGAGAACTTGTGGATAGATTAGTGTGAGATTTTGTGGAAGCTTACAAGGCATATTTGAGATAAGTCTTTGAGAATACTTTAGATTAGAGTTGATTGATTTGTTCAAATATTGAGTTAAGTTTTGGGGTAGATCCAGTAGATTTGAGTCAAGCCTTGAGTTAAGGCTTGAGGATAGAGATCAAGGATAGATTTGTGCTAGATCGAAGTATTGTGTTTAGTGTATATTTGAGAGTAGAGTTTGGTGCATATTTGAGGATAGGTTTATGCCAGACTAGAGATAGAGATTGAGTAGATTTGTGCTAGACTGAAGGACTATGTTTAGTGCAAATTTGAGATAGAGCTTTGGAGGTGACAAATCAGAGAGGATAGTAGTCTCTAGTGGATAGAGATCCATTAGCCAGGGTAGTAAGGACAAGTCTTCTGAATGGGGACAAGAATATTAAGTGGAGAGAGATCCACAAGCCAGTGTAGTGGAGGCAGTAGTCTTCTAGAGGATCACCATACAAATCAAAGGAGAAGAAGTTATCCTATGGATAGAGATTAAAAAACTTGATTTAGGGGATTTGTGTCTCCTTTGGACAGAGGTCCATAAAAATTGTAATAGGGAAAGGATTCCCAAGACATTGACTGAGAAAATTCTAGTGAAATATTTTCTCCATGGAGTAGCCCATAGTGGGTGAACCATGTAAATTATGGTGTCTCTATTGTGTGTGATGATTTTTGCATTGCTTTGAGTACTGCTCTTAATATTGCTATCTATACATTGGATAATATTTATTGAGAAAGAAAAGTAAAAAGTGGTCTTATATTGTTCACCTCCCCTCTCAGTATAATATTGTGTTCTTCAATAAATTTATTAAAGTGCATTATTTTGAGAGTTGATTGGAGTGATAAGGTGAAATTTTTAGTGCATTAAAAGTGAAATATTATTATATTCATTTGCACTATTCTATTGCTCTCAAAATATTATTGTTTGTGTTATTGAAAGGGCACAAAATCATAATAATGCACAAAAATATGCAACACATAGTGGCCAAGAGAAGCCATAAAAATAGATTAGAATCATCTAAAATTTGTAGAAGAATACAACTAAGCGAAATTAGAAATATAAGCTTCAAATATTGAGATATGGTGAGTCTCAAATCCAAAGCATTACATCGTTAGTTGCAAGGATAAAAGTATAGAAAATTGCATCAAATAAGGAGCTTCTATCCAAGATTGGATTTGTTATCAAAGTATCCAAGTAAAAAGGAAAATGTGTCTAATCAAAGAGACAACCTCAAAACTCATACATTGCATTAATTTTTTTTTCCACAAAACCAAAAAATCAGACTTGCAAAAAGGAGTGCAAGAAAGGGTGCAATAAAGGCATCTTATTTACAAATATTGTTACATTGTATTGCACTTCTATAATTCATTATACATAGGAAAGAGGTCAGATTTGAAGGTGCCATAAAGGTACAACATTCTCAAGAAGAGCACATCCAAATGAAAGCATAAAGAATCCTCTAAAGAGCTCACGTCATGCACAGGTTGGACAGCCATAACAAGTAACCTACAAAGCACAAGAAAGGTGTCACATTGCTCATTAAAGGAGACAAATACAACATCACATAAGCAAGGGAAATCAAAGAAAGCAAATTATAATCGTACATCCAATAAAGGAGCATTCAATACTACAATTGGATCATCAAGAAGTCTCCACCAAAGTGCTTCCATTTGAACTCTATTCAAGAGACACAAAATCTCCACCAAAGCTCCTCCAAATATCCATAAAAGCTCCACCATAAGCATTGCTTGGCTATAACCATATCCGTTCCATAAAAATACAACAAGGAAGAAGGTGGAAAAGTATTTTTAAAATATTGTAAGAGGGCGTTGATAATATTAGGACATGCAAGCGACACTTTTCATTCTCCAAAAGAAACCCTAAATTCCCTGAAAGGTATGTTGGAATTTCACACATGTGAGGAAAAGCTTTACAACATATATTTGGTGCTCATAGTCCACATGGAAGATGAGTTACCTTTTGCTATAGGTATTATATAAGGAAGCCTTATGAACAACACACTATGAAGGAGTAAAAATGCTTTAGATGTTATACTTGTAAAAAATGTCCAAGAACATATTTGAATAATTGAATGTAATCATTGTGACACTTGTCACTCATCAAAGGATTGACCACTTATTAAATTCACCTTGGACTAGGGATAACACAATATTTTTAGAAGCAATTCTAAGCATTTACATCTAGCTCTTCACAGTCTTTGCGCACAGGGTCGAGTTGCAGCATGGAAGCAAGGAGGAAGAGCCTTAAATGCTCTGGTCAAAAGAAGTCAAAGGCAGAAGGCACCATAGTTGGAGATTAAATCCAAGATTTCCATTGGAGGGAATGGTCAAGGCAAAGACACTCACATTGTAGCCATCTCACATCTAAAAACAACGCGTATTTGAATATTACAAGGTGATATTTATTCCCTAATTTAATGTGCTTTCATTTAAGGGAGTTATAAGGTTGATAAACCAAGGTTAAAATTAGAAGAAATTAACCATATTAAAATAAAATTATCAAAGGGAATAATTTATCAATATTTGCAATATTAGTCATAGGATAAATAAGGAATTCTATTGGAAATTAAATTTTAAATATTTGCAAATATTATTATGTTCTAATTTTCTATATTTGGGAGCTATAAGGGTTACAACACCAAATTAGGGTATTGAAAATTACAAACACTAAACTAAAATCCTAAGGTATATATATATATATATATATATATATATATATATATATATATATATATATATATATATATATATATATTTTTTTTTTTTTTAATTTACATGGTGGAATCGGTAGCCGCCACGAATCCGGGCAAGTTGTCCGACTTTTTATGGCCGCCACGAGTATTCTGTGATGTTCGCCCTAGAAGCCGCCACATAGATCTTCATGCAGTCCGTCCCTATAACCACCATGCCACAATAATTTAAAACCTTTTACACCACTGAAAGCACCAGGAAAAGGACAAGCATTCAGTCCAGTGAAGCCCAATATTTGAACCTTGGACCTCCACCCCCTTATAGGGTTTGGATGAACCAATTGGTCTACACCTCGGACCTAAATCCTAAGGTATATTAAAAAAGGTTATTAAGGTTCTTTCTAAGTTTGGAAAATTTATAATACTCTTGTCTCAAAATTTCTCAAAAAGGGATAAAAGAAATCCAACATTAAACCTCTTCAATTTGGGAAAAGTGCTTAATTCAATAGGAGCAGTAGGGGATAATAGAATTTGATTTTAAGATTTATAAAACTTTACAAAATCAACCAAAATTGAACTACAATTTACAAAAGCACTATATACATCTTATATTTTATCCAAAACATACTAGGGAGTCATAAGGAATTCTACAAAACTTGGTAATATCAACATTTATCAAAGATTATCAAGTTGTAAATTCATTGGAAAATATAATATTTCTACAAAACCTAAAATCCCATTAGGTGTATATACTCTAATTACTAGGGAGACATAAGGAAGCCTACAAACCTAAGGGTTAACATAAGTTTTTCAATATAGGAAGTTTTATGGTAGAATTCTCTATCCAAAAGAATTTAGGTAACACAAATGACTAATAGCATGCTAAGCAACACTCTTAGAAGTGGAATAAGAAAAATACCAATATGGATTTAAACCTGATGGATTACAATGATGAAAAGGGAAAATAAAAGGAATAACCAATATAATGCAAAATAAGTTGTGAAATTAATAGTTATGCAAAGAAATATTCATTGAGTGAGTCTGATGACAACTGTACCAAAGGAGATCCAAAACTGGAAAAGATTGATCAAAAATATTTTATACAAAATGGAAAATATGGAATACTTCAATTGTTCACATATGGTTAGAAGGTCTTATCAAGGAGATAAACAAACATTATATTCCTAAAATAGACTACAATATAGTCAGATCATCTCTACTATGCACCTATTACAATCAATATGGTCATGAAAAGACTAATTGTTGGAGCTTCCATCCATGCAAATATTGTGATGGGACAAATCACTCATATTTCTCCTATCATTTCAAATGCAGGTACTATAAGAAATATGAAAAATATTACTACAAAAAATAAATTGTTATCTCTAGGAACTTATTTCATATGGATATACTAACATTGAGCTCAAGGTTGATACTTATGAAGGCCAGAGAAAAAGGTCTTACATAGGTACAAAAGAAAGGAGAAGAATCTATTGATATCAACTCAAGATATACAAAATCATGAGAGCAATGGTCCATCAAAGACGCATGACATAAAGGAACAAAGAATTAAAAAATATGAGAGGCCATGACATGAACACTGAAGCAACAAAAGAACCAGATCAAGACTACTCACAAGAAGAAGATAATGAACCTGAACAAGTCAAATATCATTCAATGGAAGGAGATCCACATTGAAGACTAAAGTCTTCAATACCCAAATAATGTAATATAGGGGGTGCTAGAAATATATTATATTACATAATTTGGGTCATGTAAATGTACCTTCCTAGGTACATACTTAGGACATTAGATTACTTTAGGGGGAAGTTATAATAAATGCACAAGTGTTAATGTACAAGCTGTATATGTGCAAGCTATTCCTTGAACAGCTAGGTAGATTTTTGGCCAAGGAACTTATCTTCCTATATAAAAAGGGCCTCATTGTAACAAGTAGATATAGATAAGCTTAGAGCATATTCATAGGTAGTAGCATAGTGTTGTGTAGATCACCATATACTGGTGATGGATGCAATGTAGTCTAGTAGCTTTTTTAATGGAGTGTTCATTTCCTCCATAGCTACATTGTATTCATTTTTGTCATTTCTATTTATAGAATATTTCAATCATCTCATAGATTTAATTTCTTTCATATTATTTTACATCTTGTGAATGTTATCTCCCATTGCATACTACATAAAAAGCTAACAGTAACTAAATGTGGATATGAATGGTGCAATGATTGGTTTTACGTTTACCCTAACAGAAAAGGGGTTTTTGACATGTGGATTATATGAATGATGTATATGAATGTGATCAATGATTATGCTTTTGTCCCAATAGAAAAGGGGTTTTTAGAAATGTGGATGATATGAATGATGTAAATGAATGTGATGAATGATTATGCTTTTACCCCAATAGAAAAGGGGTTTTTGGAAATGTGGATGATATGAATGATGTAAATGAATGTGATGAATGATTCTAATTTTGCCCTAATAGACAAAGGGGTTTTTGATTGGATTATATGAATGATGTTAATGAATATGAATGATGTATCCCTATGTGGGAAATAAAAATCAAATTTGGTTATCCCAATTTTGGGGTGATTATGTGCTATTGAAAAATATGCCTTTTTGGTGTCATTGAAATGCAAAATGATGAAGATGCAAAAACTAAAAAAGTAAAATAAATAGTCATCCTGGGGACCTATTAGTGACTTTAGCAATTCCTGAATGTAAAATGAGGAAGCAATCATCCTAGTGGGTGTGTATCCTCGATGACTGTTACAATGTAAAGGAAATAATATAGTAAAAATTATCTATATTTGTGATCCCACCAAAAATGGTATCAATGACAGCTTTTGAGAAAATTAGTCTGAGCACAGTCTCACTCAAAAAATGAAGAACACAAGCTTATATTGAGAGGGGGGGTGAACAGTATAAGACCACTTTTTACTTTTTTCTTTCCAAATCAATATTATGCAATGTATCAATAGAAATATCAACAACAGTAATCAAAGCAATGCACAAATCACCACACACAATAGAGACACCAATTTAATGTGGTTCACCCAATGTGGGCTACTCCACAGAGAAAATATTTCACTAAAATTTTCTCAAAAAATCTCTTGGGAATACTTTCCCTATTACAATGTTTATGGACCTCTGTCCAAAGGAGACACCAATCCCCTAATCAAGTTCGTGGATCTCTATCCATAGGAGAACTCCTTTCTCCTCTGCTCTAGCTGGTGATATTCTAGAAGAACTACTGCCTCCACTGCATTAGCTAATGGATCTCTATCCACTGAAGACTCCTATCCTCACTTAGAAGACCTATCCTCACTACCCTGGCTAATGGATCTCTATCCACTAGAGACTATCGTCCTCTATACTCTATCACCTCCAAAGCTTGCACTCAGCTCTATCTCAAATTTGTACTAAACACAGTCCTTCAGTCTAGCACAAATCTGCTCAATATCTATCCTCAAATCTACACTAAACATAGTCCTTCGGTCTAGCACAAATCTGCTCAATCTCTATCCTCAAATATGCACTAAACATAGTCCTTCGATCTAGCACAAATCTGCTCAATCTCTATTTCTGGTCTGGCACAAACCTGTCCTCAAATCTGCACCAAAATCTATCTTCAAATCTATCCTCAAGCCTTAACACAAATCTTGACTCAATCACAAATCAACTCTGCTAGATCTTCCCCAAACCTTAACCCAAGGTTTGAACAAATCAATCAACCAACTCTGCTTACAAGTCTTCTCAAAGACTTGTCTCAAATCTGCTCAACAAGTCCTCACTAGAACTTGTCCAATCTCATAGAAACATATAGATAATTGTTAGAGACTCAATATGCTTCACACTCATAATAATACTCAATCACTTTCTTTCTCTCTTTATTTTATCATAGAAACATATAGAGAATTGTTAGAGACTCAATATGTTTCACACTCAATCACTCTCAATATCTTTCTCAAATCAATTTAGAATATAGAACAATTTGTTTCATAGAATTAGAACTATCACTTCAATACTTCCACTTGACTAGGCTTAATCAACTTCACTTAATCAATCACTCAAAAAAACACTCCTTGCTTACAAACCCTAGTCCAAGCATATGATAACTCACTCAATTGTTTCCAACAATGCTTATTAACCAATCTCACATAACAATGATACTCATGTTCTTTCACAAACCCTAGTTCAAGATAGTTCACCACTTCACATAACAATGATACTCATGTTCTTTGCACAAACCCTAGTTCAAGCATATGAAAGCTTTATTCAATATTTCCAACAATGCTTATCAAACAAGGTTTCTAGAATCAACTTTCATTCCAGAAAAACCAAACTCAACAATGCTTATCAAACAACCCTTTTCACTCCAACTTAGCATTCACAACATCCAACAATCACTCTATAGGAAGATGTGCCCATACCTTTTTGTTTGATGTAGAAGTGCCCTTAAAAACCTATCTTAAACATAATTTTCTTCTTTGCCAATTTCAATGGTTAGATGACAAAATATCACACTAACTCTCTCTCAAAAATATTTCTCAATCACAAAAATAATCAAACTCAAATACACCTTATTACTCCTTTGAAATTAGCAATCATCAAAGCATACAAAAATTAATTACTCAATTACTCCTTATAATCTCCAATATTTAATTAACAACCTCCAAAAATCAAACCCTAAAAAATAATGCTTCCTATCCTTTTATCTCCCTCAAATACTCAATAATCAAATTTTAAAAATAAAATTTATAACCCTCAAAAATATTTATTTTTATTCAACCTTTAGCAAATCCAAAAATAGCAATTAACCTTGGCAAATCATGAGCGCATACCTCTTACTATGCAAAAGGGCCTCGACGGGTTTCGAACATGGAACCTCTCCCAGCCGAGCGCCTTAGCAAGGTGCTAGCCCACCACGTGGGCTACGTGCCTTCCCACAAAGAGGAAAGCTAACGCCTTCCCTTTGTGCCTTCCTTGATGGCACAATGCACAAAAACAAACACTTCCACTTTGCAAAAACTGAAGTCGATGGGTTTCGAACCTTGCACCATGAGCCTACCAAACTTAGCGCCTCCCTCGATTTCCAGTTGTGCTACACAACATTGTGCGATGAAGAAGGAGCTCTGCTCCTCTTTGTCTTATCCTCTGCCACCGAAAACCTTTGAAACGTGAAATATTCTCTTCCCTTGCGCACGATAGTCAAGAGCATAGCACATGTGAATTACATGGATGGAATTTAGATAAAGTCTTGCCCCCTTTTTATATGCATAGACCAAGTTTTGAAAACGTCAACAAATAATTTGAATTTTATTAAATAAACTTTATAATTAATTAACATAAATTAATTTTATAATTAAATTATAATTAATCTATAATTAACTTAATAACTTTAGAAGTTAATTAAATTAATTAATAAATTAATTTATAATGAAATTATTTAAATTAATTTAAATCTCCCCTTTTAATATTATAATAAAATATTATAATATTATTTTGCTTGGGCCTCTTCATTGCTCTTTGAACCTCATCTGACCACCTGGAACTGGATCTGACCAACTGGACGTGGACTTTCCTTTGCACTGATTTCGGAACCGCTTCTTCTTGCATTGCTCACTGAAACTGACTCTTGACATCAATGACAACTCAATTACTCAAAATGTCCAACAATCTCCCCCTTTGTCATTGATGGCAACCCAATTACCTTTTACCATTTCCTTAACCTTTTCTGTTCTACTCCCCCTAGGAAATTGCTCCCCCTGACTCAATGCTCTCCCCTTAAATCAAATCTCTCCCCCTTACTCAAATCTCTCCCCCTTTGACATCAATGGCAAAGGGTCACCTTTGGGGCTCGGGGCTAAGAATGAGAATCTTAGCTTAGCCCCTCCCCCACCTCCTCTTGAGGTGGTTAATTCTGGGGTGGGAGTATTTCTACTCCCAGCATGCATTGATCTTTACCTTTGTCCACTTTTCTTCTCATCTGATCCTTCTGATTCCTCTGACTATTTTTGTTCTTGCTTGTCTCTAGAATTTTTGCTCTACACCACTTTGTTGTATGTCCATCATTATTGCACTTATAACACTTGATATTGTTATTCCTTGGAGGTGCAAATATCTTGGGATTTCTCTTGGTGAAGCCATATCTATTCCTATCATGAACCCTGCAATTCATTGCCTTGTGACCAAACTGATTACATGAGTAGCAATACCCATGAAAAATCTACCTATTTCTGAAATTTCCATATTCCTGTCTTTCATGTGTCCTGCATTGTGAAGCCTTGTGCCCAAATCTATGACATGAGAAACATCATCCATTGAAATTTCCTTGTCTTGACCTCATTGGTCTCTTAGTCTCTTTTACCCTATGTTGATTCCTGTTCCATCTGTTTCTCATTTGTGCATTGTTCCTTTCCTTGTTGAACTTTCTATTGTCCAACTCATCCTCAGAAGTCTCACTATCTCTTACACTGTCTTCTTCTGAAGTTTCTTCTTCTTCAGAACTTGAGGTTGACTCCTCTTCTTGTTTCTTTTGTACCTGTTCAAAACCAAGACCTGTTTTGTTTGTTGACCATCTTTGTACCTTGATCATCTTATCTACAATATTTGAGCTCTTTCCAAACTTGTGTAACCTATCCTTAGACTCTTTTATTTCTTCCCTTAGTAGAGCCACTTCATGTTCTAACCTTTCACATTCTAAGATATTTGCATCTAACTTATCCTTGAACTTCTTTGTCTTAGCCATTGACTTATTTAGATCCTCTATAAGCTTTCCTTTCTCTTCATCACATTCTTGAAACTGAAGCTTAAGTTGGGAATTTTGCTTTCTTACCTTCTTTAATGTGTTAAGAGCATAAATAAGCTCTCCCTCAAGATCAACTTCTCCTTTCTCTGATTCTTCCTCTATTTGTTTGCCTTTGAAAACATCTTCATTCTTTTTTGACTTGTCTTCTATAGGATCACCTCCTTCTTCTTCTAGTGCCATTAGAATATTCTCTTCTGGTCCTTCAAGTGTATCTTCATATTCATCATCACTGAAACTGAAACCACTCTTTGTACAACTATCTTCAAGATGTCCAAAGTTACCACATCTAAAACACTTGAGAATTATTGGTGATCTTTTCTTAACTTCTTCTTTTTCTTCTATCAGAAATAGAACTTCATATTTATCATTATCTGAGGAACTATTATCACTATCACTTGAGTACTTACTTGCCTTGTCTGCATAGTAACTCTTCTTTTGTCTTTGAAAGAACTTCTTTCCTTGTTTGCCTTGTCCATCCTTGCCTTTCTTTTGGTACCTGTATTTTTATGATTCCCTGTTCTTATGATCCTATTTTTCTTCATCATTGCTATTTCTAGCTTCTTGACAATCAGTTGCATAGTGACCATACTTTCCACAATTGAAACATCTAACTGATTTTGCATCTTTAAATCTTCTTGGATCCTTGTTCCTTCTACCATAATTTGCTTCCTCATCACTGGATGACTCATTGCTTGAATTTGACTTCTTACCCTTTGTCTTCTTAGTAGCTTTGAAGGCTACTTCTTTTCTGGGAATAGGTTCCTCTTTTATTCTTATCTCAAATGTTGTGAGAATGCCATGTAATTCATCTCTTGTCAAATGATCAATATCTTTTGACTCTTCTATAGCTGAAATATTTTCACTAAACCTTTTTGGGAGTGACCTTAGAATCTTATCACACACATCAAGTTCTGAAACTTCAAGTCCAAGTCCTTGCATGGAGCTAACAACCTCATCCACACGAAGTAGATATCCTGCAATATTTTCCTCATCCTTCATTTTTAGGTCTTCAAATGCTCTCTTGAAATTTTACAACTTTACCCTTTTGACCTTTTTATCTCCTTCATATATGCCTTGCAACTTATCCCACATATCCTTTGTTGATTTGCAATGCATAATATTTATAAACTTTGTTTCACGTAAACCCTTTTGAATTGCATTCATTGCTCTTGAATTATAATGATGTAGAAGCTTACCATATTTATCTATAGGTGGAGTTGTTGGTGGTGTGTATCCATTTTCAACTGCTTCCCATACTTCATTTCCAAGTGCCATTAGATGAAACTTCATCCTTGAGCTCCATAGTGTGTAATTGTTCCCATCAAACAATGGTGCTGAATTTTCTGAGGATCTACTCTGAGAATCCATCTGTGTTCTTTTAAGATTTTCCTTCAAGCTGTTAAAATCTTTCGAAGGAACCCGCTCTGATACCAATTGAAGAACACAAGCTTATACTAAGAGGGGGGTGAACAGTATAAGACCACTTTTTACTTTTTCTTTCCAATCAATATTATGCAATGTATCAATAGCAATATCAACAATAATAATCAAAGCAATGCACAAATCACCACACACAATAGAGACACCAATTTAACGTGGTTCACCCAATGTGGGCTACTCCACGAAGAAAATATTTCACTAAAATTTTCTCAAAAAATATCTTGGGAATCCTTTCCCTATTACAATGTTTATGGACCTCTGTCCAAAGGAGACACCAATCCCCTAATCAAGTTCATGGATCTCTATCCATAGGAGAACTCCTTTCTCCTCTACTCTGGTTGGTGATCTTCTAGAAGAACTGCTACCTCCACTACACTGGCTAATGGATCTCTATCCACTAAAGACTCCTATCCTCACTCAGAAGACCTATCCTCACTGCCTTGGCTAATGGATCTCTATCCACTAGAGACTATCATCCTCTATACTATGTCACCTCCAAAGCTTGCACTCAGCTCTATCTCAAATATGTACTAAACACAGTCCTTCGGTCTAGCACAAATCTGCTCAATATCTATCCTCAAATCTGCACTAAACATAGTCCTTCGGTCTAGCACAAATCTGCTCAATATCTATCCTCAAATCTTCACTAAACACAATCCTTCGGTCTAGCACAAATCTGAAGAACACAAGCTTATACTGAGAGGGGAGGTGAACAGTATAAGACCTCTTTTTACTTTTTCCTTTATACTTCAAAATATTAAAGCAATATATCCGAAGCAATATCAAAACAATGCACAAAATCATCCACAAAGTTACACAACAATTTACGTGGTTCATCCAAAGTGGGCTACTCCACGGATAAAACTTTTCTCTAAAAGTTATATCATAGTTCTTCAGAAAACCTTCCCAATTACAATGTTTATGAGCTACTACTCAAAGGAGATACCTTCCCCTAACTTTGCTCTGGCTGGTGATCCTCTATAATACCTCTGCTTTCGCTGCCCTTAGCAAATGGATCTCTATCCATAGAAGACACTTTTCTTCCCTGCTCTGGTTGGAGACCTCTGTCCTCAACTCTATCACCTCAAAGCTGGTCCTCGAATTTGCACCAAAAACAGTCCTTCGGTCAGGCACAAATCTTTCCTCAACTCTTCATCAATCTCTGTCCTCAACTGGTCCTCAAATCTGGTTCACAAAAATGGTTCACCAGCTTGCACTAATGCTGGATTGATCTTCATCCAAGTCTTCAAGACTTGTTTCAGATTTGCTTTGCAAGTTCTCACTTAGAACCTACCCAAATAGCTCCACAAGCTTCAAAAAAAGCTTGCTCAATGCTGTCCAACAAGCCCTCTCAATGACTTGTCCAAAACCTACTCTCAAATCCCCACCTGAACCTGTCCAAAACCTCAACAAGCTTACAAAGAAAACTTGCTTAGCATGAACTCACAAAGAGAATTGTTAGAGACCCAATGTGATTCATCAACCTCATAGAAGCATAAAGAGAATTGTTAGAGACTCAATATGTTCTATACTTAATTCCCAATCTCAATCTCAAATCTCAAAAGAATAAGATAGATGTAATATGCTTTTCTTAAGAATATGAAACATAAATCTATCTGCGCAAACATAGCCGCAATCACAGCTGCTCTTGATCGAATTCCAACCTTTGCACTGTCTTCGCAAATACAGCAGCACTTCAACACTCTACGATCAAACTCCTCATTCTGCACATTAACTCGCCACTTTTGCGCTATCTACGCTGTTATGGCTGCATCTTGCACACTTCGCTCGAATCGATTCGACTCGATCTCTGTGCATCGTAGACTTTACTTATGCAAGTTTAATACTCGTATTCGATACCTTGAAACTCGAAAATAGTCCTCCTTTTATAGCATAAATTCTAAGATCAAAACACTCAATCTTAGTCGGTTGTTACCCTAAAACAATGTTGATTGCACAACCCTACACTTCGTCGGCTCAAGGTTAACTCTGTCGGCTTCAACCACCTCTGTTGTTCTGTAGCTTTTCTCGCGAAACTACATGTCACAATATCGTGACACTTTTATAGCCGTACACCTTCTATAGCCTACTATCATGAAATCACGACATCTTGGCCTTTGTCGACTTCCTTTGTGCTTCTGTCATGAAATCGTAACACCTTTGCCTCTTGCTGACGTCATCTCACTTCTGTCGTGAAATTGTGACACTTTAGTCTTCATGGCCTTCCTCTCAGCTTTTGTCATGAAATTTTGACACTTAAGATTTTTGCTAACATCATCTTCACTCTGTCGCGAAATCATGACGCTTTAGTCTACAATGCCTTCTTCTCTGCTTTTGTCATGAAATCGCGACACATCTGCTTCTAATGATGTCATCTATAACTCTGTCATGAAATCATGACGCTTTCATTGCCTTAAGATCTTTTCTACCATATGCCCACGAAATTGGAACATGTCACGAAATCGTGATGCTTTCGCCTTCGAGCTCTTCCTTCTTCAATTCATCACAAAATCGTGATGCTTCTTCAAATGCAAGCTGCCAACTCAACCTGTCATGAAATTATGATGCTTCTCCTTTCAGACTCTTCCCTTTTGCTGCATGTCACGAAATCATGACAGTTCTCACTTTGAGATTTTCAACATGTCACAAAATCGTGATAGTCCTCAACTTGACCTCTATAGCATGTCGCGAAATTGTGACATTTTACATGTAACTTTCTCTCTCTTCGAACTTGTCACGAAATCACGATAGTTCTTTTTGCAGACTCTCTCTTTAGCATCATGTCATGAAATCGTGACACTTTTTCATCCGTACAACTTACTTTGCAAAATGTCGCAAAATCGTGACACTTTTCCTTCTTTGCCTTCCTGCACTTTTTGAGTCACGAAAATGTGACATGTCGTGAAATCACGACACTTTCCATCTGCTCTTCTTCCCTACCAACATGTCACGAAATCGTGACAATTTTGCCTGCTTTGTCTCTGCCTTCCTGCATGTCACAAAATCGTGACACATTTGCCCGAACTTTATCTCTCCTCAAACATGTCACGAAATCACGATAGTTTTGTCGGCACTTTCTCTCTCCTCAAACCTGTTGCGAAATCATGACAGTTTTGCCAGCTCTTTCTCTCTCCTGAAACATGTCACGAAATTGTGACAGTTTTTCCAGTCGCCTACATACTTTTTCTTGCTTGTATTTTTCTTGATCTTTTGCAACAGGGCTACCCTGATCTTCTTGGAAACTCACTGTCCATGCTGAAACCTTCATCAAGACACATTATTTGACATCAAACCAAATTGCTTCAAGACCTTCTTGACATCAATGACAACATCTACATTTAGAGCAAAGGCAATGTACCCAAGGTACCCAAAATTGCCAACAATCTCCCCCTTTGTCATTGATGGCAAACGTTAATTGAAAACATCACTCAAGAGCCAAAACTGAACCCTACTGATCCAACAACTGAGAATTTGCAATTGAATTTTTTGCTCCCCCTGACTTGAAGCTTTCTTCTTCACGTGAAGCTCTCCCCCTTACTCATATCTCTCCCCCTTTGTCATCAATGGCAAAGGGTCTCCTTTGAGGCTTGGGACTAAGAATGAGCTTCTTAGCTTAGTCCTTCCCCCACCTCCTGATGAGGTGATTTAAAACAAGTGTGGGATTGAAACTCCCATTAGGCACTCATCATCATCAGTGTCTACAATTTCTTTGTCAGGCCTTCTCTTGAACTCTTTGTCAGTGTTTCTGTTCTTGTCACTTTTCTTGTTCTTGTTCTCATCTCTTTTCTTGTCTATACCTTGATCCTTGGACCTGTTTATACCACTATTCCTGTTTCTGTTATCATTCCTATTCTTATCCATGCCTTGATCCATGGACCTGTTCATACCACTTTTCCTATTCCTGTACCTTGGCATTTCAGCTCTACACTGTCTAGCTGTGTGACCTGCATTGTTGCATTTATAACAAATACCACTATAATTTCTTTTAGACATATCTGTTCTTTGAATCCAACTGTTCTGACTAACGGTGTACCTGTTAATTGCTTTACAAAAAATTTCCTTATGCCCAAACTGATTACAAGAGTAGCAATACCCATGAAAGAAATTACCACTTCTAAAACTATCATTTACCTTCTTCACTTGAGCCATGCAATGTACAGCCATGTGACCAAACCTATGACACGCAAAACATCTACCGTAAAAATTTATTTTATTCGACCTCTTGGGTCCCGAAAACTTCTTCTCAATCTGAATTTTGTTTTCTATTTTTGTGCATCTATCACTCACGGACTCATGATCTGAAGTATTTTCTTCATTAGAACTCTCTTCCTTTTGAAATCTCTTGCTAGATTCCCCAACCTGTTCCTTGTGCGGCTCAACAAAACCGAGGCCTGTTTTATCTATTGTCTTTCTTTGACCTTTGATAAGAGACTTAACCTTTTTGGAGCTATCTTGAAACTTGTACAACTTATCCTTGTACTCTTTAGTTTCCACTTCCAAAGAAGCCATTTTCTATTCCAACTCATTATACTGAAAAATCTTAGACTCTAACTCATCCTTGAGTTCTCGTGTCTTAGTCATAGAGAAGTCAAGACTTTTTGTAAGATCATATTTGATTTAAAGATTTGTATTGGCCTCTTCTAGTTGTTTCTTCAAAGAAACAATCTCTTTTTCTTGTTTGCAACAAACAGTCTCTCTCTCATTGATTTGAGACCTGAGAGTTTCTTCACTCCTTTTGGACTCTTCTATTTGCAGCTTCAAATTGCTAATAGCTTTGTTAGATTCCTTTTCATGTTTGTTGCATATATCGACTTTATTACTCATTTCTTCTATCTACATTCTTAAACCATCAATTTATTTTTCTAGCTTACTGCAATACTCTGTTTTCTTGGTTAATTGCATTTCGATATCTTTAGAAATTTTCTTGTAATCTTCTGTTTGTACTTTCAAATTGGTGATTATAACTTTTGCATCCTCAACCTTTTTACTCAAGAGTTGAAATTAGTTTCTGTTTCCAATTTTCTTTTGCATCACTTCCTTCTTCATCACATTCCTGTTCTGAATCTATTTCTTCATCGATTTTGAATGGATCATATTCATCTTCATTGCTACTAAAACCATGGCACTGACGTTCATTATGATCGAGTTGACCACAAACAAAACATTCTCTTCCTTATGAGCAATCAACTGCAAAGTGATCGATCTTTCCACATCTGGTGCAAAAATTTATTAATCTGGCTTGTTCTCCACTGTTTGATTCATCTCTAGAATATATTTCCATTCCCAAAATAGCAACATTGAGTTCATCTTCATTTTATTTCATGACCATGTGAGTTTTCTTCTTCTTGTGTCTTATAGTTTTGCTTTTGCTTTTCCTTGCCATTTGTGTTCTTGTAATATCTTCCTTCAAGCTGTTAAACTTTTCGAAGGCACCGGCTCTGATACCAATTGAAGAACACAAGCTTATACTGAGAGGGGGGGGTGAACAGTATAAGACCTCTTTTTAATTTATCCTTTATACTTCAAAACAGTAAAGCAATATATCCAAAGAAATATCAAAACAATGCACAAAATCATCCACAAAGTTACACAACAATTTACGTGGTTCACCCAAAGTGGGCTACTCCACGGATAAAACTTTTCTCTAAAATTTATATCATAGTTCTTTGGGAAACCTTCCCAATTACAATGTTTATGAGCTACTGCTCAAAGGAGATACCTTCCCCTAACTTTGATCTAGCTAGTGATCCTCTGGAAGACCTCTGCCTCTGTTGCCCTTAGCAAATGGATCTCTATCTATAGAAGACACCTGTCTTCCCTGCTCTGGATGGAGACCTCTGTCATCAACTCTATCACCTCAAATACGGTCCTCGAATTTGCACCAAAAATAGTCCTTCGGTCAGGCACAAATCTATCCTCAACTCTTCATCAATCTCTGTCCTCAACTGGTCCTCAAATATGGTTCACAAAAATGGTTCACTAGCTTGCACTAATGTTGGCTTGATCTTCACCCAAGTCTTCAAGAATTGTTTCAGATCTGCTTTGCAAGTTCTCACTTAGAACCTACCCAAATAGCTCCACAAGCTTCAACAAAAGCTTGCTCAATGCTATCCAACAAGCCCTCTCAATGACTTGTCCAAAACCTACTCTCAAATCCCCACCTGAACCTATCCAAAACCTCAACAAGCTTACAAAGAAAACTTGCTTAGCATGAAATCACAAAGAGAATTGTTAGAGACCCAATGTGATTCATCAACCTCATAGAAGCATAAAGAGAATTGTTAGAGACTCAATATGTTCTATACTTAATTCCCAATCTCAATCTCAAATCTCAAAAGAATAAGATAGATGTAATATGCTTTTCTTAAGAATATGAAACATAAATCTATCTACGCAAACACCGCCGCAATCACAATCACCCTTGATCGAATTCCAACATTTGCACTATCTTTGCAAATATAGCAGCACTTCAACACTCTACGATCAAACTCATTTTGCACATTAACTCGCCACTTCTGTGCTATCTGCACTGTTATGGCTGCATCTCACACACTTTGTTCGAATCGATTTGACTTGGTCTCTATGCACCGTAGACTTTACTTGTGCAAGTTCGATACTTGCATTCAATACTTTGAAACTCAAAAATAGTCCTTTTATAGCACAAATTCTAAGATCAAAACACTTAATATTAGTCGACTGTTACCCTAAAACAACATTAGCTACACAACCCTACACTTCGTCGGCTCAAGGTTAACTCTGTCGGATTCAACCGCCTCTGTTGTTCTGTAGCTTTTCTTGTGAAACTACATGTCATGAAATCGTGACACTTTTATAGTCATACACCTTCTATAGCCTACTGTCATGAAATCATGACATCTTGGCCTTTGTTGACTTCCTTTGTGCTTTTGTCATGAAATCGTGACACCTTTGCCTCTTGCTGACGTCATCTCACTTCTGTCATGAAATCGTGACACTTTAGTCTTCATGGCCTTCCTCTCAGCTTTTGTCACGAAATCGTGACACTTAATATTTTTGCTGATGTCATCTTCACTCTGTTGCAAAATCATGACGCTTTAGTCTACAATGCCTTCTTCTCTGCTTTTGTCATGAAATCATGACACATCTGCTTCTGTTAACGTCATCTGCAACTCTGTCATGAAATCATGATGCTTTCACTGCCTTAAGCTCTTTTCTGCCATATGCCCGCGAAACTGGAACATGTCACAAAATCATGACGCTTTCGCCTTCGAGCTCTTCCTTCTTCAATTCATCGTGAAATCATGACACTTCTTCAACTGCAAGCTACCAACTCAACCTATCATGAAATCGTGACGCTTCTCCTTTCAGACTCTTCCCTTTTGTTGCATGTCATGAAATCACGACAGTTCTCACTTTGAGCTTTTCAGCATGTCATGAAATCACGACAGTCCTCAACTTGACCTCTGTAGCATGTCACAAAATCATGACATTTTACATGTAACTTTCTCTCTCTTTGAACTTGTCATGAAATCGTGACAGTTCTTTTTGCGGACTCTCTCTTCAGCATCATGTCGCGAAATCGTGACACTTTTTTGTCCATACAACTTACTTTGCAGAATGTCGCAAAATCGTGACACTTTTACTTCTCTGCCTTCCTACACTTTTTGAGTCATGAAAATGCGACATGTCACAAAATCATGACACTTTCCATCTGCTCTTCTTCCTTGCCAACATGTCACGAAATCGTGACAGTTTTGCCTGGTTCGTCTCTACCTTACCGCATGTCACGAAATCATGACACATTTGCCCAAAATTTCCCTCTCCTCAAACATGTTGCAAAATCATGACAGTTTTGCCAACACTTTCTCTCTCCTCAAACCTGTCATGAAATCGTGACAGTTTTGCCAATGCTTTCTCTCTCCTAAAATATGTCGCAAAATCACGACAGTTTTTCCAGTTGCCTGCATACTTTTTCTTGCTTGTCTTTTTCTTGATCTTTTGCAACTGGGCTACCCTGATCTTCTTGGAAACTCATTGTCCATGCTTGAAACCTTCATCAAGACACATTCTTTGACATCAAACCAAATTGCTTCAAGACCTTCTTGACATCAATGACAACATCTACACTTAGAGCAAAGGCAATGTACCCAAGGTACCCAAAATTGCCAACAAAATCTTCTCAATATCTGTTTTTGGTTTGGCACAAATATTTCCTCAAATATGCACCAAAATTTGTCCTCAAATCTATCCTCAAGCCTTAACACAAAGCTTGACTCAATCAAAAATCAACTCTACTAGATCTACCCCAAACCTTAACCCAAGGTTTGAACAAATTAATCAACCAACTCTACTCACAAGTCTTCTCAAATACTTATATCAAATATGCTCAACAAGTCCTCACTAGAACTTGTCCAATCTCATAGAAACATATAGATAATTATTAGAGACTCAATATGCTTCACACTCACAATAATACTCAATCACTTTCTTTCTCTCTTTCTTTTACCACAAAAACATATAGAGAATTTTTAGAGACTCAATATGTTTCACACTCAATCACTCTCAATATATTTCTCAAATCAATTTAGAATATAGAATAATTTGTTTTATAGAATTAGAACTATCACTTCAATACTTCCACTTGACTAGGCTTAATCAACTTCACTTAATCAATCACTCAACAAAACACTCCTTGCTTACAAACCCTAGTCCAAGCATATGACAACTCACTCAATTGTTTCCAACAATGCTTATTAACCAATATCACATAACAATGATACTCATGTTCTTTCACAAACCCTAGTTCAAGATAGTTCACCACTTCACATAGCAATGATACTCATATTCTTTGCACAAACCCTAGTTCAAGAATATGAAAGATTTATTCAATATTTCCAACAGTGCTTATCAAACAATGTTTCTAGAATCAACTTTCATTCTAGAAAAACCAAACTCAATAATGCTTATCAAACAACCCTTTTCACTCCAACTTAGCATTCACAATATCCAACAATAACTCTATAGGAATATGTTCCCATACCTTTTGTTTAATGTGGAAGTGCCCTTAAAAACCTATCTTAAACATAATTTTCTTCTTTTCTAATTTCAATGGTTAGATGATAAAATATCACACAAACTCTCTCTCAAAATTATTTCTCAATCACAAAAATAATCAAAATCAAATACAACTTATTACACCTTTGAAATTAACAATCATCAAAGCATACAAAAATTAATTACTCAATTACTCCTTATAATATCCAATATTTAATTAACAACCTCCAAAAATAAAACCCTAAAAAATAATGCTTCCTATCCTTTTATCTCCCTCAAATACTCAATAATCAAATTTTGAAAATAAACTTTATAACCATCAAAAGTATTTATTTTTATTCAACCTTTAGCAAATCCGAAAATAACAATTAACCTTGGCAAATCATGAGTGCATACCTCTTACTATGCAAAAGGGCCTCAACGGGTTTTTAACATGGAACCTCTCCCAGCCGAGCACCTTAGTGAGGTGCTAGCCCACCACGTGAGCTACATTCCTTCCCACAAAAAAGGCTAACACCTTCCCTTTGTGCCTTCCCCAATGGTGCAGTGCACCAAAAAAACACATTCACTTTGCAAAAACTAAAGCCGATGGGTTTCAAATCTTGCACCACGAGCCTGCCAAAACTTAGTACCTCCCTTGATTTCTAGTTGTGCTACACAACACTGTGTGATGAAGAAGGAGCTTTGCTCCTCTTTGTCTTATCCTCTACCACCGAAAACCTTTGAAACACAAAATATTCTCTTCCCTTGTGCATGATAGTCAAGAGCATAGCACATGCAAATTACATGGATGGGATTTAGACAAAGTCTTGCCCCCCTTTTATATGCATAGACCAAGCTTTGAAAACATCGATGGATAATTCAAATTTTTGAATTTGAATTATAAAATAAAATTTATAATCCTAACTTTAGGATTATTTTAATTAACATAAACTAATTTTATAATTAAATTATAATTAATCTATAATTAACTTAATAACTTTAGAAGTTTTATAAATTAATAAATTAATAAATTTATAATGAAATTATTTAAATTAATTTATAATTAATTTGAATCTCCCCTTTTAATATTATAATAAAATATTATAATATTTTTTTGCTTTGGCCTCTTCATTGCTATTTGAACCTTAGCTGACCACCTGGAACCAGATCTGACCAATTGGACATGGAATTTCCTTTGCACTAATTTTGGAACTGTTTCTTCTTGCATTGCTCACTAAAACTGACTCTTGAAATCAATGAAAACTCAATTACTCCAAATGTCCAACAAAAAAATGAGGGACCAAAAAGATTTTATTTTCGAACAAGAGGATTTTGGATAATGATGTGGGCAAGCATCCTTATGGTGATCTACCCATCCTACTGAATTGCATGGATAACCAATCATTGCAATCACCAGGGAAATAGAGTAAACCACTAGATACAAGGTTTGCTTGATAATGTAAGTGAATTTGACAATGTTGAATGGAAATGCACTGAATTGTGGATGATATGAATGATGTAAATGAATGTGACTATGAATGGTGCAATGATTGATTCTACTTTTGCCCCAATAGAAAAAGGAGTTTTTGGAGATGTGGATGATATGAATGATGTAAATTATTGTGAATATGAATGGTGCCATGAATGTGAATGATGCAATGATTGATGGGTGAATTTGATGATTTTGTGAAATTTGAAATTGTTTTGGGATATTTTTTGAAGCAATTTGAGCATTTTTGTGACTTTTGGTTACAAACATTAATTAAATACCCAAATAAATCCATGTTATCATGCAATATGATGTAATGAATGATTAGGATAATAAATGTGGCAATTTTGTGAAATTTTGGACCATTTTGAGGTATTTTTATGCGATGTAGGTATTTTCATGAATTTCGATCGCAAGCAAAAATTATGCACCCAAATTAATATGTATCATCATGAAATGTAATGGAATAATGCAATAGATGCATGAATGAAGTTTGAGGTGATTTTGTGGGGTTCTACTATATTTTGAGGCCATTTGAATCCTTTTGCAACATTTTAGATCTAAATTCCAGCCAGTGTCTGCATCATACATATACAAGGGAGCGTTTGAGTGCATCAGGCAGATGCCCTAGGATGTTTGAACACACCAAATTTAGCTATGAAAGGGTTATAGGGAAAAAATTTGATTCATTATTGCATTTGAGAGTTCAAGAAGTGACGTTTGAATAAGAAGAGTGAAGGAGGCAATGACAATGGAGGGATTGGCTATGGTAGCAGGAGTTGAGGCACAAGTGGTCGAGGTAAGTACCCTTAGCTTTCTTATTTGGCTTTTACAATGTGTTTTTTTTGTATTTTTTACTATACAATGAATGTGATAATAATGTGCATTTTCTACCATGTTTTGCTACAGTTGAGGATCTTGGAGGCTCAACATCAATTCTCATACATCATACCAGGGGTGAGAAATACATTTCAGAAGGACCACTGGGATTGGCTAGAGTGAGTGAGATTGGTGAGGTATGCTTGGATTGAGGTGGTGAGGTCTGATGAGGGGTACCTCTCTACTTTGTTAGAGAGATGGGATTCAAATATGGGGACCTTATAGCTCTCGATAGGGGAGATGATGGTGACACTGGAGGATGTATATCACATCTTTCGAGTAATAGTGGAGGGGTCGTGTGTCCAATTTGGGTATGATAAGCAGTATAAGATGAGCTAATTTTTTGGTGATGGATGGAGGGATGTGAAAATCAGAGGTGAAGGGATAAGGTACTTGGATATGTATGTAGAGAGGTGATTGGAGGTACTACACACCTTAGTCATGTTCCTACTAGCTAATGTGTTGGTGCCTAAAAACACTGGCTACTAGTTTCCATGGAATATGATTCAGTTGGTGTTCAATATGATCGATGAGCCTTGGATGTATGCATGGGTGCCTACATTACTAGAAAATACATACCTAGATTTTTACAAGGTGAAGAGATGAGGGTAGAAGGGGTTGGGCTATATTGTGCTATTGTAAATCTAGGATTGGAATCATGTCAGTGTGGTTCATCTTGTGGGCCTACCATGTGAGTGGGATAGCGATTAGCCCTATGCATTGAGATAACAAGTAGCTAAGGAGATACAATCGAGTCATCCTGATCAAAGTGGCTAGAAGTGTGAATATCTATGGGTAGGTTTGACACTAAACCAGGTGTATCAGAGACCATGGTGGGATGCTAGGTGCCCTAGTGATTTTTAGAAGCTATGAAAGGATGCGTAGTGGCATTTTTATGGGATGCTAGATGGCCTAGTGGTGGATTTGATCTAGTTATCATGAGTGTTATAATAGTTTAAGATATAGTAGAGGGTACCTGATGCTCCAATGGTCTATAGATATCGATTTGATGAGTCAATCCTACCTTGTGTGGAAGAGTGACAGGTGGAGTATGGGGATGATGAGGAGATAGATCTCCCATATGCGGATGATATTGGAACCACCATAGACTATGATGTATGGTTTAATTCATAGCCACTATAGGTACTGAGTCAGGTGGTTTATAAGGGTAGTGGTGATGATGGGGAGGTAGTAATGGAGACTAAGGAGACTCTTCAACATCAAAGACATCATTGGTCCAACAGTCGATGGAGGCAAGCAAGGGTGGTAGCAGAGTAACCCCTAGAGATTGGGGGTGATGGTGATGGTGGGGGTGGTATGGATGAGGTTCCAAAGATATATCCTGGTTAGAGTGAGCAGTAGGTTTCACTCCAGTTGGAGCGAGACCAGCTCTAGTAGATGGTGATGGAGTGAGATGCAATAATAGTAGATCAAGATGTTGAGAATGCTCA
Organism: Wollemia nobilis; assembly: GCA_028583015.1. NCBI lineage: Eukaryota > Viridiplantae > Streptophyta > Pinopsida > Araucariales > Araucariaceae > Wollemia > Wollemia nobilis. The sequence continues at coordinate 4,281,940 of JAQPPZ010003645.1, read as the reverse complement.
ACTATGGGTGGAGTTAGAGGTATAGGTGATGATAAGTGGATATTAGGATGTGATAGTGAGGCTCAAATTATATCTGGTGTAGAGGGATGCTCGATAGATATAGGATGTGCTACGCATTCAATCTTGGAAAGGCTATATTCATGATCTTGAGGATCTCTTAATGTAGCATGGCATTGGACTACCAATGTGGCCTTCCTTCTCTGTATTTTGTATTGTTAGGCATAGTGACTCTAGGTCTAGGGCTCCATCAGGGTCTCAAGGGTCTACCTATGGGTGCGAGCTAGTGCCTTGATGCACTTTTTGTATATGAGCCTTTGTGCTCCATTATATATAGTCTTCGGGCATTCATTGTACATGTGATATATATATACATGGCTTTTATTTTGTGTTATGAATTTATGTGAATGTTTGTGTGAATGCATGTGTATGTGATGTGATGGATGACAATGTAATTATGATGTTTATGCTTTATAATAATAATATAAGTGAGCTAACACACTAATGATCATTTGTAGTTTATATTGTGCTTGACCATTTTTATCATTGACACTTAATCAAGAGCACCAAAATGGTGGTATGTGAAATGGAAAACTCATGTAATGATGTGATAATGATATGGATGCTGTGTTGGCTTATGGATGACTGATCTAGAGTTATCTTATAGAGACTCAAATATCCTAGCGATTTCAACCAAAATTACTAAGTTATGTCAAAGTTCTCCAAGACCAAATGTGTGTGTAGTGAATGTTCATTTACCAATCATGAGCATGGTAATGACTCAAGGCAATAAAGAACCAATGTGTGTGCAAGTGATTTCATTAACCCATATTGATTAAATTGAGATGAAACCTATCATGGAGGATACCGGGAAGCTAGCTTGTTCTTATGTGTGATCAGAGGTCTCTTCAAGAGAGACATGTCACCATGCATGAGTGTACTCCACTACCAATAAATTTTCTATAGCCTCGATGGAGATTATATCCATAGTCCAATGATCTAATCTCTAAGCCCTAGGGAATCAAACTACCTAACCATCTAGATGGAAATGTAATTCTATCCTTACTATTTGAGGATCTATGGTGTGTGGTTGCTAAAAGAATTAGATCTTTGAGGAATTAGATTCTCAACCTAGGTGTGATGAGAATTTCACCCTATCCTTACTACTCATTATTTTATTTTGTAGTGTTGTTAGTGGTAAAGACCACCGTTTTGATTTTGAACTATGTGCATAATGGGACAAGGAAAGATGAATTTTTGCTTCGATGTTCAACTCAATCATGGTGTTATCCATATTTGATACAAGATGTTTTTAATATGTGTGAAATGTGTTTGGTTCAATAATGTTAGAGTCAACTCCCAAAACTTAATATTTTCTTAGTAAAAATGGTCCTTGGTCCTAGAGAAAACTTGACATGTATTGGAGGTTGCTTGAAACACTAGGAGTGGCTCAGTGATCGAAAACACCTAAGGGTAATGGAATTTTGCATTGCAAATGATGGTTTGAATTATGAAATGTCATAATGAAGATGGGTGTGAATTCAAATATGCCCTTGTGAAGCAAATGAAATATGTCATTTGATCAAACAAAATACATAAACACATATAATGCTCAGAATGCTACTTTTTATTCATTCAAAATGTTCATGGGTTACAAAGGTGATTCTCCCAATTCTTTTCATGAATATCAAACATCTTGATGACTTCTTTTGAGACTCCTTAGTGAAGGTGGGATTGCGGACCACTGGTAGTTTGTTGGTTTTATGATCTCCTGAACCTATTTTTGAAGGCTTGCAAAATATGGTTAGATGGTTTGGGGGCCTGTCTTAGTCAAGCCCTTTGTTGATGAAAGACAAAATAATATGAAATAAAATTATATTGAAACATTGTAAAAATTGCATAAAACACTATAAAAACCTAAAACAAAGCATACCTACTAAATTTTCTAAGGTGGATCTACTACACGGTCAATATTACATTATTTGAATCATGAAAATGTACCTTCCTTGGTACATACTTAGGAAATTAGATTACCCGATTGGATCGGTGGTTCCATTAGGAGAGCCACCTAACCAAACTAACTTCATCTATGTAGGGCTAGACCAACTTCCAACATGAGAGCCCATGGATGAAGATGACGAGGAACATTTCATGATAAACATTCATTATCTATCCAATATGGAGTATGCCATGCGTATTTTTGAGCTATATCATTGGCATGGATATGATCTTGGTCTCTTTGAACAAGGAAGGAGGACTCTGTTGGAACATCATTATCAGTTAGTCATTGATAGATTTAGTCTAGGGTTACAAATACGAGGTAGGATGATTTTATCATAGCATCCCTAGATCGTTTGTACCTAAGTATGGCAGAAGATGTGGATTTTAATCCATATCATCCAGATCCTTCCAAATTTTGGAGGAATCACCCTATGATATTTGTCGTCACCATTGAGCCACTCGAAGATCATTGTGAAGGGCTCCTTGAGGAGACTGAGACATAAATGAACCCCAAATATCAATTGGAACACCAAACCCATGATGCAATCAATGATATAGATGTGCAAGGGTATAACCCCATTACTGCAAGTGATCTCAAGTTAGGAGACCTTTGTAACGAAGACAGAGCAGAGTCCACCTCCAATATGAGTGGACCAAGTTATGACGCAGACAGAGAATCCTCAAACGATAATGAATTTGGGGATGAATTCGAAGGTGCTTATGTAAGGCCTTTATATGCATGTCATCTATTTCCTATTGAGTCAGTACATGATACTAAAGAGATCCTTCCCAATGTTGATCATTCATGGGAAGAGATCGAGCCAATTTTCTTGATAGCATCGTACATGAGGTATAATTATCCAATTTTTTTGGATAACAATGACAACATACAAGAAGTAATATTCATGGGGCATCATTTGGAGGAGCGCCCTCCAGGAGTGGAGGTGAATAAAGGATTCTACTATGACAATAACAAAGAAGATGAGTTAGAGAGGGCCTATCTTGGTCCTTCTTATTTGTGTTACCATCATCAACCCATTGACATTGATGAAGTCTATTGACATCTACATGTTGGTCCATGTCTGAGAGCAAGACAGTTAAACCTGGATCAAATACATCGATTGGTTAATCCCCTTCCATAGACCTACATGGAGCTCCGTGATCTAAATGATCCTATTTTGCATGCAGTGCATAAGGAGGATCCAATTATTCACAATCCTCATAGAGAAGACCCCTTTGTGCCTGTGCCATTAGAGCCAGATCGTGGGTATGAGAACTATGCAAATTTTGTAGAGGTTATTCTATGTGGTCATGGAGATTAATTTCATTCCATAAACATGGTCTCCATTTATTTTACCACTCCACTCCATAATCCAATAGATCCATACAAACCGTTGTGTCTTAACAAAGATGTTATCGATTGGGATCACGCTGATTCACCCATTGATCC